>CM056195.1:119765628-121014378 GCA_029692085.1 Gymnothorax javanicus
TAGAATTTATACCGCATCCAACAAAAAAAAAAGTCTATAGATTTACGCTACTTCATCATGTGCATAGCAAGCAGACATAAGTATACCTGCTATTTTGTTTGTTCCATCAATTTCCGTTCAATCTAGAGTAGCATACTGCCTGCTTTTTCCTGATGGTAGAATATTCTTTTTTGGAAATGTAAGGTATATTTTGGACGTTACAGTGTTATTGAGTTATATTTGCTCCTTACAGGGCATGGAAAGTGTTTACACAAGCCTGCTTATTGCTTGTGTACTGGGAGGTTGTAACAGCACACTGCTTCCATACAGGGTAAACATTTGGACAGTAAAATAAGATGTTTTTTCTTGAGTATGCGCACTGGCTGATGGGGCTCCGATGAAAAATGGTCAAACTTCAATACTTCATAATGGAGAAAAGCATTATTTGGGGTTTGGAGAGGTTTCTGGTGACCACTGAGGTCCATCACTGCCTAGATTGATGAACTCACTCTAACTCCCACTTGAAAATCATTAATTCATGTTAAGCTTCATGAGTGAAAAGTAGATTTGTGTCAAAAATATGATTATTTTATGATTTGACCTTGCACAATTTTGAGAGCTTGGAGAGCTATTTGGATAGCGACCCAATTAGGCTCCCAGACAGTTGCTAATTGAGTATCAGACTCGGATGTAAAACACTTGCGGTCTAGGACTTTATGATCCCATTTTTAAATTCTGACTTTTTTTTTACAACTTCAATGTTGTCTTTTTTAAAGACTACTTGTTTGTGGCCCTCATTCCACACTGAAATTATGAAAATAAACTGAAAGTAGATGATGTTCTAAATGCTACAAGTGTCTTGTCTCACTGAAGTCATTTTTCCACTCTGTGATGCTCAAATCTTGAATCATGAAGCCATAAATAGGGGAGTGCATAAATTGCCAGATTTAGCACCTGCACAAAGGGGTTAAAGGTGAAGCCCACACACAGAGCTGCTGTTACCTGTGGATCTGTCAAAGTTCTTGTTGTTGATGATTATGCATTGCCCCATGCTAGGGTAGTCCAGGCTGTACCTTAAACTGTACAGGTGAGGCTTGGCATCCACCTGCTCGGGCTCTGGTTTTCCAGAAGCCCCTCGAAACCTACAGAAGACAAAAAGACATCCACAATGCAGACAAATAATCCCCCACATTTCAATGAGCAAAAAAGCAAGTTTGCGAAATCACCCAATACAGAAATGTGGCTGTCCAGCCAATATGTTCTGGGCGTGAAATTGGACCGGCCAATCTTGCAACAGCAAAAGGGAGACACTGAAAGATAACAAGCTTGAAATGCTGAGACCCCAAGCCACAGGATGGCTGATATTTGGCCTGGAAACAAAACATGGTGGAGGGATGGACAAACGGACAGGAGGACGGACAGAATTATTAAAAGGCACGAGAACAGAACATGATGTAGCCCTGGGGTCCCAAATCTTTCCCAGAAAGGGCCAGTGTGGGTGCAGGCTTTCATTGCAACCAAGCAATTACACACCTGATACTATTAATCAGCCCCTGGACTCTTAGCCAATAAGCTTGATTAGTAGCATCAGGTGTGTAGCTGCTTGGTTGCAATGAAAGCCTGCACCCACACCGGCCCTTTCTGGGAAAGACTGGGGACCCCAGATGTAGCCAAGCAATAAATTTTGTTGAGAAACACTGAACAGTTTAGTTATGGCCTGGAAAAGAATGGGACGTCATATCTGGCCGGGTGACAAAACACGGTTGAAGGATGGAAAAATGGACAGGAAGGCAAAAGGAAGTATGAACAGGCAAGTCTGCACAATTAGATGCACATAAACATTTGTTGAGAAAGATCATACAGTTAGGAGTTCTGGCCCAGATAAGGACTGGATAGCTGATATCTGGCCTGGAAACGAAGTGGATGGATGGACAGACACACTGGACAACTATTGAAGTATGTAAGGGGACAGCTACACAATAAAGTGTATTCACACTTTATGTGTATTAGCATACCCTGGCTGAATTTGTAAAATATGTAACAATTTTAAAAGAAAACATGAATGGCCAGGCAAAACACATTTCATTTATTTCCTCCTATTTAACCTTTATTTCACCAGGGAAGTCCCGTTGAGATTGAAATCTCTTTTCAAGGGAGCCCTGGGGGTTGAGGTGGAGATGGAGAGGACAAATTGCACAGCCAATTAGATCAGGGGATGATCAGATGGCAGGTTGAAAGAGCCAGGTAGGAAATTCAGCCATGACACCAGGGAACTCCCTACTCTTGTCGAAGAGTGTCCTAGGATCTTTAACCCCTTAAGCCCTGAGGCTCTGGCTTGAAAATGACATGCCCAAAATGAAATGTCGATATCTCTGCAACGAATTGGTTGATTTGAATAATCTTGGTATCATAATAAAGGTAATTTAATACGCATTTGCAACAGATCAACGAAATGAAGTTCGGCTTTCCTACACTGTTTAAAACTGACTGAATTTAACCCTCAAATTAACGTATTGTCTCCCTGGCATTTTAACTGTTTGTGAAGTCCTGCGCGCATTAAACCGTGGTTTACACTGAACATGCACTGAACTCTGTGGTAAACTTATTGTAAAATTACAGTAAAAATAGCTAGCAAAAAGGTGCCAGTTAAATTACCTGGCAAAAAAGGCTTCAGTTTATTCGTTTATTATTAACAGTGTATTCGCGGAGACTGAAACTGGCGCAGTTTCATTTACATAATTTAGTTTTGAGACTTCTACCGGTAGATTGATCCCAGATGGGGCACTACGCCGTATCATCCTGTTATCCATTGTGTCAGGGCAAAGACGGACTAAATGAAGACAACAAGTGGTATGAACACTTCAGAATGAAGTTGTTCCGATCTTAATAGACAAAGTAAATTCATATATGCAGGGCTTCCAACTGCCAATTCAGTGTGAGCTTTAGTGGCATATTCACGTTCCCGAGCTGTATGTCAGCAATTACTCAATCAGCACATTTGTAAGAGATTCTCAGGCGGAATTTAAGTCCTTGTGCATGGAGGTTTATCAGTTTCTCTTGCGTCACGGTGGCTTTCACCACTAGTAACATGGAAATTAATTATGACTCCGGACTTCTCAAGCTTTTCTTTACTCAGGGGTTGAAAGCAACAGAATTGCATTAAAACGTTTCAAATGGTCTCATTTCATTTAAACAATTTGAAGGATCGTGAAACACATTCATTGCGTTGATTGAATAATTGCTGACACGGGAAGGTGAATGTGGCACTAAATCTCACGCTGAATGCGGGAGAGTTGGGAGCCCTGTATATGCATATAACGACTAGTTTCTTCCAGGTATAGACCGGAGTCAGACTCACAGGCACAGCTGAATGCGAACGCTTTTTCTTTGAACGAAACGAAAACATACGTCACTGAGCAATAATATAAAGGTAAGGCAATCGTAGAGCTTATTCTTTAGCTTTGCCAAATAATGGAGCATAAATATTGTTGATTTACAATTCCTTATTCGGGTCCTCTAAGTGTGAAAAGATAAAAAAGAACGCGGAAAACAAGTCCCCCACCCAAAAAAAAAAATAATTTGTCAACACCCATGTGTACTGTTTACATGTGCCTCATTGGACATTATACATACACAAGATGGCGGAGCTATTCTGCCGTGTGCACTTTGGTCCAGCCAATGACATCCACTCTAGTTTTTTTTTTTTTTTTTTAATATCTCTGTGAGCATGACGACCTTTTGGGAACATGATGACCGTATACGAAAGGGCCAACCGCAACGTCGCTTTATGACACCTAGTGCGAAAGATGGAAATACCAACCCTATCTCTAGGACGCTAGCTATTGATACGGCTCCTTTCCTTTAGCCCGAGTACCACTGATTCAGATATCCGTACCCAAATCCACGGCCGAATAAAAATTTTGTATCTGCAATTTAGAAGGAAGAAAGAAAAGTTAGGGAAGCAAAAATTCTAACGCAGATCTAGTTTAGATACAAAATTAAATTAAGAAAAAAAAAGTCCGGAATATGAATAATATATGGGCCAGGCTCATGAAATGTGCGCCGCCGCCGCCGCCGCCAGCCCGCCACCCCGGTACTGAAAAATAATGAAAATACCCACAGAGCTTAGCTGTGAGTGGTTTTTTAATCTATAGGTGTCGTGCGATCATATTCCAAAGCCGTGCGACGGCGTAGTTTTTCATTTTTTCGTGGTACCTGGCCAAAGTTGGGTCCCTCAACTCATTTTTTGGGCCGGGTTTCTGCTTTAGTTTCAAGACATGCATATCTTCTAAAGCCTCATACATGCATAGATATAGCTATATCTTCTCAAAATGCCCTGATATGTATAGAAGGATAGTATAGCTGATGGAAGAATGGTATATAGGTAATATGCTGTTGGGATTGTCAACCCTGCCATGGCCCTGAAGTCGGGGTATGTTTTGCATGCGGCTGCAAAATTGCTGCGCGAAGTGCAAACTGCTCTCTAACACAATGTGTAAAATTAATTCAGGCAACCCTATGCTCTCAGAGGTAATTGTATGTGATAAAGATATATGTCTACTCTCTGAATACCAAATATCATGGTCATTGGTGGAATATTTGGTGAGTTATACGCATTTCCCTATACCCTTGCTCGTCTAAGTCAGAAACACGAAAACCTACTGTTTGCCTATAATCCATCCAGAGGCCTATAACTAGTGATAATAAAGTTATTTAAGCCTCCAATCAGTGTTATAATTGTATATAAGTGATGTCCAGAGGTATATCACCTGAAATTAGAAACCCTACAGTGATTTTTTTCACCTCGGGATCCCGTCGCTGCTGAAAAAAAAAAAAAAAAAAAAGAAATTCTGGTCTGCAAATACCTGAAAAATGTTATAAAAACCTATATCAAAACTCAAAAATCTCCTAGAAACACTCCTTATGGCTTAAAAGTATGTAGCCTAGGCAATACCAAGCCAGAACAGGTGTCTATTAGCTCAAAATATCGGTCAGAAACCGAATCTAAGTCAGAAACCACGACTAAGTCAGAAACTCGTCAAAGTGTACCAAACTCAACCCGACTGACTTGCTATTGCCATAATACTTAATAGATAGAATAAGAGTCTCAAGTAGGTAATTGATCACTTACCAATGGAAGATGCCACTTGTGGGCTGGTGGACAGGCTGCTTGACAGTTCTTTTTTTTTTATTTTGGGTCCTAGGTTCCCCTAGCCTGAGCCCCGGGAGTTTATGATGACTGCATGTTTCTGTCTTTTAGTTATTATTTTGTTGTTGGTGTTGTCTGGTGTCCCCGACCACCTATGCATGTTATTTGAACAAGTTTATGACTGATTGGCCACCGATTGCTGCCACAGCGGCCACCCACACCCAGCGTCAGTTTCTGCCTGAGATCCCGGTTTCTGACTGAGAACGTGGGCCGACGCCACCTATATTTTTCGATTAAATCTTCAAAAATACAAGTCGACACGTTTAGAAAACACAATATATCATGTCCCCAACCACCCATGCATGTTATTTGACCATGTTTATGACGGATTGGCCACCAATTGCGGCCACAGCGGCCGCCCACGCCCCGAGTCAGTTTCTGCCTGAGATCCCGGTTTCTGACTGAGAGCGTGGGCCGATCTGTCCAATGTCGGGCCTCCGACCGACGCCATCGTTATACAACCCCAATTCCAAAATAGTTGGGACGAAGTGTAAATTGTGAATAAAATCAAAATGCAATGACTTTTAGATCACATGAGCCAATATGTTATTTCAGGGTTCCTGCAGGTTTCAGTGAGTTAAATTTTAGACCTTTTTAAGACTTTTTAAGACCATTATGAGTGAAATTTAAGACCAACACGACACATTACCAGAAACATTCGAATGATCCCAGAAACTCTCAAAACAACATTTTATTTTTATTAATTCAGTTATAGAAAAAGATTGAATTAATTCAGTATCAAAACAGATAACCATTTTGATTGTTACCTTCTCAACCCAAGTAACCTTCCCAACACAACACTACTATATGTCTACATGCAACCTCACCCTACATATGTCTGAGGTTGTCCCCTTTAGCACGAATCTCAGTTTCAAGGGTTTTGAGTTGGGCAAGTTTTTCTTTGTACGCCCTTCTCAGTGCATTTGACTTAGAGAGGAGCTGAGCCATCTTGGAGCCAGCCTTGCCCTCGGCTTCTTCTACAAGTGCATCTGCCTCCTGGCAACACAGGCGGACACCTCTTCCAAGCTTGTCTTCCTTTTCTTAAAGTCCTCCAGAGACTGCTCAGCCAGCTTTCTTTTCTGGCTCTGGGATTCCTTCTCTTTCCTGGTGCACTCCTGATCCAGAAAGAGTCAGTATTTTGACTGGGCTGCACCACAGAGGACAACGATTGTTTCTGTAGCAGAAGATAATTTTTTTTGGACTGCTGGATAGATACTAGTGGCAAGTATATTGAGCAGTTTGTACATCAGGTTTAGCTGAGGAGTTAATTTCAGGCAACTCCTGAAAAACAGGGATTGAAGTGAACTTGTCCATGTTCTAAACCGCGGCTTGCTTGTGAGTATTCAATAACTGATCCGAGAGTGCCATCTAGTGATAGAATATTGTAACTGCGTGCATAAATTTGCAGCTCCATGTCCGCAGGCAGACACATCTGCACAACACGCCAAATCCAGATAATCCTTAAATTATGAATTGTATTCATATTTTAATTTGTAACGAGTAAGGAAGTGGCCAGTGTCAAAGTAACGAAGTAAAAGTATTCTTTATGTTTTAAATGTAGTAGAGTAGAAGTAAAAGTCCCGTAAAAAAAAAAAAAAAAAACTCAAGTAAAGTACAAATCCTCAAAAAAAAAAAAAAAAAACTCAAGTATTGTAACGAAGTACATGTACTTCGTTACCATACACCTCCGCTCCTTGTTGACCTCCGCTCCTTGTTGACAGAAAATCCCCTTTCCTCTAGATGGGATTTGGCATGCATTGAAACTTCTCAGTTTCCTCAATGCCATGGACAGTACATGGTTTTGAAATGTATTTGTAGCCTACTGATACAGAATGGTCTACAAATTGATAAGTAGAAGACCGCGGCCCCTAAATAATGTAACTATCCCTTGAACTTCGATATGTTTCAGTAGGTCCTGCGCTGTTCCATGGCCCATGAACTGAGAGCCCATGTACCTCAATTGCACCTCTCCACTGCTCCAGAACCGAACATGGAAGTCCAGCTGTTTGGATTTGGTGGTTAAATTGAGGCTTTCATCGAACATTAACTCATACAGCCAGGCGTTCTGCCAATTTTTGCTACCTGTCAAAATATGCTACCTCGCAGACCGAAAATCTTGAGCTCCGATTCTTCGCTCACATCTTGTATCTTCAAAAATCATAAAATTTTTTTTTTTTTTCAGTGCGCCTTTCACATCTATATATATATATATATATATATATATATATATATATATATATATATGCATGCATGCTGGGATTTCCTGAAAATACAGAAATTTAATGATAATGGCGTGTGGCATACATCTTTTTAAACAAACTTGTCCAACACATTTTAAGACCTGCTTATGTTATAACAAGCTAACAAACAGCAAAGTTACTTCTGTAGACTGACTCATATTGCAATATTTAGGCGAAAACAAAGACTTTACGATCGCTTTGCTTAACGGTAGCACTTTTTGACAAGGCAGCGCAAATTGTCGGAACATCGGTAAGGGTGCGTATCAGCTCTCTCTTGATGAAATCCACCAAGCCAAATCTCGCTATAAAAGCGATGTTGTTCGGTCCACACGCAAAAGTTTTCGCGATATTCGAGTCAGGGAACATTGCCTGGAAGAGGCTGCAAATATCACTACTATTGTTATATTACAGATGTTTTGTAATTGAGTGAAAAATCCAAAGCACCTCAGATTTTGATGTTTCTCAGGATCCGAATGTATCCCGAAGGTCGTTAGCCGAAGCGGCAGCGATATTGCGCTGGAGTCCGGAGGGACCGGGCATTGATGACGACGAAGACGGCGGAGATGGGGAACAAAACTGGGTGATGGCTTGAGCCCGCTGAAGGCGTTTCCTAGCAAGCTGGTGTTTCTCTGTCTTAGCGTTAGACTCGGCGCCTTCACACCCAAGGTCCCTAACTGGATGGTCTTTCTGCATAGTTTGCAGCGAAGCCAGACGATTGCTGGGGACCGCTTACAGCCAACTCGAAAATCGCCGTTATCAAGCTAAGTATTGTTGAAAACACTTTCCAATGTTTTCCATGACAAGCAGCCGAGGCAGTAGATACACGGACGTATTTCGCAGGCAGGCAGGTAGTGGGCAAACAGGGCCGTTTCCTGCAGTTATCACGGGATTTGTAGTTTAATCGCCTCGTACCAACACCGATAGCTATCCGAGGCGAGCCCCCAGAAAGGCAGAGAACACAGCAACTTCAGATTACAGCGTTTTTACTCAAAGTATTTTCTGCGTGCCAACGCTTCGAATGAACGCAACTAAAAATTTAAGACTTGACTGTATTACATTTAAGACCTTGGATGAAAATCTGGGCGTTTTTAAGACTTTTTAAGGCCTTAAATTTAAAGTTCCGAATTTTAGACATTTTAAGACTTTTTAAGACCCCGCGGAAACCCTGTTATTTACAATAGAACATAGATAACATTTCAAAAGTTGAAACTGAGACATTTAACATTTTTATGCACAAAATGAGCTCATTTTGTGGATAAAATTGTAAAATTTATCAGTTTCAACATTTGCTACATTATCTCTGTTCTATTGTGAATAAAATACTGGCTGGTGTGATTTGAAAGTCATTGCGTTTTGATTTTATTCACAATTTACACTTTCTCCCAACTATTTTGGAATTGGGGTTGTATTTTCTATCAAATCTGCTAAAATACATGTTAACATGTCAAACCAACATGGAAAATCATGTCCCTGACCACCTGTGTAACAACTGGGGTCACATTTGGCCGAATACGCCCAGTTTCTGCCTGAGATGCCCGGGTTTCTGATTTAGAAATCTAAGGCAGAAACCCTGTCAGAAACCGACCAAAATGCTTCGCGCGCTGTAGCTATGTCGTTATTCCATAAATAATTGATCTAAACAGTGATTTCCACTTTGATTTAGGCCAACAACAATACCTGAATTGCATTTGGCTATATCTTTTACAGTTTTTTTAAAAATACATCTAAGTCAGAAACTTTTCTTAAAAAGGTCATTTTTTTGTCGACACAAAAATCCCACTCAATCCCTGTAGGTTGGAGTTTTTTTTTTGTTTTGTTTTTTTTTTGCCCTAATGCACCATATATTTGCTTCATCCTGAAGGATTATTAGGGTTTAGGGACCTTATTTATTTTTCTAGAGTGCTAAATGTAAAATCTAAGTCAGAAACCAGTACCTTGTGGACAATTTATTAAATGTCACCGCAAAACACAAAACGACGATAGGGACGTATGCCGACTGTCAGACATAGCCTACACGTCTATTATGCACAGAAAAAAAAATAGAACACACTTAAATATAAAAAAACAGAAAGTGAACCATTTCACTTTTTACATGGACATCAAAAAAGTACCATTTTTGGCCACTTTTCCAACTTTCAGGGCAAAAAAGACAGGGAAAGATTTATCGCAGACCCACAAAAGTGGGGTGGACCAACTTGCTCTTGGTGAGGTCCATCCATTCATGGTGGTTCTGGAATGATCTAAGCAAAATATAAGATTTGCTAGCCTGTGGACACATTTGGGGGGGGGGGTGGCGGCGCACATTTCGTGAGCCTGGCCCATATATATATTTTCTGCCAGATTCTGTTCCTAAGAAATGCTAGCTTTATCACAATCGCTAGATCTACATGAAGATACATACGGTAACATATTTCGATTATATTTCAAGTTTCAATGACATTTAGCAAGTTTTGTCTGGTTCGGTTGACACTTGCCAAATTCATGAGGAAATACCATCCGTGTGTTTAGAACCAGGGCTAACGGTAGTCGGTACGGACTCGCCCGTACCTTTAGCCTGCGACAGAACGAGAGGCTAATGATAAGGCTGCCGTACCTTTAGCATGCAGGCTAAAGATACGGTTCCGTACCCATAGCTACTGCCTTCCTAGTTTATAGACTGGACACGTTCTGCATCTAGATTGGACATGCGGGCAACAATAAGCCCCCTCTTTACCGAGAATGTATTTTAAGATGTTACTGAGACACGAAAAGCACTACAACGTCTTCTGGTTTACTGATATCCTCTCCAAATAGTCACGGACAAAGGAAGCTATGACTCTACATGATGACTTTTGCCCACAGACTCATTTGCCATCTATTATCGTAAACCTTACAATGGTTACTTGTTGTATAAGATACCCATGACATAGACAACAAGTAATGTTTCCGCAAATTTAGCAACCATAAACAGACAAGTAGGAATATTAAAAAAAAATAGAATCATTGCCTACTCATGGGCGTTATCCGGCGTGGCATCCGTAGAGTCCCCGTGAACTACTGAATCCCTCTCATCCGCGGCTGACATTGTCGGCAAGCAAATCAGCCGAGTTACGCGGTTAAAATAACTATTTGGCAAACGGCTTTAAGGCAGGGATGATATGGTAACCAACACACCCGCCAACTTAACGCACGTGACAATTAAGAAAGTTAACAAAACAGTTCTCGAAAGATACCCTCCCTAAATTCGACAACTCAGGCGGCTTCTTCTTCTTCTTGTATTCGTCATAAACTTAGGGTACATTACCGCCACCGAGTGATCTGGAGGCTGTTGCACAAACCAAGATAGTGCATTCAGGTGGGATTTTCCAGTTATCCCATCTTAAAGTAGGGATTCAAAGAAAATAAGTACCCAGAAAATTGGTCCGTTATGGCAATTTCATGATAGGTTGAAGGTATTCACTCATATAACAAGAGAAAAAAGTTTCATGCGACTTGATAGTCACTTTCCAAATGTTGCTCCTTTTCCACTGTAACCAGTCCGCCGACAGGCTCATTTTCCGTGACGTCACATACGGGTTGTGTACTCTGAAAGTGCCCAGATGTTCCATAGTTACAGTATCTCACAAAAGTAAGTACACCCCTCACACTTTGACAATTAATTTATTATATCTTTTCAAGGGACAACGTTACAGAAATGAAACCTGAATATATTCTAGAGTAGTTATTGTTCAATATGCGTAGCAGTGTAGATTTATTGCACTGTCCAAATAACTGAACAAACAGTCACTATTTCCAAAATGGGTGGCAACAAAAGTGAGTACACCTCACCGTCAACATGCCAAATTGTGTCCACAGTGTCAATATTTAGTGTGACCACCATTGTTGTCCAGCACTGCCTTGATTCTCCTAGGCATGAAATTCACCAGAGCTGGACAGGTTGTTGCTGGGATCCTCCTCCACTCCTCCATGGCAACATCACAGAGCTGGTGGATGTTGGACACCTGCTGCTGCTCCACCTTCCTCTTGAGCATGCCCCACAGGTGCTCGATGGGATTCGGGTCTGGAGACATACTTGGCCACACCATCACCTTCACCTTCAGCTTCTTCAGGAAGGCAGTTGTCATCTTGGAGGTCGTTATCATGTTGGAAAACTGCTGTGCGGCCCAGTTTCCAAAGGGTGGGCATCATGTTCTGCTTCAAAATGTCACAGTACATGTTGGAATCCATTATTCCATTAATGAAGCCAGCTCCTCAGGACCAGAAGCACTCATGCAGCCCCAAACCATGCTGCTGTCACCACCCTGTTTGACTGTAGGCAGTACACACTTGTCTTGGTACTCCTCACCAGGGCGTCACCACACATGCTGGACACCATCTGAGCTGAACAAGTTTATCTTGGTCTCGTCAGAAAACAGAACATAGTTCCAGTGGTTCATGTTCTTGGAGTTGTTGTCTTCAGCAAACTGTTTTTGGGCTTTCTTGTGGGCTAGCTTCAGAAGAGGCTTCTGTCTTGACCAACAGCCATGCAGACCGACTTGGTGCAGTGCACGGTGTATATGGTCTGAGCACTGACAGGCTGTTCTCTCACTGCGGCAACCTCGTTAGCAATGCTGCCAGCACTCCTGCATCTGTATTCTGAAGCCCACTTATACACCTGATGCAGAGCACGAGGACTCAACCTCTTCAGTCCACCCTGACGAGGCCTGTTCCGAACAGAACCCATCTTGGAAAACCTCTGGATAACCTTGGCCACCATGCTGTAGCTCAGTTTCATGGTTTCACAGATCTTCTTGTAGCTTAGACCATCTTTGTGGAGAGCAACAATTCTCTTTTTCAGATCCTCAGAGAGTTCTTTCCCATGAGGTGCCATGTTGACCATCCAGTGAACAGAATGAGAGCATTGCACCCAAAGCACCACAATTTAAACCTTCAACACGTTACGCAACCTCATACAATCCAGTCAAACAGACAAAAGCATGAACATGATGAATAAGACACGTTTCACTGCTTGATTGACCATTACCAATTGGGTTGTGTACTTACTTTTGTTGCCACCCATTTTGGAAATAATGACTGTTTGTTCAGTTATTTGGACAGTGCAGTAAATCTACACTGCTACACATATTGTACATTGACTACTCTAGAATATATTCAAGTTTCATTTCTATAACATTGTCCTTTGAAAAGATATAATAAATTAATTGTCAAAATGTGAGGGGTGTACTCACTTTTGTGAGATACTGTATAATACAGTGAACGCTGAAAACTGTTTTCAAGGTCAACGTGTCGGGTGAGGTGTGCAGGCAGCGTGGCAGTCGGTCGGAAAACAGAAGCAGCAAATTGTTTGTATCGAATATATTTCATTTTGTTGGTTTGTGGATTGTGGAATTGGTGGTGGGCATAAGCTGGTGTGTGAATGGATCATGATGGCTACTCAGGGAGTAGATCAGGAGGATGATATGGAGTATGATAGCTGGACACCAGTGGTGAGTGGGAGAGGACGGAGAAAAGAAAAAAATGAGAGAGAAAATTTAGGCTAGTATGGAAGCCAAAACAGTAAAAAAAAATTTGGAGGAAGATAGTTCGGATGAAGGCAGCAGCAGAATAGTTCGGAAAAAGGCTTTGAGAGGAGAATTTAAAATCATAGAAAGGTTCAGTAAGGAAGACGAACAGATTGATTTAAGACCAATAACACTGTCAAAGGAACTGAGAAAGAAGCTAGGGGATGTGGAAGTGGCAAAAACTTTGAGGGATGAAAACTTACTGATAATATGCAGATCGGAGGAACATAGCATTTGCAAGAAAAAAGTGAGGGAGACCGTAATCTTGGGTGAAAGGAAAGTTACACGAGGAGTGATAACTGGGATACCTGTGGATGAAGATCTGAAAAGACTCAGGCGAAGTATTGAGGGGGGAAATGTGAGCAAGATAAAAAGACTGCAGCGTACTTGGAATGGGGAAAGGATGGATAGTTAATCTGTCCTCCTTGAGTTTCAGGAGCTTGTCCTCCCAGAAAGGGTGACATTGGGGTGTATGAGTTTCCCAGTGAGGCTATAGAGCCCACCTCCACTCAGGCATTACAAATGCCAGAGATATGGGCACATTGCAGCTGTATGTAAAGGAAAGCAGAGGTGCTCTAAATGTGGAGGAGATCACAGAATTGAGGAGTGTAGAGATGAGAGGCAGGATAAATGCTGTAATTGTGCAGGTCAACACAAAGTAACATATGGTGGTTGTGAAGTGAGGAAGAAGGCTGTTGAGATTCAGCAGGTTAAAACAGTGAATAACATAAGTTATGCTGAAGCAGTAAAAAAAAGTACAGCAACAAAAGGGAAGGAATGAAGCTGGTCGGAGTAACCAAATTCAGGGATCAGAAAGAGGCCAGACAGAGAAAATAAATGTACTGACAGCTGATAAACTGATGCAATTTATAGCATATGTAATCAATTGCTCTGACCAAGTGAAACACAAAACAGTGAAAATTAAAATAATTGTGAAAGGAGCTGAGAAGTTTTTGGGTATCAAAGATGTATCGTGGGAACAAATAAATAAAAGACTGGAAACAGAGGGGAAACTGGGAGGATCAGGGGATAAGACAATATGATTATTCTACGATGGAATGCAAGAGGTTTAATATCAAATGGACAAGAACTCAAAGGTTTTATTAAATATCTAGAAAGGAAACCAGAAATCATATGCATTCAAAAAACATGGCTTAAGCCAACCATAGATTTTGTTATTAAAGGATATCATAGCATCCGTAGAGATAGAGAACAGGGGAATGGGGGAGGGTGTATCATTTTTGTAAAACAAGAAATACAATGTAGATTTTTGGGAAAAGGTAGAGATCTGGAATATTTAGCTGTAGAAATTTGGACAAGAGAAGGAAATGTCAAAATAGTTAATTACTACAATCCATGCAATAAAATATCAATGGAGGTGTTGGGTGAGCTTACTGAATATTTACAGGGGAAAGTAATCTGTTGTGGAGATTTTAATAGCCAGTACGTTGTGGGGTAACTGTAATGATAACAATGGAATAGTAATAGAAGAACTTATGGAAGATAAAAACCTAGTTTGTCTAAATGATGGAAAAGGTACAAGATTTAATGCCAGTACCGGTACAGAGTCTGCCATAGATTTAACATTAGTATCAGATTCATTGGCAGGGATATGTTCTTGGGAAGTGGAGAGAGGAACAACTATAAGGAAGTGACCACTATCCTATTATGGTAGAAGTAGGCCTAGATGTAGAAGAAGAAGAGTTAAATACAGTACAGAAATGGTCTTTCAGTAAGGCAGACTGGAATAAATTTAGATATATAAGTGATCAAAGAATACAGGAAGTAAACATGAATGAAAATGTTGATGATATTAACATGTATTTTTGTCATGCTATTTTAGAGGCAGCAGAGCAGTCTATCAAAAAGAAAGGAGGTAAGAATAAAAGAAAAACCGTCCCATGGTGGACAAATGAATGTGATAAAGTAATTAAGTGTCAAAATAAAGCTTTCAGAATGCTTAAAAGGAATCACAGTTTTCAGAATCTTATTGAATATAAAAGGTTACAAGCAAAGGTAAGGAGAACTATAAAAGACACAAAGAGGGATTATTGGAGGAAATTTTGTAGCTCAGTAGGAAGGGAAACAGAAATCGGTAAAGTTTGGAAAATGATAAAAAGGATGAATGGGGTTCAAAGGGAGTATGGATATCCAGTCTTAAAGGATGGGGAAACAACAGCAGTGAAAGATGAAGAGAAAGTAGAGATGTTGGCAAGAACATTTGTTAAAATTCATAGTTCAGATAATATCAGTGAAGAGGGAAAAAGAGGAAGAAGATCTACCATAGCAGAAAATAAAAAAGCCCTACAACAAGAAGAAGAGACTGATGACCTACTAAATGTATCATTTACAACGGCAGAACTTAACCGTGCTCTCAGGAAAGGGAAGATGTCAGCACCAGGCATGGATCAAAGTTGCTACATAATGATAAATAATCTTAGTGAACTATCAAAGAACACACTACTAGAACTTTATTATAAAATTTGGGAGGGAAGAAGGAAGCTATGGTGATAGCTATACCAAAAGTAGGAAAAGATTGTACAAACCCAGGAAGTTATAGGCCAATTGCCCTAACATCAAATATCTGTAAAATAACGGAGAAAATGGTTAATGAAAGATTAATATATTATGTAGAAAAGAGAGGATATGTATCAAATTACCAAAGTGGGTTTAGAAGAGGAAGAAATACTATGGATCCAGCTTTATGTTTAGAACATGAAATTAGGAAAGCACAGATAAACAAAGTGTAGTGGCAGTATTTTTTGACATAGAAAAGGCTTACAATATGATGTGGGGAGAAGGATTTTAATTAAACTCAGTAGTTTGGGAATTAAAGGTCATATGTATAGATGGATGAGGGATTTTTTAGAGGAAAGGATCATTCAAGTGAGGATAGGAAAGACATATTCAAGGAAGTTTGGTATCGAAAATGGAACGCCTCAAGGTAGCATACTCAGCCCTCTGATATTTACCCTAATGATTAATGACATGTTTATGGAATTAGAGAGAGGGATGTTTGCAGATGATGGAGCAATTTGGAAGAGGGAAAGAAATCTGAAATTTATTGTAAACTACAAGGAGCTATTAAGAAAATTGAAGAATGGTTGTATAAATTGGGCTTTAAATTTTCAGTTGATAAAACGAAGACAATGTTTTTTGTAAGGAAAAGAATTGGAAGTGAAGTCAAACTAGAACTTTATAAACAAGAGTTGGAAAGGGTGAAACAATTTAAATTTTTAGGTTTATGGTTTGATGAAAGGTTGACATGGGCTGTGCATATTCAGAAAGTAATAACTAAATGTAAAAAAAAGCATTAAATATTATGAGGTGTTTGGTTGGTAGTGAGTGGGGGGCAGACAGAATGTCACTTAAGGCTATATATTGTGGACTAATAAGATCAGTCTTGGATTATGGAAGTGTGGTATATGGATCTGCAGCAAACACATCTCTCCAAAAGTTAGATAGCATTCAATATAAGGCACTGAGACTCTGCACAGGAGCAGTTAAAACAACCCCAACTGCAGCTCTGCAGGTAGAGATGGGGGAAATGCCACTAGCACTCCGAAGAATGCAGTTATCATTAAATTATTGGGCTAATTTACAAGGTCACGAACAAGATCATCCCACACAATATACATTAAAGCCTTGCTGGGAAAAGGAAAAGAAGGAAGTAAAAAGCTTTGATGGACAGTAACAGAGAAAGCAAAAGAATTCAAAATAGACCAACTAAAAGTGAATCCAATAGTACCATAATCAGCAATTCCTTCAAGGATATTACCAGAGGCAACTGTTGATTTAACATTAGACCAAAATAAGAATAGAAATATACAACAATATATAGATTATTACAGTTACGTACAGATTTACACAGATGCATCTAAAAGTTCAGCAAATAGAATAGGAGTATCATTTGTCATCCCTGAATTTAATATCAAAGTAGCCAAAAGGGTCAATGAGGGGGTATCAGTATATACGGGGGAAATGATGGCAATATTGTTAGCGTTACTATGGATAGAGGAAATTAAACCAATGAAAACAATCATTTATTCAGACTCCAGTTCATGTCTATCTACCTTACAATTTAGTCAGTCAGAAGGTAGGAAAGACATTCTAATAGAAAGACAACAAGTTCTTTTCAGAATTCAGATGATGTGTTATGATCCTGCTCTGTCTGTCTTGATTCTGCCATGTTCATTATTGTTCCTGCCATGCTTGTTATGTTTTCCCTAGTCCCTGTTATGTTTATGATTATGTCTGTTAGGTTTTGCCATGTTCTGTTTAGTTTTTTGCATTTTGCCATGTTTTCGTTTTTGCCACTCCCAATCCACTATTCTGTTAGTTTCATGTCTTTGTTCATGCCCTTCATTGCACTTTGTCTCCCCTGTCTGGTCTTTTGTTAAGCTTCAGCTTCTCCCCAGTCCTGGGTCACATGCTTAGGTGATTTCATGGTTTCTGGGTTTCAAACATTCCTTCTAATCTGCTTTGCTTCCTTCGCCTCTTTTCTTGGCAATGAAGTGGCCGGTCTTGCCGCAGTAAAAGCAGGCCCGCTAGCGCCCCTCTCCTCACTGTGAGTCTGGCAAAGCTGCATGGGTTCAGGTTCAGAGGAGGCTTTACGGTTGGAGACAGATTGAAGCGGAGAGTGGACAGCCCCGTGGCTTGAAGCCCGCTCACGCTCCTCCAAACGAAATCGAATGGCGAATGATCCAGTTCAGGTCTTCAGGCAGGTCACGTGGAAGGAGTTCGTCTTTGATTTGTTCCGAGAGACCATGGAGGAAGGCGTCAGATAGCGCCTCTGCTGCCACTTGCTGTTGGTAGCGAGGGTCCCAAACTTCGATGGCGAGTCGGAGACGGAACGGGTGCCTTGACGGATTCAGAATCTCCCTCCCCGCTTCATGCCCGTGTCTGGAGCGATCAAACACCCCTTCATCTCCTCCTCCAACAGGCTGGATGTTTGCACAGAAGGTAGTCCTGCCTCCCAGGCCGACGAGCCCACTGCTTAGCTCTCCCGGTCAAGTTGATGATGTACGCCACGCGGGATTGCTCAGAAGGAAAGTGGCAGGTTGAAGATCAGCTTACACTGGGTCAGGAAGGCGCGGCAGGATCCAGGTTCGGTGTCATATTCTCTGGAGGGGGCAGGCGTGGTTCGTGCAATAGGTGAGGAAGAGGTGGGCACTGGAACAGAAGCAGGAGGGGTAGTTCTTTTTGCTGGGGAGCGTGGCGGATTATTCATGTAAGGAGGGGTAAGGTCTGCCATCTGGTGGGACATCGCCTGCATGTGCTGCATCAAGGCCCATAGCTGCTGCTGCTGAAACTCTAGCTGTGCTCCCTGCTCCTTCACAGCTGACTGCAGAGGGTGGAGACATAGTGGTCAGAACGCACTGTGAGGTACCGTTCTGGAACCAAATGTGAGACCAGGAAGTTGCAGCAAAAAGTGATTTATTGTAAACTTAAAAAAGCAACGGTACAGAGTCCACAATCCAAAGAACACAATCCCAGGGACAAAATCCAAAAGTCGAAAAAACCAGGGCAGCAATAACAGTACTGGGTCGGGCAAAAACAGGTTCGGTACACAGACACAGGTATGTCAGAGAAGCAAAAGCCAAAATCCAGTGGGCGAATCCAAACCGCTACCAGGGCAGCAAACACAAAACTCGGGGTTAAGTAAACAGATGCAGACAATAGTACCAAAAAAGCAGAGCCAAAAATCGAAGGTCGGACGGTCCAGTCAGAAGATTAACACTATGAATACAAAAAGATAGCAGCACAGGTAAACAAGGGAAACGTTCTGAAACTGCAGTGAGAAGACAGCTTAAATACACTCAAGGAAGTCACATGCTATGATTAGGATCAGGTGATGAGGATCAGACTAATTACAAAGGAGGGAACATGAGGGAGAACCTAATCACATGAAATTGGCAAAAAAGCCAAAACGCGGACGGGGAACACGAGACAACCTATGACAAAACATACAGCTCCGGTTAGGGAGTTCTAATGTGCACAGATAATGAGAGGTAGGACAGAGGGAGCAGGTGCGGAGGATCCGCTGAATTGCAGGAGAGACAAAGTGAAGGCAAGAGGCGGAGACTAGAACAGGGCGAAAATGAGAGCTTGTTAATCAATTAGTAAGTGCAGCTATACAATCCCTAGTGCTCGTTAGTAAGTTAGTATTATATACAATGTTAGTCTGGGTTAGTAACTTTAACAAAAATAACAAACTGTTAGTATTGGTTAGTAAAACAGAAAAGAGAGGCGAAGGAAGCAAACGAGATTAGAAGGAATGTTTGAAACCCAGAAACCATGAAATCACCTAAGCATGTGACACGTGGGGAGAAGCTGTAGCTTAACAAAAAGACCAGACAGGGGAGACAAAGTGCAATGAAGGGCATGAACAAAGACATGGACCGAAACTAACAGAATAGTGGATTGGGAGTGGCAAAACGAAAAACATGGCAAAATGCAAAAACTAAACAGAACATGGCAAAACCTAACAGACATAATCATAAACATAACAGGGACTAGGGAAAACATAACAAGCATGGCAGGAACAATAATGAACATGGCAGAATCAAGACAGACAGAGCAGGATCATAACATGATGGGCTTGACACTAGTTTTTCCATGGGTACCAACGCACAGCGGAATAAGAGGAAATGAATTAGCAGACAAGAAAGCAAAAGAGGCAACAAAGTATAGTAACATTGATTTAGTAATTAAGCTCAGCAAAACAGAAGTGAGGGATATTATCAAACAAAGAATAAAGGAAAGGTGGCAAAAGCAATGGGAGGAAGAGAGGAAAGGAAGATGGTATTACAGAATACAAAGGAAAGTTGGTGAAATAAGGACAGCAGGAAGAAACCATGGAGGTAATATAATAGAACTAGAGAGAGCGAGGAAGCACCACCCCTATTACTTTCAATGGGAGATGCTAGGCTAGCTACTTCAGCCCAGGAAGTACGAAATTGACCGACGCCATCTATAAAAATGGCGTTCCATGGGTGCTTATTTCCGGCACCATTTCATAAGATTGCCAATCTGATTACACAGCACAAATGGCCAAGAAAATGTGTCGTCTGTGCGGATTGGCGAATGTGTTCGAGGGGAAATGACGAGCAACGCTGTTAATCCGGGACGCGCACGCACTACACACTCATTGGCTGAACTGCTGCAGTCAGAGCAACAGCTGGGGTGCGTTCAAAGTCGCCAACACGTAGCAAAACGTATATTTAAACGGCAACAGTGGTGCGCTGAATGCTCCGTTGTGTCACGCAAGCGTTCCAACTATGGCAGCCGGGAGGGCCATACTGTGCGTTCTCTTGGAAAAAATTCTCGGAGCCTGATGAAATAGGTTCAAATTCGTGTTTGATTTTTAATCTTTTGAAACTTCTACTTACCACAAACATGTCATTTGATGTCATCAATCGTGGTGAATACCAAGCTGCAAGAGATGCATTTCTATACTACCCTCGTTGGATTCATTGTGCCACTGCCTTTTTAAGATGGCGCGGTTTATATACGTGTTGCAGCTGATTGGATAACACCCCTGGCACACCCACCAAACAGGAGAAAACATACCTCAAATGCCGTTATGCACCATTGCACATCAAGTGGAGTAAACAGGTCGTTCAACCCGGAAACCGTAACAAAACGATGTGCACCGGTGTGACTTTGAACGCACCCCTGGACAACCAAACTCGTGCACGAGCTGTCATCAAGCTCTAAGTAGCAGTTCTTATTTTACAGGCCCACTTGAAAACATCGAACAGTTGCATCAGACAAAGAGCAAAATAGTGAAGGATTACCGAATACATTTTCTTTTGTTTTCACTTTATTTGGCAAGAAAAAAATGCGCACTTTTCAATTGATGTCTATGGAGCTTCAACGTCTTTGGCCACAAAACTGCATTCTTGGGAAACGCGGAAGCAGGAAGCAAACATGCTCACTGGCTGAAGCAAAAGTACTTCCTTGTTCTCTCTGGTTCTATTATATATCTCTATGGAAGAAACAGAAGAGAAGAAAGAATATCAAGAATGAGATTTGGACATACAGGGCTGTACAGCACAATTATTTAAAATAGGAAACATGCTGCGGGTAGATGTAGTTGTGGGAAATTTGAAACAGTGGAACATGTATTATTTGAGTGTGAGAAATATGAAGCAGAAAGAAGTAATTTGGTTGAAAAACCTAAGAATTAAAAGTCAATTTAGTTTAGAAATTCTGAGACAAAGTTCAGAAAGACAAGATTCTAAAATATTATTTCAATATTTGAGGGAAATAGACGTTCTGAGCAGGATATAGGTATGGTTTTTTTTTTAAGATAAGAAAGAGTAAGCGTCAAGATCCACACTCCACATCAGTTGGTGGCGGTAATGTGCCAGATTGTTGTTTGTCAAAGCCAAAATAACCCACAAAAGAAGAAGAAGAAGAAGAAGAAACTGTTTTCAATTTTGTTTTCAAAGCCTGACGAGTCAGAACTCTCAATAGATTTCTTCCAGTAGTTCATAGTTTTAAATCTCATGTTTAAATCTTTTTTTTTTTAAGCTACTGTCGCATAAAGGTGATTTCTTTAATCGATGCATATTAGTTTTGCTGCTTATTTTGGTTCGTTCCATGCCTGCAAAAAGCCTGGTCGCCGCGCTGGCTATACGCGACACACGTACACGTTGTCTAGTTTATGGGTGATTTTTTCAATTGGGGCACAAACAGTGAAAATTCATGTTGGGGCCTGTAAATTTTTAGTAGGTTAGTGCTTGGAAAAAAAATATTCGCCAAGTTATAAAGCAGGTTAAGCCCCAAAAAGCTCCAAAATATTAGATCTGAATTTCATCAATTTTTTTTGTATTGCAGCATTGAACGTCGGTTTTGCTTTGATTCAGCAATGTCCCAAATCAGGGTGGATTCATTGTTGGGCTCATATTTAAGTATATTTCCCTTAACCACAACCCGAGGAACAGTTGTCTTAACCAGTATTGTCAGGTTTATTAATTCCAAAAAACCAAATATCATTAACCTCCCAAGAGTCTGAAAAAAATCCATTTTTGTTGGTGTCCTGGAAAATCCACTCCACTCCGTTACCAAGAAGTAAAGGATGACCTTAGGGACATCAATGGGAATCATCAAGTTCTGCCTCACTGCATGGTGGCTATGACCCATTTACTTAACAAACACTCCACTCCGTTACTTCCACTCCGTTACCATTTATAGTAACGGAGTGGAGTTAATTGGTAACGGAGTGGAAAAAATTGGTTCTCTTTACATTTGGACAAGGACAAAACCTGCAGTACATTCCTCACAATACTTCTGGGTCTGTCCAAGCAAAAGGGTAGGTTTGCATACCCCCAACTTCCACCCTCATTTTTTTCTGAATGGGTGGGTCAGATGCATAATTTAAGCTGATAGATATTTAGTACACATCCCAGAGAGATGACAGAGATAACTTTATGCCCTTCACATAAACCACTGAAAAGTTATCTCATTTAATATGCCTATTTAGGGGCAATTTTTCAGTTTATTTTTGTGACATTCTTGAGTACGTCGAAAGAGAAGCCTTATTAGCACCTTAAGGGCATTCCTTTCATATTAACTTTATTTTCTACTTTAAAATAAGTGTTTGAAGATTTTATTCCAAACAAATATTCAAATTTAGGTGTAAGCAGAAAAAAAATTTATATTGTTTTTTTGGGGGGTTCCGTATGAGATGCTGTTCCGTCCATCAGCAACCCCATGTACATTCTTAACAAATATCATAAAATAAACACTTTGAAAGTAATTTTTCTGTTTTGAGCTTCAAAACTATTCATCTCCTCGCAACATAAGTGGTGTGATCGTTTGTTTCTTGCGTAGTTACAAAGAGAAACACGTCTTATTTCAGCCGCCCGGAATTCCGTCAATCATCACATCACGTGACCAGCATTTTTGGATGCTCCTCTATTCAAAACGCCCGCCAGAAATAGAACAAATTCATTAGCTGTAGCATTAGTTGCTGTTTTTTAATGTTAAGAGCATTTCCCTTTTATTATGGTTCTATGGAAGACATTCCTGTCCTGTGTTTGTTTTTTTTAAGCTGACATAGCTGATGTACACTCAGGAATCACACTTGGAAAAGTTTGGGACATGTAGGGCCTACACTACACTTTGCTGGAATTTCAGTAACACATGTCCTTCCAGTGACGTCATCATTTGTCAGCTGTCTGCCGAGGTGATCACATCAGACAGACTGAATACAATCTCCTAAGTTTTGTGCTGTTGATTTTTATTAGTACATTTTCTCAGGTTTATCGCAATTCTAAGGACTAAACTTTCTGTAAAGGTTTGTCATGATCTGCTGCTGTTTGTAAAATAAAATACTGTTTACATTATATCTGGATTTATTACCTTATTACATGTACACTTGGGTACAGTTCACTGACCAGGCAAAGCCAATGTAGTGTTACAAACATTTCAAATGCAACAATTTCCACTCCGTTACTAAATTCCTCTACTCTGTTATGAAGGCCATGCTAGACGTAATTACTGTGTGTCTCCAACATTATGAATGACTGAGTATCTTCAACAGAAGTGACAGAACCATAAAAGATCTGTTTGGATATGGTTACATGTGCATATCATTGTACTTTCAGTTTTGACTGAAAAAGTAACAGAGTGGAAAGGCCATGTAAATAAAAACTGCCCATCGCGAAAAGAACCGGAGAAATCCAGCTCTGCTGGTATACTGGTTTTTCACTACAGGGCCCACCCTGTCTACCAGAGTTTATTCAGTTAGATTCTGCAAACTTTTTAGTCAGTCATTTGTGATGCCCTAGTTGTGCCTGTATTGAAAAAAATCACCCTTATAAAGAAAATTATGTTTTTACTGAAGTCATCCTTCCATTCCGAGGAAGGTTGGATAAGCCAAAGCTGGGCTACAAAAAAGATAGTATTTATGAACACGATCAAGTGGACTCTCATAACAGTGATTGGCTGACATAGAAATATGGAGTGACGAGGTCGATGCCATTTAGAACACAATCATACCCCTCAAATATTTCCACCCAATACCTCAAGAGCAGCCTGAATCGTCCACCTGTACTTCTCATGCACTCAAGCTCAATTCCAGGTCTTAATTGCTTATTTATAGTTGTTGAAGAAAGAACCATGGGAAGAGATAACTTCTGGTCCTTCCTCTTCCATGATGGCCAAAACGAAACAAAACCTCAAATCTAATAACGTTAGATAGTTACAGTATACGCAATAGAAAGATCTGACGACAGGCAGCTGCAAGTGCATGAACAACATGTATTCCTGCGCGAGTTAAGAGAGAGAATACATTCTAAAAATCTTCCTTTCTTGTTTTGTCGTCGCTCTTACCAAGTCTACTCATCGAAAAAATATCATAATAAATTAAGGTATCAGTCTTTCCCCCAGGGTTTCCGCTACATGTAATTGATCATGGCGCACCGCCAAGCCAAAATAAAAGCCGCCACGCCTGTGTAAAAATATAGGGCACTGGCGGACCCAGAAGCTCCCGCCGTTAAGATAAACAAAATGTTGAAGTTTTTGTTGACGGACGCACGTATGGATGGAGCCCGATACCACAGCTCCCGTGCCACTCGGGTGGCAGGAGCTAATTAGGAGCCTGTAACTGAAAATGTTGATAAGATAAAGCAAATTGTCGAAGTTTTTGGTGATATTTTTGGGCCAGTGACCTTGAAAAAATAGGAAAAGGTCACCTTTAGGCACGTCATTTGTAGGACTTTATGAAATGCATGTCTAATAAAAATTAGGAGCCTGTAACTGAAATAGTTGATGAGATAAAGCAAAATGTCGAATTTTTGTGATATGTTTGGGCCAGTGACCTTGGAAAAATAGGCCAAGGTCACTTTTAGGCACGTCATTTGTAGGCCTTTATAAGATGCATGTCCAGTCAGAATTAGGAGCCTGTAACTGAAATAGTTGATGAGATAAAGCAAAATGTTGAAATTTTTGGTGATATCTTTAGGCCAGTGACCTTGAAAAAATGGGTCAAGGTCACCTTTAGGCACATCATTTGTAGGCCTTTATGAGATGCATGTCCAGTTAAAATTAGGAGCCTGTAACTGAAATAGTTGATGAGATAAAGCAAAATGTCGAAGTTTTTGGTGATATTTTTAGGCCAGTGACCTTGAAAAAAATAGGTCAAGGTCACCTTTAGGCATGAGATGCATTTCCCGTAGGGCCTTAACTGAAATCGTGAGATGTATGTCCAGTAAAAATTAGGCCAGCCTGTAAAAAAAAAAAGAATTCACCTTTGATGATTTGATAAGATGTATGTCCAGTAAAAATTAGGAGCCTGTAACTGAATTCGTTGATGAGATAAAGCGAAATGTGTCGACCGACGCACGCACGCACGCACACACGCATGGACGGAGCCCAATACCACAGCTCCCGCACCGCGAGCGGCGGGAGCTAATGACTTTACATAAACTCCAAAAATCCTAAGGACAATCAGGTGTCGCCAGTTTTCATTGTTAAGTTAAAATGAGCACTAATAGCCTAATTCCTGACCTGTTGTCAATCATTTTGCTTGATGAACATATTTTCCAATGAATAAAAATTAGCCATCGGCAGTAAAACGCACTGCTGTCTTCTTAATGCAATGTGTTCAACGATTAGAGAAAAAATAATTTGTTCACTTTGCAAAACGATAAACTACGATGTTAACTTCTGTGTTTGCTGTGAGCACGTCCTGCTCTACCTAATTGTATCTTCATGATTATTTAATTCCAATTCCGGAGTCCGTAGTCATAGTCGGTTTTCATATTATATGTGAAATCCACCGTGACGGATGTGAAACTGATAAACCTCCGTGCACATAGACTTCAATTATTACATCGCCTCGTGCTGATTAATGAAAACTGGCCACACCTAATAATGCTCAGTTTTGACCTGACGCTGAAGCCCTCCACCACAGTTTCAAAAAATCCTGGGGGAAACCCTGCCTTACCTGTATTTACACGATTTCCATCAGATCGTTTCTATGTCCATGGTAATCTTCAATGTACTAGGCCTAAATAGAAAAATATGAGTTTAAATTAAAAAAAGACAGATAAATGTTTCTCCATTACAATTTATCCATCTCAAGTAAAGTACGACTCAATTTTAACCTTTAACAAAATATAAAGCTTAGAGAGACATAGTATTTCTACTGACATGTAACAGAGCAGGGCTTGCAAAACCCGCATGTGACGTCACCCAAAATGGGCCTCTTTCCTAGCATCACAGAAGTATTCACGGCACGCTCGATAAAGTACTGTCGTTTCGTACGTGTTTCCATTTTCTCGTATCGATAATGTGACGGAATGACATTACATTGCATTCTTTGCGTTCTAAGCTTTTCATTGATGTTGAAATTGCCATATTTCAGTTTTTCCTTCGAATCCCTACTTTAAAGGTCACCTAAAGTCGATTCTCAGATGGGACATTGAACGTCCAATGTTTACAAACAAATCACTTGCTTTTTTGACATCTTGCATTTTCACATGACCAATTTCATTCATATAAACCAGGGCTTCCCAAACTCGGTCCTGGGGCCTCCCTGTCCCAGCCGGCACACGACCGACCTTCAAAGTAGAAATATAGTTGAAATTATGTCAGTTGTCATTTCAACGTTGAAACGCTATTGAAACAATGTTTAACTCTGATGGTTGTAACCCAGCCAGCACACGACCAACCTTCAACGTTGAAATATGGTTGAAATTATGTCATTAGTCGTTTCAACGTTGAAACACTATTGAAACAACGTTTAACTCTGATGGTTGTAAAAAGGTTAACAAAATGATCTCAAATCAACACTGAAATTTGAACAAGATTTGTTTCAACGTTGAAACAACATTGAAACAATGTTGGGTAAGAGTACCACACACAACCTCCAGCAAAATAAAAAAAAAAATCACAACTTTTTCGCTTACCTTAATGTTTTAGATACCAAGTGAAATATTCAGGTGTGGAAAAATGTTGAGCACACATCCAGTTAAAAGAATTTACACTTTAATTTCTAGAGCATCTATACATGCGGCAAGCTTATAAAGGTGGCAGCCATGACACTGTTGACCTAACCTTAACCCAACTCATAAGGAATGCTATCCCTATACCTACCCTTAACCCATCTCATAAGGAATGCTATCCCTATCCCTGTGCCTAACCTTAACCTTAACCCAACTCAGCTACAAACAATGGTTTGTTCTGCTCAAATTATTCTACCCAGGGTCAATGGATCAGCTGACTCACCAGCATGAAACACATCAAAATGGATATTCACATGACGTCTCCTCATTGACAACAATAAATAAAAGAAAGAAAAAAAAAAATATATATATATATATATATATATATATATATATATATATATATATATACACACACACACACATATATACCTTTGGTTGTCTTTCACCCTTCAGCGATGAATGGAAACTGATGCACTGAGCTGGCAACAAACTCAGCTGGAGTAGTGGTTAAGACCACAGTGTATGGTGTGTTTGAAATTGCTTTGTCCACAGGTTCCCGGGTTCAAATCCTGCTGCAGACACTAATGTAATGTCTAATGTATCATGTAAACCTTTGTTCATAGACTCATTGATGGAGGGAAAAGAAAACATAAAAAAAGAAGGGCAGAAGAAGTTGGAGAGATTGTACACAGAGTGAATGTCACAAAGGAAGAGCACAGTGGTGGAAACTGGAATTACCGCAAGAATGTTTTTTTCCTCATGCCGCATCTACCCCTTCTTTTTAAAATTTTTCCCCCATCATTCTAAACCCCCTTCTCACTCATAAAAACCCCCCAAAAATATTTGTGCCCCCTTTTAAAATTGTTCTGGCCAAAAAAACCCCAAAAAAGTGGAGGTTGTGTATGGTACTCATGCCCAACGTTGAAAAAACATTGCGAAATCAACGTTAATTCATCTTTCAAAATCAAAACATAATTCAACAGTGATTCAACTATGATCCATGACATTGATTCAACAGTGAATAAACGTTAAAATGCCAGCTGGGGTGTATGCTGGTTTTTGTCCCAACCATAATTGCCATCATAGGACTTTAACAAGCTGTTAATTTGTCCAAATTGGGTGCATCTTGTGTTTAAATATGTTATTTGCTGTTTTAATCCAAATTTTAATAGAAATATCCATTTGTGCCATGAAGAATAAAAGACCGAATAGAAGACCCTTGCATATAAAGTTTTTTTTGTTTTTTTTTTGGCGAGCAATTTCAGGTAATAACATTTTTTAACGGATCAAATCAGGTACTGAGAAAACCAGTAACCTCCAGATTAGGTTGCTGAAGACAGGTGATTAGAATTCTTTCAAAATAACTTGCTTGCACTCAATCCCAAAAACATAACATAAAACAGGTTTGACTCTATCATTTGCTTGTTTAGTAAATTGTTAGTTTTTGCAACCATGTGCCCACAGTTTCACCAATAAGGAACCCATTGATTTTTTTCCTTTGATTGGGTACATTTTTTCCCTCTTTTTATGCAGTTGTTACTCATATATTGCAATGTGGATGCGGAATTAATTCGTCACTGTTTGTATGCATATCTGTCAAAGTACTGCTTGTCAAGAGAGGATAAATTGCTGCTCTGAACAAAAATGCACCTAATTAAGACAATTTAACAGCTTGTTAAAATCCTATGATTGCAAACCAGGGTGGAGCAAAAACCAGCATACACAGGGAGGCCCCAGGACCGAGTTTGGGAACCCCTGATAAAACCATGCATAATCCGTCTATTTCAGGAGGCCCACTGATTGGACAAAAAACAATGGGAATTTTAGATGCCCTATAACCCCTGATAGTAAACATAAATTACCATGGAGATTTATTCTGTGCAGTTAGCCTGCTCAACCGGGCTAACAGCCAGGCTTTATTAATCCTGGTTCCTTATCTTTTCAGTAAGAAATCACTCAGGGTGAAAATAAATGTGTTTTACAGTTATTCAAAGGTCCTCTGTATTGTGCCGTAGTTTTAATAGCCTGCATTTAAAAACCACAGATACACTGTCATTCAGTTAATAAGGACCACTGTTATTTTAATTGCCATAATTATTCATTAGATAATCATTTTTACTGTTTGGCGGCATACTGTTACGTATGTGAAGACTGCAGTTCATATTTCTGTCAGAGGTTTGATGAATACATAATATTGCAGTCGATGAGATGATTGGAAATGGCTGATGAAGCTACAGTGGTGGTTTCAATTTAGTCAGTGATGAGGACATTGTTCATGGCAGACTGGTCAGAGACCAATACATTGTTAATTATTTTAGTTGATTTTCTTTTTGACGTAGCCCATCCTTTAATAATGAAAGCACCAGAGGTGCTGATGCCTCGGTGTGTATTGCTTAGCCACTACTGATGTACAATAGTTGTACAGTAACATAAAAGGCAAGCTTGAATACATAAACAGTCAATAGAGTGCGGTCCTTGTGCCAAAATCATGTGGGTGTGGCTTAACATTATGTACACAAAACGTGTATACTGAAACATGAAGTGCTACAAAAAATCAAAATTCTGGCACATTTAAAATCAAGAGAACAGTGTTTGTCACTCGTTGGCGTTGTTACTTTAGCTTGGATGCACACGCTGTCGCAGTTATGATGGTAACAGACAGACAAACAAACAAATACACAGACTGAGTACCGTATGCTCGCTGTGCGCATGCGCACACCGAGGCATAATAAAGCATAATGTTTGTCATTCTTCCATGTGTTTATGTATTTTATTTGCCATTGGTAGCACACAGTTTGTGGTTGTTAGGTTTCATAGTTGTATAATCTTCCAAAATTAGTCCCAATGGATTCAATGACCATAGAGTGAACTGAACATTCATAAAAAAGGGAGGACACCACAATATTTTTCGACCATTTATTTTGCAGTTTTCACTTGTCAGCTTGGAGCTTGGGAGGGAGAAAAACAACAATGATTAGTTCATTTCGTTACAGTCATGCTCACAGAGTGCATTGAAATCACATCTCTATCTAGTTTGAAAAGTTCTAGGTCCAGTTTTCTGTGTTTTTGTAATTTTCAGGTCCCTGTCCAGCAGTTTTTTTCTTTTGAATTTTTATCGTGACATCTGCCGGCTCTATTCGTCCTTTGTGACATTGTGCGTACAGATGTCTGACAGTTTGTGAACTCCGTAAAACACCAATCAATTAGCACAGCAGGAATTGTGCATAATGTGGATTTATGTTGCCAGGCTGCCTCACAGGTTGTACTGCATCTGGGTCCTGTTTCAAATATATTTATGACCATCACATCACTGACTTTGGAGCCTTTATGGACAAAATGTTTATTTCCACAAGATTGACATGATACCTTAAGCCTTCTGGAGTCCAGCAACACAGTTTCATTGTCATATTTGTAAATAAATTATTCCTGCAGTTTGTTGAAAAAAAAAAAGTCTGCAGTGCTGTTCCACATTACATAGCAATAAAACAGAAACTATTATTCACTTCTGGGGCATTGTGTGATTGTGCATGCCATGATGTTGTCAAGCATGCAACCAAACATAGTTTTCCTGAGAGAGAAAGAAATATTCCTACAGATGTTTTTGAAGCCTGTAATCAACAATGAAATGAAAAGGACTGGAAAAAATTAGGGCTGACCCCATTTAGTCGGCTTGCTTGGTTGATATGCTGTTGGTGGACCAAGATTTTTTTTTTTTTTTTTTTTTTGGTCTAGCGATCATTGATAATTTTTTTCTATTATTTAGCCCTTATTTAACCAGGGAAGTCCCGTTGAGATTGAAATCTCTTTTTTCAAGGGAGCCCTGGGGGTTGAGGTGGAGAGGAGGAATTGCACAGCCAATTAGATCAGGGGATGATTAGGTGGCAGGTCGAATAGCCAGGTAGAGACTTTAGCCATGACACCGGGGAACTCCCTACTCTTATCGAAAAGTGTCATAGGATCTTTAATGACCACAGTGAGTCAGGGCATCGGTTTAACGTCTCATATGAAAGACGGCATCTCCTTCAGTACAGTGTCCCCGTCACTGCACTGGGGCATTGGGGATTATTCCACCAGAGGGAAGATCGCAACCAACCGGCCCACCAACACCTCTTCCAGCAGCAACTTGGTTTTCCCACGTGGTCTCCCATCCAAGTACTAACCAAACCCACATCTGCTTAGCTTCAGCCACGAGGCTGGAGCAGATCGAATAGTGGTATGGCTGCTGGCATGGATATTCCAAATCCATAATCTATTCTGGATGCTGCAATATACAGCAGAGTCCTTCACTCTTAAGTAGGCCTACGTTCTCTTGAAATAAAGTATGTTAGGCAATTATGGAAATATTATGTTGCAAATAATTCAGCAAAAGTAAGTAAAGCAATATTTCATATTAATTGTTTTTATAAATGTAAAACTAACGTGTAGCACAATCCATCATGCCTACACTGCATCCTTCTTCCACGTATACAAAGGCATATTTTAATTGTAACCTAATATTTGCCCTAAGCTTCAGTTAAGCTAAGCAATGTAGGCATACTTTATGTTCCAAGGTTATATCAAAATGAGAAACTAATGTTAAAGAAAAGATCTGGGGCATAGCAGCATTTCATTTTAGTCCCTGTCTATCAAAAAAACTGGACTGACTTTGCAAGCTGTAAGGGTTGTGTCACGTACCCTCTTGAGAGGCACGAAGGACAGGAAGTTGAGGACTGGACTCAGGTGCAAGGATGGACCTGGTTTATTTTGCCAACTGCACAGCAGAAGGCATGAACAAAGCACACAAAATAAATAGGAATCGAGGTTCCTCATAAATGCTATAGGTAAATAGAAAACAACTCAGGAAATGAGGTCCTGGGGGGTATTCCATCAACGTAGCTAAGAACATCTAGACTAAGGTGTAATCTTGAGGTTTGAATTAACACCAACTCCCAATTTAGCCCAGACCATAGACGGTATAAAAAGATAGACAAAGCAACCATGACATCAGTCATTGGTTTCAGCATACCATTTAGGAAGTCTCGATTTTAGCAATTTGAACAACGCCATTTTGTCATTTTGAAACCGGATGTGATTCCTATTGGACGAAAACGTGAATTGAAGAGCCAGGGAGGAGTGAGGGGTGGATCTACGGGTGGATCTGACCGCATTTGATGAGGACCAGAGGATAGCCATGCCCCTAAAGCATATTCTGGCTTCATCCATTATTCTAGTTTATTTGGGACCATAATTTACAAAAATGAACATCATGATCTATCGAAGGAGACTTGAAACTTGCGATAGATGCCATAAAATAATGTGAAAAATCATTATTTAAATAATAAATCAGGTGGGAAAGTAGGGTCATTTTCTCATGGACTTCAATAGCATTTAACTTCTTTCTGCAACCACCGACGTTGCCATCTGCTGGCCATTAAATAGAATGCAAATTGTAGAGATTTCCGCATTGTCCTCAGTTTTCAGACCAGAGGCAAGTTCAAGATTGCAAGGTCAAGCGAGAACTTTAGGTTACTGTCGTAACCCTGGTTCTCTGAAACATCGAGTGGAGAGATCCACTTATGGGAATGACATCCAGACATGACTTTTGCAGAAGCAACCAATTGCACCAAGCAAGGCTCCCCCTGAGTTCTGGAAAATATTCTTCTCTTTCTCCCTCGAGAAACAAAGTAAAAAATATATTCTTCACTTTATCATAGGCGTCATTTATTATTAGTCGCTCATGGACTTTGTCCACTTTGAAGGCTTTTCAAAGTTTTTTAAAGTGCATGCAGCATGAACAAGGTCAAACCTCAAACATTTACGTTATAACAGGTCTCTCCATTATACTTTGGATTGTATATATAATTTTGGGTCCATTCAAGTCCAACCTCTAATCATGGGGACCCTGTGGGCCATAAAAGCTAATTTAAAACCTCTTGAGCATTTAGCATGGAATTTATTCAAAAGACTGGGAATATAAAAACCTTTAAACCCTTAATTTCTTTATTTTTTTCCTTAGAAAAGAAGAGTATAAAAGTCCACACACTGTTTAAGTTGCTCCCAGAAGACTTTATTCCTTGCACAACGTTTCCGCCGACGTGGCCTTCGTCAGGTGAGTTCCACACATGTGATAGGGGGTGGGGGTTTATATACACTGAAGATGGTAGACGGACCAAACCAAAGTGCAATGAGTCCCAATATACCAAATAATCACATCAACCCCATATTACCTATGATCCAAAAAACAACACTACATACATACAAAAAGAAGTGAAGGCATATCAAGAATGCATATAGGCTACTCTCCACAGACAATCAGCACATTTCATAGTATATGCAGTGGATATAGCCTAGTATCCCAGGGTATATTTTAAACGTTGTGCAAGGAATAAAGTCTTCTGGGAGCAACTTAAACAGTGTGCGGACTTTTATACTCTTCTTTTCTACTGTTTTTTGGGTCCTGCACCTGAGATATCTGATTTTGGATGTGCGTACATTTATTCTATTTTTATTTTTTTCCTTAACATTTTTATCAATGCAGCCATTTTTGGCATCCCAAAATTAAAAAGGGACACACCCTTTAAGGGCAAAAGAGAGGCCTGACAAAAATGCGAAATTGGACTCGGGGTGAGCTCAAAATTTTGTGCTGTTGGAATCAGAATTAGTGGAATTGTCAAATGTTTATTTAAAATGTTTAACTTTAAAGATTTCCATTAACTGATTCCAAATTGAACTTTAGGTGAGCTCAATGTTTTGTGCACAATTTATTGGAATCCTTAATGTAAATCTCAAATGTTTAGGGTTTCAAATGTTAAACATCTCAGATAATCACTAATTCTGATGCGAGCAACAAACAAGTCTCAGTACTGGCACCCTCATCCACTTCTCTCTAGGGAGTGCTTTCTGGTTACTGTACTGTCCACTGATCTGTACTTTAAAAAATCTGGATAGCTCATTGGCCAGTCGAAGTGAAGCCATTCTGCCGCCATATTACCCCTCGCATATATCATGGATACCCTTATTAACTTTAACATGATGGTTGCAGATGTATTAATCTGTATAAATTTGTGCATGCATGCGTGAGAGCATTTTAGGTATGCTTTACATTTAATTGTTAGAGGGTCACAAGGAGAGAGTGCAAGGTAACTTGCATAGAATCTGTTTGTTATGGTTCTGCCTCGTGTGTTGTCTTTGTGCTTATTTGTGCTTGTGCTTACTTTCGTTTTATTTTTCAGCTTTCATTCTGCCGTCTGATGATCGATTCCCTCTCTGCCAATCTCCGGTGATGTCGCGTAACAGCCTTCAGCATGCCTGCCTCTCGTTGTCCAATCACTTTTCCTCTTTCGATTTCGGCTGTGGCATTTCATTCATTGCTTCCACCTGTGCTTAATTCTGGTTCTCGCTAAACTCTGAGTGAATGCGTTCTCTGATAGGATAATTAAACCCGTACTTACTAGCACTTATTTGAGGGTGATTGTAAATATTTAAATCACGTAGTATTAACCTTAATTAACTCATTAGCGAAAAGTAGCGCGTTTCTAGCTTTTGTAACTCCTGCCTAAGCTTTCCCTGATTAACTGCGTTTAAAGCTGTGCTTTCCTTTGCTTCTCTCGAGGTGCTTTTTACTCGTCACGTTTAGATTACCTTAATCTAAACTGTCTAGTTTGATGGTCTCAGCGTCTTGTCTCGAGTCATTATGGTTTACCCGGTCCTCGTTAATTTGTTTGTTAATCCCATGTGTTTCTGTTCCAGTCGAGATTGCCTTTCGAGTCCCCGCCTCCTCTCGTGACTATAAATGTGGCAGAGATGGGAGGAGACATCAGGCGGAACTTTGTTAGGCTCTGCATGGTGAAATCGCAGCTCCTCGTGCCTTCCGAGTATTTCTTTTGTATGATTCCCGAGTCTTGTCTGCCCCTTGTTAAGTCTCCCAGTGTGGCCGTCAGTCTAGTTAGGTTCAGTTTTTGTTTTTCTAGTTTAGCCACTCTTGGAGTGTGTGCGCGCGCGCGCGCGCTTCTGTTTCCCCCTGCCTTAGGCAGTGTACCTAAGTTTTCCCATTTGTTCAGTGCATGTGCACGGTGTTTTATTTCTGGATTGTGTGCCTATTTTCTCCTAGTGTTTTGTGTTTAAATAAACACTTCAGTTCCTGCATCTGGTGTTCCCCTGCCTACTTCTTAACACTGTTAATGGATTACCTGTAATATTACAAGTTGGTATGGTCACAAAAAATAAATAAAAAAAAACCCCAGCGATTTAAAAGGTCACTACGGAATACGAAAAAGAAAATGAAGCCGGGTAATGAAGAATAGAGTGCGAAATGGCAGCAAAGAATGTACAGACACGTTGGATTAATTGAAAGGAACGGGCATAGACTCCAAATGCAGTTCAGCATCGGCAGGGCGTTTATTGGGATTCACAAAGCTCATGGTCAAGACAGAAATGGATCAATAGCCAGGCAAACAGAAATGCAGAATCGAAGTCAGGGGACAAGCAAAATAATCCAGTAACCAGAGAATCAGTCCGCACAAAGACAGGAACAAAGAGGGCTGAAACTAAGGGGATGGAAGGGGAAGGAAAAAGGCGTTGGATGGGATAAGGGAGAACACAGGAGATACTAAACAGATTGGTACAAAATGAGAATCAGGGAGAACGAAGTACTAATCAAACAAACCGCAATCTCACAACGCAATAAAAACAATCAAATACAAGACTTACGGGAGAATCACAAGAAACGAGCTTTCAACAATCGAAACGAGAAAAGAGCGTAGAAACGAGACTGACCAAGAACGAGCTGTGGTAGAAACGAGTCGACAAGAAGCTGAGGGAAAGTGGGTCTTTTATACAAACAAATTAAGTGGAATCCCAGCTAAACACAGGACAGCTGTAGAGAGAGGTGGAACTAGAAAAGCAAGGACGGTGATAGGAGACAGGGGAAACGGGTGGAGTCCTAACTCTAATCTAACTAAACACCCGTGCCTCACTAAACTACTCTCAGGTGCGGATAGTCAATGAGAACAGCGAGAGAGAAGGAAGTGGAAACACCCAACCGAAATTACAGGGAAGAGAGTGTGATGAAAAAGACAAGACGCCACGAGACAGAAACGAGAGGAAGACACTGAAGACCAGAGACAGAGCAATCATCCAGAAACATACATGCTCTAAACGAATAAATATAATAAATATATAAATAATTAGCAATACTAAAAACTAACGAGAAACATACTAGAAACTAGAAACATGCTAAAACAGAACCAGAAACATACTAGGAATTAAAACCAGAAACATACTAGGAATAAAACCAGAAACTTAACTAGAAACAAGCTAAAAACAAACATACAAATCACCGATCTCTAACATTAATACGTATGCCATTGACCATCCGCATACTATTAGGAGTGGAAACATGGCCGCGAGGCAGCTTCAGTTGTTTGTATGGTGGTATTGGCCAATGAGCTATCCATATTTTAAGTACAGATCAGTGGTACTGTCCGAAACCACCATGTGATGCAAAGATGGTGAACCCAAAGCCCCCAGCACTAGCAAGCGCCACGGGATTTACATAATTCAGTCAAACACTAATATATAATTGGCAAAACATCAATATTATCATTCAGTATCCTTTAGAGACATCCATTTTTGATAACCAAGTCGCTGGTCCTGTCAAAAAATCAGATTATACGCCAATATAGAAACATTTTAAGAGTGGTGTTCATTCAGTAATATTTGGCTAAAACATGTTATGGTAAATGGTCAAGGATCATAATAATCCACGAGACAAGGTTTCGAAAAATCTTTAAGCAATTGGGCTTCAAGAAAAACTGTTCGGATTTTTTTTTTCTTCGTTGTTCATTTATTTTTTCCCAAAGGCACCTGGCGAACGCAAGGTAAATTGCACCGAAGATTGCGCATTTACTTTCAGCGCTGTATAAATCCACTACACCACAACCTACAGGTTAATTTGCACTTTCACATTAGAAAGGTCGTTAGATGTGACTGAAGATTTTCGTGAAGAACCTCGCCGCACTTACCTGATTCCCGTTAGATCAAAAGAAACCATCGCACACAGCGTTCACCCCAGGACCGAGTTTGAGAACTGTTGAGTTAGGCTTCAGCAAACTACCTTACTGGCCAACTATCGCACTGGCCTGAACATATTTTAAACAGCTATGTGTTCACAGGCAAGCAACCCAGCCGTGTAGGAACGGTTTGGTGTCAATACGAAAGTTTGATCATTATTGATGATGAATCAGATATTTTATAGCACTGTCTTGTGCCTTCTAAAGCGAACTTGGAAGTACCATGTTTTGCATAACGTTAGCTCAGAAATCGCCAGTCTTGCTGTGGTAGAAAAGCTGGCAACAAATGACATGGTTGTACGCATCAAGCGATTGTTAAGTCAAAGACAAATCAAACTAATCCATAGGTATGGCACTTAAAAATTTCAAATTCACCCAACAGCATTGAAATTATGATAGCTGAATAGCTGGATGAACACAGAATTCAGAACAGTTTGAATTATCTCAATATCTCATCTAGAACCAGATAGCAATTTTAAGATGCGTTTTCAGGACTCTAAAATTAAAAGGAGATGGGTGAACAATAGTGAAGTAATTAAAACACGCGTTACTCCTGGAATTTATGAAAAATCGCCATAACTTTTTTATTCTTGGAGATATTAAGATGAAATTTGGGACCTTGGGGTATTTTTGGGTGCTCTTTAACATGCTGCAGTCAAAATCACTGTAAGACAAATAGTTTTCAAGCTATCCTGACCATGTTGACTTCCTTAGTTGCCTGAAAAATATTCAAGGTGCCAGTGTCGCTGAAAGAAAAGGACGAAAAATATTTTCAAACTCAAAATGTGTTCTTTTTTGCCATTTTTCAAAAAGGATTACAAATGATTAGTTGATAATAAAATGAAAAGGAATTCACAACAGCCCACTACTATTTTTGATATGATAATGATATAATATAATAGACTCCTTGTTCTTTATTCCAAACTAAATTGTACCAAGCATCCAACAATAAATGAAAAAAGTCAAGGATGCCACCCCCGCCATTACCCACAAACCCCGCCCACCCCCGTCCACACATGTGTGGCCCAGCCTGGCTCCACTACCTTTTTTTGGAAGTCAATTCGAAATTCCCGCGAGGAGCCAGCTGGAAGACGTCATCAATCTTACATGAATAGAGGCCCAAAAAGTCGATTTATCGCATCAAAAAGTGAATTTAAGGACTCCTTACCTGCTTATCCCTCGTTTGAAATGTTCATTTGCTTTGTAATGAGGGTTAAATCCGTGAAATTTCGGAAAAAATTGCATCAAAAGTTCTTCACATATATAAGTTTTCAAAACCGAAACTTGTGTAACGGAAAATTCTACCATGCATGCGCAACGCGCAATCAGGTAAAACCCTGCCTGGGTTGAGTGTACTTCATAAACACGGCCGAAAACGCCAGTGCTGCGGCGGTGGCGCCCCTAGCGACAATTGCCGTACCTATAATATATGCCGTGTAAAGATGCGCTCATATCAATCACGTTTACTTAACAAGGGACTCATAGAAATTTACACACCTTGTTTTCCTAGTTCATCATGAGGGGATGGTTGTGCTTCAGCTTCCACCGTTTTACAGGTAAAACAAAAATCCGTGCATATTCACTCCCTCACATGACTGACTGCCTGATAAAATCATTCGGCTTTTCAACTCCACGGAGACCTGTCAGCCAATAAGACAGCATTTGGACGTATTTTCACGTAAAACTGCTCCCTGAATCGGTCCTTCTTGGCTTTGTTCATTGAAGATAAAACACAACGAAACTGCGATCCTGTTTTACGGAAATTCAGTAACTTAGTAAACTGCCCGAAGTGAATAACTATTCCGGACGGCTCGTTTATTTTTCAGAATAGCAATATGTTCAGAGCGGAGGACAAATAAAAAAAAGATCAGTAGCCTTCCAGGAGGCGGTGGGCGGAATGAAAATAAATATAATTTTTTTTATTCCATTTTTGGGATTTTTCTGAGCGGCGGGCCCGAGGACATACAAAAAATAAAATTTTATTTTTTTTCTGTTTCAGGCAATTTCCATGGCGGCGCGTCCGAGGACCAAGGAATAAAAAAAGTCTGGCCTTAGAAATCATTACCATCATTTTTTTTTTTCTCGCTAAAGTGACGAGGGGGCGTCTTTTAGCTACGTCACTATCACTTCAGTTTTCGTCAGTGACGAGAGTGACAAGCGGTAGCGGGAACCCTGAAGTCTGGCTTTGACAGACAGTAGCGCGTCCAATGCTCTGGGAGTCAGCCCGCCCTCCCAAGAGAGCATAAAAAACACTGCAGTGCTACTCCTCCTCAGTGGACATATTCGCGTCTCGTGTGCGGCAAGCAGGGCAGTCTTGGTGGATCTCTCCACTCGATGTTGCAGAGAACCGGGGTTACGACAGTAACCTAAAGTTCTCTTTCATCATCTCGTGTTCGAGATCCACCTATCTGAGATATAGACAACTCCCAGATTGCCCAATGCTCACAGCTGAGATGCTGTCAAGCCAGCACAGGAGACCCCCTTCTGGTAGGGAGGGTGGTGCCTCTCTAAGACATCCCTTTTATAACCAATCATGTTACACACCTGATGCCAGTTAACTTAAAGGTGACATAGAATCAAGAACCGTTTTTACCTTGTCTATGTTGAATAACGGTACTCTACCTGCATTCAAGAACATACGAAAAGTGCTAGACATTCTGAACATCTCCGTTTCATAGAAATTCCTCTTTTAAAATGTCCGCCAGGAAACGGGCCAATCTGAACAACGGATACATATGATGTCACATGTATCTCACTGCCCTCCCAATCGCATTCTGTTTCCTCCCCTTCAAAATAATTTGCATACACGTCTTTATGCAATTCCATTGCTTCCAATCCTTCAGTAAAGACAAGCGTGAGAATTCCAGAGTCATGATCGATTTCCGGGGAAATCCACCGTAATGCACGTGAAATGGATTAACTTATTGCACAAGGACTTAAATTCTGCAAATGAATTTCTTCAGTGCGCTTTGATTGAATACTAGCTGACTACGGCACAGGGACATCAATGCGAGAGACTCACTCCGAATGCGTAAGCCTTGGCAGCTCTGGTTATTACGTTTGGAAAAAAAAAACATTCAAAAACACTTACCATTCAGAAACGTTTAAATCCAGCCTTTGCTGGACTGGTTCTCCCTCCAATTCAGTGTCCTCAACTGATTCAGGCTCAAACATATAAGGCTGAATCTCTGAATATGCCATAGCTGCATGAAGTTGGTCTGTCCGTGTTATGAAAATGGCGAGTGTTTTCCATTTTCCCTACCGCTCTGGGTGAAGTTACATTCTTTTGAGTGGCAGCAAAGCCAGCCAATCAGCATCAAGTGCTTGCATTTCATAATGAGGTTGCCAGTTAAGTCCGAAAGGTCGCCAAATAGGTGCAAAACAACTCTTTCAAAATCCCCAACCCTAACATAGCTTTTTGAGAGAGGTTTTTAGGAAGCTTCTGAGGCATTACAGACCCAATCAAAATTTTGTTGTCTATATGTCACATCACAGAACAAGGATAAATACCCCGTTCAAACATTCTATGTCACCTTTAATTACTTGCTAAATGTTCTTTCAGGTCATTCTCTTACATATTAATTGCTTTTTCAGCCCTTTTTTGCCTGTGTCCCAACTTTTTTGAGACCTGTTGCAGCCAGAAAATTTGAAATAAGCTCATTTTGTGGATAAAAATGTAAAATATCTCCGTTTCAACATTTGAAATGTTATCTATGTTCTATTGTAAATAACATATTTGCTCATGGGATCTGAAAGTCATTGCATTTTGATTTTATTCACAATTTACATTTCGTCCCAACTACTTCGGAATTGGGGTTGTACTTGTTGTGGTGTGGTGGTTTGTCGTTTGACCTGTAATTGGATTCAATTCCAGCAATTGTCAGTCAGTGGTGCATAAATATAACAGTATATCATACTAATTGTTCTGCTTTCACGTTTTTAATATAGGCATACCAGTGCACACCATATGCCAGGCTCAACATTCATGAACCAGTCCTGAGGGTGTTCATGGATGTGGAACAAGAGATGAAAAGAGATTTCAGAATGTCAAGACAAGCATTTAATGCCCTCCTACAGATATTGGACCAAAAGAGGGATCACGGCTGGGGACACCATTTGGAGGTTCTAATTTTTGTGCATTGGCTGGCCCATGAGGTGTCATACAGGGTGACAGCACAGGCCTTTGATGTCCCCAAATCAACCATTTGTCAAATTGTGCACAGAATTGACCAAGAAATTCGAAAATCAAAGTCTCAAGTATTTTTTTTTCCTCCTTTGAACACCTTGGAGCAAGTTGGCCTAGGATTTCGACAGTTGGCACACCATACCGCTTTCAATCAGGCTGTGGGGGCCATAGATTGCTGCCATATACGCATTAAACCACCAAAACACAATCAGTTAGATTACCTCAACTACAAACGGTTCTATTCCATCCAACTACAAGCCATCTGTGACTCCTCTGGCAGATTTTTGGACATTTTTGTAGGTTATAGTGGTTCAGTGCATGACACTCGAAGTTTACATAACAGTCCAGTTTATCTTAATTCCCTGTATCCTCCACCTTGTTTTTTTTTGGGAGATGGAGGCTACCCCTGTATAGAGCGTCCTATCACCATCATCACTCCGTTCAGGCACCCATTGCAAGGGCGAGTTCAGGAGCGCTTCAACAAGAAGCACAGCAAGGCCCGGTCTATTATTGAGAGGGCATTTGGTGTCATTAAGTCACGATGGAGGGCTACACCATTCAAGGCACTGGAGGTAAGTCCAAAATTCTGATGTGAGGTCGCCCTGTCTTGTGCATTCCTGCACAATGTGTGCCTGATGCATGGAGATATCCAGGAAGAGCCAGAACTCCAGCCAGAAGAACCTGGACCCACTGCTCCACTTGACCATCAAGACCAGGAGAGGAGTGGAGCTCACATCAGGGACAGGCTGTGTGCCCATGTGTCAGCACCCCAGGACCTTCTGGCCCCACTTGTGCATCATGACTATGTCAGAAGATGATTTTTTGGTGGTTATACAGATTAACGATAGAAATGTTAGAAATCCTTTGTTTATAACAGCTACCACAATCCTATTTTACCTTTCAACAGTTTTGGTTCATTTTGATGAAATGTTTTAATTTTGCAGTGGTTAAACTATCAAGAATTGTTTTGTGTGATTATTTATGAGGGAGCCAAAAGTTTTCTTTATTTATTTTTTTATATTTTGGAATTCAGTAAATTACATATTACCGCACATTTCTGTTGTACATCCGTTAATCCCCCTTTATGTCAGTTCATTAAGTGTTTTTGCAGTAAATGTCAATAAGAGAAACACTGCACTGAGAAGGATGAGGGGTAACACTTGTTTAATATTTCTTTTAACAAAAATGATGTCATGAAAGGCAAAAACAAAATGGTATTCAATACCCTTCAAAGATTAAAAGAAACAACCCCTGGTGTTGACATTAAAGAGGCATCTAAAATAATAAATAACCAAAAACCTACTTGTGCTTCTGCACTAATTCTCCAAAAATGTTAATGTGCTCGTCAAGTTACTTCTCCTGTTTTCTCTCTCTCGCTGCCTCCCTCTTATCAAGCTCTCGCTGCCTCTCCTGCCTTTCAGTGTACTGCTTGAGGTACTCCAGCACTTCATTTTTCCTTTTTTGGGTTTGGGGCCCTGAGGAACATTTTGTAGCATTTAGAGGAGCAGATGGCCCTGGAGAACATGCTTGTAGCAGAGGTACTGGCCAGCTCCTCAGACTCCTCTGGGACATCTGAAGATGAGTCGACAGCTGTGGCTATGATGTTTAGAGGCCTAATGGAATTCCTCTGCCCCAGAGCCTTATGCATGGCCTCAAAGAAAGGCAAATTTGCAGCAGTCATGCTCCCGTCTTCTGTCCCCTGTCCGGTACGTGATAACATGAGATCCTGTCTAAAAGAGAAAAGCTACAGGTTTTAATTAAAATATTACATCTTCTGAGCTGCCAGATAGCTCACTCGGTTATGGCACCGTATTGCAAAGCAGAGGTGACTATCACGGAGCGGGTTCGAGCCCCAGTCGTACCAACCAGCAGTGGTCGGCAGCTTTTTCAGAGTAGTGCACAATTGGCCATTGCGCTACAGGAATGCAAATTGGGAAGGGTCGGCCGGGAAAGGTTATATTAAATGGTTGCTTCGTTCGTCGCTTAAGGGCCTCCTGTTGGCCAGCCGGGCGCTCGTCAGGAAGATTCTAAGCTTGTTCATGTTCGGGTATCCTCCGCCCTCATTCTGAACTTGCGAGGATTCAACCAATGAGTGTATAAGAAGCAGTAGGCTGAGAGGTGCGTGCTCAGGAGGAGAGCCGCGAACTGTCTTCACTCTCCTGAGTTGGCAGCAAGGGGTCGCATATGAGCAAGTCATGTACATAGTTCCCCAATTGGGCATTCCAGATTCGGTTGGGATTGGAGATGCCAAATTTATAAAAAAAAAAAAAAAATTACATCTTCTGGGAAAACGTTAACTGATTATCAATGACAGACAATACATAGTCACCCTCAGTGTTAAACCCACACTGCAAAATAACCCATTTGTGATCCACTGCATCAATCACCAGATAATAGCAGATCAATATTGGTTCACCCTGTACTTTTTCTTTAAGTTCTCCCATTTCTTTGAAGCTTGCAGTGTTGTAATGTTGTTCTCCAAACCCATTTCTTTAATGACAACACTGTTGATAAAAGTAAATTTGGGGGTCTCTTTGTGTGGAATAAAAAACAAAGTAGTGGCAAAGCAGGACATTTACCAATCCAAACAACAGTACTACTTATCACAGAGAGAGAGGGGGAGAGTGAGATAGCTGTAAAGAGAGAGATAGAGAGAGAGAAACTTTCTGTAACTTAAGGGTTTTCAGTTGTCCTGGATTTCTGTAATCAAATTTATAATAGACCACAGCAATACTTACTCAAGACCTTGAACAGATGCATTCCTGTGGCCAATAAAAAGTGCTTCATGTTTGGTCCGAAGTTGAATGAACTGCAGAATTTGCTGTTCACTCCCTGTTAAAGCAAATAATGTTAATTTTGTTGATTAGGGTCCGACCAAAGCCCACATCCAATCGTGCAATTAGTTGTATTTCACATGTAAACTTCTTCTTCCTTGACGATTCAAGATTACCGCTACTTTCTTCATCCATCTTCGGCTATTTATTGGTCCTCTGTCCTTATCCTCTGTTCTCATCTTGTTCGTTTTCAGACTCATCTGCAGTTTTCACGTCGCAACGCTTGGGATTGTGGGTAATTCTCTTTGGCAAAGTCTGCAACGATGCCCACTTACGGAAAGGGAACATTAAGGGTTCGAAAAGTCTGCGAGCGTGCCCTCACGCACTTGATGACTTGACAATGGGACAGCCCTTAACTTGACGGGAGCACGCCTCAAAGTCTGTGAGTCCGTGAGGGTGGACATTGGGATTGGGCCTTCTTGTACCTTGGATGATTGAACAACGTTTGGTCTTGCGTAGACGAGCGAGAACAAAGGCGAGCAGTCTCACCTTGCTTTTCAATATGATGTCCACTTCTGCACAGCTTGTTTTTTTTTTTGAATTTGATGCAAACACTTGTTGGCAACCATGTTGAAAAACGTGCGAGAACTTGTGAGTTGTTCAAAACAGGCCGGTCCTACCCTAGCTAGACGTTGCGTGAGACCCCACGATCTTGAACATGCCCCTGGGTGCTGCATCCATCTTTTTATACAGTTTATGGTCATGACTAATCAGTATTTTTAAGGGATGGGTTGAAGCTTCCCCTATCGCCAGTACTCCAGCCGCCACTGTTGTGTGCGGCATTGAGAAAATATTTTGGTGCGCCTACATGTGAGACCGCTGAATTTTTCCAATGAGATGAAAATATGCATGATTTCACTGATAGGCGAATGCCCTCATATGCACATCAATACGGTAATTGGAACGCTGACGTAACCGAGTCACATGAGGATCTTCTGGGTGCAAAGGGTGCTGGGTTCGTCGCGGTAAAATTTGGAAAATGGCTGCTAATTTGTAACTCTCCGGCAATGAAATGAAGTAACGTGAGTACATTGGATGACGTTTATCCCATAGGTTTATCTGAAGTGATGGTTCTCTTACCCTGATGTCTACTGGCGAAATGCATGCACATTAATAACAGGATAATTTTGATAACTTCTGGGCAAAACGGTCACTTTGTACCTTGAAATAGGCTAACCGGTTGAAGCAAAGAAACCAAAACAAACTCGTTGAAATTAACTTGCAAGCTACAGTAACGTACCGGAATTACTGAATGCTGGTCACACTGTAGGGCGGAGGCATTTAATCTTTTTAGCTTCAGTTACAATTTTATGTCCTAGTGGTTGTGTGCCAATCGTGTAGGATGCAACGACGCCGCGAATGGGGAAACCGGGTCAAAAGAGTGGAGTCTCTGGCGCTGTCCTTCAAACACTGTCCGCTGACATCCCCTTATAAACCACGCTTATCCAAGCCGTGGCAGCCGCAGACTTTGTGGAGGCTGTTCCCCCGGCAGAGTGACGCTCTTGCATTTGCCAAGCGCTGTAAGAAGGCAAGGGAAACATTGTTCAGTTGGGCATTGATGCTGCAAAAGAAATGGTCATTGAAATTGGTTGACATATAATTAATAAGTTTTTCACTCTCCTTATTCAAGGACGTGCACGTGTTCGCACTGGAAAAGGAACAGGCTGAGACGGGTCAAAGAATCTTCCTTGTGACCAGCTACAGTGAACTCTGGCACTACTACAAGTGGGTGAAAAAGCATTTTCACATATCGTGAATGACAGAATAAGCTGTTCTCCTGGTACCAATTCTATTAATCTGCGGCAGAAAAAAAATTGAATAGTGCAGGCACTACTTGAATATGGAAGCATATAGCTAACAGTATTCTAAAAAATACTGTCATGTTTTATTTGTCTTTTCATAAACAAAGAACAAATGAGGGCTGGGACATTACAGTATAATCTTTAAAAATGGAACTGGACAGACAAAGTAAGCACAGACTCCGTACAAAATGCACACAGAGACATTCAGACATGCACAAATAAGTATTTGAGAATCCTAATGATTGCAACAATCCCACTTTTCCCAGTATGTATTTCCCTTCTGCTTTTGGAGCCTAAAAGTAAAAGTCATTTTCACCATACAATGAATAGAATTTATGGTTTTTATAAGAAGTTTAATGCTGGGCGGGTTCGTCTGAGACTAGCATCCTGTAATTGCAGTTTTACCTGCTGCTATAAAAATCTTCAAAAGATAAGCATATCTTTTGCTGAGACCTTGAGGAATTTTCCCATGGTACAAAAAGATGAAGGAGAAATCAACTGTAACGTCTAAAGTCTCCGAAATTAAGTGGCCCACTCCTTTCCAGAAAGGCTTGATGTACGGACAACACCAAAAAACATGTACAGTACAGTCGCCGTTAAAACCGAAGAGATGGCATTTTATGGCATTTTAGCTTTTTTTTCCACATTTGGCAAGGTACTGACTGTAGTTGGTGATGAATTCATGGTGAATTCAGCCTGATTTATATTCAGCAGACACAAGTGAATGGGAAAAATTCCAGAGAGCCTATGCTAGGGTTTATATTGGGGGTGCTTAGGGGACCTAAACATGGAACTGCCTGAACGAAAGGCACATTTAGCGTCCTAATAGCTCCACAACCAAGAAAGATAAAGTAGACTGGACTGGATATTCTGATTAAGCAGTATAACATTAGCTTAGATTCAAAGTTTCAAAGCTGTAGGTGTAACAATAAAAAAGTTATGCCATGTTAAATACAAGAAAAATGTCAATTGACAAAAAAACTGACGAACAGTACCCTTAGAAAATAATTCACCAAAAATTCATTTTTGGTCCGAATGAGCTGAAATTTCGGATTTGTTCATTACTAATACATATTTATCTAATGTAAAAATAGGGAAGCAATCTATTGCTACATGGTGATAGATGTTTTGAAAATCTGATGATTGGACATGGACCCTATTTTTGAACATCTGAATGGTTATGACAAATCATTAAAACAAATACAGACGATGCAAAACGTTCTGTCATGAAACATTGGTTAAAAATGGCCTATTAGCATTTTAAAACGAAACAGTATATAATTCGAAAAACATTCAAGTTCTTTGCGTAAATTAATTTTACTGAGACGGGGTGCGAGTAATCTTCGATATAGGAATATAAAAGCTACTAAATTACAGGTTTGTAACAGGAAAAATAATATATTTCGGCACTTGAGTGTAAAATAATAGTACATAAAAGCGCACATTATCTCCGAACATAAAATATTGCAGAAATGATACCTGACAAACAAAATCCTCGCCAAAATGGCATGATATTTAATAATCCAATTGCGTATTATACCACACTAAAGTTTTAAATGGTAGCACAGGTTGAGCAAACTGTTTTGTCTAATATAAAAATGTTTGCGGAAATGATTATCGGCAACATCACCCCCGCCAAAGCAAATCAATATTTTATGTAGGCTAACGTTACTCTTGCATTCATATATGGAAATAAATCACCAAAAAGCTGTGCCATTATCTACATGTACGGACTACAGTCAACACGACCGCCCCAACCGCCCTGAAGGCTCAGTTATGATTAAACAAACACCCGGCTAACGGGCTATCACCCAGCTACCGCGTGTGCGGTAGGTGGTGGGAGGTCTTCTTTTGTCTTCGAGTGCGTCAAGATGCCTGTCCTACTGCACAGCTAACGACGAGATTTCTGGTCCTACCAACAGCCTAACGCCCCCCTGCTGCAGGATTAACGACCTTTTCTTTGGTTTTAACGGCGACTGTACTGTACATAGTCCGCAGAAATTGCTCCACACTCCTTCCAAAAGAAACGCTGTGAACCACGTGATTTGGACCTCTGATTTGGGGTACTAAAAAAATGAATCAGATTCTTCCAACAAATGTCTCGCCAGAAAAAGGAATTTATGGTGGTGAATTGTGTCTGCCATCTTTGAAGATCTGCAGGTACTGATAAAAATCTTTACCCAGGTCATAAGACTGGCATAAATCCTCGAAGCTTTTTAGATTTCCATTTCTAATTATTTTAGAAGGTGATGCCATGTTTTGTCCATTGTTTATATTTATGGTCCTGTGATTCCGGGAGGAAGTGTTAATGGAACGCAGGCCAACTCGGTAGTCTGATCTCCCTGTGGAGTTTAAATCTGTTTACCACCCCTAACCACAGTTTTAAAGGGGACAAGCAACAGCGGTAAATTCTCAGTGCATCTGAAGAACACGTTCATAAACTAAAGTTTCAATTAATTTTCGATTCCCTCATACCCACCATTTTGCCGTGGTGATTAAATAAAGCTCATGCTAAAAATTCATGGGAGGCACCATGACGAATTGTTGCGAGTGTCGCGTAGTGAGTGATGTCATCGTTTGGACCAAGCATTGAAACAGAATGGCGATGAGCAAAAGCGATGAAAGTTTGGAGTAGGACTTCAGCAGAGGTTTAGAGGAGTTTGATGGCCTCAGCGAAGATGAACTGTGTGAAATGTTGCGGCAGCATGTTTTCAAACTTTAAGAGAATTAGCCATGATTTTGAGAGACTGCCAAAATAAAATCCAGTTGACACACAGTTTGTTCTGGGAGGCCCTCTTAAAGGAAGAGAAAACCCTTTTTCATCACTTACCCAAAAAAAGTGCATGTTCTTCTCATTCCATAAATATTTTTTGCGATTTTTATGTACCGAGTATTCAAACCTTGAACCTCTGAAATACAACTAATTAGCACAAGTTCATGAATGCCGCCATTCCTATATTTTAACCAATCCAAAAATACTTGGTGTGGCAATGTCCCAGATGTTTTGACGTGGTTGGACACCATGAAATCCGCTGATCTGTCTAAAGTGGTACAAATTAGTCTCGATTATCTCTCCTGCTGCAGCTTCATTTTTCATCAAATGATTAAGGTCCAACATTACCAGTCATTATGAGAACCTGAGCGATTAAATCGGCGGTAATGCTGCTGTGTGCGGCTGTTGATTGCTCCCACAAAACGGAAAACTCGGACATACCTGTGGACTTAAGTTTGCGCTGATTTCCCTCAGTGAAGCCTGACTTGGTAAGATAATGGTTCCCACAGATTATCCCTTTATAACCACAATTCGTCCTGACCAGTTTGCAATCAACTTCCTTTATTGACATGTTTTCCAATTATAGTAATAATCCATTGGCAATTGAGGACACTGCTTCTCTTTCCCATGTGATCTAACGGCGACAAAATAATGGGCTAAAATCAGTACAGGAAAATAATTTACTCTGGTTTATTAAATTCCCATTTCCTTTGTAGAATTATTTCCCCAGCCTTAAATGTTTATTTCATTTTTTTTTTCCACTGCCACTCAAATTATTATCATTATTATTGTTTTTTGTTTTGTCTTTTTTTCTCTCACCTCTATATATTCACTTTTGAGCTCTGTTTTTGGTGATCTTAACCACCTTGATTTATTGTTTGTCTCTGGTTTGAAGATCTAGCCACATTCTCTAAAATATTAGTTAAAAATATAAAAAGTTTGCTAGTTTCCTGTTTGTTTTCTATTTAGCCAGGATGCTGCTAAACGGGCATCGCAGTATGTATATACATGCAGTTACGAAGTGTTGTAGGGTAGGTTGCCTTCACCCCGTTTGGGGGGGTGAAGTGCATTTACTTCAGTTTAGTTGTGTTTTATTTGTGTTTGATTCTCCTTATATCTATTTTTTTCACTTTTTTTTATTTTCATTTTTTTTCCTTTTTCTTTTGGTGTGTTCCTTGTAGTAGCGTCACTGTCCACCCCTCCCCCTCCCCCCCCGTCCCGCCCCACAGGTCCAGTTGCCGCTGCTTCCTCACCTCGGTGGAAGGTAATTATACCAATAAACACACTCTCTAGGAAATTACATACGAATCTGGTCAGCTGGAATGTAAACAGTCTAAACAATCCTGTGAAAAGAAAGCGTGTACTTGACCATCTTCAACACCTGGAAACAGGCATTGCCTTTTTGCAAGAGACACATCTTCGTACATTAGACCACTTTAGGATCAGAAAGGGGTGGGTGGGGCAGATGTTCCACTCTAACTTTCATTCTAAAAGCAGAGGTACTGCAATCCTCATCCATAAAGATGTTCCTTTTTCTGTATCTGGCTCCATTTCGGACCCTAATGGTCGCTATGTGATGGTCTTTGGCACCCTGTATAATACAGCCCTTGCACTGGTTAACATCTATGCTCCTAACTGGGATAATGTTAATTTTTTTAATAACCTCTTTAGATCTATACCAAATTTAGACACACACCATCTAATCCTTGGCAGTGATTTTAATTTAGTTCTAGACCCTGCCAGTGATTGTTCCTCCAATAAACCATATCCTGCCTCTAAATCATCTAAGGTAGTTAAATCATTCTTGGAGACCTACAGTTATGTGGATCCTTGGCGTTTCAAATTCCCTAACTCCAGATCCTACTCTTTCTTTTCTTCTGTACATAATTCATTCTCACGGATTGATCATTTCTTTATTGATGCTTTTTTACTTGGTTCTATTAGAGGTTGTGATTATCAAGGTATTGTTGTTTTGGACCACTCACCACTCAAACTTGAGCTCGCTTTACAGGAGAGACCCCCCAAACAGGTCGTGGCGCTTTAATCCTCTTCTCCCGTCCAACCCTGAGTTTGTCACCTATGTTTCAAACCAAATTGACACATTTCTTTTGACTAATCCTGTGGCTGATACCTCTTCATCCATCCGCTGGGAAGCTTAAAAGGTTTTTCTGTGGGGACAGATCATTTCTTATACATCCCATGTAAATAAGCTTCGCAAAAGTAGAATCTCTGACCTCACTTCCTCCATTCTCCTTCAAGATCAGCAATATGCAGTAAACCCTACTCCTGAGCTCCTTAAAGATGGAATCGCTTTATAAACAGAGTTTGACCTCTTAACAACTCAGCGCGCTGAGGAATCACTACTTAAATCCCGCCAAAAACTATATGAAGACGGGGATAGACCTACTAGACTTTTAGCACATCAGCTTCCCCAAAAAGCTGCCTCTCGTACTATTCCTCCTTCTATAAAAACTGTCTCCGGCTCTATCACTTCCGATCACGAGCTCATCAAGGTTGAGTACAAACAATTCTATTCAAGTCTTTATACTTCTGACTCTCAGCTTTACCCAGACCAGTTTGTTGATTTTTTTTTTTTTTGATTATTTTTTGGGAATTTTTCCTTTATTTGACAGTTATACAGTGTAGAGAGACAGGAAGGTTGGGGAGAAGAATGGGGGAAGACATGCAGCAAATGACCTGAGCCGGAAACGAACCCAGGTCGCTGCGGGAAGGACACAGCCTTTATGGTACGCACGCTTAGACCGATGAGCCACCGGGCGCCCCAAGTTTGTTGATTTTTTTTTTTTTTTTTTTTTTTTTTTTCAGTAATTTGAATACTCCCAAAGTAAGCCCTGAGGATGTTTTGTTACTTGAAGAAACAATCACCCCCAAATTTATAAAAAAATCTATTGCTTTAATGGAAAGCGGGAAGGCTTCAGGGCCGGACGGCTTTTCAGCCGATTTTTATAAAAAAAATTTCAGACAAATTAGTGCCCCTTTTGCATGCGATGTACACTGAATCCTTTCAAACAAAAACTCTTCCTCCGACTTTGTATCATGCCACGATTTCACTCCTCTTGAAAAAGGACAAGGATCCCCAGTGCTGCTCTTCTTTTCGACCTATAAGCCTCCTTAATCAGGATTTTAAGATTCTTGCTAAAGCCCTAGGTCTCCGTTTGGAGATGATTCTCCCCTCCATCATTTCTAATGATCAAACTGGTTTCGTCCATGGTAGACAGTCATTCTGTAATGTACGACGACTGCTCAATATCTTGCGTACTTCCTCCCAACATTCAGGTGCTGAGGCTGTAATTTCGCTAGACGCGGAAAAGGCTTTTGACCGCGTCGAATGGGGTTGCTTTTTCTTTGCTCTGGAGAAGTTTGGTTTCAGTCAAAATTTAATTTCTTGGATCAGGCTTTTATATGCATCACCCATGGCTTCTGTGCTTACTAATTATTAAGTGTCCAACCATTTCCATCTGGGTAGAGGCACAAGACAGGGGTGTCCCTTAAGCCACCTCGTTTTCGACCGTTGTTGAGCCTCTTGCTATAGCATTGAGACAGGATGATAGGATAGAGGGAATTATTCGGGGCGGTCAGACACATAAGGTTTCTCTCTATGCGGATGATCTCCTTCTTTTTCTCTCTAATCCCGATACCACTCTCTCTCACATCTTATCTCTGCTCAGCTCTTTTGGGGCCATCTCAGGGTACAAACTTAATTTGCATAAGAGCAAATATTTTCCCATAACACCCTCCCCCCCTCGGCAAATTGACATACCATTTAAGATAGTAAAGGACTTTAAATCTCTTGGTGTGACTATCATTCGGACATACTCAAAACTATTTCAGGCTAATTTTGCTCCTCTTATTGAGCGCTGTAAAGCTGACTTTGCACGATGGGCAGTCCTTCCTCTTTCTTTGATTGGCAAACTTAATTCAGTGAAGATGAACATTCTCCCTAAATTTCTTTATTTTTTTCAATGACGCCCCTTTTTAATTACTTGCTCATCCTTTAAAACTTCACAATGACTAATTTTTGACTTTATCTGGGGGGGTAAACATGCATGCATACGTAAAGAGTTCCTTGAGAGACCTAAGCGCCTTGGCGGGCCTTTCTGCCCCTAATTTTCAACTATACTACTGGGCGTTGAACCTGACCAACATGTCTTGCTGGCTTTTATCTTCTGACAGTGTAAACAGTCCAGCAGGGGTCAATATCGAGGCCTCCCTTTGCCATCCGTACTCCCTCTCTGCTCTCTTAGGGGCATCGCTCCCGCTCTCAGTTTCAATCCCTAAACATAATAGTGTTGTGTGGCATTCTTTAAGAATTCTGGAGCTATCTAAACTTTCCTTTGGCCTGCAGAACATCTCTCTCTTCTCCCCGCTCACTTACAATCCCTTATTCCCCCCCTCTAGCTATTCCTCTGTTTTTAAAATCTGGCATGCCAAGGGCATCCAAAAACTGGAGCACTTGTACATAGATGGTGTCTTTGCCAGTTTCACACAACTTAAAGAAAAATTTGATCTGCCACGGTCTCCTTTTTTCAGTTCTTGCAGGTGAAGGATTTTATTAGGAAGAAGTTCCCAGACTTTCCCTCTCCCACCTAAAACTCATCTTGATCAAATTATTAACATGCTTTTGCACTCTCAAATGGGGAGGCTGGCCAATATGAATACATAATTTCAATTAATATGCCCTCTTTAACTATTATAAAACAGCACTGGGAAGAGGAGCTTGGCTTTGACATCTTGGATGTCATTTGAGATGCAGCCTTGGATCGTATACACTCCTCATCCATATATGCACGTCACTGTCTTATCCAGTTCAAGGTATTGCATCCCCGACATTATTGTAAGACTGCCCTGACGAAAATTTACCCACACATTGACCCCCTGTGTGATAGATGCAAAATGCTTCCTGCGACTTAATATCATATGTTCTGGGGTTGCCCTGAATTAGATCGATTCTGGTCCTCTTTCTTTGATTTATTCTCTAAAATATTTTAAAAAACCTGTTACTCCCTGCCCCCTTATGGCCATTTTTGGTGTAACCTCAGAAAACATATCTATGACCTCCTGTCAACGCAAGGCTTTGGCATTTTCCTCCTTACTAGCGCGGCGGTTGATTTTGCTAAACTGGAAGAATGCTGCACCACCGACCCATACACATCTTATCAAGAGTATCATGTGCAATCTCAAATTAGAAAAGATCAGGTATATTGTTAATGGTGCCCTTCAAAACTTTCATAAGACATGGGATGACTTTATTGAATTTGTAAAGCAATTAGAGGGGCTTCAATTGGAGTGATAAAACTTCCAGCTGACCCACTATAACAAAACCCTGACTGAGGACGATTAATTGAATGTGCAACTGGACCCTCCACCCCTAATCCTTCCCCTCCTCTTTATATTGTCCCTTCCTGTGTGTTTGTTTGTGTGTCTCATTGTCCCCTTTTTTTTTAGCTTATTTTAGCTTACCGGCCCTATGGGCCAATAAGCTATTGTCATGGTGTGTCGTCTGTTGTCCGTCGTCCGGAACATTTTTTTATCTTTTTTTTTAGCCTGATGAATTTTCGTGTAAATTTGCAATAACATACTACTAGACCATATCTCCAGACCTTTTTCTCAGATTTTTAATTGAATCATTTTTGTCTGTTTTATGGGCCCTTGAAATTTTGGCTCTAATGTTAAAGATAGGACTGAGAAATTTTAAAAAATTATTTCTCAAAAACTGTGTGATAAATTTTTTTTCTAAATCAGGCAATCAACTTACCTTGGTACCGTCAATGTACAGTGCGAGCGCCATTTTGATTGAATTGACGGAAGTGGGTCTATTGGGCGCGCTGTACTTTATGAATATGCAAGATGGCCTGTGGAGGCCAAATGGTTGCAGATAGAGATTAAGTTTCTATTATTGACATATAGGAAGTCATATATGACCTATACATTGGCTATGTTAAAGTTGACCTCAGATGACTTTGAAAGGTCACTCGAGGTCAGGGAATATATTAACAATGTTAAAAGATATGACTTGAAATTTCAAAAAAAAAAAAAATCTCAAAAACTGTCTGATAAGTTTTTTTCTAAATCTGGCAATCAAGTCACCTTGATACATTTTATGTACAGTGCGAGTGCCATTTTGAGTGAATCGACGGAAGTGGGTCTAGTGGGGGCGCTGTACTTTAACATTGGGTCTTATGGAGAATGGGCCAAATTGCCTGTGGAAGCTAAATGGTTGCAAATAGAGATTAAGTTTGTATTACTGACATAAAGGAAGTAATATATGACCTATATTTTGGCTGTGTTAAAGTTGACCTCAGATGACCTTGAAAGGTCAAACTTGAGGTCAAGCAAAATGTTACAATTTTCAAAGGTTTCTAGGCTTGAAAATATTGAAGATTGGGAACATATGTGCATTGAACACTTAAAGGAAGTCATGTTTGAACTTTCATTTGGTGGCCTTGAACTTGACCTTCGGTGACCTTCGAAGGTCAAACTTCACATAGTGAAATTTCTATGACTTCTATCACCAAAACTATAACAGATAGAGCTTAGGTTTGTATTGCGGGCATATAAGAAGTGATGTATGAACTTTCCTTTGGTCACAGATTGAGCCAAGGTTTGTGTAGAGACATTTAGAAAGTCATATATGAAGTCCATTTGCTGACCACAACTTGACATTCTGTGATCTTTAAAGTTCACAATTGACATGTTGAATACATATTGACATATTTTAATGACTTGTATCAGCAAAGCTGCTTCAGAGCTTAGGATTGTATTTCAGAAGGTCTTATAAATGTATATGAACTTTTATTTAGTGACCTTGACATTGATTTTCATTGATTCAAATGTCAAACTTCACATGAAATTTTCATAACTTGTATCATCGCTGTAAGACTGCTTGCTGGTAAGCTACAGGACCCTTGATCCCATTTTTTCTTCTTCTTTCGGGTTAAAACACAGTAATGGTGCCCTGGGTGTCAGAATTTTTTTTGTTTCATTGAAACTTAAAATTCTTATATCATTGTAGAAAACAACCTGAATTTTCAGGTAACATAAGTTTCATTGATATGCACCCAATACTTTTTCTGTGAGACACTGGGAAACATAAAGGGAAAAAAATTGCCTCTCTGACGGGACACATTGTAACATTGGCCTAGGCCAGAAATTAGGTTATATTTTCTATATTTTTATTATTCAAATATGTTAAACTAATGAAAAATAATAGTTTAACATAGAAACTGCCACCCAATACTTATATTGTGGAAAAAATATTTAGTGCTGTGGGTGGTGTGTCCCGTCAGAGATATTTGACTTTGAAAAGTTTTCATATTTTCCACAACTGTTAAGTTATATCAATAAAACTTGTACTCTTCTTTTTACTAATAATATGTAATAATTATAACTACAAGTTATAGAATTAAAATCATTTACAGGGAAAATATTGCCACAATTCTATTATTATCTCTGACGGGACATTTTCTGACAAATCTGATTGACTAGGTTTTGTTCTTCAAGTAAGTTTATTTTTGACTGTTCTGTTGTGTTATATTTCTTTTTTTAGTGTATCCATATTAGTATTGGGCACTTTTAATGATGATTAGCTATGTTGCCTTTCAGTGTTCAGGTGTTGGCATGTGTTGTCAGGCCTCAATGAGTTACGTTTCACACCTCACTGCATTACCTGCCAAGCAGGGGCTGTTTGACATGTGGATGTGCACGATTTGCTCACAAGATGTCTTGTGACTTGCAGTCCATTGTCTTTTTGTTTTTACAATGTCTGTTGCAACATGTCATATGTAGTGGCGGGTGTGGACAGATGTACAATTTACAAGATGTAAAAGAAGTTCTCTCCATGCCCAACATAGACACTCGTGGACATTACCTGTTCTCCTCAGCTGTTGATGTTACAGCTTGAAATTCCTAATGTAGAGAGGCTATGGCTTCTAGGAGTAAGGAAAAAACTAAATTTTTTATATGAACAGTAGAATGTGTATCATGGACAATGTTTATTATTACTGACTACAGGTAGCAGTAATGGATTATGAATTGCTTAAAAAATTATATTGTGCCTTATCGATGTGTCACTATAATTGTTGTTAAGATTCTCAACACAATGCATCTGGGGATGTTTGTAAAGTGCAGAATGTTATTTTAAAGTTATCTTGTCAATAAATTTCTTCAGACACAAAAGGGTGTCTTTTTTTACCTCTGTTGTCAGATTTTTATATAGTGGTCAAAAGTGTCCCGTCAGAGATAATGACTTTTTACACTCAACAGCCCATGCTGCTAAAGAAAGTACAAAAAAATGGTCTACTTATGCCTTAATTACTTCTTAAGATTTATACCTTGCAATATAAATTTCAAAGGTATAGATTAAATGAAATTCCAAAGAGAAATTTTAGAGTTTTAGCCTAAAATACTAGGGGCCAAAAAAGTCCCGTCAGAAATTGAACTTTAACTGATTGTCATTCCAACATTTATTTAAATATAAAGTAGCTCCTTGTTTTGAATAAGCCCTTATGGTCCAATTAAAGCAAAAATGAATTTAAAAGTAACATTGTGGATCATTTAGCACCACAGATCTGTCATATTGTCTCTAAAATGTCCCGTCAGAGAGATTTCGAATACCGTGTTTTGACCCTTTCTCTTTTCTATTTTTCTGTTTTACTTCTATTTCAGTTTCAATTTTTTTTTTGTTTTTCTCATATGGTTATTTTATTCTATTTGCATTGTTTTGGTATATTTTGATTCTGTATAATCTTGGTATTATTATTTCTTTTGTATTTACCCTTTTTTTAATGTATTGGATTAAATCCTTTGTGCCCTGACAGTTGTTATAAACATGCATTCAAGGAAAATTCAATAAAAATAATTTTGAAAGAAAGGAAAATAAGTTACTCAAAAAAGGCCTATGCTTTACGAATGCCAAACTGCTCTGAAACTTCTGCGCTACCTTTTCTGAACATCAGGTGATTTAATTTGTGCTTCATGATCGTTTAAATTGAAAGACCATTTGAAACGTCTTTATGCAATCTACTGAAACGTACATGAAACTGAAGAACTTCCATGCACAAGGACTTCAATTCCGCATGATCTCTCTTAAATATACATTGATTGAATAATGACTGATCCGCCACTGATTCCAATGAAATATCACCCTTCACTCTTGGTACAGCGTGGGTTGATTGAAAAGTGGGACTCTGCAATTAAATATATTTTGTTTTCCAAATAAATTTATAATGTGTGAGATTGCTGACTACGGCGCGAGAACGTGGTATGACACTTAAAAGTGTGAGACTCAAGCCGCATGCGTGAGTGTTAACAGGCATGCAATTTTGAATGATGCTGATTTAAATGCACCAAATTATGTGTCCACTTGAATGATAGTTGTCAACGGAGAGAATTAGCAACACCTGATGGTGTGGAGTGCTCTCGGAGTGAAAATATTGATAATTATGAAAATGATTGAGAACAAGTCAGGACTATAGCTATTTTAAAGGGGTGTCCTGTGCCCCTTCAAATTTTATGTTTTCTCTACACCACTGGTTTTATTTAATTTATGACCGCCGCGCGCTCAAGAGTTCTGGTGACTGGGTGACGCAGCAAGCTACCCCGATTCCAACAGACATGGCGCACCGCACACAACGTAAAGAGTGCTGTGAAAAAGTATTTGCCCCCTTCCTGATTTCTTATTTTTTGCATATTTGTCACACTCGAATGTTTCAGATCATAAAACAAATTTTAATATGAGACAAAGATAACACGAGTAAAGACAAAATGCAGTTTTTAAATGATGATTTCCTTTATTGAGGGAAAAAGCTATCCTAACCTACCTGGCCCTATGTGAAAAAGTAATTTCCCCAAAACTTAATAACTGGTTGTGCCACCCTTGGTGACAGCAACTGCAATCAAGTGTTTGCGATAACTGGCAATGAGTCTTTCACATCACTGTGGAGGAATTTTGGCCCACTCTTCTTTGCACTCTTCTTTGTTTTAATTCAGCCACATTGCTGGGTTTTCGAGCATGAACGGCCTGTTTGAGGTCATGCCACAGCATCTCAATGGGATTTAAGTCTAGACTTTGACTAGGCCACTTCAAAACCTTCATTTTGTTTTTTTTTTAAGCCATTCTGAGGTGGACTTGCTGGTGTGTTTTGGATCATTGTCGTGCTGCATAACCCAAGTGCGTTTGAGCTTGACGTCACAAACTGATGGTCGGACATTCTTCTCCAGGATTCTATAGTAGAGAGAGCAGAATTCATGGTTCCATCAATTACGGCAAGTCCTCCAGGTCCTGAAGCAGCAAAGCAGCCCTAGACCATCACACTACCACCACCAAGTTTGACTGTTGGTATGATGTTCTTTTTGTGAAATACTGTGTTAGTTTTATGCCAGATGTAACGGGACATACACCTTCCAAAAAGTTCAACTTTTGTCTCGTCAGTCCACAGAATATTTTCCTAAGTCTTCGGGTTCATCAAGGTGTTTTTTGGCAAATGTGAGACGAGCCTTTGTGTTCTTTTTGGTCAGCAGTGGTTTTCGCCTTGGAACTCTCCCGTGGATGCCATTTTTGCCCAGTCTCTTTCTTATTGTTGAATCATGAACACTGACTTCAGTGAACGACAAATCATTTTTTTGACTGGTTGTCCACGGACAAGCTCTTCAATGAGATCAGTTGCCCGTCTGGAATGTTGGTTGTCCGTGTAACCGCTCCCCTCCCCGCCCCAGGGTCTGGAGCTTTTGAGATTTTGAGATCAAAAAGGCGCTTTTCAGACACATTCTGAGGTGAGATTTTAGGCAGAATCATAACTGCATTTATGGAATAAAGCACTTTAAACACTGAACAAACAAACAGTTCAACCTTAAAGAAACCATTTTGTAATGAATGCTTTAATGGAAACCAAAAGTATAGAATCTCAATCATATTAAGTTTAATTTGATACCCAATTCAACACAATCAGCCAACTGCTTTCAAGGAAGTAACCCCTGAATAGTGTGGCGTATCTGTGGACATAAGCAATCTTTCCCTCTGGTCAACCCATAGTGTTCAAATAGGACTGGAAAAGGTCAGGGAAAGATTTTTCATTCTGTACTAGATCCAGAAGATGGTTGGCTGCAATTGGAGAAGTTCAATCCATTTTACAAAATAATATCAATGTAGTGAGCACTTCTTGCCAAGCAACTTTGGATACCATACCCAATTATGCAGCAATTTAGACTAAGTGTGGATGTATAACACTTGAGATATTAGTACCCGGTTATTTTCAAATTTGTGCAGCATTTTCGGAATAAAAAAAAAAAAAACAATTACGGCAACAATTTCAACCTGGTTTAGACCAACGTCGGATTCATCAAGACTCACCAAGTACCACCCGAGGTAAAGAGGTCAGCTGCATAATTCTCACCGCTAATAATGACAGCCCTGCCGAGCACTTCTGCCATTGTGACGCTATCTTCAATAGATATACAGTCGCGCCCAAAATGATTCATACCCCTACCAATTTTTGTTTTTTTTTCGATATTTTTTTTGACAAATCAAATTTATTCTTGCACAAATGACACAGTAAGTTAACATAAGGCTGTAAGAAGTACAGTAAACAATTTTTCAAGAAATAAAATACTTTTTGGTATTTTATTTGACAGATTTACAAAAAATGCCATTTCCAGAATTATTCATACCCTTTTCTCAGTAATTGATGGCAACGCCTTTATTCATGATTACAGCCATCAAACACTTCCTGTGGTTGATCACAAGGTTTCTACACGTTTCCACAGGGATTTTGGCCTACTCTTCTTTGGCAAACTTTTCCAGATCCTTATGGTTTGAGGGTTTACTTGCCATGACCTTGGGCTTCAGTTCCCTCTACAGATTCTTGATAGGATTGAGGTCAAGGCTCTGGCTTGGCCACTCCAAAACATTCACTTTGTTGTCCACTAACCATTTCTTGACGGATTTGGCCATGCGTTTAGGATCATTATCCTGTTGGAAGATCCATTCCTGCCCAAGACCAAGTTTTTCGGTGGATTGCTTAATTTTTTTACTGAGGATCTGGATATCCTGGTCCTGTTTCATGATGCCATTAACTTTAACAAGGTTTCCGGGCCCATTTGCTGAAAAGCAAACCCAGAGCATGACACTTCCGCCGCCTTGTTTGAGCATTGCGACCGGGTTTCTCAGGTTGAAAACTTCACCTTTCTTACGCCTCTTAGACTTCCCCATCCCAGACACACAAGAACTAGTCTAGCCTTCGCAAAAGCTCACCTGGATGAAGAAAAAAGCTTCTGGCTGTCAATGTTATGGACGGATGAAACAAAGATGGAGCTGTTTAGGCACAGAGATGGGGCTTTTGTTTGGTGTAAGAGGTGAAGCATTCAACCTGAAAAACACGGTCCCAACGGTCAAACAAGATGGCAGGAGTATCATTCTCTGGGGTTGCTTTTCAGCAAATGGGCCCGGAAACCTTGTTAAAGTTAATGGCATCATGAAACAGGACCAGGATATCCAGATCCTCAGTGAAAACATTAAGCAATCCGGCAAATAACTTGGTCTTGGGCAGGAATGGATCTTCCAACAGGATAATGATCCTAAACACACGGCCAAATCAGTCAAGAAATGGTTAGTGGACAACAAAGTGAACGTTTTGGAGCGGCCAAGCCAGAGCCCTGACCTCAATCCTATCGAGAATCTGTAGAGGGAACTGAAGACCAAGGTCATGGCAAGGAAACCCTCAAACCTTACAGATCTGGAGAAGTTCGCTAAAGAGGAGTGGGCCAAAATCCCCGTGCAGACGTGCAGAAACCTTGTGATCAACCACAGGACGCGTTTGGAGGCTTTAATCGTGAATAAAGGCTTTGCCATCAATTACTGAGAAAAGGGTATGAATAATTCTGGACATGGAATTTTTTGTAAATCTGTCAAATAAAATACCAAAAAGTATTGTATTTCTTGAAAAATTGTTTACTGTACTTCTTACAGCCTTATGTCAACTTACTGTGTCATTTGTGCAAGAATAAATTTGATTTGTCAAAAAATATCACGAAAAAAAACAAAAATTGTTAGGGGTATGAATAATTTTCGGCACGACTGTATATGGTCTTAACATACCAAAAAACGGATCTGGTTTTCTCAGCTGTCTTTGCTCATTTTATGTGTTTATTGGTATGTAAATGTTTTTAACATATGCACTACCGCCGTGATTCATCTTAAAATCGCACATACACACTTCACAAAATGCATGGGACTGACCAAGGCTTGACGGGCCGATGCACTCGTACTGTTCACTCCATGTAGAGTTGAAAACATTGTCATTTCTTGCTTTTTTCTTTCTAGTGCGTTTCTCTGCCACTATGCAGGAAATTCTATTAAACTGGTTTTAAAAATCCAAAAGAGCTTAACTTCCCACCTTCTCCCTCGTTCCAAAAACAAACTCCATAGAAAGTTCACGAACGTAATATCACCGTCTCTCCCTGCTCGTGTTTACAATGTATCTCAATGCGGCCTGACACGGCGGGCATCGACATGCGTGGACTGCCAAAAGTTTGCAGTTAACACAGCCAAGAGCGGAATCATGACATCATCTTTGCACAGGCACGCCAAATGTATCCTGTACGAATGTCCGGGTTGGCGATTTTAGTCATTACTTTATGAAACAAATATTATTTCAAAAGTAAAAAATAAACTCTATATTTAAAAAATGCGAAAAATAAAGTGTGCACACATACAAATTAATAATTCATTGATATGAATTAAAAGCGGTAGATTTCATTGGAGGACGATTTCAAAATCGGTAGGTAAATAAAATTCCTCAAAAGCGGTAGTCTACCGTCTAAAGCGGTAGAGTTGGCATGTATGGGAATGTGTAGCTATGCCGCGAATGCGCGATCGCTTATGTTAAACTATGATTCTCCATATTTAACGTCAGCAAGCTAGCTAGATGGCTACATAATCTACAGAGTAACATAGTTTAATAAGCGGTCGCGCATTCGCAGCATAGCCACAGATTCTACGGTATCTTCGGAGTGGGTCTGTGTAAACGTCACCGCCCCCACAGTACACTATACGAAGTTAAACGAGTGGACCTGCAGCGAGGCCGCGATAATTTCATTGGTCAACATGGAACCTAACATTCTGTTGGTTGGCGATTTTTGATAGGGATGTACCGCAGAAAAAAATCTGAGCGCGAGCAGCATGTAGAGCGGTTGTCCGACGGGCAACTGATTTTTTCGTTTTACTTGTCGCTCGTGAAAAACTGATTGGCCCGGGCAACCGATTTGTCGTTCACTGGACTTTAACTGAGGCAAGTGAGGCCTGCAGTTCTTTAGATGTTGTTCTGGGGTCTTTTGTGACCTCATGGATGAGTCGTCGATTGGCTCTTGGAGTAATTTTGGTTGGCCGGCCACTCCTGGGAAGGTTCACCACTCTTCCTAGTTTTCTCCATTTGTGGATAATGGCTCTCATCATGGTTCGCTGGAGGGCCAAAGCCTTAGAAATGGCTTTGTAACCCTTTCCAGACTGATAGATGTCAACGACTTTCTCGTCTGTCCTTGAATTTCTTTACATCGCGGAACGATGTGTCGCTTTTTGGGATCTTTTAGCCTCCTTCACTTTGTCAGACAGGTTCTATTTTAGTAATTTCTTGATTGAACACGTCTGGCAGTAATCAGGCCTGGGTGTGACTAGTGAAATTGAACTCAAAATGTGGTTAAACACAGTCAGTTCATGATTTACCAAGGGGGGGCAATTAGTTTTTCACATAGGGCCAGGGAGGTTTGGATAGCTTTTTTCCCCTTAATAAATGAAATCATCATGTAAAAACTGCATTTTGTATTTACTTGGGTTATCTTTGTCTAATATTAAAATTTGAATCGGTGAATTCAATAAGGGCCCAACTCCTTGTTGAAAATGTGTGGACTTGGGCCCTTATTGAATTCACCAATTCATTTGTTTGATCTGAAACATTTAAGTGTGACAAATATGCAAAAAAAAAAAAAAAAAAAGTCAGGAAGGGGGCAAATACTTTTTCACAGCGCTGTAACTCTGAACTTGTGAGCTGATTTAGTCGTTAAAAGCATTTTTCAAAAAATACCCAAGAACACATTTGAATAGTCGATGCATTGTTTTTTATTGGGTAAAAGCTAGGGGTGGGAATTGTCAATCACCTCGCGATGCGATTCGATTACGAATCAGAGGGTCATGATTCGATTGTTAAACAATCCTCAGTGTATCTCAGTTTTAGATTTCTGTACATGCTTTATTTTTCCCCATCAATGCAAACTATCAAGTGAAATTAAAACCCTTTTATCTGTACATTTTTGCAACAAATCATGTGAACAGCTGCCCCTTTTCAACTAAATATTCGTCTTCCATTCCACCAGATAAGACTGAACATGGTGCTCAAAAATACTTAGAAATAAACCTCTTTTATAGTGCATTACATTTTCATACATCAAAGTTAAATTGATTTACATTGAAAAAATAATTATTTTGCGGGTGAATTATGTAATGCACATTTCTTATACTCGGTAAAAATTGTGGCAACCGCTCCCCTACCTCTTCCGCACTCTTTGTCTCTGACTCGCACTTCTCAATGAATTCATTACCCGAGCTTTGGTGTCGCGATAAAGAGTTGGTATAGCCGTGTCTGTGAAGAATCGCCTGAACGGGACGTTGTACCTCGGTTCCTGGGTATGCAGGAGAAAACAATAGCCTTCGCTTTCCACGACGGAGTAAGGGCGCAGATTGTTAGCTATAAAAATTGCGACAGCCTTTGTAATGTCCTTGGCCCTCTCAGTTAGGTGACAGCTTTGATACGAGTGTCCGTTCAAGAGTTCTCTGGTTGGATGCAACAACGGTTTTTTTTTTTTTTTTTCCACTCCTGCTCAAGTTAGCTCGGAGTGGCAATGGGCAAGATAATTTCTCATATTTGTTGTATTGCCTACGTACTTGATTTTTGCGTTAAACGTCTTGTAAATTACGTAAGTTTTGTCTAGTTCCGTTTTTTTGCTATCGATTTCACGAAATCCAAAGTGCTCCAAAACATCAGCTTTCTCTTGCACCCGCCCTTCCGTTTTCACGCGATCTAGATTTTAACCCTTTAAGGCTTAATGCAAAAATCCCAGCAGAGAATCATGCTGCCATGTTTACCATAGTAACCTGTATTTGGGCTGAAGCACAGCTTCTCAGCTTTCAGGAACAGTTGGAATTTTTTTTTCTATTGCGCAAAACGTACAGTAATTACGGTACTTTCAAAATTACGCGCATATCTGTGTCGGCAACGACACGTTCTTAAAATGCGCACATGCTGTCCCGGTTTAAATGGGTTAAATACGGCGCACACGTTCTAAATTAAAAACACGGCCCTCCACGGCATTCAAACACTAGGATTGGCCAGTTGTTCAAGCGGTAGGATTCCAATCCTGGAGCTGAATGGCTGACTAATCCTGGCGCTGGGTTAACTGGCCAGTCATAGCACTTGAATGCCCCGGAGGGGCATGTCTTTGCAAGAGCGTAGGTTGTTTCCATAATAACGCGTAACTTCAAACTCCCAAACTCCGGGAGCGGCAGTCCATAGAAAATTGCTTTGATAATCCTATTATAGACTTTTTCTATGATAGGAATCGTTCAACAAAGCATCGCGATACATCTTAGAACCGATTATTTCCCTCACCCCTATACTTTAATATGTTATCTATTGCAAGTTTCAAGTCTCCTTCGATATATCATGATGTTCATTTTTGTAAATTATTGTCCCATGTAGACTAGAATAAAGGATAAAGCCAGAATATGCTTTAGGGGCATGGCTATCCTCTGGTCCTTGTGTGATACGGTCAGATCCACCCATAGATCCACCCCTCGCTCCTCCCTGGATATTCAATTCACGCTCATGTCCAATAGGTATCACATCCGGTTTCAAAATGGCAAAATGGCGCTATTCAAGTGGCCAAAATCGAGGCTTCCTAAATGGTATGCTGAAACCGATGGGTGACGTCATGGTTGCTTCGTCCATCTTTTTGTACAGTCTGGTTGCAACATTCGCACCATTTCTTGGTCCTGGTTCCTCCCTCAGGTTAGACCAACAACCAGAAGCTGCCCAGAAATTCACTGTGGAGGATGTCCCTGTTTTGGTTGCTGAGCCATTGTGATTGTTTGTGGAGTTTCTTAACTGCAATATGGTGTTGGGTGGCAGCAGTGAAAACAGGTGCAGTTGTTGCTAATCCACCATTCCTCACTGACTGCATAGCAAACTGGCACCCACGGGAATCCTGGTTCTGAGATGTGTGGTTTCTACTGGCTCAGTGATTCTGTTGCTTTTACAGAAAAAAAAATAAACTGACTTATTTCAAACCTGACAAAAATTAGAAAATTGATAACCTCCAAAAAATTGTATTTTTTTTTTTTTTTTTTTTTTTTTGGAAATAAATACTTTTATTCTGCCTATATCAGGATTATGCATTATTTGTTATTATGCATCATTTCCATCAAAATCTTGTTTCTGTCTCCTTTAAAGCTGTAGTATACGATTTGAAAGGTTGATCATTATTAATAACCTCATTTAGATGGTGGATATGGTCCTATAGTACAATCTACACAATGTGAAGAGAAAAAAATCCATTCACTCTAGTGGCTGCAGGGCTGCAGAGACGTTGACCAATGTAAGCCATCCGGCTGGATGGCTTACATTGGTCAACGTCTCTCTCCTACTCTCATCCAATCCCCTCGCTCTATTTGACACTCCCCCAAGAGCTTGCTCTGATTCCCCGTGCTCCGTGTTCCGCCTCGTCCCCGCTCCCTTCCGCGTTATAAACTGCCGGCCGGCTTGTTGCTCTGGTAGAGGGGGTGTGTCTGGGAGTCTCCACGCGGACGGCCACACGTGCTCGGTGGGAAGGATCAGGGAGCACAGAGGGGAGGGGTGTGTGTGTGGGGGCAGGATGCTTTTTTCAAATTTTTCTCAATGTCTCAATCTTTTGCAACTGATTCTCGGATCGTATACTATAGCTTTAAGGGAGGGGGCATTGGAGAGACTGGAGTCACAGCAGTCTGAGGCTGTGTGAGCCTGAAGTGCTGCACAGTCAGCCTGAGCAGATGTAAGAAAGACCTTTGACCATAAAAAAAAATGCAAATGTTTGTAAAACTCACGAAAAAAAGGGAAATTAACCCTTTAAGAGGCAGTGTTTTCTGTGTCTATTCCGTAGACCCCTTGTCCTCAAATCACGCCCTACGAGGTCCGAGGACTGCTGGTTTTCCACTCTCCCTTTACCTGGGAGTAAGGTGTTAACACAGTCTGGCCAATCAGAGGCACTAACTGTTCATTTACTTGCCTGGGATAACAGAAAACCTGGGCTGGATTTGGATATGAGGTCCAGATTTGAGGATCCCTGCCATAGACTGTATAAAAAGATGAACGCAGCACTCGGGTCGGAAAAGTGAGGCCGATGTGGAAATCTCTAAAACTTGCATTCTATTTAATGGCCAGCAGATGGTGACGTCAGTGGTTGCAGAAAGAAGCTCAACGCTGTAGAAGTCTCTGAGAAAATGACCCTACTTTCCCACCTGATTTATCATTTAAATAATGATTTTCCACATCATTTTATGGTATCTATCGCAAGTCTTAAGTCTCCTTCGATATATCATGATGTTCATTTTTGTAAATTATGGTCCCAAATGGACCACAATAAAGGATAAAGCCAGAATATGCTTTAGGGGCGTGGCTATCCTCTGGTCCTCGTCCGATAGTCAGATCCAGAGCCATGCTCCTCCCTGGATCTTCAATTCATGCTCTCCTCCAATAGGAATCACATCCGGTTTCAAAATGACAAGATTACGCAGTTCAAATAGCCAAAATCGAGGCTTCCTAAATGGTATGCTGAAACTAATGGGTGACGTCACAGTTGCTTCGTCCATCTTTTTATACAGTCTATGGTCTATTCGTTGCTGCATTTACTGTTGTTTTGTTCTGCAGAACATACAGACACTCCTTAATGCACTGCTATGAGGTCATTCCGGAAGGTGCTGTCTGCAAGCTGTATTTTGATTTGGAGTTCCATATGCCATCAAACGAGGGCCGGGATGGGAAGCAGATGGTAGCATCACTGATTCAGGTACACAAGCGCATACGTTCACTGATGTGTACTTGCTGTTATTTTGAAGAAAATGATATGCAGTTAGTGGAGGCTGCAGTATTCTGGCTCAGGTTACCTGAAGAAACAAGGTCTTGACACAAACCAGATGTCTGCGATGTTGCTTAAAATATCAGTTGGTGTACACTCATGAAAGAAGGGTTCTTTAAATATTTTTAGCTCAGCTGGACCACGGTCCAGTGAGCTACTCTTGGCCTGCTTGTCTGTCCTCGTCAGCTGTGTGTAAACATATTCTATGAAACTGCTGGAGGGATGGAGCTGAAACTTGGCATAAATGTTCCTACCAATAAGTAGATTAAAGTTTTTTTCAAATTGTTCTGATCCGAAATCCAATATGGCCCCCACGGCCTTGACTTTGAACAGCGAAAAACGACTTCTTGGAGAGCACAGGACGGATTAACCTGAAACTTGGCATGAGTATTCCTTGTTCTAATGCAAAATCCAGTATGGCCGCCACAGCCTTGACGTTGTAAATACAAAAACATCATTCCCCAAAACCATGGAACGTATTAAGCTGAAACTTGGCAAGAGTGTTCCGACACATGAGTTGAGTGAAGTTTGTTCAAATCGTACTGGTCTGTAATCCAATACGGCTGCCACAGCCTTGACATTTAAAATCTGAAAGTGTCGTCTTCTCCGAAACCACTGGACAGATTAGCTGAAACTTGGCTTGAGTGTTCCAGCACACGAATAGATTAAAATTTGTTCAAATAATTCTGATCCAGAATCAAAAATGGCCATCAGGGCCTTGACATTGAAAATCTAAAAACGTCGTCTTCTCCAAAACCACAGGACGGATTAAGCTGAAACTTGGCATGTGTGCTCCTACACATGAGTAGATGAAGGTTTGTAAAAATCATTCCAATCCAAAAGCCAATGTGGCCACCACAGCCTTGACCTTGGGAATTTAAAAACCTCCTCTCTGAAAACATTTGATGCATTAAGCTGAAACTTGGCATGAGTGTTCCTACACATAAGTAGAATAAAGTTTGTTTAAATCATTCCGATCCAAAATCGAATATGGCCGCCACAGCCTTGACCTTTAAAATCTGAAAACATGATCTTCATAGAAACCACTGGATGGATGATGCTGAAACTGGGCTTATGTTCCTATCCATGAGTACATCAAAGTTTTCCAATCTGAAGTCAGATATGGCCGCCACAGCCTTCACCTTACAAATCCCAATTTTGCCTCTTTCTGAGGCATTTCTGGATGCACTCAACCCAAACTTGGTATATATATCCTAAGTACCGATATTTGGCACATTTAGTGCAAATTTGCTGCATTTTGCATATTGACCTATATTTTTAGCTCGCATACATTTTGCAGTTGTGCAGCGACACAGTCAGTCCTGGTGAGCTACAGCGCTGAATGGCTTTTTAAAAAATGTTTATTATAGTTATATGAAAATCGAATGGGTCTGGACCGATAATTTTCTGCTTGATCGCTGTTTTCGCTCAGAGCTGCCTGAACTCCAACTTGTCCCTGAAAACTGAAGGCTGAAAGCTTCTCGTCGCCTTTTCTTGGGGTATTCCCCAAAACTAAATGGGTATAGAGTAGCCAGAAATGACCTTTATAGCCACAACTTTAAATTTTAGAAATCTGTGCACATTATCCGTTTCGAAGAAAGGTTGGAAGCATGCCTTGTTTTTCAAGGTGCATAATTTTCGTCAAATACTGATCAGACTGAAATAAAAGCTGAGTAGACACATTGTGTAATATTTCGACTTAAAACGTGATGAAATTTCACAAAATTTATCGATCAGAAAAAACAAACCCCAATTCCAATGAAGTTGGGACATTGTGTAAAATGTGAATAAAAACAGAATACTATGATTTGCAAATCCTTTCAGCGATCAGATTAGGCAGATTCGCATCGCAAAATGCGAATCAAATTTCAGCAGTTTTGACGAAATGCTAATTAACATAACAATCCCTTCGCAAAAAAAATGCGATTCAAAAATTCTTAATGATATTTCATGAATCCCGAATCACTGGCCTGCGAACTTCCAAGTTCCCGAGCCACACAGCAATAGGAGAAGTTTTATTGACTTTGATTGGCTGGAAAATGATGTTCCTCATTTGCATACTAATCAATCAGCTTCTGGGGAGCGCATGCATGCACTTGAGACTCGGGAGGCTTTCGTATGCTCATACGCTTTATCATCTTTGATCATGACGGCCAGACTCTGCTATGTGAGCCATCACGTATTAAATTACATTGCTGTTTGGATAGAGCCACCTAGTTGGCTAGTAAACTGACTAATGTTAACTAAGAAAAATCTTTGTAAATCATCATATTTAGGCGATATGATCTGTTTCTTGTCCCAACTTAACTTTGGCAGCTGTCATAGGCATGAACTTATCTGAGGTTTTGCGGCAGTTTCGTCCGAGCCAACTGAACTTTTACAATTATGGGATGTTAGCTAGTTTGCTAGCTAGTTCAAAAGCAATCGCTGAGGTACAGTTAGCTGGCAAGTGAACCTATGGTAGTTATTCCTATTGGATAAGTTTTTATTGCTCTGATTTGTCACTTTCAACGCCATCGCACGCAGATGATCTCTTTCAACATTGATTACCAGCTTATTTTACCGAAAGAGCAAACAGACAGTTCGGGTCTGAGGCGTGTTATATCATAGCTAGTTTTAGCTGCATTATCTTGTTGTGCATGCTATTGCGTATTATGTTACTCTTCAGATTATAAAGCTAGCCATCTTCCTATCTAGCTGACGCTAGTTAAGGGGAATCTTTGTAATCATTGTTATACTAAAGCGATGTGAATTGGTTTTTTCTCTAATGGAAATAATTCCGGATCAGACCTCCACTTTCGGCTTTAATTCTGAATCGCCTTGACTGGATGTACGCTTCACGTTTTTACACACCCGAATGTTCCTCCAGCCACCCAAACATCACGGTAAGCCGATCGAAGTCATAAAAACTTGTCCCATTGCTATGTGGTTTAGGGAATCGCGAGTTTGCCGGCCTCTCCTGAAATATGCTCAATGATCTCTGATCATTCAGATACATGATTTTGTGATGTCTAAATGTGACTGAGTTGGAGAGTGCCTGTGTGACTGGATTTTAATGGGAATGGATCCTTTCACATCTCTGATCAGGTGTTAAACAACATTATGCTATAGTAAGGTATAGATAAGACTGCTGTACTGCAGGTTACAAGTAGTTTACAGAAATTTCATCGAGAAACGGAAGTGTGCTGTATTAAATTATGATTGTTCAAGGTAAAATTAGTGCCTTTTGGAAATTATTTGGTCTGCTTTCAGAGTGGAGTTGTATTTCTGTTGTGATTGTAATTTGTCATAAGGAAAGAATAAAAACGTCCTTTTGTCATTTAAAATTTGACATACTGTTTTCTAACTTTTGCTAATCATTTTTCAGATGTGCTCAACAATTGCTAATCAATTGATATAATGATTAGCAAAAAAATGCGAATCAAGTTTTTTTTCCTTAATCTGATCACTGCCTTTTTTTTTTTTTTTTAATTTTCTTTTTTTTTTTTTTAAATTGGCATCTCCAATCCCACCTGAATCTGGAATGCCCAATTGGTGAACTATGTACAAGGCTTGCTCAGATATCGACCCCTGCTGCCAATTCAGGGAGTGTAGACAGTTCAGCGGCTCTCCTCCGAAGCACGCGCCTGTCAGCCACCGCTTCTTGTACACTCATTGGTCGAATCTTCGCAAGTTCAGAGCGAGGGCGGAGGATACCCGGACATGAACATGCTTGGAATCTTCCTGACGAGCGCCCATCTGGCCAACAAGAGGCGCTAGAGCAACGAACAAGGCAACTATTATTTTCCCTCCCTGGCAGTCCCTTCCCAATTTGCAACCCTGTAGCGCAATAGCCAATTGTGCGCTACTCTGAAAAAGCTGCCGATCACTGCTGGTTGGTATGAGGCGGGGATCGAACCCGCAGAGTGATAGTCACTTCTGCTTCGCAACGTGATGCTTTACCAAGTGAGCTATCCGGCAGCGATCGCTTTTTTTTTTTTTTTTTTTTAAAGATTTTTTTTTGGGATTTTCTCCTTTATTTGACAGTCACAGAGTAGAGAGAGACAGGAAAGCCGGGGAGAAGAACGGGGGAGGACATGCGGCAAACGACCCGAGCCGGAATCAAACCAAAGTCGCCGCAGGAAGGACACTGCCTTTGTGGTGTGGTGTAATTGAGTACACTACAAAGACAAGATATTTAATGTTCAAACTGAAACTTCATTATTTTTGTTTATTTATTTATTTATTTATTTTTGGAAATATTGACTCATTTTGAATTTGATGCCTGCAACACGTTCCAAAAAAGCTGGGATAGGGGCAACAAAAGACTGGGAAAGTTGAGGAATGCTCAAAAAACACGCGTTTGGAACATTACACAGGTAAACAGGTGAGTGTCATGATTAGGTATAAAAGGAGCATCCCCGAAAGGCTCAGTCGTTCACAAGCAAGGATGGGGCGAGGTTCACCACTTTGTGAACAACTGCGTGAGCAAACAGTCCAACAGTTTAAGAATGTTTCTCAACATGCAATTGCAAGAAATTTAGGGATTTCATCATCTAAAGTCCATAATATCATCGAAAGATTCAGAGAATCCGGAGAAATCTCTGCACGTAAGCGGCAAGGCCGGAAATCAACATTGAATGCCCGTTCCTGTCGGTCCCTCAGGAGGCACTGCATTAAAAACCAACATCATTCTGTAAAGGATATTACCATGTGGGCTCAGGAACACTTCGAAAAACCATTGTCAGTTACAGTTCGTTGCTACATCTACAAGTGCATGTTAAAACTCTACCATGCAAAGCGAAAGCCATATATCAGCGACAACCAGAAACGCCTCCGGCTTCTCTGGGCCTAAGGTCATCTGAGATGGACTGACGCAAAGTGGATAAGTGTGCTGTGGTCTGATGAGTCCACATTTCAAATTGTTTCTGGAAATCATGGACGTCGTGTCCTCCGGGCTACAGAGGAAAAGAACCATCCAGGTTGTTATCAGCGCAGAGTTCAAAAGCCAGCATCTGTGATGGTATGGAGATGTGTTGGTGCCCATGGCATATGTAAGTTGCACATCTGTGAAGGCACCATTAATGCTGAAAGGTACATACAGGTTTTGGAGCATCATATGCTGCCATCCAAGCAACGTCTTTTTCAGGGATGTCCCTGCTTATTTCAGCAAGACAATGCAAAGCCACTTTCTGCACGTGTTACAACAGTGTGGCTTCGTAGTACAGAGTGCGGGTAATATACTGGCTTGCCTGCAGTCCAGACCGGTCTCCCATTGAAAATGTGTGGCGTATTATGAAGTGCAAAATACGACAACGGAGACCCCGGACTGTTGAGCAACTGAAGTTGTACATCAAGCAAGAATGGGAAAGAATTCCACCTACAAAGCCTCTACAATTTGTGTCCTCAGTTTCCAAACGCTTATTGAGTGTTGTTAAAAGGAAAGGTGATGTAACACAGTGGTAAACATGCCCCTGTCCTTTTTTGAGTGTGTTGCAGTTATCAAATTCAAAATGAGTGAATATTTCCAAAAAAACAAAGTTTATCAGTTTGAACATTAAATATCTTGTCCTTGTAGTGTACTCAATTGAATATAGGTTGAAAAGGATTTGAAAATCATTGTATTCTGTTTTTAATCACGTTGTACACAATATCCCAACTTCATTGGAATTGGGGTTTGTATATAAAGGATTCCATGGTCCAAATCTTATTGTTGGATGAACAAGCACTCTAAATTTAAGACAAAGATTTCAAACACCCTCACACAATTTTGAATAAGGCTGATTATACAACGCACCAAATTGTGCGTACTAATGAATGATTTTCGTTTTACCAGAGGGAGGGCATTGGCAATATCTGATAGCTTGGCGCGTTTTCGCAGAGAAAAGAATTTGTTGTTAATTAGGAAAAAATGATTGAAAACAAGAAAGGACTAATATCAATGGGAAGCTATGTGCTTATCCAATTTTTGAGTTCTGGCTACGCCACTGCAGGGCATGTGTACATTGAATGATGATAATCGTTCATCTGGTCGAGCAGTTTGGTGCGTTTCAATCAGCCCATTTCTAAATTGTGCCAGGGTATTTCAAATGTTTGTCTTTGATTCAAATTTCACTATGGAAACAATCATAAATCACAGCTTAGATCGCATGATGTGGTAAGGGAAGTTTCAGAGCAGTTAACCTTTCGGAAGGCATATTATTAGTAGCCTAAATTCTTTCCTTGCAGCAGCACACAGCTGTAGGCTCAGCTTGGAGTCAAGCTGCCTTCTGATAATATGTACCAATTTCTACATCCCATGCACGGCTAATTAGTCATTCATTAAAACTAGACCATGGTTTTTTTGCGCAATGTTGACATTGTTTCCTGTGTAATGCCAGTGCAGTGAGAGAGGAATGATATAGTAGCTTTTGCGCGGCAAAGAGAAAAGATTGTTTCGTTAATGAGACATTGTCTCTGATAAATTGGTGCACGGCTTAAACGGGTAAGAAATGCTTTGCCCGTCCGTACCTGCTTATGTGGAGAATACTGTGCACATTTTTTCAGTTGCGTTTATCAGAGTTAGCTTTGTCAAGACGTTACAGCTATAGTTAAGTGCACAGGTGGTGCGCGCAAACAAACCAAATGTCACTGATTCTTTTTGTTCTGTAAATAAACTGTTTGTTGAATGTAAACAAATGTTTAATTTCACTTGTTTGTTTAAAAAGTTATGCAGGCTGTGATCATGTGATCTTGGCATGCTATACTCGTTTGGTTATATTTTAGTGAAAGGTGTGGCGGTTTCATGTTTAAGAAAAACATTTAGTTAAATGTTCAAATGTCAGTAACAACAATTTGTTGGTCGGAAAATGAACAATATTTGATGAAAATAAAACACATTTTCAAAGTAATTGTAAGAATTGAAATGGCATTATTAATTACTCATATCAGTATTCAGTATCGGCAAGTACTCAAATGTAAGTACTTATACTTCGTCAGAAGAAAGTGATATCGGTACATTCCAGTACGTGCTATGCAAGTTAAGCTGACAGGCCTGTAGCTTCCTGGCTCTGAGTTTCCTGGCCTTTCTTCTATGTTGGTTTTATGTTGCCCTGCTTTCAATCATTTGATATATCTCCAGTTTCCAAAGACTGCCTGAAAATACGTGACAGTGATGTAAAGAGAACCTCACCTACTTCCCTGAGAACTCCTGGATATAAGCCATCGGGCTGGCCACCTTAGTTGTCCTTAGTTTATGCCGTTTTTCTAATACTTCCTTATCCCCAATGTCAATTTCTAATAAAAAATTTTGGGCATTGGAAATGCCCTCCAGCCAATTGGTAATCTAGTCCTCGGTAAAACTCAACAAAGTGATTACAATGTGAAGTGTCAGCAATATCTTTCTTCTCACACGGCAATGATCCATCTTTATTCTGGATACACTTGACTTCTTCCTTAACTGTCCTTTAACTAACTTTTTCCTTTTTTTGAAATTTCTGAGATTTTTTTTCTGCGTTTCCGTGGAAACAAGTTTATCTTACTGTAAGTGAAGGTGCGGATCATTTCCGGAGAAGTACTTAAATACCGTTAAATATTTATGAACCAAACTTGCTGCTTATATCAATCAGGTCCTTACCTGGTGCCTTTTGGTAGTTTGAAATTTCTGAGTTTTTATCTGCCCGGCATATAATGCGGGGGGATATAGTCATCAGTGTGCCCGTCCGTCTGTTATAATTTTGTTTCCGGAGCTGAACTCGAATATCGTTTTTTTAAATGAAACTTGTGCATATTAATCAGGTCCTAGACTGATGCCTTTTGATATTTTGGGATTTCTGAGATTAGATTGTGGGGGCCGGGGGGTGCCTCATATTTTGATGACTCTTGTTTTGTTTAACCTTGGCAGACATTTTACAATATTCAGCCTTAGTATTCTCACTGCTGTCCTTAATGCTTTATAAAGAATACTCTATTCCCTCAAATGCTTCCAAATAACTTTAGTCATCCACTGAGGATTCTGCTTTTTAAACTTACTTTTGCACACCTTTGAATGAATTTACGTTGACCATCAACTATAACTCCTTTGAACACTCCACATTTCATTCAGTCTTGCAATCGAGGAGTTTCATCCAATCAGTTGCACTTACATGTGAGCACATCATGCTGAAGTTTGGTCACCAAAAATTCAAATTTTGGTTTTTGAGGAGACCTTTTTAACTTGCCATGATACTTCAAAACTATCAGTGGAATGATCACTAGTCCCTCGTGGCTCCATTGTCCCTTTATTGTCAATTCTTTCAGGGTCATTGCTGAACACTAATTCTAAAATGGCTTTCTCTCTTGCAGGCTGACTGACATAATGCACCAAAACATGATCCTTTATAACATCTAGAAATTCCCTTTATCATTTCGCAGTCGATAGCAGGGTAATTGAAGTCGCCCATAATTACAGTCCTGCCTTTCCTACAAGCTTACCTAACATTGTCAAAGAGCAATGCATTTACAATACTGTCTGAAGCTGGCAATCGGCGGCACACTCGTGTTCAGACCTGTCGTGTGTTCCCCTATGAGCCTGATGAGAATTTGCAAAGAAAAATACATATTGTTTGTCAGTATCAATCGGTTTGGGAGCAGTTGAAAAATTAATTGATTAAGTAGTTGTGATGGTTCGTCCCTATTTGGTTGTTCTTTTGGATTGCTTGTTCCATAATCAGTAATACTGCCAAAGCTGGTCCAAATCAGTCATAATTTTAATGTTGTTGAGAGTTTAAAAGAGAAAACACCTATGGTCAAAATGGCCGGCATTTTATTTTTGTAAATTATAAAGAACCCCTCTTTTGTCAGGTTTTTCCATCTGATAGAGTTTCAGCAACATCTTAGAGAGTGGAGGTCAGGCCTAGGTGATTTATCACAGAATTACTCGGCCTGGATATGCTTGCTGCTCCTGAGATCAAAGGAAAAAAAACGTTTAAATTGCTTAAAGTAACTTTATTTAAGGAAGAAATCTTTCTATGAGAAGCAACAGATAAAGAGAGGAGTCAAGTATTCTGATTAGCTCCAGAATGCTTCACTTCCTTTTGATGTTAAAATATAAGCACTCTCTTGCAGTCTTGTGGTCATACCTGCAGCATCAAAAATAAGGATTGCGGTCATATTGGAGCAAAGAAATTTTAGGCATACAAATATTTAATACATTATTGGTTTTCTGTTAGTCTCCATGCCGTGCAGAGTTTCAGTTTTGTCTTACACAATACAGGTATTTAAACGATTAAAAATCACTAATGGAATTTTGATGGAATGCCTGTATGTACACGCTGGCGACTTTTATGATGACTTGAAAGATATTCTGTTCTCTTAAAATGCTGTAACATTTACTACTCTTGGTTTGATCACACTGGCCCGTGCAATCTTGGCATTACCTTCAGTGTGGGAAATTAATTTTTTCTTCCACCAACCACTGTGGCTGGTGGATTCTAAATTCTACCAACCACTCAAATTTTTTTTACTGGCCACTATTTTGCAACTGTACTTTCGTAGAATTTGTTTGTAGTTTGTATCGGCGTTTAAAAAAAAAAAAAAAAAAAAAATCAACAATACTATCACATGAAAAATGTCTATTGAAAAATCTTCATGTTTATTCATTTTTAATTGACAACCAAATTCAGGCAGCATTCCACTTTTTTCCCAATAATTTCCCCTAAGGAGATAAAGTATTTATCTAATTCTCTTTATCAGATTTCTTTTTCTTTTTACAAAGGTTTAATTTCACTCAATGCTTGTGCAAACTTGCCCACCTCCTCCCAGTCAACAGTGCTCTACTGTAAACAATATTTTAACAACCTTTAACAAAAAGAAATATAACAATATATTAATGTGTGCTGTGCGTACCAATGTGTAAACCAATACAGACTCTTTTTAGGTAGAACGCCACAATAGAAATACCCCAACAGTGGTGCCCTGTGGAGTCATAACTCTTAACATCTGACTTTAACTATCTACCCCACCTGCACAAAGTCTCTGTTGCACACTCTGGCTGGAATATTCCTCATCTGTATCTGAATCTGATTCAGATTCTGATGTTTTTGTTTCATCTCATCAATGATAAAATGCACACGCGAAAAAAAAAAAAACACTTCATTAAATAGTAGTGGTGCAATGGATCATCGTTGATCCGTAATCCGTACGGATCTCTCTTCACGGTTCGGTACGCACATGATCCACGGATTGGTTGATGGAAAAAAACGGTTGTGCAAGGGGTGTGAAGTTATCGAATCACGATGATCGTGAAGTGAAATGAGACGACTTGCCGCTATGGGGTGTGTGTACACAGTTGCGTCCCATTTCTTCTTTAAACATACAAGCGGTCTGAAATAAAACGCAATCATTTGAAGTGTTTCCGGGAAGATAATTCAAATTAGAACTCCTCTAATTGTCGGCGAAGTTGGGCAGCTTCCATCACCTTTTAAGGCTGAACTGGCCAACCCTAAATCTGCTCCCGTATAATGATTATAAATGACAATCAAGCAATTTAGCCTGTTGCCAATAATGATTATGAAGTGATAGAGAAGAGCTGACAGACGTAACTGCGGTACAATGTTAAATTGAAAGAATGCTAATAGCCTAAAATAAACAATTACAAAAAAAACCTTGTACAAACTCCATCTCTCATCGTAGCGTTTTGGCTGATTTTTAAACTTTTGCACCCTGGACTTGCCATCGGAGGATTATCTCGCCCTGCTTTCACCATACCTTCTACAAACCTGCTCCCATTTAGCCGACGTTTCCCAATTAGCAGCTTGGTGTTAATTCGTTCAGATGCGAAAATCAGTCGGTTGAATTACTGTCCCGCTCCCCTCATCCTGCATTGTTCATTGCAATTATCAAGCAGTTCCCCATCCTCGTTAATTGTGACATAAAACGGCAATGTCTTTCGAAGATTCTGAATTCATGTAGCTCACAAAATGGCATATATATGGGCCAGGCTCACGAAATGTGCGCCACCCCCCCCAAATGTGTCCACAGGCTAGCAAATCTTATATTTTGCTTAGATCATTCCAGAGCCACCATGAATGGATAGAGCTCACCAAGAACAACTTGAAATACTCCACTTTTGTCGGTCTGCGATAAATCTTTCCGTCTTTTTTGCCCTTAAAGTTGGAAAAGTGGCCAAAAATGGCGCTTTTTTGATGTCCATGTAAAAAGTGAAATAGTTCACTCTTTGTTTTTTTATATTTAAGTGTGTTTTTTTTTTTTTTTTGTTCTGTGCATAATAGACATTTGTAGGCTATGTCTGACAGTCGGCATACGTCCCTATCCTCGTTTTGTGTATTGCGGTGACATTTAATAAATTGTCCACAAGGTACTGGTTTCTGACTTAGATTTTACATTTAGCACTCTAGAAAAATTAAAAAAGGTCCCTAAACCCTAATAATCCTTCAGGATGAAGCAAATATATGGTACATTAGGGCAAAAAAAGAAAAAAAAACACACAAAAAAAAACTCCAACCTACAAGGATTGAGTGGGATTTTGTGTCCCCAAAAAAGACCTTCTTAAGAAAAGTTTCTGACTTAGACGTATTTTTAAAAAACTGTAAAAGATATTGCCAAATGCAATTCAGGTATTGTTGTTGGCCTAAATCAAAGTGGAAATCACTGTTTAGATCAATTATTTATTGAATAACGACATAGCTACATCGCGCGAAGCATTTTGGTCGGTTTCTGACTTAGGGTTTCTGCCTTAGATTTCTAAATCAGAAACCCGGGCATCTTGGGCAGAAACCGGGCGTATTTGGCCAAATATGGCCCCAGTAGTTAGACAGGTGGTCAGGGACATGATATTCCATGTTGGTTTGACATGTTAACATGTATTTTAGCTGATTTGATCGAAAATACAACCCCAATTCCAAAATAGTTGGGACAAAGTGTAAATTGTGAATAAAATCAAAACGCAATGACTTTCAAATCACACCAGCCAGTATTTTATTCACAATAGAACAGAGATAACATAGCAAATGTTGAAACTGATAAATTTTACAATTTTATCCACAAAATGAGCTCATTTTGTGCATGAAAATGTAAATGTCTCAGTTTCAATTTTTGAAATGTTATCTATGTTCTATTGTAAATAACATATTGGCTCATGTGATCTAAAAGTCAGTGCATTTTGATTTTGTTCACGATTTGCACTTCGTCCCAACTATTTCGGAATTGGGGTTGTATAACGATGGCGTCGGGTGGAGGCCTGACATCGGACCGATCGGCCCACGCTCTCAGTCAGAAACCGGGATCTCAGGCAGAAACTGACGCGGGGTGTGGCGGCCGCTGTGGCTGCAATCGGTGGCCAATCAGTCATAAACTTGTTCAAATAACATGCATAGGTGGTCGGGGACACCAGACAACACCTATTACAAAATAACAATAACTAAAGGACAGAAACATGCAATCATCATAAAAAACTCCCGGGGCTCAGGCTAGGGGAACCTAGGACCCAAACTTACAAAAAAAAAAAAAGAACTGTCAAGCAGCCTGTCCACAAGCCTACAAGTGGCATCTTCCATTGGTTAGTGATCATTTACCTACTTGAGACTCTTATTCTATCTATTAGTTAAGTATTATGGCAATAGCAAGTCAGTCGGGTTGAGTTTGGTACACTTTGACGGGTTTCTGACTTAGTCGTGGTTTCTGACTTAGATTCGGTTTCTGACCGATATACTGATATTTTGAGCTAATAGACACCTGTTCTGGCTTGGTATTGCCTAGGCTACATACAGGCTTTTATAATATTTTTCAGGTATTTGCAGACCAGAATTTCTTTTTTTCAGCAGCGACGGGATCCCGAGGGGAAAAAAATCACTGTAGGGTTTCTAATTTCAGGTGATATACCTCTGGACATCACTTATATACAATTATAACACTGATTGGAGGCTTAATAACTTTATTATCACTAGTTATAGGCCTCTGGATGGATTATAGGCAAACAGTAGGTTTTCGTGTTTCTGACTTAGACGAGCAAGGGTATAGGGAAATGCGTATAACTCACCAAATATTCCACCAATGACCATGATATTTGGTATTCAGAGAGTAGACATATACCTTTATTAATTGCCTGAATTAATTTTACAGTGTTAGAGAGCAGTTTGCACTAGTGCAGCAATTTTGCAGCCGCACGCTAAATGTACTGCGACTTCAGGGCCACGGCAGGGTTAACAATCCCAACAGCATATTGCCTATATACCATTTTTCCATCAGCTATACTATCCTTCTATACATATCAGGGCATTTTGAGAAGATATAGCTATATCTATGCATGTATGAGGCTTAAGAAGATAAGCATGTCTCGAAACTAAGGCAGAAACCCGGCCCAAAAAATGAGTTGAGGGACCCAACTTTGACCAGGTACCACGAAAAAAATGAAAAACGTCGCCGTCATGACGGCTTTGGAATATGATCCCACAACACCTATAGATTAAAAAACCACTCACAGCTAAGCTCTATGGGTACTATCATTATTTTTCGGTACCGGGAGGGTGGCGGCGGCGGCGGCGCACATTTCATGAGCCTGGCCCATATATATTTTCGGTGTCCTGCTTGGTACGCCTTGGAAAAATTTCTATTAGCCTAAATGCGGTTTTGCCGACTGAGGTCCGAGCATTAAGTTTGCTTACGTAAAAATAAAACTATCTACAGCCAGTGACATTACCATAATGCAAGTTAACCCTCAACCTGTTTCTAATTTAGAATGGGACAGTTAGTTGAATTAAATAACTGAGCACGTAGGCTACAGATAAGATACTTTACCAATTACCATTGATGATTAAGACATAAAGCTTTGCGTCAGTGGAGGGCTACAATGAGATCGCATAAACGGCAATTAACGGTATTTTCTTAATTCTACATTCTAGTAGAATATTAAGTAGCAAATGCTGCTGAAAATGTTGTTTAGATGAGGTTCAGATTTTGTTTGTATGAACGGCAATTATCCAGTTAATCATAATCTCATATTGTAGCCTCCGTACAACTTTCCCAGAAGCCGGACTATAAAGACCCCATAAATGATATTGACAACATGAAAGTTTGATGCATAGCTTGCATTTGAATTGATTTTAAATGCATAACGTGAGGTGAACTTTCACAATGCACTAATAACCAATTTACTAAATTATTCAATTACCAACGCTTTGATGCAAGAGCGTTAGTAATTTAAAAGCCTACATTATTATCCCCTTGCGGCATAGTGAGCACCTGCGCTTCCCCGCAAAAGTAGCCTATTCTTTTGGAAAAATTTTGATGAAGTACAATTTTAAAATAAATTAGGTTGCATTGCTGAAAAAAAAAAAAAAAAAGCTTGAATCGCATTCATGAAAAATAGCCATTGAACAGCACAGGTTAAGTTCATTAATGCGACAAAAACAGGCCATCTTAATTGGGAAATCTGCAGATTTGAATAAATTAAGCAGATTAACCATTTGATTACTAATCGTGCAAAATAAACGGGAACAGAATGAGAGTAATTCGTTAAAAGAAGATGATTCTGCAGACCTCAGCTAAACTCGGTTCAACATGGCGCAAATAAATACTCATTTTGCCTAATTCAGTTTTTTTTCCTGGAAGCATTCACATGACCACTGATGTTTGGCACTTTCAGCAGCTGTTCGTATTGGGTTAATTAAAGAAAGCGATAAAGCTTGCATGTTCGCCCCATGCTAGCAGGTGGTCTTACTACACTTTAAAATAATCGAGATGTGATATCGTCATACCCCTAGGTTGTGCGTGTGCACGTGAAGGGCGTGTGGTCTTTTGTTTTGTGTTGATCTGAAAAGTGATCCGATCCGTGACTCAAATCCGTGATCCGATCCGAACCGTGAGTTTCTTGATCCGTTGCGCCCCAAATGGCGTCATTTGATTCACAACAAACAGCCATTACAAATCAGTTATATGAGCAAAGTTACTGAAAGTGTGCACACATTTGGTTAATTTACATTGCGTGTACAATACGTTGTCAGTGCTACACTGCGCGATTTTTCAGTGTTGCTGAAACGTTAAGTGAGCTAAGTCTAAGATACAACCCCGAAGTGTAAGTTGTGTATAAAATCAAACTGCAATGACTTTCAGATCACATGAGCCAATATGTTATTTACAATAGAGCATAGATAACATTTCAAATGTTGAAACTGAGACATTTTACATTTTTATCTACAAAATGAGCTTATTTCAAATTTTCTGGCTGCAACAGGTCTCAAAAAAGTTAGGACACAGGCAAAAAAGGGCTGAAAAAGCAATTAATATATAAGAGAATCAGCTGAAAGAACATTTAGCAAGTAATTAAGTTAACTTGCATCAGGTGTGTAACATGATTGGCTATAAAAGGGATGTCTTGGGGAGGCTGAGTCTCTCAGAAGTAAAGATGGCCAGAGGCTCTTCAACCTGTGAAGGCTTGCGTAAAAAAAAATGTGGAATACTTTGAAAACAACGTTCCTCAACGTCAAATTGCAAAGGCTTCGAAGGTCTCATCATCGACAGTGCATAACATCATCAAAAGATTCAGAGAAACTGGAAAAATCTCTGTGCGTAAGGGACAAGGCCGAAGACCTTTACTGGATGCCCGTGATCTTCGGGCCCTCAGACGCCACTGCATCACTCACCGGCATGATTCTGTCATTGACCTTACTAAATGGGCCCAGGAATACTTCAAGAAACCACTGTCTGTAAACACACTTCGCCCTGCCATCCACAGATGCCACCTAAAACTCTATCATGCAAAAAGGAAGCCATTGTTGAGCATGATCCAGAAGCACCGCCGTGTTCTGTGGGCCAAGGCTCATTTAAAATGGACTGTAGCAAAGTGTCCTGTGGTCAGACGAGTCCAAATTTGACATTCTTCTTGTAAATCATGGGCGTCGTGTCCTCCGGGCTAAAGAGAAGAAAGACCACCCCTCCTGTTATCAGCGTTCAGTTCAAAAGCCAGCATCTCTGATGGTATGGGGATGCATTGGTGCGTATGGTGTGGGACACTTGGATGTTTTAAAAAGCACCATGAATGCTGAAAGGTATATAAAGGTTTTAGAGCAACATATGCTCCTCTCCAGATGAAATCTATTCCAGGGAAGGCTTTGTGTATTTCAGCAGGACAATGCAAAACCACATACTGCCGCTATTACAACAGCATGGCTTTGTAGTAGAAGAATCTGTGTGCTGAACTGGCCTGCCTGCAGTCCTGATCTTTCACAAATTGAGAACATTTGGCGCGCAGTTAAAGGAAAAGTCCGTCAAAGGAGACCCAAAACTCTCCAGCAGCTGGAAGCCTGTATTAAACAAGAGTGGGATCAAATTCCAATGGCCAAACTCAAGAAACTTGTCTCCTCAATGCCCAGACGCCTCCACTCTGTGCTAAAAAGAAGAGGGAATGCTACACCATGGAAAACAGGCCCCTGTTCCAACTTTTTTGAGACCTGCAGCAGCCATCAAATTTGAAATGAGCTCATTTTGTGTATAAAATAGTAAAATTTCTCCATTTCAACATTTGCTTTGATATCATTGTTCTTGTGGATAAAATACTGGCTGGTGTGCTGTAAAAGTCATTGGGTGTTGATTTTATTCACAATTTACACTCGTCCCAACTATTTCGGAATTGGGGTTGTATAATAATCGGTAAATGGTAAACCCCGCACTTACTAGCAAAGCCACTTGAAGTCCCTTTTCCACTTTTCATTAATAAAGAAAAAAACGCCTTTTCACTTATGCCGCGTTTCCATCAAGCGGAACGGTTCGGTTCGGTACGGGTCGTGTCACATTTCAGAGGGTTTCCATTACAAAAGTTGTGGATGGTACCTTTGGAACTGTTCCCATTTTCTTTTTTTTTTAATTCTTTTTTTTTATTAAAATACTTCCACATGTTTAACAGTCATTTAAACATCTATTATACATTTTCTTTGCATTTTTAAAGCATGAAAAACACCAAAGGAAAGAAAGAGAGAAAAATTTTTTTTTACAATGCTCAAAGAAAATAAATACACATAGGAAAAAAGTATATATAAATTATATATCTATATATTACAACCCAAAAAAAAAAAAACCCCATAAAATTCGATGTGGTACTTATATATTTATAGAATGACTGTCTTTACATTTGCATGTATCTTTACATTTTTACTTACTTTTTTTTTAATTTACAAAACGGAAACAAAACATTTATGTTTAGTAGCAAGAACTAGGGGGTCCACATAATACAATGTTTTTACAGGATAAAATCTCCTCTCAAAGGTGAGACAAATTCGACCCAGTTTTTCCAGAAATTTTTAAATTTATCGGATTCTAGTCTAGCCGAGAAAGTCAACCTTTCCATCATATAAATATTATGCATTACTTCAACCCAATCCTCCCTTTTAGGCGCCTCTGTCATCAGCCACTTCCTGGTGATAGCTTTTTTACCAGCAATCAGCATTATTCTGAATAAATATTTGTCTCCTGGCTTTGTTATTCTCTGACTCCCCTTTCCCAAGTACAAAACCTCAAATGTAAATAAAAGTTTTTACTTTCAAAATTTTCTCCATGCAGTTTTTTAGATCCTGCCAATAAGTTATAATAGAGGGGCATTCCCAAAAGATATGAAAATGATTGGCTTTATTTTCTCCACATTGTCTCCAACAACTTGTATCTTGAAATTTCTTTTGTGCTGGTGCAATAGAATACCTCACTATATTCTTCCACCCATATTCTCTCCATGAGAGGGAGCAGGTTGTTTGCCATTGTTCCTCACTGATCTCTTCCCATTCCTCTCTGATATCATCTTTCCAGCCTCTTTCTCCCATTTTTCTTTTATATATAATGTATTATTACCTTTTAGGTTTTCCACTTCTTTGTACAATTTTGAGATTATTTTCTTACCCAAATCCGATTCATGTGCTAGTACAAATACTTTGATAATTCCTGACTCTAGCTCATCTAAATTGATCTTTTTAATCATTTGGTCCATATAATGCCTCATTTGTAAATGTCTGTAAAAATCCTGATCATTTAAACCACATTTATTCTTTAGATCCTGAAAACTTTTTATAACCTTCTTCTCAAAAAGCTCCCTAAATATTGTCGGCCCCCCACCCCATCTACTGAACCTCTTATCCACTATATTAGGTGTAAAGTCGGAATCATGTGCAATCCATCGCAGTGTCCTGCTCTGCTCTGTCAGGCTGTTCTTTGATATAATCTCAAACCATATTTTAAGGGATACACCAAGCCATGGATTTAATTCCTCTTTTAGATGTTTTCTCAGCTTCTTATCATTTATTATGGCCTGCAAAGGAATAGTAGATGATATATGACATTCAATGTCTTTCCATCTCGCCATGTATGCTGGATTGCAGAGGTTCCACAAAGTTTTCAGTTGTGCAGCATGGTAGTAGCTCTTAAGACATGGTAGGGCCAATCCCCCTTTAACTCTGGGTAACTGTAGAGTTCTAAATCTAATCCGTGGTCTTTTCCCCTGCCGAATGTATCTTGAGATGAATTTATCCCACTCCATAAAATCTACATCTAATACTTCAACTGTCAGAGTTTGAAATAAATACAGCAATCTTGGGAGGACATTCATTTGAATCGCTTCTACTCTGGTAACTTAACTTGTGAATGGGATTAAATTCCATCTTACCATATCCGATTTTATTCTTGAAATTAATGGATCATAGTTTACAGATTTCAATTGAGATAAGTCTTGAGGCAGAATTACTCCCAAATATTTCATAGATTTTGAATCCCAATTAAATCTGAAATTTTTCCTAATTGCTCGGTCTGGTTCATAGTTAAAGATGAGAACCTGTGTTTTTTCACATTTAATTTATAGCCCGACATTAATCCAAAATCTGTTAGGGTTGACATAAGAGCTGGAAGAGACACTGTGGGTTGCGTTAGATAAATTAGTACATCATCCATAAATAATGCTATTTTCTGTTCATCTCCCTCCATGACTATACCTTTTATATTTTCATTTTGTTTTATCCATTGGCTCAGGGGTTCCAAATAAATAGCAAATAGGAGAGGGCTAATTGAGCAGCCTTGACGACATCCACGTTCTAATATAAAAGAGTTTGAAAAACTTCCATTGATTTTTATCCTAGCTGTAGGTTTATTATAAATAGATTGTATGGTTTTGACAAATGTCTCATGAAATCCAAATCTTTCCAGCACCATATATAGGAAGTCCCACTTAACAGAATCAAAAGCTTTTTCTGCATCCAATCCCAGTATTACTGCTTCTATTCATTTTTTAATAATATTTTGCATCACATGTAGTGTGCGCCTAATATTGTCCTGCGTCTGTCTCTGTTTTATGAATCCGGTCTGATCCTAATGAATTATATCTGGCAGAATTGTTTCTAGCCGTCTGGCTAAGATAGCAGTGAATAATCTGTTGTCCTGGTTGAGGAGGAACCGTTCCCATTTTCATCACCCCTCCGGTTGGGGTACCAAGGGTTACCATTCGATACTAATGAGCCGGAGCTAAAACACGCCTTCTGTATTGGTCGGGAATCGTCATCACTGCCGTCTATTGATTGGCCAACACAATCGTCACTCTCGCGCAACTTCCATAAGGAAGGTTTGGTTAAGGTTTGTCTGGTGCTCTGTCAATTTGTGCTGCCATGCCAAAATATGCTGCCATAATGCAAAGCGATCGTAAAGTCTTTGTTTTCGCCATAATATTCTAATATGTATCTGTACAGTTACTTTGTCATTTGTTAGCTTATTATAACATAGGCAGATGTTATAACGAGTTGGATAAGTTTGTTCAAAGATATATGCCGCATGCCATTATCATCCAATCTCTGCATTTGGAAAACCCAGTGTGTACATGCAGGTATATATGCTTACAGGTCGAAAGATGCACTGGAAAAAAAGTGAATTCATGATATTTGAAGATACTTGAGATGTGAGCAAAGAAATGGAGCCCAAGATTTTAGGTTTGCGCAGTGCAGAACCGCAAGGTAACATATTTTGATCTCAAAATTTGACAGAACACCGGCATTGTCTCCTCCTGAAAAGGCGTGCTGACATCTGCCACCCGTCTCATGCCGGGAATGAAATGCCACATTTTCCCCTCAACTCAATTCGCAACTTCGCTCAGTTTAAGTGCTTCCCATGCTCTACCCTTCTTCTACCAATAATGATATCTGCGACAGAGTAGCGGCAGCACAAGCGCATTGCTGCCCCCATAGGTCAGTTGTATAACTCAGTTGAGTGCTCTCTGACTTTGAATCTGCTATCCTAATTTTAACCTGCCACAGTGGCTTGTGGACTGATCAAAATCACCCGCCACTCCATAAATTTACCCGCATTTGGCCAGTGGCGGGTGCTAATTTCCCACCCTGATTCCCCTCTTGATTAATGATAAATTGATAAAACAATAATGGGTTGTTATTTGTGACAACAGAATGCATTTTTTTTGTTGCAGTTTGCGTGTGAAAAGCTGGAGCAAGTCTATGGTGTGAAGTGTTCAGTTAAAGATGTGCTAAATTTGGATTCCAGCACCGAAGTGAAGTTCAGCCGTCATCTCATATTTCTCCTTCCCAATGCTGCCTTCAAGGACAACATTCATGTGGGTCTGTGTCTACAGTTGCTGCCATTCCATTGCATCCTATTGGCAAAACTAGCAAAAAAAAAAAAAACCATTAATTTTTATTTATATTTTGTTGTTGAATAGGTCAGGTTAAAGGTACATTCAGCTATTCTCTGCAAATTTCTATGGTGTTGCTCAACAACCAAAGTGGCTTTTGATCTTGAGGGTGCATGTGCAAATGGCTCTCTGCTGCCTGCATCAGAACAGAAGTAGCTAAAGCTTTCTTTGTGGTAATGCAAAAAAAATTACCTGAGTATTGCTGGGTGTAGACAGTCAGTCTAGAACCGAGAGGTAGCCAAAGATGGAGCTTAATTTAGGAAAAACATGTTAGACAGTGAATGGGCAGTAAGTTGGCGAGCCTGTTTTTATGTGAAAAGCATTGTTTTGTGCAGGGATGAGATTATTAAAACTACTGCACCAAAACTGAATCTTTACGGGCATGATGGAAGCTATAAATTTCATTCGTGTATCAGAAAGAAGTGGAATTTCGTATTACTGTTATGTGTTATATTGCACCTCCTGCTGAGAAATAATTCTCATTTTCTTTATTTTTTGGAGGTTATTTTGTCCATAAAATACTGCAGCCTGCCCTTGACACAGTCTGGAGAAGGAAATGCGGTGATCTGGAACCAGATGACAGGGGTATAACCAGTGTCGAGGCAGGAACCAGCAGACAAGTGGTGGACAGGGAATGGCAGGAGACTTCAATGCCCAAGAGACCGAGGCTTGATGGGGATGACTTGGATTTTCTGTTTGTTAAAGACAAAGAGGGCCGTACTCAGCTCTTTGTGGACACTGGTAGGCTTCTTTCCCTTCCTTAAACTATTTTATTAAGAAAGGTCAAGGTGGACATTAGTGGTGCAGAAATTCTAAATGTTCTCTTACTGATTACTCATCCCATTGCTTGAAAGATTACCCAAGTATTCACTCTGGTTTTTAGCTTACCGGCCCTTTGGGCCGATAAGTTATTGTCGTGGTGTGGCGTCCGGCGTCCGTCTGTCGTCCGGAACATTTTTTATCTTTTTTTTGGCCTGATGAATTTTCTTGTAAATTTGCAATAACATACTACTAGACCATATCTCCAGTCTTTTTTCTCGGATTTTTGATTGAATCATTTTTGTCCGTTTTATGGGCCCTTGAAATTTTGGCTCTAATGTTAAAGATAGGACTGAGAAATTTAAAAAAAAATTATTTCTCAAAAACTGCGTGATAAATTTTTTTCTAAATCAGGCAATCAACTTACCTTGGTACCATCAATGTACCGTGTGGGCGCCATTTTGATTGAATCGACGGAAGTGGGTCTATTGGGGGCGCTGTACTTTATGAATATGCAAGATGGCCTGTGGAGGCCAAATGGTTGCAGATAGAGATTAAGTTTGTATTTTTGACATATAGGAAGTCATATATGACCTATACATTGGCTATGTTAAAGTTGACCTCAGATGACTTTGAAAGGTCAAACTCGAGGTCAGGTAATGTAATAACAATGTTAAAAGATATGACTTGAAATTTCAAAAAATTATTTCTCAAACACTGCGATAACTTTTTTTTCTAAATCTGGCAATCAACTCACCTTGATACACTTCATGTACAGTGCGAGTGCCATTTTGATTGAATCGACGGAAGTGGGTCTAGTGGGGGCGCTGTACTTTAACATTGGGTCTTATGGAGAATGGGCCAAATCGCCTGTGGAAGCTAAATGGTTGCAGATAGAGATTAAGTTTGCATTACTGACATATAGGAAGTAATATATGACCTATATTTTTGCTGTGTTTCAGTTGACCTCAGATGACATTGAAAGGTCAAACTTGAGGTCAAGCAAAATGTTACAATTTTCAAAGGTTTCTAGGCTTGAAAACATTGAAGATTGGGAACATATGTGCATTGAACACTTTGATGATGTCATGTATGAACTTTCATTTGGTGGCCTTGAACTTGACCTTCAGCGACCTTCGAAGGTCAAACTTCACATAGTGAAATTTCAATGACTTCTATCATCAAAACTATTACAGATAGAGCTTAGGTTTGTACTGCGGGCATATAAGAAGTCATGTATGAAGTTTCATTTGGTGACATTGCACTTGACCTTCAGTGACCTTGAATGCCCAAACTTCACAGTGAAATTTCAATGACTTATATCAGCAAAATGGTTATAGTTTCAGTTTGTATTGGAGATGTATAGGAAGTCATACATTAACTTTCATTTGGTGGCCTTGAACTTGACCTTCGGCGACCTTCGAAGGTCAAACTTCACATAGTGAAATTTCAATGACTTCTATCACCAAAACTATTCAGATAGAGCTTAGGTTTGTATTGCGGCCATATAGGAAGTCATGTATGAAGTTTCATTCGGTGACCTTGAACTTGACCTTCAGTGACGTTGAACGGCCAAACTATACAGTGAGATTTCAATGACTTATATCAGCAAAATCGTTACAGAGTGAGTGTAGGTTCAGGGTTTCCCGCAGAAAATCGGTTGGTCAAGGTGGTGACCGGGGGGGAGAAACAGCCAGCGTTTATTTACTCTTTATAAATAAACAAAGCAGTTAAAGTGCAATAACAAAGTGACAGTCAAGTCTTTTAACTTTATTACAAGTTTTTATGGTGTAACACTTGATTGTACACAGTGTATTTTAGCCTTACTGTAAGAGCTGAGCTGGAAATAACAAGGTCAAATAAAAACACACAATCTTACCAAAATTCATGCTGCATGCATGAACACAGCCAAAATTATCAAAAAAAAAGAAGAATTAAAAGCGCCTAAAATGCGCACAACCGTCCCTAAGGGTTAAACGAAAATTAATGTAAGAACGGAGACTGTATTATCTGTTTTGACTTCAATTCCCCAAATGCTTTGAGGTTGTAGTTTTGTTTGGGGAGAGGAGGACGGTATTAAGTACGGAAGCGCATTGCATTCACAGGATAAATAAAAATATATATACACCTTATCTCGTACGAGATCTTGAGAAAAGATTAATGCTACACTCACCGTGTTCTGTGTGATATAGCCAACCTGAATATTTCGGGTCCACAGCCCACTCTGGGTTCCACCCACTACCTCTATGTTTAGAAGACTGGGGCTGTGGCTGTGGAGGTGGCGGGGGGTGGTGGAGGAGGAGGCGGCGCAGATGGTGAAGTAGGCCGGTGTTCTGACAATTTGTGCTGCCTTGTCAAAAAAATGCTACCATAATGCAAAGCGATCGTAAAGTCCTTGTTTTCGCCTAAATATTGCAATATGAATCAGTTTACAGTAGTAACTTTGTTATTTGTTAGCTTATTAAAACATAAGCAGATGTTATAATGAGTTGGGTAAGTTTGTTTAAAGATGTATGCCGCATGCCATTATCATCCAATCTCCGCGTTTTAAGGAAAATCCAGCGTGCACATGCAAATATGTATACGCTTACAGGTCGAAAGGCGCACCGAAAAAATACGTATATTTATGATATTTGAAGATACTTGAGATGTGAGTGAAGAAATGGAGCCCAAGATTTTAGGTTTGCGCAAGCGCAGAACCGGGAGGTAGCATATTTTGATGGGTATCAAAATTTGACAGAACACCGGCTTCTTTGAATAAAGTACCCTGATATTTTTGACTGCTTTTTCCCATCCATTACTGTACAATAGAGAAAACCACGTGCAATTGTCAAACATAGCAGAAAGCCACGCGCAAACACATCGGTAGCCTTGATAAGAAACTAAACGAATTGCATATAGCCTATCTTAATGAAACAGAATATGTGGGCAAGCAGTTGATAGGAGACACTATTCAAATGTTCAGTTTATATGAATAATTATCTTACCTCCACATGTCCTTCCCATGACGACGACAGGTTATTGTATATCCGGATAATTAGCTTCTTCCCGATACAGAAAAATAATGTTGGCGTTGCAACAGGCGATAGATGGCGCAGTAACATATTTAACCAACAGATGCTGGCCGCTATACGGCCTCATCGCGATGCGGCCCTATTTTACTGTCTATGCATGCGTGGATGCAGCAGAATTTATTATTTTTTTCGGGGGGACGTAGTCAAGGCGGGGGGCATTTGTTGTCAAGGTGGCCGCCCTAACTATAAAGCGCTGCGGGAAACCCTGGATTACCATGGAATAAGATTATACAACATGAAAATGCTATGTCTGGTTATAGAACCCCCCCGAAATGAAGCTCCAAAAGGGGGACGGACACTACCATTTTTCTGGTACATTACGTCAAGGTTTTTTCCTATTACAAATGTATCTATTATTTGTAGGTATGTTCCAAAAATGTAATCTAGCTTACAAATACTCATATATCAAACAAATTAACATACCTAGATTAAACTACATTACTTTCTACAGATCTTTGGTCTTAATTTCACTCTTTTGTACATTAATATGTGACAATTAAATGCAAAAATGACATTATATTAACATCTTCATGTTTAAAGATTAACAGTGTATAGACTGAAAGGTAAGCTGAAGTTGACTTCTACTGCAATCATTAGATTATTAAAGAAAAACCAGTAAGGGGACGGGCATTACAACACTTTTGTGGAACTGAACTGATTCACTAAAACAAATATGACTTCTCTGTGAGTAAATCTTCACTTTTTTTACATCAGAGTCACTAAATCTGAACTGTTCCCATCTGTTAGCCAGCTCTGGAGCAGACAAAGTGCAGATTGTGTTTTCCACAGCCTCCCAGGAAGTGTCTTTTTGTGATGGCCACATGTACAGATCTTTACTTTTTATATTTTTCTGTTGATGTCATGATTTATTACTGATCTCTCCTCATTATCGCCCACTTACTTGGCAATCCCTTGCGTCTGTTCTGTAGTGGGGCTGATTGGCAGTTTAATTACATCTAGATTTCATCCCAAATAGGTCACGTGATCACAGTGCACTGAAGCTGCACCCGTTTCAAATCGGTGCAGAAAGTGCGACACCGAGTGCAACACTGAAAATGGTGCAGTACCAGTCGAACAGAAAAAGTTGCAAAAAGTGCAGCACTGAAGGCACAGTGCTGCACCATACAGCCTAGTTGAATAAGGCTAGTGACAAGGTTGAATGCCATTCTCATCGATGCATGAGTACAGCCGAGCTGTGATTGGCTGAATGGCACGTAGAATGGTACCACAGCCGATCTGTGATTGGCTGATGCACGTAATTGTACCAGCCAACCTGCAGAAAAAAAATTTGCAGCCGGCGGCTGATAATTAGGGAGTGAATCGCTGCCCAGAATAGGTGCACAGTGCATGACCGATATGAGAATGTAAGTCGCAAAATGTAAATCTTGGTCGCAGACTGAAGGCTGAGATGCTTTATAGGCTTTCTGATTTCATGAAGTGATGTAGAGTACAATTCTGTAGTGTCCGTCCCCCTTCTACATTACAACAATGTGTGCTACAATTATTACAATAAATGTTTATCTTTGGTGATAAAATTACATTAATAACTGTAACACACTTGAGGGTTCATAAAACAATTGAGTGAAACATGATTACCACAACCATTTTGATAAGAATGTATGTTGTTTACAGATTTAGAAGTTTATTTTTTAAAACTTGTTCTTTGGGACACCCCTTTCGGCATTCAAGCATATTAGTTTTGAAAGGGGGACGGACACTACATCACGTTTGGAGCTCCTTGTAAAATATGAAGCTGTCCAATTCTAATGATTCATGGCTGTTTTTTCTAAGCCTTCTTGGAGTAATTTACGCACCACTTTTCAGTCATTCGTGACAACCCTGAAAAGACTTTGCCAGCAGCCATACCAATATTCAATCTGCTCCAGTCGCGTGGCTGAAGCTAAGCAGGTGTGGGCTTGGTCAGTACTTGGATGGGAGACCCCTAGGAAAACCAAGTTGCTGCTGGAAGAGGTGTTGGTGGGCCAGTTAGGTTGCGCTCTTCCCTCTGGTGGAATAATCCCCAATGCCTTATTGCAGTTACGGGGACACTGTACTGAAGGAGACGCCGTCTTTCGGATGAGACTTTAAACCGAGGTCCTGACTCACTGTGGTCATTAAAGATCGTATGACACTCTTCGATAAGAGTAGGGGGTTCCCCGGTGTCATGGCTAAAGTCCCAACCTGGCTCTTTTGACCTGCCACCTAATCATCTCCTGATCTAATTGGCCGTGCAATTCCTCCTCTCCCTCCCCACCTCAACCCCCAGGGCTCCCTTGAAAAAGAGATTTCAATCTCAACGGGACTTCCCCGGTTAAATAAGGGTTAAATAAAATTAAAAAAAGACTAAATGGCAAGGGGACAGACACTACAAAAAATCAGCTTCACTTTTAAGGCCAACTTTAAAAATTCACTGTGCAATATTGGTGCTTTGTAGTAGGTTGCATTCATCATTTACCATTCCCACTAGACTTTGAGTTTACCTAGCCGAAATATCTATGTTTCAATGTGATATCCCAGGTTTGGGAACCACATAAATGACACGTCAAGAAAAAACAAAAACCTGCAACAAAATCATTTTTTAAATGTTTAATCATGGTTTGCATCCATACTTTTCTTCTTGAAAATACCTGAAAAATCAAAAACATATATTGATTATGTTTGGATACAATAATAATAATATAAATTTATACTAGGTGTCAACAAAAGCAATCAAAAATGGTGAATTTTTTGTTGAGACTCCGTAACGCTCGAAAAACAGCCTTTTTGAGACACAAAAACTGCAATATTTGAATTAATTCTCGACCGATTTGAATGATTTTTTTGATGACAGTTTTGGTAATCTCTTCCCCATGTAGCACACCTATCAAAATTACCTTACTATGTGACATTTTATAGATACTAATACGTAACGAGCTCAAAATCAAAAGGGAACGCTTGATCTCGGAATAGGCGCAACATAATGGCAATGAATGACCTTTTTCCAAATTTAAGTAAATACGAGCTTATTGCAATGACAAATATAGGGCACTGGTGGCCCCAGAAGCTCCCGCCGTTAAGAAATACAAAATGTCAAAGTTTTTGTTGACGGAAGCATGCACGGACGGAGCCCGATACCATAGCTTTCACACCACTCGGGCGGCGGGAGCTAATTAGCAGCCTGTAACTGAAATAGTTGATAAGATAAAGCAAAATGTCGAATTTTTTGGTGATATTTTTCAGCCATTGACCTTGAAAAAATAGGCCAAGGTCACCTTTAGGCACGTCCTTTGTAGGCCTTTATGAGATGCATGTCCAGTAAAAATTAGGAGCCTGTAACTGAAATGGTTGATAAGATAAAGCAAAATGTTGAAGTTTTTGGTGATAGTTTTAGGCCAATGACCTTGAAAAAAATAGGCCAAGGTCACCTTTAGGCGTGTCATTTGCAGGCTTTTATGAGATGCATGTCCAGTGAAAATTACGAGCCTGTAACTGAAATAGTTGATGAGCAAAATGTCGAAGATTTTGTTGACGGACGGACGGAGCCTGATGCCATAGTTCCCGCGTCACTCAGCGGCAGGAGCTAACAAACTAAAATTAATCCAGTTTTAAATTTAAAGCTGGAGTGTGCAATCTTGGAACAGCAAGCAAGATTTGAATATAGCCTCACCTCTAAACCCACCCCCTCCCCTCAAGTCTCTGACCAAAGCCACGCCCCCTGATTCACATGCACGAGCGCGAGTCTCGCATCCCGTTACCTGGATGCTGTGTCTTATGTCTGAATCTTCAGCGGAGCAGTGTGAACGCTAGGTGCAAACACAGCAAAATAATAAAAATAACATTTTACCATCAACAAGTATCCTATGAATGTGGCCTCAGGTCAAAGACCAAACAAATACGACTACATGGGCATATTAGAAATAGTTACAGCATATTATGTATAAAACACAGCTAGCCACTGAGCTAGCCTTAGCACTGGAAGCAAGCGAACGTCAGCCAAGAGCACAATGTTTGTAACATGAGATATTCTCAACGGAGTGTTACTGTAACCATTGACGTCTTACATATGAAGCTATATGGCATTTCAGAAACATCTGTGGTGATATTACATGTATCTACCAGCCACCCACTTGCGTTAGCAACCAACTACCGATGAAGTTATTATTGAGCCGAGCTTGCAACGCCTATCGGCTGTAAGTGTATCCTGCTTTTTCCCTATGGCTTTTGCAGCTAATGTGACAGCATTCTCTGGTGACAGTCAGCGACAACAGCATCCGCCGAGGAAAAAGCACATAACTGTTAATTTTTAACAATATTAAAATTGTGAGAAAGGTGAACAAATAAATTCTCGCACTGAATTGTTAAGTAGACAAGAACGCAACTGTCTCAAACTGCAGATTCAGCTTACCGTGTCCTCGGAAATTTATACTCCCGTTCTCAACTTCTCAAGTTTGAACTCACAAATATGGTAGTCCGTGAGAAATGGCAGTGCTTATGCTGGCTAGCGTTTGTCCAGCTGTAAAGAAACACCCACAACTAGGCTACACAGCTGATTGAATTATGTGTGCACGAGAAATGATTGTCATCGCCAGTCACTCCTCCTGGCTCTGATTGGTTGTTTTGTCCTGGTCGCGGTGAAATCTTGCAGAAGGAATTAGAAGCACTAGATAGAGCCAGATGACTCTGATTTTCTCAAAGATCATCTGACTCACATCCCACTGTCAGGTCATAGTAACAGTTTTAACAAATATGACAAGAAGTGATTTTTTGAAAAATTGCATACTCCAGCTTTAAAGAGGCAAAATCTTTACTCTCCAAGATTGCCATGAACTAAAACTGACACCGGATTCTAGTCCAATAACTAGCAGATTTCCAAAATGTCTCATTCATTTATCGAGTTCAATGAAACATTCACAAATGCGAGGCATTGTACTCCTTCACTGTTTGTCTTCGTTGTTGACCGAGGAGTTTGTTTCCTTTATCCTTAACATAGTGACGGTCTCTGATGATACAAAATTTTGAGGGCATACTGATGGGACAGCTACATGTAAGCATTGCAGAACCTTAGGACATGATCCTCCCAGCCGGGGAGTTCGTATAAGTGAATGAGACATTTTGGAGACCACCTGAGAGCCTTCTGTCATCAGCACAAGTGTGGTCTAGCCCGGTTCTGTGAACAAGCTTTCAAAGCGGTACAAGCTGACTTTGCCAGGTTTTGGGGCTGTCACTATGTTAAGGACAAGGGAAACAAACTCTTTGGTCAACGACCAAGACCATTTGAATTTAAAACTGGATTAATTTTAGTTTGTTGTCATTGCAATAAGATCGTATTTTCTTAAATTTAAAAAAAAAAAGTAATTCATTGCCATGGCAACCATTCTGTTGGCAATACTTTGGCAAATAAGATACAAATAGCTTTTTATCGGCATGAAAGAGCAGAGTGGTGCCAAAGAGGAATCTTCCACTAAATTCTTTGACCATCAGTGACCTCGCAATATGTCAATATGGCAAATATGAAAAAAATCTAGTTTTCTCACATTCCCAACTGATTTTTTTTTTTTTTTTTCTACTTCTTTCTGCACAGTAATAATTCTAATGTTTGGGACTACAACACTGCACTGGTCCCATTTCAGTATTTTTTTCCTGACCTTTCTCAGGTTAAAACCCAGTGTGTGTTCATTCAACACCGTATTAGGTATGTGTCATAGAAACCGTAATTGGCAAGCTCATCTGTCTGCCTCACAGTGGAAGTTACTTTTATTGCGCTTAAAGGGAACCAATTCGTTCCTTATCCTCAACTTTTTTTTGCATAATTTGCCAGGCTGTTCCAATAAAAAGATTTGTGTGTAAGTTTTAATGTCGTCCTCCACCCCTTACAAGGATAAATTCCAAAGGAAAGCAATCACTTGACCGTTACGATCAGCCATTGTGGCCGCGGTCCAGCAGCCATTTCGACGTGCCTACTACGTAATATGCATGAGCGATTTGCATGAAAAGTCATGTCAGATCAGTCATCAGATTCGACTTACATTTATGCATTAGAAATTCATTACTATAAATATGTCTAGTTACAAATATAGGACGATTTCAAGTACATTAAAGTTTGCTAGCGATCACTTTGGCCTTTTGTATTTATCCTGGTCTTCAATCAATCTTCTTCCTGACCTTTTCTAGCACTTTTACTGGCCGAATCAGTCAGATATTTCTTTGGTCTCGGCATTTTACTGTTGGCCAACTTCTCTTCATTTCTGCGTCCACTGCACACATCCGCTTTCGCGTGACATCATTTTTATATACTCATGAATACTAATGAGGTATTTCAAATGGCGCGGGGAGTTTTTTGGGTCGCAAAAACTATTTTCACGTTTAATGTTCGGGGGATTGCAAGCATTCTCGGCGAAAACATTTATTTATTCCCGTTAGCTTTGGTCATATCTATTAAATTATATATAAAAAAAAGAACAGACTGGTTACCTTTAAAATAATCGTGATTCGGTTTATCGCCCAGCCCTAGTTTGACAGACCCTGGATTTTGGCATATATGCAACACTGGGGTTTCCCATAAAGGCGGTAGACATGCATTTATGCAACAGTGTGGTATTCTACCTTATCAGCTAGCAGCGCATATATGCGGCAGTGGGATTTCGCTGAATGGTGAATTCAACGCATTCATTGGATGGTGTTAACATGATGCCCCTACATATTCTGATTTGGGGTTGGAGTTAAACTCTGGAGGGTTTTCGATGCTTTGTACTTACAGACTCTGTAGTCAACATTAAGCAATTCGAATATACTTTTAAATGTTGCTCATATGCCTTACTTTATTTGTCTATCTGCATTCTTATTTCCCCTGTAGGCGTCTATACCAGGAACAGAAACTTCCGCCTCTACAGATCTTCAAAAGCTGGGAAGAATGCTGCATTCACCGTGGCCGAGGACAATGCCTTTGTCACTAAACCAGATGGGCATGTATCGGCAGAGGAGTGTGTATTTCTATCCTCGCTAGTCAGTAATTTGAGGTATGGCTTTATCTGACCATGGAATATCCCTTTGCTTGCCATCAGGCAGCTTATTTTGTGTGCTGTTGTCTGAAACGTCATTGTACAGTGCTGTGAAAAAGTATTTGCCCCCATCCTGATTGAATTTTTTTAAAAAAACATTTTTAAATGTTTCAGATCCTAAATTAATTTCAATATAACAAAAAGAACATGCAAGTAAATATGAAAAGGCAGCTTTTGATGATCATTTTATTGATTGCAAATGAAAATTATCATTTATTGCTGATGAAGAGTTATTCAAAACCTACCACCCATGCGCAAAAATAATTGCCCCCCAAACCTAATTACTGGTAGTGTGACCCTTGGTGGCAACAGCTGCAGTCAGATGTTTGTGTAGAGTCTTAAACATCTCTGTGGAGGGATTTTGGCCCACTTTTCTTTGCAGAATTGTTTTAATTCTGCCACTTTAGAGAGTTTTTAACTGCCTGCTTAAGGTCATGCTGCAGCATCTCAATCAGATTCAAGTAAAGATTTTGACTGAGACATTATCACTTCGATATGAATGAACTGAACTTGCTCTGTCAACCACTTCCGTCCTGTCACGAGGTTGACGGTGACCTTGGATCAGCACAGATCTCAGTGGACACCACCCTCTATTTCGCATCATCTCTGCCTGTAGATATGGCTGTACCAGTGTTTTCATAACCAGGGAAGCTTGCCCTCTGACAACATTCATTTTATCAGTCGAGTAAATGCAGTTTTGTTTTTGAGCTGCATCATTTTACACATAGCAAGAAAGCATGACACGTAGTACAAACCAAGTTTCAAAATGACCACAACCATGAAAATAACTGTTGTTGGAAGGAAAGAAGGGGGGTAGAAATGGAGCGCAGCCTGACTCCAGACAGCTTGAGGCAGGGCAGTGCAACTGCAGTCTATTGAATGCTCCCGCTCTTGTGATAATGGTCATTGAAGTCATCTAAACCACTTTTGAACCAGATGATACAAACTCCTGTACTGCCATCCACTGTGATACTCATGTTGGCTTATTTAGCCTAGGACTTTAGTATGGCATTGGAAAAAAAAGGAACAAACAGTTGAATTTTTGTATTGTAACATCTCGTAACATCTCTAGTCCGATTTGACTGACAAAATTCTGAGTCAGACAGCCTGATTCATATCGGCCATCAGTAGCAAATTTATGAAATTATATTGAGTTAACCATCTGACATTCTTTTGGTTAAATGGCAAACTTATTCTCTAACATGGAGAACAATTTTTATCCGCTTTATGTGTCCTATATGTACCACCTGAAAGGTATGGGGGTATTGTTTTCGGTGGCATTTGTTTCTTTGAGTCAGTTGAGTTTTTTTGTTTGTTTGCTTGCTTGTTTACTTCTATCTGCTGGACAGCTTTCAGTTCAGTACTGTTCTTCACCAAACTTCACGTACAAATAGGCCTTGGTCCAAAATAGGAACCATCTACTGTATAAAGGTGCAAGACATCTCTCAGCTTCTCCTACTGTACAAAAATGAAGCCAAAATATCCTGGACTTGCATGCTGCCATCTTGCACTGGTGCTGTCATTTGCAGTGGGAATCTGTGCAGTTGTGATCAGTGGGTTGAGTCACAGCACATACACCTGTCTGAGTGAATCGCTAGCACACCCCCTTGAACTTTTGACGCAGCCTGACTGGAACGGCCGATGGTAATTATTGCTCACTAGTGGTGCAAAAATTCAAAATTTCCTTGAATCGAGTACCATTGAGCGAAAGAGTAATTGAGTACTTGTTTTGTGGTTGTTGTTATTGCCTCATGCAGTCTAGCCTACAAAAGTCATGCATTGGAATCAACACGGGCGGTAATAGAAAGCTTGCTTTCAGCTGTCCCAAACTTGCCTCCCATTGTCCCAAAATAAACTCAATTTTTTCCCTTTGTTTCTTGTGATGATTATTTTTTTTAACTAAGGATACAGTGACACTTGACGTAGTTTGGGCCAATGAGCTGGACCTTATTTCCCAATAAAGATTGATTGTAGAGCGGCAAGAGGGTTTGCCAAGTGCGAGCTTTCGTAAGGTCTTTGTTCTTTGCATTCACTTGGAGTAATGCATTTGGCTTGGACTTTGCGTGCGCACAACTGTTAAGTACATCTTAACTTTACTGTGGCGCTGCCCTCATGAAATGTGCTGAGAAGTTTCCTGGACTGATTCTGGGCTATAGTCACCGATTTAACCATTGGCCGTGGGCTCCAAAATTACTGGCACCCATGACTGACAATGCACTAATGATGCAAAAAATATATAAGCAATATAATTATAGAGAAATTGAATATTCCAATGTGTGAAATACTTTTGTTTCGATGGAAACAACCAAAATAATAACAATCATTCAATACAAAATAAATTTCAACAAAATCATGGTTTCATAATTATTGGCACCCTTCATTTAGAACTTAATGCAACCATCTCTGGCAAGGATAACAGCATGGAGTCTTTTCCTGTAATTTATGACAAGGTTAAGGCACACATTTGGGAGGATTTTGGTCCTTTCCTCTAAGCAGATCCTTTCAAGATCCTTCACATTCTTGTGTTTATCACTTGCCCTCGTCACCTCAGCCCACAGCTTTTCAATTGGATTGAGGTCTGGCAAGTGAGATGGCCAGTGCAGGACTTTGATTTTGTTGTCTGAGAACCATTTCTGTGTGGATCTTGAGGTATGCTTTGGGTCATTGTTGTCTCGTTGGAAAGTCCACCTACGGCCAAGTCCCAGCCATCTGGCGGAGGCAACCAGATTGTCAGCCAAAAACATCCTGATACTGGGTGGAATTTATTGTGCCATTAATCATAACCAGTGGCTCCTCTTGAATTAAGATGACCCCAAAACATGACTGACCCACCCTAGATATGAGGTGCTTCCCCTTGTATGCTTCTGTTTTGAGGCCAAAGGTGCTGATGCTGTATCTGACCGAAACAAGCAATTTTGGTCTCATCTGACCAAAGCACCTACTTATATTATCCAGTCATAATTTAAATGGTGTTTGGCAAACTTCAAGCGCTTGCTTCTGTGTCTCTTGGTCAGAAAAGGCTTTCTTCTGGCAACCCTTAAGTTCCAGAGAGCCTGTGGTAGTGGATGTGGTGCCTGATGGTGCTTTTTGAAACCTGGTGACCCCAAGATGCCACAAAGGCCTGCAATTCCTTTTGTGATTCTTGGGGATTTTGTTGCTTCTCTCACCATCCTCCTCAGTATCCTGGGGGGCTAAATGCAGTTGTGTATTCCGTCCGTGAGGTTTTCAACAGTTCCATATTTTTAGAATTTTTTAATAATTGCCCTGACAGTGCTCAGTGGAGTAATCAGTCGTTTGTGAATCTTCTTGTAGCCATTATCAGATTTATGAAGGTCTATGACCATCTGCCTCTTTTGAACTTACAGTTGTATTGTTTTCTTCATGGTGTTGGATGACAAAGGGATATGGCATTAGTGTTACCTCATTTTTATAGCCAAGTGCAGGGTTCTGCCCAGGATGCTAGGAGCGCTGGATGGAAAATTTCTGTCTCCAAAGATGAGAATCCTCCTTCCACGAGCTAGGAAGCATAATAGATATAATTCATGAAATATCTTGTCAGTGAGGGGCGTGGGTTAATGTGAAAGTTGGAAGGGACATATGTTCTGCGCGCGAGCTAGAAAAATTTTTGCAACAATTTGAATGCAAATATTGCCTCTCCGTCACCAGAGATTTGAAGTTTCTTTGATGTTCTCTATGGTGCATAGTGAGATGCCTCTAATTTTCATAGATGGATGCCATATTCATAAACTTGTTTTTCTATTTTGTATCCAAATACTTTTGATTAATTTCTGAATAAGACTTAACAACTGTCATTTATGTTTCAAACATTTCTTCAGTGGCGGCCGGTGGACAGAGAACAAGGAGGGCGATAAACATGCCTTTACACTGCTTATTATTCTTGATCTATTTTCAGTCATTTTCCTTGATAAAAGATACTGAAACTCATCCTTCTCAGATGTAGCTAATTGTCTTCATTAAGACGAGAAATAAAACTCATCAGTTGAACGCAAAACAGTGCGCATTTCAATCTTTGTTTTCAATTGAACAATCATGCACAGGTTTGATGGCTTGCTTTGTAGGATGTGACAAAAGTTAAGTTGGAATATCCACAGTAGTATTTTCATGAGTCGCCTATTCAGGCCTGTGAATTAAACCTTTTTATTAGCTTACATGGCTGTAGGCCATATAAGCTATTGTAATGGGTTTGCTTCCGGCATAGTCTGTCGTCTGTTGTCGGTAAACTTTGGTCGTCTTCTCCAAAACTGCTGAACGGATTGTTCTGAAATTATTTGTGGATGTTTCATATCCGTATGGGACTAAAGTTTGTTCAAGGCTTTTGAAAATTTTTAAAATTGAATTTTTAAAAAATTTTTAAAATTTTTGTTACAATGGAGCCCTATGGGAGGGAAATTTTTGATGGGCTATATCTTTGAAACGGTAAGAGAAAAGGTCATACTTACTATTAACGTCATAGGAAGTCATATCTGGGCTTCAATTTGGCACCCTGACTTTTGAGCTCAGATAACTTTGAAAGGTCAAATTCAAGGTTATGGAATTTCATTTGCTTACATCTCCGAAACTACTGGACGGATTGTTCTGAAGTAATGCATAGGGGGGCGCTAGTGAGATGATTGAAGTATATACTGGTTTTTTCGAGCTCCTGCTGGATCACGGTTTTATTGTTTAAACTGCCTTTTTGATTATCATACTCTTTAATTTTTAGGATTAAACCTTTGCTATTTGCTTTACGTTCACGCCGCTAAAAAGTAATGTTGATATGCCAAGTAAAGCTGCACGAGGCGGAAAGGGAGCTGCTCGCCCACCAGCAAGTGCTATTGTTGGCCATGACCAAGCTAGCATGGAGCCTTTAGATATGTCCTCAGTTGAGGAAGACGAACTTCCACTCATGTGACAAAAAATGTCAAACGAGCTCTTGCCGTCTTCACGAACGGTTCGACAAGTTCGAGCTGACTTTCCAAAATCTTTTGTCCGCTCAGCAGACGCTCACTGAGAAGGTGTCCATCACCGAAAATCAAGTGCGAATCATGAGCAACGGATTCAGGCAGTTGAAATTTAGGCTATGTTTCTGAGCTGCGGGAAGAAAATAGACTGCAAGCTATGTTGGTGGATCTCGAGGGGAGATCCAGGCACAATAACATAAAGATTGTCGGGGTTCCTGAAGGTGAGGATAAAGGGAAACCAACAGAATTGGTCTCCAGGTTGATTTCTAGGCTGGTGGGGGAAGACAACTTTACTCATCTCGTTGTTATCGATAGGGCACATCGTCTTGAACAGCCCAAATCACCGGATGGCTCCAGATCTCGCGCGATAATGGCACAAGTGCATCTTGCACAGGAAAAAGGGGGGGTGGCAGTCTTCGCTGGATTACGGAGGTCACCGCATCCTAATCTTCCCTCACTACACCGCGGAGGTGATGCAGCAGCGGGGGATTTTCCGCGACGTGCTACAGCGCTTGTGGGAGAAGGGGTTCGGCACTTGCTGCGCTTCCCGGCTAGGCTCCATGTGCACTATCTAGGGCAGGGCTATTCAACATTATCCTGCAGGGCCGGTGTGGGTGCAGGCTTTCATTCCAACCAAGCATTTAGTCACCTGAAAATACTAATCAAGCTCTTTAGCAAAGTCTCTCGGGGTTGATCAGTGGTGTCAGATATGTAAGTGCTTGGTTGGAATGAAAGCCTGCACCCACACTGGCCCTTTCTGGACACGGTTGAATAGCCCTGATCTAGGGCAATATTCAACGATCCAGCTGAGGCGAAGAATTTTGCTGACCAAGAACTTTGTAAGTAATGAATGAAGAGTTAAAATGTACATTGAATGGACTTCTCGTATCAGTTTTTTTTTTCCATGTTGCAATATCTGTCTTTTTCTGTATATGTGCCAGCGAGGGGCAGTGAGTTAAAGGAGTTTATTTTTCCCTTCATGCCTTTTTTGGCTGGTGTTCTGACAATTTGTGCTGCCTTGTTAAAGAATGCTACCGTAATGCAAAACGATCGTAAAGTCTTTGTTTTCGCTGTAATATTGCAATATAAATCAGTGTACAGCAGTAACTTTGTCATTTGTTATCTTATAACACAAGCAGATGTTATAATGAGTTGGAAAAGTTTGTTTAAAGATATGTACCGCATGCCATTATCATCCAATCTCTGCGTTTTCAGGAAAACCCAGCGTGTACATGCAAATATATATACGCTACAAGGTCGAAAGGCGCACCGAAAAAAAGACGTATACTTATATTTGAAGATACTTGAGATGTAAGCGAAGAAATGGAGCCCAAGATTTTAGATCAGCGCAAGCGCAGAACCGCGAGGAAGCATATTTTGATAGGTAGCAAAAATTGACTAAACACTGGCGATCCCCGAGGTGTGTAGCTAGTATGGCAAAAAAATTATTAATATGGTGGTTTCATGTTGTATTATGGGGTGCACTAACCAGTTTGAAAAGGGAGATTCAGTTAAGTTTTTCCGCTTCCAGCGCGGTAAGAGACTGCGAAGAGCATGGATACGTGCAATCAACCGGAAAGATTTTGCACCGAAGGACCTTTCAAGGGTTTGCAGTGCACATTTTGTTAGTGACTGGCCTGATTACACAGAGCTGAAAGATACCGACATCGCGCCATCGGCTTTTTCTTACAAAGAAAATAGAGTAACTCCCAACCAACATCACGAGATTGACAAGTGAGGCAGGATATCCGTTAGGGTAAGTGTTGGATTTTGTTAGAAGTGACGTGGAATCGAGCTGCAGTTCAAAATGTAATCTGAATTCTGCCTCTGGTATAATTTTTACGTATCATTAAAAAGACCTCTTAAAAATAAAATCATTTTTAGATGGCCCTGGTTTTTAAGCGTTTCAAAACATACGCAAAGTGGAAAACATTTTGTGAAGCATATCGAACGTGAAAGTGAGAGAAATTATTTTCGCATTGCACGCAATAAATAAATTCAGCGAAGACTTTGCAAACATGTTCAGGCAAACACAAATTTGTGGCATTTTTTTTTTGATCGTTGATTAAGATTAATTTGAAAAAGTAATTCATAGGTCTTGATTTTGGTTACTTTAGAGTGACTAAATAGCCTACAGTGAAGGTGGAAAAAATTGTTCAAGCGTAGCCAATCGAACTGGACATGTTAATTGTTCGCACACAGCGCGGCCAATCGTAAAACTAGAAATAATCTAGCAAACATATTCAGGCAAATTACGTGCTGAATAACACAAAGTTAAGGTCTGCAAAGTCATCATCCCTTACCTGACAATTGCTCTCACCCCCTTCCCAATTACTTTGCTCAATTTGCAATCAAACAGTTGATTCGCTCAAGGCTAATGATTTAAATTGGTTGACAGTCTGATTTATTTATATATCATTTTTGTTTGTCACATTTTGAAATTTAAATAACCATGAAACACGAAAGATTTGCCTGAATGTGTTTGCTAGATTTTTTCTAATTTTGCATTCCGCAGCGATGCATATGAATGCGTTAACAATTTACTTGTTACGTTCGATACGCTTAAAATGTTTTCCACCTTCAATGTCGGTTATTTAGACGCTCAAAAGTAAATGAAATCACGTGCTATGAGTTACTTCATTTTAAATTAATCTTGTTCAATTATCTAATAAAAAATGCCACAAATTTGCGGCAAAGATTCGCCTGAACGTGCATTGCCAAATCTTCGGTGCATTGGACTATTGCGTGCAATGCAAACATATTCTCTCTCGCATTCATGTTTGGTATGCTTCACAAAATGTTTTCCACTTCATGTAGCCTATATTTTTAAGTGCCTAAAACCAGGGCCATGTTAAAATAATTTCATTTTTTAAAGAAATATCTTTAATAATACATCCAAAATTCCTCGATGAGAGGTGGAATTCAGAGGTCTGCTATTTATTCAGATTATTGACATTCTTTCAATCTAACACGGTAGCCTGGTAAGGTCTCTCTGCTTCTCATCATCTCTTTATCATTACAGGCCACATTTTGGTTTTGATTAGTCAGTTAAATGGCTTGATTGCAAGTTAGGCAAAGTACATGGGAATTGATTCAAGGTAAGCCAATTATGCCAAGGTGACGGAGGCTGCAACCTTGCTGGTGATTAGCGGACTTCAAATCGCAGTTTTCTTCCCGGAAGCATTTCAAATGACTGCATTAGGCCTAGGTATGTGTCATAGAAAAGGTAATAAGCAAGCACGTCTGTCTGCCTCATGGTAGCAGTTACTTTTATTGCACTTAAAATCGCGATTCCTGAATCGGCGCAGCCCTAATTGTAAATAACATATTGGCTCATGCGATCTGGAAGTCATTGCATTTTGATTTTATTCACAATTTACACTCTGTCCCAACTATTTCGGAATAGGGATTGTACCTCATTGAGCGACACACTTAAGCCAAACCACCTATTGGTTAACCCTTTAGTATATTATACTGGGAACAAGGATCTGGTCCCTGGGGCTTGACATTTTAATGGGGCTGCACGATGAAAAGAGCACTGAGCTGCAAAGAAATGACATGATGAAACATCAAACGTGAATTTTGCTCGAATTTTTTTTTTTTTTTTTTTTTACAAAAATGATAAAAGGTGTCCTCATTTTCCCAATGTTGGACCCAAGCATAAAAAACACAAAATACTACCGTTTATGAGCTGACCTAACACTAAAGTCTGAAATAAACCAAGTGAGCTACGGTGCCCATGGCATTATTTTCAGTTAAATGAGTAAATGATTTTGGTTGGTTCCACTGGAACATTAATGTGCTTGTTCATCCCATTTTCTCGAAACAAAACTTAACTGGTGTACTTTTGATCAAATAGCTCATGAACAGTATCCTTTTAAATACAACGCCAGTTCCGAAATAGTTGGGATGAAGAGTAAATTGTGATCAAAATCAAAATGCAAAGACTTTCGGATCACATGAGCCAATATGTTATTTACAATAGAACATAGATAACATTTCAAATGTTGAAACTGAGACATTTTACATTTTTATCCACAAAATGAGCATATTTCAAATTTTCTGGCAGCAACTGGTCTCAAAAAAGTTGGGACACAGGCAAAAAAAAGGGATGAAAAAGCAATTAATATATAAGAGAATCAGCTGAAAGAACATTTAGCAAGTAATTACATTAACTGGCATCAGGTGTGTAACATGATTGGCTATAAAAGGGATGTCTTAGAGAGGCTGAGTCTCTCAGAAGTAAAGATGGCCAGAGGCTGTCCTGTGAAGACTTGCGTAAAAAAAATTGTGGAATACTTTAAAAATAATGTTCCTCAAGGTCAAATTGCAAAGGCTTTGAAGATCTCATTATTGACAGTGCATAACATCATCAAAAGATTCAGAGAAACTGGAAAAATCTCTGTGTGTAAGGGACAAGGCTGAAGACCTTTACTGGATGCCCGTGATCTTCAGGCCCTCAGACGCCACTGCATCACTCACCGGCATGATTCTTTCATTGACATTACTAAATGGGCCCAGGAACACTTCAAGAAACCACTGTCTGTAAACACAGTCCGCCGTGCTATCCACAGATGCCACCAAAAACTCTATCATGCAAAAAGGAAGCCATTGTTGAGCATGATTGAGAAGCGCCTCCGTGTTCTGTGAGCCAACGCTCATTTAAAATGGACTGTAGCAAAGTGGCAAAGTGTCCTGTGGTCAGACGAGTCCAAATTTGACATTCTTGTTGGAAATCATGGGCGTTTTGTCCTCTGGGCTAAAGAGGAGAAAGACCACCCCTCCTGTTATCAGCGTTCAGTTCAAAAGCCAGCATCTCTGATGGCATGAGGATGCATTAGTGCATATGGTGTGGGACACTTGCATGTTTTAAAAAGCACCATGAATGCTGAAAGGTATACAAAGGTTTTAGAGCAACATATGCTCCCCTCCAGATGACATCTATTCCAGGGAAGGCCTTGTGTATTTCAGCAGGACAATGCAAAACCACATACTGCAGCTATTATAACGGCATGGCTTTGTAGTAGAAGAGTTCCTATTCTGAACTGGTCTGCCTGCAGTCCTGATCTTTCACCGATTGAGAACATTTGGCGCATAATTAAACGAAAAGTCCGTCAAAAGAGACCCAAAACTCTCCAGCAGCTGGAAGCCTGTATTAAACAAGAGTGGGTACAAATTCCAATGGCTTAACTCAAGAAACTTGTCTCCTCAATGCCCAGACGCCTCCACTCTGTGTTAAAAAGAAGAGGGGATGCTACATCATTGTAAACACGCCCCTGCCCCAAGGTTTTTGAGACCTGTAGCAGCCATCAAATTTGAAATGAGCTGATTTTATGGATAAAATTGTAAAATTTCTCAGTTTCAACATTTGCTATGTTATCTCTGTTCTATTGTGAATAAAATACTGGCTGGTGTGATTTGAAAGTAATTGCATTTTGATTTTATTCACAATTTACACTTTGTCCCAACTATTTCGGAATTGGGGTTGTAAATGCCCCAAATTTTCCTCTTTTTTTTTCGAAAATGAGCCTTTTATTGAAGTCCAAGCGGAGATTTCCGATAACAAAATGAAGATTGAGCCAAATTTACCAATTAGCGGATGTGGCAAAACGGAAGGAGTTCAAAATGGGGAAGCAATGCTGAAAACAATAGGAAAACAAGATGTTGTCAAAGAATATTATTTCCATTTGATGAAAACTTTTTCACCTCAGTAGGGGAAAAGGCACAATGTGACAATCAGCCTGTAGGCATGGTGCACCGAAACTGCTTACTGAGAATTTTATTGGGCCATGACTAGGAAAGGTGTCCGAAAATGGGTAGCCTACATACAGGATGACAACACCAGACCTTCAGAGTCTCTTAACTCTGATTCCACAGTGCACACTCGACAAACAACATGGCCCATGCAGGTCAAATGCCCTGTTTGTACTGTTTGGGTGCGTTTCCGGAAATCACGGATGCTACCTTATGTAGCTGGAACCACTGACTGTGAATGGATGAACTATGTAAATTGCTAACTTAGTTTGTGATGATGCTTTTGGGAAACTCACCCCTGGCTGGCAAGCATGCTTAAGCTTTTTGCTATTAAAGTATCAAGTTACACGTATAACAGTTGTCGCTGAAACTTGAATTTTTTCATTTAATGGCGAAAAGCGTTTGCATGCTAGCTAGCGAATTATTCATCCCATTGACTTGAACGGACTAGACGCTTACACTTTTTTCCATTCTCCCAATTTCCGCTCCTGGTCTCGTTCCAGCTTCGCTATCATGGCCGAAGTTTCAATTTTACTCAAGTTCTTGTGATGAATGATGGATTTAGTTTGGTTTTGAGTTATTTTTCGCATGAAATGGTATCTACACTCATTTTAGGATGGGCTTATTAACCTCCTTTTCGGAGTACAGAATAGATGGGAAAAATTTGGGACCGAAGCAGTTTGGGCTCGGCTTATTGAACGATGGTCAATCAGTGGCGATTTCAGTAATTACTAACCTGCAGTAATATCCACACTTGTCCTGTGACTTGGGATCTGACTGATAAAAGTAGTCATTAGTGAAGTGTTTACAACAGATCACCGATCCTGAGTCGGTGTTGTCTGGTTGAGTTCCCCTGTCAAATCGTGTTTCCATAAAAATTCCCAATGCAATGACATCCCTAAATAATGTGGAGAGCGAATGTACATTTAACTCTGAATTTGATGGCAGAACAGATCATTAAAGCATGCAGTAGGGATCACTGCCGAGCATAAGGGCTCAATATTGCAAAAGGACAAATCACAGATGGTGGAGTATCAAAATTCATCGCTTTATGAGGCATCATCTGTGATCATTTTCATGAGAGCAAGCTGATTCATCTTTGCCCGTTTTGCTATTTCTTTCATGATTTTCTTAAATCGGTAACCGCATCATAAAACTTTCTCGAGGAGGGAACACCATTTGACGGGGGAGTTGTTAAGTTTGTGCCTGGCAGCGCGGTGACCATGCCCCCATCTTCAATCAAGTCTCCACTTCGTCGTTCCAACTCACCCGAATACTGATTGTTATCACCTGTCTGTTTTCTTATTTAAACTCCTAGTTTCTGTTCAATGGTCAACGGGCGTGGCGTCATCATTTTCACTCCTCATTTCTTCACTCCCGATTCTCCTAGTTTTGTTGTTTCCTGCAAATTTAGAATACCTGTGTTTATAGCTCCAGCATTTCCCCAGTTAAATTTACTCTCGCAAATATTACGTGTGTGCCATGAACTGGAAATTGTTTGAAAAACTTAAACAATTTGTGTCCTGCTTCAGAACTGTTTATTACCTCAATGTTGCTTGGACCCTGTAGTTTCCTCTTGTAGTTGTGTGCTTGCTTCAGCGAAGCAGCACACTCTATTCTCTTTCTTCTTCTTCTTCTTATTATTATTCTTTTTCTTCTTGTGCCTAAATTTGGCCAACTAACTCCGCCTACATTGTTGAAGCTATTGATTCCGTTCAAACTGTAAAAAATTCTGCTTGTTCTGAATTACATTGCATCTGAATGGATTTTTGATTTTCTTTTTACTTTTTGAGATATTTAATTTTAAATGTCATTTTTTGGGGTCCTATTAAATCAAGCCATTTTTTGTGCTGATTCAGTAGATTCAGCTGTTTTCTGCTATTTCTTTACTCTGTAATACTTTTTGCTAGAAGTGTCATTCAAACTGCAAATGCTACGTTAGACCTGTATAATTTCTTCAGTGCTCAAATTTTTTGTAACTTCTATAATTTTTTAGTTATAATTTTGTTCCAATAAATTCTGGGAACTTAGTGTGGTGATGTCACTGTTCAAGTGGCGAACAGCTGTAAAATCGTCAAGAAGTCTTCTCTTAAACTTGCTCTAACTTCCACAGTTTTCACTCCACATTTATATTTTTATATCCAAGTTGTAGCAAAAGTTGTACTGGTCACGAAAATGTAACTATGCAAGCAATCGGACAGACTGTTTTGGCAGTATGAGTCGAAAAGCGACCGGAGCACTAACCGAAACTCCATTAACTCCTATACACCGTGTCCCAAAAGTTCATGCACCACAGAAAAAGTTAACTCAGATTGTGAATATTCAACAGAATGCATTTATTCAGAAGCCAGTGTATCCCCCCTGCATCTTAATTACTGCGCTCGGCCTGTGGGGCATAGAATGCACTAAGTTGTTTAGAACGGAAGGCTCAAAGTTGCCCCACTCGCGCAAAGCCCTCACATTGAGCTGCTTCATGGTGGTAGGGGGTGGGCTGTGGAAGACCCGACTGTTCAGGATACCCCAGGAGTTCTCAATCGGGTTGAGGTCCGGGGAGTTGAGTGGCCATTCCTCTTTGCGCAGAAAGCCAGGAAGCTGCTCAGAACACCACTGCTGAGTTGAACAAGCAGTATGTGCGGGGGCACCATCTTGCACAAATGGAGAAAACAAGAAAAAGTGGTGAACCTTCCCAGGAGTGGCTGGCCTACCAAATATTACTCCAAAAGGGAATCAATGACTCATCCAGGAAGTCACAAAAGGACCCAGAACAACATCTAAAGAACTGCAGGCTTCACTTGCCTCGGTTAAAGTCAATGTTCATGATTCAACAATAACAGGGCTCTCGAAATCGCTGTTCTGAGCGTTCGGGACAAGTAAAAATTTTGTCGGACAAGCAGAAATTAAGAGGCGCTTGCCCGATGGGCTGGCTAAAAATTTCACGCCACATAGTAATGTAGTTCAGATCTTAACGTTTTATTCACTGTACCAATGTGGCCACGAAATTCATTTGAAACAAAATTTGATTTGTTACTGAAAACCTATGGCCTATTTCACAATATTTTAGGCGTGACTGTCACAACTTTCCACTTACCAGTTGCCAAGTGCCATGTAGCCAAATAGCGGGATTTTGATGTGCCGCAGTCCAGTTTGGTTGGTGCAGGCATAAGCAACGATTTGACTCCCAAGCTTCCACCATGCTTCACATGAGTGCCACTGCTAGTTCATTTCGTTGCTCAGTCCCACCCACTTGTCATGCATGAACACGGAACTGTTGCAGAAGACCCACCCTGCCCTCCGATTCGTTGGAACCCTCTTGTTGATGTTTTGGGAGGCGGGTGGGTCACCTCGAGTTTGTGCATCTTTCTCAGTGTCTACCTGGCTGTAGGTGGACTACTGAGACTGGATTTTTTCACCGCTCATTCATGAGACAAGCTGCTAACAGTTTGTGAGAAAATATCTCCTGTACGTGACAAATTATGTTTTGGCTCAGAATCGCTGATACAACCTTGAAACCACTCACTGCACACCCCCGATTGCGCGCCTGGTGCTAATTCATTCATTCATTAAGAGTTAAATGTAGCTTTCATAAATATACCACCTAAGTCGTTACAATCCGGGTGTTAAAATATATCTGATTTTGTTTTTAGAGTTGTATACGTGCCGTTTATTGTCGGTCAGAAGGATTATGTAGCATCCATAATTGTTTTTTTTTTTTTTTCTTCCTTCATCTCGAGTCAAAAGACCGTAACGTATGTCGGTGTTTCCAATGACCAAATTAAAATTTTATTTTAAACGCCATTCCAAAACAGAAACAAAATGGACAGCCATAAGGTTGTAAATGATTTTTCAAGAAGAACACGACCACTTTCAACCACTTACAAGATTTAATTACACAACCCTCCAACAATTGCTGAATAATTCGATCGTGTGCCTCTGTAAAATTTCAACAGTTGATTTAGCCATCAGACGCTTGCAACGGGACGTCAGTATAGGCCAATGTTTTACCGGCATTCTGATGAGTGTGCTCGCACATCAATGATCAGAATATCATGTAGAACATACTGACGTCCATTAAATTAAACAAAATATAACAGTCACTTATGCCCCATTTCTACTATGTGGTACTGGCTCTACCCACTTTTTTTCGTTGTTTAAGTTGCATATAAGGGAGTAGGGAGGAGTCATTAAACGCGACGTTTTATTTTGTGCATTACATGTAGGCCTATATATTATTATTGAAATTCTATTGAAATAAACAAATGTTCCGTGGTGTGAAAGAATGCATGGTAATGATGAACGCTCGTTGGTGTTGATGAGTATGCATCGTAATGCAAATTTCCTTTATGAAAATGCCGCAGACATTAATGATGTTCTCCTCGCTAATAATACACTTTTCGGCGCTGATGATTTTTTTTTTCTGTTCTGTAATTAACAGCAAAAGTTGTAAAACCTTTCAAACGGTAACTGATATGTTGGTTACATGGTTGGTGAAGCTCATAGCGCACACAAATGCATGATGATTACCATTAACATATTATGTAAAAACACCACTTCAAAAAATGACTGCGATGGCATGGCACGTTTGTCTGAGTGGTAAAGAATCAACCGCATCCAAAAAGGGGCATACAGTTATTTTAAATAGTTTTGTGCTGCCACGTCGCTATGATCACCAGCTACACTGAGGCAGTACTATCCTCTAATGGAAAACGATCCCCCAGAAAAGTACCCGGCACCAAGGCGGGTGGAGTAGAATAGAGAAGAGCCGGTACCACGTAGTGGAAATGAGGCATTAAGGCCGAATTCGGCAAGGTCTCGGGCAAGGAGAAAACTTTTCGGACAACCAGGATTTCACTTGCGCTTGCCCGACAGGCTACCGTTCATTTTAGAATTTTGCGAGCCCTGAATAAGAAAGTGCCTGGGCAAAAATGGCATCCATGGGAGAGTTCCAAGGCAAAAACCCCTGATGACCAAAAAGAACATAAAGGCTCCTCTCACATTTGCCAAAAAACATCTTGATGATCCCCAAGACTTTTGGAAAAATTTTCTGTGGACTGACGAGACAAAAGTTCAACTTTTCGGAAGGTGTGCGTCCCGTTACATCTGGCATAAAGCTCGCACAGAATTTCATAAAAAGAACATCATACCAACAGTCAAACATGGTGGTGGTCGTGTGATGGTCTGGGGCTGCTTCAGGACCTGGATGACTTGCCATAATTGATGGAGCCATGAATTCTGCTCTCTACCAGAAAATCCTGAAGGAGAACGTCCGGCCATCAGTAACCCAAGCGCATTTGGGTTATACAACAGGACAATGATCTGAAACACACCAGCAAGTCCACCTCTAAATGGCTTAAAAATGAAATGAAGGTTGGGAGTGGCCTTGTCAAAGTCCGGACTTAAATTCGATTGAGATGCTGTGGCATGACCTTAAACAGGCTGTTCATGCTCGAACACCCTCCAATGTGGCTGAATTAAAACAATTCTGCAAAGAAGACTGGGCCAAAATTCCTACACAGTGAAGACTCATTGCCAGTTATCGCAAATGCTTGATTGTGCCTCCCGCAGTGACAACAACTGCAATCAGTTATTTGGTTTAGGGGGACAATTACTTTTTCACATGGGGCCAGGTAGGTTTGGATAGCTTTTTCCCTCAATAAATGAAATCATCATTTAAAAACTGCATTTTGTATTTACTAGGGTCATCTTTGCCTGATATTAAAATTTGTTTGATCATCTGAAACATTTAAGCGTGACAAATACAGTAAAACTCGCATATAACGGATTAAATTGGACTAGCTCATTTTGTCCGTTATAAGCGAAATCTGTTCTATGCATAAAACGAACAAAATCCATTATACGAATAAAACAGATTATATCCGCTATATGCGTATAATAGATTATATCCGTTATATACATGTATGAATTTATATGTATGAATTTATAAGCTTTGTGTATAAAGATCGGAACAACTTCATTCTGCTGTGCACATACAAGTTGTCTACATTCAGTCCATCTTTGCCCTGAAACAATGGATGATACTGCGTGTTTCCCCAATTGAGATCAATGAAGACTAAAAACTGAAGTATGTAAATGAAACTGCGCCAGTTTCAGTTTTCGCAAATACACTGTTATAAACTTGCACCTTTTTTGCCAGTTATTTTAACTGTAATTTTACAGTAAGTTTGAACAGAATTCAGTCTATGTTAAGTGTAAACCACGGTTAAATGCGCGCATGACTCCACTTATAGTTAAAATAACAAGGTGACAATGCGTTAATTTAACTGGAAATTCAGTCAGTTTATAACAGTGTAGGAAAGCTGAACTTCATTTTGTTGTTCTGTTGCAACTGCGAAGTGCATGGTGCAAACCAGCTTGCCCGGTATACACAAGTGCTTTTAAGTGGAAATGCATTGTGACAGGACTGGACATTTTGTCCGATGTAAGCAAAAATCCGTGATATAAAATCCGGTATATCCAATGTTTATTTAATGGAAAAACATTATAGAAAAATCGGGACTTGAGCTGTTGTCCGGTTTGAGCGAGCTTCTGTTTCATACGAGGACAGTTTAGGCGTGTTCTACTGTATGCAAAAAAATAAGAAATCAGGATGGGGGTGAATACTTTTTCACAGCACTGTACATGTATTTATTCCTTCTTCCATCTGATTCTTATTTTACATACAAAACAAATCTCATTATCACAAGTTTTTGTGAGTTTCTGTACCCGCCATTTTTGTTTACTAATATTTGACAGGGGAAACTCAAAAGGACTATCATTTAGCAAGCATTCTGATTTGCTTATTTCGCACAATGCTCGTATGTCATGGAACTCAAAACCCCACTCGAGTGCGCAGATGTTGTTCTGTGAGGGAAGTGAGCCTCATAAGACGTCTCCTACTGAGGCTTGTGTTTCCTTAGATCTTTTGGTATCTAAGTGGAAATGGGTATTGGTTTGGGTAGACTCTGTAACATGGGCTCTTGCATGAAAAAAAAGTTCATAAACAACTGGACATTTTTGTAAACAGCCAGCACCACAATTTTGAAGAACAAACATCAATTTCCAATCCCTCTATTGATTGTTTAAAAAAAAAAAAAAGTCATCATCACAAGGCTCGTAAAACAGAATTATAAATGTAAAAAATAATTGACATTTTCCATTACCCTGCAAATTTAACCGTAACATCACTTCTGCTGCTCACCGCATTCATTTACATACTGGCACTTTTTTTTTTTGCTGGCAGTGAATATTAAGTTTTGTCCGAAAGCTGTTAAAATTGTTGGATAAAAAAGCGGTGTCTGCATACCAACCAATCTGGCGAATTTACTCTAATTCATTTAGCTTCTTTGTTCAGCTCCCATTGCTGAATACTTCTTGGAAAATCACAAATCTTTGTTCATGGGTGCACCATTGTAGAGCCTGTGTGGTTTTGCATCTTCAAAATCAACTATACCTTTCAGTACCTGCAGAGGAGACAAACTGAACCATTTGGCCTCTGATTGGCCAATGACTGAGTCAAACTGTTCAGATTTAGCTGTAAAGACATGGTTATAATTTGTTCTTGTAACTTCAAAATTCAGCCGTCAGTTCTTTCAGTGTTCGAACTGTTTCACTCTTTGTAGCTGAATGCAGGTTTTCTTACAAATGCGAATCTTTTCCTACTCATTTACTAGATTAAATTTCTCATACAGACTAATTTCACAGTTTTAGAAAGGTTTATCACCAACCAATACGTTTAAAAATTACAATGCAAGCTCATTATCTTTTTGACCCTAACTTGAGCTTGTACATCCACACCCTGCTAGCCGTTTCATGAGAATTTTTACCAAGAATTCAATGGAAAGGACTAAAGACTGCTGGAGTTGGCGCAACCAAAAACAGCGATAACGGTTATAGGACCTTGCTAGCTCATAGGTCCTGGGCGCCGCTTAGTAGCCCACAGAATTTATAGTCATGGGACGGGGACATAAAGAATTTCAGAAAGCATTTTTATTGGACACAAAATTGGCATAGGGCCACAAGTGGAGGATAAGTCATCAAGATTTTTTTTTATTGTTTTCCAAGAACTGGCTAACTCGAAAATACCATTAAGAATACCAAAAGAGAACAATTTTTTGTCATAATGCAGAACTTTATAAAATCAATGTTTAAATATTTATGACTTAATGTGGATTTTAACTCCAGTTTCACAGGCCAGAAGATTCTGACATCAGATGTCCCCGTGACAAAGGAGCCCAAGCGGATTTGGTGTCCTCTCCCTTCCTCTCTTTCCTCTGGTATTTATTAACTAGCGCTTCTACTTGCAGCCTAGCTGCAAAAAGTGACTGGGGGTAAAGACCTTCACTTTGATAATCATTCAGCCTTGTATTATCAGTACTTCATTTTTATTATCAGTACATATCACGAGCAAAATATGAAAATGAAAATGCTTATCTTTTAATGCAAATATTCCCACGGAATTGCTTTTTCTTTTTAAAGAAGCAAAGGCAATATCTGTCTCATAATTGAAACGATAATGCAGCTCCCCACTTTTCTTTTGGATCTTCATGTCATAATGCCGTGCCTCGCTTTGCGTTTTCGTGAACATGGTCCTACATGCTTTTTCTTAGAAAATTAAAATGCATTCCTTTGTTTGCTGTTACCTGTAGTTCATTCTGTGAGAAGGCAGACTCTTCTCCCCCCAGTTTGGTATGGATTGGATTACAAATATAAGTATTGCCAGGCAAAACAAACCTCGTCTGCTAGCACTTATTTTAATGCTTCAACTTCTAGTCCTTTGAAAATCTTTGACCTTTAGTTCGACCTTTGTTACAAGGTCACTCAAGGTCGAAGGTCATGCTGTCAAGTAAAAGCTCATATAGGACTTCCTATGTGCTCACAATAGTAAACATCCGTGTATCTGCAACTGTTTTTGTGTTGTAATTTAAAATATATTATTTTCACCGATGACCATGACCCCCCTGGCATTTAACCCCCAACCGCTACGGAGACTATGAAGGCTTCCTCATCATGCAGTATATGGTTGGAAGAATAATTGAAAGATGCACATTTTGGTTTTGGTTTGAAGTCCATGTGATGAATTTGAAGAAGGTTATGGAAAAAAAAACTATTTTTACATTGACCTTGACCTTTAGCTGATCACCCCCAAAATTTGATCAGGTAATCTACGGACCATTGCCCACCTACTCTGAAAGTTTGAAGTCAATCAGTGCAACCGTCTGGATGGTAGATTCTTAACACACAGAGACACAAACACACACAAACAAACAAACCGCACTAATTACAATACCTAGCCCCACTGACCTTGTCACGAGCGAGGGAACAAGCAATCTAATTTGTTATCTATTTGTTATGAAATTCATGCTGTACTTGGCAAGGAAAGATGACTGGAACATTATGGAGTTTCATTCCGATCTTTATTCTAGAGTGAGTTATTTCAACTTAGCTAATTAACATAACGTTGGTCTAACGATCTAAAAGTGTTCGTGGAAAAACACATCGATAGCCCAAAACATATCAATGTGATGACATCTGGCTATTGCCAGCGAGAACATATGATTTCAAGTTACTTCACACTACAATAAAAACAGAAATCATTGAGCTATGGATTTCGCAAGGCTTTTTTTTATGTAGCAGAACGATGCTAGCAACAGGATGCATCTTTTTCTTCTCTTAGCTCAGCGCACCTCTGCAATTCATCCACAAAATCACATAGTGGACTGGAGGCCAATGTGTTATATGGCTACTATTATATGTAGCTATTAAGGCCATGATACACCAGATGCGTGTTTCTTCCTGCGAATTATTCGCACGAAAAAATATTTTTCAAACTGCTGATTGGGCATGAGGTTTTACACACAGAATGCGATTATCACGCTGCGAAAATGCAAACCTTTCATTTTTCGGATCAAGTTTGATTTTTGCGAACATTCGCACTGCGAGCAAACGCTTCAACCAATCATGTTTTAACAACTTGCCTACCTCAGACAGACTGCAAGACGCTCCGCCGGCTCAATAGCCTCTCGGTCAGCGGCGTGCCGTCAGGTGTTCAGAGGGCTTTCTGTGACCTCGCGCTTTACCGCTCGATTGCTCTCAGGCTGTTCGCGTTTAAGTTCAGCTTATTGACAAACAATTTATTGTCCGAATGACCAAGACCAAAGCATGACCTATAATAAGAATTGATATAGAAAAAGTGAATGCCTATTACCTACATTTATAAAATTGATATGGCAATGTAATGATGGCAATACAATAGATGCAAAAAATCCAAAACTTTCGCTGACTTTGGCACATTTATTTTCGTCTTCCTTTCAATTGTCACTCAGCTGTGCAATGTGCCTAACAACGCCCTTCAGCCATAACAACATTCAGAATAGTATATAACGGATTCTCGTGGCTTATTGCTTAATGAGCCTCGCAAACCAATTTAGGCAAATCTGTGCAGTTTCACGAGTGCGGAAATTGCATAGATATATTGATGTTTTACGTTGTCATTTATCTGCGAAAGAAAACGCCTCTATTAGGAGGTGAACCTTTCCTTCTCTAGCCCTACTTTGTAACAGAGGGTGAACCCAAAACCTCTTTTTTTCTTAGAAAGAGCAATGAGGAAAAGATCTTCATCACTGAGGGATGAGTCCATTTTTTCCTCTTCTTCCTCTGCCCTCTTTTTGTACTTCGGAGCGAGTTGTCAAAACTTCGTAAATTTGTTTTCCCGGGTTTTTGTCGCAAATTCGTGTTGGAGCCGGTGTGAAGAGTTTTGATTCGAACATTTCGCATCCGAACATTTTCTATTTTCGTGTCGTTTATTTGTTACGCATCCGGTGTGTCGAGGCCTTTATGGTGAAAGAAAAGTATGGGCATAATAAATATACTAGAAAAGGCTAAATTTTCTGAAGAAAATTTGTGTGCTTGCTTCAGCGTGAATTGACCTTTGGCTAAGCCCCGCCCTCAAATGAAATGAGCCAATCACAGTGCGTACTCTCTCCCCACATACTCAGACATTCTGAGCCTGAACTTCCATTGAAATGCATTAGGGAAACTCTGAATCGTTCGCTTTTATGGGGTGTAAAATGTTTCCAAGTTAAAAAAAAAATGCTCAAACGCTGTGCTTGGGGTACATGTAACTCCGATATGAGGTATCCCGAGAGGCTGGGCGATGGGGTGTATTTTATACCCTTCCCAAAGCAACATCATAACCGAGAGAAGTATCTCCTGGATAAAGCTTTGTAGAAGACCCAACTATCAGCTTAACGTAGCTAAAGGTCAACACAGATGTCTACATTTGTTCCAAGCTAAGTCAACATCGTGTTTAAGGCGACATCTTGTCACTTTGCTGGAGATTAATGTGAAGTTATCTTTTACATCGCTAAGTTGGCTAACGTTAGCTAAAGTTAGTAAACTCTGTGGCTAACTTCAGTGCTGGCTGATGTTGGCTTAATGTGAGCTCCTGGCTGTGTTGTTCACCATGTCACCTTGTCTACTTAGGAGTTCAGTCACATCAGGTTAGATTTCTTAAATTCGGTAGCAATAATACGTAAATTAAATTTCTTACCCTGCAGTGCACGAACAATGCTGATCCTCTATCTTGTTGTGTGAGAGGGTGACGGAAACGAGATGCGGTTGATCGCGTTTGCACTGAGACCTGAAAATTTTAGCTTCTAATTTAAACTTTTCGTTGACCTTCTCCACTCTAAATTCATTAATGTATCCCTCCAATGCATGGTGTAACCCTTATTGCTGACTTCTTGATGATATTTGAGCCCTCTATCGCCTAAAATCATCGATAGCCTCCTGAAAAAAATCTTCGACTGTGATACCAGCCATTAGCGCCTGTTCTAAAATGTTGATTGTTTGTCTGAGTCAGTGGAGGGGGCGGGGCTTAGCCATAGGTCAATTGTTGAAAAGGTTGGCTCATAAAATGAAGGTGCTTGGAAACTGAGAGGCAAAAGAAATTGCTGAAGAAATATTGAAAAACTGCTGAAAGGAAACACAGGACTTTGAAGCTGAGAGTAATTGTTTAAGGTATGCTGACTTGTTAGCTGAATGCAATGGTCAAACAAATGGTTGTTAATCAATGAATGTAACTCCTATTGCCAAATAAAATGCATCATGAGAAACATTAGGATTTGATTAGTAAAATGTGTGTAATTGTGTGTAGTCAAAAATGCCAGAATAGTAGCAAGCTAAAAAATGTCTTATTCTGTTTTTGTCTTAAGTTTTTGTTCTCAGTTATAATGGGAGTTAATGGGAGAATCATGGCGCTCCTAACGCTTTAAAGCTCTCAGAGCCAAAAGTTTAAGTCTAAAGCCCAACGCCCAATGGCGGCATGAAACGCATGTCATAAAATAGGTTCCATTCATATTAATGGAGAAACGCCCGCTGGCGGCGGTTGACGTGCGTCATTTGATCTTAAAAATATCTAGCTGGTGCAAACAATTGCTTGTATATACTGGAATAGGACCTCGAGCAACTTTTTTTTGCTTTGCAATTTTTTTTTACTGTAAGATGTTCTCATGGACGTGCCTTGCAAAAAGACCGGTCTTTGCCGCGCTCAATGTGCTCTCTTGGACCTGGTTTGAGCGATACAAACGACGATACCAAAAGTTCTTTCACCGAGTTTGAAGCAAAATTAGATTTGTCTTAACAGTCGTATTATTCTTAATCCGAACAACAATAATGCTGAGGCCTGGAAAAAAAAGTCCAGCAGAGGGCAGGATTGAACCGCAATACCGCTACGCCACAATTATACCTCAGTCACTCTGAGCCATTTGAGTTACTGGCTGAAGCATTTGCACCAACGGAGATTTTAGCTAAGGCGTCTCTTACCTACTACTACTGCTGAACAAAATATGTTAAAATTGTGCGTGTAGTGCCAAAAATGTGGGAACACGAGCAAGTTCTAAAACTGTCTTTCAGCTTCCCAACCGGCATTTTTTTTTCTCATTTAATATAGGAGTTAATGGACTTTCGGTTAGTGCTCCCGTTGCTTTTCTGCTCATACTGCCAAAACCATCAGTCCGATTGCTAATATAGTTACATTTTTGTAACCAGCACAACTTTTGCTACAACTTGGATAAAAAAAATATTTATGTGGAGTGAAAACTGTGGGAGTTAGAGCAAGTTTAAGAGAAGACTTCTTGGCGGTTTTACAGCCGTTCACCAGTCTAACAGTGACGTCACCACACTGTAAGTTCCCAGAATTTATTGTAAAAGAATTATTTTAAAAAATGATAATTAAAAAATTATTGAAGTTACGATAAATTTGAACTGTGAAGAAATTATACGAGCTAAACTTAACATTTTCCAGTTTGAATGACATTTCTAGCTAAAAGTATGACAGAGTAAAAAAAAATAGCAGAAAATAGCTGAATCTACTGAATCTGCACAAAAATGGCTCGATTTACTAGGACCCCAAAAAAAATCACATTTAAAATGAAGAGCCATTCCACGAGAGATTGACATTTGGTGCGCAGTTGACCCCCCTAGAATTGAATGAAACTTGGCGCATGGGTAGATACGGGTGTCTCGTGGAAAAAGCCAAATTTTTAGGTCCTTATCTTACTTTGCCTGCCGGTAGCGCCACTTGGAAGCCATTAAAGTGGCTTAGTTTTGCTGTCAACACCACATTTTACATCAACAATCATGACTTAAGGATACACAGTACCAAATATGTTATACTTTTATCATGACATTAGACACTTCAAGCCTGGATAGGCATCAGGACCACATCAGCGCCAAACTGGGTAACTACGTTATTGAGACAGAATTATTTGAGATATAACAGCAAAAATTGAAAATGGGAATAAAATAATATCCCAGATATCTACCAATCTAGAATGCTTTATTATGTGTTTGCTCACAACAAGACTATCATTTTCAGTGAATAGTACCTTGGTATCTTGCTGGGTTAGTGCAATGGACGGCCGGAAAGATGGTCAAAATTGATTTTGGTGCATGTTTGCAGTATATTTTCTCAGTAATCCAGATATGTACTTGGTGGTAAATGCCATTTGTTGTGCTTTTGCAACTCTATTTTCAGGAATACCAAGCATTTCTTTGGTAGTATCTACACTTTCAAGCTAGACAGAGCCAAAGTTGGAGAAAAACTCAAAACGGACCATTTCATAGCCAATTGTGCCTGGGTTTAGGTGGCATTATTTTGTTTACCCTGGCAAGATAGAGATCTGAAATTCTCTGGATGCACAGTCCCTTTGGGGTGCATTACAGCATTTGTAAAATCTCAATGGTAGTATTTTCAGTGTAGATGATATTCAACATCAAAAGTCGGAAAATTTCACCCTCAGGGGGCGCTGTATGCTGGATACAAGGCTATCCCCAGCAGTGTACCAAAGAAATGTTTTTTAATTGCGATGCACACAGCGAGTTTTCTGAGAAAATGAAGAGTTTGGTTTGGTACTATGCTGGGTAGATAGCTTTCTGACTGAAGGTGGCGCTTTAAAGAGCTAATGTTCAACCGACCTAATGTTCTGTATTCCCAGACATATACCAAAGTTCTGCCTTTTGAAATATATGAAGTTCATGCACAGTTATACATAAAATTTGTAATCCCTTTGGCATAAAACTCTGTTGGTTGTAAACTGGTGGTGATTGTGAGCGTAACAATCACACAATGCATGTATTATTACCAAGTACGGGTACAGCCTAGTCAGAAATGTACAGCAAGTTATAAAACATGACCAGTCCAAAAATGGAAAAAAAAAATGCCAAAAAACAACTAATGTAAAAGGAGTATCACCATAAGTACATATACAGACATGCATCAACAGTATACATACACTTGTGTAAAATAACAGTGCATGATTTGAACTCTGAAAAAGAATCTTAGTCACACACCGTGTACATGAAGGCAGAATGTTAAGTACTAAAGTTAAAAATGTTTTATACTTTTCATGTTATCCAAAGTAAAATGACGTCAACCCAGCATGTGACTTGCTCTATCCCTCAGTCTGTTTTTGGAATTGGACTGTGGGTTGGCGGCACCTGGTGGTGCGTGCCAGAGGTGCTTCTTGGCCTTGGCCCTGAGCAGCTATCCAAGGCCTTCTTCGTTCGATCTGGTTTGATGTTACCCTTGGAGCCAGTTGAGCCCTTGGCAAGAACTACTACACTAGATCCTCGGTCTCTACAGGGTGGTTTACGGCCCGTTGATAGTGAGCTTGTCTGTCTCTGTATTAAAAAGCTGGCTACAGCCTATATGGCACAATAGTTGCGTCAACACCCACAGCTTGGTATGCACCAAAATGGGAAGTCTGAAAAAGAAACCCCGCCCTCCCACCCAGCGGGCATCCCGTAGGCTAGACATCATGGGCTGGTGTTAGGAATGAGGGCATGCAAATTACCACTACAAATGAACTGCCCTTATCTTGGCCGGTTGCTGCTTGCTTACTACGAACCCTGTGGTCTTTTTCAGGACAACCACTCGCTCGATGCGACTGCTGTGCCCTTTTTCTTACCTAAGCACCCTGCCCTTGGGAAATCCTAGAATTAACACTGAAGCCTGCTCACTAATTCTAATAGCAAAGGAAAAATGCTGAGCATTTGTTATTTTCTGAAAAAGCACCAACACTACAAAACTGTACACTGTACTGACTACTGGTAAGATTCTTGCATGTTGACACAATGCAACAATCACCACCAGCATTCTTTTCCAATTTACAACCAACCCAGCTTTATACCAAAGGGATTACAAATTTTAGGTATAACTGTGCATGTACTTTATACATGTCAAAAGACAGAATTTTGTTATGTCTGGGAATATGGAATATTAGGTCAGTAGAAGTTTAGCTCCTTAGAGTGCCACCTTTAATCAGATAGCTATCCACCCAGCATAGTGCTTAGCTAAACTCTTCATTTTCAGAGAAAACTAGTTGCGTGTATTGCAATTCAAAAACAATTTCTTTGGTACATTGCTTGGGATAGCCAGTATTTGCATCCAACCTAAAGCGCCCCCTGGGGGTGAAATTTTAAAACTTTTGATGTTGAATATCATCTACACTGAAAATACTACCATTGAGATTTTACAAATGCTGTAATGTATCCCAAAGGGGCTATGTACCCAGAGAACTTTAGATTTGCTGTCTTGCTGAATAAACAAAATAATGCCACCGAAACATAGGCACAATCTGCTATGAAATCCGTTTTGAGTTTTCTTCCAACTTTGGCTCTGTCTAGCTTGAAATTGTACAACCCCAATTCCGAAATTGTTGGGACAAAGTGTAAATTGTGAATAAAATCAAAACGCAATGACTTTCAAATCACACCAGCCAGTATTTTATTCACAATAGAACAGAGATAACATAGCAAATGTTGAAACTGAGAAATTTTACAATTTTATCCACAAAATGAGCTCATTTCAAATTTGATGGCTGCTACAGGTCTCAAAAAAGTTGGGACAGGGGCCTGCGTATGATGGTGTAGCACCCCCTCTTCTTTTTAACACCGAGTGGAGGTGTCTAGGCATTGAGGAGACAAGTTTCTTGAGTTAAGCCATTGGAATTTGATCCCACTCTCGTTTAATGCAGGCTTCTAGATGTTGTAGAGTTTTGGGTCTCCTTTGACGGACTTTTCATTTAATTATGTGCCAAATGTTCTCAATCGGTGAAAGATCAGGACTGCAGGCAGGCCAGTTCAGCACACGGACTCTTCTACTACGAACCCATGCTGTTGTAATAGCTGCAGTATGTGGTTTTTGCATTGTCCTGCTGAAATACACAAGGCCTTCACTGGAATAGATGTCATCTGGAGGGGAGCATATGTTGCTCTAAAACCTTCATATACCTTTCAGCATTCATGGTGCTTTTTAAAACACGCAAGTGTCCCACACCATATGGACTAATGCATCCCCATACCATCAGAGATGCTTGCTCTTGAGCTGAACGCTGATAACAGGAGGGTTTGTCTTTCTCCTCTTTAGCCCGGAGGACACGACGCCCATGATTTCCAAAAAGAATGTCAAATTTGGACTTGTCTGACCACAGGACACTTTGCCACTTTGCTACAGTCCATTTTAAATGAGCGTTGGCCCACAGACCACGGCGGCGCTTCTGGATCATGCTCAACAATGGCTTCCTTTTTGCATGATAGAGTTTTTGATGGCATCTGTGGATGGCACGGCGAACTGTATTTACAGACAGTGGTTTCTTGAAGTATTCCTGGGCCCATTTAGTAATGTCAATGACAGAATCATGCCAGTGAGTGATGCCGTGGCATCTGAGGACCCGAAGATCACGGGCATCTAGTAAAGGTCTTCAGCCTTGTCCCTTACGCACAAAGGAGTTTTCCAGTTTTTCTGAATCTTTTGATGATGTTATGCACTGTTGATGATTAGACCTTCAAAGCCTTTGCAATTTGATGTTGAGGAACATTGTTTTCAAAGTATTCCACAATTTTTACGCAAGTCTTCACAGGTTGGAGAGCCTCTGGCCAGCTTTACTTCTGAGAGACTCCGCCTCTCTAAGACATCCCTTATATAGCCAATCATGTTACACACCTGATGTCAATTAACTTAGTTACTTGCTAAATGTTCTTTCAGCAGATTCTCTTATATTAATTGCTTTTTCAGCCCTTTTTTGCCTGTGTCCCAACTTTTTTTGAGACCTGTTGCAGCCAGAAAATTTGAAATAAGCTCATTTTGTGGATAAAAATGTATAATGTCTCAGTTTCAACATTTGAAATTTTATCAATGTTCTGTTGTAAATAACATATTGGCTCATGTGATCTGACAGTCATTGCATTTTGATGTTATTCACAATTTACACTTAGTCTTAACTATTTCGGAATTGGGGTTGTAGATAATACCAAAGAAATGCTTGGTATTCCTGAAAATAGAGTTCCAAAAGCACAACAAATGTTATTTACCACCACAGTACATATCTGGGTTACTAAGAAAATATACTGCAAACATGCACCAAAATCAATTTCGACCATCTTTCCAGCCATCCATTGCACTAACCCAAGATACCAAGGTACTATTCACTGAAAATGATAGTCTTTTTGTAAGTAAACACATAATAAGTCATTCTACATTGGTATATGTCTGTGATGTTATTTTATTCCCATTTCCATTTTTATTTTTATTTTTCAAATAATTCTGTCTCAATAACGTAGTTACCCAGCTTGGCACTGATGTGGTACTGATGTCTAACTGGACTTGAAGTGTCAAAGGTCATGACAAAAGTATAACATATTTGGTACTGTGTACGCTTAAGTCATGATAGTTCATATAAGATGCGGTGTCAAAAGCAAAACTGAGCCACTTTAGTGGCATCCAGGTGGCGCCACTGGCAGGCAAAGTAAGATACAGAGCTAAAAATTTGGCTTATTCTGTGAGACACCCGTATCTACCCATGTGCCAAGCAGAGGTCGCGTTACACTTTCTGATTGTCCGTCATTGTGACGGACAGGGGCATAAAAATTCCTTCATAATCAATTATTAACCCGTCATTGTAATTTATTTTTTAAAATGATAATCGTTTATTTTTTTAATAAAATAAACAGAACAATTTATAGATTACGCATTAGCTGATGCCGACAGTGATTCATGTAAACACACATTGCGCATTTTGTTAAATACAGCACTGCGTGGATTTTCGAACTCACTGCCGTATGAACTTTATAAAACATCACAATGATTTCTCCCCCCACTCAGTAACAGTGCGCAAATGAACCATGCTTTTAGTTATTGCTGGGCTTCACTAAGCCTAACAACCGCAGTCTCGTTAAGCGGTCCTAGAAGGTGCTTATCAACTCCTTATGTCAACCGGGGCTTTCCCGACCTAGAGATCTGCGTGTTTACATAACAGAGACGGCGTTTGTAGCATATGACCAATCGTCTACCGGCAGCAGAGCAGCATATTTTACAAATGAAGAGCAAATGATCATTTTACAAAAATATGAGGAATACAGGATTATACCAGAGATGCCAAGTCTGACGCATTCGGCTTGAGTCTCTTGCCGCTCAGTGGCATTCACGTTCCTGTGCCGTAGGAAGAATTATTCAATCAATGCGAACTGAAGAAATTCACTCGCGAAATTCAAGTCATTGTGCATTAAGTTAATCAGTTTCACGTACATTACGGTGGATTTCCCCACAAGTGACATGGAAATTGATTATGACTCGGGAATTCTTACGCTTGTCTTTACTGAAGGATTGAAAGCAATGGAATTGCATTAAGACGTTTGAAATGGTCTTATTTCATTTAAACAATTTAAACGATCATGAAACACATGCATTGTTTCCAATCCCTGAGTAAAGAGAAGCAAGAGAAGTCCGGAGTCATAATCGCTTTCCATGTTACTTGTGGTGAGGTCCACCTTTACGCAAGTGAAACTGAAACTTCAATGCACAAGGATTTTAATTCTGCGTGAGAATCTCAGTAATAAGCGTTCATTGAATAATTGCGCACTACGGTGAATAAGCCTAAAAAATGCGTGAGACCTTCGCTGAATGTGTGAGACTTGGCATCTCTGACTAAGACGATGCTCGAGACAATATGGCACCCACCACCAGTTGGATGGCGGTGTGAATTACATTCTTTCAAAGTGACAGACGGCCTTCAAAATATTCTGTCTTTGTTAAAAAAAAAAATCCGTCAATGACGGAAAATATTCGGTTAACGCGACCTCTGGTGCCAAGTTTCATTCAATTCCAGAGGGTCAACTCCTCAACTTCTTCAAGAAGTGCCATTTTCTCACGGAATGGCTCTTGAATATCTCAAAAAATGTTAAAAAAAATAAATAAAATCTGTACAGATGCTACGTAATTCAGAACAAGCTGAATTTTTTAAAGTTTGAACGGAATCAATAGCTTAAACGTTGTAGGAGGAGTTAGTTAAATTTAGGAAGAGGAAGAGGAAGAGGAAGAAGAAGAAGAAGAAGTAGTAGTAGTAGTAGTAGTAGTAGTAGTAGTAGTAGTAGTACCTGAAGCAAGCACACAATAAACTGTCCTTTTATTCCACAGTCAGGAAGAAAGCAATGGAAGTAAATATGTAGCCCAGGAGGGCAGGATGGTATGAACCTGCTATTTAACAGAGTAAACTGTAAAACAGATCGAGCGGAAGAAATTTCTCCAAGTAGCAACAGATCTGAATGTAAGCGCAGTTTGAATAGTAGCAGCGCAAATCCAAGTGCAAGCAGGTATGTACCATTTGAGTGCAAGAACAGAATTTTGGGGGAAAGCATCACAAAATCTCTATATAAAATTGGGTATGTTTACTCAAGTTGAAATACCACACCCTTGAATAATGATAGGAATGACACTCCATAATATCCAGGGCGTCTTTCCTTGCCAAGTACAGCAGGGATTTCCTTTTGATTAATAACCAATGAGATGACTTGTATTTGTTAATATCCAGTCTGAATCAGATTGTGGGGGAAGTCCCACCTCCTCACAGAATGACCGTCAGGTCACGGCCGACGAGGAAATGTAATTTAATTTTCACTTTGTTAGGAAAAGTGCGTTGGACCACGTTAACAAAATGCAAAGGGAGGCACGGCATTTTCACATAAAGATGAAAAAAAAGTGGGGAACTGCATTATTGTTTTAATGAGACCGATATCATGTTTGCTTTTAGGAAAAGAAAAGGCATTTCTGAGAATGTATTTGCATTAGATGATTTGTGTTCTCATTTTCATTTTGATGGCGATGAGGCGGAGCATTTATTGAAAATGAAAACTGAAATGGGGAATGTCATTTTATTTTCAATTTACAAAGTGCATACATGAACTTGAAAATGCAAAGTGGACTATTACGATATAATTTTAATGACACAAATAATGTACTTGCTTCTTGAAAAAGAAAAAGCATTTTTGAGAGCATATTTGCATTATAACATCTGCATTTTCATTTTCATTTTGTTGACGATATTGCAGTGCAGTTTTTGAAAATGAATATGCAAATGGAGAATATATCTTAATTTTCACTTTGCCATAAAAATTGCATACATGAACTTGAAAATGAAAATGCCAAGTGGAGGATTATTCCAAAAACCTGGGCATCCCAGCACCAAACACAACCACAACCTCCCTGGCACATCGAAGCAGACATCCGTAACACTCCCTCAAAAATGGGCACCTTCCTCAAAAATGCCCAACCTGGCACCCGACCCGTCCACCCCAAGGCGGCGGCACAGCCACATCGACAAAAACTGCGAGGTGGATTTTTTTTCCATTATGATACAAATAATGCGTTTGCATCTTGAAAATGAAAACACATTTCTGAGAATGCATATTCGTTTAAATATTGTAAGCTATATGCTTCCATATAAATCAACATTAGCACGACTGAAAACGAAAGCATTTACTCGTGCCATTGCCGCATCCCTCGCAATATTTGGCTTGCAAGTCAGACCTTGGCTGAGCCACCTCGTATTATATCATTTTGGAGTCAATGTACGCTAGCTAGATAGCAAAATGTCACAAAAATTTATTCTGAATGTTGACAATTCATCAATGCATTCATTTAAATCGCAGGGAGGAAACAAATGTGTATGCTTTGCTACAAATGCATTTCTGTCGTAAAGGAGTACAATCTCTCACTCGTTGACGTTCAGGTCTGTCTTTTCTTAGCTGTGTGATTTCTAGTTCCTCTTCTGTAGCATACCTCCAGTTTCTTGCTTTATCATCAGTTGTATAAGTAATGTGTAAATATTTTACAGTACAACCTTTTCATTGCAAATCAGAAATACATGTGTATGGGATTATGTTAAAGTATAAAAAAAAAAAAACAAAAGGGAAAAACTATTAGGCCTAAAAGTGTTGGATTTAGTTGATGTTCAAAACTGAAAATGCCTGGTTCTTAAAGAACTAATTTTTGTAATTGTAAAAAAAAATATATAAACCTTGGTATGGTGTGTTAACTTTATATACTATCAATAGGGACAAATAATATCTCACACAGATGGTGAGCCCCCATGAAATTTATTTGCTGAAATGTGGCCCGCTGAAAAATGTTATTGAATAGCCCTGCCATAGATCTACTGCTCAAAACGCTGAAACGCACCAGGCGCCGTTCACACCAAATGTGCTTTATCAGCGAGGAAATGCGAGGCGCCTCTGTCCCACTGATCTTTATATTATATTTGTAATTCTATACAGATCAGTTGTCTCACCTGAGTTTTTCAATCCTACATTGTAAAATGCACTGGATGCATCTTTCTGTACTGTTGCTTTGTAACACTCACTTTGCGAACATCCTGATCAATGTTCGTGGCATTGGAAAACAAATTCCACCACAAAGTCTGGGGTATTTTATTTTTAAAATAACTGGTAAGTAGTTGGCACCTGCTGTTGCTCTTAAGTGGAATGAGAAATAAAATTGGGAGAATAATTAAACAACTTTTATAAAATTGTTTTTATTGTGCCAAGACAGTCCCAAGGGTGACCACAGATTTCTCTGCCATCTTTACTTACAATAGAGCTCAACGTAAAAGAACTCTGCCCATACTTTCAAGTAATTGGACAGCAGGCAAAAAAGTGATAATGACGATCATTCCATCATTTTTATTAAATTTGGTGCCCCATGTATTTTTTTTATTTGAATTCAAAAATCGCAGGTTGCGTCCAAAGCTAAAAATGAAATTCTTTGGCACTCTTCGGGTGATGACGCAAACTCAGGAACACGCTGGCTGGCGCGCGGTACGCAATGGGCATACTTCAGTGAGCAACAAACCCAAAATTTACTCAGCGAGTTTCATAACTGTCACATGACACGACCAAGAATGTAACATTCTATTTATCACATAACAGATATGCATAATTTCATGGAAAACAAACTTATTTTCCTTTAGCACGTGGTAATTCCCATTGCAGTAGCACTGAGCTAACGCCATTACTCTTATATTCCGTAAGTCATTGAGTCTAAGACACTCGCGGTTGAACAAGCTATGGTTTTCTTCAGTCAAGACTGGCCGTGTTACAACCAATAATGTAAAAACAACGCATAATATCAAAACGATGCATTAGTCAAAATGTTTGACATTATGCGTGTTCCAAAGCAACTTATAATGTCAAACACACGCATCACGTCAAACTTTTTCAATCCGATCACGCCAAAATTTTTGGACGCATAATGTCGCAGCAAATTTCTCACCAATAATGTCAACACGCCTAATGGCTAGATTCTAGTTTCTATCGGCCATACATACAGGCCATCCGGAACATGAAAACACTCATCCACTCTTGCGGCCTGTACCTGACAGAGGAGTCCATGCAGTAGTGTATGTAGTACCCGGGATGCTGAATGACCCAATCGGCATGTTTCAAATGGCTAAAGCATGAAAGCTAGGTTCACTTTGCACTGCTGCCCTATTACCACCCAAACCATGGCCCATGTGTCTTGGGGTGGTGCTGCTGTGGTTATACTTTTGTGGTAGTCTGACGTGAATAAAACTGGATATTCAGCTTAGGAGTTCAGGTTATCAGTCTGGTGGGGATCATCCATCATCATCCATCATCATCATCATCATCATCATCAGTGCTCAGAGTCCGTAATGTTACGGATTCCCATATTTTTTTGTGACGTTGTGACCTGATTGTATTATTTTGCTCAGCCAGTAGGGGTAATGAATATTCATGAGTGCTTGTGGACATTGTGACTAGCCTGTGAACACCATAGAATCTTCAGGAGCCATCTAGAGGGTTCTATTGTCTGCAGGATTCTTCAAGAGCCATCACCTTCAAGATTCTTCTTTATGACATCATACAGGAATACAGGGCCTATATTAAAGGAACTTGCAGCCAATGGGGAAGTAAATCATTTCCGGGCTGCTACGCCTGAAAGCTAGACCGGCTTTGCTGGGCGCATTCGGACTTTGGATTATACAGACACCTCTTGGATACGGACTCTGCGGTTATCAGGATCATAATAGACATCAAAGACATCAGATTCCAGTGGATCTTCACCATTGTCGTGGGAACATCGCAAGGACGGACAGTTCGGGCTAGTGAAAAGTATTTCTATCTTTAATGTAGTAATTTCATTATCCATTCCTGTATTATTGTAATTGCTACGGTCATTCGCTCAGTCATTTAATAAATTGTTTAAATTTAATCCTTCTTCTAAATTCGAATCTTCCAGAATATTCTGGAACACACACCTGTCCCTAACATTTTAAATTTTCCTCCGTAAGAACAAATCTGGCACAAATACAAAATAATTTTGGGTATGTAAAAAACTGCATTTCCCATAAGTTCGGTTGATTGAGCCAATATGTGCTTTTGTACAAACTTAAACTCGTAGCCAATCAGAGAGCCTTTTGTTTGTGATTGCGAGCAATGAGCACCGATTACGTCAGTGGCTGGGCAGTTATTGCGAAGCTGTAGGGAAACTCTCAGTAGGCGAGACGCTGAAACGTAGGCTGATGTATAGCGTGGAACCCATTTTTATTTTGTGCAGATGTTGAGCCGTATCATCGATTCTCCCTTGCATCACTCCCTTGCAGAGTTGGGTCCAAGCACTTTCAAGTACTTTTGAGAATTGTATGCAAGCATTTTTTTTTTTTTTTTTTTTTTTTTTACATACCATAGTGCTTGTATTTGTATCTGAGTACTACCTAATAATGCCTAATATTAGGCATTACGCCTGATAATATTATTAGGCCTAATGCCTAATAATACCTAATAATAAGTACATGTACTTGTATCCAAGTACTTTTCAAGTACTTGACTAATCTCTGTCAGCATTTAAGAGAAAGATTGGTCAAGAACTTTGAAAAGTACTTGAATACAAGTACAAGTACTTTAGGCATTAATAGGAAGTACTCCGATACAAGTGCAAGCACTTTGGTATTTAAAAAAAAAAAAAAAAATACTTGCATCCAATTCTTAAAAGTACTTGAAAGTACTTGAACCCAACACAGCTCCCATGAACCACAGACGCAGCCCCCGAACACCGCGCCCAAAGCATTTCAACTGTTTAAAGGTTTCCTATCCATTCAAATTTGTAGCTGATCATTTAAAATGTGAACTGCAAATATTGTGTGCTTGTTTGGTGCTGTCCTGCAAATCAGGGGCGGATCTAGGATGGTAGGAGATCCGGCGCTTCGCCCAGAGGGAGGAAAAAAGTGTGCACGTGATCTGCGACTTGGTAACCCTCAACTTACCACCAAATTAAAGCAGACAAAAGACACTGGAGAACACTTTTTTCACACCCTTTAAATTCACACCATTTAATGAAGAAAAAAAAATTCTTAACTCACTTGAGATACTGTCAGCAGCTGGTTGAAGTCTCTTCAGAATTTTTTTTTTTCTGCAGGTCGTTTGGTACCATTACGTACATCAGCCAATCACAGCTCTGGTACAGGCTGTGGTACCATTGTACGTGCCAACAGCCAATCACAGCACAGCTGTACTCATGCATCAATGAGAATGGCAATGCATTCGACCTTGTCTCTGTCAGCTGAGTTGTGTACGCGGCAAATTTGTAAATGCTCGTCTGACAATCACGATTAAAGTGCTCCACAATACGCTAAATAGCAAGTAAACCAGGTGGTCTGCTGCAGAAGTCCAACAGTCTATTCGTTAGGTCTTGGCTTCGATGACTACTACTGCAGATGGGAGAGCAAATTTCGTGATATCAGAAAGTGAGGACGATGTGCAACGTTATTAGCCCAAAAACGGACTGCTTTGTGACCGTAGACTGTTTGTGAGGCGGGCTCCTATTTGAGACGTTGCGCTGATACGCATATGCTCGTCACTGGAGTAAATTGGGGAGGCGTAGTTGGTTTCTGAACCAGTATTTTGAACATCTGCTGCAATTGACAAAATACTTCTCAACTGACCACTGGCTAATTATCAGAACGCCAAAGAAAATAGACTGTAAATCTAAGAACTGGGGCTTTTTTTCTTTATCGCACTATAATGAAAATAAATCACCTTGCACCCGGACCAACCAGTCAACGACTTCACATATGCTGCACGAATAATCATGTACATGCGGGACTTCAGGCCAGAGTGGAAGAGCGCATCCAATCTAATCCATTAGGATAGAAGGTTAGCGATTGATGTTGATACGAGCTAGCCAAATAAAACCATTTGCCAATGGACGCATGCATCCAGAGCTCATATCAACATCAATCTCTTATCTTCTATCAAGATTGATTAGATAGGATGCGCTGTTCCACTCTGATCTGAAGTCCTGCATGTACATGATTATTCATGTTGCATGTGTGAAATTGGTGACTGGTTGGTCCGGGTGCAAGTGATTTATTTATTTCCATTAGAATACGATAAAGATGAGATGAGCTGTGGTTCTTATAGATTTATAGTCTGTTTTCTTTGGGGTTCCGATAATTAGTCAGTGGTAAGTTGAACAGTATTTTGTCGATTGCAGCAGATGTTCAAAATACTGGTTCAGAAACTAACTGGTAACGCCTCCCCAATGTACTTTAGTGACAACCATATGCTTATCAGCTCAATGCCTCAAATAGGAGCCTGTGTCACGAACAGTCTACAGTCATGAAGTGGACTGTTTTGGGGGCTAATAAAGTCGGACATCATCCTCACTTTCTGATATCATGAAATTTGCTCTCCGATCCGCAGTATTTGTCGCCAAAGCTAAGGTCTAATACATGGACTGATGGACTTCTGCAGCAGACCGGTTAGTTTATTTGTAATTTAGCGCACTGTGGAGCACTTACATTGTTATAGTCAGGCGAGCATTTACAAATTTGCCGTGCGCACAACTCCGCTGAGAGTGGTAAGGTAGAATACGTTGCCATTCTCATTGATACATGTGTACAGTCGAGCTGTGATTGGCTGATTGCACGTACAATGGTACCACAGGCGAGCTGTGATTGGCTGATGTATGTAATAGAAAAAACTGACCTGTAGAAAAAAATTGGCGTACCGCTATTAGGTTACTTTCCCACAGCTGCTGCCCCTCTGTTGGATTATGGTACTGCAGGCTACACTCGCAGACGAGGCAATGATGCAGATGAGATAAACCCCGTTGGTTTCCGAATGTAAAACATTCGGGGTTTTTGCGAAAACATCCGGGGCTTGAGCCCAGGTAGCCATTCCCTAACGCTGCCCATGCTGCAAATACTAAATAACAGCAACTCGGCAAACATTTTAGATCTTATCTGACAAGTTGCTGTAAAGTTACGACATTGTGCCGTAGTCTACAATTAGTCTAAGCTGCTTTTCCACCGAACGGGAAACAAATTTTTTGTGCGACAGATTGTATTTAAAGTCAATGCAAAGATGCGAATACACACAAGTTTGCGTGTATTCGCGTCTTTGCATTGACTTTAAATACAATCTGTCGCGCGAAAAATTCATTTCGCATTCGGTGAAAAAGCAGCTTAACATAGCTTGGTAGGTAGTAAGGCTCCATTGTTTTCCGTGGCCATTTGGAGCATTGCTTTTATGTAGCTAGCTTGCTTGTGGATGAGATTATGGATATCTTTCCTGATCGTGGACATAATCTACGTCGCTTGGCAGTGCAGAAAGTTGCTGCTGATGATGATGATGATGAGTAGTAGATGCCCTTATTACAATGATATCAGGACTGTCTGTCACAGTTGATGTGGTTTCGATTGCACAGACTTGTATACATACGATTGATTTTTGTGTTACATTGATGCATGTATGAACATTAATGCATGAACATTCAATATTGTTCATTTTCTTTGTTTATGACTGGATGAATGTGAATGAAATACAAATTGTAAATATAACTAACTTCATTTCAGAATCATTGTATATATTCAGCTTAGTGCATGACCAATGAGGCAGAATTATCAATTTCTTTGGGATGTTCAACTTTACAGTTGCAAGAAATAAATACTTACTTACTCACCTAGTGACTTACTGATACATAATATGGATGAATCCAGCACGTGCCTAACATATTAAAGGGTAAGAATCTATTTTGCCATTAGCAGGGATTGGAAAACCTTTGCGTTAACACTTATCGTCTCTCTGCTTTTTATTACAGACTGAAATAGTGTTTTCAATCATTAGTAAAAAATTTTTCAATTTGGGAGTGACTTGATATATATACATATATATTATCTTGAAATAAATATTTCCTAGTTTCTTTGTACACCACAAAATCACACTAACAACTTGAACTTCCCTGCAAAAAATGTTCTATAGAATTTCTGTAGAACTGAACTCTCAAGAACGTCTTTGTAATTACTTCAGAACTTCAGGTTCTATAGAAAGGCTAAAGAAAATTCTGTAGAAATTCTACAGACCTTTGTCTTATCTACAATAAATTCTTTAGACTGGTCTACAGAACTTGAAACCCTTGAGAATTCTACAGTATAGAAGGCTAAAGGGATTTCTATAGAAATTCTAAAGAGCTGTGCCCACTATTAATTCTGTAGATGGGTCTACAGAACTGGGAACTCAATTGACTATTTTCTATCTAAATTCTATAGAAATATCTCCATATACAAAATGGTTTCACAGAAATAGTTCTCAACTTCTAGTTCAGATATTGACAAAACACACTTCACAACTCCTGTAGGACAATACTTCATATAAGTGACTTAGCAAAGATCACTTCAGCTGTAGGGTTTAATTCCCGGGAAACGGGATTCCCGGGATTTGACCTCCAAACCATTTCCCGTTGCCCGGGAAATAGAAAAACGGGAAACCGGGAAAAAACATTTAAAAGATATTTATAAGATTATGGAATATATTTAGAAAATATGTAGGCCTATTTTACTTTGTTAAAACATATTCAACAGCTGTGTGTGTGCGCAGGCGAAACAGCTGTGTGTGTGTATGCCTGCAGGGAAAGAGAATACTTAAATTAATTAACAATCACAAAACGCCCTGAATTCAAACACTTCTGACCGTTAACGCAGTTAGTTAAGTAACTTGTGGCTCTATAATCTGAATTAGACTAACATAACATGATTTTTGACATCAGCTGTTGAGTGGCAATACTTCATAATGGCCTACTTCAAAATATTACTCACTGCAACATTTAAAATCTCAGACAAAACTCCAGGTGAATGTTCAAAACTACAAGACCACTGGATTCATACTTTATGCAAAACACTTCAGACAGAGATGCAGCTGGCTTTGGTGAAATGGGGCTCTCACTGAATAAAGAAAAATCTGAAGAATCCATCTGAAACCTCACACCCAGTGAGTGGATGCATTTTATTATTTTTTGCCTTTTAACTTTGAGTGATCGCTGACTTTATCTAGCCGTCAGTCTGACACGGAAGCACACACAGTGCCGGCCTCTCGCAGACGCACCCGCAATGTCTGAATGTGAGCAGATTATGGAATCTGAGCTCAAAACCATGACTTTGAAAACACCAAAATACTTGCCTTAACGAATTTTGTTCATTTATAATACGATGAATTGTAAAATATCATTTCCATGAGGCTGTTCAGTCAGACAGCGACAGATCACAGGCGTTTTCTCCCTCATCTGCAGTGAATGTCAAGCTGCATGCGGCTTGCGCAGTTTATATTGTTATAATATTGATTAATGTTGAAGTTATGTTTTTGTGCCTCAATAATTATCTATACCACCAGATAATAATACATTAAATCAGTCATGTTTGGGACCCACATGTCTCTTAAGTATGGTTTTGCCTGAACTATGACCAATGTTATATAACGGTAGCCAAAATTATACCTTAAAAACAAGTTCATTTCCCGGGATGCTCGATGTGCTTCTTTTCCCGGGATAGAACATGTCTCATTTTCGGGAAAAATATTAATCCCTACTTCAGATATATGTTGATAATTATACAAACTACCACTTTATTTTAGGTTTTAAGGACCTTTTACTTTCTATGAGATAAAGTAAGGCAGAATATTACGAGCCAGAACTTCGTCAAGGAAAGTTTTACAGTAGGCGCTTCGTTGTATTGCATTCATGCATTATGCATTGTGATGATAATACTTGAACATTAAGGGCTGATTTCTCGTCGCTGGTCTTAGTTGCGGTCTAAGTGAATAAAACCTTGTTTAAAGAAGGAGTGGTGAAAGCGGGTTTAGACCAAGATTATTTGCAGATTAAACCGGGTCTACGAAGCAATTTCTCATGGATGGAATAAACGAGGTCTCGTCAGTCCACAAAAAGCCACGGGGTAAACCAGGTTTATACTGAGCGAGAGTGCATGCATACCTTGTTGGGGCTTGTGACGTCATGTGTACGGTAGCCCAAAAGCCCAAACCTAGATGTCACTTCAGACCATCACTGTACCATGAACCCATACGCTACACTAAATAGGGGTGTGTGCAGTTTGCGAGAGCTGTCCAGGTAAGCTTATTTTTAACGACTGTGTGCTGAGACGTTGACATTATAGTATGTGGTGGACATAACCTTGACGAGGAGCGTCCAGGTAAGTTCTCACTTCAGGGCTTCCGTACCCAAAAATCCAATAACAGGGTCATTCAGAGCATTTACCTGGGAGTACAAGTAGCATAGATCTACTGCCACTGGTTTCTCCGATCTCTAAATATCCTTTCCCGTCTCCGTGCCCTTTCCACTACAGCTGCCAACCGTTGAGCATGCAGTATTCCAGCCATGTTGTGTCACGTGGCTTGCAATGGCTACACCCTCTCTGCCTCTGCTCGAGTAAGACCATGACTTGGACTATGCCCCACCCTGGTTTTGAGTTAGACCATGATTAAGAACAGGTTTTATGAAAAACTAGGCACGAGAAATCCAATAAGTTAGACTACACTTACAACAGTGTTTAAACGTAGTTTAAACCATGGACTTACTTAGACCTGGTTTAGACAGGTAACGAGAAATCGGCCCTAAGCGTCTTTTATGTGATATTCGGCTATTGGTACGAATTGCCTGCCTCGAAAGAAAGCAGTTAAGTTAGATTTCCTGCACCTAGACTTCGACTATGCATGAATGAAATACAAACATACATGACAAATGACACAAACTCACAGAGCGGTTCGGTAGCCAACGCCGGGGATATACATGATATAGAGAATCTTACAACTAAGCACATCATTTGAAAGTTGTGAAACAAGTTGAGTAAATTTTGAGTTTGTTGCGAGCTTAATGTTCATACTGAGCTACATCACTTTGATACGCCGTAATGAGTCAGACATTCACGGTTGAACTCCAGGCAAGTAGTTCAGCATTTAGATGATGAAATCTCATCAACCAGCATCCTTGACCACGTTTCCCTAATCCCACAGTGCTGGGGCCTAACCCTCGGACCTAACGTTTTGTGGAGCTGAACAGGGGCCTCACTGAGTGCAAGTCAGTTTGTGAGCGTAAAGTCTCCCATTTCCATCAAACCTGTCAAAGATTGCAAATACAAACATATAAAATATAATACAAATATAAAATATATTTTAAAAAAATTAGAAATGCATTGCCCCCCCATTATTGTATTTTTCAGGAGTGATTTATTCCTCATATGTGTCCACGAGTCGCACAGTTTTCAGCTTATGGGGTTTTTTAAAGGTCTAGTTGGAAGCTGACGCTCATTCATATTTTTCTTGTTACTAGATAAACAGCTGCCTGCAGGAAGCAGACTCGTGCAGCCAAAAATAATAACAGTTGCCCCATTAGGTTATAATTGGCCTTCAAATGAACATTTTCCCGCGTTTTCCGAAAACGAAAATCATTAGCGTCAAAATCGGAAGTGACGCAAACTCAGGATAAACAAAAGACACTCCGTTCTGGGGACATAGCGGCTCGCAATGAAATATCTGAATCAGACTGATTCAAACCTCTCAATCTCGCATGGTACTGACGCCAGTCTGTAGGTTGATTCCGACAACAAATCTGTAGAGTATGGGGAATCAGAGGAACTAAATGCTGGCCCCATCAGGCCGTATTCATTCGAGCCTGACCCCCGAGTTGGACGATGAGTCTGCTGCTGCTGACGAAGTACTTGATACAGGGGTGCTGAGATTTTTTTAAAAAGAAGGAAATTCTACTTGGTAGGATATAAAAATAAAGAAGTATTGACACTTTTCTGGGGGGGTCCGGGGGCATGCCCCTCCAGAAAATTTTTTATTTCTAGGTTTTAAATGGTGCATTCTGAGCACTAAAAGAACAATTTATAATACATCACCATTTTGAAATTTTTCAGGCACAAAAGCCAACAAAATCACACAAACAACTTGAACGTCCCTGCAACAAATGTTCTATAGAATTTCTATCGAGGAAAATCTATAGAAATTCTGTAGAACTTATGGACCGTAGTTCTATAGAATAAGGCTCTATAGATCTGCATTCTGTAGAACTGCAACTCTCTTCAGTGAGAGCCCCATTTCACCAAAGCCAGCTGCATCTCTGTCTGAAGTGTTTTGCATAAAGTATGAATCCAGTGGTCTTGTAGTTTTGAGCTTTCACCTGGAGTTTTGTCCGAGATTTTAAATGTTGCAGTGAGCCGAATGATGAACCTCAGTCTTGCGCATTTGATCCCTCCCTCAGACAGCACAGTGCGTCCTCATTATTTAATATTTTGCAGTAGGCTATTATGAAGTATTTCCACTCGCAGCTGATGTCAAAAATCGTGTTTTGTTAGTCTAATTCAGATTATAGAGCCACTTAACTAACTGCGTTAACGGTCAGAAGTGTTTGAATTCAGGGCGTTTTGTGATTGTTAATCAATTGAGTAAAGTACTCTCTTTCCCTGAAGGCATACACACACACAGCTGTTTCGCCTGCACACACACACACAGCTGTTGAATTTAAGAAAGTAAAATGGACCTACATGTTTTCTAAATACATTCCATTATCTTATAGATAATTTGAAAATGTTTTTCTCTGTTTCCCGTTTTTCTATTTCCCGGGAAACAGGAAATGGTTTGGAGGTCAAATCCCGGGAATCCCGTTTCCCGGGATTAAACCGTAATCTGAAGCTTTATGTGCATTGGATGATTCCCAGAATTTTATTCGAATCCCAAACTCGGACCGTGGAATTGGTAGGCGGCCATTTTGCATCGCAATTGTCTGGATTTGGGCTTGCAAACTGCTCAAAATATCGCTATGTGTATTCGATGCCCAAGTCAAGCAGGGGTTGAAAAAATTCTGACATTTCTTTTCGTGGATTTCGACATCTTGCTTGCAATGTAAAATACACATACGATGGCCTATGTGTCACAATTGATCCCACCAGTGATGTTGTAACTCTTAGCCCGATTCGCAGTACTGTGTAAGGACGATACTCTAAAAGCCCGTTTTACATCCATGATTACCCTATTCCATTATCATCTTGATGGAAAGAGTATTGCATGCCCTTTTGGATGATACCAAATACGACAATTTTTTTCATAAAGTTTCAAATCAATACATGTCTACTTTGAGACACTCCATGTGCAGTGCTGTGAAAAAGTATTTGCCCCCTTCCAGATGTCTTATTTTTGGCATATTTGTCACACTTAAATGTTTCAGATCATCAAACAAATTTTAATATTAGACAAAGATAACCTGAATAAATACAAAATGCAGCTTTTAGATGATGATTTCATTTCTTGAGGGGAAAAAGCAATCCAAACCTACCTGGCCCTATGTGAAAAAGGAATTGCTCTGAAACCTAATAACTGGCTGTGCCACCCTTGGCAACAACAACAGCAAACAAGCATTTGCCATAACTGGCTATGAATCTTTCACATTGTTGTGGAGGAATTTTGGCCCACTCTTCTGTGCAGCATTGTTTTAATTCAGCCACATTGGAGGGTTTTCGAGCATGAACGGCCTGTTTAAGGACATGGCACAGCATCTCATTCGGGTTTAAGTTTGGACTTTAACTAGGCCACTCCAAAACCTTCATTTTGTTTTTTTAAGCCATTCAGACACCATTGCTGGTGCGTATCGGATCATTGTCCTGCTGCATAACCCAAGTGCGCTCGAGCTTGAAGTCATGAATTGATGGGCAGACATTCTCTTTCAAGATTTTCTGTTGAGAGCAGAATTCAAGGTTCCATCAATTATGGCAAGTCGTCCAGGTCCTGAAGCAGCAAAGCAGCCCCAGACTATCGCACTACTACCTCCATGTTTGACCGTTGGTATGGTGTTCTTTTTATGAAATGCTGTGTGAGTTTTACGCCAGATGTAATGGGATGAACACCTTCAAAGTTCAACTTTTGTCTCGTCAATCCACAGAATATTTTCCCAAAAGTCCTGGGGATCATCAAGATGTTTTTTGGGAAATGTAAAATGAGCCTTTGTGTTCTTTTTGGCCAGCAGTGGTTTTTTCGCCTTGGAACTCTCCCATGGATGCCATTTTTGCCCAGTCTCTTTCTTATTGTTGAATCATGAACGCTGACTTTAACTGAGGCAAGTGAGGCCTGCAGTTCTTTAGATGTTTTTCTGGGTTCTTTTGTGCCAACCTGGATGAGTCGTCGATGCACTCTTGGAGTAATTTTGGTAGGCCGGCCACTCCTGGGAAGATTCACTACTGTTCCAAGTTTTCTCCATTTCTGGATAATGACTCTCACCGTGGTTTGCTTGAGTCCCAAAGCCTTAGAAATGGCTTCGTAACCCTTTCCAGACTGATAGACGTCAATTAATTTGTTTCTCATCTGTTCTTGAACTTCTGATAATGTGTTGCTTTTTCAGAACCTTTAGCCTACTTCACTTTGTCAGACAGGTTCTTTTTAAGTGATTTCTTGATTTAACAGGTCTGGCAGTAATCAGGCCTGGGTGTGGCTAGTGAAATTGTACTCCAAAAATGTGGTTAATCACAGTTAATTCATGATTTAACAAGCGGGGGCAATTACTTTTTCACATTGGGCCAGGTAGGTTTGGCTAGCTTTTTACCCTTAATAAATAAAATCATCATTTAAAACTGTATTTTGTATTTATCGGGTTATCTTTGTCTAATATAAAAATTTGTTTGATCTGAAACATTTAAGCGTGACAAATATGCAAAAAAATAAGAAATCAGAAAGGGGGCAAACACTTTCTCACAGCACTGTAGGTGTAGGGCCCACAGGTAAGGGCAAAAAAGAAATGCCTGTCCAGGAAAAAGGCCTGTATAAATTGTTTTAAAAGAGCAAAGTTATGCCTCACTCTTGATTTTGCTGCGCCAAATCCCCACGTCTGATTTTTTGTCCTCTGTAGACTCTGCTGGAGATCGTCAGCATTCCCCATATAAAGAAGTGGATGACTTTGTTCTCTCTTTGGTGACTAGAGATGGTGTTCATGGGGGTAAGTGCTTAGTGAGTCAAATTTCTCATGGTGTTGTGGTGATGTTCCTGAACTTCAAAGTGTCTGTCCTATCAAGTGTTTCAGTCTTGTACAAGGCTTAAAATCTTTGTTGGGAAATGTTAGTAGTGAAATTGTCTTTCCCCACTGGAAAGGGAATCATCCTGGCTTTGCGTCTTGCCGGTCTTTTTTTTGACTTATTTGGGGAAGGAAGTAAAATACAATTCCTGAAAAACATTTGGGATGGTTGGGAAAGTGCAATTAAAAAATGCAATTTTAAATCATATTTGACCTGTATTAAAGGTTTGAGGGTTTCCTTGCCATGACCTTAGTCTTGAGTTCCCTCCACAGATTTTTGATACGATTGAGGTCTGTGCTCTGGCTTGGCCACTCCAAAACGTTCACTTTGTTGTCCACTAACCACCGACCATGAAGTAAAAAATATAATAACTGGGATGTCTTAGCAGCTGAAACCATATATCAAGAATGAATGTGGGGAAAAAAATCAGTGATAACTGGAATAATTGGTATACTCAGTGACACTACTTCTTGGGAAGTGTTGCAGGCATTCTATATGGAATATGTGTTTATTTCCAGTAATATAAACAATTGTGTGTTTGTACCGTTTTCAATTTAACACAGATCAAGGATGATTCAGACCTCACTTTTACAGCATCTGCCATGGCAGTCAAACTTTTTTTAGGGTATTGGGGTTGTAATACGCAAGATGAAACCAAATGTATTTTTGTAATATGAAACTAAAATATATTTTGAAATTCAATTTTAACTGCCTGTAAGGCTGACAGGATAACTTGTTTGCCCCGTTAGGCATAAGGAGATGCAGCCTGTTTGTGTGTGAGCAGCTCCTGGTGTATGACATCCTGAGGTATCGTTTTTGTCAGAACATGGGAAGGCACCACAGGAGCAACAACATCATGTAAGCACCATTCTGCAGATGTTTTTTTATCCAGAAAGGGTTTTCTCAAAATGCACTCATTGGGTATTGTGGAAAAGAGAACTATTTTCACCCGAGTATGATACTCAGGACACAATTTTCTCACATCTTTGAGAATGGAATAGTGTAATTGACCCCCCTGTTTGAAATTCTTCCTGAGGTACTGTTCATTTTCTCTTGCTTTATGCTGCAGTCATGAAGGTTTTCATTTATTTTTTTATTGCATTTTCTCCACTCGAACTTGGTTGCATAAGCGGAATTTTGAGAGCAGACATTTTTTGATTATTGTACATGATTACAAGTGTTTTACATCCATGGTGAGAAAATGTCTAACAATTATTTGCAAGTTCACATGCAGTGATCTGCAAAAATTCCACAATTTACAAGTGTGTTTTGCAATACTTAACCACAAAATTCCTTACTAGTGACTTGTAAGTGGGCATTTAAACAAATTGTCCAATGATTTGTACAAATAGATGTCTATTTATAAATATATCCTTTGTAAATTGTACAAAATAATTCCTACTTCTGTGTGTATGTCTTATCAACTTTCATTCATTAATCTGCGATTCTGCAAGCGAAATGTCGAGTCTGAATTTTTGGATCGACCAATACGCGCAATCATAATGGACCTTTCCGACCTGTCAATCACGTGTAGAATAACTACCAATCAGATTTATCTTACTGAGGTCCTGCCGGCCCCAGCAGCGCTGCCATATTGTCCCACAAACAATGCAGTCATTAGCTGCGTGTAATAGGCAAGGTGTTTGACTTTCAAAAATGGATCTTTGATGCGCATGGGGAACGTGTAATACTGACGAAAGATACCCTGCCCCAGCTTCAGGGAGCTCAATTAATCCTTTTTCCAAAGCCAAAAATGCAGTTGGAAACGTGTTTACGATGGATTAAGGCATGTGGAAGGCCTCACACACAACTCATTGTGAACTAGGGGCACTCCAAGAGTGCAAACCTCCACCAAGGCAGCACAGTCCAAATCTTGGTGAGTAGGAGCAAAGTTCAGTTATCGCGTGTCATACAATTTCAAGATGGCTGCCGTGGCGGCCATATTGTTTGACTGATAGTGGTCAAAATCAATAGGGTTCATCCCTGATGTAATAGCGACCCACCCACAAAATTTCGGAGATATCCGTTCATTACTTTTTGAGTTATCTTGTACAGAAACAAACAGACAAACAAACAAATGGCACTGATCACATGACATCCTGCCAACTTCGTTTGGCGGATGTAATAAGATCAACAAACACATGGCTGAACATTTGCTCGAAGGTAAGCAAATGACATTTTTTGCCATTTCACCTAAACTTGTTAGTTACCAAGAATCTATGTATATGTTTTTGCTAAGAAGACCGAATTACACTAATGGCATCATTACTGTATACATCAACATAGTATTGTTTTTCGCCAGTGGACTTCTGCACGCAATACAGATGTAGCCACAAACTTGTAGCTATTCTGCTGAGAACATGAGCCACCCAGCACAGGCATTCACAACACTAGATAATATACTCAACAAAAAAAGTTAAGGACCATTTGATTTTGACCCGAGTATGTGAAATGTAAAAACTGAACGTAAATCAGAATTGTTGTTTACGTCATTTGTGTTAATCCAAGATAGAAAGTGCATCATAACATTTGATCAGATGACTTTATTACCCCAAAACAGGGTATCCATCAGAAAGACCAGAATCACACAAAGTTCAGACCATTAAATCAAAACATCAAACAATGTCGAAAGTCATTTCAGTATCTTGTGCGACCACCACTTGCTCTTACCACAGCTTGGCAGCGTCTTGAGGACTTGAGAAAATAATAGAGAAAAGACTAAGAGGTCCTTAAAATTTTTTGTTGAGAATACAAAACATTTAGCCAGACGGTGAAGGATTTTGTAATGGCATCATGTAATCTGTTTAGGAACTTTACCTTGAGAAATGTTGAATTGGTAGCTAGCCAGCTAACTAGCTACAGTTGGATTCAGAATGTCAGTCGCTTAGCCGAAATGAGTAAAGTTAGCTTGTCATCGAAATTGGTTTAGAGGAAAGCACTGATATAGCAAATGTTACATTAATGACTATTATGTCTAATATAGCCAGTTTAAGGGTTAGCTGCATTGTGCAATATAAAATAATACAAAGTCTAGCTAGCATATTGTCTGACTCACAGCCAGCTGACGTTAGACAGCATACTGGATTCGGTGTTATTTTTAGCTCAGTGATTGCAAAAAATGTATGAAAACTACTTACCCTGCTTTACACGTGCAGTACGATTCCTCTTGTATCTCCATCCATTCTGTTAAAAATTTTGTCATGGAGATATCCTTGCATGAAATAGTTGAGGCCTCTCTGGACGACTTTGCCAGACGAGTTGGATGTATTTGGTAAGAAACAAACTGCAAAATTTTGGGAAATGTGGAACTCTGCTGCATAGCATGTTAGGCATAGCAACAGTTAATAAGGGGGTGTGGAGCTGGTCAAAGCTATTCAGAAGGGTCCATTTCTTACCACAGTGTAATTTTTAGACATTGTTTTTGTTCTTTTGAGATCCACACGCAAATAGCACTTTTTCCATACACACCCCCCCCCTTTTCCAAGGCAACCTTTTGTTGGCAGCGGTGAAATCAAAAGCTGGACAAGGAGAACCATGTGCGGATGGCATGCTTGTGGTAGTGAGCAAAAATCACTTGAAATTGCCTTCCTTGCTTGACGGTGAGATTGCAAACCAGCAAACTAAAATACACAGTAACCTCACCAAGATAAGTGATTGTCAGTGCTCATAAAACCATTAGCTTAGTACTTTGGTTCTAGTTGATTACCGAGCTAGCTGCCATTAGCCGTGCTAAGCAGTAACAATGTAGCAAGCTACTCGGCTAATTGAGTTCACTTCTTCAAAGCGGTAAGCAGGAGTAGAAATTGGATTTTTTTTTTTTTTCACGAGACGTCTAAACTCGTAATCACTCAGGTTTACTAGTCCTCCCCATTTTTTACGAGACAGCCTTTTTTTTTTTAATTTACAGTGTCAATAAAATATCCTTTTTTGGTTTTTTTTGTACAACTGAAACTCACACCTATGCTACTTTAACTCCAATGATGTTCTAAGACTAATTAATCAGTCATGCCAATAAAGACAAGCGACAGATGACACAAGCCCTTAAGTGAAACAGAAAGAACCTTTTTCTTCATAATTAATAGCAAACGATAAAATCATCAAATTTCAAAGCTCTTTAGGACCTTGCACAAAGAGAAATCCCAAGCCAAGTATTGACGTGATCTAAAATTCTGGTATGTCATTTTGTTGGGTTAGAATCAATGCTGTCTGTGCTCATGTGTTTGACCACTGCCCAATTTTTTTGGCAAAACAGAACACTAAAGCGATACAACAATACAACGGAGTGCCAAAAATCCCTTCCTTATAATAGGTTTAAGTCCATACTTCACTTAAGAGTTGAGAACATTCTCTAATTTACACTGAATCACTAATTTTTTAGATTCTGAAAACGTAAGCAATGTTCTGATTGTCTAGTCCATCGTCGGTCGATCCTCGAATTCCAATGCAGGACGGTCCAGACCTCGACCATCACACAATAATTAGCAGTTCTTTGTGCAATTGGCACATCTGGAAATTATCGTTGTCATTGTTATTTTTTCATATTTGATATCTGTGTTAGCGAGGTGATTGAGTGATAACAAAAACAAACATTGGAAACGCAAGTATATGGCAACTAAGTGATTTCAAATTGCGCTGTGTATTATATAATCTCTCCAGAAGTTGACCTTTGCCAGCAGTGCGAGCACAAACATATTTACAATTTATTGGGGAAAGAATTCCATGTTCAACCTCCATGAACATTTAATGAAATCAGTGCCTTTTCGGTTTACCCTGATCTTTGGGTATCCAGAGAGACATTCAGGTGCGTAAAAACATCAAGCGTACATTCAGTCAAGAAAATTTAGAGTTTAATTTGTGATGCAGCAAAACGTGTTAACAGAAAATGATGGTGGGAGCAATGTTACTGATAACACACCAGGTTTCTAGGGTAAGTGCAGCATATTCATTTGTGTCATTAAGCCTCAATATTAGATTATAAACCCTCTTCTCACCAATAAAACCCCCCAAAATATATTGGCGCCCCCTTTTAAAATTGTTCTGACAAATAAAAAGCCAAAAAAAAGTGGAGGTTGGATACGGAATTCTTTCCATTTATTGGTATTTGACAATATTTTACGAGACACTCGGACTAGTTTGAGGTCAAATTAACTGGTCTGCTGTAATCTTTACTAGTGTGCAGACTAGTGGACTAATGCAAATTCCAAACCCTGGGTAAGTGTTTGTTGCATGCCAGTTGTTCATGGTTTTGATAAATGTCAGTTATAGAATCAGGGGTGAGATTTTGCTAGGCTGTGTGGTGCTCAGCTTATGGAAAAACATTACGGTTCTCAGCTGCAGCATGTTACACCCCAGTTGTGCACTCCTGTGACAATTCTCTTAGTATAGTTACGATTTATATAAGCTAGCTAGCTGGTTTGCTGTCTCGCGATCAAGCAAGGAAGGTCATTTCATGTGATTTTTAGCTCAGTTGATCCAACAGAGCAAAGGGAGCTTATGTAATCACGCAGCGGTGTCTGTGTCAGCATCGGTGTCAGCCTCTGTTAACTTTAACTTTGATCTTCTTCTGCCAAACCACTGAAGGCATCAATGTGAAATTTGGTGGGGAGGTACAGTGCTGTGAGAAAGTATTTGCCCCCTTCCTGAGTTCTTGTTTTTTTGCATATTTGTCACACTTAAATGTTTCGGATCATCAAACAAATTTTAATATTTGATAAAGATAACCTGAGTAAATACAAAATACAGTTACTAAAAGATGATTTCCTTTATTAAGGGAAAAAAGCAATCCAAACCCTCCTGGCCCTATGTGGAAAAAGTAATTGCCCCCCCCCCCCCCACCCCCGTTTAATCATGAATTAACTGCGATTAACCACATTATTTATATAGTTCAATTTCACTAGCCACACCCAGGCCTGATTACTGCAAACCTGCTTAATCAAGAAGTCACTTAAATAGAACCTGTCTGACAAAGTGAAGGAGGCTAAAAGATCTCAAAAAGCAACACATCATGCCGCGATCTAAAGAAATTTGAGAGCAGATGAGAGACAAAGACATTGAAATCTATCAGTCTGGAAAGGGTTACAAAGCCATTGCTAAGGCTTGGGGACCCCAGCAAACCACGGTGAGAGCCATTATCCAAAAATGGAGAAAACTTGGAACAGTGGTGAACCTTCCTAGGAGTGGCAAAATTACTCCAAGATCGCATCGACGACTCCTCCAGGAGGTCACAAAAGCACCCAGAACAACATCTAAAGAACTGCAGGCCTCACTTGCCTCACTTAAAGTCAGTGTTCATGATTCAACAATAAGAAAGAGACTGGGCAAAAATGGCATCCATGGGAGAGTTCCAAGGCAAAAACCACTGCTGACCAAAAAGAACACAAAGGCTCATCTCACATTTGCCAAAAAACATCTTGATGATCCCCAAGACTTTTGGGAAAATATTCTGTGGACTGACGAGACAAAAGTTGAACTTTTTGGAAGGTGTGCATCCCGTTATATCTGGCGTAAAGCTAACACAGCATTTCATGAAAAGAACATCATACCAACAGTTAAGCATTGTGGTGGTAGTGTGATGGTCTGGGGCTGCTTTGCTACCTCAGGACCTGGACGACTTGCCATAATTGATGGAACCGTGAATTCTGCTCTCTACCAGAAAATCCTGAAGGAGAATGTCTGGCCATCAGTTCGTGACCTCAAGCTCAAACGCACTTGGGTTATGCAGCAGGACAATGATCCGAAACACACCAGCAAGTCCACCACTGAATAGCTTAAAAAAAAAAAAAATGAAGGTTTTGGAGTGGTCTAGTCAAAGTCCGGACTTGAATCCAATTGAGATGCTGTGGCATGACCTTAAACAGGCCGTTAATGCTCGAAAACCCTCCAATCTGGCTGAATTTAAACAATTCTGCAAGGAAGAGTGGGCCAAAATTCCTCCTCAGCGACGTGAAAGACTCATTGCCAGTTATCGCAAACGCTTGATTGCAGTTGTTGTTGCCGCGGGTGGAACAACCAGTTATTAGGTTTAGGGGGCAAATACTTTTTACACGTAGGGCCAGGTAGGTTTGGATAGCTTTTTCCCTCAATAAATGAAATCATGATTTAAAAACTGCATTTTGTCTTTACTCATGTTATCTTTGTCTAATATTAAAATTTGTTGGATGATCTGAAACATTTGAGTATGACAAATATGCAAAGAAATCAGGAAGTGGGCAAATTTTCACTGCACTATGTATATACAGTACCAGTCAAAAGTTTGGACACATTTTGCTAATGTCACAGTACTCTGTTTTGAGAGAAATTTAAATGGCCTAACTTCTCTAAATAATCTCAAATGGAATCTTGTAAGAGGTAAACAGAAGTTAAAAGAGAATAATTTACTTGTTTGAATAGTGTCCAAAATTTTGAAATTCTAAAAGAAGCCATATTTTACGAAGTAAACAGACATACAAGCTCTTTCCATTTCCAACGGGCAATTTAAAATCAAGCTGTTTTGGGACTTATTGGGGAAAAAAGGTAGAAGAAAAGCGCACCACCAGTGCAGCAAATCTTTGGGAAGTTACAGAGCCGCACAGCTGAAACTCATTGTAGCCATATAACTGACCTTGTAAATTTTTTTTTTTTTTTTTTTTTTTTAAGTATGCTCAGGAAATATGACCATAAATGCTGGTTAGTTTGATGGATTTAAGAATTAGATCTTTTTTTGCAAAATGACGGGAGACCATTTCCTTATGTATTGTAAGAAAAATGTGAGTATGTCCAAATTTTTGACTGGTACTGTGTGTGCGCATATATATATACACTGCCCGGCCAAAAAAAAAAGTCGCCGTTTGGAAATTAATGAACAAATTCTATAATTGGATCATTATTGCGGTTATTAATATGTTTCAGCTGGCAATAATCATTTTTACCCCGATGATGAAGCGCGTTGCTACTCATTTCTTAAAAAATCATGTCGGAAGACACATCCCTTGATGGTGGAAAAGATGTTACAGTATTTCAGAACGGGCAAGTTATTGGCCTGTATTTAGCAAAGAAAGTCCATGAATGACAAAAACAAGTATGAGGAATCATTTTCACAAACAAATTTGCCACCACATTAAAAGTTATTGGGATGTGCTCAGGAAAGACCACCGAGTGGTTCAGCCATTATGTCGAGAAGACAAGGGGCCCTATCTTGCGCCAGAGTCCCTAAACCCGTTATTTGGGGATTTAGCATTGCGTAAGAGGCGTTCCCCCGCAAAAGTTGCTATCTTGCACACCTGCCTATATCCCTAAAACACCTGCGCTACCCGTTATATTATGCATAGGCGTGGTTTGGGCGTTGCACCAGTTAAACCAATCAGTGTGCTAAGTGCGATTGCCTTCAGGAGCAGGCTGCGCTATTCCAAATCCTCAAATCGAAACCCGTGATGGAGAGAGGAAGGTCGCCACGTTTCTCCGAAGACGAAGTTAAATTGCTCGATTAAATTGCATGAGGTTAAATTGCATGAGGTCAAATCCAGACAGGGGAGGATCTGTTTTTGTTAAGTTAATCATGAATTGTAGTATTATTATTATTATTATTATTATTATTATTATTATTTGACATTGACATATTGTTTTAATGTTTGGTATGTAATTTAAAAAAAACATCAAGCCTACCCCTTTTGTGATTGAAACTTCAAGAAAAAAAAAAGAAAGAAAAAAATGCGTTTCACCATGATTGGGTCATGCCTCCAATTGAGCTGAGTGGGTGTTGGAATGACCCACTAGCATAGAAAAATAGTGCCACAGTAACTCTAACAGCAACGGGCAAGGCATACGGACAGCTGGCAGCGGTGTATACATCATCTGCAACCAGGTAACATAATTCCGTCACTGCCTGATTGGAGAGGCGCAGTTTTGTCACGCGTTCTCGTTCTGTGGGAAATAATACTCAGGGCCGGCGCTAGACCTGAAAATTTGGGGGAAAATATCCTTCCCTTTATTGACTACAATTAGTCCTGGCTAATTCTAGATGGTTTTCTCTTAACACGTTTTCCAATTCAAGAATATTCAAGTGGCAATTGAAGACACGGCTTCTCTCCCCCATGCGATCTAACAGCGACAAAGTAATGGGCTACATTCAGTACAGAAAAATAATTTAATTATAAATAGGTCTATGCACTGGCACTCAGCAACGGAAATTTTTTTTCCAGCGAGAGCGGCATTTCAGAACTCTTTTTGCGAATGAAGGTAATTTCGGGCAAAGCACGCACACCTGTTTTTGCAGCACGGTCACGCAACTTGCTGTAAAAAAAAAATTGACAGCTGTCCGATCGAAAATGTTAACGGATCTAAACCACGTACTTGTCACCAGAATTACCTTCATTCGCTGAAGAGTTCTGAAATGCCGCTCTCGCTGGAAAAAAAGTTACGTCGCTGAGTGCCAGTGCATAGACCTAATTATAATTCATTATTTTTCTGAAGTGAATGTAGCCCATTTGTCGCTGTTGGATCGCATAGGGGGAGAGAAGCCCTGTCTTCAATTGCCAAATGGGTGGTTTGAGGACCCGCTATATGCTTTCCCTAATCCGTGTGGTCAAGATAGCAATTTTAGGGAAAGCGCATAAACACGCCCACGGGTACACCTCCAGTCGCAAGTTAAGGTCAGGTGAGGGAGAGAGACAACAAAACCTAGAATTAGCCCCTGTGGCTAAATTTACCCTTCAATTATATCAACCATGAAAGTGAAAACATTTAAAATACAACAACACATTAAGTGATTCCCGTGGGAATAACAAGTAAAGCGATTTCCAATGAACCAAGATAATGCATATATATATATATATATATATATATATATATATATATATATATATATATAAACAGCGCGCAGTTGGGGCCCGTACATTGGTGCACAAAGGTAATGTCAGCGTTTAAGCCAGAGGTGTCAAACTCATTTTAGTTCAGGGGCCACATACAGCCCAATTTGATCTCAAGTGGGCTGGACCAGTAAAATCATAGCGTAATAACCTATAAATTATGACAACTCCAAATCTTTCCCTTTTTTAGTACAAAGAAGTACAAGTACATTCTGAAAATGTTCACATTTAATGAACTATCTTTTTACAAAACATATTATGAACCTGAAATTTCATAAGAAATATAAACACAATTTCAACAATATTATTCCTCAGTTTAAATTTGCAAATGTGCATTAGAACTTACAGATCACAGTGGATGTACAATGGCAAAAAACATTTAGTCACAGGTATCTGGAACTGAACAATATGGTATTTTACTTTATGAATAAAACAACTTGTCAAGATCTACAAATTATTTTAATTTTACATACATTTCCACATCTGTGTAGTATTCCTGACCACCTGAACTGAGTCACCACACCACACCATACAAAATAAAGTGGGAGCTATTAAGGGAGAAGGTTAAATGATCCCCATGCCTTGTAAATGAATAAAATTTATACATAAAAATACATAAAAGTTGTGGCAGTGCATGAGCAATAAGGTTCCACCAAACCAAAAAATCTATTGTACTGAAGCTGCTGACTTATATTATATTGCACAATGTTCAGTGTCTTTTAAATATTTTTCACAGTATGAATTAATTTTCACAGAACTGTATTTTTCAGGGTGCAAAAGTGTCTGAAGCAGCATTTTACATGAATTAGGCTTACTCATTGTTTAATTTGCTCCTGAAACTTAGCATCTTTTAGACTTCACAAGTGCATCAACATCAGGTGTCAGATCCTGAGTAGCAGCCAATTTCAGAATGTCATTTAAGTGCTTGTGTGTGAGCCTTGAGCGCAGCTTTTTTATTGATACTCACTACAGAGAAAACTTGTTCACAAAGGTAGGTAGTCCCAAACATGCACAAAACTTTTGCAGCCAGGGCTGTCAATTTGGGGTACCCTGGCAAGAGATACTGATAAAATATGTCCAAGCCCGCCAAGGCAAATTTGTCCTTCAAATCTGAATCACACTGCAAATCAATTATTTCAAGTTGCATGTCGACGGGCACATCAGAAGCCTTGACAGTGAATGGCGAGCGGAAAACTGCGAACTCTGTCTCAAGTTCGCCAAAGACCTGAAACCTTTGCTCAAACTCCCGCAGTAATCCCGTAATCTTGTTTTTGTACCGACTCATGTCAGCATTAATTCCGGTCACACGCACATCTCTTAGACGAGGAAAATGAGCAGGATCGCCACTTGACAGTTGTGTTTCCCACAAGGTCAGCTTAAACTTGAACGCGCTTATGCTGTCATAATACTGTGTGACAACTTTTTTGCAGCCTTGCAACATTTTGTTCAAATTATTCAAGTGCTCCGTAATATCCACCATAAATGCAAGGTCCTGCAACCATTCTGGGGATTTAAATTCCAACAATGGTTTGCCCTTTTTCTCCATGAACTGTCCAATTTCCTCTCGTAGATCAAATAAACGCTTCAGCACGGCACCTCGGCTTAACCACCTTACCTCAGTGTGGTATGGCAGTCCATAGGTAATGTCTTTATCACTAAGAAGGTTGTCAAACTGTCGGTGATTTAAACCTCTGGCTCGAATGAAATTAACTGTTCGGACAACCACTTCCATGACGTGATCCATTTTTAACGACTTGCAACACAATGCCTCCTGGTGCAAAATACAGTGAAATGTCCAAAAATCATGTCCTCCATTTGCGGCCTGCACTTTCTCTCTGAATTTTGTCACAACACCTGCTTTTTTCCCGATCATTGATGGCGCGCCATCTGTAGCCAGGCTGACAGCGCGGGCCCAGTCCACTCCGACCCTGTCCAGCGCTCCAACGAGAGAGTTGAAAATGTCGACCGCTGTTGTGGTGTCCATCATAGGCACCAACTCAAGGAACTCCTCGGTGACGGTCAAAGTCTCATCAACACCACCACGAAAATGGCTAGTTGCGCAACATCTGTAATGTCCGTGCTCTCATCAATTGCGACCCAAAATGCAACAAATGACTTGACTTTCTGCTTCATTTGGCTGTCCAAATCTATCTGAAGGATCTGAAATCCTATCTGCCACAGTGTTTCTCGTCAGACTAATATTGGCAAAAGCCTGTCGCTTTTCAGGACACACGATTTCTGCAGCCTTCAGCATGCACGTTTTCACGAACTCACCCTCACAGTATGGCTTTGATGCTGATGCTATTTCGCTAGCAATAAGGTAGCCAGCTTTCACTGCTGCGTCACTGATCTCTTGGCTACGAGTAAAAACAGACTGTTTCCTCAGACCCGCTAACTATTCATTTATCTTCTCTCTTCTCCGTTGTCCTTGCAAGCTGTTCTATTTTTCGCCATGGTTAGTCTCATAGTGGCGCCTAATATTATATTCTTTGAGCGCTGAAACTAGCTGCGAGCACACCAAGCACACAGGTTTCCCATTAACCTCCGTGAATAAATAGGAAAGGGTCCATTTTTTTGGAAAACTCTACACTCCGAGTCCACTTTTCTCCTTTTTGACAAAGCCATTTTGAGTAATGCGGGTGCCACAGTGTGTAATTTTGACAGCAAAAAAAAAAAAAAAAACACAGTGCGACACCCAGTGCACAAATTAGGAATAGCAGTTACTTTTATTGAAAAATTGTAGTTCATGTTTTTTCTGTAATTTTTACACATTGCAAAGTCATCCCGCCGGTCGGATTGGACCCTCTGGCGGGCCGGTTTTGGGCCCGCGGGCCGTACGTTTGACACCCCTGGTTTAAGCAAACGTTAGCTCCGCCAAGGATCCACAGCTTTCTGAGCCGTAGGCAAAGTAGCAACCGCTATAGTGCCCTTGATACGACAAGCTCGCGGCAAAAGGTGTGTGTGATAGCAGTGTGTGTTACTCACAAGCACTCGTCCCACTCAGTCCTGGAGCTTACAGCTGTGTCCTTCAGCCAGCCTCCGGGCTAACTGCACGGCAAGGGGAAAAGCAACGAATCGCAATCTGCTTCGGCTAGCCTAGCGGTCAACGCGGATTGGCGGTGCAGCCACGGCTCCGGTGGGTCCAGCACCGAGTCCTCCTCCAACGCGTCCTCCGAAGCAGCCAGCAGTGGCACCAGGCTGATCTAACCAAAGTGAGGGATCGGTAACTCCGGTGGGCCCAGCACCGGAGTATGAGCGAGTCCTTCCTCAAATCTTGGCGATGTAGAACTGCAGCGAGCACTCGAGCCTCCAGTCACAGGTCTTCAACAGCCCACAAAGTTTACCTTAGCCTGAAGTAATCCGTAACACTAGCGCTGATATACAGCGAGGTTATAAGAAACTTCAAGGGCAAAACAAAACAAAGCTAAACAGTTGAATGATACGAGACTCTGTCGCTGTCTCCACTGAAACGGGCCCATGTACAAAGCTATGTACCGACGGTCTCCGGTAATCAGCACGAGCAGACAGAAGCGTGACCTCACTCAGCTTAATCTAGACCTGGACTGCCTGAGAACTCCTCTCATGAGGTGATGGAATCTTCAGGTCGCTCGCGAGTTCGCGGGCATCAAACATGTACTGATTATTATTGGTGGATTATTAAATTCAAAGAAAAACACAGAAGAAATACATCTGATTGGCCAACAGTGAAAATATTCCAAAACACAAAGCATTATGGTAAATGGAGTTATGTAAAATACACAGTACACAGTATTATTTTAGAGGACCTTATATATATATATATATATATATATAATCCTGCTAAGCTGAACAACTGGTAAATAAAACCACTCTCCTGCAACTCAATAGTCGTTTCTTTAATATTTCTGAGCCCGGTCTTCCATCACAATCTCGGGCAAAGACAGGTCTTTACGACATTGCATTTCCCTTTCTGATCGGACTCTGCATTAGCTCGCTATATGGCCAGCAAGAACAGAGACGACTTATTTGACATGGCTTGGGACGAGTGAGAGATATACACGCTGCAAGTACTGGAAAATAACGTCGCCAAAACGCAGTCTAAAGATTCCCGCTTCCTAGTGGTGTTAGATTACAAATTATAAATGAATACTCATGAAATTTTATGCAAGGCTGTACAATTTCAGATAATTTTCCTCTCAGTGTCAAAGAGCAGTGAAGTTTCATGCTAGAAGAGAACAAACCGCTACACTCGGACCGCAGTAATTTAGATTGAACTCTGAATATGCATAATATATGAGCACATTAAATTCACCACAAAGGAATTTGCTCATTGTCACATTTTCAAATCTTCATTTTCTTAGGTTGTTTCCCATTACATATGGCTCATTCGTGCCATGAGTTTTTACCCCTCAGCCCCGAATAATTCGGGCTGCGGGGTATTGTCATCACGCGTGGCGTCCGTCCTTCCGTCCGTCTGTCGGTCTGTCCGTCCACAATTGTATTCCTTGCATTAAGTCAAAAACGCCACTGCTGATCAACTCCATTTTTGGTGTGGGTATTGGGGGTGGGTAGCTACACAAGCCTATCAATTTTCGTTGCGCTCCAATATCTAATATGGCTGCCACGGCTGCCATCTTGAATTTGAATTCCGCGCATTAAGTCCAAAACGCCTCTGCTGATCAACGCCATTTTTGGTGTGGGTGTTGGGAGTGGGTAGCTACAGAAGCCTATCAATTTTCGTTGCGCTCCAATGTCTAATATGGCTGCCACGGCTGCCATCTTGAATTTGAATTCCGCGCATTAAGTCCAAAACGCTTTTTCTGATCAACGCCATTTTTGGTGTGGGTGTTGGTAGTGGGTAGCTACAGAAGCCTATCAATTTTCGTTGCGCTCCAATGTCTAATATGGCTGCCACGGCTGCCATCTTGAATTTGCATTCCGCGCATTAAGTACAAAACGCCATTGCCGATCAACACCATTTTTGGTGTGGGTGTTGGGAGTGGGTAGCTACAGAAGCCTATCGATTTTTGTTGCGCTCGGATATCTAATATGGCAGCCACGGCTGCCATCTTGAATTTGCATCCATGGCTGAGGGGTAACGCCCGCTTTGCGGGGCTATGCTATTTTTGTTGACTAGATTACCCTAGCCTGAATTGAAGTGCGCGCCACAGTCTATCTCTAGGTCGTTGTTTGTCGTGGTTCTTCATCAAAAAATGACTCAAATTCTCGCCCGTACAAGATGCGTGAAAGGCCTTACATATGACCAAAATGGTCATGTCCAGAGTAGAGGGAAGAAAATTAACTTTTGACAGATTTAAATTTATAAAACTGCCGGCATGTTTAGTTGTCCTCATTGGTAGTTTAAGTTGTCCAGATCTATTTCAGGTTGTCTAGACAACAGGATCATCGCTTATTACAAACACTGAATAGCATACACTAGCAGTGGCGTTGCCAGAACTGAAAATTGGTGGGGCCCGGAACATCCCGTGACAACAATTATTAGTCCTGGCTTGTTCATTTTCCTTTAGAAACATGCTTCCCAATTATAATAATAATCCATTGGCAGTTGAAGTCATGGCTTCTCTCTCCTTGTGATCTATGGCCAACTAAATAATTGCCGAAAATCAGAACAAAAAAATACTCAAAAATGGGCCAATGCTTCACGAAAGACAAAATCTGCTCTGAAACTTCCACGGTACCTTTTCTGCACATCAGGTGATTTAACTTGTGCTTCATGATCGTTTAAAGTGTTCAAATGAAATAAAAGACTATTTGAAATGTCTTTATGCATAGCTTCTAAGCCCTGAGAAAAGAAAAGCGCGAGAAGTGAGGAGTCATAATCGGTTTCCATGTTGCTAGTGGTGAAATCTACCGTAACGCACGTGAATCTGAAAAACTTCCATGCACAAAGATTTCAATTCTGTGTGAGAATCTCTTAAATAAGCGTTGACTGAATAATAACTGATCCGCGTTCCAATTAAATATCGCCTTTCACTCTCGGTACTGCGTGGGTTGATTAAAAAGTGGGACTCTGCAATTAAATTTGATTTCGTTTGCTGAATTAAAGTTTTCAATTTTCACTTTTGTTATTAAATGCAAGATGGCTGACTACGGGGTGAGAATGTGATATGCCACTAAAAAAGCATGAGATTCACACCATATGCGCGAGAGTTCCCATATATGCAATTTTGAATAACGCTGATTTAAATACACCACATTGCACGTTCAAGTGAATGATTGTCATCTTACCTAAATGGGGAGAACACCTGATGGTGTGGAGTGTTTTTGCACTGAGTCTATTGTTAATTGTGAAAATGATTGAGAACAAGTCTGGACTAATAATTGTTGTAAAGGGATGTTCTGTGCCTCACCAAATTTTCAGTTCTCGCTAGGCCGCTGCACACAAGTAACACAACCCGAAAGCCAGAAGTGATCGATCTCAACGCGCTGCTGATGCTGGGCAAGGTGCCGGAAAACATCATGGGTTCGCTTTTGATCTTGGCAAATGGGGTGGGAACATCAATGAAATGGCGCAGCATAATAGAGAATTAAAATCAATTGTGTCTGCTGAACAGGCACCCATTGAATGCCATTGCAAGTTGAAATGCATTGTTTGAGATGTCCTGTGTCAGATGAAAGCTGCTATTCGCTGCTGCATAGTGCTCCTTTAAGCTGTTGCACCTACATTTGTTGTCATTTTCTGTTGGAGCTAGCTTACATCCATTCATGGAGACTCATGTCTCTGTCTGACTGCGAAGGCTGTGCTCTTCTCTCTGAGAAGGTTACCAAGCTATAGTGGGCTCCAAAATTACTGGCACCCCTGACTGGCAATGCACAGACAATACTTTAAAAAAATTCAAAAAATGTGTTCATGGAGAAACTCTAAATGGCAACATGTATGCAATACTGTATGATAATGTTTCAAAGGAAGCAACTATAATCATTTACTGATTTAATGAAAACTCCATTTCCTTAAAACAAAGTTTTACAAATAATGGCAAAGATTCTTCTATAACATCAACCAAAATTAAACCAGGTATTGAATTCCACTTACTTAAAGGTCCCCTATTACACCACCTGGTGCACAGCTAATTAGCCATTATGAGCCAGTTCAAAATTCCCCCTTCCTGACATCACAATGAAATAATGAATTCAAAATGAAATAATAAAATCTTATTGACTGCTTGGCTGAAGATGATCAGTTCTTCTTGCCTCTGATTGGTTACTTCCACATGTGATGTCAAGGAGTAAAAGATTTTGAAATGGCTTGTAATAACTAAGTGGCTGTGCACCTGGTGACTTAATAGGGGACCTTTAAGTTTTATCTAAGTGTTAAGGAACTATATTGAGCCATTACATCAGTTCCTGTTTCACTAGGGTATAAAAATGAGGTAAAACACATGCAATATCCTTTTGTCATCCAACACCATGAAGAAAACAAAACAGCTGTCAGTTGCAAGGAGGCAGATGCTCATTGACCTTCATAAATCAGGTAATGGCGACAAGAAGATTCACAAGCAACTGAATATGCCACTGAGCTCTATCAGGTCAATTATTTAACCCCTTTGTGCAGATGAGTCCACCCGTGGACATGGAGCTTCAAATTTCTGCACGCAGTTACAATATTCTATCACTAGATGGCACACCCGGATCAGTTATAGAATATTCACGAGCAAGCCGAGCTCGAACACGGTTTAGAATAGATGAGTTCACTCCAGTCCCTTTTTTTTCAGGAGTTGCCTGAATTAAACTCCTCAGCTAAGCCTGATATGCAAACTGCTTAATATGCTTGCCCATAGTATCTATCCAGCAGTTCAAAAAAATGATCTCTTGTGACAGAAAAAATTGTTGTCCTCTGTAGCAACCACTTCAGCTACAGTGAGCCAGTGGTATCCCAACAAGTAGTAAAGAAAAATCCGTTTTCTGAAGCAAAAATTTGACATGGTATTGATACTATGTCATTCTACCATCAATTATAGTCATCACATATGAAAAACGCGCAGTTCCCTACCATGGATTTACGTGTATACTTCTCCATGGACTAATTCAGCACTCCCTTATATCCTTGTAAATATGTTGATAGCCCATAACTCAATTATTTACGAAGGCTCATCTGCGTAACGCACACTTATGCAACCCCAATTCCGAAATAGTTGGGACAAAGTGTAAATTGTGAATAAAATTAAAACGCAATGACTTTCAAATCACACCTGCCAGTGTTTTAATCACAATAGAACAGAGATAACGTAGCAAATGTTGAAACTGAGAAATTTTACAATTTTATCCACAAAATGAGCTCATTTCAAATGTGATGGCTGCTCCAGATCTCAAAAAAGTTGGGACAGGGGCCTGTTTACCATGGTGTAGCATCCCCTATTCTTTTTAACAGAGTTGAGGCGTCTGGGCATTGAGGAGACAAGTCTCTTGAGTTTAGCCATTGGAATTTGATCCCACTCTTGTTTAATACAGGTTTCCAGCTGCTGGAGAGTTTTGGGTCTCCTTTGATGGACTTTTCATTTATTTATGCGCCAAATGTTCTCAGTCGGTGAAAGATCAGGACTACAGGCAGGCCAGTTCAGCTCACGGACTCATCTACTACGAAGCCATGCTGTTGTAATAGCTGCAGTATGTGGTTTTGCATTGTGTTGCTGAAATACACAAGGCCTTCCTTGGAATAGATGTCGTCTGGAGGGGAGCATTATGTTGCTCTAAAACCTTTATCTACCTTTCAGCATTCATGGTGCTTTTTAGGTTGCCGGCTGTAGGCCAGTAACCTATTGTCGTCACTTTGCTTCCGGCGGCGTCGTCGGCGGCGTCCGTTTAAAGCCGTACCTCAAACGGTCCGATGAATTTTTTTTAAATGTGGGGATGTGATCAAATCGGTCATCAAGTTAATGCCAGAGCAAAAAATTTTTTGATTGACTCGTTCGTTTAGACTTGGTGGCCATTTTTATGTCGAAAATGGCCATTTTTGGCACTTAGGTGCAATTTTCTCAAAAACTGGTGAATTTTTTTTTTTTTTTTTTTTTCGCCGCAATGGAATCAGTATCATGACCTGCTTCAACAATGTAAACAGCGTTAAACTTAAATGTAAACTTGCTTAATATGACATTTAGAGCTTAGATATGTATGAGGCACCTAAAGGGAATCGTGTATGCCAAACATTCTCGGTTGTTTGAAGGTCAAATGGAAAAAATGTGTTATAACAGCTTAATGTGGCGTTTAGAGCTTAGGTATGTGTGAGGCACCTATAGGGAATCATGAAAGCCAGACATTCTCGGCAAGTTGAATATGACATTGGGCGTCAAGATCAATTGCAAAAATTGCTATAACTTGCTGAATATGGCAATTGGAGCTCAGGTATGTTTGGGGCATCTATAGGAAACCATGTATGCTGAACATTCTTAGGCAGTCAGTCAAATTTGATGTTGGGCCTCAAAGTCAAGGTTATATGACAAAAATGTCCCATATTTGTTTAATATTGTTTGTAGAGCTTAGGTATGTATTGGGCACGAATAGCAAATCATGTATGCTGGTTGTTTTTGACATATTGGACTTGACCTTGGGCAACAAGGTCCAGATGATGACAAAACAGCCTAAAAGTGTTTAATGTTGGCTTTAGATCTTCGGTATGTCTTGGATACTAATGACAAATCATGTATGCTGATCAAACATACCATATTGGATTTGACTTTGGTCTTCAAGGTCAAGGTCATGTGACAAAATCATTATTTATTTCCTTGTTTAATAATGTCTTTAGAAATTACTATGCATTAGGCACTAACCTATATTAATTAAAATTCTTACGGGCATTGTAACCGCATGGTCGACCTTTTTTCACGGTCAATTGCGGCAATAAAAACTGGTCAAAACCCATGTTTGGATGTTTGTTCCTATTAGCGTCATGGAATATAAAGAATAATACTAATTAGACCCACTCGGTGGCAGTGTTGAGTAAAAAAAAAAAAAAAAAAAAAATCATTGTCTGAAAGCAGAGCAAGAACCAGAAGTGAATTGAGAAGATGGCGCACTTCACCAATTGAAAGCAGACAACAGTGAAAGTTCAGGTTAGAAAAAAATCTAATCGGATTTCATGATGTAGACTTCTTAAAGATTATATTTTTGCTGAATGGCAGAAATGTTGCTGTCTGTCACTCATGAAAAAGTGTGACTACTCAGTCGAGTTGCCCGATAATGGTAACTAAAACCCCTTTCTCACTGAGCTGCATTGGCCCGTGGAAGTGTGTGGATGAAACAGTTCCCTTCTTTCGCAGAGAAGAATTGATTCGAAGAACCATGAATTGATTCGCAGTGGTACGGGACCATTCGCCATCACCGCCAAAATTCGCTAAAAAAATTAAACGGGTTAAATTTTTTCGCGGATGTCCGAGCTGGAGCTTTTTAACGGCGATATCGTGTAGACAACGTGTTGCTTTTGCTAGAATTCATGTTGGCTTGCTGTTGAATCCGCGGACTGATGCTAGTTACTTTTCTCCTGTTGGAGCTGCAACTGCCGGCAACCTTCAGGGCCCTTGGCACTCTAGTTAAAATATGCAAGTGTCTCACACCATATGCACTAAAGCATCCCCATACCATCAGAGATGCTGGATTTTTACTGAACACTGATAACTGGAGGGGTGGTCTTCCTCCTCTGTAGCCCGGAGGACACGACGCCCATGATTTCCAACAAGAATGTCAAATTTGGACTCGTCTGACCTCAGGACACTTTGCCACTTTGCTACAGTCCATTTTAAATGAGCCTTGGCCCACAGAACACGGCGGCGCCTCTGGGTCATGCTCAACAACGGCCTTGTCCCTTACACACAGAGATTTTTCCAGTTTTTCTGAATCTTTTGATGATATTATGCACTGTCGATGACGAGACCTTCAAAGCCTTTGCAGTTTGATGTTGAGGAATATTTTTTTTAAAGTATTCCACAATTTTTTTTACGCAAGCCTTCACAGGTTGGAGAGCCTCTGGCCATCTTTACTTCTGAGAGAGTCAGCCTCTCTAAGACATCCCTTTTATAGTCAATCATGTTACACACCTGATGCCAGTTAACGTAATAACTTGCTAAATGTTCTTTCAGCTGATTCTCTTATATATTGAGTGCTTTTTCAGCCCTTTTTTTTGCCTGTGTCCCAACTTTTTTGAGACCTATTGCAGCCAGAAAATTTGATATGAGCTCATTTTGTGGATAAAAATGTAAAATGTCTCAGTTTCAACATTTGAAATGTTATCTATGTTCTATTGTAAATAACATATTGGCTCATGTGATCTGAAAGTCATAGCATTTTGATTTTATTCACAATTTACACTTTGTCCCAACTATTTCGGAATTGGGGTTGTAGTTCACGCCCATGTGACTAGTTTCTTATCCAATTCCAGATAGTTTATAACTTTCTACAGTAACTGAAAGACACTGATTGGACATTAGGAATAGTATACAAACCTGAAACCTGCGCGTAAAAGTAAGTTAGGTTGTATTCTCCTAATGTTGGGTATGGTTGCGCAGCTGAAAATGACGTGATTTCAAAGAAAAAAAGACATCCAAAACCAGTCTGTAGTGTTTTGTTACATTTACGGGATTTAAATGCGATACAGACTTGGGCAATAGGAATTATTCCGAATGAAACAGGACTGGAGGGTTCCTTCTACCCGATACATCTGTCTCTGGAGGAGGGAATCAATTAAAAAAGGTTATACTGCTACTCTGTTTGCATTTTGCTGAATGTGGCTTTTTGTTTTAGAATTTATACCGTGTTCAACGAAATCGAATGCTGAGGTGTTTGTTTCAGGAAAATGCAAGCAGCTCACGCGCTTTGATAGACCCCCTGGTACGTTCATTTCACCATTCTGTTCAATTTGGGGTAGAAAATTGTCCTGATTATTCCTGATAATGGAATATTCTGTTGAAATAAGGTATATATCAGATGTTATTGAGTTATACTTGTTCCTTATAAGGTGTGGTAAGTGTTTTATATAAGGTCGCAAGCTTGGAAGCGGGAACTGCTAGCTTTTCATTGCAGGGTGAATGTTCTTACTGTTAAATAAGCAGTTCCTTTAATGAGTATGTATGCAGGTTAGTATTGACAAAATTTTAAACTGCATCATGCAGAAAAGGCATGTTTTGTGTTTGGAGAGGTGACTGGTGTCCATTGATGTCCAACTGCACCTATATTGATAAACTCATGCTAAATTCAACGAGAAAAGCATTACTTCATATTGAATTTCATGTGTCAAAAGTTGATTTGTGTTAAATACATGATTATTTTATGATTTGACAGTGCACCATTTTGGGAAATGTTAGAGTTTGGGAAGCCACTTGGAGAGCTGTCTTATTTCGCTCCGAGTGAGTTGGTCATTTAGAATTTAATACTGAGATCAATTAAAATTGTGGTCAAGGAGTTTATGATCCCAGATATGTCTAGTTTTAACCCCCAGCCATTTTTCAATTCTCAGTATAATTTTTTTTTTACAATTTCAACGCTGAATTTTCATGAAGTTTTTTGTTTGCAGCCCCTTTTCTCTAACAAAATCATGAAAATAAACTGAAATACGATGGAATTCTAAATGCTTCAAGTCTCCTGACTCAGTTAAGCCATTCCTTTCCTGTCTGTGAAGCTGCAATCTTAAATTATAAAGCCTTAAATAAGGTAACCCATAAATAGCCAAATTTGACTAACCCACAAAGGGGTTAAAAATTCCAAAGATAGAGAACTGTTGGAAACCTCAAGGGTAGAGGGTGCAACTGCATTTTGCCTGCCAGGATACTGAGGAGAATGGTGAGAGAAGCAACAAAATCCCCAAGAATCACTGTGAAGGAATTGCAGGTCTTGGTTGCATCTTGGGGTCACCAGGTTTCAAAAAACTCCAGGCACCACTTCCACAAACACAGGCTCTTTGGAAGTGTTGTCAGAAGAAAGCCTTTTCTGACCAGAAGATATAGAAGCAAGCGCTTGGAGTTTGTCTGCCGCAATCTAAATTATGGCTGGAACAAGGTGCTTTGGTTAGATGAGACCAAAATTGCACGGTTAGTTCAGATACAACATCGGCATGTTTGGCATTGAAACGGAGATGCATACAGGGAGAAGCACCTCATACCCATAGTGAAAGATGATGGTGGGTCAGTCATGTTTTGGGGCATTTTTAATTCAAGAGGTCCGTGGGCACTGGTTAAGATAAATGGCATAATGAATAACACCAAGTATCAGGATATTTTGGCTGACAATCTGGTTGCCTTTGCCAGCAGGCTGGAACTTGGCCATAGGTGGACTTTCCAGTCGGACAATGACCCTGAGCGTATCTCATGATCCACTCAGAAATGGTTCTCTGACAATAAAATCAACATTCTGCAATGGCCATCTTAGTTGCCAGACCACAATCCAATTGAAAACCTGTGGGCTGAGTTGAAGAGGGCAGTTGATAAATGCAAAGCTAAGAATGTGAAGGATCTTAAAAGGATCTGGTTAGAGCAGTGCTTCCCAAAGCTGTCCTGGAGGGTCACCTGTCCTGCATGTTTTAGATCTCTCCCTGTACTAGCACAGGTGATTCAAATGATCAGCTCATCATTGACCCCCTGAAGCTGATTGGTAAAGACCTGATTATTTGAATCACCTGTGCTGGAGCAGGGAGAGATCTAAAATATGCAGGACAGGTGGGCCTCCAGGAGAGGTTTGAAAAGCACTGGCTTAAAGGAATGGTCCCACATTCCCCCCCAAATATGGGCCTTAACCTTGTTAAAAATTACAGGGAAAGCCTCCATGCTATTATCCTTGCCTGAGGTGGTTGCACTAAGTACTAAATGAAGGGTGCAAATTTTTATCAAACCTTGATTTTGTTGAAATTAATATTGTATTAAAGGATTGTCATGATTTTGGTCGTTTCCATTAAAGCTTTAATAAAGTAAATATTTTGTTTCTCTATAATTTATTTTTTTTGTATTTGTGCATTGCCAGTCAGTATTCATATTATTTGTATTCTCTCAATCAAAGACAGTAGCCTGGTTTGGTCTGTCTGTTTCTCATTTTCACATCATGATTATTAGCTGCATTTTGGTTTTTGATTAGTTAGTTGGCTAAATAAATGGGCTGATTGTTGGTCAAGTACAAGGGAATAGATTTAAGGTTGACCAATTATGCCAAAGTGATGGAAGCTGTCCAACCTTGCTGGTAATTAGCTTCAAAATGCAGTTGTTGTCCCGGTAGCATTCCAAATGGCCTCTCACGTTTGATTGTTATACACCACATCAAAAATGCGTCATAGAAAAGATAAAAAGCAAGCTCGTCCATCTGCCCCATGGCGGCAGTTACTTTTATTGCGCTTAATGATGTCGACAAATTTGTCGACCAGCCCTTGGTGTGACCTAGGCCTGCACGTTAAATCTCCAGAAGATCGTGATCTCGATTCACTCCTACCTGCGATCTAAGTTCTAAATGTCAACGATTTTCCAGCATTATTTCAGGAGCCGCAGAGCAAACTCACTTGTAGTTTTCCAAGAAAGTGAGTAGTAGGCGGTCTCTTGGGGGCGATTGAGGCCGCCCCCAAACGCAACACTGACGTTACATTCGCGCTCATCCTATGGCAAAGCAGCTCTACATCAGTTGAGTTCATGTAGAAGCCAGAGAAGGTAAACAGTAAATGGCGGTGGTCCTTCGAGTGGAAAAAGTCGGGTAGCAGTGCAGATTTAGAAGCAGCGAGGGAGACATGGAGAAATGTCAAAGTGCCGAGTGCAGGAAAGTTTGTGGTCAGGAAAAATAAACGCAGAATGAACACTTATGAAAATCCACCCGGGGCATTAATAACTCCCGCAACGCGGCGAGCGGACGAGCTCGCTATTTTTGCTTTACGAATCAGACCTGATGCGGACATGACCATACAGTTGGCAAAATTCAAAGCCATGAACAAAGCAACGTACAGGGTTTGCAGAATTATCATTGTCTAAACAACAGTAGTTCTCACCCTGGTCCCATGCTCAATTGACAATCAAGCATTTGATTCGCACAATTACAAATTTGAATCGGAAGACGGTCCAATTTATTTTTATATTGCTCTTTTGGCAGTTGCATTTTGAGATTAAAATGACCAGAAAACAGCACAGATTCACCTGCGTGCGTTTGCCATATTTTTATAGGCTTACATTTGACGATTTGATGTGAATACAAAAATAAATCACACCTCACGGTGGATAGGCTTAATGAAATATTTTTTTACATTGCGTCGGCCCATATTGTTATATTTTTTTGAAAACCAGGGCCATATTAAAATGGTTTTATTGTTATTGGTTATTGGCACTCTTACACGGAAGCCTTGTTAGGTATGTCCACTTCTTATTATCGCTTTTTAATCATTATAGGCTACATGCCGGTTGTACTTGTTGGCTAAATAAATTGCTTGATTTTTTAAGCTGCTTTTCCACCAAACGCGAAAACGAATTATTCGCACAGATTAGTGCATTCAAAATCAAAGCGAAGACGCGAATACACGCAATGTATTCGCGTCTTTGCATTGACTTTGAATGTTCTCTGTCGTGCGAAAAAATCGTTTCACATTTGGTGGAAAAGCAGCTATAGTTCGACAAAGTAGCTACTCAGGAATAGATTTAGGGTATGCTAATTGTGTCAAGGTGATGGAGCTGACTTCAAAGCGCCAGAAGCATTTTAAACGGCCACTGAAGTGTGATAGCCATTTTTTCAAGACTGCAGTTGGATGATACGTGGTTTGGCTTGAAAGGGTTGCCCCAAAACTAATCTTGGTTTATGCTGGAATGCAGTCGGCGTGCTGCCTTCTCTCCGTGCAGGCTTTTGTTTGTGTGCAAATGTGCCTCGGATGGGCTTGCATCGGTGCTTGCCTGTTTGATATGACATTATAATTGAGCAGTATCATCTTCTGGGTTGCGGTTTGACATTGTTGCATCCCTAGTTCAGGGCCATGAGGAGTCGAAGAGCACTTAAGGTGCACTTTTTTTGCTTATTTAGTCTTTTGACCTTTTTTTAAAACTTTTTTTTCAACTGCACTTTAATGGCCAATTGTTTCTTTTTTTTTTTATGACTACAATAAACATTTCAGTTTGTGGGAAAAAATCGTGCCAAAGAATCGTGATCTCAATTCTAAACAAAAAAATTGTGATTCACATTTTTTCCAGAATCGTGCAGCCCTAGTGTGACCCTATTCCACCTTTTCAAAAAAGATGTGGGCTCTTAAGTCACAGTTAGTGTGCACAGTTGGCTCCAGGTGACCTACCCTTCATGTAATTTAATTCTGATTGATTATTTTAATCCTTTCACGAATCATCCTTCCTTTTCTAGGAGTGATGGAATTCTCCTCAGTAACCTTGGCACACAAGTCCTAGCGTGTTGACTTTGCTGTTGGTTTGGTGTGGTTTGGTTTGGTTTGGTGTTGACTGTCTCTGCAAAATGACTGAACTCGCAAGATTTTTTGACTTTTGTCTGTAACCATCTGGTCAGACATACCAAACCTAACTCTCCTTTACATTTTTGTACATCTTAGCTTTCCCCAGCCTCATTTGTCTTGGAGTCTGACCCCACTGCTTTAAGTCTGAATCTCAACACCTGGTCCTTAACGCTTTAGATATTAAGACCAGGAAAGGTTTGGGATTTCCTCATTTAAATATTTGGAGTATTATTCAGCCTGAAAAAAATCACCTGAAAAGCTTGGTAACGCAGGCGGATCTTGACATTATGGTGTTATTTGAAACTCTGCTTTAAGGCGCTATGTGTGATTCAGAGTAGGCCGTGGATGATTAATTGCAGCCTTTTTGGAATTGATAGAAATCCAAGGGGACATTTACACTCAAACTTGTTTTATTTGTACTATTCTTAATGAAATCACAGTTAAAAAAATATTTTGAATTTTCGACCCTGAAACCATATATTGCACAAAATATCCTCCATTGTGGTTGGAGTGTACAGACCTCCTACTGCTTTGTCAATAGCTACTGATGAGATAGCTGATCAGTTGGCTCCATATAAAAACTCGGCGATAATTATACAAGGTGACTAACTTAAATTTGTTAAGTTCTTTCTCTGATTATTTAAAAGAAGTCTGTAACAATTTTAATCTTTTGCAGCAAATTACAGACCCTACCAGGCAAAACCTAAAAGATCCTTCTTAAGAAACTGACTTAATTTTAGGGAACTAAAAAGAAAAACAAGAGGTCCATGGGCCTTAACGGTCACCTGAGTGGTATAAAAACTGATGTTATTGATGTCAATGAACCAAATATACCCAAAAGTATAATTTTCCTGCATAAAGTATAGTAAACTTCACCCCTTCCCCAGGGGCAAACATGGAGCCTGGGGGGCCATGAAATTAACAACTTTGATAAAGCACCTCAAGACCCTTCCATCTATGAAGAGTATTGGTTTCCAGCCTATCTCGGTCTGGAGAAGAAGATTGTTGAAATTTTTGGCAATATGACCCCATTTGGGCCCCACCCCTCAGCCCCTGGGGAAGAGACAGGGTCAAAAATGTCATAGTATCAAACTGTCATCTCATGGTTATAATGCCAATCAAGTTTGAATGATTTCCAGTAGAAAATGAACAAAATATACCCAAAAGTATAATTTTCCTATATAAACTTATAGTAAATTTCACCACCTCCCCAGGGGCAAACATGGAGCTGGAGGGTCATAAAGTTCACAATTTTGATAAAGCACCTCAAGAGCCTTCCATCTATGAAGAGTACTGTCTTCGAGCATATTTGGGTCTGGAGAAGAAGATTTTTAAAATTTCAGCCAATTTGACCACTTTTAGCCCTGCCCCTCAGAGCACCTGGGGGTGGGCACCATATAGTTCACAATTTTGGTGCATATTTGACCAAGGAAGGTTCCTGCAAAATTTTTTTGAAATCGGATCAGCGGTTTCTGAGAAGAAGTCGAAATTGTATTGACCACTTTTAGCCCCGCCCCTCAGAGTCCCTGGGGGTGGGCATCATATAATTCTCAATTTTGGTGCATACACGAGCAAGGAAGGTTCCTGCAAAATTTTATAGAAATTGAATGAGTGGTTTCTGAGTAGAAGTCGAAAATGTATTGACCACTTTTAGCCCCGCCTCTCAGAGCCCCTGGGGATGGGCACCATATAATTCATAATTTTGGTGCATATTTGACCAAGGAAGGTTCCTGCAAAATTTTATTGAAATCAGATCAGCGGTTTCTGAGAAGAAGTCAAAAATGTAAATTGTTCACAGACGGACGATGCATGACGGATGACGACGGACAAAAGGCGATTAGAATAGGTCACCAGACTTCCTCTCAGGTGACTTAATTACAAGCTCAGGAGTATTTCAGCTTAGTTTTAGTGACCATTGTCCAATAGATTGTGTTCGAAGTATGAAACAAGAGGCCCATGGGCCTTAACGGTCACCTGAGTTTTATAAAAACTGATGTTATTGATGTCAATGAACCAAATATGCCCAAAAGTATCATTTTCCTATATAAAGTATAGTAAACTTCGCCCCCTCCCTGGGGCTAACATGGAGCCTGGGTGCCATGAAATTAACAATTTTGAAAAAGCACCTCAAGACCCTTCCATCTATGAAGAGTATTGGTTTCCAGCCTATCTCTGTCTGGAGAAGAAGATTGTTGAAATTTTTGGCAATATGACCCCATTTGGGCCCCACCCCTCAGCCCCTGGGGAAGAGACAGGGTCAAAAATGTCATATTATCAAACTGTTATCTCATGGTTATAATGCCAATCAACTTTGAATGATTTCCAGTAGAAAATGAACAAAATATACCCACGTGTCATTTTCCTATATAAACTATAGTAAGTTGGACTTTATTTTGAACAAATAAGAAAAAATAATAATAACAATAAAATAAGAAGAGAAAAATCATACAATATAATACAATATACAAAATAAGGTTCTGACAATCAGTGATGCTGAGCCAAAAGGACAACATTTCTTTCCTCAATGTCTGAGAAGGAGTTAGAAGAAGCAGAATGCTTTTCAAGTTTAACCCCTTATTTCTAAATCATTTCTCATTTAACTTCCATTTCATATGTAATCAACGTCTTTTACTTGTACCAAGTCAAAATACATAGACCAGTCCAAATATATCATCCATTACCAATGTAATCTCCACAATTCATAAACAATCAGCCATTTACTAATCAATCAATCAAGGATAGAAACCATCATTTATCAATACTAGTATACATTACGTTCCCTTTCTTCTAGACTGTAATTCTCAAGAATATTTAGCTTGTACTTTTTTTTAAAAATTGTGTTACACTTTTGCTGTATTTAATGTCATCAGGCAGACCATTCCACAATTTTTCCCCACAGACAGAAATACACATAGTTTTGAGTGGTGTGAACGCTAGGTTGTTTTAACTTCATTTTTCCCCTTAAATCGTACCCCTACCTCTCTTTCCTTGAACAGTTTTTGTATGTTATTTGGTAGTAGATTATTTTTTGCTTTAAACAGTATTTGTGCAATTTTGAATCGAACCAGATCCATAAATTTCAATGTCTGTAACTTTAAAAACAATGCATTAGTATGATCATAATAACCTACATTATTTATTATCCTTATTGCTCTTTTCTGAATTGTGCATAATGTCTGCAGTGTACTCTTGTAGGTATTGCCCCATATCTCAACACAGTAAATCAGATAAGGCAGTACAAGTGAACAATACAGCATGAACATTACCTCCTGGTGAAGAATGCTCCCAGTTTTCCCCAAAGTTCCAATGCTCTGAGCCAGCTTTAAATGCAGATATTTTACATGTGCTTTCCAGCATAGCTTGTGGTCAAGTATTACTCCCAAGAACTTAATTTCGTCTACTCTCTCTATCTTTACATTATCAATCATCACATGTATTTGTGCATTTATTTTCCCATTACAAAATAACATAAACTTAGTTTTGTCCAAATTTAATGAGTTTGTTTTTGTTAAACCATAGTTTTAGTTTACTCATTTCTTTAGTGACCACTTCCAACAACTGTTGTAAATCTTCTCCACTGCAAAAAATGTTGGTGTCATCTGCAAATAGCACCAACTTCAGAATACTTGATATTTTACAGATGTCATTTATGTACAAAATAAACAATTTAGGACCTAAACCCGACCCTTGAGGGACTCCACATTGAATTTCCAGTCTTTTTGACCAGAAGTCACCCATTTGCACAAACTGTTGTCTGTTTTTAATGTAACTACTTAACCAATTTAACAGCACCCCCCTGATACCATAGTGCTCCATTTTCTTCAGTTATATTTCATGATCTAATGTGTCAAATGCTTTCTTCTAGTCTATGAACACTCCCACTGCATATTTCTTGTTATCAATACAACTGGTAATCTCTTCAATTAAGTCCATTAGTAAATTTCATCCCCTCCCCAGGGGAAAACATGGAGCATTTGACCAAGGAAGGTTCCTGCAAAATTTAATTGATATCGGATCAGTGGTTTCTGAGAAGAAGTCGAAAATGTATTGACCACTTTTAGCCCCGCCCCTCAGAGCCCCTGGGGGTGGGCACCATATAATTCACAATTTTGGTGCATATTTGACCAAGGAAGGTTCCTGCAAAATTTAATTGAAATTGGTCAGCGGTTCCTGAGAAGAAGTCGAAAATGTAAATTGTTCACAGACGCACGACGGACAAAAGGCGATTAGAATAGGTCACTTTGAGACTTTGTCTCAGGTGACCTAAAAACTAAGTCTGCGTATGCCAATTAGATGGAAAATCATATATTTTGATGAGCAAGCCTTCTTGAATGCTCTTTTGGAAAGTGATATTCATATTGCTGCTAAAATTCTAGATCTTGAATTGGCTCATAATCACTTTTGAAGACGTTTTAACTCAGTGGTTCATAGTCATGCACCTTACAAAAATATATTGTGCAGAAGAGGTCAAATCTGTGGTGTTCAACAGAAATGTCATCCTTGCTTAAAAAATAAAGCATGTGCTCTTGCCAGGTCCTGCAAGAACCCTGGCCGCTGGTTTGCTTTCTGGCAGCTCAGGGGCAAATGCACATCTGCAATACAGAAAGCTAAATCTAATTACTATTTGATTTTAATTCCAAATTGTATTCAAATTCAAAATTTTCGAAGGCGGTTAATTTTCTTTACCAGAGGTTTTCCTCTCATTTCTCTCCTAGCCACAGCTGATGGGTTTTCAATATCAGAAGATGAAGTAATTTGTGTAGCTTTCAATAAAAATTTTTCCTCTGGTAACTTGTTTGATGGAACTTACGAAGGACCCCCCCCCATCTGTTGATTTTGATACCCAGGAAAATGACAAGGCCCTGTTTTACATTGCTGCTGTTCACTGCTGGTAATGTGGCCAATGCCTTACTAGCTATAGATATAAAGAATTAAGTTGGCATGTATAAACTTAATCCTTGCTTTTTAAAGCTTGCTGCTCCAGCTGTAGTGATGTATATTACATCCATTTGTAACCTTTCAGTTTTAACAGGTACAGTTCCCATGGTCTGGAAGGCTGCTTGTATAATTCCTTTCCATAAAGGCGTTAAAACGGATGACCTAAACAGTTATAGGCCTATCTCAAAATAGTCATGCCTTGCAAAAATTGTAGAATCTTAGGTAAATAAGCAACTCTAATAATTTTTCTTTTCACATTCTATTGGAAGTATGAACCAATCAGGTTTTAGAGAAAAGCATAGCACTGTGACTGCTATCACTCTTGTTTTGAATGACACCGTTTTGGGTTTGGATGAAAAGAAACATTGCGGCTCATTTTATTAATCTGTCGAAGGCATTCGATACAGTTGATCATGCTTTGCTTTTAAAAAGACTTCATAATGGCAGATATGATGAAGTTGCATATAAATGGTTTCAGAGTTACTCTTGTGTGGTTTTCAGGATTGTGGTTGATTTGAAGGAGGAGTGTTGGTACCAGAAGTGTCATGACCCCCTCTGCAGAAGTGTGAACTACCGATCCCCAAGTATGTTCATTTGTTTGCTTTCACTACATTGGAAAAATGGTGGAATTGCTTGGTTTTATGGAAAGATTTGTTGCTGTAATCTCCTTCATTAATCTTTTGACTTGTGCATTTCAAAACTTTTCTCTCTGCTTCCACACAACCCTAGATCCTGGTTGTTGTGATGTCAATACTTTTTCTCTGTTTTAGCTGTGTGTGGATGGGATATTTTATTGCATTGTTTTAAGTTCTTACTATAGTCCATTTTGAGATCCGTCATTTACAAAATAATTGGGAGCAAATATGTCGAGACACTACATACTTTGTTCTCAAGGCATGGATAGGCTGCTCATTGAAAGGGGACCACAAAATCCTGCAGACAATTGGCCATTTTCCATACACATGCGCTGGCCTGGTTTTATTCCATTCGACTTGGCACGTCAACCTAGTGCGGCTCGTATTTGCTTTTCCATTATGACAGGGCTACCTGCTCAAAGGTGTGGCCGGCTTGTCTTGAGTATGATGTTTAAAATCTGTGCCCTCGTAAGGGCTCTCTGCTGTTGCACTGTGCAGCTGTTGCTAGTGGCCAGCCCTCTGATGGTGCGTCAGCCTGCTTGATGGCTGGTCCGGCGCACTTTGGACCTACTCCGAAGGTTTTCCATCTCTTGCATGGCTCGCCACAACTCTGTGTGCTTTAAGTGGTAATAGAAACGCTGCATGGTCTGGTCAGCATGGCCAAAAGCGCCGATAGGAAAAACCGAAATGTGGCCCTTCAGGAGTGGAGTTGAAATCCCTGGTTTAGAGGCTCAAAAACTAACTTCAATGCAAGAAAAATGGCAACTCGTACAAACATGCATTATGAAATGCGGCAGCTTTCCCTTTCAAATATTTGTACAATTTTAACCATGTAAAAGGTATTTGCAGTGTGTTAATAGAATTGTTTTTCTACGGACTGTTGATGTCCTCTGCTTCATATCAAATGAGCAAAGTAATTTCTTTCCTGAAACTGTACATTGGGATTACTAATGTCAATAGCTATGTTGTTGCACTGTGTACAGTATCTAATTGGACTCTGCTCTTCTTCAGATCACCCCCTGCCAAATGAGATCTGCCTCAGTCACTTCATGAAAGAGGTTAGTGCTCTTTTCTCACTCAGCAAATCTGTCCACAAGTAGCACCTCTTAGCTTCATGTTATTTTGTGCATTATTCAGCAGGGGTGAGGCTGACTTCAGAGCAGCTCTGTAGATTTTTAGACGGAAGTACATTTTTGGTCACAATGGGTAACATGCTTCAACAGGCAATCACGCAAGTATAGAGAACATGCACTGCACAAGGCTGGAAGTGCTGAGTGCTGTGTGGATGTGCCTAAATGGAACTGGCTCATTTTAAATTACTGCTTTGACTAAGTACAACTGCATAGTTAATTTATTTATCAGATTATGCTTTTTTTGTCACCAACTATTCCGTATTCAGTGGAAATAAAGCTGTAAATGCAGTGAGATTTTATTTATTTAACCTATATTTAACCCGGAAGATCCCATTGAGATTAAGAACCTCTTTTTCAAGGGTGACCTGGCCAAGATGGGCAGCAGCAAATACAAAACACAGTTACACAATTACACAGACACAAACAAAAGACAAATAAAAAGAAGAAAAAAGATTAAAGAGATCTAGGAGTATTTGGACAATGGCATTAATGTAAAAAGTAGGACTCACAGGCATTTAACCCCTTAAGCCCGAACACCCCCGGTACCGGAGGCAGTCATTACGCAAAATAATTATAGCATGTTTCCTAATGGCAACATCGTCATGCAGCTTATCCACTTTACGTGAAGAAACTTAGCAAAAAGCTCATCTTGACCATTTTTACCTCAACCGAACACAATTCAAGCACCATGCAACTAAATAACAATGTAACAAAACAGAGTATAAAATTATATCAGTGCTGAGTTGACAGCATTTCTACTGAATTTGTGCTATGCATACAAACGATACCTCAAATGAAAGAGGAAAGTCCACAGAATCCAACGATATAAGTCTTGTCATTATAAACCGACACCTCACTCAAAGAACAGCCAGTATTCACTTTACAGTCCACAGAGATGAGCAAAAAAATTTTTTTACCTTTGATATTTTGTAATAAAAAACTGTTCGAGGGTACATCTGCGCTCGCTGTTGTTAGCCCAATGTGTCCATGTTATAACGAAACTAGATCTTCCAGTCTACAAGCATGTTTCTTTCCAGGGCATTGCTTCAAAGATCTCAGCTCCTCAGCATTCAGCTTGCTTGCAATGTATTTTCCTCTCTGTGATCGGCTTGTGATGCTGTCATTAAGACTTTGCCGGTAGCCATTTGATTCTATGGGTTCTGATGTTTCCAACGAGCTCTAAACCACCTTAATCGCACAAACCCAGCCTGAGCTACAGCCTTGCATTCCCAGTGCGTCAAACTGAGTCCATGGGCCATTCGCATGTACTTAAATAGCGCAACAAGATAAATGCATAACTAGTTTGTTTGTGGTATTTTCGGTATAATTACACCGCCCTGCATTTTGAAACTTTTTCTTTGCTGATTTGATAAACTGTGTTGATTTTATATAATTTGAAGGCGCTGATTTCAAATTTGCCCAAAAAATTTGTGTGTCATGTCAGGTTTTTTGACAAATCGCGAATTCTTTTCTTCTCATTGATATATCTAAGAATTCACAATGATAAATGAAAGCAGAATGACACAGTTAGATTTTAAGCATTCTGCAAGATGTAATAAAAGTAAATGCAGCTTACCTCAGGATTAAATTTTTTTTTTCTTTGATTTACGGGACTAATTTTGTTCGGGGCAGTCTCTCTGTTGGCACCAACCATAATCAGCCATCATGCAACAGGCAAAAGGAGAAAAGGGGATTGGCATAGGCTACTTGGGTTGTGGTTATTTTCCATGATGATGCAATTCTACGTGATGGTGATTCGGAGTGTTTAATTAATGAGAAACAGCAGGGACTTACTGTGCTTGAACCGGATTCTCGTTATACCAAGGGCAGTGATTTGTGACAAAACCTGACTTGATGGCCAAAAACTCATGTGATATTTGGATTCAGCGCCTCAAAATTACTTAAAATCAGGTATCAGATCTTACTCAGCAAATTTCATGCAGGGCGGTGTTATCCGCTAAATATTCAACAGTCATTTTCAAAGTCGTTTTCTGGCAGAATCTTTGTGCCATTCCGCACGAATACTGAGAGTACTACAGCAGAGTACGTGTATTCTTGACTCATTCTTTATATCAGCAATTTGACCTCTAATTTTCAGTCAGTTGATATAGCCTTGTTTTTAGGAGGCAGGGCTGCAGTCTAGACGGCCAGGGTTTCAAGTCTCAGCCTTGGCATGTGTTTACTAGGGTAATGATTGCATTTTTCTTTTATAAATAATTGCTGGGGTTTATGTTCTTTTTACTTTTCTTTACTATTTTTTAACATTGCCTTTGTATTTATAATTTTATTTATTTGCTTTTTTGAATAAATCTGCTCTAGTGGAGTCAAACTCCTTTTTGACACTTTTCTTTGTATGTATTAATTATCTTTGATTGGGAAATTGTATAGGCTACAAAACTGGCAGAAATAATAATTTTTTTTTAATTCTCAAAATTAAAAAGTGGTTGTATTTGGATGGAATGTATGCCTGTAGTGACATATGAGTGAAATTAAATGAGTTTTACTGTTTGGTATTTGGGAAATATGAAACGGAACGCAGTGTCAGCTTGGAGAGGCCACCTAGACATTCCCAAACTAAAACCTCTCTAATTTTGCTCTGATTTACTTGGTTAGAATAAAATTTGGCACAGATAATGGTGAGATTCTTTGCTGTAATTTTTTAGGGGTTTCAGACTGCAACTGAATAATTTTACGACAGATAGAAGCAAATCTTTGTTTGGTGCAAAAAAGATGTTTCATTTTTGCAGTGTTCCATCTTCATTTTCTCTGACTCAGTGACATATACACTGATTTTTGCACCATGATAAAAATCCCTAAGATGTGACCTTTATTATGATACCAAGATTATTCAAATCGACGGATTCGTTGCAGAGATGGTCAATTCATTTTGGGTATTTCATTTTCAAGCCAGAGGCTCAGGGCTTAAGGGGTTAAGGGTAAAAATTTTAATTTTTTTTTTTGAAAATTTCAAAATTATTGATTTTCACATAAAATAAAGGAATGCAATGAGATGCCAGTAAACACCAAGATTAGAATCTATGTTTTTCCTCTGCCTCAATTGATGCTAGTGACTTTAAGTGCAAATTACCGAAAATCACAATTTTGACTGATTTTCAACCTTGTGGCATTCATAAAATCATTAATATTCATGTGATTGACTTGAAATTTGGACTGAAGTTGTGTCTGTTGGAGATTGATGAAAATGATTTTCTAGATAGGTGCATCCCTAAGGAGTTAATTTTGAAAATGAAGCAAGTTGATGATGGCAATTTTCGTTATGGTTACATAACAGACCTCATTAAATATTCATAAATGTTCCAAACAAAAAAATCCTATGTCATTTCATAGAACTGTCTTAAACCATTCATATGAGACTAATTTGAGTAAAATCTGACCATGGGTTATTGAAATATCAGTGCCACAAAATATTTTCAAATTTTTTTATTAAAGTGCCATTTCCATAGCAACCAAGTAAATTTTTATGAAATTACTACATTTTATGAGGTTAAAATCATATTGAGTATGTTTATTTCTTAGTTTTTACAATATTATGGTCATTTCTACACTTTACCCTGAAGACCCCTCAATAAACGGGTTACTATCTGAATACTTCTGGACCTCAGCATTTGTAATATGGAGCAAAATATACACTGTTGCTCGGAAAATTTGAATCGGAATATTTTTTACGGTTTTTTCATGAAACGATTGTGACAATGTGATTTATTCTTGATAAAGTGTCTGAATACAAAATTATTCCAACTTTATTGGGAACAGTATATTTTTTTCTCATTTTTTTCAGAACATAAAGAATATTCAACAATACTATGGAAATTGACTGCCTTTTATAAGCCAGTGTTTGTTATTACATGCTGTAAATAAGTAGTATTTTGAAAATTCTAAAACCTAACTGTACAATTAAATTTACCTTGAAAGTTTTAATTGTTTGTAGAATATGTCCCATTTCTGGAGATATTTTGTACAACCCCAATTTCAAAATAGTTGGGACAAAGTGTAAATTGTGAATAAAATCAAAACGCAATGACTTTCAAAACACACCAGCCAGTATTTTATTCACAATAGAACAGAGATAACATAGCAAATGTTGAAACTGAGAAGTTTTACAATTTTATCCACAAAATGAGCTCATTCCAAATTTGATGGCTGCTACAGGTCTCAAAAAAGTTGGGACAGGGGCCTGTTCACCATGGTGTAGCTTCCCCTCTTCTTTTTAACAGAGTGGAGGCATCTAGGCATTGAAGAGACAAGTTTCTTGAGTTTAGCCATTGGAATTTGATCCCACTCTTGTTTAATACAGGCTTCCAATTGCTGGAGAGTTTTGGGTCTCCTTTGACGGACTTTTCGTTTAATTATGCGCCAAATGTTCTCAATCAGTGGAAGATCAGGACTGCATGCTGGCCAGTTCAGCACAAGGACTCTTCTACTACGAAGACATGCTGTTGTAAAAGCTGCAGTATGTGGTTTTGCATTGTCCTGCTGAAATACACAAGGCCTTCCCTGGAATAGATGTTGTCTGGAGGGGATCATATGTTGCTCTAAAACCTTTATATACTTTTCAGCATTCGTGGTGCTTTTTAAAACATGCAAGTGTCCCACACCATATGCACTAATGCATCCCCATACCATCAGAGATGCTGGCTTTTGAACTGAACGCTGATAACAGGAGGGGTGGTCTTTCTCCTCTTTAGCCTGGAGGACACGACGCCCATGATTTCCAACAAGAATGTCAAATTTGGACTTGTCTGACCACAGGACACTTTGCTACAGTCAATTTTAAATGAGCCTTGGCCCACAGAACACGGCGGCGCTTCTGGATCATGCTCAACAATGGTTTCCTTTTTGCATGATAGAGATTTAGGTGGCATCTGTGGATGGCACGGTGGACTGTGTTTACAGACAGTGGTTTTGTGAAGTATTCCTGGGCCAATTTAGTAATGTCAATTTAGTAATGTCAGTGATCATGTTGGTGAGTGATGCAGTGGCGTCTGAGGGCCCAAAGATCTCGGGCATCCAGTAAAGGTCTTCGACCTTGTCCCTTGCGCACAGAGATTTTTCCAGTCTCTCTGAATCTTTTGATGTTATGCACTGTTGATGATGAGACCTTCAAAGCCTATGCAATTTGACATTGAGGAGCATTGTTTTTAAAGTATTCCACAATTTTTTTATGCAAGCCTTCACAGATTGGAGAGCTTCTGGCCATCTTTACTTCTGAGAGACTCAGCCTCTCTAAGACATCCCTTTTATAGCCAATCATGTTACTCACCTGATGCCAGTTAACTTAATTACTTAGTAAATGTTCTTTCAGCTGATTCTCTTATACATTAATTGCTTTTTTAGCCCTTTTTTGCCTGATTTGACTGAACACATTGAATGCCAGTAGCTATGTTTCCATCCATTTTAAATAAAGTTTAAGTGGATATTTAGAACATCACAAAAATAAACTGCAAATCAGACCATATTTCCAATAGGATTTTTCAAAACAATAATAAAACCAATTGTCAGAAAAGAGTTCATGCTGGCGTGAAGACATGTATTTGGCCTCTTACCAAAAATTCTTAAGAGTATGCTTTTTTTTTTTTTTTTTTTTTTTACTTGCAGCTTCACTGCGTAACAAAAGCTGCTTCTGTACCATGTGTGGTTGTTGCAGACTCTTCTGTTTATTTTGTTAAGTGCTCCATGGTTTCTTCTATCCTACCTTAACATAGCAGACCTCAATTTCTGGTAAACGCAGGCATTGTTCTGCAGCTTTTTATCTAATTTTACGGTTACATTTTTCTCATATATGAAGTTCAGAAATATGACAACTTCTTCGTTGACCCCCTGGTTTCTGCCACCTTCGGCCATGTTTCTGTTGAGCAGAGAAAATCCTCTCTTTAAACAGTCAGGCATGACAAGCCTCTAGCCATGCAACCATCTACCTGTCTTTTGGAAGTGCATCATTTGGGCAAGATGAGATTGGTAAAAAAAGAAATTGGAAGCATAAACTTACACCTATCTACATTTCATTATTTCTGGCCATGGGCGTACCTCAATTTCCCATAACATTCCCAGAATGATAAGACACCAGGCCCTTCCCTCCTCACTGAAAACCAGTTGCATCGCAAATAAATAGCAACAACTTAGCTCGCTAATAAATACACTGGCTACCAGCCAACTGTTTGTCATTGTTTGAATGTTTCTGAGCTCGTTAGTTCTAGTTCAAACTTGATTACACCCCCGGCCCATAAGGGGCGGCGGTATATTATATATACCAAAGAATTCCGTCCGTCCGTCCGCATCAGGCTGTCCAACCGATTTCACAAAAACCACTTGTCAGATTGTTTTCAAATTGCACTAATGCATTCTACACTTCATGGAGAGATGTAGTGCCAAGTTTCATGAAAATTTGATGATTTTTTTTTTTTTAAATTACTTTTGTTTTCCATATTTTGAACTGAGAAAATTTACCACTGCAAATGTTGTCCCACCGATTTCTTGAAAACTGCTGATCAGATTGATTTCAAATTTCAGTCAAGCATTCTACACTTCATGCAGAGGTGCAGTGTCCGTCCATTCGTCCGCACAAGTTTGTCCGACCGATTTCTCAAAAACCGCTCATCAGATTGTTTTCAAATAGCAGTCATTTACTACTTCACGGAGAGGTGCAATGCCAAGTTTCATGAAAATGTGATTGTTTTCAAAAATTACTTTTGTTTTCCGTATTATGAACTTAGAAAATTTACCACTGCAAATGTTGTCGACCGATTTCTCAAAAAATGGTCATCAGATTGTTTTAGAATTTTAGTCATGCATTCTATACTTCATGCAGAGGTGCAGAGCATGATGTTGGGCGTAGAAACTGTAGCTCTAAGAACCAGTGCCTACATGTGTTTGGTAGCTTAGCATAGTGTAGTAGCTTTGCACAGCCAAGCTCGGCGAGGCTGTGAAAATAGTCTACATAAAGCGCACTGATTGCACATCTGTGAAGGCACCATTAATGCTGAAAGGTACATACAGGTTTTGGAGCAACATATGCTGCCATCCAAGCGACATTTTTTTCAGGGACGTCCCTGCTTATTTCAGCAAGACAATGCCAAGCCACATTCTGCACGTATTACAACAGCGTGGCTATGTAGTAAAGGAGTGCGGGTAATAGACTGGCCTGCCTACAGTCTAGACCTGTCTCCCATTGAAAATGTGTGGCGCATTATGAAGCGCAAAATACGACAACGGAGACCCTGGACTGTTGAGCAACCGAAGTTGTACATCAAGAAAGAATGGGAAAGAATTCCACCTACAAAGCTTCTACAATTAGTGTCCTCAGTTCCCAAAGGCTTATTGAGTGTTGTTAAAAGGAATGGTGATGTTACACAGTTGGGACAGGGCCATGCTTACCACTTTTTTGGAACGTGTTGCAGGCATCAAATTCAAAATGAATGAATATTTCCAAAAAAAAAGTTTATCAGTTTGAACATTAAATATCTTGTCTTTGTAGTGTACTCAATTGAATATAGGTTGAAAAGGATTTGCAAATCATTGTATTCTGTTTTTATTCACGTTTTACACAACGTCCCAACTTCACTGGAATGGGGGTTTGTACATTACATTTTAACACGATGTAAGTGGTCTTACTCTCCCTTAGAGCACACCTCCCTGTGGGCAACTGGCAGGCTCTTAGGGTCAACCGTTGTATTAGGGCCTCCTAGATCTTTTATCCTCACTGAAGCACATTTGCACAGCCTCCTTGGCATCAAACTCTTCCAAGCTAGGTCCCTCCATACTTATTCTAATCACTCACTACTGGACCCTCCCCCTCTCACACACATTGGCTTATGGGAACAATGAGCGTTTTCCTCACATCCGCTGTAGCGCAATGATACCTTTTAGCCAACAGCTCGTTGCTTGGATGGGTACAAACAAAAATGCATAAGGGCACCCATTAGCTTATTCAGTGTTTTTATTCTTCTCAGAGGAGCCTCGGTGAAAACGCAGTCAGATCTGGACTCACTCTTCAGATTGTACAGCCATCTTGCATCTTGCTAGCTAGCTAACATTAGTTAGGGAAAATCTTTGTAAATAATCATATTTAAGACATGTCATTTGGTTTATGTCCTAACTTTGCTAGCGAGCTGTAACGGCCATTGCATTTGGGCTAGCGAGCTAACATCCCAAAAATCTTAGTGTACAGTTGGGATGCACAAAATGAAGAAGATACAGCACCACTTGGATCTCTCAACATTAAAAGCACCAGAACAACCGAGTATACGAGGGATAGAAGTTGCAATGTTATGGAGTTTCTCCTTGCTTGTGGCATTCAACATTGCAAGCGGTTTTGTTTATAGCCCAGTAGCGCATCTCCATGGTGATCATCAGGTCATGACGTCATACTAATATTCCCTACACTGCTGGACTCGCACTTTCTTTTTTCTCCCCATGTTGAAAAAAGAAAGCCTGCAAATTTGCCGGTCGCATATGTGTGAGTAGTTATAAAAAAATACTCGCACTGTCTCAAAAAATGGTCGTAAATTGCGACTATTTGGTTGCAGTCTTGAGCTTCATGACCATTGACAATTGGGGTGGAAACCAAGGGAGGAATGTGCTCTCTTATGATTGGTCACTTTCAAGACTATCACTATCATACAACATCCTTCAACCTTCATTCACAGCGTCTGTTGGCTGAACAACATGTGGACAGTACAGCCTGAGACATGTTATTTCCATCGCTATTTACAACTGAGTCCTGGCAACAAGTACGAAGTTGAAGTCTAATGATGGTAAAAGAACACTTCTTACAAGGTGGACTAACTGAACAGCTTGCTCGGCAATTATGCCTTGGTGGCTAGCTTGCATTATACTGCAATGTAAAACCCAATTCCGAAATATTTGGAACGAAGTGTAAATTGTGAATAAAATCAAAATGCAATGACTTTCAGATCACGTGAGCCAATATGTTATTTACAATAGAACATAGATACCATTTCAAATGTTGAAACTGAGACATTTTACATTTTTATCCACAAAATGAGTTTATTTAAAATTTTCTGGCTGCAACAGGTCTCAAAAGTTTGGACACAGGCAAAAAAGGGCTGAAAAAGCAATTAATATAAGCGAATCAGCAGAAAGAACATTTAGCAAGTAATTAAGTTAAGTGGCATCAGGTGTGTAACATGATTGGCTATAAAAGGGATGTCTTAGAGAGGCTGAGTCTTTCAGAAGTAAAGATGGCCAGAGGCTATCCAACCTGTGAAGGCTTGCATAAAAAAATTGTGGAATACCTTAAAAACAATGTTCCTCAACGTAAAATTGCAAAGGCTTTGAAGATCTCATCATCGACAGTGCGTAACATCATCAAAGATTCAGAGAAACTGGAAAAATCTCTGTGCCTAAGGGACAAGGCCGAAGACCTTTAATGGATGCCCAGGATCTTCGGCCCTTTAGGCGCCACTGCATCACTCACCGGCATGATTCTGTCATTGACATTACTAAATGGGGCCCAGGAATACTTCAAGAAACCACTGTCTGTAAACACAGTCTGCGGTGCCATCCACAGATGCCACCTAAAACTCTATCATGCAAAAAGGAAGCCATTGTTGAGCATGATCCAGAAGCGCTGCCGTGTTCTGTGGGCCAAGTCTCATTTAAAATGGACTGTAGCAAAGTGTCCTGTGGTCAGACGAGTCCAAATTTGACATTCTTGTTGGCAATCATGGGCGTTGTGTCCTCCGGGCTAAAGAGGAGAAAGACCACCCCCCCGTTATCAGCATTCAGTTCTAAAGCCAGCATCTCTGATTGTATGGGGATGCATTAGTGCATATGGTGTGGGACACCTGCATGTTTTAAAAAGCACCATGAATGCTGAAAGGTATATAAAGGTTTTAGAGCAACATATGCTCCCCCCCAGACGACATCTATTCCAGGGAAGGCCTTGTGTATTTCAGCAGGACAATGCAAAACCACATACTGCAGCTATTACAACAGCATGGCTTCGTAGTAGAAGAGTCCGTGTGCTGAACTGGCCTGCTTGCAGTCCTGATCTTTCACCAATTGAGAACATTTGGCGCATAATTAAACGAAAAGTCCGTCAAAGGAGACCCAAAACTCTCCAGCAGCTGGAAGCCTGTATTAAACAAGAGTGGGATCAAATTCCAGTGTCTAAACTCAAGAAACGTGTCTCCTCAATGCCCAGATGCCTCCACTCTGTGTTAAAAAGAAGAGGGGATGCTACACCATGGTAAACAGGTCTCTGTCCCAACTTTTTTAAGACCTGTAGCAGCCATCGAATTTGAAATGAGCTCATTTTGTGGATAAAATTGTAAAATTTCTCAGTTTCAACATTTGCTAGGTTGTGTTCTGTTCTGTTCTGTTGTGAATAAAGTACTGGCTGGTGTGATTTGAAAGTCATTGCGTTTTGAGTTTTTTCACAATTTACACTTTGTCCCAACTATTTTGGAATTGGGGTTTTATGTGATCGCGTATTACAAACCCCAATTCCAATGAAGTTGGGACGTTGTGTAAACCGTGAATAAAAACAGAATGCAATGATTTGCAAATCTCATAAACCCACATTTTATTGTCAATAGAGCATTGTCAACATATCTGATGTTGAAAGTGAGACGTTTTCCCATTTCATGAAAAATACTAGCTCATTTTGAATTTGATGGCAGCAACACATCTTTAAAAAGTTGGGACAGGGGCAACAAAAGACTGGAAACGTAAGTGGTACTAATACAGAACAGCTAGGGGAGCATTTTACAACTAAGTAGGTTAATTGGCAACAGGTCAGTAACATGACTGGGTATAAAAAGAGCATTTTAGAGAGGCAGAGTCTCTCAGAAGTAAAGATGGGCAGATGTTCACCAATCTGTGAAAAACTGAGTCTAAAAATTGTGGAACAATTTCAGAAAAATGTTCTTCAATGTCAAATTGCAAAGAATTTGAATATCCTACCACCTACAGTACATAATATCATCAAAAGATTCAGAGAATCTGGAGAAATCTCTGTGTGCAAGGGACAAGGCCGAAGGTCAATATTGGATGCTCGTGATCTTTGGGCCTTCAGGCGGCACTGCATTAAAAACAGGCATAATTTTGCTCTGGAATTCACTGCAAGGATCAAGAACACTTCCAGAAATCATTGTCTGCGAACACAGTTTGCCGTGCAATCCACAAATGCAAGTTAAATCTGTATCATGCAAAGAAGATGCCATATGTGAACACAATCCAGAAATGCCGTCATCTTCTGTGGGCCAAAGCTCATTTAAAATGGACTGAGGTCAAATGGAAAACTGTTTTGTGGTCAGAGGAATCAAAATTTGAAATTCTTTTTGGAAAACGCGGACGTCGTGTCATGCAGGTAAAGAGGAGAGGGATCATCCAGCATGTTATCAGCGCTCAGTTCAAAAGCTTGCACCTCTGATGGTATGGAGTTGCATTAGTGCCTAAGGCATGGGTATATTACACATTTTAATAGGCATTATCAATGCTGAAAAGTATATAGAGGTTTTACAACAACCTCTCTTTCAGGGAAGGCCCTGCATATTTCAGCAAGACAAAGCTAACCCACATATTGCATCCATCACAACAGCATGGCTTCGCTGTAGAAGAGTCCGGGTGCTGAAATGGTCTGCCTCCAGTCCAGACTATTCTATAATAAAAAACATTTAGCATAGAACGAAAAATCTGGCTAAGAAGACCCATCCTACATCAGACGAGTGGGGCAACATCCCTCTTCCAAAACTCCAGCAATTGGTCTCCTCACTTCCCAGACTGTTGTTAAAAGAGGAGGGGATGTGATAGAATGGTAAACATGGCCCTGTCCCAACTTTTTTGAGATGTGTTGCTGCCATCAAATTCAAAATGAGCCTATATTTTTCATGAAATGGTAAAATGGTCTTATTTTCAACATCTGTTATGTTGTCTATTTTCTATTGTGAATTAAATGTTGGTTTATGAGATTTGCAAATCATTGCATACTGTTTTTGTTCACATTTTACAAAACGTACCAACTTCATTGGAATTTGGGTTTGTATGTTTATATCAGTGAAACGGTTTTGCCAATATTAAGGAGTCAGTGTCACCTCCTTGTCTGCCGCAGATCCTTCATGTTAACACTATAACTCAAGTATTTAATAGATCCTTTTCAAATTTTATATATCTTTACATCATATCAAGACTGAGAACTGGGTTGATTTTGGGCTTTGTATTAGAAGTAATAATTGTATTACAGGTAGAAGTAATGATAAATTAATTAACCCATTAATATGTAAGCAATATCAGCTTGAAATTTTGCCATTTGATTCTTTGAAGTCATGCAAGTTCATACTATGGAATCATCATCGCTGCCTCATCTGCATCCGGTTTTGTGTAAAATCTGGTCCCCCCATAAAATCAGGTCCCCCCCATGTGAGTTTTGTTGCGTATTGTGCATAATTAGAGTCATTTACATGATTTTCGCTGTAGCGAAGTATTCTCAGAAATAAATAAGCTGACTTGGCAGACGTATACATTAGTTCGTTTGTACTGAAATAACTAGCTAGCTAGCTTGCTAATAAGGCTACAGTTTGATTCTGCTGTAATAACAGCTAGCTAGCTGAAGTGATAACAAACTCTTTAATGTTATAGCTAACACTCCAGTGTAGCGAGCTAATGTGATGACTCACTCCTTAATGCTATAGCTAGCACACCAATATATTTAGCTAGCCAGCACATGTGATAATTCACTCTCTAATGTCATACCTAGCACAGTAATCAATATAGCTAGCTAGCCAATGGCATAACTAACTCCTTAATTTTACAGCTGGCACTTCAATCTTGGGCAAATGGTTTGCAGGAAAATATTTCGAGCTTGCAGAAGTATACCACATGCACGCAGCCACAGTTCAATTTATGCTGTGGTATTTCAACATTAGCAATAAAATCTCGCAAGCAGGGTTCGAATTACACACTGACTTTCGGGGGAGCCCCATTTTCCGGTGCACAATACTACTAAAGCATGTCACATGCACAAATACAAGTGTGTGGCAGCATGATCAATCACAGGGTTACTGCAAAAAATATTGTACTAATACCACTGTTAGCAGTTAATACCGCCAGTAATATTTCATAGAGGCACAAGCGAATGTCAAATTTCTGGGAAGAAAATGAAAACAAAATTGGTAATTACCTTTGGAAGAATTCCATATTCACCCTCCACCAATATCAAACGAAATCAGTACTTTTTGCCCCACAGCCCTGAAAGAGGCTGTGGGGTATTGTTTGGCTTACTTTGATGTTTTGGTACCCACAGAAACATTTGGGAGTGTAAAAATTTCAAGCGTACATCCAGTCTTTAAAATTCAGTTTAATTTCTAGTGCTGCTGTAGGTTGTAGTAGCATACAACGGCAGCAGCCATGTTACTGATGACATATGGGGTTGCCAGGGCATGTTGCTAGTGCACATGCATTCGCGATATTAAATATTAATATTAAATTCTAAACTCCTACTAAATATTAAATTCTTAACCCCAAAATATTTTGGCACCCCCTTTTAAAATCGTTCTGGCAAATAAAAATCCTAAAGTGGAGGTTGGATACGGAATTCTTTCCATTAGCTTTATAAATATGGCCTAAATAAACCCGAAGATGCATATAGATGAATGAAATCATTATTCGCCCACGAAGCGCTAATCATTCTCAATTATTGCCTGTTCTTTCACCTCTCCCGCGATAATTGGGTCACTTAAAATGTTCGAAAACTTGCATTTTTGTGCAACTACCTCACTAGTGCATAATTTTACATAAAGGCAGGACTTGATAGTGACTTGAAAAAGCATGCGACGAGACGGATGAAAGCTGCAATATTTAACCGTATTTAAATATTTAAGTATATTTAGCACAATGCCACCAAATCCCCTAAATTGTCCACCTAAACACAGTCTCCCATACAATGATTGATTTACTGCACACTAACAGCCTTATTTCTGTATATGAAATTGACTCTGGACTAAAAGAAAAGTCCCTTGTAGGCCAACGCACCTATTTGAATGGCATTTGGCAAGCTTTGCATTGAGCAAAATCCTCGACTTGTCTTGAAATTTATACAGTAGCTGCGGACGTTATCATTATTTCGGCCAAACGTTAGCTTTGCTTGATCTGTTACCTTCTGGCTGCATTGCAGCTTGAGGGATGGTTGTCCGTGGTCCGGCAACTGCTTATAAGAAAGCCAAATGAATTTAGTTTTGGTAGCTTTGCTACCCTCTTCTCCTGTTCTTTCTTTTCTTTCTTTCTTTCTGACTACTGCTTTTATATTTAAATGGAATGACTGCTCCTGAGTTTGCATATTTGCTAGTCAGTATGATTCTTCAGATTTTGCGCTTGAATCATCATCATAACTGGGTGGGGATGTATTTTCTGTACATGATATGATGGTTTGAAGGTAGCTTAACCGTTTGAGCCCTAGGCTATTTTCAGGGTATTTTTACTGCCCTTACTTTGAAGCTGATATATCAGTCATTATAAAGGCTACACACATAAACTATGTTGTTTTTTTCAGCTTTACAACTTTGAAAATGACTGTTGAATATTTAGTGGATAATTATAGTGAAAATACTAAAAGCAAACCAGCTAAGTGTTTATATTGTTGCGCTCTTTGAGTACATGTGCAAAATGGCGCATGGACTCTGTTAGACTCGCGGTCAACGTAAGGCTCTATTTCAGGCTTTGATTGTGCGATTACGCTAGTTTATGGTTCGTTGGAAACGTCAGCCCATAGAATCACCTGGCCACCCGCAAAGTCAAACTGACAGCAGGGTTCTACCCATGATGCTAGGAGTGCTGGAGGGAAAACTTCTGTTGTCTCCTAACCTGAAAATCTGCCTTCAACAAGCTACGAAGCATATCGTTGCTGCTTTGCCGCGATAAATTGAGCATCCGACACTGCAACTGGAGAGATTAAGATTTGTGATCAGCCTGGTTTGAACGGCTATATTGCTGGTTGGATGCAATTTTACAATGTGAATCCTTGAATCATTTTATAATAAATATTTAATGAATAAGGAATGAGAAGAATACTTTTTTGGGTAAGAGCGGAAAAAAGGGTTTTCTTTTCCTTAAAATAATCATAGCAAACTCAACTCTGTCTTTGAACTGTACATTTATGTAAAGGTTATGATAGATTTGTCAGTAGGCAAAACTGTAGGCATTGGTTTTCAGGCTATTAAATAATTGGTATTCAGGCAGCAATGGTGAATAGGCTGCAGTTCATAGGAAAAAATAGCCGTGCTAATACGGGCGGGACCCCTCAGCCCCATGCATAGTTGAAGCGTGTGTACATATCATGTTAAAATCTTCACACCAGCAACAGTGAAGATTCGTTTGCTGAAAGAGAGATTTAAGAAAGAGGCAGTTGTACAGCTGAGGAATGGAGTTTGCCGAATTTTACCTCTCAAGGAGTAATCACATCAGTGAGTTCATATCCTGGTAAATTTTTAATGTCCAAATGCAAAATGTTTTTGAATGATGTTCTTATGACACTGTATGATGGAAAAGCCTGAAAATCCTGGTGTGACGGGGCTGTTGGTTCCCGGCAGTCTTTGTTTTGTCATTTTGTTCTGCTTTGCTGGTTCCATGTCCACACCAGAAATCGTGATGATCGGTGATGGTGTTTTTCAGTTATCGTACAGAATGGAAATTCAAGATGGCGGCTGGTGCAGCCATATTTGATTTTGGACCGGGACTGAAATCGATAGACTTGTGTAATAACTCTACCCTGATGTCCTCACCAAAAATCGTGGCGATCGGTGATGACGTTTTTCAGTTATTGCACGGAATGGAAATTGAAGATGGCAGCTGTGGCAGCCATATTTGATTTTTGGATCGCGACCGAAAAAGATAAGCTTGTGTAGTAACTCTCACCCGATGTCCTCACCAGAAACCGTGATGATCGGTGATGGCGTTTTTCAGTTATCGCACGGAATGTGGACGGACAGACAGACGGACGCCGTCCGTGATGACAATACCCCACAGCCTGTTTCAGGACTGAATTGAGGGATTCAGATTATAATGACAATGAAAAATTCTATTTACCTAGCACTTGCCAAGCACAGAGCACAAAGGAATTTCAAAAGAAATAAAATAAAATGAATGATTACTAGGAAAAAAAAAAAAAAAAATATAAAACGGATAATCTAAACAAGTCAAATAATTTTAAAAAAAATTGAGAAGAATAGCAGAGAGTAACAGAAGTGACATTAAAAAATCTGAAGGTCATGCTCAAAAACTCACAAAACTTTGCACACACATAAAGCCCGTCATACCTTTTACTACGATACAGGCTTTGGACATGAGCGTGGCAAAATGGCTCCATAGCGCCCCCTAGACAATTTCAACCAAGCAGCCCTCGCAGCCCGTTTAACCCACGTTTGAAATTCGGTGGACACGTGGACCATTCCAAGACGTTAAAAAAGAGTCTCTTTTGGCGTTACAAATTCAACAGGAATTCTGCCGTTTTTAATCGCCATTTACAGGCGTCGTACTTTAACAAGCTTCTCCTAGTCATTTTCTCGCGTTAACTTAGTTTGGCTTGTGACATCCTTGCCGATGTTAAATTGCGAAGCTTTTTTTCGATTCATCGAATGATGCGTCCGTGGCGTTGCAGCGAATTTCAATGTTCTGCCAGAAAACGGGAAGTTGGTTTAAATCACACATACCTTGTATGATCTGGCCAAAGCTTTACAAGCTTTGACAATCTCATCCCAAATATAAATATATGCTGATATGGCCGGGGTCAAAAAAAAAAATGAAGACTTTTTGTGACATTGCACAACACTTGATTTTTGGCATTTATTTTTGTTTTATATGAGAACAGACATGCCATGCACAGTGCTGTGAAAGAGTATTTGCCCCCTTCTTGATTTCTTATTGTTTTGCATATTCGTCACACTTATTGTTGAATCATGAACACTGACTTTAACTGAGGCTTCTTCTTCTTCATCTGAGATTCTGGCAGGATGTACACGGTACGGCGTAATGCTGCCCTCCACAGTTCATTACAAGACACTATTCAAATCTTCTCACCATTCGCTCTCACACTTATACCTATGGGCAATTTAGTGTCTCCAATCAACCTAACCATGCATGTCTTTGACCTGTGAGAGGAAACCGGAGTACCCAGCGAAAACCCACGGGAACACGGGGAGAACATGCAAACTCCACACAGAAAGGCCCCAGGCCGGAATCGAACCCACGACCTTCTTGTTGTGAGACAAGAGTGCTAACCACTATGCCACCGTGCCGCCCCTTTAACTGAGGCAATTGAGGCCTGCAGTTCTTTAGATGTTGTTCTGGGTTCTTTTGTGACCTCCTGGATGAGTTGTCGATGCGCTCTTGGAGTAATTTTGGTAGGCCGGCCACTCCTGGAAAGGCTCACCACTGTTCCAAGTTTTCTCCATTTTTGGATATTGGCTCTCACCATGGTTCGCTGGAGTCCTAAAGCCTTAGCAATGGCTTTGTAACCCTTTCCAGACTGATAGATTTCAATTACTTTGTTTCTCATCTGTTCTTGAATTTGTTTAGAAATCGCAGCATGATGTGTTGCTTTTTGAGATCTTTTAGCCTACTTCACTTTGTCAGACAGGTTCTATTTAAGTGATTTCTTGATTCAACAGGTCTGGCAGTAATCAGGCCTGGGTGTGGCTAGTGAAACTGAACTCTAATCACTGCATGATTTAACAGGGGGGGGGGCAATTACTTTTTTCTCACTTGGTCAGGTAGGTTTGGATAGCTTTTTTCCCTTAATAAATGAAATCATCATTTAAAACTGGATTTTGTATTTACTCAGGTTATCTTTGTCTAGTATTAAACTTTGTTTGATGATCTGAAACATTGAAGTATGACAAGTATGCAAAAAAATAAGAAATCAGGAAGGGGGCAAATACTTTTTCACAGCACTGTATATCCAGTAAAGACATATCAATATAAGTATAGACAAACTGTATTTGTCCAAATACTGCGCTTTGAATTTAACTTCAACTTTAACAAAAAATGCATTTCCTAACACTGTGCCCTCTTTTCAGATACTCTCCGCCCTACATTTCCCATCCATGTTTGAAACGGAAACAATTAAGCAGTTACATAATCTTACTCTATTTAAATTATATTTTTTATTCGGCAAATAAATGCCGTTCAAATGCAGTTCATAAATATGTGGCAGTTGGAGTCTTCCCTAATGATATTAGTGATCACTGCACACTTGGATGTGTTGGAAACACTATACTGCCCAAAACTAAGAGCTTAATTGTACTTAGACGCTGCTTTAAATACTTCTCAGAGCAGGCTTTTCTTCATGACTTGTTTGGGGTGAATTGGCATCAAATAACCTTGATTCCTACTGTCGAAGAGGCAGTTGCCTTTTTCCAACACCACTTTTTAGCTTACCGGCCCTATGGGCCGTGGCGTGGCGTCCAGCGTCCGTCGTCCAGAACATTTTTTATCTTTTTTTTGGCCTGATGAATTTTTGTGTAAATTTGCCATAACATACTACTGGACTTTTTTCTGATTTTTGATTGAATCCTTTTTTGTCCATTTTATGGGCCCTTGTAATTTTTGCCCCAATGTTAAAGATAGGACTGAGAAATTTAAAAAAATTATTTCTCAAAAACCGCGTGATAACTTTTTTTCTAAATCAAACAATTTGTTCCCGTGGTACCGTCAATGTACAGTGCGAGCGTCATTTTGATTGAATCGATGGAAGTGGGTCTAGTGGGGGCGCTGTACTTTATGAATATGCAAGATGGCCTGTGGAAGCCAAATGGTTGTAGATAGAGATTAAGTTTGCATTATCGACATATAGGAAGTCATATATGACCTATACATTGGCTATGTTAAAGTTGACCTCAGATGAATTTGAAAGGTCAAACTTGAGGTCAAGGAAAATGTTAACAATGTTAAAAGATATGACTTGAAATTTAAGAAAATATTTCTCAAAAACTGTCTGATAACTTTTTTTCTAAATCTGGCAATCAACTCATCTTGTTACTTTATGCTCAGTGTGAGTGCCATTTTGATTGAATGGAAGTTGGTCTAGTGGGGGCGCTGTACTTTAACATTGGGCCTCACGGAGAATGGGCCTGTGAAAGCAAAATGGTTGCAGATAGAGATTAAGTTTCTATTATCCACATATAGGAAGTCATACATGACCCATATCTTGGTTGTGTTAAAGTTGACCTCAGATGACCTTGAAAGGTCGAACTTGAGGTCGAAGCGAAATGTTACAATTTTCAAAGGCTTCTAGGCTTGAAAATATTGAAGATAAGGAACATATGTGTACTGAACGCTTATAAGAAGTCATATATGAAATTTCTTTTGATGGCCGTGAACTTTACCTTGGGTGACCTTTGAAGGTCAAACCTCACATAGCAAAATTTCAAAGACTTCTATCACCAAAACTATTATAGATTGAGCTTAGGTTTGTATTATGGGCATATAGGAAGTTATGTATGAAGTTTTATTTGGTGACCTTGAACTTGACCCTCAGTGATCTTCAATGGCCAAATTTTACAGTGAAATTTCAATGACTTATATTAGCAAAATCATTACAGATAGAGTGTAGGTTTATATAAGAGACATACAGAAAGTCAAATATGAACTTTTATTTGGTGACCTTCATATTAACCTTTTGAAGGTCAAACTTGACCGAGTGAAAATTCTATGACTTCTATCACTAAAAAGGTCACCGATAGAGCCTAAGTTTTTGTCACAGACTTAAAGGAAGTCACACTTGAACTTTCATTTGGTGACATTCAGCTTGCCTGTTGGTGACTTTTTAAGGTCAAACTTGACATAATACAACTACAATGACTTGTATTGCCAAAACAGTCACAGATGGAGCCTAGGTTTGTATTAGAGACGTATAGGAAGTCATATATGAGCTTTCATTTGGTGACCTTCATATTGACCTTCGAAGGTCAAATGTGATCTAAGGAAGATTCAGTGGCTTGTATTACTAAAATGTTCACAGATGGAGCCTAGATTTGTGTTACTGACATCTAGGAAGTCACATATGAACTTTCATTTGGTGACATTCAACTTGACTGTCAGTGACCTTTGAGGGTCAAACTCGACAGTGAAATTACAATGACTTCTATCATGAAAATGGTCACAGATTGAGCCAAGGTTTGTGTAGAGACATTTAGAAAGTCGTATATGAAGTCCATTTACTGATTTTACCTTCTGTGACCTTTTAAAGTTCACAAATGACATATTGAATTTTCAATGACTTGTATCACCAAAACTGATTCAGAGTTTAGGATTATATAACAGGAGGTCTTATAAATGTACGTGAACTTTTATTTAGTGACCTTTGCATTGACTTTCAGTGATTCAAATGTCAAACTTCACATGAAATTTTCATAACTTGTATCATCACTATAAGATTACTTACCGGTAAGCTACAGGACCCTTGGTCCTATTTTTATTAAAGATTGTCAACAAGCATGATCCTCTTTGAAAATTTAGGATCAAAAATAGGGACAATCCTTGGTTCACAAAAGAAATTGCTGGTATGATTCATGCTCGTAATAAGCAATAGTCTTTAGCCAGAGAGACACATGCCTTAGATGATTGGGTGCTTTTTCGCTCCCTTAGGAACAAATGCACATCACTCATTATAAAATCTAAAGCTGAATATTATTTGTCATTAACCTCTGATTGCCTCAACGATCACTCTAAGTTCTGGAGATCAATTAGAGCCCTACAGAATAAGAAAGTCTCCAGCTTACCCAGTAAAGTCAATAAAACATCTATTTATGTTAAAAAGGAAATGTCCAATACTTTCAATCTTCATTTTAAGAATGTAGCTAATTTGTTTGATGAACAAAGTGACGTCCTGCATCAAAATGAGAGCACACTTCGCGACCAAATGGCAGCAGATATTTTCTAGCCAGCCTCTGTTTTTGATCTTACCTCCTTTTCAGTCTCTGAAGTCTTGCATGCCCTCCTAACATTAGATCCAAAGAAAGCTGCTGGGCCCGATGGGCTTGATCCTTTCTTTTTAAAAATAGCAGATCCACTCATAGCTAAACCAGTCACTGACATTTTTAATCTTTCAATTCTTACCTGTAAATGGCCTGTATTATGGAAACAAGCCGCTATTAAAGGCTGGTGACCCTGCTGAACTGAATAATTATAGGCCTATTTCAAATCTCTCTGCTTTGGCCAAGATATTGGAATCCTTAGTCTCTGCTCAGCTGATACCATTTTTAGACTCACACAACGTCCTTAGCCCCATGCAATCCGGATTCAGGGTTAGGCATAGTACCATGACGGCTGGGCTGAAGGTCCTTGACGACATCGAGTGCCTTCGATAAAAACTAATACGTTGTTGCCGTTTTTATAGATTTAGCCAAGGCATTCGATACAGTCGATCATCTTCTATTAATTGGTGCCCTTGCAAAAGCTGGTATTGGTCGTAAAGTGATCAGTGGGTTCCGGAGCTATTTAACCGACCGCACAGTTTGTCAGATTGGGCAACATTATTTCTGATCCTGTTGTTTTGGATAGAGGAGTCCCTCAAGGATCCATCGTGGCACCACTGCTGTTTTTATTGTGTATCAACAACATTTGTGACCATTTGAAATATTCAATGTACCACGTGTATGCTGATGATACTGTTTCTTATGCTTCTGCTCCCTCTCCTGTGACTGCGGTTGATGAGTTGCAGTCTGATTTTGACTCGTTGCAGCAGGCTCTCATTCACTTAAAACTGTTTCTAAACACAAACAAAACTAAGGCAATGTTATTTGCCCCTAGCAATACAATAGTTCCCTCTCTCTCACTATCAACACCTTGGAAGGTGTTGGTATTCAGTTTGTCGACACCTATAAATATTTGGGGTATGGTTGGACAAAAACCTTAACTTTAAACACCACATTGGCACACTATGTACAACCTCAATTCCGAAATAGTTGAGACAAAATGTAAATTATGAATAAAATCAAAATGCAATGACTTTCAAATCACACCAGCCAGTATTTTATTCACAATAGAACAGAGATAACATAGCAAATGTTGAAACTGAGAAATTTTACAATTTTATCCACAAAATGAGCTCATTTCAAATTAGATGGCTGCTACAGGTCTCAAAAAAGTTGGGACAGGGGCCTGTTTACCATGGTGTAGCATCCTCTCTTCTTTTTAACACAGAGTGGAGGCGTCTGGGCATTGAGGAGACAAGTTTCTTGAGTTTAGCTATTGGAATTTGATCCCACTCTTGTTTAATACAGGCTTCCAGCTGCTGGAGAGTTTTGGGTCTCCTTTGATGGACTTTTCGTTTAATTATGCTCCAAATGTTCTCAATCGGTGAAAGATCAGGACCTGCAGGCAGGCCAGTTCAGCACACGCACTCTTCTAGTACGAAGCCATGCTGTTGTAATAGCTGCAGTATGTGGTTTTGCATTGTCCTGCTGAAATACACAAGGCCTTCACTGGAATAGATGTCATCTGGAGGGGAGCATATGTTGCTCTAAAACCTTTATATACCTTTCAGCATTCATGGTGCTTTTTAAAACATGCAAGTGTCCCACACCATATGCACTAATGCATCCCCATACCATCAGAGATGCTGGCTTTTGAACTGAACGCTAATAACAGGAGGGGTGGTCTTTCTCCTCTTTAGCCCAGAGGACACAACACCCATGATTTCCAACAAGAATGTCAAATTTGGACTCGTCTGACCACAGGACACTTTGCCACTTTGCTACAGTCCATTTTAAATGAGCCTTGGCCCACAGAACACGGCAGCGCTTCTAGATCATGCTGAACAATGGCTTCCTTTTTGCATGATTGAGTTTTAAGTGGCATCTGTGGATGGCACGGCGGACTGTGTTTACAGACAGTGGTTTCTTGAAGTATTCCTGGGCCCATTTAGTAATGTCAATGACAGAATCATGCCAGTGAGTGCATAGACTGTATAGCATATCATAGACTATAGCATAGACTGTGGGGGGAAAAAAAAAAGTGATTTGGGGTGTTGCTACATAATTTACCCTGCAGGGGTACCAGTGCAGGTACGAATGGGACTTTTACAAAACTCGTGTCATATTTGCCAATATTCTGTGTTCAGTCAGCTGTCATTCAATTATATTCTAAATCAAATTAGGGTTGAATAACATTTTTACAACTCCATCAGTCAAAGTCGCTAACTTTGTAGGCACAATCGATGCATTTTCCTATCAAGGAACTCACACAAACGCTCCAACTGGTACATGTGGTAAGTTTTAATAATATACAGTATTTTTGAAAGGACATTCTTATCACATTGTTGGTGTTAAAGAAACGTTACACAGTTGCCTGAATGAAATATAATTGATTTGACCTGAAAACGATGAGTTTAATGCTACTTTTTAGCAGTGTTACAATTGTAACTCCTGATTAAGACTCAAACCCGCTTCAGTTGTAACATCGGACAGAGTCCGCTTTCAGTTATATTACTCAAGACCTGTTTTATCAATTGAAAAACTTGGTTTATGATAGCTTAGATGTGTTGATGCTTTGCCTGAAAATATTACATATGTAGGTAAAACGATCTCTTAGTAATAGAGTTAGAAGTGAAAAACGTTACAATTGTGGCGGCTCTCTCCTACTGTATAACCTGGTAGGCTGGCCTTCTCTTGCTGTACGCAGGCTGCAGCACTGGCACATTTTAATGTATAAGGCCATTTTGGGAAGGTTACCCAGCTACATAAGCTCAAAGTTTGACCTTGTTCAAAACGCCTACAATCTTAGGGCCAATAATCAAATACGCCTAAAGGTGCCACCTGTGCGGACTGAGGCTGGGAAAAGAAGTCTGTTTTATTTCGGCCCTTGGTCTTGGAACAACTTGCAGGCTACACTCAACCTACGCTCCCTGATCCCCCTTAGAAGTTTCAAACAAAAGCTAACCCGAATCTGCACCACAAATTGTTCTTGTTTTATTGCGAAATAACGTGTTTTATCTTAATGCATTTTGTTTTTATGTGCCTTTGTATACTCACAATCCTGTTTTGCCCTAAAATATTGTTTTGTATTCCGTTGTATGTATTCTGCTTGTTCTTGATGTGCAATTTTCTGCTACCTTCTTGGCCACGTCACCATTGAAAGAGATTTTTTTTAATCTCAACGGGGTTTTTACCTGGTTAAATAAAGGTGAATAATAATAATAATAATAAAAAGCATGCCCCTCGTAATGTGTTACTTTTTGTTATCATATAAAATGTATCACTTCAAATGAGTATTCAAACCATTTTGCGAATGTGACATTTTTAAATGACTTACCATTTCTATGTAGACTTTTCTATTCGATATGTCATAATTCATGTAAAAATCCTTGGATGTAAACATTGTGTAAGTAGTGTAAGTACAGGGTAAACCCCAAACCTCTGTGTTGACAGGAAGAGGTTGAGCCGCGGTATGAGATGGATGAAGCAGGAACTATTGAGGCCAGGGTGAGGGGAGACACATGTGGCCAAGGGGAGGGGCTTGAGGATGATTGGCAGGATGACCAGTCCTTCCTGCAGGCGCTGGAGGATGTGGAGGGCAGCATCCTGTTGGAGTCTGAGCCTAGCACCACGTCTCAGTGCCAAAGCTACATCCCTCCCGACAAATCTGCCCCAACTCCTAGCAGAGTTTGAGACCTCAAGTGAACAGATATGTGCCTCCACCAAACTGTCAATGCAGCATACCTGAGACAAGCACCCAAGCTGTGGATCACCTCTACCTTGTAAAAGTTAGAGATATGTACTCTTACTTAAATGTGCTACTGATCTGCGGCTTTGTGTCTATTTCTACTGTTTTTTGTTGTTTTTTTTTTTTTTTACCAGCAGGTCATTCCATGCGAATTCAACAGAGTGCTGCTTGACAGGTCTAAAATTTAAAAAAAAAAAAAAAAAAATGGTGCTATGTGCCAATTAAAGAGAACATTTTATTTCAGCTCAGTGTTTCTGTCCTTTCATATTTTATAGGGGCATGTCTACATTTTCTTTACTTGCACTTTTTTTTTTAAAATAGTATTTTTGTTAGATTTTCTCCTTTATTTGATAGTTGCACAGTAGAGAGAGACGGGAAAGCTAGGGAGAAGAATGGGGAAGACATGCAGCAAATGACGTGAGCCGGAATCGAACCGGGTCGCCGCAGGAAGACCAATCTGTAAATCTCACCAATTTTACTTGTCAGACTATAAATAAATACTTTCAAGCAAAGTCATTGCTTTCTGGCCTTTTAGTTCTGATTTTATTAACAGTGACCGTAAAGCCCATATCTCACTGGGCTGTGACTGTTGGCGAAAAATTGCGAACTGCATTCGCGAGGGAGTTTCCGAATGTCTCGAAACGTTTGTGGGGGTTCTCAATTTCCTCGCTTGAGTCGCTGGGCCTCGCTCTTGTGTCGCTGGAATTTTGAACATGTTCAAAAAATTTGCGCGACAAAGTTTCTCTCAAAATAGTCAGAGTGGTTGCGGGTGTCTTGCACCGTTCTCAATTTAGTTTCCATGAGTCAGAAAGTGCGAGAAATGTGAGACAACTTTGAGATGTTGGCAATCTATGAAACTAAATTGTGACGGATTGGAGATAACATTGAGAAGCTGACATTCCGGGCGTGAGACTGGCGCAAACTGCCCTGGGACCGGGGCCGGCACCAGAACTGAAAATTCGGGGGGCAAAGATGCTGGGAATAACGGCGATGGCTAAAATCACATATCCGGGATGATATACCTGTCATCTGCTCAGCATCTGATATAGACTGATAAGTGACAGAAGCAAACCATTAATGTTGAAGCAACCCTGCGTATTTCAGAAAGTACTTAACACCATCTCGTGCAACTAGCCAATGGGCCATATTGAACGATCTTTTGTCATAAAATAATGGATTGGGACAATCGCACTACCCAACACAATAACAGCGCATACATCGGGGCGAAGGGCGACATTTCGTCATTCTTGGGCGACGTTACGTCATTATCACGCGACCGTTGAAGCAGACAACTAATTAGGGGGAATAAAACCTCATTTATCTAGTCTTTGAAAACAAAATTCCACATTTTTGTATTTTACAATATTTATTTACTAATTATGTTTGTATAAAACAGCATTATGATTTATCCCGGAGTTCCCCTGTAAGATTTGGGATTTGTCCATTTGAAATGATGTCAAACACCTGTGATTTTTTTCAATTTTTCTTCTCAGACTGTGTGGTGCAAACTTTATGAAAACTGGTCCACTTGGCATGGAATGACCAAGTATTATTCATTAAAAGCATAGGCTTGGAATGTCCTGTCAACATTAGGTCAATAAAAGTTCTATTGCACATGGCAGGAGGAAGGCAATTCTATAGCAGCAGATGAGAAAAGTGTGGCTTTACTCCAGAGGGCTTGAGGTATCGTCAGTCTTGTGAAAATACTCATTTTGTCCATAATGGTTACAAACTCAGTGATGTGGTGCTCATAGAAAATATACTTGTGACAGGACCCAGATGGTGTTCAACCTGAGAACCAGCCTGGCAACATAGAAAGTATTGCCTTAAGGAAATCAACATTACGTACAATTCCTGCTGTGCTAATTAAGAGGTGTTTTACTGAGACAAAGACATGGAGCTGGCAGATGTGAAGATAAAAGTGCAAAAGAAACTGCTGGACATGGACCTGGAAATAGCACACTACCCGTCAAAAGTTTTTGCACACCCTAAGATCTTAAGTCATTATCTTACATGTATGTTTACAGCATGTAAACATACAACAAGAAATCACTGGAACCCAATACCTGTTTATTACAAATAATACATTTACAAAAAAAAATCCACATGGAATCCACCACAGGTGATTGAAATAATCAGCTCGCTATCGACCCCCCGAAGTTTCATGATAATGAGTAGATCATTTGAATCACCTGTGCTGGAGCAGAGAGAGATCTAAAACATGCAGGCCAGGTGGTACTCCGGGAGAAGTTTGAGAAGCACTGGATTAGACCATTACTGATCTGCTTAAATATTGACAAAATGACTGATCCAGGTTTTTCTTAATTTTTTTGTTATGTACATGGTTTATACATTGGGCTTCAGTTTTCCTACCTTTCTATTATACAACCAATATGAGACTATTACACAAGAACAAATTATAAATTGTAACAATTCCAGAAAATATTGGGGTGTGCAAAAACTTTTTACTGGTAGTGTATATTTTTTTATTTTGCAAACAACATAAATACAGGTCAAATAAGCATAGCAAGAAAATGCCGAAATACAACCCCAATTCCAAAAAAGTTGGGATGCTGGGTAAATTGTAAATAAAACCAATGCAATGATTTGCAAATCTCATCAACCCACATTTTGTTCATAAAACATAGACAATTTATCAGATGTTGAAAGTGATACATTTTACCATTTCTTGAAAAATATTTGCTCATTTAGAATTTGATGGCAGCGACACGTCAAAAAAGATGGGAGAGGGGCAACAAAAGGCTGGAAAAGTAAGTGGTACTAACAAAAAAAAAAAAAACAGCTGGAGGAGCATTTTGCGACTAATTAGGGTAATTGGCAACAGGTCTGTAACATGACTGGGTATAAAAAGAGCATTTTAGAAAGGCAGACTCTCTCAGAAGTAAAGATGGACAGATTCACCAATCTGCCAAAAAACCTGTTTAAAAATTGCAGGACTTTGAATCAACAGTAAATAATATCATCGAAAGATTCAGAGAATCTGGAGAAATCTCTGTGCGCAAGGGACAAGTCAGAAGGTCTATACTGAATGCTTGCGATCTTCGGGCCCTCAGGTGGCACCGCATTAAAAACAGGCATGATTCTACACTGGAATACGCTGCATGGGCTCAGGAACACTCACAGAAATCATTGTCTGTGAACACAGTTCACCGTGCAATGTACAAATACAAGCTAAAGCTGTATCATGCAAAGAAGAAGCCATATGTGAACACGATCAAGAAACGCCGCCGTCTTCTCTGGGCCAAAGATCATTTAAAATGGACTGAGGCAGTATGGAAAACTGTTCTATGTTCAGATCATAGATACATATACAAAGATCACTAGATTGCTGATAGGGAACGCTCAAGTGAAGCATCTGTTCCAGCAGTGTATACACCTGAAAGTAAAATTTGCTCGTAGACTCCCATTCATTTTCGCCTACTTCAAAATTACATTTTCAAAAACATTTGCGTGTGAGTCGGTGTTATTTTGGTATCGCTGTGCAGAGCAACATTTTGTCTCCCTAAATATGTGCTTTTTTGGGGGAGAGGAAAGAGGCACACTCACAAATGGGTAACCGAAAATGTGACCGCCAACAACGTTAACATGCGACCAGAAAAGTTAATGCAACTGCGGCTTTTATTGACCCTCTAGTAAGATAATTGCTTGAAAGTTTTTGTTATAAGAAACGTAGATGAACATTTTTTTACCTTATCCAATTACTTTCTGGTGTCTTCACTTCATTGTACCCTGGTTGAGCATATTTGGCGTCGGAATTGTTTATATTGAATCATATGGCTAATGGCTATGTTGTCAAACGGAAACGCTTGTTAACTCTTGCTGCCAGTTTCACAAATTTTGCCTATGCCCACTATCCAGTTAAAACACTGCTCCTCAAAATGCACACTTCACAGCACTGATTGGGGGGATGGCGAAAAGTTTTTTCTCCGTCTTTTAACAGCTCAGACTTTCTCTCCTCGTCTTTTGAAAATCTGGTATAGAAAGACAAAGCAACTTATCCACTGTTTTAAATATTTTGCAGGTAAGAAGTACTGCCGTTGAATGTCAATTACAAGTAGCTAGCTTGTTAGCCACCTCGTTAATTTTATTAACCACCTTGTCAACGTAGTCTCTGCAATGGTAAGGTCACCAAGGCAGCTAGTTAGCTGGTGACCGTTAACTATCGATAGCATTTGCTTTTAGTCAGTGGTGTATTCAAGTGAATGGAATAGCTAATTAGCTAACTAGCACGCAAACGCGATTTTCTGCATTAAAGTGCTAAATTTGCGTTTCTACAATAACTTACGCATGAAACGTTTTACTACAGCCCTTTGCATGAATATTGCTGCAAAACGCAGCCACAAATCTCGACATTTTGAATATTATACTAAATTTTTTGAAATTGGCCTCATAGGAAACTATTCATTTTAATGAAGAGGTTGGGTGTATCAATATGACGGCCAGGTGCTTCACTTTGTGTAATGTAAATATGATTTCATCAGCAATGTAGGGTTCTGAATGTATGTATCGATTGGTCAGATGAATCAAAGTTTGAAATTCTTTTTGGAAACCACAGATGCTGTGTTGTGCGGTCTTAAGAGGAGAGGGACCATCCAGCTTGTTATCAGCGCACAGTTCAAAAGCCTACATCTCTGATGGTATCGGGTTGCATTAGTGCCTATGGAGTGGGGAGCTTACACATCTGGAAAGGCATTATCGGTGCTGAAAAGTATATAGAGGTTTTACAACAACATATGCTCCCATTCAGACAATGTCTCTCTCAGGGAAGGCCTTGCATATTTCAGCAAAACAATGCCAAACCATGCTGGGAAGGGTAATATAAGATGCTTTGTTCGTTCCTTAGGCGCCTCCTGTTGGCAAGACGGGCGCTTGTCAGGAAGATTCTAAGCTTGTTCATGTTCAGGTATCCTCCGCCCTCGTTCTGAACTTGCGAGGATTCAACCAATGAGTGTATAAGAAGCGGTGGCTAACAGGCGTGTGCTTCGGAAGAGAGCCGTGAGCTGTCTTCACTCTCCTGAGTTGGCAACAGGGGGTCGCATATGAGCAAGTCTTGTACATTGTTCCCAAATTGGACATTCCAGATTCGGGTGGAATTGGAGATGCCAAATTTTTAGGGGAAAAAAAAAAAACAATGCCAAACCACATACTGCATCCATCACAACAGCATGGCTTCGCAGTCGAAGAGTCTAAGTGCTGAACTCGCCTCCCTGCAGTCCAGACCATTCACTAACAGAAAACATTTGGCGCATCATAAAACAAAAAATATGGTGAATAAGACCCAGGACTGTTGAGCAGCTAGAATCCTACATCTGATGAGAGTGGGACAACATTGCTCTCCCAAAACTCCAGCAATTGGTCTCCTCACTTTCCAGAAGTTTACAGACTGTTGTTAAAAGAAGAGGGGATACTAAACAATAGTAAACACGGTCTATCCCAACTTTTTTGAGATGAGTTGCTGCCATCAAATTCAAAATGAGCTAATATTTTTCATGAAACGGTAAATTTCTCACTATATTAACATGCAATGTTGTCTCTTCTAATGTGAACAAAATGTCAGTTTATGAGATTTGCAAGTCATTGCATTGTTTTATTTACATTTTACAACTTTATCCCAACTTTTTTTGGAATTGCGGTTGTAGTTAAAGCAAACACAAAAACGGCGACAAATTCAAGCCATCGAGCAGAGCTGGAGACTCTTGAATAATGTTTGAACTTCTTCTGAATAAGGTCCAAGTATGGCGCTTGAAGTGAAGCAATGAGCAGCTGCTTCAGCTCCGCGTCCACTCAATGGCTAATGTAACCCCCGCCTTTAACAAGTTGTGCGACTTCTTGAGCAACATCGCAGTAACATTACTGGCGATGTATTGTTAAATTTGGAGTCACCTCAAAAACTGCAATTCATCTGCATCGACGAGTTAGAGATGCCATTTATCAAGGCGGAGGATACATGTCTTGTTTAGGCATATGTTGGATAAATTGCCTTGCTCAGTTCCAGTTGGCCTACTGTGATTGAACAGTAGACAATAGGCAATGTGATGTTATATCCCATCATTGGAATGGCGTTTGCAATGTCTGTATAATTTAATAACTTGTAAATGATGCTTGACGTATTTACCAACGTGAAAATATTAGTACCTGATTTGAAGTAATCTTTCCAGTCCATAGAACAACAGTACCTACTCCTGTATTCCCAACACAGGTTTGCGTTCGTGTACAAAATTACAGCTACTAAGCAGGGAATTATGGGAAATGCTGTTTTTTTTAGACGCAGCAGAGTCTTTTATCATGACCAGAGCGACTGCCAATGCGCCTCTACAACATACCGTCCCAACTTTTTCTAATATGGGAGTTGTAAGTGGGCAGTATGGTGGTTAACAATGCTTCCTCACACCAAGAAGGTCATGGGTTCAAATCTCGCCTAGGGCCTCTCTGTGTGGAATTTGCATGGTCACTCCGTTTCCTCCCACAGTGCAGAGACATTCATGTAAGGCCAATTAGGGACTCTCAGGTGTGAGTGTGAGATTGAATGGTGCGTGCACCCTGTGACGGATCGGCAAGCTGTCCTGAGTGTGTCCCTGCCTGTCACCCACAGTCAACTGGGATAGGCTCCAGCTTCCCCGCAACACGAGTGAGGAGGAAGGGGGTACATGTCATGGATGGATGGATCATCCAACTTTTAAAAAAAGGATGGAAAATTCACAGAAAAACTTTGTATTTGATTGTGGACTTTATTAAGACAAGATATTAAATGTTTCATCAGTTTTATGAAAAGGAATGGTAACATTATCAAGTGCTTAAAAAGTTAATGCCCCAATTTTTTTGAGATGTTGCAAAAATCAAAACTGGAATAAGTGTTTATTTTGAAAAATCATGGTGGAACATCAAATAATTTGCTGTTGTATTCTTTCATGCTAATATAGGATCGTGCAGTGTGTAGTTCTGCCGCCTCACATCAAGAAGGTTGTGGATTAGAATCAGGCCCGGGGCCTTTCTATATGGAGTCTGCACATTCTCCCCTTGATTGTGTGGGTTTCCTCCCACAGTCCCAAGAAATGCAGGTAAATTGCCTGTAGGGATTAGCGTGTGAGTGAATGGTGTGTGTGCCTGCAATGGGGTGTCCCTGCCTTCTGTCCAGTCAGCTGGGATAGGGCCCAGCTCACCCATCACCCTAGAAAGGATGAAGTGGTATAGATAATGGATGGATGGAATGAGAACTAGAGGCACTCGTAGAGTGCAAACCTCTGCCAAGGCAGCACAATCCAAATCTTCATGAGTGGGAGCAAAGTTGAGTTATCGCGTGTCAGACGATTTCAAGATGGCTGCCGTGGCGGCCATATAGTTTCACTGATCGCGGTGAAAATCAATAGTGTCCATCCTTGATGTAATAGCAATGCACCCAGAAAATTTCAGCCAAATCCGTGCATTACTTTTTTAGTTATGTTGTTCACAAACAGACAGACACACAGACAAACAAATGGGCAAAAACATAACCTCCGCCCCAACTTCGTTGGCGGAGGTAATTAAGATGCAGAATTTCCATCATTCTTAGAATATGTACATGGGGGGTGAAGTTTACTAACTTCATTAGGAATTTAATATTCAGATAGTTGCATATTTTTCTCCAACATCCCATTTGCAAATCACAGAAATCAGTTTTAACCAGTCAAAACTCCAACTGACATGAACATGCAGGGTATTTTTACTCATTGCAGCACAGCTGTCCAGGAAGAAAATGAATAACATTTATGAACACTTAAAACAGACAATACAGCTATTGTTTGAATTAACTGTGCATACCTGAGCCCATTGATGGCATAGAAAAGTGATTCCATCCCATCAGAGGTGTAAAGTCCAGGTTCAGAAAGTAAAAATCCTCTCCAGAACTTTATTCCAATCACCTGGATTTACTTCGGACAGAAGATAGAGCCAATATGAGTGATCAGCTCATTCTGTGGGAGGGAGAAAAACTTGGCAGGACTTTCACTTTCTGACCCCTGGATTTTACACCTCTGCATCCCATCATGTCGTCATGTCATCCCAATCCCAATCCCATTTTCAAAATTCAATCTCATTCCGTACAGAGGATATAGTCTGTTCACATTGATATGCCCGTTTGTACTGTAAGCAAGGAATTTTTGCAAGGAACTGTGTGGTTTCACATTACTTGTGGTAGTTATGATTATTTTAATTCAATTCAGTACCACATGCATTATAAGAATATTCATAGAATTTAATACAGAAAAACAAGCATGTTCAAACTATTTTAATTGGTGTAAATTATGCTACATTGTGATACAAGAGAACATGAAAAGTCTCACTTCAGTGGGCAGACTGGTTTTATTTAATTACCTAAGAAGCTCGACAACAGCATTATAGCAATTGAGGAAAAGAAGCAACATCTTACTTCATTGATCCTATGCAGCAATAATCACCTACACCTGGCACTTCTTATTGGCCTTCAATAAACCATTAAAATAACACACTGAATACCATCATGACACCAGCTCTTCCCAGTTATTTTTTAATGACTGGGTCACCGCATTGAATCAAGTATGCCACATCCCTCTTTGAGGTTGTGGACATTTTCTCCAATGCCAGTGCCAATTTTGCAACAATACTAATGATGAATTCTTGTGACACCCGTTGTTTCTTCAAGTGTTGTTTCTTTCAGTATTTTTATTGGTATTTTCACTAGATCTGTTGATTTCAGATAGATTAAACTAATAAAAAATCCACGCTACAACTTCATAGGAAAAATCCAAATAAAGGGTAATAAATGTCATTGGATGATAGTAAATAACATTTAATAGATTATTTGTTCTGAAGTAAATGTTTTCATTTGTTTTTTTTTTTTTTTTTCAATCTACCCCTTTCACTAAAAAAATTAGCTTTCAAATCTTTACATTAGTTCTGAGTGTCACAATTTGGTTTGAAATTAATTGCTGCAAATTGCAGCCTGATCATAATGCTCCCGAAGTGGTCACTTTTTCTGAGGCGATACATCTCATTCCATCCCAAACCAAATTGATCTTGTCCCATCCCATGCCGTGAAAACTCATCCCGTCCTATCCCATCCCATTGTAGGTTTATCCCATTCAGTCCCATCCCGTCCCACTTTTTTTTTCAGCATCGGGATCCCGATCCAACTGATGCCATCCTACCACACCGCTCCTGTGCACACCCAACAGTAGTGATATATTCAACCATAGGAAAGAAATGGTCTGAAAGAATTAATTTACTCCATATCGGGAAGTAATAAAAAGTTGAATATTCAGGCAATGAAAAAGCTAGTAAAATGCACAAAAAAAACCAGTTATGCACCACCACAGACCGTATAAAAAGATGGACGAAGCTACCGTGACGTCACCCATTGGTTTCAGCATACCATAAAGGAAGCCTCGATTTTGGCAATTTGAATTGCGCCATGTTGTCATTTTGAAACCGGATGTGATTTCTATTGGACGAGAGCGAGAATCAAGATCCGGGGAGGGACGAGAGGGGTGGATCTGACAGTATCGGACGAGGACCAGAGGATAGCCACGCCCCTAAAGCATATTCTGGCTTTATCCTTTATTCTAGTCTACTTGGGACCATAATTTACAAAAATGAACATCATGATATATCGAAGGAGACTTGAAACTTGCTATAGCTATCATAAAATAATGTGAAAAATTGTTATTTAAATGAAAAATCAGGTGGGAAAGTAGGGTCATTTTCTCATAGACTTCAATAGCATTGAACTTCTTTCTGCAACCACCGACATCGCCATCTGCTGGCCATTAAATAGAATGCCATTTTACAGTACTTCTGTATGGGCTTCATTTTTCAGACTAGGGTGCTGCGTCCATCTTTTTATACAGTCTATGTGCATCACACAGTCTGACTTCAAATTGAGGGGAAACCATGATCTCCATATGAAGACAAAATAACTGGCCAAGGTGCCACCTAGGGAATTATTTCAGTCAACAGGACAGCCATTTAACCACAGTACCAAACCCTGCAACCTGCTAGAACAAGCAACATTATATTCCTTCGGTGTCAACAGTATACCCAAAGCATGAAAGGTAAGAGGCAGAGGTCACTGGCAACACATGCATTGGGAAATATTTTTAGAAATCCTGCCAACAATCTTGTTTTTAATGCACAGATTTAAATACATAAATTTGTTGAGAATTTTCAGATAACAGTGTCGCTAATAAATATCATGCACCATCATCCCACACATTACATCACACATTCTCTAAACCGGAGAATAATATGTACATGCATCATCAACAGAGTCAGTCATTCATGAGAAGTAGCATCTCTGAACATGAAAATTCAGAGGGTAATCAGTAATGTCCATGCTCGACCTTCAGTGCAAATTGTCTGAGGAAAAATGGGTGGAAAAATTCACGAGACAATCAAGTGAATTAATGAAAACACAAACAAGTTTAACAACTAAAGTATTGCTTTATTTACTCCCCCTGAAATTACCCGGAGATTCCCTGCCCTCGGCAAACAAACTGTCAGGAGGCCTCAAGGCATTTTACCTTTTGCTATACAGTGGACAGCAGTATGCTTTTTGCTTTCACTTGAGTAGAAAGAAGACAGAATCCATCAGAAAGACCAAACTGTGGTCAAACTGAATTTCAAAGGCTCTTCCTAATTCCAGTTTCCTGACAGGACACCTCAGTAAGAGCCATTCAATGGGATCAAAAATGGCATTGTTCCAAAGGCCTATTTTTGTTAGAATTACACCTTCAAGTGGGTTTTCTGTATTCCCTTGTCAGGTCACGTCCCATGGAGCCCAAATAGCCTTCTATTCCATCACATCCTCTCTTACAAAATTCTTCTTATTTATTCTCACGTCTTTCTCAGCATGTGGTGGGTCTGCCAAGCATGGAACTTATTGTATGCTGTCTGTAGCATTTCCTCCACGTGCCCTGTAAGCTGGGGTAAAACAGAAGTGACATGAATCATATTAATACAGCAGTAATTTCAATGAAAACCATTTTTTCCCAATAAACATTACTATAAATTCACGACTGCTTGCTATGCACTGTTAAAAAAGCTTCAACTGAAGTTAAGATTCCAGCTGTCCCCATACCTTTCAGTTAAAAAAAGTTTTGTAATATAATAAAACACGTTTTTGCAGTCTCATCTGTTCCAAAAGTGAGACTACAGAGAAGCAGGAACCGTTAATGTACCAGGAAGGGGCTTGAATCCCCCCTAAACATCTGATGCATTCCTTGCCCAACAAGATTAGAATGAATATCCCATGATTACTGCACAATGGTGGTGAAGAGACAGATGAAACTCCAAAGTCATTAGTTATGTTCAGAAACAATGGCTGAAATAACCCATTTTAAACACGTGATGCACAACCAGCACTATGCAAGTTACGGAAAAAATGTAGTATTACCAGTGCATGAATTATACCACGGCCTAGCAGCAATTGCCTCCCTGTGTGGCCGTCATGCCCGACTACTCAAAGGTCAGTTTGGCTTGCCCTTTTTCGAGTGGCCGTGGTGCCTAAAAATTACCCAAAGTGGCGATTTTCGACACAGCGACTGAGCTGTGCGGCTCCCGTCCTCACGCTGCACTGGACTTCTGAGCACTTTGTGCGAACGACGACACGCCCACTCACTCACGAATACGGCAACGTTGCGTCAGGTTGGTATCCCACAACCATACGTCCTTCTGGCTTGAGAAAAATCAGCTCACATTATGTTTTAAGAACATACAATTAAATACTGTTGGTGTTGAGGACAGATGTGTTTTTGGGCTGGGTGAAAACGGTGGTTGCAAAACTTTCCTCGACAGAAACTAAACTTTGAGAGTGAGCTGGAAAGAGCATTCGCAAACAACGTTAGCCTGTGCAGAGCGTCTAGTGCTGTGCCAGACTGCTCAGCAGTAGCGGTCCGTCGGCAGTAACAAAGGCCATCGGAAACCTCATCTTTCAATGCTTGATAACCAAAACCTCATGCAGTTTACTTTTCCTGGGTAGCAACAGTTGCTCAGACTAATTTGTAGAACGACAGCATTCTAATTTATTTTTGATAGAATTGTTATACATTGCACCATAAAATTGAAGCGTTTTCTTCTGCACATAAATGACGCGCAAAATATCAATATGTCTTTATAATGTCTGCGCTCATGTAGCTCATGAAACACCACAGATTTGCATAAGTTAGTTTGCGAGGCTCATTAAGCAATAAGCCCTGAGAATTCGTTCTATAATCTGAATGTAGTCATGGCTAAAGGGCGCTGTCTGGCATGATGCACAGCTGAGTGACAACTGTAAGGATGGTGAAAATAAATTCCACAAAGTCAACGAAAGTTTTGGATTTCTGCATTTATATTATCATCCTTACAATACCAATTATACAAATGTTGGCAATAGGCATTCACGTTTTCATTATCATTTCTAATAGAGATCGACCGATATGGGTTTTTCAGTGGCCGATGCCAATGCCGATATTTAGATAGCAGGGCAGCCGATGGCCGATATATAATGCCAATTTCTTTTTTTTTTTAATGATAAATTACAGGGGTGCTGGTGATCCCGGCAGCAGTGTTAATATTTTGTCTCAAATCTCAGTCTGGAACCACACAGTGGAACTTAATGGGGAAAACTGTGATCAGAAGCTTACTCTTTCGGCGATCTACGGTGGACTGCAGGCAGTTATATCCTTTCCAAACGATTTTCAGTCCAGCTGTTAGTGTTGCTTTTTTTTTCCTCCTTATAGGCAAGGCCTGAGAGACCCATATTCAAAAATTTACAAGCTTGTTCATTGTTGATCTGTGTTTTTTTAATAAAATTCTATGAAATTCAATTTCTGTTATGTTTTTCTTTTGTCTTCATAGTCATATGAATATTATTACATTCATGTGACATCATCTCTGCATACATATTTGTGATAGCCTAGGTTGTCAAAAAAAAACCCAAAAAACACATTTATTATTTGGTTGTGCTTGATTGGGTTGAGATTATACATGCATTATTACACAGAAAGACCAGTCGGACGAACACTAGAAAAAAATGGAAGTAATGGCTTGGTTAACATCAGGGTATCATTTATTTGAACACAGAAAAACTTGAAAATGTAAAAAAAAAAAAAAAAAAAGTGCACTGTCTCCTTTTGCTCACTTTGATATGCACTCTGCACTTGCAATAAAAATATGTCCACAAGTAATCAAAAAAAAAAACAAAACTAAAATAAATAAATTTAAAAAACCTCATGTAAACATATTTGAGTGCACTTAACAGCAGCTTTTATCAACAGATAACAGCTTGTTTGCTTCTTAGAGAACTAAAATTTGTTAATCCTTGCACAAATGAAAATGAACAGTGTTAGCGTAATGCACATATTAGCTACATGCAGCGACCAGCACTCGGAATGCACCGACCACCACTCAGTCCAGATCCTGCCTTTCCCGACCGGCAATATTTTTTCAAAGATCAGTTAAAATGACTGCATCTAGTGTCCAATAAAATCGCTAGAAACAAAACATAAATGACCCTAAATATGCTCCCCCCTTCTTGCTATTGTCAGAGTAGCGAACTTTCGTTTCCGACCCATACCCTGTCTGCGCTGGTCGTCATTGATATTGAAAAACCTGCCCAACAGTGATGGAAACACCGAGTGCCATCCGAGCCCGCATGTGCTGGGTATTCATGGGCGAATTAAATCTGAGGCTGTGGGGAAATTATCGGTGCAGTTGTCTCAATCTAATGAAAGACGAGGACAGTAACATTCTTTACATGTTAATCTGTCAGTGTTTAATAGCAGTGGCGGTCAGTGGACGGAAAACCGAGGGGGCGGAAACATACCTTGAAACGGATGAGATTATTGACCCGATTTTAATCATTGTTCTTGGTTAACACGTTTTCCAGCAATATGAATAATCCATTTGCGGTTAAGTAAACAGTTTCCCTTTTAATGAAATGTCAAGGTGAGTGAATAATAAATTCAATAAAAATGTTTAATTCACGTGCCTTAATAGGTAACCCTTCACGAAAAAGCTAAGTGGATTTTCCGCGTCTTTTGCCACATTTTACAAAGCAAACCATCAAACCCTCGCTTCACGATTGTTTAATTGAAAACAAAGATTGAAATGCACTTTTTTGCCTTCAGTTGACGTTTTATCTCTCGTCTTAACGAAGAGAATTAGCTACACCTGAGAAAGGAGAGTTAAAGTATATTTTATCAAGCAAAATGACTGAAACAGATCAAGACTGATAAACAGTTTAAAGATATTTATCGCCCTTTTTGTTCTCTGTCCAACGGGCGCCACTGAAGAAATGTTTGAAGCATAAATGACAGTTGTTAAGTCGTATTCAGAAATTTAATCAAAAGTATTAGGATACAAAATAGAAAAAAAGTTTATGAATATGGCATCTATCTATGGAAAGTAGAGGCATCTCGCTACGCACTGAGGAGAACATCAAAGAAATGCAGTAATCTCTGGTGACTCAGAGGCAATATCTGCTTTGGAACTGACGCAAAAAAATTTTCCAGCGAGAGCGTGCATACTAACAATTCTCCGACCACCACTCCGAGCGTCCTGGGCAGAACCCTGCTAATACTTTCATTTAAACCCTATTTCAGCATCCTACACCCTATTGGTGTGGAGAGAACAGGCCTGGCCCAAGAGGCATTTTCGGACCAAATCTGCTTTTTCGCACGGTCCTGAGTTGCAGTCATTTTAATCGGCCTTGTGAGGGCTGGCATCGGCCGATGCCGATTAAGCCAAAATGCCTAATAATCGGCCAGCCGATTGATCGGTCGACCTCTAATTTCTAATTATTCACCTCCGCCAAGGAGGTGTATGTTTTCGCCGGTGTGCGTTTGTCTGTTTGTTAGCAGAATATCTCAAGAATGGCTGCATAGATTTTAACCAAACTTTGCAGGATGTTAGAGTAGCACAAGAGGAACAAGTGATTAGATTTTGGCATATCTACACCAAAGGACAGCTGAGATATAGGCCAAAGTACAAATCCAGCTGTGCTGCCAGAGATTTCAAGTCTTTCCAATGGGCCGGGTTTCCAGTCGGCGTGCTTTTGGGTTTGCTGCCACCTGGCGGTGGAATGCAACAAAACCCTACATCAGCCAACGAAAATAACTAATACACAGAGTTTCCTAGGCATGGCGGAGGTGCTGCACTCTGAGTGCTTTCTAGTTGGTCATGTATTGGTCTTGACTGTTCTGTCGATAAATTGCTGCAAGTTGAATAAAAAAATTCAACAATTTAAAAAATTAATAAAATACTGGTTTTTAATATGCTCCTAATTATTGATTTATACTGTTATCTACATACAATGTCATTATCACTTATATTTCTTGCAAAATTGATTAATTTGGTCTTGGCCTTTGGTGCCCTACATTTTTTGCCGTGATGCCCCGATTTTAAAAGGCCTAGTGGCCTTGACCTAAAAATAACTTAATTTGAGGCATGAGTATTACACTTTTCTCTTTATTCCTCATTGGAAGTCATAAGATCACGCAACTTTTGCAAATAGTAGCAACAACTTCGAAGCAACTGTGACTGCAGGGTTTTCTGAAGTACTTATACACCCCCAAATTACCCCGAGCCTCCCCTGAGGTCCAGGAAAAACTGCAGAAATAGGCAGGCTGTATTCGGTTATTCGGCTTCACAAGGTTTTTAAATGGGCTCAATACAAGATAGATAGTTCATCAGGAATCAATTGAAAAATCAATTTGAATAAACCTTCAAGTTTTAACATTTTTTAAAACACAAACCACATTAAACCAACCTTTCATGCAAGTTTTCACTGGAAGGAGGACTATCACAGCTGGGAAAAATTGGGTAATATTATTTCAATATTTTGCGATTTCTTTAATTTTTATGAGCAATTTTACAAAACTAGCAGACTGTGCCATTATCACCACAGCAGACGAAAATTCAGCCTCGATTCTGATAATATCCGCTTGGGGCGCCTCTAATCGTGACGTCAGTGCGGCTGCCAGCGCCATGAATGTCCATTGTCCAGCGGTCCTGCATTGTGATTGTTGAATGACCGAGATATTCCCGCTTCCTCTATGGGGCAGACAGACGAGCTTGATTATTACCTTTTTCTATCCGACACAACTTTAATTTAGAGGCGAACTAACATCAGAGGCCCTTTGAAATGCTTCTGGCAAGAAAAGTGCGATTTGAAGTCTGCTAATTACCAGTGAGGCTGGACAGCTGCCGCCGCCTTGGCATAATTAGCTCACCTTAAATCAATTCCCGTGTACTTTGCCTAACTTGCAATCAAGCCATTTATTCAGCCAACTACTGACCAATCAAAACCAAAATCTAGCTAATAATGATTTGGAAGAGATGATGAGAAGCAGACAAACCGAACCAGGCTACCGCGTCAGATTGAAATAATGTCAGTAATCTGAATAAATAGCAGACCTCTGAATTCCACCTCTCGTTGGAAAACTTTACCGTATTATTAAAAAAGATTTCTTAAAAACCAGGGCCATCTTAACATGATTTTATTTTTAAGCATCTAAAAATATACGCGAAGTAGAAAACATTGTGTGAAGCGCATCAAACGTGAATGTGAGAGAGAAATTATTTTCGCATTGCAAGCAATGGACAAATGCACTGAAGACTGGGCAAGCACGTTCAGGCAAATCTGTGCCACAAATTTTTAACATTTTTTATTTAATAATTGAACAAGATTCGCACACAACGGCCAAATGTAACAATTAAGCAAACACATTCAGGCAAATTGCGTGCTGAACTAAGCAAAGTTAAGGTCTTCAAAATCATCCTCCTCTACTCGACAATTGCTTTCACCCCCTTCCCATTTACTTTGCTCAAACAGTTGATTCGCTCAATGAACAATTTTAAATTGGTTGGTAGTCTAATTTATTTAGATATCCATGTATTCAGACATTTTGACATCGCATGCATCATGCACATGAATGCATGTGGCAGCCGCAGTGACATCACGATCCCGCAACTTATGCCACACGTGGCGTTAATGGCAGCCTCCTGGAAACAGCCTTAGGGGACAATTACGGCTAATTAATGGTCATTTAAAAGAACAGGGCGTATGTAAGGACAAAATGTCGACCGTGGATATTATGTTGGAGTTAATTACTATAAGTTTGAGTCAAAACGGGTAGTTCTGCATAGTCCTCCTTTAAGTAGGTTCACAGTCAGAAAAGTCACTGGCATGACTGTTCATGGAAAACGACAAATTCTCTGAGCGATTCCAAACTTTTGAACAGTAGTGCATGAACGTAAACAAATTCTATACAGCTTAGAGAAGTCGGTGGCTGTGGGCGGTGGAGTTATTGCTTACATTCACATTGAAATATTGGCGCTGGACCTTATCCTGATATGGCCGCACTTTCGTCTGTTGGAATTTCTCCAGGTTGGACCTCATCTTCACCAGCTGTTCACAAGAGGGTTACAAAACAAAAATGTAGTCTGAATGTCAAAAAAGAATGCCTTACACTAGCCATGACAGGTTTACTCAAGTAGGCCACTTACACAGGAATACTGACCCCCAACCGTGATTCACATTAGCTTAAATTGCACAACAGCGAATAATTTTTTATTTTTATTTTTATTTTTAAATTATTTCACAAATATACACAAAATACAAACATAGTACAGAGTAGAAACAAACAACAACAACAACAACAACAAAAAAAAAACATTGCTCCCCTCCCCCTACCCCTCCAAGACTCCAAAGAAAAATAGATAAATAAATGAAATAACTAGAGTGCCAAGGGCCCTGAAGGTTGCCGGCAGTTACAGCTCCAACAGGAGAAAAGTAACTAGCATCAGTCTGCGGATTTAACAGCAAGCCAACATGAATTCTTGCGAAAGCAACACGTTGTCTACAGGATATTGGCATTAAAAAGCTCCAGCTCGGACAATTTCGGCGGTGATGGCGAATGGTCCCGTACCACTGCGAATCAATTCACGGTTCTTCGAATCAATTCTCTGCGAAAGAAGAGAACCGTTTCATCCGCACACTTCCGCGGGCCAACGCAGCTCAGTGAGAAAGGGGTTTTAGTTACCATTATCGGGCAACTCGACTGAGCAGTCACACTTTTTCATGAGTGACAGACAGCAACATTTCTGCCATTTAGCAAAAATATAATCAAGTCTACATCATGAAATCCGATTAGATTTTTTTCTAACCTGAACTTTCACTGTCGTCTGCTGTCAATTTGTGAAGTGCGCCATCTTCTCAATTCACTTCTGGTTCTTGCTCGGCTTTCAGACAATGATTTTTTTTTACACGACACTGCCACCGAGTGGGACAGTGGGTCTAATTAGTATTATTCTTTCTATTCCATGATGCGAATAGGAACAAACATCCAAAAATGGGTTTTGACCAGTTTTTATTGCCGCAGTTGATCGTGAAATAAGGTCCACCATGCGGTTACAATGCCTGTAAAAATTTTAATTATATATAGGTTAGTGCCTAATACATACTAATTTCTAAGACATTATTAAACGAGGAAATAAATAGACTGATTTTGTCACATGACCTTGACCTTGAAGACCAAAGTCAAATCCAATATGGTGTGTTTGATCAGCATACATGATTTGTCACTAGTATCCAATACATACCGAAGATCTAAAGCCAACATTAAAGAACTTTTAGGTCGTTTTGTCATTACCTGGACCTTGTTGCCCAAGATCAAATCCAATATATTGAAAATAACCAGCATACATGATTTGCCATTAGTGCCCAATACATACCTAAGCTCTACAAACAATATTAAACAAATATGGGTCATTTTTGTCACATAGCCTTCACCTTGAGGCTCAACATCAAATTTGACTGACAGCCTAAGAATGTTCAGCATACATGGTTCCTATAGATGCCCCAAACATACCTGAGCTCTAATTGCCATATTTAGCAAGTTACAGCAATTTTTGCCATTTGATCTTGACGCCCAATGTCATATTCAACTTGCCGAGAATGTTTGGCTTACATGATTCCCTACAGGTGCCTCACACATACCTAAGCTCTAAATGTCACATTAAGCTGTTATAACACATTTTTGCCATTTGACCTTCACCTTGAGGCTCAAGATGAAATTCGAACAACCGAGAATGTTTGGCATACATGATTCCCTTTAGGTGCCTCATACATACCTAAGCTCTAAATGCTATATTAAGAGTTATAGCACATTTTTGCCATTTGACCTTGACCTTGAGGCCCAAGGTCAAAAGTGACTGACTCACAATGTTCGGCATACCTGATTACCTATAGGTGCCTCATACATACCTAAGCTCTAAATGCTATATTGAGAGTTATAGCTCAAAACACCGCGAAAAATGATGAAGTCCAGACACGTTGCCTAGGTGGCACTATGAAGGAGCGATTCAATCAAAATGCCGTTTACACCGTTGAAGCAGGTCATGGTACTGATTTCATTGCTGCGATAAAAAAAAAATTCATCAGACAGTTTTTGAGAAAATTGCACCTAAGTGCCAAAAATGGCCATTTTCGACATAAAAATGGCCGCCAAGTCTAAACGAACGATTCAATCAAAAAAATTTTTGCTCGGGCATTAACTTCATGACCGATTTGATCACATCCCCAAATTTAAAAAAAATTCAGACCGTTTTTGAGATACGGCTTTAAACGGACGACGCCGACACCGCCGGGCGGATCAAAGTGATTTACAATAGGTTACTGGCTTACGGCCGGCAACCTAAAAAAAAAAAAAAAAAAAAGGGGGGGGCAGACAGGGCCTCCTTATCACAATTCATATCTTGACTCAAGTTTCAATTGCAGTATAACAGTATCCACAAAAATCAATATACGTAATAACCACAGCAGGTGAACAGATTGGTCAATGGAAGGGAAAACTCCAGGTCAGAGCAGAGTCCCTATGTTTTTTGCCAATTTTATATCGAAGCTTCTCTAAAGGCAAAAAGGAACGCACCTCCCCCAGTCACTGTAGGGATGATGGGGCTTTATTTGACTTCCAGCTAAAAAGAATAAGTCTGCGGGCAATCAATGACGCAAATGCCAAAGCATCCGCTTGTAAATTTGTAAGACTGCAATTTAACGGTGCTATAGTGCAAATAATTTTCTGAAGTTAAATTTCAAAGTTAACTTCATCATGAAACAGTCCTTCCTTTTAAAAGTCTCTCGCTACTGAGAAAAATGATTGAAGTATAGTTTCTCTCACATGTTAGCAGTTTCTTGATAATGTTAAGTTATTTCTTAGTGGTATTTTAGTGAATTTCCATGAGTTAAAATAATTCTGGAGTCCATGGTAATCTGAGATGCTGTTTATTGGCATAGACCAATTAAGCATGACAGGCCTGTTGGCTTATTGCCGTGGTCATAAAGCATCCGATTAAAAAAAAAAAAAAAAAAAATTGATCAAATTGTTTTGTTAATTGATAATTCCCATAAAAAGTATGACCAAGTCAACAATGCGAGCATTCCTAAGAGTAAAAGTTGAACGTACAAGTATAAAATTTAAATCAGAACAACATCCTATGGACAGGTTATACAAAAATGAACTTCAAATTTGACAAGGGAAAAACTTGCACATGATCTCAATGGATGGCACTTCACAGTGCAGATGGACAATGGCCCGAGAAATGTTGTAAAAACTAAGAACTTCAAGGCAAAAAAGTGGAAAGCTGTACAATGGCAAAGTCACTCAGCTGACTGGACTCCAGCACAGCCAGAATGTAATTGTCTGAAGGAAAAACTGAAAGGAAACAACCTCCCAAGGACAAGCGGGAACTGAGGACCCTTCCAATGAAGGCCAGCCAGAACATCAACCAAGTACCAAAAAGTACAATTTTATTCATGATTTGCCAGTTTTCTCCTTACTTTCGAGTCCCTAAAATTGGGAGTCTACGTATAAAAATGTTTGTAATTCCTAAAAAATTCATGAAAAACGTTTGGGCAAAACCCTTAAAGCTGAGAGTTCAGGCACATTGATTGTTTCAGGTCAAATGCATTGTTGGTGATGTACAAAGCGAAAATGATGAAAATTTTGTCACTGTCCAAATACTAATGGATCTCACCATGTTCCCAATTATCTCCAAAATACTCTCAATCAAGCAAAGCAGTCAGAGTTCAAGCATTTCCCTGAGATTGAAACGCCTTTTCATTCGTAGTCAATCTGTTTATATGACACCCTGATATCATGCCAGAGCAGACCATCACTTTAGAGGCTTTGGGGCAATGTTAGCGCAGCCGTACATGGTGAAGAGAGCATTTTCAAAGAACCCATCCTCATTCCATAAAAATAAGGTTGCTTACACTCTGCTCATTTACATTGACAAAGATGACTAAATCTTCATCATAATTCATCATGATTTTACCCATGGAAGATGTAGCTCTGGAAAAGTTGGATTTGTAGTATGCAGTATATGACTGGATGTTTGGAGCTCTTCAAATCCTACATCGAAAGAATACAACTTATTCTCGGACAGGCATAAGTCATATTCCAGGATTGATCTCATATTTCTATCTTCAGCACTTATGTCATCAGCTATAAATGAAGAAATTGCGAACATCAGCATATCAGAAAATAATGCGGGCAGCTGTTCACTGTATGTATCATATGCTCCAAAATGAGCGCATATGCTGCAGTTTAACTTGACTTGGCAAAAATAAATAATCAGTTTTGAAGGGAAATTACTGATTTCAATAAGATTAATCAACTATCAATGGATGGTTCTTATAAGACCAATACTGGCAAATTAGAAGGACTGCAGCTGTGGTGGTCACTGAAGCAAAAACTCGATTTGGGAGCAGTTTGGGGAGGCTATGGAAAAGGACTTTCGGGTGGCCTCAAAGACATTCTGGCAAACCGTCAGACGACTCAGGAGGGGGAGGCAGGGCTTGGCCCCGGCTGTTTTCAAAAGGGGTGTGGAACTGCTGACCTCGACGGGGGATGTTGTCCAGTGGTGGAGGGACCACTTTGAGGGACTCTTGAATCGGGCAGAGACAGCCTCCATTGAGGAGACAGGGGCCGAGGACTCGGGTGAGCCATTGCCCATCTCCCTAGAGGAAGTCACTGAGGTGGTCCGAAAGCTCACAGTGGCAAGTCACTGGGAATGGACGAGATTCGTTCTGAGATGCTGAAGGTCCCAGATGTTGTTGGGCTGTCATGGTTCAGGTTGACACGCCTGTTCAACATTGTATGGTTGTCAGGTACAGTGTCCTTGGACTGGCAAACTGGGGTGGTGATTCCCATTTTTAAAAAAGGGGACCGGAGGGTGTGCTCCAACTACAGGGAGATCATACTGTGCAGCCTCCCAGGGAATGTCTATGCCAGGGTACTGGAAAGGAGACTCTGCCCCATTGTAGAACCTTAGATTAAGGAGGAGCAATGCAGGTTCCGTTCTGGCCGTGGAACAGTGAACCAACTTTTTACCCTTGCACGGATACTAGAAGGGACATGGGAGTTTGCCCATCCAGTCTACATGCGTTTTGTGGACTTGGTGATGGCTTATGACAGTATCACACAAGGTACCCTGTGGGGGGTGCTGTAGGATTATGAGACTCCAGGGCAGTTAATTTGAGCCATTTGATCCCTGTGCAACCAAAGCCGGAGTTGTGTCCGCACTCTCGGCATTAAGTCAGACTTGTTTCCAGTTGGTGTTGGACTCCACCAAGGGTGTGCCTTGTCACCTATTCTGTTCATGATTTTTATGGACAGGAGGCACAGCCGAGGCTTGGAGGGTGTCCAGCTTAGTGGCCTCATGACTGCATTTCTGCTGTTTGCAGATGATGTGGTCCTGCTGACCTCATCATGCTGTGACCTCCAAAGCACACTGGAGCGGTTCACAACAAAGTGTGAAGCAGTAAGAATGAGGATCAGCACCTCCAAATCTGAGGCCATGGTTCTCTCCCGGAAAAAGGTGGATTGTCCCCTTGAAGTAGGGGGTGTGTTGTTACCCCAGGTGGAGGAGTTCAAGTATCTCAGGTTCTTGTTCACGAGTGTTGGTAGGATGGAGCGCGAGATCAACAGATAGATTGCTGCAGCATCCGCAGTGAAGTGGGCGTTGTACCAGTCCGTCGTGGTGAAGAAGCAGCTGAGCTTAAAAGTGAAGTTCTGAATTTACTGGTCGATCCATGTTCCAACCCACACCTATGGTCACAAGCTTTGGGTAGTGACCGAAAGAATAAGATCGCGAATACAGTGGCCGAAATAAGCTTTCTCTGTAGGGTGGTTGAGCTGACCCTTAGGAATAGGGTGAGGAGCTCGGACATCCGGGAGTGGCTCAGAGTAAAAACACTGCTCCTCTGCGTCAAGAGGAGTCAGTTGAGGTGGTTTGGGCATCTAGTTCGGATGCCTCCTGGACGCCTCCCATTCAAGGTTTTCCGGGCATGTCCAAATAGAAGGAGGCCCCGAGGCAGCCCCAGGACATGCTGGAAGGACTATGTGTAACGACTGGCCTGAGAACGGCTTGGGGTCCCCCAGGCAGAGTCGGAGGAAATGGCTGGGGACGGGGGCGCCTGGGCCTCTCTGCAGAGTCTGTTACCCCTGCGACCCAGCCCCAGATAAGTGGTGGAAAATGGATGGGATGGATGGATGGCATAATCAATACAATCCAAGAAAAGCCATAGATATTAGGCATCTGTTCGGACGCCCAACTTATCACTTATATCGTAATGTTATCCCACCCAAGTACCCAATAACAAAAGCACAGCTCTATGAATAGATATTACAAGTTACACAAAATAAGTACATGCTGACTGCAGTGAGCGAGAAACTGGCAAGAGGATCACCTTCTCTTCCAAAAAGGGGGTGTTCACTGGAAAGCAGGACCAGAAGTGCCGTAGCAGCTCTCCGGCAGCCATGTACAAATGTTTCAGCTGTGCTTCCTCATCACTGGGAATTATGTCTGCAACAAAAAGAAGTCAAATCACAGCCCATCAATGCAGGAATTAACAATGAACATTAACATGGCAGAACAACTGATAAACGGACCGCCCTACTGCAAACTACCCTTGCTCATAAGTCATAAATCTCTACTGTGTATTGTAAGCATTGAAAGCCTATTATTACCACATTGGAAAATATGTTATTTTTTTCTAAACAGTATCATCCGAATGATTGCTCTACCAATGCATTCACCGCTGCAGTGTTGTGCTCATGCATGGAAGATGCAACCATACATTAACAGTCACTCCACGGGTCCACCGTGCAAAATCTGCGAAAAGCGGCAAGGTGGGGAGTCTGTGGATCCATTTTGTATATTGACCATAGGTTGGCCCTGGGGCATGGAGGTGACTGTTAGAGCCATTCGTCAAATGATCATGTAGGGTAGGAGAAGGGGCCATTTTTGTTTTTCGCTTGTTAAGAGCAGCTATTTCCCCCCAAAATATACTGATAATGTTTCAACTTTTTTCACTGCGACTACAAAAAGAACAGACTTTTCCCTATTGTAGAATGAAAGTGGACATGTTGAAGATTTTTTCCCTGCTACCAGTAATTTTTTTGTGCTTCCGGTAGTGCTGGCCCAGGGCCCCCAAAAGGGGCGAAGTTTGACACTGCGAAATTATATGCCATATTTCAAGGTCAATATCTTACCTTCTGCAGGGTGTTGATTAATGAATCTTTGCCAAGAAATAGGTAGATGCCTATGCTTTTATATTCAAAAAGAAAATTTTTGCCAGCTATTTTCGTATTTTCACACTAGGCTTTCAAAAATCTTGTTATTAGCTATTTTCTGTCGTTTCACAGTTCCCCAATAGGGGGCTATCGACTTGGATTGGTGCAGTCGTATGCTACAGAACAACAGCAACAACAACAAAATGGCAGCTCATGAACAACAGCAGCCCCTTAGTCCGTTCTTTATACTGTAGGTTGAGGAAGTGACAATAGGGGGCAGCACCATAACACTAGTTCGACAAATTCTGGTCTCACTCGCAAACGGTAAACGTTCGCAAATATTTTTTTTTTCCTGTTTCCAGTAATTCAAGTAATGGTTCTAAAGAACTTCTAATCCCGTACCAGTCGGCTCGGAACATGGTCATCTCAAAATCAGTGATTTGGGGTAGGGGTAACATTCTTACCTATACCTCCCACATTAGGTAATATTTTTCATTGGTTTTCAGGGGAAACATAGGCTTTCCTATAGGGAATCCACCCACCAAAATGTAGTATCCCAAGCTGGATCATTTTCTGTCAAGACTTAATTTTCTCCTGCTCATTGAAATCTGTGAAATAGTGCTTAAATGAACGCCAAAGTTCTATTTCTAGCAATGATTCTGTAATCACTGGAGATTAACCGCTCACACTGCACATTCTAAGTAAGCTAGGTCAGACACATATATCCACCAAAAACTGTTCATTTAGGCTGACCCACCCCTTGCCGCATTTTGCATAGTCCGTCCGCGGACTGTATAAACATTTATACAGTGCGCGATACCATAGCGTTCAATTTAGGTGACAAACGTTGCACCAATAATCCTTTTGTGTCATGTTCTTTATGCATTGCTTTCCTTTTTTGCAAAGTTACCTTTTCACTCCTTTGTTTCAGGCTACTGGATATGGTTTGGTGTGCCTATGTAGTATCCACTGCCTTAACCCAACCTGCTTGTCATAGAGCAGTGTGCACTGTAGATATGTGTGGTGATGGTTATTAGTAATTGCAAATAAAATTCTATGCTTGGTGCTCGCATGTTAATCTGATAAATTCTATTATCAGTCCTGTATTATACTTTTACACTTTGTCTCATTCCATGAAATTTCTTTTGAGATTTTTACATGAAATTTACACACTGCAATACATCAAACAGGCCCAGTCCCAAGTCTGGGAAAAAGTGTGAGGGAAGCACCAGGTAAGTTGTTAAGTTGATAAGCTGCGTTTATTCATTGGAAAAAAAAAAAAAAAAACACTAACAAATTGAATTCTGTATCTTGTAACAAAAACGACTGGTACAAACTGGAGGAAAACCATTCTTTCTGCTTACCTGCAACAGAGATACCTGCTTACATGGCAGAGTTACCTGAGATCACAATTATTACATGAGACTTGGAGAAATTGACAATTGTTCTTCTATATACATACTGCATAATCTGAGCGTCAAGATTTTTTATATTTGTAAATCATTCACATATACATGTCTGTACTGTGGCAAATAACAGTTCCATCTATATTTTGAGAATATGAATACTGATTAACCTGTTGTATACTCGCGTGACCGATTTTCGATGGTAAAAAATTTACCGCGAGTTCAGGGGAGGACAGTGTCGCACAAATCAACTATTATTAGTATAAAAAAGCAATGAACATATAGCTTATCATCATACAAATACACTGTGTAAGTTTCGTTACCATGTTAATATACAGCGTAAAAATTAGAATCTACATCTCTCTCAGCAATCAGAGTTCACTCATAACCTGCCACGCAGAAACCCCCCAACTCGCCACGCAGTTTCATCTCGCTCTGCGCTTTACCTTCTTTACGATGGTGCGCGTTGATATTTCGGTCTACATTCATTTTCAGTGGTAGAACAGACGTTCCTAAACCGTAACAACCAAACCATCGGGTGTTTATCCGCCGAAATTGAAACGAGTCTAGTGGAAACGAACTGCCGGTATTTCTCCGAAAAAAAAAAAAAAAAAAAAAAAAAAAATATATATATATATATATATATATATATATATATAAATGTAGAGTCAATAAATTCATTACTTTCAATATTTATGATGTTATAAATAAATTTTTGAACACTATATTTCGAAACCCCAATATGTGACCGATCATTTTCAACAATAAACTCACATCTCATGGGGCTACTTGACAGTCTTTATATAAAAATGAGATCGCGCGGCTTCAACCGGGGTTTCATTGGCGTTTCACGTTTCCCGAAAACGATAGTAATGCGCATTCATGTAAGCAAGCATGTACAGTGCGTACTGTCCTCTATTTTTAGGGGTTCAAGTCCGTAGGGCTGAAACCCTATTGTTTTTGTGCTGGTTACAGCATTCACACTATCGTTTTTGATGTAGGCCATTTTCTTTATACTTATTATTATTATTATTATTATTATTTTCGTTCTTTAACGTAATTTAACTGGCGCCTTTTAGCCAGTTATTTTACCTGTCATTTTACATGAAGTTTACCACGGAGTTCAGTGCATGTTCAGTGTAAACCACGGTTAAGTGCGCGCAGGACTCCACTTACAGTTAAAATGACAAGGAGACAATGCGTTAATTTAACGGTTAAACTCAGTCAATTTATAACTGAGTAGGAAAGCCGAACTGGCCTGGTGCAGGTCGGTGCAAAAATAAATACTGGCCTGTTACAAATACCCGCCTGGTTCTTATAAACGCCTGGGGTCCAAGTCGATTTTGCGAAATAAACGCCCGGGCTACTACATGGTCATACACGGTATCTTAAATATGGGTCATTTGTGGTTCGATTCTGCCCTCTGCTGGCCTTTTTCCACACCTCAACACTGTCGTTTTTAAGAGACAAAGATACAGACGACTCTAAAAGAATAATTCTGCGTCAAACTCAGTGAAAGAATTTCCGGTATAGTAGTTGGTACAGTCGCTGAAACCAGCTCCAGGACATGAAATCTTCGTGGACTTCATTTGAAAATGCGCTGGCCGTTTCCAATCCTGCCTATCATTTTTAATGTTTCCAGCTAGGATTGGTTAAAATCATCTGTTCAGAGCATTCATATCTTCTAGAATAAGCACTCCCTCAGAAGTCCGGCACAAGGTCGCCGTTTGGCTGTACGCAAATGAGTTTCTGTTGGTGTCCGGAACTCTAGTGGGGAAGAAAACATTTTAAGCCTCCTTGAAAAGCAGATTGAGTGCGGGAAAGGAGGCACTTTTTGCTGGGTACGTCCAAGACAACACGTTACAGTAAAAATGGCAAAGCAGAAAAAACAACAGCTCGAGATCCTATTCCAGCATATAGCTACCAGCAACTGTTTTTATTCTTTCTTTGCTCAGCTTTGTTTTTTTTTTTTTTTAATAAACATTCAAGTATTCGACATCATTCAAATATATTTTCATGGCAGCTATTCAGTGCGGCGTCAGCAAACATTCAAATCATTCAAACTTTATTGTATTCAAGACAGCATCGCAGTTTGGGTTCAGCGTGCAGCATTCACATTCGCAATTTCTTCAGGAATTGCCTCTCTAGTTTTTCATGTCGGCCATTTTCTTTATACCCATTATTCTTCTTACTTCTTCCGCCGTTCTACCCGATTAAACTAGTCCTACATACTTTGTGCTATTTCAACAATTCATATATCAAAACGTGCAGCTTTTTATTGACATTATTGCTATTATTTTTCTCTTTCATACTATTTATACTTTTTAAAATATTTAACTTTTTCTTATTTTTTTGTCCCATAGGAAACAATGAAACAGATTTTTAAAAATGTAGCCATTTTCAGCTATTTTTTACTCTGTCATACTTTTAGCTAGAAACGTCATTCAAACTGTAAAATGTTAACCTACGCTTGGATAATTTATTTACCATTCAACTTTTTTGTAACTTCTATCATTTTCTAATTATAATTTTATTTATTTATTTTTTTTTTTTTTTACAATTAATTCTGGGATCTTAGAGCATGAAGACCTCACGGCTAGAGTGGCTACCAGCTTCTAAACCGTCAAGCAGCCTTCTCTTAAACTTGCTCTAACTCCCACAGTTTTCACTCCGCATAAATATTTTTATATCCAAGTTGTAGCAAAAGTTCTGCTGGTCATGAAAATGTAACTATGGAAGCAACTGGACGAACGGATTTGGCTGTATGAGCCGAAAGGCGACGGGACCGCTCACCGAAGCTCCATAAGGTCCAATGTAAAATGCGACCAGAAAATGCAGGTTGCAAAGGCTAATCGCACAGTTTTCTAACTTGCTCTTCTTTCCATATTTTTGGCACTACGAACACAATTTTGACATATATTACTCAGCTAACTCTCCTCTTTCATACGGTACATCCATTTCCTAGATGGGACTTACCATTTTTCAGTTAGAAGTCGCAATCTGTAAGAAACGCCTGCGATAAAATCTCCATTGCACGAAATGACTCAGCCAAACTCAAATATCTTAGATTTGGTCATTTGCGGTTCGATTCTACCCTCTGCTGGCCTTTTTCCAGACCTCAACACTGTCGGTTATAAGAGACAAAGACAGAGACGACTCTATAAGATTAATTCCGCGTCAAACTCAGTGAAAGAATTTCCGGTATAGTACTTGGTACAGTCGCTGAAACCAGCTCCAGGACACGAAATCTCCGTGTACTTCATTTAAAAATGCGCTGGCCTTTTCCAATCCTGCCTATCATTTTAAATGTTTCCAGCTAGGATTGGTTAAAATCTTCTGTTCAGAGCATTCATATCTTCTAGAATAAGCTGATGCAATCTCGGTTATTTTTTCATTATTAGTGCAAGGCCAGCGAAGAGAAAAAAATTCACTGGCTCGAGACACTCCTTCAGAGGTTCGGCACAAGGTCGCCGATTGGCTGTCCGCAAATGAGTTTCTGTTGGTGTCCGGAACTCTAGTGGGGAAAAAAAACATTTCGCCTCCAGCGAAAGCACTGTGGCTGTGTCCGAAATCACTCACTCATTCACTATTCCCTACTCAATATATAGGGACTCACTATATAGGTGACTATATAGTGAGCTCATTGGCAGAGGAAAGAAACGCTTTCGAACACTACCTAGCTCCTTTTGTCGCGGCTGTTAATAGCGTCATTGCTGTCACAAAATTAAATCGTACCTATTCAACTTCAGTTAAGGATTTGGGCGTATTTCTGTAATAACCGAACGGAGTATATTTCCCGCTGTCTTTGTGTTTACCATCGTTTAAATAATAAAATTTGCCATACATTTTTAATATCGTCATCTATTTTTTGTCTTCTGACTCATCATTATTCGTTTTAATAGTTCCTAAATGTCCGTTTATATCCTGCGTAAAAAAAAAAAAAAAAAAAAAACGGTCTCCTGCGCTGCTTGGTTTCCAAAAAAAAGTAAAACATTTTCGCGCCTGAAGCTAATAACTGTTTTCAAACTGCGTTGACTACACGCAGCTTTTTCGGGGCCTTTCGGTTTGTGTGCAGTGCATGTTGGGATATATAGCTGGGTTAGTGACCATCGGATGTTCACTACATTTCGCGGTGGATTGTGGGATGTAATGAGTTCACTATATAGGGAATAAAAATTATTACAAACAATTCGGCAACCCTACAAAATGGCGAACCCACTATATAGTGCACCATATTGTGAGTATGGAGTGATTTCGGACACAGCAGTGCGGGAAAGAACGGTCTTTTTGCTGGGTGCGTCCAAGACAACACGTTACAGTAAAAATGGCAAAGCTGAAAAAACAATAGCTCGAGCTCCTATTCCAGCATATAGCTACCAGCAACTGTTTTCATTCTTTCTTTGCTCAGCTTTCAGTCTTTTTTTTTTTTTTTTATAAACAGTCAAGTATTCTACATAATTCAAATATTATATTTTCATGGCAGCTATTCAGTGTGGCCTCAGCAAACATTCAAATCATTCAAACTTCATTGTATTCAAGACAGCATCGCAGTGTGGGTTCAGCATGCAGCATTCGCACTTGCAATTTCTTCAGGAATTGCCTCTCTAGTTATTATTTCTTTTCTTCTTCAGAAATGTTTTCGCAAATTCCCGTGAGATGGTAAATGGTAGAAAGCTGAAATTTTGCACATTGGTTGGAAGTTGTGTGCAAATGCTGCCCAAGCCATTTTTAACTCAATCGGCCTGATATGGGCGCTATAATTCAAGAAAAAAAGTTTTTAACTTTAAAGGTCATAACTCCTACGCTGTACGTCTGATTTACACGAAACTTGGTACAGACATTATTTGGTCCAAACTCAACAACTTTTCCCCACAGACCCCCAAGGTTTGCCAAATTAGATTTTCCACCATTTTGAATTTTTTGAAAAACACATTTTTGACATTTCCTCCTAGGCCGTAGGTCCGATTCCTTCGAAATTAGCTTTAGATCATCAGTGGACCAAGCTTATCAAAGATTGCAAAAGGCTTGTTGTAATCTCATTTTGTTTCCAAGATATTGACCAATGAACTTCAGCAGGGGCGTGGCTTAGCACATAAATGGACAAAAGTCAACAACCATTGGGCCAATCATCACGGAACTCGCAGAATATGTCCATATAAGTACCAGGAACATACCTTGACATTTTCGTGCAAATCGGCCCATAGGGGGCGCTATAAATGTGAAAAATGGGCATGGCATTACACAAATCAGACTATAGATCAGCAATTGTTTGTCCTATAGCCATAAAACTCACAGGATATATTCATATAAGTACCTGAAACATACCCTGAAAATTTAATTTAAATTGACTGATAGGGGGTGCTATAAATGCAAAACAACGCAGCGCGGTATAACACAAATCAGACTATAAATCAGCAATTATTTGTCCTACACCATGAAACTCACAGGATATATTTATATAAGTATTTGAAACATACACTGAAAAATTCATTCAAACTGATTGATAGGGGGCGCTATAAATGCAAAACAAAGCAGCGTGGTATAACACGAATCAGACTGTAAATCAGCAATTGTTTGTCCTATAGCCATAAAACTCACCGGATATATTCATATAAGTACTTGAAACATACCCTGAAAATTTCATTCAAATTGACTGATAGGGGGCGCAATAAATGCAAAACAAAGCAGCGTGAAATAACACAAATCAGACTATAAATCATAAATAGTTTGCCCAATCATTACATAACTCACAGGATATGTCCACATAAGAACCTGAAACATAGCCTGAAAGTTTACATCAAATCGACCAATAGGTGGCGCCACAAATGCACAAAATAGCCAAACATAACACAAATCAGACTAGAGATCATAAGTTGATGGTCCAATGATTACACTGGCAAAATAGGTCGACATAAATACCTGCAACACACTCTCAAAGTGGTTTTTTTCCCCCCGCCGCGGTAGCGAGTGGAGCGGGGGACATAGTATTCAGCCCCGTCTGTCACGTCCAGCCAGCCGTCCGTCATGTCCCGTTTGTTCTTAACGCGATATCTCAAGAACGATTTGACCGATTCCACTCTTCTTTGGTGTTAAGGTGTATTGGTGGCATACGCTGGCCCCAGTCGACTTTCGTGACCTTGGCATTATTCTCAAGGTCATTACGACCATTTGACCCTTAAAAATACCTTGTCAACATGATATCTCAAGAACGGTTTGACGGATTCCATTCATCTTTGAAGTCAAGAGGGACATTAGAGGCGGGGGACATCGTATTCAGCTCCATCCGTCCGTCCGGCCATCCCTCACGTCCCGTTTGTTGTGAACGCGGTATCTCAAGAATGGTTTGACCAATTCCATTCATCTTTAGTGTCAAGGTGTATTAGGGGCGGGGGACATAGTATTCAGCTCCATGCGTCCGGTCGTCCGTCCGTCCCGTCCCGTTAGTTGTGAACGCGATATCTCAAGAACGGTTTGACCAATTCCATTCATCTGTGGTCTCAAGGTGTATTAGGGGCGGGGGACATAGTGTTCAGCTTTGTCCGTCCGTCCGTCCGTCATGTCCTGTTTGCTGTGACCGCGATATCTCAAGAACGATTTGACCGATTCCATTCATCTTTGTTGTCAAGGTGTTTTAGTGGGGTGCTCACAGCCCACTCGATTTACGTGACCTGGGCATTATTCTCAAGGTCATTACAACCATTTTACCACTTACAAATACCTTGTCAACATGATATCTCAAGAACGGTTTGACCGATTCCATTCATCTTTGGTGTCAAGGTGTATTAGGACCGGGGGACATAGTATTCAGCTCCGTCAGTCCATCCGTCCGGCCATCCATCGTCACGTCCCGTTGGTTGTGAACACGAAATCTCAAGAACGCTTTGACCGATTTTATTCATCTTTGGCTTCAATGTGTATTTGTGTGATACGCCGACCCCAGTCGATTTCCGTCACCTGACGGGGGACATGGCCAGGTTTATTAGCAACACTTGTTAATTAAGCTGTTAAAGCTTTCAACTACTAATGGTTTTTCTTGGCTTGAACCCCGGAATTGCCGCTTGCGGCTATATTTTAATATTACGACTGTACATGAGCCACCGCTGCACATTGACTCAGGTCGACATTGCCAGGTTATAGGAAGTCGACCTGAGTCGACATTGGCAGGTTAAGTGTTAAAAGTTGAAATAAAACAACTCTCACTACCTGCATTTAAAACTGTGTATACAAAGTGAAACGACTCTAAAAAGAAAACGGAGCGACTGAAGAATTCGGCCTGCATAGCACATTACTATAACAATAACTTTCCTGTTTCATAATAGCCTAATTCATGAAATATAACTAGCTAACCTATAGGAAGCTTCATTATAACCAAGCTGGCTTCCCGTTATGTTAGCTAACAATAATAAGTCGCAACGCTGTAAGTTAGCCAGCTGGGTAACATAAACTTAGATTTGCGGTGCAGGCTGTATTCTTCAGTCACTCCAAGAAGGCAGTGTAAATTTTGAGGTGAACCGTTTTTACATTTCTATTTGGCCGCGACCTCCGGTACGCATACGCAGTTGTATTATTTTTGGACTTAAAAACAGAAATCAATGCTGGATTATCTTTGGCCAACGTTGGTGTAAAAACTCGATAGCTAGCGAACAACTAATCAGCCTCGTCAATGCATAACTGACCTAGCTACACAGCTAATGCGAAATAATTGCGATTTACTCTTTTTATTGATTTATGTGCACAGCAAATAGATAGCTGAGCAGGCGAACTAGCTTGCTAGCCTAGTGTGCAAGCTAGTTTGTTGGTTTCTTAGTCAATGTTAAGATGCTTTTACACCGGACGCGAAACGAATTTTTCGCACGACAGATTACATTCAAAGTCAATGCAAACACGCGAAACGTGTGAATTCGTGTCTTTGCATTGACTGAATGTAATCTGTCGTGCAAAAAATTCGTTTCGCGTCCAGTGTGAAAGCGGCTTTAGCTGGCAACCTTTTTATTCAGCGCATTTTAATGCCAGCTAGTGAGCTAAATGCTCGCGGTGCAACTCCAGCCAAATCAGTTCGCATAATAATAGCTATACGCATTTTAAATTGACTAAATTTAAATGCATGAAATGTAACGCTAGCAAGCTAGCAAGAGAGCCTTTATGCCAACTTGGCTAGCTATATTTAATGTATGTATATGCGAGCTAGGTGCCTAGCTCGCATACACAGTTATAACTATTCACTATTATCTATTATTTCTGTGAGAAGTCCAAAAATAATACAACTGTGCATGTGTACCGGAGGGCACGGTGAAATAGCTGCTGAAATGTAAAACGCAGTGGCTATTCTTACGGCAGCTGTTAAGATACTCCGTTTGGCTATTCTCACGTCCTTCCGTTTGCACATGCGCAGAGCACCGAATTCTGGACTTCATGCAAAAATGAACGACATGAGGTGGTCGTGGTCAGCCCTAGTGTATCTTCATCTGAAAGACTGTCTTCGGTCTTTCCCACATGTGCTCTGTATGTGTGTCGCCAAGTATGATCTTTGTCTTTGTCTAAATTTGTGGTAACGTGTATTTGGTTTCTTAATTTAAGCTCTTGCCTACCTGGTGAATAAATTATTGTTATTCATTTAAACTTGCGTGGTCTCCGTGACTCTAATTCTTTTACATTCTTTCCAGCCATGTTACGACGGATACTTAGGGGTTTAATCCTAACCGCGGACTGACTGGTCAGCGGCCCGGTATGGGAATTGGTTTTATTAAGTTGGAGAGACAATCCCAATCTACTTATATAAAGGGTCTGTATTGCCGGTTCTGAGATTTTAACCTTAAAGAAACCCATGGACGAAAAGTCGGTTATCTGTTAAAATCGCCTGAAGGAACCCATGGGCATGCATGGATCTGGGTTCGCAGTATTTATGCCAAAAGATGCTATTGCTGCGGTGATTGACTTCCATCCCCTGGTATTACCAACGAACCTAAGATTTGGCAATAATGCTAATACCCGGGGGCATATATTGAGTCACTGAGGTATTCATTGGAGAGTCCAAGGTGCAATCGCCCCGAGGTCCACACATGTTAGCACTACCTTCTAAAATCTAATTCTAATTGGAGTCAGATCTTGAATGGGAGCACATTTACTTTCTTATGGAGTCCGATAAATTGTAACTGTTGTGCTTTTGTGCCCTGTTCTACGAACAGAGAAAATTGGTTTATTTTTATTATGATTTGCACCAATCAAAAAGTTCACGCACCGGCCAAAAGTTCACGCTGAGCCTTCCCCTTCGGCAATTTCTGTCGTTGGCATTCCTGTGAGCTTTTACAATACTAAAAGTATGGCCCCTTACCCCTGGGCTGGCCCTGAGAGTTATTATGCTTAGTTCAAAGCAAAACAGACTTTGCAGAATCTAATTCAAATCATGAATTCAAACTCAATTCTTCCCAATATTCCTTTAAAAAGGTATCTCACAGGGCCCTGTTCAACTGAGGCATGACTACCGTAAAAATAGCCTCTCTGAATAACATTGCATCAATGCCGTACGTGAGCGGTGCATTCAGGGCTATTCTTATGGTAGAAAATCTTGATCAAAATTGAAGTCCAGAATTCGGTGCTCTGCGCATGTGCAAACGGAAGGACCTAAGTGTAAATAAATCCTTTGGGGGCATAAACTAGCTGCGAGCAACAACGCTCCTTTATTCCACATGCAACATTCGCATAACACCCACACTGTCTTTCTTACTTCCTGGTCTACCGTAGTAACCCCAGTACATGCGCAGCCGCATTAACCCACCTACGTCTCCTACTACCGTATATGACAGTAAGAATAGCCTAACGGAGTATCTTTACAGCTGCCGTAAGAATAGCAACTGCCAATGTAAAAAACAGTTCACGGCAAAATATACACTTTGCTCCAAGAAAAGGATGTAAGAAGCGGGACTGTTAAAAGTTAAGATTCAAACCTCTTAGGCCAAGTGGAAATAAATCCACGTCGTCTCTTATTTTATTCATTTGCCTCCTTGCATTTCCTCTTCTCTGCTGCAGTTTTCAGCACTTTCAGTGCTTTCCCTGGCTTTTGATCTTGTCCAGGTGGTTTCAGCCAATCCATTTGGAAATTTCTGTCTTCGTGCATAATTTTCCAGTCTGGCTGCAGAGGTACGGGGAAAGAGGAGCTCCACTCTAGAACGGAAATTCACCAAATCGCGCCGGGGACCGAGCTAGTTAGCAACCTAGCAAGCAAGCTAAAGTGATATTGAACTGCATAATGTTATAGCTTGCTAGTCAGCTAGCTACATAAGTGGAGGTGACGTGATTCCGTTCTGTACAGATTTAAAAAATCACGCCGGGGAGGTGTGTCATATGATTATCCAATCAAGGCAAAGTGGAGGTTACGTGTACCGGAGCGCCACTTTCCCCTTGCATCTGCAGCCAAAGCGGAGAGGATTTCGTGACATTTTGCAAGTCATAAACATGACAAGGCCCCGTAAGCATTTGTGTTTTTTAGTGGCCCAATCGGGCCAGCGAAAAAGATAGTTTGGTGGTCCGAACTGGCCCGCCACTGCTAAAAAACACCGTCATGCCAGTGTTAATGTCGACCAGTGCACTTAGAATGTGCAGTCGAGTCAGACAACAACATGCATGATTTTTGAATCGAGCACGCCATCAAAGTGTCAACTGCAACTAGCCTGGCACAATATCCTCAAAGCAACAACAAAAAACCATCCACAGCACAAATGTATGCTAATACAGTATTGAAAACGCTGCTCAGGGAATAAGAAAACTAGACAGTCATGTCGGACGCGACCGCATGGGTGTAGCCCCCAAAAGCCTACTTCTCCCCTTTGTGAGCATTATTCGGCCAATGCACTTGCCAAGGCAATCAAAATCCATAAGAGTCATAAGTGAAGTATATCATACGTCAAGGGATGTAACAGTATGAAAATTTAACCTCACGGTTATTGTGACCAAAATTATCACGGTTTTCGGTATTATCGCGGTATTTTTAAAAATGTGTTCAATATGTTCAGAAAGCACTGATAGGCCTACACAAACTGAAATAGTTTTTAAAAATGTAACGGTGTTTATTTTATTTCAAAAATATAGGCAAAACCTTATCAAAAACATCAAAGGAACAAGGGTTCAGCATGTAAACAGCTTATTTGTCAGGAACATTTTCAGTAGTGCAGGTTTAAATTATACAAATCCAAACATTCAAGCTAAGACATAAAGAACAATACGTAAACAAATCTAAGAAACACCACTTATTATAAGTTCCCATGAGGGAACACGCTTTGATGGTACAACAGAATTGTTGATCAAATTTCTATAGTCCTAAACCAGCTGGCATATGCCTCTCTTATTTTCAGATAGAGTACGCATTACCTTAATATGGATGTGACGTTAGTTTCTGTGACTGCGTTAAAGTAGTCGTCGGTCATAGGATGGCTGACGTTATGTATCTAATGTTTAAATATAATTTTAGGATTACTCCGTAGCGAACACAGCATCAGTCAGATAACATTTAATTCAGTGCTTGTGGGCTGTAACACATGTTGCAGTTGCTATTCTTGTCTGTTTTACAACGCTCCTTCATGTACAATATGTGCCTATCTCAATCTTGGCCAAAACAGACATGTCTTTTTTATACTTATTAAAATGGCAACTGGAAAGCTTGTGCATTAGCTCATTTTTGCTGTAGTTGCTGTCCCCGTGTTTCCCCTTTTTTAATTGATGTTGGTGTCTGACTGAACTTGCTTTTTAGTATATGTTTCGTTTTGTTTTGTTATAATCTTCTAATAAAATAATCTTTTCCTCCTCAGTCCAATTTGATTTTCCCTTCCAATTTCCAATTAAAGGTAACGGAAGGATCAAAGTTGCTAGCTAAGGTTTTCAATACTGCTGAAAGAAGATGTAAGGCTAGCGGTTGCTCTCCATGGAAACAGTGGAACCATTCTACACTTTCTTGGCAGAAAAACCATCAGCAATTACCCTTACCACATTAGCTAGTCAAGATAAACATTTAAGGCATTCTGTGCAACTCCTGAAACCTTCAAACATTTTTTTTTTTTTTTTGTTATAGAGTTTCAGCTATATCTGAGATATGGGTGTCAGGCCTACGTGATTTACCTCTGATTGCGCCACTTAGCACTTTTCTCATATGCTGGCGATTAGAGTTTCACTGTAATGCTAATATTATGTCCTTCTTAATTGTATTTTTAGTGCGTTTGCAGACAGGGGTGTCAAAAATTGAGCCCACTGTATCGTCATATAATTGCGTAACATATAATGAAACATGGCCAGAGATTAGTTTAGAAATGGTGGCGATATCTTGATTAAAAAATCACAATTTAACATGGGAGAGCTGACTAACAGTAACACAAATTTGTGACAAAAAAAAATTATACCAAGTGTCATTACTTCCTTTGGTGAGCATAAAGAATTATTTAGAGGTGAAAAGATGACTTACGGTTAATGGTTTGCTGGGCACCATCCTGCATTAGGATACCTCCAGGGGAAAGGGCTACAATGGCTGAGCTGGCTGCAGTGCTGGAAACAACCTAAGGGGCACATTAACAAAGTGATGAGAACAGGCCATCCATCCTGACGAGGCTTGCCATTTTCCAATCAGATAAGTGTACTGACGAGTGGTATCTGGCACTGTATCAAGCCTGGTCTTGAAAAGTCCGTTTCTGCCTCTATGAAATGTTGTGCTGTCGGCCATTCCACTACGACAGCACAGTGGCTAGAACCTGAAAGGCTCCGACCAAAAATTACTCATGTTTTTCTCAAGTTGAACAAAGTCAAATTTGCAACCTGCCATTAAGTAATCTTGCCTAATGTTTTAATTTCCCTCATGTAGTAATACTGTTTTTCATTTTCCAAGTTCCCACCCACTTCTAACTAAATCCAATCTAAATCATCCTGAACCACTTCAGCAGACTCTAGTGTTAACCATACCTCCAAATTTAGTATCATTGACAAATTTAACCAATTTCCATTTAATGTTCTCAAAGTAATTAATCTAGATGAAGAGCGCTGATCCCAGTGGGACTCATTTCCCACACAGCCAAGCTCAGATGAGATCCCTCCGACAACTACACCGTGTTTTATCCCACTCGGAATCCATTCCAAAATACCTCTGATAATTCCTACAATGTTGTGAAATGAGTTGTCAGAAGAGAACACAGCTCGCTGGAAAACTTTAACCTTGCTGTCCACGGACGCGGACGCCGACGCAGAGAGTATGGCAATAGCTCTCCGAGGACATTTGTTCCGGCGAGCTAAAAAGTGTTTTCCACCTTCTGGATCTCTTCTATTTTTGCGCATTTGTCACAGTTAAATGTTTTAGATTGTCAAATTAATTTCAATATTTGCTGAAGACAACCCAAATAAACACAAAATGCAGTTTTTCGATGACTTCATTTGTTGAAAGAAAAAAGCTATCCAACCCCACCTGGCCTTACGAAAGGAAGTATCCCCCCAAGTTACTAAATCAACCAATAAGGCAAATTTAAGGAATTGGGTTCAATTTAACTGAACATACCCAGACAGGGTTCCTGCACATTTGGAATTTCAAAATTCCATACTTTTCCATACCCTAATTTCCAGACTTCTCGGTGTTTTTTTTTTTTTTTTTTTCCCAGAGAAATATGCTACATCTGAGTAAATACATCAGTGTATCATAAATAAAACATCTACTTTAATTATTCTTAATATCTTTATTTTAATACATTTGAACAGTTCAATGCTTACAATTTTTTTGTGTCCCTCAAGTGTCTGAACATAAAACTCTAACTGACCACACCCACACACCCACACCGAATTATGTGCAATTAATTGTAAAAAAAACTACAAACACACCTATACCTAGGTTACATGCGGGCATTTCTGGTTGTTCCACTTAAAGTTGTTCAGCCCCAATTCCGAAATAGTTGGGCCAAAGAGTAAATTGTGAATAAAATCAAAATGCAATGACTTTCAGATCAATGGGTAGACACTCAGTCTACCCATTGTATGACGGTGTTGCTTATGGAGTATTGCAAATCTACGAGCAATACTGCAACGTGAATTGTAAATGTGTACTCCTGCAGCAACGTTCCCTTCATCCAAACCAAATTTCTCCCAAGGGAGAACAATAAAGTAACCCTAACCTTAATCATTCGGTCAGCACCACTATTACAACGGAGTATAAATCAGTGCCTCCACTTCACTTTAGCGGCAAAATTATAGCCACAAATAGCTTGTTTAGCTAGGTTATAACGGTATGCATCGGGCATGCTACATAACAGCATACATTGGCCTCACTTCTAGATTTTCAAGATTTCCAGCTAACATAATCTAAACAGTACATTTGCTTGTCATTTGAAGAATATAGCTTACATATAATCTCAAGCATTAGATCAAAACTATCATATAATGTCTTTTAGCGAGTCTGGCGTTTGTGTTGTAGACGCACGTCAGACTCACTAAAAGACATTAGCCTATACGATAGTGTTGATCCAAGAGGTTAATAATATAATTGAATGTTCTCACCGTTCATCATTCGGAGTGTGGGCATGTTCACTTGGGAGTCGTTAGTCTGGGCTGAGGCAAAAAGGTTGGGACTCTAGATGCAAGCGATGTGCTAACGAGACAACGGTTTTTTTGCATTCATGTGGCTCAGAATTGCCTTCTCCCCCATGTTGGCGATGTCAAACGATTTGATACAAAGCTTGCATCTAGCTCTCTTCGGGAATTGTAAATCCTTGGCCAACCAGTTTTCATATGTGGGACGGCTAAGCCATGCATCCAAAAACTTGCATCTCCCCATTGTTAGCGTGCTGCAAGTGCAAAACCCACATGAAACTCGTCCGTCTTGTCGAAGGTGCAGTGTTGGAGCGAAACTTGATGATAGGCTACCTGGGGGCTGGAGAAGGGTCATGGGGCAGCGGACTGGACAGACCACCTGTCAATCAGGTAAAAGGGGCAGGATGTTTTCTGAGACGTTTGCTCTCATACAAACTGTGCTTGGCCCGGAATAAAACACGATCCGGATTGATTAAATTATTTTTGGAAATACCTAATTTTCTAATTTAGAAAACAGTATTTTTGAACAGTCCTAATATTCTGGAAACATAAATATTTTTCCATACTTTATTTTTCATTTTCCATACTTTTTAATACCTGGAAATTAATCAAATTTATTTCCATACTTTCCATACTTGCATAGGAACCCTGCCCAGACATCATTACTGCCAGCACTGTTGAATTTAACCATCGCTTCAATGGTACCTGTCTGGCAATGTGAAGTAGGCAAGAAGCAGGACATAAAGCCACACTCAGTCAAAATTCAAAAGCAGATGAGAAACAATGCATTTGACACTCATTGCCTTGGGTCCTCACCAATAATCCCAACAAGTGTGATATCGATTAAACAGTTGTCGAGAAAAACGGACAGACATACCTACAAATAATTATAAACCCACGAGTGGTGGCTGGTGACTCAAACAAAAAAATTGGGAAAGACAGGAGGAAAACCAACCAACTGCGACATGCCATTTTCCACTCGATCGCTACTTGTTGAACAACGAATTAACCAGTAAAATAATGGATTACAAGATTTCTTAAAAAGTCCTGTTGTTTTCAGATTAAACATATACCTGATGCAGAGCATAGACTATGTGTAACGATGTGACATATAATGGTGCAGCAAGGCACTGCACCAGTGCGGCGTAAACCACAGGAAATAACAGGGTTTTGAATGCAAAGCAGAATGCACCGCATTCCATCTCAAAGGCTCTTCACTAGATCTAGTGTTCCATAGAAGCTTGTGACCTTCAGTATTATATTCATGCTTATCTTCTTCCACCAAGTTTAAATAAGCCCTCAGCGTGTGCTGATACAATAAAAATGTACCCCACCGATTAAGGTGCAACTAGTACAGTTCACCTCCGTCCTAAAAGTAGTTCCAGTGTGCCATTAACCCGTATCCTTCTTTCGTGCACCAGGTTTTTTGCAACACGTTAAACCCCGAAATAGATAGGTGATTGTTGGAACTCTCCAGGAGGTCTCCCACCCGGGCACGAGGCAGGCAACACACTGCAAAACTCCTGGTTGCGCAAACGGACTAGGCTGTCAAGACTATGCAGTCTACCTCTCCAATAATTCAGTCCTCCCACTGTCACCAACTCCATTTTCCAGGGCAACAAGGCCATCAGGGTGCCATGGAGCTGATATTCCTGGGGTCATGGGCTAAGTCAAATTCTTGCGAGTACACCTTGGCCACAGGATATGCTGCTGCTGAACAGCATACACAAGTCGTCATGCACTTGCACACTGCTGTCACACAGCTTGCCATCTGCCTGTTTTGGCGTCTCTCCCATCCCAGCTCCCATGCACACCACCTCTTCATACAACATACTACTTTGAGTCTGTCAAGTATTGAGCTCTTCCAATAGAGGGCCTTGTGGGGCTGTTACTTGGCTCTCCAGAACATGAATCTCAATCTCTAGGTCCTCAAGTGGCAGAGTCACTCGCCCTGAAAATCGCTTCCAGCAGTGCAAGCAGTGCAACTGACATTGTTTTGACCATGTTATACTTTTAATCACTGCCCCATTTATCTCTAAATATCAATAAAATTACAGCTGCCGAGACACACAGTAAATAACACACCGGCACTACCGTAATTGACAGCATTCCAAAAAACTATGAGAGAGCTGTATGAAAAGTTTTATGTGAGTTACAGCTGGACAACTGATTACCTCACCTGAGAAAGGCAGGGCTTGTAGCTGGCCATCTCATACTGGACGTAGCGAACAGAGTTAACGATTTCCTGGCTGGTGGTATAATTTTGGGACAGCAATGGAACTGGCCCATGAAAGTACCTGGGAGGCCGCAGAGAAACGAATTACTCAGCTTAAAAAAACACAAGAACATTCCATCAACAAAATAATGTGAAGTGTTGGCACACACAGCATAAGCCATTGCACAATAAATTTGCACTGTTTCCAGAATCAGTAACTTTTAGAAACAAACTGCCATTGCCATTCTATATATCTGGGCCTGGTCAAGGGGAAGTGAACATTTGTCCATCCGTTACCAAGTTTATTTTGGACATTATGTATATCGTACACTATAGCAGATTAGGGAAATTATTAAGCAAGGCCAACTTACTGAATTGAAACAAAAAGATTCATCATGCTGCATACCATAAATGAAGTACATTGTCAAGTAACACTGTCCGTTCGTTACTTCCCCTTGACCAGCCCCATATATATCAGCGGCGGCTCGTGAACTGGCAACTGGGGAGGCTCAAAACAATCCCTTAAAACTAGTTAACTCGGTCGCAACAGGGACCAAGTCGTGCATCTCCCCGATCCCCATGAGAGATCACTTGCAAATTTTTACAGCTGCAATGTTACTGTTTTTACTCTTGCAATGACATTAATATGCATCTCTGTACATGTATATATATGTAAATGTGGCTCAAAATGAGCAGAAAACACAAAATCTGCAAAAAAAAATTTTCAACAAAATGGCCGCCAGCGGCCATATTGGATGTCGAGAATTGATCTTGAGCATTGCCAAATAAACATCTTTGGCTATGCAAATTTAGAGAAAAATCCTATAAACATTGAAGCCTCCAGAGCCTGGAACAGAAAATCTGTGGCGGTGGCGGCGGCCCCGGAACTAAACCATAGTATCTCCCGACTATCGTCGTCGGGGAGATACAATTAATGATTGGTCACAACCTATTTTCAATCATTCGTTTAAATTACCATTACAGAAATATATATATATATATATATATATATATATATATATATAGTGCTTAAATTTATAAGACCACCACCCAATGTAAGGTTTATGCTACAGCTGCCCTAAATTAACAGTGTTGGTAATTACCAAAATAATTTTGATGTTTCTGTAATGGTTAATCCACCAGTATGCGCAAGCTCTTTAACTGAAATTACATTTTTAATGCCAAAATATAATTATTGTTGTCATCCATGAATTGACAAAAATTTTTTTACAACAAAGCAGAAAAAAATAGTTAAACACATTATTATGTTCTGATTAAGTAAAATAACAGTTAAATAACAGTTATTTTCTTGCATTTCTTGCATTCCTGACCATAAAAATTAGTTTTAATATTCGTGTTTTCTCGTTTTTTTTTGACAGGTGGTCTAATAAATTTGTTAAGCACTGTATATGTGTATAAATATACAACCCCAATTCCAAAATAGTTGGGACTAAGTGTAAATTGTGAATAAAATCTAAATGCAATGACTTTCAGATCACATGAGCCTATACGTTATTCACAATAGAACATAGATAACATTTCAAATGTTGAAACTGAGACATTTTACATTTTTATCCACAAAATGAGCTTATTTCAAATTTTTTGGCAGCAACAGGTGTTGGTGGAATTCAGTCATAAATTCCTTATTATTGCTTATTGTGTTATTAACTGCTTATCCTTTGAGCAGCCTAGGTCAGGCATGATTGCTAAACTTACATAATCTAGCTTTTATGTAAGTAGAAACGCCATTAACTGTGTTTATTGTGGTGTATTCATTCTATCTGAAACCTTGAGGTCCAGCCAGACCAAGGAGTGTATTTGGAGTTATGTGTGTTCCCAGGAGACAGTTCCTGCGAAGCCTGCAGAACCGCCAAATAAGCAACAGATAATTGGGGAGAGAAAGACTCCTCTGTACTGCAGATATGGCTGTCAGGGTCAGCCATACGTGGAATGCCTACACCTGGCCGAGGAACGGCTGGAACCAACATGATGTTGTTTTTCAGCCCCAAGGGGAGGAGATTCTGACTTTGTGCTTTTACATATATCCAAAGCAAAGGAGAGATTCCTTTGTCTTTGTTCTTGCCTGTAACAAAGACCCTATTCGCATATAGAAGTAAAGGATCCTATTTACTCTCATCTTGTCTCAGTCTGATTTCTTTCAGGAATACAATTTAAAGTTCCCACAACAACAGGTCTCAAAAGTTGGAACACAGGCAAAAAAGGGCTGAAAAAGCAAGCAATATATAAGAGAATCAGCTGAAAGAACATTTAGCAAGTAATTAAGTTAACTGGCATCAGGTGTGTAACATGATTGGCTATAAAAGGGATGTCTTAAAGAGGCTGAGTCTCTCCGAAGTAAAGATGGCCAGAGGCTCTCCAACCTGTGAAGGCTTGTGTAAAAAAAAAATTGCGGAATACTTTAAAAACAATATTCCTCAACTTCAAATTGCAAAGGCTTTGAAGGTCCCATCATCGACAGAGCATAACATCATCAATAGATTCAGAGAAACTGGAAAAATCTCTGTGTGTAAGGGACAAGGCCAAAGACTTTTACTGGATGCCCGTGATCTTCGGGCCCTCAGACGCCACTGCATCACTCACCGGCATGATTCTGTCATTGACATTACTAAATGGGCCCGGGAATACTTCAAGAAACCACTGTCTGTAAACACAGTCCGCTGTGCCATCCACAGATGCCACCTAAAATTCTATCATGCAAAAAGGAAGCCATTGTCGAGCATGATCCAGAAGCGCCGCCATGTTCTGTGGGTCAAGGCTCATTTAAAATGGACTGTAGCAAAGTGGCAAAGTGTCCTGTGGTCAGACAAGTCCAAATTTGACATTCTTCTTGGAAATTATGGGCGTCATGTCCTCTGGGCTAAAGAGGAGAAAGACCACCCCTCCTGTTACCAGCATTCAGTTCAAAAGCCAGCATCTCTGATGCTACGGGGATGCATTAGTTCATATGGTGTGGAACACTTGCATGTTTCAAAAAGCACCATGAATACTGAAAGGTATATAAAGGTTTTAGAGCAACATATGCTCCCCTCCAGATGACATCTATTCCAGGGAAGGCCTTGTGTATTTCAGCAGGACAATGCAAAACCACATACTGAAGCTATTACAACAGCATGGCTTCATAGTAGAAGAGTCTGTGTGCTGAACTGGCCTGCCTGCAGTCCTGATCTTTCACCGATTGAGAACATTTGGCGCATAATTAAATGAAAAGTCCGTCAAAGGAGACCCAAAGCTCTCCAGCAGCTGGAAGCCTGTATTAAACAAGAGTGGGATCAAATTCCAATGGCTAAACTTGACAAACTTGTTTCCTCAATGCCCAGGCGCCTCCACTCTGTGTTAAAAAGAAAAAGGGTATGCTACACCATGGTAAACAGGCCCCTGTCCCAACTTATTTGAGACCTGTAGCAGCCATCAAATTTGAAATGAGCTCATTTTGTGGATAAAATTGTAAAATTTCTCAGTTTCAACATTTGCAATGTTATCTCCGTTCTATTGTGAATAAAATACTGGCTGGTGTGATTTGAAAGTCATTGCGTTTTGATTTTATTCACAATTTACACTTAGTCCCAACTATTTCAGAATTGGGGTTTATATATATATATATATATATATACACATACATACATACATTTACATATACACACACACACTCACACACACGTACATACATACTTATACACATACACACACACATACCACAGTATTCTCTCAGCAATGTGCCCTTGCGTTATTAGCGCGTAAAAGATCGCAACCCACAAAAAATATACAGCCTTGCGCCCGCCACGCAAGAAAATGAGCAGTGATGCAGATTGATGTACGTGCGCCTTTACTAAAATTCCTCTGAACAATAATAGAATGATGAAGCCTGCGTGACTTGCCATGGTGAATGTCATGTAACTGCTGAAGCAGCACGCAATGTGGATATTGTACGTCTTGGCAACAAAGATCCCATTTACACCTGGTGTTAAAATGTGTTTTTTGTGATCGGATTGCAATCGGATTGCGCTTGACCACTTGAAAGTACAGGTGTAAATGCACTCAAAACGCACTGAGGACAGATTGTGAACCGATCTTCCAAACCACATATGAAGGCAGTCGGGGACAAATTCTGGCCACATTGAACACAAGTATAAATGCCAAAGCGTCTCCAATACGCATACAACAACTCTGTGGGCGGAAACACACAGTAAAACTCAGTAGAGTCGCATTGGTCAGACGCAGTATATTTTGTGGGGTGTCCCCTCAGTAAAAAGGGTATCACATCAAAGACTGTGTTATAATAGCTATTCATTTATAAAAATGCGTAAACAAGTTGTTTCAAACTATTTCAATTTAATTTAACAAAATGGTGATTTCCATTTTGTTCAGCGAAGTCCACGACGTGAAGTTTTTGCGCAGCTGTATTGCGCTTTCGAGAAGTTTTCGCTATGATGTGGTGGGCTCCGCAGCTTCTAGCTCTAAAGAGACCAGAGAGACTGAATACCAAGCTCTAGGACACGCGAGCAAGGTCCAGCTGACAGCGCCCTCTCCTGGGTAAACTTTGGAACATCCCTTGTTACCTCTTGCAGCATTTTACTGGTGTATAGGACGCGCCGGGTAATAAGACGCAATGCATTTCTAAGTGAAAAATATAGAATCAAAGGTGCGTCTTATTTACCAGTTTTTGTGGTAAGCGAGGCGCTCCACTTTAGGAGAGGGGAGAAGAAGGATGTGACGTCAGTGGGACGGACTGCGATCGGATTGCAATCTGGACGCCGGAGATGCATGTTAATACCAGTTGTAAATGTATGTGGTCAAACGCTATTCGATTGCAATCCGATCACAAAAAAACAAATCTTCTCATAAAGTGTTGTATTCAAAGCATTACTATAAACATTATTACCAGCAGTGAACAACAGGTTTAATGCAGGTCTTCTTTCTTTTGTTTCTGCAGCATAATTCGACAGAAAACCAGTCAATTCCATGACCCTTAAGTTAACAATGCCGCTAAACTGATAAAAAAAATTTCACATGCAGGCTACATGTATTGATGTCAATACAACTTTGTATTGACAATAATAATTAATAGGCTCGATTAAACAGGTTTAATGCTAGGAATTCTTTACGCACGATGACTACTTGGACTTCTCGAAATACTACTTTGTGTGTCCCAGGGTTGCCATCCTCGTGGCAGCAATTTTCTTTATAGCCCTGGAAAAAGCTAGCCTGCAAATTACTTTGAATGAGATAAGAAATATGAGAAGCCCACTTCTAGGCTACATTGGATCTAGAAGGCCAAGGTAGACATTCACAAAGCAATAACTTACATTCACCTCAAGTGGAAATTTGAAATGAGTCAGCGGTTTTTAATTTGACTATCAGCATTTTGTTGGGGTATCTGAGTGCAACATAGCGTTGTTTAATGAAATGCTACAGGTGTGGCTACCGCTAGGTATTTTTGTTAGTTTTTGAAGTTGCGTTAATCAGTAAAATCTCCTAGTGAAGATTTAACAATATTGACTAGTACAGCTCAAATTCGGATGACGTTCATACCCATTTTGAGCGCATGTATGCTCCCGAATAATGTATTGGTATTTGGTCACATCCTTACGAGACATTGTAACTTTTTTCAGGGTTTCATGGAGGATTAAATTTTTAATCGGGAGGGGATCTTGCTGTGGAAAGGGAGAAGGTTTCTGGATAGCGCAAGGCGATCGCAGAGTCTTGGTTTTCGCCTTAATAATGCAATATGAACTTAAGAGAATGCAATTTCTGAGAAATGCTATTACTTCCATTTTGTATCAAATACTTCTGATTAATTTCTGTTTATGACTTGACAACTGTCATTTATGTTTCAAACATTTCTTCAGTGGCAGCCAGTGGACAGAGACCAAGGCAGAAGATACACGTCTTTAAACTGCTCATTAGTCTTGATCGGTTTTCAGTCATTTTCCCTCATTGAAGATACTTTAACTCTCCCTTCTCACATGTAGCTAATCGTCTCCGTTAAGACAAAAAATAAGACGCGTGAATTGAACGCAAAAAAGTGTGCATTTCAATCTTTATTTTCAATTCAGCAATCATGAAGCACAGGTTTGATGGCTTGCTTTGCAGGATGTGGCAAAAGTTAATGAGGAAAATCCAAAGTAATTTTTTCGTGAAGGGTTGCCCATTAAGGCACGTGAATCAAACATTTTTATTGAATTTATTATTCACTCGCCTTGACATTTCATTAAAAGGGAAGCTGTTTACTTAACTGCCAATGGATTATCCATATTGTTGGAAAATGTGTTAACCAAAAACAATGATTGAAATCAGGTCGACAATCTCATGTTTTCCGCCCCCTCGGTTTTCAGTCCACCGGCCGCCACTGTTATTAAACACTGATAGATTAACATGTAAAGAATGTTACTGTCCTCGACTGAGATTTATTTCACTTTGCTGTCGTTTATATAACAAGAAAACTTTCCTCTCGACCATACAAAGTACAGCACTACAGAAATCAATCACCCCACCCCTATTATAATTGCCTGTCTTTCATTAGATTGAGACAACCGCACCAAACATTTCGCCACAGCCTCAGATTCAATTCGCCCATGAATGCCAAGCAAACGCAGGCTCGGACGCCACTGTACCCTCGGTGTCTCCATTACTGTTGGGCAGGTTTTTCAATATCAATGATGACCAGCGCAGACTATTCCCGCGAATTGGCCATGCCACGGCGCGGGTTGAAAATGAAAGTTCACTATTCTGACAATAACAGAAGGGGGGAGCATATTTAGGGTTGTTTATGTTTTGTTTTTTGCGGTTTTATTGGACACCAGATGCATTCGTTTTAACTGATCTTTGAAAAAAATAGTGCCGGTCAGGAAAAGCACTTTCTGGGCTGAGTGATGGTCAGTGGATTCAGAATGCTGGGCAGGGCCAACCAGCGCCGACCAGCATCAACAGAACCCTGATCCAGGGGTGAGTGGGCGGAGTGTTGCCAGATGCGTCCTTCGAAAATCCATCTATCCACAGTCAACTGGCAATAGAATACGGCCAGCGATAAGAGTAATGGTGCAATAGGGCTTGTGAGGGCAGTGACCTGGGCCGCTGGTGAGGGTACCATGCTATTATTCCATGTTTGTGCACGCAACCCATCTCCTAATGACTGACGTCAACAGTTCGCCCATCATTGCTCGGGCAACGGCTGATGAACTGTTGACGTCACAATTACTTAGGACTTGTGTCACGTGGTACCCTCACACGCCCTATTAAGAATTTGGGCGGATTTGGTGGGTGCTTCGGAGTCAGACGTTGGGCTGGATGGAGTGGACAGAGTCGGTATTAGAAAACGCAGGTGATGATGATCTGGATTCAAACGAACTATTTCAGTTGGAACAGCTGTTTGGGGTTCGGGCCAGTCTATAATGGCCATTTTGTTCTCGGGAAAGTCGGGCTGACCGATTTTATATTTTAAATTAGAACTGAACAATTACTATGAAACTGAACAATGTGTAATGAATATGAAACCAAACAATGTGGAATTACCTACTGTGTTGTATACTTTCAGGAGACATTGCAACTGCATTCAGTGTTTTTTGCGTTGTCCTTTTCTTCAAACACGAGTCACGCTATAATTAGTGCTAACTGTATCTCCCCGATGACGATAGTCGGGAGATACTATGGTTAGTTCTGGGGCCGCCGCCGCGCCCACAGATATTTTCTCTTCCGGGCTCTGGAAGCGACAATTATTACTGGAATTTTTCTAATTTTGCACAGGCGAAGATATTTATTTGACAATGCTCAAGACTGATTTTTGGCAATTTTGGACGTCCAATATGGCTACCGGCGGCCATTCTGTCAGAAATTTGGGGATCGGGGAGATACACGACTCTGTCCCTGTGGCGACAGAGTTATCTAGTTAAAACCATGTTATGAAATCAAATGGATATTTGTTTATACCTTTTTATAGCTTTTACCGAAACCTTCCAGCACAAAGGATGGTGTGTTAAAATTCATTATTTTAAGGTACAGGCCAAAATATAAATTCGAAAATGCACTACAATGTAACGCAAGTCACCATGGAAATGCCCATGAAATTATAATGCTACAGCAGCGCGTGCTAAATGTACAACAGGAACATGCAACACATGCAAGATTAACATTGTATGGACAGAAAAATTGCCGCGGTTAGCAAAGGCCATCACAGCAAAATGTTGCTGTGGAGGCTAGAAAAATTGCTGTGGAGAGCCCTAGGTCTCCACAGCAATTTTTGAAAACAGCTGTGGAGGAAAATTGCGAAATTCGAGGCCTGTGGACCGTGCGAGGGCCTGGAACTAGAACTGATCGATCGAGCATCGGAATGTACTTGAGGGTTTTTTTTTTTTTTTCCCGAAGAAAAAACTATTTTTTTGGTACTGTAAAATGAAAAGAAAATTTATTGACACTTAACTGGGACACGGGCGCATTCTAGGCCCGCTCAGTGGCTTTATAACGTGCCATATTTTGAATTTATGCTCTATTCACGTACGGCGCACGTCCTTCCCAACCCCTGGGCTAGGGGAGTCTGCATTTGCCCTTCAAAAGACAGGGGACCCTCATTCCCCTGACCACAGTGGAAAAAAGTCAGAACTCAGGCGATGAAAATTTGGAAGCTCGGAGAAAACACGATGTAAACGAAACGTGTGGCCCACTTGTTCTTTCCAGCAAGCATGGCAGTCAAAATCAGCAGTGCTAAGACTGACTGCACAATTGCCACCAAACTATTTCACAGTTTTTTGTGCGAAAATAATTCTCACAAGAGTTCAAAATTGTGTCAAACGCTTTTCTTCTGGCTGCCTCAAAAGTGTTAAAAACACAGCGTTATTAACACTTTAAAAGCAGCCAGAAGAAAAGCCTTTGATGAAATTTTGAACTCTGTGAAAGGCTTTTCTTATTGCTGCATTTTTTTTTTAAACTTTCAAGGCAGCCAAAAGAAAAGCCTTTGACAGAGTTCAAAATCTTGTCAAAGGCTTTCATTCTGGCTGCCTCAAAAGTGTTAAAAAAATGCAGCAAGAGAAAGGTCCACAAGTGTAAGGGTAACCAGCTGACATTGTGGTTAAGACTTATTTTCACAGCATGCACATGCAACAGTCAATATGAATCCAGTGAGCCACAATCTGTTTACAATTTTAAATAAAAGAAAATAAAGCATTTAAAATGCTAATTCTGGTTGTTTGAAACACCTTTGAGTGGGACAACCCCTACTTTTGCAGGACAACTAAAAAAAGTCTTGGTTGCCCCATGTACAACAGGAAATTTTCCTAAAATTCGACCACTAGCTATGTATCACAATGATAGCATCATTTAAATGCCTGCATCTAATAATAATGATGATACATTTTATTTATATAGTGCCTTTCAGGACACTCAAGGACACTCTACAACAAGATTAAAAGAAAAGAATAAGATCACAATCAAATAAACACATAATAAAACAGTTAAACAGAATATGCCAGTCTAAAGAGATGTGTCTTTAAGCATGATTTGAAGATTAGGATTGAGTCAGTGTTTCTGAGATTGGGAGGGAGGGAATCCAGAGGTGAGTGGCAGAGCGGCTGAAGGCTCAGAAACCAAAGGTTGACAGATGGGCAGAGGGAACAGTGAGATTCAGATATGAGGGTGCGAGAAGGTGTGTTGATGTGAAGCAGATCAGAGATATATGAGGGAGCGAGGTTGTGAATGGCTTTGAAAATAAGCAGAAGAATTTTAAAGTCAATGCGGTAATGGACAGGGAGCCAATAGAGTTGTTGTAGAAGAGGGGTGATGTGATGAGTGGACGGGATTCTGGAAATGAGGCGGGCAGTGGCATTCTGGACTAGTTGAAGTTTAAGGAGAGATTTATGTGGAAGACCAAAGAGAATTGAGTTTTAATAATCAAGACAGGAAGTAACAAGAGAATGTCTAGGATTACTGCTCCTCTGCAGCAGGAGGTTTAACATCCTACCGGTCAGATTTCTTCATGTTTAGGGTGACTACTTTCTTCCCAGACTTCCACTGAAGGTCCTCATATTCAATTGCTTCCTGCAGTTTTACCTGAAAAGAAAAAAAAAAAATCAATCGTAAGATGCTGTTTTGAAACTCAGGAAAATGTCAAATAGTTAAGTTTATATTTACACACCTGCTATCAAACCAAATCATCGCAATGACAAAAGAAAGTTGAGGTTCTCAGACAGCCAGACAGAGTTGTGTCGAATTAATGGAATAATTCAACAACAGAAAATGGCAGATGTCATACAGGGTGGTAAAGTAGTATTTGAAGACCATAAAAAAGACAAAACACAGATCGCAGTGAGATTACTTTGAATATGACTGAGCATTACTCGCTGACAGCACAATGGGCTGTTACAAAGTAAACAAAAGTGTTGGCTACTTGAAGCGTGAGAAATGCCCTTCAGTTCACAGTGCTCAAAAAGACAAGACCGAACAAACGCATTTCAAAAATCTTGAAACATTTCTAGTTTTTTCTCCACCTTTGAAACAGCTTCCATAATAAATTAAAGGCAATAAAAAGTAAAAAACAGAAAAAAAACAGGAAGAATGTAAACATAACAAAAAGAAAGGGTCAAAGTTGTCATTTTCAACCTCATTAAGGTTCCAAATTATGAAGAATTAATTCCCCACTTAAGTCAATTAGTACAGCGGCTCCAGTGCCCCAACACTCCAGAGGAGGTGGACTTCGAGGACACCCCACTTGAGCCACTGGACTCCTCCCCCCCCTTCTCCACATCAACATTTCAAATACACCCTTTGATCAGAATATGCAGTTCTCGGCTTGTGGCCAAATGGGTCAAACTAATTTTTTTCCCCATTTCCAACACTGTTAATTAATGATTTTCATGTGAGAATTGGCAGGAGTTCATCAATGTTGCTGGAGATGGACATCAATGGTCACCAAAAACCTCTCCAAACCCAAGAACTTTCTGCACTATCAAGTACTGCAACTTGTCCATTTTTCAACAGAGAAAAAAAATCTATATCAGGCCTCAAATTAAGTTATTTTTAGGGCAAGGCCACATGGCTATTTAAAATTGGGACATCTTGGCCAAAATGTAGGGCACGAAAGGCCAAAACCAAATTGATCAATTTTGCAAGAAAAATAAGTGATAACATTGTATGAAGATAAAACAATACACGTTATTATGAGCCAGACAGTGTATTGAAAACCAATATTTTATGAATTTATAAATTGTTACATTTTTTTTTACAACTTTCAGCGATTTATCAACCAAACAATCAAGACCAATACATGACCTATAAGAAATGATAATGAAAAAGTGAATGCCTAGTGCCTACATTAATACAATTGATATGGCATTGTAGGGATGGCAATATTAATGCAAAAATCCAAAACTTTTGCTGACTTTGCAGCATTTATCTTTGCCATCCTTACAACTGTCACTCAGCTTTGCAACCCGCAAAACAAGGCTGTTTAGCCATGATTACATTCAGAATATAGAATGGATTCTTGCGGCTTATTGCTTAATGAGCCTTGCAAACTAATTAGCACAAATATGTGCCTTTTCACGCGCTAACCAAGCACAGAAATTTAAAAAAAAAAAAAAGGATATTTTCCGTTGTTATTTATGCGCAGAAGAAAACGCTTCAATTTTGTGGTGCAATGTAAAACAATGCCATCAAAAATAAATTAGACTGCCATCAGTTTAACCAATTAGTCTGAGCAACTTTTGCTATCCAGGAAAAATAAACTGCAAGAAGTTTAGGTTATTAAATATTGAAAGGTGAGGTTTCCGAAGGTTTTTCTAACTGCCGACTGACCGCTACTACGGAGCAGTCACTGGTACAGCACTGGACGCACAACACAGGCTAACGCTGTCAGCAAATGCTCTCTCCAGCTCGCGCTCAAAGTTTAGTTTCTATCGAGGAAAGTTATACGACCATCGTTTCCACCCAGCCCTAAAACACATCTAAACGTACACCTACAGAACTTCATTGTTTGTGCTTAAAACAAATTGTGAGCCGATGTTTCTCAAGCCAGAGGGAAGTATGGTTTTAAGTTACCAACCTCATACAACGTTGTCATATTCTAGAGGGAGTGGGAGTAGGAGTGTCGTTGGTCGTGTGAGGTGCACAGAAGTCCAGCGCAGCGTGATGATGGGAGCTACACAGCTCAGTGGCTGTGTCTCTGTGTTGAAAATCGCCACTTTGGGTAATTCTGGGCAGCATGGCCACATGAAACGAGCTTGCCGCGAGGCCCACAGTCTCCCGTCGCCAAAATAAATATGTACCCTGTGAACTTAAAGGAGCTCAATTCTGTTCAACGTGAAAGTGGATATTTTGTAAAAGATGGCAAGGAACTGGATCCATAAAATTTGACCATAAGGTTGAAGAGAATGCCACAAAACACAACAGTAAACAATTTTGAGCTTGTAAATCAAGTTTGAAAAAAAATAGATGAAGTACCAATATTTAATCTGCAATTGCAAGGTCAAATAATAGGTCCAGGTCACTGATATTAAATAGGAAACTGGTTCATAATCTAATCTTCTTATATGCAGAACATGGGGTCTGTAATCCATTTTCTTCTTGAGTTATCCTGTTAATGCCACTTTTCGGAGGGACAGACGGACGGACACACACACGCACGCACACACGGACGGGGTGCATTCCTTTCGCCAGAGGCGACGGGAGACAAAAAGGCAAGCCAAACTGGCCGTTTGAGTAGTAGGGCATTAAGGCCACACAGAGGGGCAACAACGGCAATTGCCACTAGACCATGGTACAATTCATGCGCTGCTATATTTTCCATCATCAGTAAAAGGAGGCAATATTCTGCCCCACATTGAACAAAAATCAAAGCAAGATTGTAACAGCGGGTAGAGTGAAGTCATCGAGCTGTTCGCAAAATAAAATAGTGCAAACCTAGACATTCCATTTTGTTGAATGTGGTATAAATTCTAGAACAGATTGCCAATTTGAGCAGAACTCCACCATGCTCAGTATTATTAGCAAAGGCTAATGGTTTGTGACAATCACAAATTTTACCAGCTAGCTGCAACAACGTAATAATCATGGCAACAATGGTAAATGGCAAAAACTAAGAAAGGCTAGTTAAGTAACTGAAATATTCCAAAGAACAAAGGGCCTTTTTAGACATTGTGGAGAGAGATCCTCCAAGAGGGACGTCCTCCTCCAGAAAATCAATGCTGTCAGGCTCATGTTTTTTTTTTTTCTTTCAGAAAGTATTGGACAGTTCTTGACCAAATTCCAGTGATTTGAAAAATCCCCTTAGTTGCTCTCTTTGCTTGATGGCATAGTTATTTTTTGCCTAATGTGAGGCTCTTGATTGAACATTGCATTGGTTTGTGTGCTTCTGAGAGGAAACCTCTGAGAGAAAACAACATCATCGTGACAGTCTCTGGAATAAATGTAATTTTTTGTTATGAAGTTTATTGTCTCTGTGTCTCAACTTCCTGAACCAAGCATTAGTAACTCCCAAATTTTGTTAATGATGGCAAATAAAAAAATGAAAATTAGTATTTGGCTTTAAAGTAAGGATGTAACTGTGACAAACACTTGGCTGTATTCCACAAAATTTGCACCTCAGAATGCAGGAAATAGTGTTTCAGAGGGTTTCAAATTTCAAAATTTACCCGCCTTCAGCACTCGCGCCTGCGGCGCTTGCCGTGCAGCTACCGCCGCGCCAAGCTGCCCCTACACTGTGAAAACATCCTGGTGAGAACCCTGGCGCATAATTAAACGAAAAGTCCGTCAAAGGAGACCCAAAACACTCCAGGAGCTGGAAGCCTGTATTAACCCTTTAAGGCCTAATGCAAAAATCCCAGCAGAGAATCATGCCGCCATGTTTACCACAGTAACCTGTATTTGGGCTGAAGCAAAGCTTCTCAGCTTTCAGGAACAGTTGGAATTTTTTTCTATTGCAAAAAACTTACAGTAATTACAGTACTTTCAAAATTACGCGCATATCTGTGTCGGCAACGACACGTTCTTAAAATGCGCACGCATGCTGTCCCGGTTTAAATGGGTTAAACAAGAGAGGGATCAAATTCCAATGGCTAAACTCAAGAAACTTGTCTCCTCAATGCCCAGACGCCTCCACTCTGTGTTAAAAAGAAGAGGGGATGTTACACCATGGTAAACAGGCCCCTGTCCCAACTTTTTTGAGACCTGTAGCAGCCATCAAATTTGAAATGAGCTCATTTTGTGGATAAAATTATAAAATTTCTCAGTTTCAACATTTGCTTTGTTATCTCAGTTCTACTGTGAATAAAATACTGGCTGGTTTGATTTGAAAGTCAGTGCATTTTGATTTTATTCACAATTTACACTTTGTCCCAACTATTTCAGAATTGGGGTTGTAATTCTGCTAACCATTAGGGGGACGATCACCGCCCCCCCCCCCCACAACCAGACAAAAGGAAGGTCTTCCTTCCTTTTGATGGCTTTTTGACACCAAAACCAAGGAGGAGGTTATTACAACAGAGGAGTGTATGGGGGTTGATATCTCCAGATTGTTAATTAAAATACAAAATACCAAAACACAAGTTTAAAATCCAAGCAAGCACTGGATGAGTTAATCTGAATGAAATCCAGCAGGAAACAAGTTAAGAAATGCAGGGGATTAATAAAGTGTATTGGACCGAAAGTTTAGCATGAAATAATTCTCCTCCTCGGGGATCATAATTCCTAAACTTAGCAACCTTTTTTTTACCTTTTTGAGGGGTGGCTGAAAACAGTCAGAGTCCCAGGAGTTTCCATCAATGCTGCTGGTTTCATTGGCCTGGTCACTAACAGCTTCCCTAAATGGGAGCAGGACAGAACATGGTAAACAAAGAGTGAATGCGAGCAGACATTTTTAGGTAAACGGGGAGCTCCACTAAATTAGAGGTAAAAAGGTAACAAAACTCCATTCTGTTTGGCCCTCTCTGCTTTACTTTACACATTCACCACCAGCCACTTTCTAAAACCGGGAAGGACCACCACTTTGCCCCAAAACAGAATGAATTCTTGGTGGTACACATTCAACAAGGTATTGAAAACACTCCTTAGGCATTTTGGCCATACTGATGTGACCACATCTTGCAGTTGCTGCACATTCATGCTGCCAATCTCCTATTTTACCATATCCAAAACGAGCTCTACTGGAGTGAGATTTTAGCCATAGAACTGCTGCACACTGAATATTTTTTGTTTTTTTGCACCTCTCTCGACAATTGTGGAACCTGCAGTGTCTTAAAATGCTAGATCAGCAAGTTCTTAGAATCTCAAACAGAACCGTAAGGCACAAACACCCATTGCACAGTCAAAATCACTTCGATCATATTCCCTCCCCATACGGTTGTTTGGTTTGGAAAACAACTGAGCATTTTGAGCCTTTCTGCCACGATTGGCTGTGATTAGATATTTGCACCACTATGAAGGTGTACACGTTTACTAAATAAAGTGACCATGGAGTGTAGTTAACATTTCGATCCATTTTGGGCACATCTTTCCAGTGATTTAATCACCGTTTTTGAAAAGATCCCTTTATGACTGAATGAAAGCCAAAGATAAAAAGTTTGATTTGGTTTGGATCAAACCTACTCATATAATGAAGAATTACAAACAATGATATGGAAAAAGAAAAAAAGTATGCACCAATATAATCAATAAAATCTAACTACATGTAAAAAAATTCCAATTATCAATTTAAAAGCCATGAAACATACATTGTACAAATTTCTGAAACAATTCCCAGTTCATGGCACACTATCAACAGTATTCTTTGCCGTCAAGTTTCTTGTTGATTTGTCATTGCTAAGCCTATCAAATCGCAGTGCTGTTACTGGACTGGTAACAACCAGCAATGTTCTTGATTTCTCTTGCTCATTAGAAGCACTATCAAAAGCTTGTTCAGAGAGATACAGTATTTAGAACAAGAACAATTAGGGTCAGATGGAAAAGATATTGGCAACTTTACGTGTTCCCCAGTCAGAGATCCCACTGCCGCTCGTCATTTTCGTCATTGATGAAAATAATTCATCGGTGATGAGGAGAAAATTATGAGCAGTCGTCACAGTGGCAAATGTATTTGTTTAATGACAAATAAAAATTCAATGGCAAATAGTGGCTTTGTTTGCCCAGAGCACTCGAGGCTGTAGCCCAAAAGATGTTTTCTTTAGCCCCATATAGTTTATACTAGCACTCTGCCCGTGGGGATCCATGGGTTCTATTTTATGTAACTTTGTGCAGCATTATGTCATCACATGCACCTCTTTGATGTCATCACGTTGCTATGGTGTTGCTATGGCGTTTCCATAAACACCAAGGTGGCTGTCACGCGACTGATGTTTTTATAATAGCTAAAACTAAGTAACTATCAAGGGGAATACGCTGCGCTGACATATCGCGCTCAGTGGAACACGAAGTCGCCTGCAAGACGGAGCATAATAGCGTCGCTCACGTTATTGCTGCAGATTACGCGTCACTTTCTCTTGCGGTCTGGCATCTGTTTTTTGGGATTCGGGACTCCTATGGATGAATTGGCTTGGGTTCAAAAGGGGGAATCCCCAGGAGAGAACATACAGAGGGAATCCCCCCTGTATGTCTATATTATAATAGCGTCGCTCAGGATTCGGGACTCCTGTGGATGAATTGGCTTGGGTTCAAAAGGGGAATTCCCAGGATAGGGAGATACCAGGGATTCCCCCTGTATGTCTATAGTATAATAGCGTCGCACACATTAGGCTGTAGATACGCGCCCGGCGGAGTCTAGCACTGGTTGGCCGGAAACAGTCGCCTGCAAGGCGGAGCCAAACAGCGTCGCTCCCGCTATGCTACAGATACGCGCTCGGTGAAATCTAGCTCTGAGTGGCCGGACGCGCGTGTGCGCGCACGCACGCACGCACGCACAGAGGGCACTCGGCTATTATAATATAGATGAACGCATAAATAAATAAAATAAATATACAGTTCTTCACTTTGGGTAGTTTACTACGTTGCTGAATGTCCGTAAAACAGGACAGCATTTTCGTATTGTTTTATCTTCAATGAATAGAGCCAAGAAAGACCAATCAGAGAGGGGTTTTACAGGAAAATAAGTCCAAATGCTGTCTTATTGGCTGACAGATCTCCGTGGAGTTGAAAAACCGAATGATGTTATCAGGCAGTGAGTCTCGTGAGGGAGTGCATATTCACAGATTTTAGTTTTACCTGTAAAATGGTGGAAGCCAGCACTTTGTTCAAAACCATCAATAAGCTCTTTCACCCTCCATCCTCTACAATGACTGGCTCCACTACTCTGTGCAATGATTTTCTTCAGTATTTTCGAAGCAAAATTGAAAAAATCTATAAGCAACTTCAGTCTCATTCCACGTCTAGCTCTTTGTTCACCTGTACCCCTAATACTCATGTCACCCCTCTTAGGTGCTTCACTCTTACCGTCTCAGCACATATTCAAGATATAGTCATGAGATTAAGTTCCTCCTCTTGCCAGCTGGATCGTGCTCCTACATCACTTCTTAAAGCCTGTCTCCCTGCTCTTTCTGCCTCCATTTCCAACATTATAAACAGTTCTCTTACTTCTGGACAAGTTCCTCTGTCATTAAAGACTGCCATGGTCATCCCAATTCTTAAAAAAACCCTCTCTTGGTCCCACAGTCCTCAGTAATTACAGGCCCATCTCACACCTTCTGCTTTTGTCCAAGATTTTAGAGAAGGTAGCGGCCACTCAATTACAAGATCATATGCGTAAAAATGACCTGTTTGAACCTTACCAATCCGGTTTTAGATCAAATCATAGCACAGAAACTGCCCTCCTCAGAGTTGTCAATGACCTCCTCCTCTCAGCTAATTCTAGATTCATTTCTATTCTGCTTCTTCTTGATCTCAGTGCTGCCTTTGATATGGTCAATCATGATATTATACTTTTTCGCCTCCAGTCAAATTTCGGTATCTGTGACACTGCTTTAACCTGGTTCAGATCTTATCTCACTGCCAGACAGAATTTTATCTCCATTGGCAAGCACAAATCACACTCTGCTCCAGTTTCCCAAGGTGTCCCACAGGGCTCAGTCTTAGGTCCCCTTCTTTTCACAATCTATATGCTCCCCTTTGGCTCCATTATCCATCAATATGGTCTACAATTTCATTTCTATGCTGACGACACTAAGATCTACGTCAGGACTAAACCCACTGTTCCTCTCCCACTATCCTCCCTCATTGAGATTCTTTGTATTTGCCAACCTTATTCTGTATAAAAATTACAAAAATTAGGTAAGCAATTTCACTTTCACATAGGGCCAGGCAGGGTTGGACAGACTTTTTTCCTTAAATCAACAAGTGGTGCCAGGCACAACAAACCCCGCCGCTCGCACATACTTTCACCTACTTGTACGAAATTCAATAGGGATCTATTCTGGGTCAGAGGCAATCCCTATTCTGAATTTGGGGTGAATCTGGCCATTAGTTTTGCTGCTAGAGTGTTAACAAACAAACAAACACAGAAACAAACCGAACCGAAAACAAGACTCCTTCCCTCACCCTTCGGGTGGGGCAGGGTAATAAAATGACTTAAAAACTGTATTTTGTGTTTACTCTGGGCATCTTTGTCTAATATTAAAATAACTTTGATGATCTGAAACATTCAAGTGTGACAACCACGCAAATCTAGAAGAAACCAGGAAAGGGGTAAATACTTCTCACAGCACTGTACTGTGAAAGCTCGACAAGAATTTAAAGGCAAAAAAACTGAATGTTCTATTATAGCTATGTCCATTACCTGCCTTGAATCTAGTCAAGCATGCATTACACTGCTGAGGCAAAACTGAATGCAAAAAAAACCTCAAGGACAAGCAGGAACTGATGAAAGCAGAACAGAAGGAAAGTCCGGCAGAGCATCACCAATGAAAATACCCAGCTTTTGCAGATAGACTGCCTGAAGTCTGGAACCTATGACAAAGCACTTTCAATCGCTGACCACCTCAATTTCTGCCGCTCAACTCTGTGTCTACTTCATGATGCATACTCACAGTTTACTTGATCCAGCAGCAAGCACCATGGCACTATGGTGGTTAAAGCGTTTAATGATTGCAGAATTGCTGTTCTCCTTAACTTTGTTTCCGTGTGACGCAGATGGTGCTGGGGCAATCCCGTAACCCTGCAACAGAAGATGACAGCCAGACCAATTTCTCATGGAATCTTTGCTGTGCTTGTCACATCAGTTAAAATGCTCTGTTGGTGGTTTAGTCTAACCCAGGGGTGCCTTTCCAGCCAATTGCAGTGATCTAGTTGATATTGATTCAAGCTAAGGCTTTTCATGAAGGCTTCGCAAGATATTTCATTTCCATTTTTGATAGCAACTTTAAAGGCAAGCACTACACAATCTATGGCCATGGATTGATTATCTACCAATATACACACATTATAAAGTCGGAATATTGTGAAAGTACATACTGGAAAAAAAAAAAATGCAATACAAAAAAAAGTTGAACTAAACTGAACAAACGTTTAGACTGGTGGATGTGTCCAATTGGCAGTTTGGAGGTATGAATATTCTTATGCATGAGCCTGACCAACTTAAATTCCCTTTTGCATTGTCAGTGACCAAAAAAAAAAAAACCCACAAAAATATCAAATGCCTAAAAAAGTCAAAAGCTCATTTCATTAAGAATGAGAAGATTACTGTTTTTATTTATTCCAATTCTAAGTCCGTCTGTCTAATTTGCAATGTTAGTGAAGCTTTTCCAAAGAAGGATAGCTTGGAGTAGCATCATTTATGAGTGCACAGAAGCTAAGACACAGACTTCCCAGCTAAAACAGCTCCCCGAACACAAAAGGCACGGGAATGGAAGTCTGAATTGGCAGCAAAACAGTCCATTTTAACAAGATCCCCAACCAAAGGTAAGGCTGCAATGATGGCAGCACGGCATCATGTCAGTCGTTCTTGCGGATCAGAAGAAATCTTAAAGGTGTCATTTCACGCCCTTTTCATCAATTTTGTTATGGTCTCTGGAGTTATTAAATGCCCTGCGAGCAGTTTTTGGAGAAAAAAAATGCTTTGGTTGGCCTTCTTCACTCTATTCTAGTTCGGTACAGAAAATGGCTGGGAAGAAATGACAGGATTGTTCCTCTTGCTCATGAATATTCCGTATGTAAATTAACTTGCCTCTGATTGGCTAACTGTGGCCCCCCCTCTACAGCTGTATCGAGCGCTGTTTCTCCGTTCGTTTGATTAGTTGTTATAGACATAAGTTCACAGAGCGGATTTCTAAATTGCTCTCAATGGCTTCAGAGATACAGCCCTGGTGTTTGATCCTGAATCCGAGGAGGAAACAGAAGCAGCACAAGAACTGCTACCAGAACGTTTATCGATGAACATTTCGGAATGGTAATATTTGCATGTCAACTTCGATTTTCTTCAAGAGGCGAACGTTTGTTGCGATCGTCATCACGGCCTTTCACGTTGCACTGAACTGTGGGAAACATTTTAAAATAAAGGCTTGTTTCTTTACACCATCAACAATATTGGCAATCTTCCTGGTAGCTGGTCTAGTGCTAGTCTATTCCCAGATGACCTGAAGACACAGCACGCCGCTAGACGCAGTTGACCGAGATGCAGACATATCAATTTGCTGGCGTTATGGCTTGAATTCCAGGCTACCATTGACCACCCGAAGATCAATAGCTCATATCATAGCCTACCAATTATTACACAGGCCTAAGAAACACACTTACCTATATTTTGTCAGGTGCACATGCGGTAATTGCGCCAGAATGCCCACAGAGGAGAATGTGTGCTGCCAGGAGACTCCGCCGGTAGTTAAGACTAAAGCTGCTTTCACAACGAACGTGAAACCTATTTTTCGCATGGCAGATTACATTCAAAGTCAATGCAAAGACGGAAAAACATGCGTTTCTTATTCGCGTCTTTGCATGGACTTCGAATGTAATCTCTCCTGCGAAAAATTTGTTTCGCGTTCGGTGGGAAAGCATGAAAAGGCATGGCTTTGGTTGATACATATTTGTTGCAATAGGTTACTCAACGTTGTTTATTTTCACAAATGTGACTGTTCAGGTGGTAAGAAGGGGGTATTGGTGTCGCCCATTCTTCTTACCACCTGAACAGTCACGTTCGTGAAAAACAAACAACACTGAGTTTCCTACTGCAACAAATATCAACCAAAGCCACAAAACTAATGAGGAGCTGTAGCTCACTGGTTGTGAACTAAAGATAAACTCCAACCATTTCTTCCTCAACTCCATGTTCTTGGGCAAGGCAACGAGCTATACTAGAGGCGCTACGTTACGATTTCAATATGCATGTCAGGTTGTCATCTTGTGATGGGCGTCCAATACAGCAAGGCGCGGCAAAGTGGATGCTTCTTTCCAGAAATTTTTCCCTGAATGCCTGACCACTGTGTCACTGTAAATTGCAGCCACAGGAGAGGGAAAGTTCTTGACTTAACCTTTCACATGTAAATTATTTTTAGCTTGAACAACAGAGATTATTGGCTTTATATCATCAAACTTAGCTATACGGTGTAAAGCTCGCCTTGACTAGCCCTTTCCCACTACCAGATCACCTGGTTACCTCGGGGGTAACGTCCTGGCTTATAGGACCGGATCTGCCAAGTTATTTGGATGGGAAATAGACATCTTATTCGTGCGTGACTGCATAAACATTCAGTTTTATTTATTTCCACTGAGTGCTATACTTCCAGTCCTAATGAGCGAAAATACCGCAGTACTTTGAATCACTCCTGACTTCAGTGTCAGGCACGTCCAAAACCCCGTTGAAATCAGCAGCTGCTTCACTGTCAGTGGACGCGAATAGGTTTAGTTGTTCATCATTCGTAATGTCAGTGACTGGGTCTGCGCCATGCAGCAGTACTTCCATCAAATAAAAAATAGTCATCGATATGTCTGATCCAATTACAAACCAATGTGTATTTCGTTTTTCTCTTTTTAAGATCCAATAACAAACCAGTTTTTTTTTTTTTTTTTTTTAAAATAGGCATTTCTTCAGCGAGACTTTTCTTGTAAACGAGTTTTCCCCACTTGGCTGCGGTCACAATAAGACACTTGTTGTCCCGGCACTTGCGATGATAAATTACAAGCGCCCCGGTCCTAGATCGTACTGCGAGAGAAAATAAACCCAACCTGACAGAACGAGATCGGTCATAATATTACCACACGAAGGGTTTTTAAGATAGACTGGATGTATACCACTGTATTTCCAAACAAACCCAATGGAAAAATATCAAATCGCTCAGGGGTGCGTTTCCCGAAATCACAGACGCTAACTTGCGTCGTAGGAACCATTGACAATGAATGGACAACTATGAAAGCTGCTAACAAACTACGCTTTTGGTAAACGCAATGGGCGATTATAGACAGAAATGGCGCTTCAAGCTGACTCTTCTCTCGTTATCGGTTAGCAAAAGGCTGGAAATCAAAACGCTGCTTATTTTCCATTAGCTGTACGCATGTTAAATAGATACAACAATAATGTAACCATGTATGCATGAGTAGATCATAGCAGGCAAGCAGGTTTAGAAAAGGCAGCGCATCCCTGGTCTAACCTCATCAAGTGGCTTGTCCTCCAGACAGAGCAGATTCACCAGCGGATTCTTCACCCCTTGAACCACCATCGACTTCAGACCTGCAACAGAGACATCCAGACTGGACCCTCAACCAGCAGCTCAGACGTGGATTTTATCTGAACCAACAATAATTTCCAAAATTATCAACTCAGCAAAAGTCCTGGTCATTTCCGCCAGCTGGGCAACCGGGCCTTTAGAGAGAGAACTGTCCCACAAAAATAACCTTACATGAGAATGATATAGGCCAGAGGCCATTTTGTAAGCATACCTGTACTTTCGTTAATGTAAATGTAAATCCATTCATTATCAGACCCGCATATTCCTGGGCAGGGACACAAGGAGGCTGGAGCCAATCCCAGCATACAATGGGCAAGAGACAGGAATACACACAGGGCAGCCAAACAATCCATTGCAGGGATCACACAAAATTCACTCACACACGTACTCATGGGAAATCTGGAGACCTGGATTTAGCCTGGCATGCATGCCTTTGGACTGTGGTAGGAAACTCATGTAGACTCAGGGAGAACAAGCCAAGGCCAACTTCCAAATCACAACCTTCTCTCCAGGTGACACTCAACTATTACTTCCACATGATACCCTGAAATTTTCAGTGGGGCGGGCTGGGGGTGGCAATTCAATCATTTTGCCATGTCCAAGTACAAAAAACATTCATATGATATTCTATTGGATTAACAGACCGGGTTCAGGAAAAAAAAAAAAAAAAGAACTACAGTGCAATTATTGTGGCCTTGTATGTAGTCAATGACACAGTTTGCAACTTGGATAGTTATAAACACTGTGCAACTGTGTTCTTTGATTGAACTAAAGCTGTCAACACTTAGGATCACGTTTCATTGAAATCTCGTATTGGGCCGTCTACAATTGCTCTTGCTTGGTTTGATAATTGTTTGTCTGGTCGTGATCAATATGTGAAGGCCAATAGAACAGTTCCATCATCTCTTGCAACTGTTATTGGTGTACCCCAAGGGTCAGTACCGCATCCATAATTGTTCTGCACCTATATAAATGATCTTTGCAAGCCTGTAACTAATGCAAAGTTTCATTATTATTCAGACATTAATTATGTATCGCTCGGCCGCAACACATGACTCAGCCCTTTCCCAAATTCGGCGTGCTTTGAACAAATTACAAGAGGTGCTGTTTGGTCTAAAGCTGGTCTTGAATGCAGAAAAATTCAAAATCATGCTTTTCACCAGTTCTAAAAAAAACAAGTGAACTATCAATCTTTCATGACAAGGAACAGCAAACACACTGACTTTATATTTGCACACAAGTATTAAGGATTTATGATTGAAAATTTGCACATAAAAAATCATTTGACAAAAAAGGATGGCCAGACTGGGTTTTTTATTTTTGTCACAAGCTTGTGGTTTTTTTTTTTTTTTTTTTTTCCTACTTTGGCAGTGGTTGCTGTTCTTAAGACCTAACGGCGCTGGAAGGGGAGATGATGTCATTCGGGTATTCCTTTCCCGCCTTTGAGGAATTCCCTCATAGCAAGCGTCTCCTCCAACCAATCGATGACTGCCAGCTGTGCTTCCTCCTTCCGCCATTCCCAGCTACAACCACCAATCATTGGATACCAGAAGTGTATTTAAAGGCCATGTCAACGATTGCTCGGGGCGGCTGTGATTTGGTGTAACAGTTGTGCAAGATTTCTCGGCCGCACAGAAACATTTGGTGTCATAAAAGTTATAACTTGGCCCGCTCAAAGTCCAGACCTTAATCCAATCGAGCAAATCTTTTGTTCTGCTGTAAAATCAAAAGAATCTCTTTAAACTTCAAACCATATGGAATGGTTTAGCAAGTAAGGAAATTTTAAAAATGTGAAAACCTTGCATGAAAGATTAAATGCTGTAGGGTGATTCTCGCATTACGTGAGAGACATTTTGAACTTACCCTTGACACTTTTCAACGCACTATACTTTCACTTGGTTGCAGATGAGGATCAATATAGGACAACCACAAGATACCTGGGCTTTCCTATCAATGTGGTACATGAACTTGATATTTGTCTAACACATTGGTAATTGAGGACCAGAAAGAGGCTGCATTTCGTGTGTGACACAGAAAATGGGTTTATCACTACATTTAATTTACATTCCAAAAGTACTGTGATTTGGAGGAAGATTATAACTCTTTGGCTTCATCAACTTTAGCAATAGTTATTCCTGTTTGCATCAATTAAAACTTTAGTAAAAAAATACCTAGCTCATTTGCATACCATGACCTCATTTGCATGTGTTACGTATGTGACGCCTTTGATACGTGTGTGACAGCGTGCAAATCCTGCAATTCTTAAGTCCATTTTATTTAAATAAAATCATATCTGCGGCTATTGTAGGTCCTTGTAAGTAAGCAGGGAGATGTTTAACATACATCCGTACTAGCCAGTGCTCGTGATAAGAATATTGGGTTTGGCAGGATTAACATGGTGGACAGAAGTGAACAATATAAGCATTTCACAGGTTAGTTCTATTCACCTATATTGTGAAAGACTGATCTCATGTTTGTACTTACAACACAGCGCTGCAGTCTGCGACCAAGATTTACGTTTTGCGACTTACATTCTCACATCGGTCGCGACCAACACTTCATGCACTGTGCGCCTATTCTGGGCAGCGATTCACTCCCTAATTATCAGCCGCCGGCCGCAATTTTTTTTCTGCAGGTCGGTTGGTACCATTACGTACATCAGCCAATTACAGATCGGCTGGTGCCATCAGCCAATCACAGCTCGGCTGTACTCATGCATCGATGAGAATGGCAAAGCATTCAACCTTGTCACTGTCAGTTGAGCTGTGCGCGCGGCAAATTTGTAAAACCTTGCCTGACAATAACGATGTAAATGCACCACACTACGCGAAATTAAAAGTACACTAGCTGGTCTGCTGCAGAAGTCCAATAGTCTACGTCAGTGTTTCCCAAACTGTGTGCTGCGGCACAATGGTGTGCCGTGAGAGCTTCCAAGGTGTGCCGCGAGAAAACCCACTTACTGTTTTTTTCCTGATAGCCGAATAATATAAAACGGCTGAACTTACAGGATATAAAAATAACAATTCATGTCATTATCAATTCATTCGATTCAGTTTATTAAAATGCCAATTAAAATTCCTTCTCGATATTTCCGCATCATGTATTCTACTGTACAATTCCTTCTCGTGATTGGCCAATCACACATCATCTAACGCGAAAAATTAAACATTCCCCAGTAAAACTCAGCTAAAACAGCAGTGTAGGCTAGTTGAAACGAAACAACGAAAATGGATAAATTCCTGATCAAAACTTCGAAAAGGCCGTCCGACTAAGACCCTGAACCACCTCACTCTTGCTGCGCTGGACAGAAAAAGAAAATCAAAGTGGTGAGCAGACTTTACAGTGAGGAATATCTGATTAATGGGTTTACATTCACCGGAGATCCCGCTACCCCAATACCACTGTGTCTTGCTTGCGGCGAAAAGCTGGCGAACGAAGCTATGGTGCCAAATAAATTAAAAAGACAACTTTCAACCAACGTAGTGTAGAGATACGCCGGTTTTATGGGCATGGCAGTCGATTTGAAGGGATTAGGATAAGGATTAGGGATTCTGGTAAGAGGAAGGGTTAGGTTAGGGGTCAGGGTTAAGGTTAGGGTCAGGGTTAGGTTAGGGCAGGGTTTGAAATTGGGACTGCCGTACCTCTCTGCATTGAAATGCATTGGAAAACTGCCGTACCCATAGCAACTGCCATCAACCAAACACCCTTCTCTCGCAAAAAAAAAAAAAGACCGTGAATATTTAATGCGGTTGAAAAGCCAGACGAACAAACAAGCTAGTTTCATGATGAAAACAGCTACAGTGTCAGAAAAAGCATTACAAGCTAGCTATCTGGTTGCAGAACTAGTAGCAAAATCTAAGACGTCTCGCACAATTGCCGAATCTCTTATCCTGCCAGCATGGAAAGCTATCGTCGGGACCATGTTGGGTCAAAATGCTGCCAATATCGAAGGTTCCTCTCTCAAACAATACAATTGGCAGACGAATAGGAGAAATGTCGGCAGATATAGAGGACGTTGTAATGGAGAAAATAAAAGGGAGTGGGAAATTTGTGCTGCAGGTGGATGAAACAACCGATGTCAGTGGACATGCACAACTACTGGCCAATGTCAGATATGTCGATGGGGAGACAATTGAAGAAAATAACTTTTTTATCGAATTTTGCCAGAGAAAACTACAGGTGAGGAAGTGTTTCGAGTGACATCTGAGTATCTGGAGAAGTGGGGGCTGAACCGGAAAGACTGCGTAGAGTCATTTATTTTATGATTGCATAAAAGCCTGAAACCTGGTTGGAAAGCTCGAGTGGTTGTCTCGTCACTTTCGGTCGCTTCTTGGGTAGGTAGCGCTTGAAAGCGAACGCTGTAATATCATAGCGGTGTGTCGTGAGATTTTTTTTCATAGCAAACAGTGTGCCACGAGAGAAAAAAGTTTGGGAAACACTGGTCTACGTATTAGGCCTAGGCTTCCGTGACCAATTCTGCAGATCGGAGAGCAAATTTCATGATATCAGAAAGTGTTTTCATTACCGGTTTTTTATTTCGCCATTTAGATTTTGCGCATTTCTAAGGGTAATGGAAACGCACCTGGAGAGTGAGAACGATGTCCGACATCATTAGCCCAAAAACAGTCTGCTTCGTGACCGTAGACTGTTCGCGACACAGTTTTGAGTCTTGTTGATACCAGCTATGGGTGCTTGCATCCAGTGGCGAATGGTTTTATTTAGCGTTTCAATATCAATCGCTAACCTTCTATCCTGATGGATTAGGTTGGATGCGCACTTCCACTCTGATCTGAAGTTACGCATGTACATGATTATTCATGCAGTATGAATGAAATCGGTTGGTCCGAGTGCAAGATTATTTATTTTCATTGGAGTATGATAAAGATGAGAAAAGCTGCGGTTCTTATAGATTTAAAGTCCTTTTTCTTTTGGGGTTCCGATAATTGGCCAGCTGTCAGAGGAATAGTATTTTGTCGATAGCAGCAAATGTTCAAAACTGATTCAAAAACTAACTGGTGATGCCTGCTCTATGTACTCCAGCGACGACCATAGGCTTAATCAGCGCAATGCCTCAAATATGAGTCTGTGTCACGAACAGTGTACGGTCACGAAGCAGACTGTTTTTTTCGGGCCAATAACGTCGGACATCGTCCTCACTCTCTGTGTGCGTTTCCATTACCCTTCGAAATGTGCAAAATCTAAATAGCGAAAATAAAAAAACTGGTAAATAATAATTATTATTTTTATATTAAGCCGTCCTACTACATTGTTACCGGTGAAAGAATTTCTTGAATCTTTGTGCAAACCAACTTGCCATACTGCACCTACTTTTTACCAAATATTTAGGGTGGATCACTTTGGGAACTATATTAATTTTAATGTTAAACTTTCAATTTGTGATGAAAAAATGTAGCCAAATTATGCTTTTTACGGCGTCAATTCTTCCTGGGTCTCATATTTTCAAAGCAATTAAGCCATGTTTGGTGTCAAATTGTTCCTTGGGATGGCAACAACAATAACAGTTATAAATTTTAGAACTAGCACTGTGATAATTGGGAGTTATTCATTGATTTATCCGCATATGTTGGTTTTAGGGGGGTGCTCATCTAAATTTGGCATAATTTTTCTGTGAATGATTCAGTTTACGTACAGGGGAGGGTTTGATGAAAAGTTGTCTCTTGGGGAAATGGAGACTTGTACATACATTTAGACTTGTATGATAACTCTCCAAAATGATAACTGCATTTACACATTTTTCAAAAATTCTTGTGCATATCAATATCTACTTTTCAGTTCACAAAGTGCTTTCTGATAATGTTTCTTAAATAAATGCAGCAACAACTGATAGTCTGTTCAGCTGTCTTTATTTGGGCTTGTAAAATTCAGAAAAGTATCATGGTACTTCGCGTGACCACAGTTTTGACCTGTGCGCCTAAATTTTGGCCTGCGAGCCCAACTTTTTCAGGTTGGGAGCCCATGCGCTCCTAGGTCCAAAAGTTAGTCTGGAGGATCGCAACATATTAGTGGAGTCATTTTTATTGAAAACGCAGTGAACTGATGAAATTACCTTCATGACCTTGGCCAAGGTCACAGGTGCCTGACCCACTTGCATTAACCCCTCTGTGCAGATGTAGACGCCTGCGGACATGGAGCTGCTCTATTTATGCACTCAGTTACACTTTTCTAAAGTCCCGAATCAGTTACTGAATATTCACTAGCAAGCCGAGCTCGAACAGGGTTAAGAATATGGATGAGTTATGTTCCATCACTGTTTCCAAGGAGTTGCATGAATTTAACTCCTCAGCTAAGCCTAATGTGCAAACTGCTCAATATACTTGTCCATAGTATCTACCCAGCAGTTTAAAAAAATGATCTCTTGCGACAGAAAAAAATCGTTGTCCTCTGGAACAACTGCTTCAGCTATAAAGAGCCAATGGTATCCCAGTTAAGCAGTATCAAAATCAGTTTTCTGAAGCAAAAATTCACCGTGGTATTCAGGGATGAGCGATATTGGATTTTTGGCCGATATCCGATATGCTGATATTTTTCAACTCATTTGGCCGATAACCGATATTTTTTCCCCCACACCTAATTGCAGAGATCATCTAGGTTCTGTACTGGAATTAACATACAGAATTATTCTGCATTCTCTTTACCATGTTGGCCCGCTGGCAAATGCAGACGTAAGAAAAAGCTAAAAATTATGTAACATCAGCAATCATTCCTTGTGCAAAATAAGAAAAATACTTCAACTTACTTTATGTAAAACATCATATTTATTCATGACAATTGTTTTTAAACAAAACAATTAAGATACTTGCATCCTATCCTACTTAAAACAGACTTGGATAATGCTCTCCCTGAGACAATCATGACAATACCCACAACCAGGGCAAATTTGGCAATTTTACATAACCTCTATTCAAAGGAACATGAGAAAAGTGCACTGTACAACTGTACAGCAATTACATTTTATTTAATAAATCAGCCTGCTGCAGAGGACAATGCAATTTTTTTTTTTTTTTTTTTTGAACTGCTGGATAGATACTATGGGCAAGTACATTGAGCTGTTTGCACATCAGGCCTAGCTGAGGAGTTTTATTCAGGCAACTCCTGAAAAACAGGGGTTGGAGTGAACTCGTCCATATTCTAAACCTTGTCCGGCTTGCTTGTGAATATTCCATCACTGATCCTGGTGTGCCATCTAGTGATAGAATATTGTTACTGCGTGCATAAATTTGCAGCTCCACGTCCACTGGCGGACCCATCTGCACAAAGATACCCTGCCGAGCATCGTTGTTCTTCTCGATCACGCCGAATCCAGATAATCAGTAAATGATGAATTCAATTAATATTTTAATTTGAAACGAGTAACTAAGTTGCCAGTGTCAAAGTAACGAAATGAAAGTATACTTTATCTTTTAAATGTAGTAGAGTAAAAGTGAAAGTCCCGGTTTAAAAAAAAATCTTAGGTAAAGAATAAATCCTCAAAAAACTAGGCTACTTAAATACTGTAACGAAGTACATGTACTTCGTTACTATGCAACTTTGAAAACGGGAGTATCATGCACCCCCCGGAAAATATCTCACTCTAGCCTGCATTCAAAACTTGAGAGCCCTGAGACTTGATTCCGGCGTGTCCCGGCTTCTCGATGAGCAGGCCACGGCATTGTGTAGCACTGTGTGTGTCAGTTTACCTTTCATATGCAAAACCACCGTATTTACAGAGCTAGGATGCTGCCGCCTAAATTGGCGCTTGATCCTGTCAGATTACCCAGTATTGCTGAAATAAAAAATGAAACAAAAAAGTGCCCCCTGCGCCAATTTTGGGCAGCCTCTCGGATGATGAACAAAAGTCCCCCGCCTTATCGGTTAATTATATCGGCGGATATCAGCGGAATGGCCGATGTCCGATACTTAATTTTAAAGCCAATATCTGCTGATATCGATAACGTGCGGATAATATCGTGCATCCCTAATGGTATTGATACTATGTCATTCTACTATCAATTATAGTTATCAGATATTGAAAACGGATCATTTCCTACCCTGGATTTACGCGTATATTTGTCGGTCGAAGAATTCAGCTAGTTTTGGAGCCTCATACAAGCCCTCACGGAAATACAATCACTTCAATGGTATCTGCATTACAGCAAAGCTATAGTTCATGCCCATGTGAAACTCACCCGGTAATTACCTATTGATTGACACGATTTTTATCCAATTCCAGATCGTATAAGCTTTCCTCAGTAATACGATGTAATACTAAATGCTGCAAGAGTATTGCCCCAGCTGAGCCAGATTCCTCCTCTGTATGAAGTAGGGACGTCTGATATTTGCTTTTTTGCCGATATCCGATATGCCGATATTGGCCGACTCTTAATTTCCGATTCCGATATCCACTGACACCGATATATGCTGGCTATATTTCCCCCCAAACTAATTTTAGGCAACATGACATATCTCCTGTCGTGGAATTAACACATCATGTCAACTTCTCTCGTGATGCCCCACTGGATGCATTCACAAATGCAACAAGGCTTTCCAAATGGAAACAATATATTAGAAAAAAAATAAGAAAACAACTTCAACTTAAGAGATGGAATAAGTGCCTTTTTTTAAAAAATTTTGTCTCAACAGTTTGGATCACACTCTCCCTGAGATAATCCTGACAATGCCCCCGACACCTAGGCAATTTGACTACTTCACAAATTTTAAAATATTGGACCAGTACAACTGTCCAAATAACATGCAAGTGATTAAATTAAAGCATATCGGCTGCCAGATAGCTCACTCGGTAAAGCATCGCGTTGCGAAGCAGAAGTGACTATCATGTCGCGGGTTCGAGCCCCGCTTTGTACCAGCCGGCAGTGGTCGGCAGCTTTTTCAGAGTAGCGCACAATTGGCTATAGCGCTACAGGGTTGCAAATTGGGAAGGACTGCGGAAGGGGATTACAATAGTTGCCTTGTTCGTTGCTCAAGCGCCTCCTGTTGGCCAGACGGGCGCTCGTCAGGAAGATTCTGAGCCTGCTCATGTCCGGGTATCCTCCGCCCTCGTTCTGAGCTTGCGAAGATTCGACCAATGAGTGTATAAGAAGCGGTGGTTGACAGGCGCATGCTTCGGAGGAGAGCCGCGAACTGTCTACACTCTCCAGAATTGGCAGCAAGGGGTCGCATACGAGCAAGCCTTGTACATAGTTCACCAATTGGGCATTCCAGATTCGGGTGGGATTGGAGATGCCAAATTTAAAAAAAAAATAAAATAAAATAAAAAAAATAAATGAAATTTTTTCTAGGCCAAAGTACACCTGAGATATAAGACAAAGGTCAAATCCAGCTATGCTGGCAGAGATTTAGTCTTCCCAATGGGCCAGATTTCCAATCGGCGTGCTTTTAGGTTTTGCTGCCACCTGGCGGTGGAATGTAACAATACCCTACATCAGCCAATGAAAATAGCTAATGCGCAGAGTTGCCTTGGCGTGGTGGAGGTGCTGCGCTCTCTGGGTGCTCGTTTTATAGGTTTTCATTATCGGCAAAAAATTCGCGACAATCTTTTCCGATATTACATTTTTATGCAAATACTGGCCGATAATATCGGTCCGCTGATATTATCGGACATCCCCAGAATGAAGCTTAAATCTTGAATTATAAAGCATTAAATAGGGTAAGGCATAAATAGCTGTATTTGGCTTCTGCTCAAAGGGGTTAATTTAATCCAACTAACAGCATTTTCACATTACTTTCTGAACCTTACATATTCCACGATATTACATCTAAATTCTTACCTGCTTTGCACATGGGTGTACACATCAAAGTAGCAAAAATCTGGCAAAATATTTAGGTCAAGCTGTGCTTGCACTAGGGAAAAAATATGTGTAGCCACTGTGGCTTAAGTCAGAAAAAATTGTTTAGCCACAAGTAGCCACAATGTTGGTCTGGGTCCATAATGCGGCGCGCGAAGCGGGCTTAAATTAATAAAAAAATGCAAGAGGGGCATCATCATATGGTTTAACAGGCATTTTTTGCTTACCATTACCTTTGTAGAATATTTAACATTATAATAAAATCATACAGGAAGGAAGTGACTTGTCAATGACCGAAAGTAATAATGACAGGGTTTCCTCCAGGATTTTTTGAAACTGTGGCGGAGGGCTTCAGCGTCGGGTCAAAACTCAGCATTATCAGGTGTGGCCAGTTTTCATTAATCAGCACGTAGGCAATGTAATAATTGAAGTCTATGCGCACGGAGGTTTATCAGTTTCACATGCGTCACGGTGGATTTCACATATAATATGAAAACTGATTATGACTCCGGAATTGGAATGAAATAATCATGAAGATACAATTAGGTAGACCAGGATGTGCTCACAGCAAACACAGAAGTTAACATCGTAGTTTACTGTTTTGCAAAGTGAACAAAATATTTTTTTTTTTTCTAATCGTTGCACACATTGCATTAAGAAGAAAGCAGCGCGTTTTACTGCCGATGGCTAATTTTTATTCATTGGAAAACATGTTCATCAAGCAAAATGACTGACAACAGGTCAAGAATTATTAGCGCTCATTTTAACTTAACAATGAGAACTGGCGACACCTGATTGTTCTTAGGATTTTTGGAGTTTATGTAAAGTCATTTTACATAGGCGTGGGGGCTTTTATTTTGCCGTGGCGGTGCGCCACTATCAATTACATGTAGTGGAAACCCTGAATAACAAGTGTTGCCACTAAACGGGGCCTTTTCCCCTGCCAGGTCACGGAAATCGACTGGGGTCGGCGTATCACACTAATACACATTGAAGCCAAAGATGAATGAAGTCGGTCAAACCGTTCTTGAGATATCGCGTTCAACAAACGGGACGTGACGGACGGACAGAGCTGAATACTATGTCCCCTGCTCCGCTCGCTACCTTGTCGGCAGGGGACAAAAACCCACTGGTGTCTGAGTACCCACTAAAACACCTTGATACCAAAGATGAATGAATTCGATCAAACCGTTCTTGAAATATCATGTTGACAAAGTATTTGTAATTGGTAAAATGGTCGTAATGACCTTGAAAATAATGCCAAGGTCACGTAAATCGAGTGGGCTGTGAGCACCCCCCTAATACACCTTGACAACAAAGATGAATGGAATCGATCAAACCGTTCTTGAGATATCATGTTGACAAAGTATTTGTAATTAGTAAAATGGTCGTAATGACCTTGAAAATAATGCCAAGGTCACGTAAATCGAGTGGGCTGTGACCACCCCCCTAATACACCTTGACAACAAAGATGAATGGAATCGATCAAACCGTTCTTGAGATATCATGTTGGCAAGGTATTTCTAAGTGGTCAAATGGTCGTAGTGACCTTGAGAATAATGCCAAGGTCACGTAAATCGAGTGGGCTGTGAGCACCCCCCAATACACCTTGACACCAAAGATGAATGGAATCGGTCAAACCGGTCTTGAGATATCATGTTGACATGGTATTTGTAAGTGGTCAAATGGTCGTAATGACCTTGAGAATAATGCCAAGGTCACGGAAATCGACTGGGGTCGGCGTATCACACTAATACACACTGAAGCCAAAGATGAATGAAATCGGTCAAACCGTTCTTGAGATATCGCGTTCACAACAAACGGGACGTGACGGACAGACGGAGCTGAATACTATGTCCCCTGCTGCGCTCGCTACCGCGCCAGCGGGGGACAATAATAATAATGACTACTCACTCGTCGCATGAGTGTCAAGAATACACGTTGTTCGAGTCTACAGAAGGCCCTGTTTACAGCAGTGGCGTGCCATTGGAGGTCAGTTAGGGTAAGCAGAATCCTCAGCGTTAAACAAACGATAACTCTATTACTTTGCTAGATTAGCAATCTGAGGATTGATTAACTAATTTACAAGACTAAACGGCAGAATGGCATGCCAGTTCCATCCACGACATTACTGCTCAGTGCATCGAACTTAAAATGCTCACTAGACAGCAAGTTTGTTCATATTTGCTCAGAGGAAGCTAACGCAATGCCATTAACAAATATTAAAACCTTTCTTATGCGGCGTTCAATGTGTGGTCGATATCTTTACGTTAATATTACCCTCCTTAAACACGGACTTTTTAATGCCATTTCTAAGAAATAGGGAGTTTATTTTCAGTCTTCTTTCATAATCCGATAAACAAAAGATCAAAACAATATACGGAATTACCGAGAGTGTTGAGATTTTTTCCTAATTAATTATTAAGATTTACTTCCTTGCAGTCTCGAATTAAAGCATAAAGGTAAATTAATCTTTTTGTCACTATCACCTCTTAATCATTGCAGGCTTAATTGACTAGAAAAAAAGGTTAAATTGATTTATTGATTGACAATCAGGCATAGTACGCGGAAACAGGTTGACAAAATCGAGCGATAAAAAAGGAGAAGTCACTGCCTACGCTGACCGCACGTCCCTGGTTTACAGGTATGGCATTGTACATCAAAGTTGAAGTTTTACAGAATTGTATGCATAAAATTACCTTATTTTGTGTAATATCTCATCCCAATCTTCTGTTATAACTTCGAAATATTTGATCATTCATCTACACATGTGGACTTGTCGCACACCGTGGAGGAAATGGACCGAATGAGACAAAAATACCGCGCTCTTCTGATTGGACAAAATGTTTGGAAATGCTCGGTGAGGTCGGGTGTACTCTGATGCGCTCTTCCGAAAAGGAGGCGCATTTGCTTTTCCTTGTTTATCGCTCAAAGAAAAGCAGCAAAAAAAATTTTTCAGGAAATTTTAGCTTCGCCAGAGTGGCTTAACAGGCTAAAAAAAAAAAAGCCATCGCCATACAGAATATGGTGGCGCCTATGGCGATGTGGCAATCGGCTAGCGCAAGCACAGGTCAAGTGATCTGGTAGCTGACCTTCATGTTGAAGGCTTTAGTCTCTGTTGCTGTTGTCATTGTGGATAGAGATAACCTAGACCACCTTTTGACGGAAGTCTGAACTAAACCTTTATTAGTCTATCGATAAAGGCAACAGGTCATTAATTTCATAATAGGCACAGGCTTTGTACTTTGGTCACACATGTAAGGTCATAAATGTCACACGTAACACTGCGTTACGTGTGTGACAGGTATATTTTTGGCTATAAAACAGATTCTATTTGTGGGGGTAAGAAAGTTATGCCCTCCGAGCATGTAAGGTATCATATTAATTTAAATCATCAGGTTTTTCATACCTGCCCTTAGATTTATTAATTTTATAAAAACTTTCGTTGCCATGTGTTACGTCATTCACCACCATATATTTTCACCCCTTAAAAAGGGCAACTTTTAAGTCTGCGGGGACTTTTGGTGCAAAAGCTGAAAAATAACAACCTCAACAATGGATTATTTCTGCTGCTGAGTTTGACACTAATCCAAATCACAAAAAGATGACCTTAATTTCAAGAATGATCCATATCTAAAAAAGGCAACATTGTCACCAATATCCCCCGCCACAGTAAGAATGGTCACGGGAGATTCCATATTCATTTAAAAAAAAAAAAAAAAAAAACAGAGCAATGACATTATCCACTGAAACATATTCAAGGAGATAATAAAATGAAGGAACATAATAGATACCTGTGATGCAGGAAGATGTGCATTCCAGGACGGACTTGTTTCAGTCCATGAGAGTAAACTTCTCTGAATCAGTTTCAAACTCATTCAATAGGGTCATTACACTACTGGCCACACACACAAAATTTCATCAATGTAGATGCAATAGTTGCCGAGAAAACTTGTCCCTATTGCAACATCCATACACCAAGTTCAGAGTCAAGGGCCATAACGCCGTAAAAATAAACTTCTCGGAATCAATTGTCGAACTCATTCAATAGGGTCATTAGTACTGGTATTAAAGGAGCAATATGCAAGTTTGTCGCCAAAACTGGTAGTGCAGTCACATTCAAAATAGTGCAGAGTGCAGTATCCCCTCCTCCTCTCCCCGAGACGAGAGGTTGCCAGCTAGGTTGCCGGATCCAGCAAGAACGTCTATTACGCGGAGCTATCATGACTACGTTTCAATATCACCAATGATTTGTTCTCACAGGGTTGTGTTCAGTTCAGTTCAGTTCAGTTCAGTTCAGAAAAGATCGAGACTAATGACTGACTAACTTTAGCAATGGTAATATTGGTCAACTTACTCGTCACTCTTCTGTGTGGATAGCCCACTGAAGTCCATACTGTAATACGCGTAAAGAATGAATGAGGACTCATTTGACCGGTGTACTGTCTCAATTACATTTCATATTGCCATAATGGCCGTGCTAATGTTGGAATGGTTTCCACAGCGTCTCAGCATAATGCCAGAGAAACGGACTAATATTGCATTGCTAATGTTAGCAATGGAGAGCCACGGTTACCTTTATTTCTCAAATAATTTGTTACCTAGTCAATTCGATGATCCACTTGCATACGCACCAACGTACCATGAACGAACATACATAACGTTATTCGACTGTAGAGAATATTTGAAATATCCGAGCCACCATAAAATAGAATTAAGTTAGTCAAACTTAGCTGAATCTTACCTGCCTAGGAGAAAATTAGCAACTTCGGCGTCGGTCTTCCAATTTTTCTCTGCTTTCAGCCGTCTCCATCTTTCAAAGGCATGTCCTATACAGATCCTTGTTTTGTTTCTGACTTTGTCACAACGTATTTCGGAATCATAACGAGGCCTTTTGGCTATAGTAACGTCAGACATTTGTGCTCCGAAATGCTGGTAGCTGCAGCTCAGTGGTAACTGGCAACCTGGATGCCGAAATTCTCCTGACTTCGTGATTGGGAGATAGGTGGAGGGCAACGCAACAAGCCAAAACACAAAATGACAACATCAACATTAGTTGTGGGCTGCAACTTCGCTTTTGTAATAATATTCTGGCTGGACTACTGTTGTCAGTAATATAGGTATTTGAAATTAACATCATTTCTTAATGTCTGGTGATAAATCAGGGCCATTTCATGATTAATCAACATACATTTCTTATATATTGCTCCTTTAAATCACTGCACACTACCATACCTCAAAACACAGAAGACGACAGAGCTGTGAGCTTGGCAAAGGAAGGCCACATAAAATATTAAATTAAGGGGTGCAAATAATTGCGGCTCACAAATTTGAGAAATATATTTGTTTCATGATAAGAATTTGATGTTTCTTTCAGTTATGAAACTAATTGAAGGTTAGATTTTTGTTAATATATTGAAAGATCAATAGGATAAACAAAGACCTTTTTTTTTAAGATTTTTTTTGGAATTTTCTAATTTATTCGTTAGTTATACAGTAGAGGATGACAGGAAAGTTCTGGAGAAGAATGGGGAAGGCATGCGGCAAATGACCCGAGCCAGAATCGAACCCGGGTCACCGCGGGAAGGACACAGCTTTTATGATGCCCGCGCGTAGACCGATGTGCCACCGGAGTACATCGGTCTACGCGTGCACTTCGACTCTTGGATGTCTAAAACTTAATGGCAAAAATCATAAAAATTCACAATTCCTCGGCAATTTGATTCCTGTCAGTCCTAAACCTCTCAAAGAAAAGCTGTTCAGAGTTGACAACCCTGTTATAAAATGTGCTTTGTGCTGACTAGCCTGCAAACAAAGCCATCGGCCTCGTGTGTCAATGAAGTGATGATGTCAAAATCACCCAGCTATTGGCAAGTCTTCCACTACAGATGATTAAGTAACAAGCCAGCCTTTAAACTGCACAATGAGTATGGAAAGGAGACGTCTGCAGGCTAAGCAAGGATGGTAGTTGCATTCACTAAGGAGTGTGACATGCAGTCATCATAAAAATAGATCAACACCAGAGGTCTGCATGGACTGATGGACCGTGGCGGAGCCTGCGGTGGCTGCATCCACGGTGCAGTGGTAGGCAACTGTTGTAAAAATTTTATGGATGCAGTATGACTACGAAGTAATTTTGTTGACTTACAGCCGGGGCTTTTTTCTGGCAACCCTCACAAAAAACTTGCGGTAATGTAGGTGGCGTCTGATGGTGGTTTTGTAGACGTTCTGAGACCAAGACGAAACTAAGCTCTACAAATCTCCAGCTGTGATCCTTGGAGATCATTTTGCAAGTCGACCCATCCTTCTCACGTACGTAGTGTACACACGTCCTCTTCCATGTTGATTCTACAGTCACTTTAAACTTCAGAATTATTAATAATACTATAGTAATAGTAGTAGTAATAATATTATAATACTAGAGATTGTTTTTAAGGCAGAAAAACAAATGTCTCCCCCCCATCCCAACGCAGCCACCCCTCATTGATGTTGACAGACATTTAGGAAAAAACTAGAAAAGTTAATAACCTCAAAATAGCAAAAGGCACTTCTGCTGATGGAAGTATGTGCAAATTTTCATGGAAATATATGAAAGGGTTTCTGAAATGGTGGGAACGCCAACGCGGATTGTGAGAGAAATTTAGTCATAAATTGCTTATTTTGTTATTAATTGTTTATCCTTGATCAACCTAGGTCGGGACCTAGGTCTGCGTGATTGCTAACCTTTGTAATGTAGCTAGTGCGTAAGTAGAAGCACCATGAGATGTGTTTATTATGTATCCACTCTGTCTGAACCTTGAGGTCCTACGGGACCAAGCTGATCTCTCACTTGCATGGAGGGCACTGTACAGTGAAAGCTTGACACAAAGGTACCACTCAACCAAGGAAAAACATTCCAAAATTGCAATGGCAGGCGCAGCTTAAAGCTAGATGAGAGGAAAATAAGCTATTGAAGAATAAGAATGTTAGAAAACTGACAGCATTGCTGATGTAACCACACTAAAAAGGACATCCTGCCACAGGTGGCCAAAAAGTTTGCACAGACAGTACCTTTCTCATCCTGCTTTGCACACTCAGAGAAAAGGTCCTGCAGCCCAGTGCTGATTCGGTCTCTGTGGAAGTAATGGGACTGGAAGAACCGGGTCCAAAACTCTTTCTCCGTCAGGTTGTGGGGCACATTTTCGGCATATTTCTGTTTCACTGGAGAGAACCAAGAACATGAATATAAACACATCTTCAGAGTTCCACATATCCCTGCGAGCAGAGCCATGTAGCAGGTCCACAGGTATCTAGACAGTGACAATCCTCATCATGTTGGCTCTGTAAGCCAGGACAACAAATGCAAAATGACACAATCAAGATGTGCATCAAGTCAAAGCCTTCAGATTCAAGGGTTTAGGCCAAAATACTATGTGCATAAAAAACACCCAATTTTAGCAGCTCAACTGTACTTAGACAAACTAACAATCATAAATCAAAATGGCATTTTTAAAGATCCTATATCATGCAGTTAAGGGTAATTTAAAATCTTTTTAATAAAAACCCCATAAGATCCATTTTTCAAGTATATTTTCTGCCTGTCATTTTCTACCCCCTGAAGAAAAGGCTGTTTTGAGAGGGCTTAACTGCCTCTTTCCAACCAAGACATGAGCCCTGCTCAGAGCTTCTTCAACTGTGCTACTATACAATTGTACCCTATAAAATTTAGAACACATCTTGCTGCTTTTGCAGGCAGTTACATCAATCAATACAGGGGAACCAGCCCCAGTGGAAGCTTAACATGTCTATGCAACACACTACCCACTCCATGCTTCAATGATGAGGTGGTATACTTCAAATCACGAGCATTTTGCTCTCGTCTCCTTACACTTCTCCTCTCGCTGCTGTTAGAATTATGTTTTTACTCATCTGTCCACAAGGTGTTGGTCCAGGGCTGTGCAGCCTTTTTTTTTTTTTTTTTTTTTTTTTTTAAGATGTTTCATGGCGAACAAGAATCTGGTATTTGTGTTTTTGAGGCTAACCAATAGAAAGTCTATTGTGGTGCACCCTCCATATTCACTCTGGTGAAGTTCTCTTGATTGTTAGACACATCCACCCACCTCCAAGAGGGTGCTCTTGACCTGGCTAACCACTGAGAAGGGGTTTTTCATCAAAAGGGAAAGAATCATTATGACATTTAACAAAGCTGTTAGTAATGTTCCTCCACATCTTTTGGAATTCTTGCATTCTTTCTTTGGAAGAATATAACAAGCGGTTAATTTGGCCAACCTGAAGCTTTTGCCATCTCTCTGATAGGATTGTTTTGATCTTTGGACTACAAATTGGATTACAAATGGATTACAAATGACACACCTCATAATGGCTTGACCTTCTTATCTGCTTAGACGTAATAAGTCCAGGTCAAATTATGACACTTTTGGACCACATTTTCAAAGGCATTAATGAAATTTGGCATGCCGATTTGATCATAAAAGAAACTTGCAATCGCGAAATTGTATGTGTCTCAGATCGCTATTAAAGAGATTTGGGCTGCTGAAGTTTGAGTTAATTTGAGTGGAACCTGATTTTGACAGGCCATTTTGCCATTAATATAGTCATAGAGAAATATGGGTTTCATATCACTTTAAAGCTCTTTTCTAGTCCTGTATATAGTGTCTGGCAACTAGTGTTTAGTTGAGAGCAGGACAATGGACAGAGTAAATAGATCTGTTGTGACTTGCGTATTTCCAGGTGATGGGTCCTGTCCCGCCCTTAACTATAGGAATTGAGTCTGTTCAGTCTCTAGCCCTCATGCATACATTGCAAAGATGACCCTTTTAGGGTCATGAGAGTCAAGCAGAGGGTCATAAACTATGAGAGTTCACCCCTGCAATCTTTTTTTATTATTTTTTTCTTTTTTGTTTTGTACCCCTGAATACTGCTCAAAATTGGACCATATCATGTATGTTTTTAGGAGCAGTAGTAAAACATTCCAGAGGTATTTGACAACTGAGCTGCATTACATCAAACAATATTCATGTTTGGTCTCATAAGAAAGACGAAATCTGTGCATCTCTCTGTAAACATTCGGTAGTGCTCAGCTCTGCTCCAAATAACATAAGGGCATTTTAATACTTGAATGGCCAGTTTCACTAGAGACAGTTTACCATTGCTCACACCTTTGGACATCCACTGCTTCACCGATCAGCTCAGCCTGCCTTCATATCCCTCCCCTTTCTAACCTCATAAAAATGTGGGCTTTTGCTCTGTACTTTGGCTTGTTGATACCCAGAAAACCAGGAGGGGCTTTTTGGCACAAAGACGCCTTAGTACTTTTTGGAGCTCAGAAAACCAAAGGTTTTTTTTTTTTTTTTTTTCCTCCAAACTAAGACCAGCTTGGAGTTTTAACATGTGTGCATTGGATTTGGAATTTGTTATCAGCCATTTTCATCTGAAGATTTCTTTTTTCTTCTTCTTCTTCTTCTTCTTCTGAAGCTTAGATCATGGCCAACTTTGGGACAATTTCAGGAGGTACAAGCTTTGGTTTGGTGTTTCCTTTCTTTTCCTTCTTCTTTGATTGTTCGTGTCTTTTTAAATCTTCTTTAAGGTAGTAGACCCTCCTCTGTGGACAGATGTTGTATATTCTGTTGCAACTTCTATTAAACTTTCCTACTTTTGAATCTGACTCTGAGTTTTGCTTTTGATAAAGGTTGATCCAACAGACTGCTCTGCCTATCAACAAATTTGGCAATTTAAAAGTTAATACATTTGGTGGTAATTAATGAATTAAATTGAATAAATTTGTGCTACATGTTGGATAAGAGAGGGGTTTTAACAGCAGAAGCACTTGTGTTTGGTATTCAGAGTGCCAGACGATAAACCATGATAAACTTTGTTTTTTGGAAATATTCACTCATTTTGAATTTGGGACAGGGGCATGTCTTACATCACCCTTCCTTTTAACAACACTCAATAAGCATTTGGGAACTGAGGACACTAACTGTAGAAGCTTTGTAGGTGGAATTCTTTCCCATTCTTGCTTGATGTACGACTTCAGTTGCTCAACAGTCCGGGGTCTCCGTTGGTGTATTTTGCGCTTCATAATGCGCCACATATTTTCGATGGGAAACAGGTCTGGACTGCAGGCAGGCCAGTCTATTACCCACACTCTTTTACTGTGAAGCCACGCTGTTGTAACACGTGCAGAATGTGGCTTGGCATTGTCTTGCTGAAATAAGCAGGGACGTCCCTGAAAAAGATGTCGCTTGGATGGCAGCATATGTTGCTCCAAAACCTGCATGTACCTTTCAGCATTAATGGTACCATCACAGATGTGCAAGTTACCCATGCCATGGAAACTAACACATCTCCATACCATCACAGATGCTGCCTTTTGAACTTTGCGCTGATAACAATCTGGATGGTCCTTCTCCTCTTCAGCCCGCAGGACATGACATCCATGATTTCCAAGAACAATTTGCAATGTGGACGCGTCAGACCACAGCACACTTTTCTACTTTGCGACAGTCCATCTCAGATGAGCTCGGGCCCAGAGAAGCCGGCAGCGTCTCTGTGTATTGTTGATATATGGCTTTCGCTTTGCATGGTAGAGTTTTAACTTGCACTTGCAGATGTAGCAACGAACTGTGTTAACTGACAATGGTTTTCTGAAGCGTTCCTGAGCCCACATGGTAATATCCTTTACAGAATGATGTCGGTTTTTAATGCACTGTCGCCTGAGGGACCGACGATCAGGAGCATTCAATGTTGGTTTTCGGCCCTGCCACTTACGTGTAGATTTCTCCGGATTCTCTGAATCTTTTGATGATATTATGGCCTGTAGATGATGAAATCCCTCAATTCCTTGCAATTGCACGTTGAGAAACGTTGTTCTTAAACTGTTGGACTATTTGTCCACGCAGTTGTTCACAAAGTAGTGAACCTCGCCCCATCCTTGCTTGTGAACAACCAAGCCTTTCGGGGATGCTCCTTTTATGCATAATCATGACGCTCCCCTGTTTCCAATTAACCTGTTCACCCGTGGAATGTTCCAGTGTTTTTTGAGCATTCCTCAACTTTTCCAGTTTTTGTTACCCCTGTCCCAGCTTTTTTGGAATGTGTTGCAGGCATCAAATGTAAAATGGCTGAATATTTCCAGACAAACATCCGTTTGAACATTAAAATCTTGTCTTTGTAGTGTACTCAATTGAATATACAGTGCTTAACAAACTTATTAGACCACCGCCCAATGTAAGGTGATGTATGCCACAGCTGCCCTAAATTAGCAGTATTGGTAATTATCAAAATCATTTTTATGTTTCTGTAATGGTTAATCTACCAGTATGAGCAAGCTCTTTAATTGAAATGATATTTCTTAATGCTAAAATATAATTTTTGTTGTTCTCCATTAATTTTCAAATTTACTGTTTCACGAAAAAGCAGGAAACAAAAATAGTTAAGCACATTATAATTATTATTTGATAAAGATGCCAAATAACAGTTATTTACTGGCATTCCTGAACATAAAAATTAGTTTTAGTGGTTGAATGCAAGAATGCAAGCTGTTATCAAGGCCAAAGGAGGCCATACAAAATATGTTTTTTTTGGTTTTTATGTGTGAATAAGGACTATGTAGTTGTTTCAGTTTATTTGCCAAACAAGTTCTTGACAAATTTCGAAAATATTTGTTTTCTCGTTTTAATGACAGGTGGTCTAACAAATTTGTTAAGCACTGTTGGTAGAAAAGGATTTGCAAATCATTGTATTCTGTTTTTAGTCACATTTTACACAATGTCCCAACTTCATTGGAATTGGGGTTGCAGGTTTTGGCAGTAATATAACACCATACATGGCTGCCAGTCGGCCATATTTAAAACTGCACTATATCATGCTGAAACATCAAACCATGACGCTGAATTTTGCTTGAAATTTTTGGTTTTTTCCCACCACAAATTACAAAAGGTGTCTTAATTTTCTCAATGTTGGACCTAAGCATCAAAATACTCCCACTTGTGAGCTTACATAACACTAAAGCCTGAAATAAACCAAGTGAGCTACAGTGCCCATTGGCTCTATTTTTTCCATTTTCCTTCTCATAAATCCCCGCCAGCTAACAGGCAGCAGCTCCTGATACCTTGGCAATAACATCCCTCTTGTCTGATAGGCTATTCAATTACTGAATGACCAACACTTTGATGGTAATTTTGCCTAATTGTATGAATTTTTTTTCCTTTTTTTTTTAATTTGGAATCTCTAATCCCACAAGTATCTGGAATACCCAATAGGTGAATCATGTACAAGGCTTGCTCGTTTGCGACCCCTTACTGCAAATTCAGGAGTGAAGACAGTTCACGGCTCTCCTCCAAAGCACGCGCCTGTCAGCCACTGCTTCTTATACACTCATTGGTTGAATCTTCGCAAGTTGAGAATGAGGGCGGAAGATACCCGGACATGAACAGGCTTAGAATCTTCCTGACGAGCGCCCGTCTGGCCAACAGGAGGTGCTTGAGCAATGAACAAAGCTATTTTTATTTATTTCCCTTTCCCGGCAGTCCCTTCCCAATTTGAAACCCTGTAGCGCAATAGCCAATTGTGCGCTACTCTGAAAAAGCTGCCGACCACTGCCGGTTGGTACGAACGGGGCTTGAACCCGCGATGTGAGAGTCACTTCTGCACTGCAACGCAGTGCCTTAACCGAGTGAGCTATCCGGCAGCTCTCTAATTGTATGATTTTGACACAAACTAGCTGGGCATTTATTCAGCAATTGACAATTGAAGTTGCAACCACACCCAAAACCGTCTGAATTCCAAAATTGCCATAATGTGTTCACAGATGAAGTTGTACAGACAGGACCACTGTCCAGGTAGGATGGGGTCTTTGAGGACAAAGCTTAATTGATGCCACTGACACATAAAACAAGTTTTCGGGGCAGCTCCCCTCAGAGGTACCCGTTAAGACCCTATAATGGGCCTTTTACCTCACCTGCAGGATATGTTCTGAAGATCGATTCAATGATGTCCGAGGTAAGGTTGTATTTCAACCCATTGCAACCGTCTGTTTGTGGCCGTATGTCAGCCTGCAGCACACACAAGAGAATGACATGGACTTCAGAAAGAAAAAAGACTGAACACTGAAATTCTTGAACCAACACACTGCAACAAACAAAGCATTATTTGAATATGAATTACTGAGACAGCGAACATCATTCAAGCTTTGAAAGGAAAAATTGACACAGATGTTTGATGGGGGCAGGTAATTCAGTCCACAAGTAGAAAGGAATCATTTTTAGGTTTTTTTAAAGCCCGGATACTGAGCTTTCAAGTGGTGATTCATATATCACAATCCGCAAGTATATTAATGTGCTTCTTTGAATGTTATAAACACTTTACTCAAAAAACAGCTTTCCAAGATGTTCAACAAGAGCTTAAGTAAACTCTAAATATGCCAATCATTAGGCACATGGTCAGTGAAGACAATTAAGTGACTGTGGTATCTTTAGAAGCTAAAAAATATTGGTATTCCATGGCCTCCGTTGATGATGTCTTATTTAGTTCGGTTCTTTCACACCAATGTCTGCACACTCGAGCCACATTTTGAGTTTCCTGGCATAGGGCCCTTTTTTAACGATCTAAGTGCACAGTGTGAAGCATGTGGCGGAAGTGCATTTTGGCCGTGTCCAAATCAGTTTTTTGCTAGTTTAATGGCAGGTTATCAGGGCGCAATGCAAGGCTCAAAGTTCAAGGGGGTCGTACTTAATCCTGTAATTAATCATAGGCATGTTTTGGTTATAACACCAAATGAGCCAATCATCCATGCTCTTTAAAAGCCAGATGCCCTTGCACCTTGATGAACTGCTATTATAAGGGCGCACTTGCCTAGCAGCAAAGAAAGAAGAAGAAAAAAAAAGTGTACGCTGCAGATGAACTATTGCTAAACTAATACTTTAAGTATGGAAACCGGAACACAGTAATCTCCAAAAATGTAATGAGAACATTTTTAAAATATTGTTCAAAATTATTTTATTCATACCCTGATGTTAAAAATCAGTGAGTTACAGGGGCTGCATTTGAACTTTACATTACAACTGGTGAATAAAAAAAGTAAACGGAAAAAAAAAAACCTATATTAATATAGGGTCACAGGTAGAATAATTATGCGCTAGTGGGGAACGATCGACAGAAATTAACACGAGTAAAAACAAGTGAAAAAGTGAACACAGCTCACTAATACCTCTGACCCTTGTGCACTGAAGAGATTATGGCATACTTTCATATAAATTAGCACTGCACCTCTGCATGAAGTATAGAATGCATGACTGAAATTTGAAAACAATCTGATTAGCAGTTTTCGAGAAATCGCTCAGAGAGTGGTAAATTTTCTAAGTTCAAACTATGGAAAACAAAAGTAATTTTTTCTAAAAATCATCACACTTTCATGAAACTTGGCACTGCACCTCTCCGTGAAGTGTAGAATGCATGACTGCAATTTGAAAACAACCTGGTGAGCGGTTTTTGAGAAATCGGTCAGACGAACTAGTGCGTTTGGACGGACGAAATTCTTTGGTATATACCATATACCCCTGCCCCATAAAGGGCGGGAGTATAAGGGTGGGCGATATGACCTAAAATTTATATCACGGTATTTTTCCTTCACATTACGATAACAGTATTATATCATGGTATTCCAACATGAAATGGGGCAGTCTTTTCAAAACATGATTTTAGCTCTGTTTGTTCTGTGTTGTAAGTGAACACATCCTAGCAGGAGGAAAATGTCTGCTAATGTGTTAGAAAAAGGCCTTGGCCACAATGTGCTTTTGGAAGAGTAGCTTACCCCATTTCAAGCTGAAAGTTAACTACACTGGTGAGCAAACTGGGTCTGAGGAATGAAGAATATTTACAGAAAAAATGCTTTTTTGCATTTTATTTTTTCCCCACTTATTATTTTTGTTCCACAATACAAACAAAATGGTTTCTTTCAAACTTAACACCAAACAACAACCATCTTTACCATCAGCCAGTGTCAGGGTCAACATTGCAAGGCTGTTAACTTTTCAACATGTTTATATTGGAGGTTTACTTTTGACTGCAAGAAACGTACTTAAAATAAAAGCTGTTTATTTGCAGCATTATTACAGCATCTCTACCGATTTCTCCATATGATTATTGCACAGTTGTGGTGTAAAACATGATAGCACAAACACTAGGCTTATCACTAGTGCAAACCCTCTCCAGCTCCTGGTAGCTCTGTTAAATTAAAGAATTAAGATTTAAAAAAAGAAACAGCTTTTCATATATGTGTGGCTGGAGGGTCAGAAATTTAATTGAATTATAAGGCAGTGTATATATTGTCGTGACCGTTTTTACATTTTTACTGCTATTTGGCCACGACCTCTGGTACACATGCGCAGTTGTATTACTTTTTGGACTTAGGAATCAATGGAAGTCCACAGCCTTTATGGTGTGCGCAATTTGCAGATGAGCCACCGAGGTACCCCCGCGATTCACTGTTTTTTATTTATTTATATGCACCGAAAATAGATAGCTGAGCAGGCGAACTAGCTTGCTAGTAGGGCTGGGTTCAAAAAAAATCGATTCAGCAATTAATATCGATTCTCGTTCGAAAAATGCAATATTGATTCATTATTTTGTAGATCGATCTTTTGTCTACGGTATGTCCGCTTAATTTATATATATATATATATATATATATATATATATACGCACACACACGCTATTTTCGCAACCGCACAAGAGATGTACGTCAGAGACCGGTCAATTAAAACAAAGGCTGCACTGTTGTAATCAGTGTTAAGGCTATCCATATGGCGCGTGGCAGTGTTTTTTATTTTAAAAGTTTAGTGTCTGCAAATGAGTGTAGGCTTCAGGGTAAACCAGCATTTCTCAACCCGGGTGCCGGCAAATAATTAACATTTAAGCTGCGGTTAAGCCACGTTTATTTCATTCGACAAGCGGACAGCAAAACACCAAGAGATCTTCACTTGTGCGCTGGTAAGCATGACTCTGTAGCGTGGATTTCCCCGCACTGGGAAAATGCAATAAACTCCTTTGACACGTCTCACTAAAAATAATTTCTCTAAGGTTTTGTTCGCCTGAGTGTAGTAGTTGGCAACGACATGTTAGCAGTCATTCCTGTTAATTTTCCAGACAGTGCAATCGTCATTCTAGCACATTAACGCCTTTCACCTGACGGTGCCAATGCAAGATGCTGTTTCAGTTCAAGGAGTTGCAGCGTTATTAGGCTAAATGACCAACATTTCCAAAGTTTGTATAAGTTTGCTGCTGTCTCTGTTATTTTAGTTTCTAACTTCTGGCTTTCTCATCTGTGCTGCCTTTCTCACTGCCTAACAAACACTAGCAGCGGCACCGGTAGGTTTATTTAATTATTTATTGGTTTTAAAGGGGCTTTGTCACCTTCGAAACAAGTAGGCTATTCTACACTACTCTAATTATTTTGTGATTTAGTTTGTTACTGCCATGTATGAAAGGTTGAGAAACACTGATGTAAACATACAGGCCATGAAATAGTGCACCACTTACCCATTTCATAACCTGGTTTAGAAAAGAAAATGGCTCTAGAATCGATATCGAATCGAATTGTAAATCGTAGGGCTGGGCCGATTCTGAATTGATTCTTTTTTAAGGCGTAGTACCACCGCCTGCTGCCATGGGGCGAACATCCGAGCTTTCCCTTTTCCTTTATTAAACCCGACGCAGGTTGAACGAAAGTGCCAAACATCAAAGGGCATGTGAAATGCTTCCGGAAAAAAAGTTGTCTGACATCAGTATTTTTCGGCGACATGCTGCGCGGAGCCAAGTAAAGGACTACAGAATCCTCTCCTATTAACCAATTAGGCTACTCTAGGAAAAGTAAGCTGTTCCAGTTTACTTGCTTGATTAGCGATCTAATGGTGGATGTGTTTACTCTCTAAGTTGAATGAGTAGAGCTGTTTATTAAGACAGCATGTTTGATTGCTGCATTTTGAAATTTAAATGGCCATAGAACAGCACAACATGAACACGATCGCCATTGCCACGGCATTTCGTGCGACTGTGATAATTTATATCTCACATTCACGTTTCATCCGCTTTTCAGAATGTTTTCCACCTTGTGTATTTTTTAGACGCTTGAAATCCAGGGCGATCTGAAAACAAATCTCTTTTTTTATTATTTTATCATTATAGATCTCCTAAAAATACTACAATGAGAGAGGAAATGCAGAGTTGGGATATGGTGATGTTGAACGATGTTTTTTTAAAATGTGTGATAAGACCACTTGCCGTCATGGGGTCGCGTGTAATTTCTTGAAACATACACACCTGAAGCGGCTTAAATGATTTAAAATGCCGTCGGGAAGAAGCCTGAGTTTAGATTTCGCTAATTTCAGGTGCTCCGCCCCTTCCCTAAATCTGCTCCCGTGTACTTGTCCTAAATAACAATCAAGCAATATATAGCCTATAACGATTAAGATGTGATGGTGAAAAGCAGACAAACCTAACTGGGCTACGGTGTTATAGTGAAATAATGCCAATAATTTGAATAATTTAAAAAAAATCTTACTCTGAATTGCATCTCTCATTGTAGCATTTTAGGACATCATTAAAGATTAATTTAAAACAGATTTGTTATAAGATCGCCCTGGATTTTAAGCGTCTAAAAAAAAATACACAAGGTGGAAAACATTCTGAAAAGCGGATGAAACGTGAATGTGAGATATTAATTATCACAGTCGCATGAAATGCGTGGCAATGGAAATCGTGTTCATGCTGTGCTGTTCTATGGCCATTCAAATTTCAAAATGCAGCAATCAAACATGCTGTCTTAATAAGCAGCTCTATTCATTCAACTTAGAGAGTAAACGCATCCACCATTTGATTGCTAATCAAGCAAGTAAAGTGGAACAGCTTACTTTTCCTAGAGTAGCCTAATTGGTTAATAGGAGAGGATTCTGTAGTCCTTTACTTGGCTCTGTGCAGCATGTCGCTGAAAAATACTGATGTCAGACAAGTTTTTTTCCGGAAGCATTTCACATGCCCTTTGATGTTTGGCACTTTCGTTCAACCTGCGTCGGGTTTAATAAAGGAAAAGGGAAAGCTCGGATGTTTGCCCCATGGCAGCAGGCGGTGGTACTACGCCTTAAAAAAGAATCGATTCAGAATCGGCCCAGCCCTAGTAAATCGAATTGAATTGTGACCTAGTGGATCGGAATCAAATTGATTCAGAAAATCTGCATCGATACCCAGCCCTACTTGCTAGCCTGGTGTGCAAGCTAGTTTGTTGGTTTCTTAGTCAATGTTAAGATGCTTTCACACCGGACGCGATACGAATTTTTTGCACGACAGATTACATTTAAAGTCAATGCAAACACGCGAATATACGCGAAACGCGTGTTTTCGCGTCTTTGCGTTGACTTTGATTGTATCTGTCGTGCGAAAAATTCATTTCGCATCCAGTGTGAAAGCAGCTTTAGCAAGCAACCTTTTTATTCGGCACATTTTAATGCCAGCTAGTGAGCTAAATGCTCGCGGTGCAACTCCAGCCAAATTAGTTCGCATGAAATGGCTATACGCATTTTAAATTGACTAAATTTAAAATGCATGAAATATAACGCTAGCAAGCTAGCAAGAGAGCCTTTATGCCAACTTAGCTAACTATATTTAATGTATGTATATGCAAGCTAGATGCCTAAATGGCAAAGTTATAACTATTCACTATTATCCATTGATTTCTGAGCAAGTCCAAGGATAATACAACTGCGCATATGTACCAGAGGGCACGGCGAAATAGCCGTTGAAATCTAAAAACAGTCACGGGCAAAATATACACTTCGGAATTATAAATAAACAAATAAAAACAAATACAAAATACATACTCGCTGTAAAAGAAAAAATAAATTAACTTAGACCAAATAAAGTAGTGCAATCAAACAAACAAAAACAATGGCAACAGTTGTTCAGATATGGTTCAGTAGGTACATTACCTTTAGTTATCCGTGCCAGTTGTTTTCAGATTTGGGGGGAGACGCGAGCTGCTCAGCGAACATAACGAAAGTGAACGGTACAGTTCCCTCGCTCCTTCAAAACTCCCTTCAAAACTCATCAAATACGCAATCCAGCAACTCCAAAACGCTCTCGTGGACAACTTGTGACCTGCACCTTCACCATGCTATGAAATAATGTATAATTTTGAAACATTACGACACATGAAGCAAATACTTGGAACTACTTTCTTGAGTAACACGCTGGGTGGATGAACACAGTGCGCAGTGCGCACCACAGACGTTGCGAGTAGCTGCAGTAAACATACGCTTTTGAAATGACTCCACCCAGCCGGTATGTCTGGAATGTAGTTCCGGTTATGCATTTGCCTTGAAAATAACTGTCTCATAATTTAACATTATTATTTTATAGCGTGGTGAATGTGCAGGTCACAAGTTGTCCACGAGAGCGTTTTGGAGTTGCTGGATTGCGTATTTGATGAGTTTTGAAGGGAGTTTTGAAGGGAGGGAGGGACCCGTACCGTTCACTTTCGTTGTGTTCGCTGAGCAGCTCGCGTCTTTTCCCCCCAAATCTCAAAACAACGGCACGGATAACTAAAGGTAATGTACCTACTCATATAACTATAGGGATTATGGCAATAGGCCAATTTGCCAAAATGTTGAAATATCCCTTTAAAGGTGTATGCACGTTTACTTGTAAGAATGGCTGTAGCAAAGCAAAAATGTGATCTCTCACCGTGTTGGGAGAAATAAATCTCCCACATGCAAGTACTTGGCCCAAATTAAGTGTAACAACGCTTTTACCGCGGTAATTACGGTATTGCAAAATCCATTTCGTGGCAACATATTATACCGGTGACGGTGATGAAACCGGTTTACCGCCCACCTCAACGGGAGTATAAAAACAGCATGCCAGAAGTGACAAAAATAATGTTATTTTGATGACTCTACTGTAGCCCCTTGAGTAACTAGACAGTCCGGTCAGCTGCGACCGCATGGGTGCAGCCCCCGAAAGCCTGCTTCTCCCCTTTTTTGCGCATTATTTGGCCAATACTGTTGCCATGGTGACCAAAGGCGATAGGTATTATCTGTAAAGTATATCATATGTCCATATCAAATATGAAAGAAATCGGTCCAAAATTACAGCCTGTAATGCGTCCACAAGGAAATCTCTATGTTTTGCCACTAATGTGCATATAAATCGGCAAATACTGTCACCAAGTCAACCAAAATTGATAGGTGTCATAAGTGAAGTATAACAATACATACCAAATATGAGAGCAATCAGTCAAAAATTACAGCCTGTACAGCGTTCACAAGGAAGTGTATGTTTCAGCACAAATTTGCACATTACTTGGCCAATACTACTGCCAGGGCAACAAAAATTGATAGGTGTCATAAGAGAAGTGTAACATGTCCATACCAATATGAAAGTAACCAGTCAAAAACTGCAGCCAGTACTGCGTCCACGAGGAAATCTCTGTTTTGCCGCTAAGTTGCATATTATGCAACCAATACTGTCGCCATGGCAACCAAAATCAAAAGGTGTCATGAGTGAAGTGTAACACATTTCCATACCAAATATAAAAGAAATCAGTCAAAAATTGCAGCCTGTACTACATCCACAAGGAAATCTCCATGTTTTGCCACTAATTTGTATATTATTCGGCCAATACTGTTGCCATGGCAACCACAATCGATAGGTGTCATAACCATAGTTCTAGCCAGGCCATTTTAGCGTATCGGGCCGATACGCTGACGAACGCAAAAGTCGCATGCCGGTACGCTGGAAAAATCCGGCGGTAAGCAAAAAATTGCTGCCGGTACGTTACAGATAGGTCACCAGTATCAGTATCTGCAACAACACGGATGGCTTCAGACTGTACCGATCAACCTAGTTTTATCGATTATCTGAAGATAGGCCCATATAGCCGCCGCTGTCGCAAGTAGCCTACCTGTAAAGGCATAGCACATTAGGCTCAGTACCAGTTAGCGCGCGAACAGCCGATCATGGACGCTTGGCTGGTTCGTCCACCTCCTGGGACTAGTTCCCAAAATGAAACCATTGCTGCGAATGTCTCGACATCAGATAGTTTGCAAGACAATGATGCAATCGTCAGAGCAGAGCCGAGAAGCAAGCTAAAGCCATCAACGACGGCAGACCTTGCTTGAGCGAGTGAATATTGCCAGCTAGAATTAGAATTAGCTCTAGGAAATGTCTATTTAACTGTCTGATGGATCCCGATCTTTTCTGCCACTTAAAAGTCTCTTGCGTTTAACATGCACAATTGGGACAGTTTAAAATAATCACGGAAACTAGGTAGCTATATACTTCAGAGATACTGATATTGCAAATTGATCATTTCGCTGGCGTCAAATTAGCCACAAGTAATTGGACTAAGATATCTTCACGAGAAGCATCAGACGTTATTGCACAACACTTTCTATCAGATATAAAATACTGCATTGTCATTGACTATAAAGTTAGATTGGTTACTGGAATTGACATTCATACTGTGACTTAACAGTCCGGTAGCTTGATTACTGGCAGCAGACTACGCTGTAAATTCATGCCAATTGCCTTACTTATATTGACTAGCTACAAGCACGTCGCACACAGATGAAAAAATAATATAATATTGTTGCTAGCTCGTCATTTTAGCCATGGGTATCTTTCCAATATCAATACCATTTTCCAGTTAAACTTGCTGCCGAATCAGTATGTGCAGACCTTTGTACTGTGTGTTTAGTGACCTTGCCATGACATAGCTAGCAAACTTGGAATGTAGGTCTACCGTTCGATAATAGTTCTTGCTCGTCTTTATGCATGGTTGAAGTAATTCGTGTCTCTTACGCCTAAATACTTTGAATTGTCTCCCTCTGCAGCTGCTGGGAAGGAAATGCTGCGGGTCCACTGTGCATTTACAGAGGGCTCGGCTCCGAGCAATAGTAATTTGAAATGACAGTAAAATTGTCCAATCATATTTCCCTTATGAATGGGAGGGCTTTGTTATCGCTAATATTATGACAGGTTCCGCCCGCTGTCCCCCAGGCGAATCACAATCTAGCGAAAAAAAAAAAAAAAAAATCGGCGGTAAACAACCTAGCGAGTTAACCTGAGTTGTTGCTTTGTGATAGCTGGGAATATCGTTCCGAGTTTACGAAGAACGTGTTCTAGACTAACATTCAATGAGAAGTTTGAGTTGATCAGCATGGAAAAACCTACAAAAGACCTTAATTTTATGCAAAAAACCAAGGCTTTTGAGAGGCATTTCAACACCAGCAATTATGCACGATACCCATGGACGAAGGAGGAAAATCTGTATTGCTGGGATTGGGTCCTGGGCTAAAACTGGACTCTCTGAGCGGGTGAAAAAGGCAATTAAATGATCATGAAACGGTAAGCTATTTATAGGGCTCTGTGCTAAGTGATTTTTGTATTTTGTGTAGGTATGTTACAAAATTTATTTGGGAAAAAATGATACAGCGTTGCTGAGATGGTGAAGTAGATTAACCGGTAATACAGCACGATGCTTTTACCCAAATTAACTTTACAGGGGAAACGGAATGAAACTTTTAGCCTCTGAAATAATTTTTGTGACCTCACGGATGCATAAGAACACAGCATTAATTATTCATTAATTAGATCCTCCTGACTCCTTCGACGTGCAATACTTCTTGTTTACAAACATTGACGTCATATTCAGCCATACGCATTAGTGTGGTTGGCAAGAACAAGTGTAAATCAATACAACAAAACAGGGGAAGTATGGCATCTTGCAGTTGTGTCGGCAGTCTCTGAATACGCACAAAACCTTGACAGTACCGCGAAGGCAAGATATTTCTCTTAGCTTAAGTACAACGAAGGTCTGTGTAGGCTTCCGGATCCTTATGAGCTGAAAAGTTGGAGGAACAAGCCTTTGGGTCTGGGTCAGCTGGATTATCACTTGATTTTCCTATGTCGAGCTGAAATTCAACAATTGTTGATCATCATTGATCAGTGAAAGTAATTCACAGTCGTAAGTTTACCAGAACGATTTTATAAAGGGGCGCCAATATATTTTGGGGGGTTTTATTCGTGATACGGGGGTTAAAGATTTATGATTAATATTTAATATCTCGAATGCATATACCGCGCATTCCCTAGCCACCTGGTGTGTCATCAGTAACAAGGCTGCCGCCGTTACAGCTGCAGTGGACATTTAACTCTAAATTTTCTTGACTGGATGTACGATGGACGTTTTTACACACTCAAACGTTTCTCTGGGTACCCAAAATTCAAGCCGAAAAAGTACTGATCTTAGTCGATACTGATGAAGGATGAAAACAGAATTCTTTCCAATACTAATATCTGAACTGTCTCTTAAATACTCGCTATCGGAAAGTAAGGAACCTATCGAATTACCCAACGCAAAAAAGATCATTCCTTTGCCATGACCGATAAATAAAATGCAAAAACTTAGCAAAACGTCATGGTAGAAATGATGGAAAATAACTTGCGACTGTCCCGACAGAACGTGAATAGTACAAACACGCGAGTGGGTCGACGGCATCCAGTTCTTACATCGAATTGCATCAATCCAAGTTGATTTTTCCGGTTCTCGATCAGGAATACGTAGGAAACGTATTCCTGAACCCTTCACGAAACGGTTTGTGCAGTTAATAACGCTGCAACTGACTGGCATTATGACAAAAAGTGGAAGACAACTTTACTTCACCTATAAAATCAATTGCCATGTTGTGGCTTTTTGCCAACCACGGTAGTCAACAAACCCACGTGACCACGTTCGTGACATCACGAGAAGTATCGCTCCGGTATGTTCAATAAAATTTCTGGCTATAACCCTGATAAGTGAAGTGCAATACATGCCCATACCAAATATGAAAGTAATCGGTCAGAAATTGCAGCCTGTACTGCGTCCACAAGGAAATCTGTATGTTTTACCACTAATGTGTGTATAATTCAGTCAATACTGTCGCCATGGCAACCAAAATCAATAGGTGTCATAAATGAGGTATAATACATATCCATATCAAATATGAAAGTAATCGGTCAAAAATTACAGCCTGTAGAGCGTCCACAAGAAAGTGCTTACGGACATGGCGGCGGAGACGACAAGGCCTGGGAATTTTGGGAATTTTTTCAAAACGGGAACCCGACGATTTTTCGGGCGGGTACCCAGGTACCCGAAAATCACTTAAACGAACAAAAAGCTGGTATTTTAGATCTAGACCCCACTTCAAGTAGCCCACTGCCCCAAGAATAAAGTCCAGATGAAAAGCAGTCTCCACAGGACACTTCTTTGACAGTTGAAATAAACCATGGGCAGAAAAGAAAAACAGGTGGAGGAAATTGTTGAGACAAGATAGAATAAAGATAGCGAGTGAAGAAAATATGCCAGTGTCTTGCGTCTACGAGGCATGCATGTCCGTGTTCATTGTTTAAATCAAAGTTTCAAACACGTTTACGTCAGTCGCGCAGCCAGAACTTAAAATTGCGTGGGCAATAAACATCTCTTTTAAACAATTAGTTCTGACTCGATCGCAATCATTTTTTTCTGATTAACTATGCCTTCAATACGAAAACACTCCGCGCTATCAGGTGTTGCTTGTTCACCTCGTTCAGGCAAAACGACAATCATTCATTTGGATGCGCAATTTTGTGCATTTCAAATCTCTGTCTTTGGTTCAGTTTGAATAATTCAATCGATCATGAAGCACAAGTTAGATCGCTTGATGAGCCGAAAAGGTAGCGCGGCCAGAGCAGTCTACCTCTCGAAAAGTATTATTAAAACTAAGCACAACTTATGAGTAACTTATTTTGCTGAACTGAACAGGGTTGGCAGGTTTCTTCCGAGGTGGTTTTTTCCGGCGGAAAAAACCTGGAAAAAACCAGGTCCCGGAAAAAATGGGTTTTTTCCAGTTTTTTCCACTAAAAGCCATTTTTTCCAAATTCTGTCCAAAATATATGCTTTAAATGAGAAAAAAGGGTCAAAAAGGCTTCGCAATTCACATCAAGTTATTGTAAATCTAAAAGAATGAGGCAAATCTTTGTGATTGTCTTTCATCTCAATCATGAAAGTTTGAAAAACTTGCACAACTATCTCTTACCCTCTTCCAGCAAATTCACTAATTGCCTTCATGTGGCAATTATATGCTGGCAGAGTGTCAGACAAATCATTCCAGAAACATTAAGGCAACTCTTCCCAGCAGCTTTAATTACTTGAAAGGGGGAGCTGAGAGAGAGCTGTCATGCAGCAGCAGAATTCAGCAAATCATTACACAAACACTGGGGCATTTCTTTCCAGCAACTCAATTACTTCAAAGGAAAAGGTGGGGGAGAGCTGTCATTTGGAGTAGTACTCTGAGGTATTCTATTCTTTTCCAAACATCTAGATTGCAATTAACTAGGGAATGGGCCCCAGGTCCCACAGGGTGGGGTTATATAAGGGGATGCCAAATTTTCTACTCACCAGTTCTCTATGAAACCTTCATGGATTTATGTCACTTGCTCAGTTTTGGACAGTTTCACAGATAGTGTTGGATTTATAACAACCTTTGTTGGACTTGCTTTTACCAAAGTTTATTGATTGAATTTGTTTTGGACTTTGAGTATATTAGTGTGAGTTGTTTGTATCATCACCATGCCTGTTGGTGGTAGGCCAAGAGATTCCGTGCGGGAGCACTTCCATGAAGTTGCTGTTGGAGGCAAACTGTTTGCAAGATGTATCTATTGTCAGCATCAGATGTCAAATAAGGCCTGTCGCATGAAGGCCCATGTCTCTAAGTGTGGACAGAAACAGAATGTAAGTATACACTTTTAAATAATACTTACTGCTTTTGAATAAATACTGCGTTTATGGAAGTGAAAGTGTATGTTTTCTTCACTTATGCATGTAAATCATGATTTAATCACATCAGTTTTTGATGATTATTTCTGAATGACCAGCTGGATATGTAAGTAAATCATTTATTTAATGTTTATTTTACTATATGTTTCAGGTGCCACCTCCTCAGCCTGTTCCAGAGCCTGCCCCCCAGGTTGCTCCACCTCCAACTCCTGCCTCAGCTCCTGCTCCACATAAGCCTGCCAACCTCACCCCAGATCATGTCATCCCTGCTGCTACCCCTGACCCTGCTCAACCTCCTCCACCTAAAAGACCTGCCCTCCAGCCACAAATTACCCCTGATGTTCTGAAAACAGACGGTTCTACATCAGAGGCCCTCAACAAAGCTGCTGCAAAGTTCTTCTTTGGCTGTAACATACCATGTTCTGTGATTGAGCACCCACTCTCCCGTGACTTCATCAAGCTCCTTCGTCCAGGATATGAACTGCCAACAAGAAAAGCTCTTGGTGAAAAGTATCTCAATGAGATACATGACGAACTGAAATCCACCATGGAGCAGCAGCTGAAGGGCAAGACAGTCACCCTAGTAGAAGATGGCTGGTCCAATATCCACAATGAACCTGTGATCGCCACTTGTCTGCAGACAGAAGACCAGTCTTTCTTCATTGATGCCATAGATACAGGATCCATGCCAAAGACAGCAGCTAACTGTGCCAGTATGTGCAAGGAGAACATCAGGAAGGCAGAAGCAGAGTATGGCTGCACTGTGAAATCAGTAGTGACTGATAATGCCAAGAACACGGAGAAGATGTGCAAGACCCTAGAGGAATATGATCCCAAACTCATTGTGTATGGCTGCTCTGGGCATTGGGGCAACCTTCTTGGCCAGGATATCACTCCAAGCAACATCATCAAGTACATCATTGAAGTTCAGAAATATTTCCGAAACCACCACATGCCTGCTGCCCATCTTGCTGCAATCAAAGATGCTGTCAAACCTCAACTGCCATCTGATGTTCGTTGGAATAGCCAGTACACATGCTTGGATAGTTTCATTCGGAACAGACCTCACTACATCCAGATATGCCAGGACCATGAAGATGACATTGATACTACCATTATCAGCAGGGTTGTGGACTTCAACCTGTTTTCCCAAGCCCGTGATCTCAAAGCCCAGCTCAAGCCCATCGTAGATGCCATCAACATCTTCCAGTCCGACTCTACTGGACTGGCCAAGTGCTGTGAAACTTGGATTAACCTGCTGAACAACCCTGTCCTGGAGCCTCACAAAGCAGCTGTGAAGAAACGCTTTGAAAGCAGTACTTCCATGTCACTTTGCGGCCTACCTTCTTCATCCTGTCTACCGTGGTGCAAAGTTGACAGAGGCTCAGGAAACCACAGCCATGGAATGGATTACCAGCTTCAATGCGGAGTTCCTGGGTGCAACCATTGCCTTCCAGACACAGTCACCTCCCTACCCCAGCTACATGTTCAAGGCAACCAATCTTCATCCTGCAACCTGGTGGTTAGGAATGAAAAGGTTCAACCTGCCTGAGGGCTTTGCTGCTTTTGCCCTTGCCCTGCAGACTGCTACATGCTCATCTGCATCCATTGAGCGTGTTTTCAGCACATTCAGTCTGGTGCACTCTAAGTTGAGAAACAGAATGGGACCACAGAAGGCAGCCAAACTTGTGTTCTGCTACAGGATGTTAAGAGGACAAGCAGAGTTGGATTATTGAGGTGTTTGCAGTTGACATGACTTCATGATAAATTCAGTAAAATTGTTGTTGAAGGAGTGTGGTCTGGACTTGTGTGTTATGTATGAACTTGAGATCATTCCTGAGTCATTATGACAAAGTGTGTACCAAAGTGTCTGTTTCTTGAATGACTTGTAGATGCATATAGTTTAATATGTGTTTAAATAGTGAATAATGTTGTTGTAAGATTGCTGTTGATTGAATAATATATACACATACTATTTATTGCATAGTACATAGTATATGCTTTATGTAGGGTCACATGTAACCATGACCCCACCTGGAATTAATGATAAATAAAATTATATTTACAATGGAACGTGTTGTTTTTATTACATATTGTGCTATACACTATAAATTAAGTATAATACCCAATTTATGAACCACTGTCAAATATTAATATCAGTAATATGGTGAAAACCTTGCTAACTTCCTCATTTTATCCATATAATTTCGGACAGTTTGGGTTTTTTTTCCTGCTTTTGGGCGGAAAAAACCGGAAAAAAACCACCCGTCCTGGAAAAAACCCTGGAACTGAATTATGCCCATTGATTTAGTCGCCCTTAGATCGCACCATGAAAGAAGCCATGTCTTTAATTGCCATTTGATTTTTTCATATAAATGGAAATTGCTTTTACAAAGGAAAATGGCTGAGAACAAGTTAGGTATAATAATTGTAATAAACCGATGTTGTGTGACCGCTCAATTTTCAGGTGTGACTACGCCACTGATATGAAAAACACAAAATTGCGCATCCAAATGAATGATCGTCTTTTGCCTAAACGAGGTGAACAAGCAACACCTGATAGTGCGGAGTGTTTTCGAATTGAATGTATAGTTAATTAGAAAAAATGACTGCGATTGAGTCAGAACGAATAAATGTTTTAAAGAGATGTCTAGTGCCCACCCAATTTTAAGTTCTGGCTATGCCACTGGTTTACATACACTAAAGAAAGAAAGACCGAGAAACAGAAACATAACTTACAACGAAAAGCTCGTTCGAGGTGCTAAGTAGGTCATTGTTAACTCACGAACGTTGGATGAACTGATCAGGTATTTTACGAATACGATATTTTACTTTCCAAATTCATTTACTATAGGCCTATCAAAGTGTACGGATGTCCGACTGATGTCATTATTATCATTAATAAGTATTTCATTACACCACCATAACAATCCCATCGTCAAAACTCAAAATCATATCAGCACCCCTGAATTTCCCATTTCCTCATTATCATCATCATTTGATAATTATCCCATCAACTTCAATCGTTACCCAATTGCTGTATTCATCATCACTATTACGATCAACCGGGACTATCAATCACAACAACAATAAATATCATGTAGTCTGTATCAATATCATCAAAGTTCATCATCATGACTGTTGAAAAGAAAAAGAAAAAAAAAACCATGACGCCGATGAGATGGAAATGCAGCTAGCGAGCGCGAGCTGACTAGACCAAGGAGGTAGGGATTAATACATTCTTGATTATATAAAATCTCCAAATTGCCACTGATTGATTCTCCATCTGTTTCCCATTCAAGTATAAACCAATCGTTGGCGCACAACAGTCTTGAGCTACAGGAATAAATAATGTACATTAGCAAATGTCTGGGTGATGCCATGAATGATTACCCATCACTTTATCGTGTGCACAATCAATGTACTGATTTTTGGGAAACGGGTATTGCAATTTTCTTCCCGGAACCCGAACCTTTCGGGCGCGACCCGGGTACCCAGTTTTTAGTCACAGGCCTAGAGACGACACGCGTGAATCCATAGTAGCCGCCCGACTTCATCCGGGGGCTACAACAACAACAATAAGTTTCATTTATATAGCGCCTTTCTTTGACCCAAGGTCACTTTACATGCCACACAGAAAAAGAAGCATTAAAACAAGGCAATAGAAACATGATACATAATGACAGGACAAGAGATCAATATAAAATTGGGGAGGAGAAAAAAAAAATTTTAATCAATAAAATTTAAGAGGGACAACAAGATTGATAGTAATGTCTGAAGAGGTGGGTTTTAAGTTGTGATCTGAATTCAGATTTTGAAGATATGACACGGAGAGTTTGTAGTAGTGATTTCCAAAGTTTAGCAGCCATGATGCCGAATACCCTGCCACCCATGCTGGAGAGCCAAAATCTGGGGACAGCAAGTGAACGGGGAGCAGAGGACCTTAGTGTACGGACAGGAGTGTATGGCTATAAGAGCTGAGTGAGATTTTGAGAGGCAAGGTTGTTGAGGGTTTTAAATGCTAAGAGAAGTATTTTATAATGGATTCTGGATGATATGGATGCCTATTCAATTTACAGACGATGGGGGTAATGTGAGCAGTGCGATTGGTGTGTGTAAGAATTCTGGCAGCTGAATTTTGAACATACTGTAACTTTGTGAGGCTTTTAGAAGGCGAACCAATAAAGTTACTATTACAATAATCAATGCGGGAGCTGATGAAGGCATGGAAAAGTGTTTCTGCATCTTTTGAGGACAGAATGCGATGAAGTCGCACAATGTTCTGGAGGTGAGAAAAGGCTGATTTGACCAGGGCATTGATACAATTCTCGAATGATAATGAAGGATCAAAAATGACACCCAAGTTGCAGGCAGTTTGAACAGGTTTGATAAGAGCTTCATCAATGAAAAAGCAGAAATTAGAGTGTTTATTGACTAGTCTTAGGACCAACCAAAAGCAGTTCAGTCTTATCCATGTTAAGTTTAAGAAAGTTGGAGCACATCCAGCATTTTACATCACCAATACAGGCTGTTAATGAGGGGGGTGGTAAAGGAGAAGTGGAATTGGAGCTGACGTAAATCTGAATGTCATCTGCGTAACAATGAAATCTGAGGCCATGTCGACGGTTGATGTCACCTGAAGGAAGCATGTATGTTATGAATAAAAGGGGCCCCAGAGCAGATCCCTGAGGAATACCCTGAGTAAGTCGAACTGCTGAGGAGCTTTTATTTTTGATTGATATTTAGTAATATCTGTCAGACAGATAGGAGGTAAACCAGGAGAGAACAGTATCGGTAATACACAGTGCAGAAAGACGAGTGAGAAGAATGTCATGCGAAATGCTGTCAAATGCAGCACTGAGATCAAGGAGAAGAATGGTGAAGGAACTCGAATCTGCAGCCCAGAAGGAAATCGTTAAGATCCCTGAGCAGGGCTGTCTCAGTACCATGGAGTGGACGGAAGCCTGATTGAAAGGGCTCGTAAAAGTTATTCATTTGTAGATGGGCTCAGAACTGAGAGGCCACCACTTTTTCTAAAATTTTGGCCAAGAATGAGAGATTTAACACAGGTCTATAGCTAGCCAGTATATAAGGATCAGCTCCGGATTCTTTAAGAATGGGAGTGACCGCCGCAGTTTTGAAATCTTTGGGAACAAATCCAGAAATAAGGCTTCTGTTTATCAGGTGGGATATAGGGGGAGAGATTTCCGTCAGACAAGCCTTTGGAGGAGATAAGGGGGCTGGGTCAAGCTGGCAAGAGGAATTTGACTTCAGAATTAAGTCACTAACTGTGGCTGGGGTGGTGAGTGAGAAAGTGGAGAAAGAACGGATAGAGCAGCCAGGCGAAAACTCAGTAAGGGGTGATGAAAGAGGGGAGGAAGAGAGATACTAGCAAATGGAGTCAATTTTTTGTTGAAAAAACATCAAAAAAGATTTACTGATATCATCGCTGCCTGACAGTGAAGCTAATGAATCTATTTCAAAATAGATTTTTCAGATAACTGCGGACAATAAGCCATCCCATGCACAACTTATCCAAAGCATTCTCAGCGCTTCAAACATTCGTTCTGTTACAGTTTGTGTTTTGCATGATGTAAGGAAAATCCACGCACTGTTTTAGAGGATGTGTGATGTAATGAACACATAGGATAACCATTGTCCCCAAACAGCCACCCCTCCAGGAGGGATCTTCCGGAGAACAGCAGGAATGACAGAGCTCGTCAAGGAGTCGTGGCTTTATCCATAATAATTTGCAAACACCTACATGCATGAACTCACATGTTGAATAGCACATTACCTAATGGAACAGGTTCACTGACGAATTAAATAGCCTGTATCACGGAATATCCTGATGTGCATACGTCAATCGCACCGACCATTCTGACGTGAATTTTTGAAATATCTTGACAAAAATCTTTCACATCGCACTCTCTCTATGTTTAAAAGGTTGCATGCGCTGCCGCTCGTCCGTGCATGGGCATTATGTAACAAGCAGACTGTACGTGCGTTGTGCACTCACCTGTAAAGATGCATAATACTATCTGACTAAGCGCCCTGAAATGAGCAGTCAAAAACTGACCATTGAGTTTAGACCACGTTTTTGTTAGCCTGGAATCCATACTTATCAAGTGCCGGTCGCTCCCAACGTTCACTGACTGATATCAGTCTGGCCTCAGTCGTATAGCCAGCGTTTAGCCCTTACGTCACTAATGAAGTGAATATATGAATATTTATGTTTTCTGCTCTTGGCTGATTGGATGACCTTTTGGCGAGAACCACCAATCGAATATGAGTTAGCTGGCCAGCAACGGCATTCGTCAATGTTATTTGAAATGAGCTTAAAAATTAGATTGTGGCTTGCTTGCGTTTACTCTTGGAGTGGTTGTAAGGTTTTGAACAGGATAATGTTTGGCCATACCTGCATTTTGTTTATTTCAGTGGGATTCCCCGGTTTAATAAAGGCTAAATCAAAAACTACTCAAATTAAATAACGTATTTCACTGTAATTAGCATTAGCTATAGCTCGAAGGGCATGATTGCATCAGCTAGGTTAAAGTAATACTCCACCCAAAAACTATAATTTGTGTATCAATTACTCACCATTAGATGTCTCGAACGGACGAAGTTGTTCTTCACCTGGCGCAACTTTATGGCTACTGGAGAGTTTTGAAAAATTATCCAAATTCCTTTTTTGCTGAAAGCAAATAGGGTCACCCAATAGCAATGGGAAAACTCCATAAAACGTCTGTTGACAAACTTTCAAACCATCGTCCAACGCATCGTCCAGTATAATCCAAGTCTGCTTTGTCCACTCATGTCCTCAAAACTCTAGAAACGCGGTTGTTTTTCGCTAAAAAATAATAAAATACCACAGTTGTGCTTCAAGTAAGCTCACACATTCAACGGAAGTCCCGCCTACTAGCTCGTTCATTGCCCAGAGACTCTGCTGCCACTCAGATGAATACTTGTATAAACACGAGCCGGGAGGCAGGACTTCCGTTGAATGCAGAACTGTGGTATTTTATTTATTTTTAAGTCTTTCTAACGGGGCAGGGCACCCTTGCGACTGTGAGCCAATCACAGATCTCGCATGGATTTTGTGTGAATATTTGAAAGTCAAACGCTGGTCTACCGACTGAGGCCAGACATATAAGCAAGTGACCGTTGGGAGCGACCAAAGCTTGATATGGATGGATTCCAGGCTAGGTTTTTGTCGGTCAATAGCGCAATCGTTTTTTTCGGTCTCAAGATAGCAATGCGCCTGACCACACCTCATTTTATGACCAACACGCCCATGGGCGCTCGGTTTGGTGTAAATGAATTCGCTATTAATGCAGCAAGAACACTGGACGGGAAATTAGTATTTTCGTTGGTCATAAAATAGCAAAGACACTTGCGCTACGTTTTGCATCCCACTGTGCTGGGTGTAAGATAGAGGCCATAATGTCGTTGTTTGAAATAAGCAAGTCAGAATGCTTTTTAAATGATAGTCTTTCTGGGTTTCCCCAGTCAAATATTATTAAACAAAAACAGCAGGTACAGAAATTCCTATTAAAAAAAAACTTGTTCATAATGATATTCATTTTGTATCTATAATAAAAATCAGTTCCAAGAAAGAGAAAATGAATGTATTAGGAAAAAGCCAACTTGAAATTCCTTCAATAATAAGTTGGGTTCTTTCCAGAAATACTGCTGTATATGTATATTCCTCAAGCTAATTATTTGTGTGCCGTACGGGATGGTACCATTTATTGGAGAAGTAAGTTCTCAATAAAAAGCATACTGGATGAGAACAGAAAGGAAATCAAGTGACTTCAACATGATGGCGACCTGCACACGTCAAAAGACCGAAGTCTGCTGCTCTGTAGCTAAAGAACTTGTGTTCAGGAAAACAACATGGAAGAAACTTGGAGAAATTCCACCTTTCAAAATAATCATTTAACATGTGAGTGTTGGTTAGCCTTCTTTACAGATGTCCTATTTGTTGCGCTTACCACCTACAACAGTATGCGCCTATAGCTTCATAAATTTCAGAGCTTTCTCTGATTGGTTGAACACAAAACCTTGCTCGAGTGCGAAGACTTTGGTGAGAGAGAAGCGAACCACCTAAGACGTCTGCAACTGAAGCTCGGTATTCCAGGCACTCAGAAAATAGCTATTTCAAAAAGAAGCAAGAGGAATAAAAAAGCCTTTATTATAACATGGCTAAACAGTTTAAAAAGCCAAAATGTTTCAACCCATACAGTCTTCATCAGGGCGTAAAAGAAATGGTTCTTCTTAGGGGCGTCAACGTTTACAATTTTTTCAACAGGTGTAAACGGGACTTCTAACCGACGTGTACCCGGTTACGCGTCGGAGATTTATGATCTTTTTCTATCGCAGTTGCGCTATATAACCACTAGAGGGTTCTGTCTCCATTCAAATACCTCCTAATCCAACTAAATCAAAGCCATTCCAGTAGTTATCAGGCAAAAACGTTTATTCAGCGAACAGAACTTAAAAAGTAGGCAACCCATCTCACCATTTTAAGGCTTAGGCCTACTTATGACAGAAAGTAAAATGAGTTGAAAATAAAATCATCTATCATTTTGACAGACAAGAAAACGTACAAGTGAAAGCTGAAAACGGTTTAACCTTCTTTTTTAATTATTGTTTTAACTATTGCTCACTTTTGTACAATATTTTTTTTAAACTTAAAGTGCAAACTGCATCCCTCTCTCAACGGAGTTAAAATCTGAATTTTAATATACGCCTCATGGTAAAAGTAATCTGGAATTGGCGAGAAAAGCAACTCAAAAAAGAAGCCAAAGTAAGCTGAAGTGAGAGGAAAAAACTTCACCTTTATATCCACAAAGTTAAAAAAAGTAGAGGGGGACTCTCACAATTATTCACTAAAATTGGCGAAAAAAATATGTTTTCTTCCTCCTCTTTAGACGCGAGGATGTGTGATCAGGTCGTGAAAAGCCGACAGAACACCAACCAACAATATAATGTTCAACAACACGTAACAATATAGGCTAAAATAACAATAACAATAACAGCTGTTGTAAGCCAGCTTGTTGTTCGCCGCCATCGCGTCCCCGAGTCAACCTGAAGTGACGCGACACTGGCTGTGGCTGCGGGATTTTTTTTTTTATATATCGACGTAACATTGCGCCACATGCATCTGTATGCGGATAACTGCACTAGTGGGAACATTTAAGTGTATAGTTAGTTAATGTAATCATCTGAAGCTTTCAGGCAACATTATCACCCCTAAAAATACTATATATATTGGTGAGAAATGAAAGAGGAGGAGGAGGAAAAAATGACGTGTGCACGGTTATTGATTTTTCTAAACGGTTATGATTTGTTATCCGTGTACTCGTTTACACGTGTAGATGTTGACACCCCTAGTTCTTCTATGATTATTGGCAGCTGGCAAACCAGTTTACATTCTTCATATTCTTCGGCTAAAGCACTAAATTAGCGCTTTGAATCCTCACATTTTCGTAGAAAATTCCTTAATATAATAAAAATAGCACGCTGTCGCGAGCGGGACCCCTCAGCCTTGCGCTTTATTGGCTGCCATATTGATTATCGGAGCAGGACACAAATTGATAGGGAGCTTCCTGTAACCACCCCCAACATACCACCAAAAAATGAGAACATTTGGCCAAGGGGTTTTTCAGTTATCGTCCGGAAAGGAAAATGAAGATGGCTGCCGTGGCGGCCATATTGATTATCGGAGCGGGACACAAATCGATAGGGAGCTTTCTGTAACCACCCCTAAAATGAAAACATTTTGCCAAGGCCCTTTTCAGTTATCGTCCGGAAACGAAAATGAAGATGGCTGCCGTGGCGGCCATATTGATTCTCGGAGTGGGACAAAAATTGATCAGGAGCTTTCTCTAACCACCCCCAACATACCATCAAAAAATGAGAGCATTTGGCCAAGGCGTTTTTCAGTTATCGTCCGGAAACGAAAATGAAGATGGCTGCCGTGGCGGCCATATTGATGATCGGAGTGGGACAGAAATCGAAAGGGAGCTTCCTCTAACCACCCCCAAAATATCACCAAAAAATGAGAGCATTTGGCTGAGGCGTTTTTCAGCTATTGTCCAGAAACGAAAAGTTAACGGACAGACGAACGCTGCGCACCACGACAATACCCCTCGACCGACTTTCGTTGGCTGAAGGGTAAAAAAGCCTTTCGGCGGCGGGTGGGGCGAAACCATGATATCCCCGAAACTCATATTTCAGGGATATAATAATACAACAGAATATAGTCTGCATACTTACTGTACTGGCAGTTCTCTCTTCCAATTATTTTGATCTCTAATAAAGCACAGTCACAAACAAGGCAGTCTTGTTTGTATAGATGCCATTACGTAGAGACACCAGTTTGTTTTCCGTCAAAAACAAGGCAGTCTTGTTTGTAGAGATACGACTAAGGAGAGCGGGTTTTTTCATTCCAACCATGAGAACCATGTAGACTCAAACATTAAATTAGCAGTGTCCCTGCAGAAAAAAAATTCCCAGGAAAACACTGCAGCTCTACAGCATATGTAGTCAAAAAATACAAGATCTCAAACATGGCCGTCGTTGCCATTTAGTAAACACCCTACATTCAAGAATATGAAGGCACCAAAGAAGTTTCTTTGATACAAAAAATAATTCAGTGAATAAAATGCCTCCAAATATCCACAAAATAGAGGCTAGTGCCTTAACCATTTGTTGATTAGTGGTTACTAAAGTAAACAAACCTACCTACCACCCTTAATAGCCAGAGGAAGAGAGTCATGCAAGAAAGGGTAAACAAAAATAAGCAAAGTCAACTTGGTGTGCACCTTCCTATGGTGTGTACACTAGAGCCCGACTTGGGGCAGCAGCACTGGTACAGACGTTGAGCCAACCTCTTGACGGAACACTGTGCACACTTAGCAAAATCGGGAACTATCAGCGGCTACTGTCATCTAGAAATCTGGCAAAATCATCAAAATCCCCCTCCGTCTCCAACACTACTGTCGCCCACTGAGCCTTGGCTAGCAGGTCCGCAGTTACATCATAATTTGGGTCTGAAGACTAACTGTAGTACTCGGCATCGATGTGCCTCCCCTCGCTCACGTCATCAGCCATCATCACTGGCTGAAACGCTGCTATGGAAACTTTCGCGAAGATCTCCATTTCATTTTCCTTAGCCACACAAATGGTAATAAGCGGTAATTGCACATTTGTTCTTAAACCTCACTAACCAGAGATCAAAACCATGACGCGAGTCAGCTGGGACCTGGTCAACGCCTCTGTAGTTCGCGAGTACACATACAAAAGTCAAAGTTTTCTGAGATGGCAACTGTAACTCGTGCCATTTACTGAATAAAAAAATGGTAGTTATAAGAGCAATGTTGTGCACACACATTCATTGTCTAAGATTAGCACAACTTATTCCAATCATAATAGTACATTCAATAACTTGATGGAAATGTAAGTGACATTGTAACGTTACAAGTAGCATTCCCGCAACAAGCAATGAATTCGAAAGATCATTTGAGAGGTCAGTAGCATTATGTAGCATTTGTTTATCGCCGGGTGAAATGAAATTGTCTGTTGCATTAACTGGGCAGCTAACGTAATGTTACTTGATATGAGAGATCGCTACCATACAAAATGTTGATCAATGCTGAAGCTCAGAAGACTCAACATTTCAACATTCAGAATTTTAAAAAAACATTTTTGCTCTTTTTGCCAGGAATTTTCATCATTTGGAAGCAGAAAGTCAATAGCAGAACATTTACTGTATGTTCCTTGCTTATGCATGGCAAGGCTTAAAATCTGAGTGTGAACATTTATGCTGAGTATGTTTGTACTTCACAGTACAACTGTCCCCAAGTTAGCAGTTGGGGTGCAGTCACAGTTACAACTGTCAATGCAAATGTTATGAAAATACGCCTTATTTCTAAATTTAGAAAGGCAAAACTGTGTACAGCCACAATTATGACTTACCAGAAAAGCTGCAGAGATGCCAACGTCCTGCTTTCTGTTGGAAAGGGAATGGTCCACCGAGTTCAAGTTTAAACGATTGGTCCAGAACTCCTCTGCACTGATCACCTGACTCACTACTAGGTCCTTGTAGAGCTGAAACAACACTGGGTCCTCCTGGAGCATTCTGGGAGAAGAGGCGGGATAAGCTCTAATTTGCAAGGATAAACCAGTTCAAAATGCTATGATACCGAAATGTTTTCAACCAAGGGTTTTGCCAGGATTAGAAAAGGGAGTTTCTACATTCATTGTCGGGACTTAAAGGTCAAAAACAATGATTAATTGTTCTTTTTTGATATGTAAAGCTGATATGCTCCAGTTAATAAAAATTTTCCTTAAACATGATTTGCTATCAGAGGTGAGTAAAATTAGATTTTTTTCGCTCAATTTTATTGAGAAGATAACTGAACTTCCCACTCATTGACCTTCGGGAGAGATCTGCACTTGATGTACTGTCAGCTGGAAACGAAAGTGTGACCAACCGTGAGGCCGTTTTTAATCTCTCGAGTGTTCCGCTCTGGCAACGAATTATGCCTTATTGCTCTGCTGAGGAGTTTAAAAATGACAAAAGGTCTGGAAAAAAAGTTTTTTTAAGTTTGCAGCAGACAAAAAGAGACAGAGTATGGATACAGCAGGTCAGGTGTCAAGACTAGGAGCCCAAAAAAACTAGCAGACAGCGATTGGATCACTTTCAGCGATCAGCCTATGCCTACGATCCTGAAGTCATTTGAAATAAAACTATAGCCACGTCTGTTGCAGGATGCTGTTTCCACAATATTTTTACACGGACAGCCCAATTCCGAGTTGAAACGCAGTGCCTACAACGACAAATGGCAGAAACTACAGGTAATAAGAATTTGAAACATGCATGTGAACTGCCCTCCTGCATTTGTTTATAAGTCTGTTTACAATTGTCAAACCAGCCAAATCATTTCAGCATGGACTCTAACTGGCACTTCCTTCTCAAATATAATATATAATGTTCACAGGCAATGGTATATTTAGCATCGTCATCTTGGAGATGTCTGAATTTACAAACAATTATTTTACATGTATAAATAATGCAATTGCTTAGCTGTAGACAGTTCATATGTTCCTGTGAGTTTGGACACTCAAGCCCGAGAAGGTGATGTTATGATTACCAGTCGCATAATGCTCGATTCTCAATTCTCTTGATATGAAGCTTCCTTCTTTATAGTTTGCAAAACAGCCGAGGCAAAGACATATTTACGGTTATGACTGCGTTTAAGTGCAGTTTGGTTTACCTCTTTTTTGGCGGCTAATTCAGAGAGTTTCAGTCGTAGAGCGAAAATCCTGATATGGTTAGAATCCGTAGTCTCCGCTTTCATGTAATATATAGCTTGTGCAGTAGAATGAAATTACAGATTAACATGTATATGACATACATGCACTGTTCGTGTATTTTCACGACGAGCCCATTTAGTTGCTTGGTGCTGGAACATCTAAAAAATAAACAATATTTCTGCAGTATTACGGACACTGGTCAGCTACATTTCATAATCTTCATCAATTGACAACATTATACCAGCAAATACCAGAAAACACCAGTAAATGACCAGAAAAAAACGTCAGTAATAGCCCAGAAGCTGATGCCTGAGAACAGATGACAAAGACTGAATCGCTGAAATGACGTCATGCAACGTTCTGCCTAGCAGGAAATGGAATTTGGGTTCTTTAGCTGAAACAGTCACTGATACTGCAGTAAATGCCCAATATCTATGCTATGCTATTGCACTTCACATTGATACTTCAATGAAACTGCTTGGGATGGTTATCTTTACCACTTTCAGATTTCATTAAATTACAAAAATCATTGTTTTTGACCTTTAAAGCAACACTACATTGCAAGCCCAAAATCTTGTTTGGGGGGTGGCCGTTGCTGACCTCTGATAACAATAACAGAAAATAATATTTAAAAAGAGAGCAACAGTTACATTAATGTCCTTCAATGACTGCTAAGCCAGTGAAATTTAGATGAACACTGAAAAAATTTTTTCCATGTCCAGGCTGGGAGCTTCATCAACAAGACAACATTTCTTTAACCTCATAAGCCTACTGACCCATTTATGGGTTTGTCATATGCAGCTGCAATATTCAAACCTGTGAAACTTCGGTCCAATTTTAAATCCTAGAGGAGAACCCAAGGTTTCCAACAATCCCAAATATGTCCCGTTGAATTACAGGGAAATCTGCAAAAAATTATGCACAAGGTCTAGATATTTTACATTTGAAGTAATACTGTGGCCATGAAAGCATGGCGTCCTGAGTTCGAATATTTCACCAATACAAGTGCAATGTAGCTTCGGTGAAGTGCTACAACCGGCAGATACAGAATATGTATGCAACACTAAATACCTTAAGTTTTCTACTGAAGGAAAAACTTCAGGGGTTCAGCTTCTTAGATGACCACTGCCCGCACTCCTGGCCGACTTAAATAGCCGGCAAGTTCGTTTTAAACTGACAGTTTTGACAGGTCAAAATTCTATTTCCCAAGCTTTTTACACAGACTAACCAGCGGCAGAGCAATTGTGAAGTAAAGATCACGTTCCTCAATGAACATGCACACGCATACTTCTGGGTCAAAAAAATACAATCCGTCATTGAAATCATTATGACAGCAGTAATGTGACTGAATGAGAGTGTGCAGGCCACAGCTTTGTGTTTCGACATTTTTGTGACAAGTGAACACTTACTTTCCATTAGTTCTGTAATGTAACCTCTTTCAGTAAACGAAAGCCAAGCTGATGTAAAGAACTGGATGAAGAAATGCTACCTTTTGACTGCTCCAAATGCATTTTTGCACCTCCTCCATCCTTATTAAACTTTTTGAGCAACTTCCCTGTCCAATCAGCGTATGCAACATTAGTATACGGATTTTTTACTTCAGTAAATTATATGAGGCCTCTACCTCCATGTATTTCTGAGTTAAAATGAAGTTTGAACTAAAACTAATGAGCGAGTGCTGGCTGGCAGGTAGTGAGCTCGCTACAACGTTGCTTTATATTTGCGAAGCAACAGGTTTTGGATCCGTTATGAGGGACGGTTCCAACGTTTTGGCTTTTTTGGGGTGCGATGGAAAAAGCTACACCAGTGGCCAGCAGATAGGTGAGTTTACACATCAAATTCCACTTTCACCCATCTAAACCAAGCAGCAACCCCTGGGGTAGAAAAATGAGGCCATCACCAAAGTGCAGAAGACTGCAGTTCCTCGAATGGCCACTTGAGTCTGGCTGCAATAGCGAGTCAATCCCCATTGACCCCCATGTTCAGAAAGCCTAATTTCATCGCAGAAAAAAAACATGCCCACAGCATGGTCCAAAAAATGGTGTTGGTCTCTATGGGCAGATTTCACTCATGTCACATGATCTTCAGAGTATGCCGCCATAATGGCCGCCAGCGACAAAGACAACCCACCTGCAAGCAATGTTTTATCAGGGCGCCAAATGTATTGGAAGAGACTCATAAGAGTTATGGAAAAACCTGACCGTATACAAGGCATCTGATGGGATGCCTTGGTGCAAATCTGCATGTTTCTCCAGCATCCGCATCTTTAAGCATATAACTGTAAAAAAAAAAAAAAAAAAAAAAGCCCAACATAGACAATAAAGCACCAAAATTTTGAACCTAAATTCAAGCATTCAAGAATTAATGTTACCAGTAATTACCAGTGGCAAATCATGTGCATGCAAGCAAAGTTAATTTCCTTTCCCATTCAAAGCCATGTCCTCCATCACAACTATAAATTAAAATGGGTTTTGAATGGATACGATTTCTGTGACATTCTTAAGTCTATTCTGAATGGAAGCTTGAAGCACAACATATACAAGAATAGCAGCGGATATAACACGATGGGTCAAATCAAAGTATCTGGCTGTACCACAATATCCAAATCACAATTCCAATTTCTGTAAGGGCCTTAATGGTAATTTCCATTATGTGTTAGCATTGAGTCAACTTCATCATTCAGCTACTCAGTACTTTAATTAGCTGACTGATAACTGACCCTGCCACGCCTTTACAGAACATGTAGACGAATGTCTTCACCGTAGACTTAAGAACACCGAACTGATTGGCAACCACGCAATACTCTGCGCAACTTTGCGAGTTTGTACAGAACGATAGCAACACGCATTGGAAGTGACACAGGGGCACGTACGGTGTCAACGGACGGTTTCATGACCCTTTTCATCATCAGGCACAATTTTCTGAAGGAAGCTCATGACATTCTGAAATTTTCTCTCCAGTCTGCAATGGTGAACTCCACCATCACCGCTCTTTTCCACCAGTCCTGGCTGCGGACTTCTATCCATAGTCTTCGTGGGGGCTCTGACTGGCGTCTAGGCAAGACCTATAACTTCGTTTTGCATTTCTTTGCGCTCTCGTCTGCCATTGAGGGGGGCGACATGGATGAGAATGAGTGCTTGAGTTAAATTATATTGTATTAGAGCCAAGAACACGGCACAATATATGCCTACCGCGAAAGCAAGCATTTTCACGAAATGTTAGCTGGCTAACTATTCAGATAGAGCCTTGCTCATCACGAGCATCACTGCCGTTGCTATGAGCAGAGCGTTGTTAAGAGCAGTATATCGCGAGTCGTGGGATCAAGCCAATAGACTCTTTCAGTTTAAGGACGTGAAAAGGCGAGATTTGGAGTGCGCATGCTCTTTGCAGACTATGTGGGGCAGAAGATGCACAAATCCTATTTAAAAGGTGGGAAATTATAAGTTAATTCGCTTTCCCCATGGTAAAAGGCAGTTTACAGCGTGAATTCGGACTATAAACAGGAATATTTTTCGTTCGGGAACATTTAAGGGTGTGCAGCGTACATTTTGTGTCTGGATGGCGAGATTAAGAATTCTGTATTCAACCTACTCCAAATATCGATTGAGTTTTAGGTGCCCAGAGAAACATTAGGCGGACGGACGGACTTACGGAGCTGAATACAATGTTCCCCGGCCCTAATACACCTTGACACCAGAGATGAATGGAATCGGTCAAACCGCTCGAGATATCATGTTGACAAGGAATTTGTAAGTGGTCAAATGGTCGTAATGACCTTGAGAATAACGCCAAGGTCACGGAAATCGACTGGGGTCGGCATATCACACCAATACATCTTGACACCAAAGATGAATGGAATCGGTCATACCGTTCTTGAGATAACGCGTTCAGAACAAAGGAGACGTGACGGGCGGACGGACGGAGCTGAATACGATGTCCCCTGCCCCGATCGCTACCGTGGTAGTGGGGGAAAATTATGGTTATTTTACATTTACTACATTATGGGACTGGGTGAGGATGAATGGATGTCGGCTTGGAAGCAGCAGTTAAAGCAAATCCGCCTTTTTCAGCTAGGTACTTGTATTAGTAACCACGGTAATTGATACAGTTGTGAGGTTAACAAAATAAAATACATGTATAGACAATAGGCTATACTCTTTGCAACATACTAAAGGCAGTCGACAAGCCAAGGATAGGACAGGACACAAGGACAGGTGAAGAATAGAGTAGAAGCTTAGTGCTAGCAGGTACCATTGCATGCACAACAAGAGTATACTAATGAAGCAGGGAAGAAATAAAATGGGGTGCATATACAGGTACAGTTAAAGCTGAAGTACAATGGGAGCCGGTAAGTGAAAAACATGCCTGCCAAATGTATGGCAGGAATGGAGAAAAAATAGTGCCCGCCAGAGAATTGGCGGGAGTGACAGACAGTGCCTGTGCAGTTTTCCTGGCATGCACTGCTTACTGCGAATCTTTAATTTTCTGCGGAATGCATGTAAACAGTGTTTTACCTCTAGTTTTTTTTGATCATCCTTGGTGTGAAAAAGCCTTAATGTTCCCTTTAGTTTAATTATTTCCTGGTGCAGTGGTTTTCAAACTTTTTGTGCCCAAGGCCAAACTCAAGGCACACCTGTATTCATATCTGCGCAAAATTGCCTCTATAACACGTGTTTTCACTCTTATCACTCTTAAACATTTCTCTTATCATTCCGTAAATGTTTATTTTTATTTAATGTTGCCTAATAACATGTGCAAACAGCTACTGTATATTATTCATGAAATATTAATAATTACATTACTCAAGAATTCATGTCGTAAAATTGCATCAAAGCAGCAATACACCCGCTCAAAGCAGGCTGATCTCAAATCGCAGTCGCTTCAGTTGGAGTGCTCAATTTATCGCAGCAAAGCCACAACACTATTAAACACACTCATTTTCTACATTAAAAAATCATTAAAAAAAACTTCCTGCTTCCCAACATCGCAGAAGCACCCAATTGCTTGTTACTGAAGCATGTTTGATCATTACTTCATATACTGAGTTATCACAGAATCCCATGGCACACTTGCCTCGTGGCGACACACCATTTAAGAACCTGGCGAGACGGACAGCTCACCTGAAAATGCAGCATATTGCCTTGTCCAAATTAGCTGGCTGTTCTGTGACCTCCTGCTCAAAGCCAGAGTATTCCGATAGGTAACTTATTGAGCTTGGGAATACGATTTGTGGCATGCATTGTTGAATCAAATAATGTCAACTACCTCCAGGTTCTGCGCTTGCGCTAACCTAAAATCTTGGGCTCCATTTCTTCGCTCACATCTCAGGTATCTTCAAATATCATAAATATACGTCTTTTTTTTAAGTTAAGCCTTTTCGACCTGTAAGCGTATACATATTTGCATGTACACGCTGGGTTTTCCTTGAAACGCAGAGATTGGATGATAATGGCATGCGGCATATATCTTTAAACAAACTTACCCACCTCATTATAACATCTGCTTATGTTATAATAAGCAAACAAATAATGTTACTACTGTAAACTGATTCATATTGCAATATTTAGGCAAAAACAAAGACTTGACGATCGCTTTGCATTACGGGAGCATTTTTTGACAAGGCAGCACAAATTGTCAGAACACCGGCCTACTTCACCATCTGCGCCGCCTCCTCCTCCACCAACCCCCGCCACCTCCACAGCCACAGCCCCAGTCCTCTAAACATCGAGGTAGTGGGCGGAACCCAGAGTGGGCTGTGGACCTGAAATATTCAGGTTGGCTATATCGCACAGAACACAGTGAGTGTAGCATTAATCTTTTCTCAAGATCTCGTAATTACGAGATAAATTGTATGTTTTTTTTATCCTGTGAATGCAATGCGCTTCCGTACATAATACCTTTCTCCTCTCCCCAAACATAACCACAACCGCAAAGCATTTTGGGGAATTGAAGTCAAAACAGATGATAAATACTTTTTCCGTTCTTACATTAATTTTCGTTTAACCCTTAGGGAAGGTTGTGCGCATTTTACGCGCTTTTCATTCTTCTTCTTCTTTTTTTTTTGATAATTTTGCCTGTGTTCATGCATGTAGCATGAATTTTGGTAAGATTGTGTGTTTTATTTGATCTTGTTATTTCCAGCTCAGCTCTTACAGTAAGGCTAAAATACACTGTACAAGCTAGTGTTACACTATAAAAACTTTGTAATAAAGTTACAAGACTGCTGACCTAGTCACTTTGTTATTGCACTTTAACTGCTTTGTTTATTTACAAAGAGTAAATAGACGCTGGCTGTTTGCCAACAACCCGCCCCCCCCCGGTCACCACCTTGACTAACAGATTTTCTGCGGGAAACCCTGGTATCTAACTCAGGGAATGCTTATCAAATGGTGTCCCACTCAGCACACATTTGCTTTAACGTGAATACAAGTTATTTCGAAAAGGCTCATTTGGTTCTGCGTGTATATACAAATGTGATGTACATATACGTTGTACTTCTATGCTGAATTTTGAATAATTTTTGTTTGTGGCCCCTATTCTGCACTACAATTATGAGAATAAACTGAAATGCGCTGACATTCTAAAACAGTCTTGTCTTATTTCATTTAAGCAAGGGGTTCCCAACCTTGATCCTGGGGACCAGTATGGTGGATTTTGTTCCAACCACAATTAAAATCCCAGAATTGACAAGCTGTTAAATTTTTTTTAATTGCTTTGACAAGAAAAGCTATGCATTCCATGATGTCTAAAAGCTCTACATTTATATTGTGCTTACTTTGTGACATTCCTGGTAAGGATGCTGAGCCAAGGCGGCAATAAGTTTTAAATGATCAAAATCAAGACTGTGGTGAATCAATAAACTGCCAATTAGGCTTCTGAACACAGGTGTTCTTTCCAAATGGTTTTCTTAAACCCAATCAAATACCTAAGCTAATTAATTCCCAAATAAATGGTTAGTTTTAGTGACCCCATGTCCGCAGTTCCAACAATTAAAAGTCAATTGATTCTAAAGTTTAAAGAGTCACAATTTTCCTCTCTATTTATGCAGTACAGTAATTTGTAATATAGTTCAATCTTATAATGCAGCTCTTCAGCCACAGCTCAAATAGCTATTTTTGATAATGTGGCTAAACAGTGTAAACAATCCATATGAGAATGGGTAGTGCAGTTAAGATAAATTAGCAACTCATTAAAGATCTGGGATTGCAATTGTGGCTGGAACCAAAACCTGCAGATACAGTGGGTCCCCAAGACCAAGCTTTGGAACGCCTGATTTAACCCATTTTCTCCCTCCCAGTGAACCTCAAATCTTGAATTTTACAGCCTTAAACAGAGGAACACATACATATCCAGATGTGGCTTGTGCACAAAGGGGTTTGTTGAAAATCTTACTGATAATCAGAAGTGGCAATACACAAAACAGAAACTCAACATGAGCAAATTATGACAAGTGTCCTCAAAAATATACGTAAGTTAAAACTAAAAAAAAAATTAAAGTCACATCACCAAATGACAAGGAAATTAGATGCTAGAAGCCATCAGAATACATCATGGAGCTTCAAAGTTTCAAAATTCTCTGGGGGTAATTCCCCCTGGAGGGCTTTGCGCCCTCAACGCTCAGATTCTCGGCACCTCCACTACCAACCACAGCCGCCTACTCTATTCTGCCTGCCGCCTAGGGCTGCACGATATACGGAATCGCGGTTATCACAAGCGCAATAAAAGTTACTGCCACTAGGAGGCAGGCAGACGAGCTTGCTTATTACCTTTTCTATGAAACATACCTAATACGGTCATTTGAAATGCTTCCGTGAAGAAAACTGCGTTTTGAAGTCCGCTAATTTCCAGCGAAGTTGGACAACCTCAATCACCTTGGCCTAATTAGCTTACCTTAAATCAATTCCCGTGTACTTTGCCTAACTTGCAATCAAGCCGTTTATTCAGCCAACTGACTGATCAAAACCAAAATGTGGCCAATAATGATTAAGAAGAGATAATGAGAAGCAGACGGACCTAACCAGGCTGCCGTGCTAGATTGAAAGAATGTTAATAATCTGAAGCAGACCTCTGAATTCCACCTCTCGTAGAATTTTTACATATCATTAAAAAGATTTCTTAAAAACAGACCATTTCAAGATGGCCTTGGTTTTTAAGCGTTTCAAACATACACGAAGTGGAAAACATTTTGTGAAGCATCTTGAACGTGAAAGTGAGAGAAATTATATTTTCGCATTGCACGCAAGAGACAAATACAGCGAAGACTTGGCAAACAAGTTCAGACGAATCTATGCCGCAAATTTGTTGCATATTTTATTTGATAATTGAAAAAGATTAATTTAAAATAAAATAATTCATAGCTCTTGATTTTGGTTACTTTTGAGCGTCTAATAGCCAACAGTGAAGGTGGAAAACATTTTGTTTAAGCGTATCGAACTTCACGTACATTGTTAACGCATTTGCACGCAGCGCAGCAGAATGTAAAACAAGAAATAATCTAACAGATTCAGGCAAATCTGTCATATTTCATGGTCACTTAAATTTCAAAATGTAATAAACAAAACATATTCAAATAAATCAGACTGTAAACCAATTTAAATCGTTAATTGAGCGAATCAACTGTTTGATTGCAAATTGAGCAAAGCAAATGGGAAGGGGGTGAGAGCAATTGTCGGGTAGAAGATGATGATTTTGCAGATCTTAACTTTGCTTTTTCCAGCACGTAATTTACCTGAATGTGTTTGCGAGATTATTTCCAGTTTCTCATTTGGTCGCGCTGCGTGCTAATGCAATTACAATTTCTACACGTCACGTTCGATACGCTTAAACAAAATGTTTTCCACCTTCACTTTAGGCTATTTAGATGCTCAAAAGCAACAAAATAAACAGCCATTAATTACTTTATTTGAAATCTTGTTCAATTATCAAATAAACAATGCTCCAAATTTGCGTTTGCCTGAATGTGTTTGCCAAGTCTTTGCTGCATTTGTCTATTAATTAAAGCTTAAAATAATTTCTCACTTTCACGCTCGATATGCTTTTTTACAAATTTTTTCCGCTTGTATATTTTTTTGAAACGCTTAAAACCAAGGCCATCTTAAAATGGTTTATTTTTAAATCTTTTTAATGATAGGCTATGTAAAAATTCTACGATAGGTGGAATTCAGAGGTCTGCTATTTATTCAGATTATTGACACTCTTTCAATCTAACACAGCAGCCTGGTTAGATCTGTCTGCTTCTCATTATCTCTTCTTAATCATTATTGGCCACATTTTGGTTTTGATCAGTCAGCTGGCTGAAAAACAGCTTGATTGCAAGTTAGGCAAAGTACACGGGAATTGATTTAAGGTAAGCTAATTATGCCAAGGTGATGGAGGCTGTCAACCTCGCTGGTAATTAGCAGACTTCAAATCACAGTTTTCCCCCGGAAGCATTTCAAATGACCGCATTAGGTATGTGTCATAGAAAAGGTAATAAGCAAGCTCGTCTGTCTGCCTCATAGTGGCAGTAACTTTTATTGCGCTCGCGATAACCGCGATTCCGTATATCGTGCAGCCCTACTGCCGCCTACTCTAAAAACTTTTGAAAGCCCTGATGATTTCCCTAGTCCGGCAATACACCAGCAGTCGACTGTCTCCACGACTCCACTTACCCTCAGCATTACCAAGTTGTACGTTTAGCTTGACTGACGCTCTGGCTGGGCTCAACAGCTGCCTTCAGAAATATGAAGTTGCAATGTTTCTTGAGCAGTACTTTACCTATTTCGTTGCCATGCAGGTAATTATATGCCTCTGTGCTTTTATAATTTTGCAATTTTTCGCCATCACCGCCTTTGGAGAACACAAGGTAACTAGAGGCACTCCTTGAGTGCAGACCTCCGCCAAGGCAGCACAGTCGTACTCTTGCTGACTGAACATGGCTCTTAAGAAATTTAAGGTTTATCACATAACTGAAGTACTTTTCTCATAGCCCAGGTCATGACATATTTTTGACATGACCCCATATTTCACTTTTGCGAAAATCGCATTGGCTGAGAGCATGGGGGGAAAGGAATCGCTTAACGTTATGTCTCCCTGTTTCTACTAGGCCAAACTGTGTACGGAGTGTAACATTGGTTGATTTGGTATGGCTCAGCACTGCAGGAAGACAGTTAAGTGCCACTGACATAACTAAGTTCACGTTACTTAGCTAGGTAACGTGCATGCAATACTTTTTCAAAACCATTATGTAACATTATTTTGGTACCCAGCAAGCTAACATAAGCTAGCCACTCAGTTGACTGAATTTACTGAGCGTTGCTCATTCAGCCACAAATGTCTGTGACTCAGAGACTGAGTACGTACGCAGAGCGATGTAGTTAGCGCAGTGAAAACATATATTGGGCTCTAAGGGAAATTACATTTGCTTTCCATGAAATTACGCAATTCAGTTATGTCATAAACAATGAGAAAGTTATGAAAGTCGTTGAGTAAATTTTACGTTTGTTGCTCACTAAACTCGTTTAATAACTTTCATATGACACGCCCACTCAAGATCCTGTATATCTGCAACATAGGATTTTGTGATGGTTGCTGTGGTGGGCATATTGTTTGACCGATCGCTGTCAAAATCAATAGGGTCCATCCCACCCACAAAATTTCAGAGAGATCCGTTCATTACTTTTTGAGTTGTCTTGTTCACAAACAAACAAACGGCACCGCTCACATATACCTCCTGCCAACTTCGTTTGGCGGAGTTTAATAATTAACTACATGGATGGAGCTAACATCGGGCCATTGTTTCATGTCATCTACCCACTCTACACTATGATGACCACTGATAAGTCAGAGAAGGCTATACCCTCGCTGAACCCAGCTACTAATTTGGCCAATGCAGCCGGCAGTGGGAAATAAGCAGATCACTCACTTGATCTAGAAACTCATTCTTCTAACACAGCAACCCAGTGAATCACTGATGCCTTTGAGATGCTCTGGGAATTGGGAATAATCCCACATCCCTGATGTAATCATGCTTTCGCACGACTCTCCTTAAAGCGAGAATTTCCACTGGGAAGCTCCAATTTCTATCCTCCCAATTCACCGATGGACGGTGACATCAAAGCACAATGGCAGACAAAACAGACTTTGGCTAGCTAAATATTTTCTTTATTAAAAGGGATCAAGTCAGTGGTACACCCTTGGGACCACTTAACGCATAGCAACTGTAAATAAGAAATGTAGCTAGCTAGTTGGCTAATAGCAACTGGATGCTCCTGTGATCCTGACGACCTGCCCTTCACAACTCGTTATATTCATGCCAACTACCTAGTATATTTGTGTTAACTAGCTAGTGATGTGATTACAGCAAAAGTTGTGAATAGCAGGTATATGGACCACAAGAACATCCAGCTTAACATTGCAGTCATTAGCAAGCCAGCAAGCTGTCAGATAAACCCAGTGTGCGATTTTAATTAATGGTGGGGGAGAAGTTAATATTAATATGTAACGGCAGGTAAGAACACTGGCACACACACCCCCGTTTGTTTCTCCGAGGTAGAGCCCTCAAACACGCCTTTAATTTGGATCCTAGAAATTCAAATCAGGAATTTCCAACTTCCCTGGATGTCTCCAAGGCAGCATTCATGTTCATAGCCATTTGACTGCTTAACTGGTTGGGGGGAGCAAGACAAGCACAATCTATCCCTAAACTCTCGCAGAGATTAATCAATGACTGATAAAAAGCACCATTCATGTATGCCTCATCATGAAAATATACAGATGAAGAAATACAGCCATCAATAAAAACAAATAATAATAAATAGGGAGATGAACAGATAAGGAAATGAATATATAGGGCAATAAATAAAAACACAAATAAATGTCATCACAAAATAATAAATAAGGAAATGATTGAGCATTCATGCCAACAAATGTCCTAATTCATGGCCTATAATGCTTTGGTAGAAATTATATTAAAATAAGCTGTGCATAACCACGCTACTCGGCCTTTCCACAATCCATGTTTTTCAGACCAGGAACAAGCCTGAGGTGATTGTGCATACTTGAGATACGAGAGCGAAGTTGTCTGGCGGGTGACGTCACCATAAAGAGACCTTTGAAGTTGACATTTGCACTGCTATTTTGACTCACTTAATCTCTCTCTCAATAAACATACAAGCTTTTTTGGCAAGATTTTACGCTTTAACTAACAGTATGCCTCTTCAGTGTGCAGCTTAAGGCTGCAATAGCTTGCTGAAGGAGGGATGCGGGGTTTCCATCTTTTCCTTTTCAAGGCCAAACTGTATACCAAGCGTAATGTTGGTTAAATCGGTATGGCCCAGCACTATAGGAAGGTAGCTTGGTGCCACTTTCATAACTAAGTTCACGTTGCTTAGCTACCTAGCATGCACACAGTACTTTTTCATAACCATTGTGCAACATCGCAAATGTTGAAACGGAGAAATTTTACAATTTTATCGACAAAATGACCTCATTTCAAATTTGATGGCTGCTACAGGTTTCAAAACAGTTGGGACAGGGGCCTGTTTACCATGGTGTAGCGTCCCCTCTTCTTTTTAACAAAGAGTGGAGGCATCTGGGCATTGAGGAGACAAGTTTCTTGAGTTTAGCCATTGGAATTTGATCCCCCTCTTGTTTAATTCAAGCTTCCAGCTGCGGGAAAGTTTTGGGTCTCCTTTGACGGAATTTTCGTTTAATTATGCGCCAAATGTTCTCAATCGGTGAAAGATCAGGACTGCAGGCAGGCCAGTTCAGCACACGAACTCTCCTACTAAAGCCATGCTGTTGTAATAGCTTCAGTAAGTGGTTTTGCATTGTCCTGCTGAAATACACAAGGCCTTCCTTGGAATAGATGTTGTCTGGAGGGGAGCATATGTTGCTCTAAAAACTTTATATACCTTTCAGCATTCATGGTGCTTTTTAAAACATGCAAGTGTCCCACACCATATGCACTAATGTATCCCCATCCCATCAGAAATACTGGCTTTTGAACTGAACGCTGATAACAGGTGGGGCGGTCTTTCTCCTCATTAGCCCGGAGGACACAATGCCCATGATTTCCAACAAGAATGTCAAATTTGGACTCGTCTGACCACAGGACACCTTGCCACTTAGCTATAGTCCATTTTAAATGAGCTTTGGCCCACAGAACACGGCGGCCCTTCTGGATCATGCTCAATAATGTAATGGCCGGTAGTATACGGAGGCCAACGCAAAGACAGAGAGAGTAGCATGAACACAGTACAAACACAGAGTATAATACAGACCAAACGCAAGTACTCACGCTTCCAAAGGACGTATAATAGTCCGAACAACGGAAGCGAAGAGAGATAGAAAAAGGGAAAACAAACTCCAATAATTAGAAGATAGAAAGTCATACAAAATCTGACTACAGATATCTTCGGCTATAGTGCGAAGCTTAACACAGACACTCTAGCGAAGGAGGCGTGCCGGACTTCCTGCTTATATAGATTCTGGGAAAGCGCCGCCACAACTCAATCAACCAGCTGGGTAAAGAATTCGATGGCCCAGGAATTCGATATCGTCCCGGGACGAGAGCCGCAAAGAAAAGTCCAAACAACACGCACACCTCACAAACCATGACAAATAATGGCTTCCTTTTTGCATGATAGAGTTTTAGGTGCAGGGGCTGCGCTAGCCGCTCGCCACGTTCGCCAATGCGAACAAAATAACGTTGTGGCGAAGAAATTTTGCGGTGAATAAGCCACGCTGGCGAAGGCCGAAATTTTGAAGAGGCAATATAATCCTATGTTACGGCGATCTTCTAAATTCTGTCGGAAACAAAACGCATAAAACATCCCTGCTGTCATCACACACAGCTAATCATCCTGAGATCCACGCACTGCACCGTGGACCACTAATGTATCATTAAAATTTACTATGAGCAGCGCGTTTAGCCAATCAGACAGCGAGAAGCCAAAATTATACTCTTCGCGGGAACGTTCTGAACTGTGGCCAAGAGCAGCAGTATATATATAAAAGCAATCCAAGAATGCCGACGGGCCACAGAAGCGCTACTGCGTTTGGTGTAAAGAAGCTGGCAAGAAAAGTACATTCGCCTCGGGGAAGACCAGCATTCCAAAAAGGGATGATTTGCGAAGTACAAGCCTGTGAACGACCACAAGTTAGTTACTTTCTCTGTAATGAAACGTGCTCTTTTAATGTCATGACAATAATCCATGAGCCTGCAAGAGCTATTGAAGTAGGCTTGGTCAGTTGGCCGGAGTTTGACAGTGCATTACGTTCAGAACGGCGTACAGTTATTTGGGTAATTCGGTCATGATAGTAACCGATAAAATTTTGCGAATGGTTTATGAACGAATTTCCACGTACCATTGTTTATAAAATAGCCAAGCTGCTGATAGGTGCCATATGGCGTTTGGATGATGGAGCCTGACTAAACAACCACAAATTAATTTTCAATTAAGACCTCCTCTTTCCCCGACAGAATTATTCACTCTGCCGTTTTTAAGCTGTTCTTTCATTTTTACACGGCCCTTCTTTATTTCTGGCTGAAAAACTAAGTAATGGACAAGGAAACCGTCCTGACAAGAACATGCATTTCAGCAAATGTCCCGCCTAAGTTAAAATCTTGCAAATGGTATATGGTCATATTTCGTTAGCTTCATTCTCATTTTCAGAATTGTGGCCGAAGCAAGAACCCCCCCTCAAATTTTTTTTGAACAGGCCACAAAAAAAAAAAGAAAAAGAAAAGAGCACGACAACGTGAAGGACACAGTCACTGAACAGATGCGGACAGTGCATTGGATGACGCAGGAAAATATCAAAAAGCAGAAATTCAGAAGTGCAATCAAACTGCAATGCAAGTTAAACGGTGTCAGTGCCAAACCTTTGATAGTTTATTACCCTAAACCAAAATTGTCCCTTCTTTACTTACAGTACCAGTCAAAAGTTCGGACACACTTTGCTAATGTCACAGCACTGTTTTCAGAGTAATTTAAACAGCTTAACTTCTCTATATAGTCACAAATGGAATCTTGTCAAAGGTTAACAGTCAGAAGTGAAAAGAGAATAATTTACTTGTTTAAATAGTCAAAATTTTGGAATTCTCAAAGAAGCCATATTTTGCAAATTAAACTGACAAATAAGCTCCTTCTATTTTCCAACAGCTGAAAGTAAAGTCAAGCGGTTTTGAGACTTATTGGGCAAAAAGGTTGATGAAAAGCACATCTCAAGTGCAGCACATCTTTAGGAAGTTAGACAGTCGTGTAGCAGCAAATTCGCTATAGTCAAATGACTGCCCTTGTTAAAAAAAAAATAAAATGTGAGAATGCTCTGCAAATACACCGCCCATCCAAACAAACGAAAAAAAAGGTCGCACACTTAGATATTTAGTTGGAACCCCTGTAGCTTTGATTACACTGCAAATTCATCTTGTAATTGTTTTGACAGTCATATGCAATGCCAAAACATTTATTTTCGATCAGAAATGCCATAATTTTTGGCCGAGATCTTGTCTTCTCGACATAATGGTTGAACCACTCGGTGGTCTTTCTTGAGCACATTCCAATAGCTTTCAATGTGGTTAAGGTCAGGACTTTGTGGTGGAAAATTTGCCTGTGAAAATGATTTCTCATATTTGTTTTACTCATGGTTTTCTTTGCTAAATACAGGCCAATAACTTGCCCATTCTGAAATACTGTAAAATCTTTTCCATCATCAAGGAATGTGTCTTCCGACATGATTTTTTAAGAAATGAGTAGCAATGCGCTTCATCAGTCAGGGTTAAAATGATTATTGCCAGCTGAAACATATTAATAACCGCAATAATGATCCAATCATAGAATTTGTTCATTTATTTCCAAACGGTGACTTTTTTTTGGACGGGCAGTGTATGACAAAAAATGGTGGTTAGTTTGATGGATTTAAGAATTAGAATTTTTTTTTTTGTAAAATAAAGACTGCTTATTTTTTATTTAACATGTATTGTAAGAAAAATGAGGGTGTGTCCAAACTTTTGACTGGTATGTCTGCGTTTTTAATCCAAAGTTTTACTAATCATGTGGCTAAAATTTTTTAATGAGGCTAAAGAAATTTGAGCCGAGTTAGCCACGGTGGCTAAAAAAAGTTTTCTACTAGTGCAGCCCCTGAGGTGGCATCTGCGGATGGCACGGCAGACTGTGTTTACTGACAGTGGTTTCTTGAAGTATTCTTGGGCCCATTTAGTAATGTCAATGACAGAATCATGCCAGTGAGTGATGCAGTGGCGTCTGAAGGCCCAAGATCACAGGCATCCAGTAAAGGTCTTCCGCCTTGTCCCTTACGCACAGAGATTTTTCCAGTGTCTCTGAATCTTTTGATGATGTTATGCACTGTCGATGATGAGACCTTCAAAGCCTTTGCAATTTGACGTTGAGGAACATTGTTTTTAAAGTATTCCACAATTTTTTTATGCAAGCCCTCACAGGTTGGAGAGCCTCTGACCATCTTCACTTCTGAGACTCAGCCTCTCTAAGACATCCCTTTTATAGCCAATCATGTTACACACCTGATGCTGAGTTAACTTAATTACTAGCTAAATGTTCTTTCAGCTGATTCTCTATATGAATTGCTTTTTCAGTCCTTTTCTGCCTGTGTCCCAACTTTTTTGAGACCTGTTGCAGCCAGAAATCTTGAAATAAGCTAATTTTGTGGATAAAAATGTAAAATGTCTCAGTTTTAACATCTGAAATGTTATCTATGTTCTATTGTAAATAACATATTGGCTCATGTGATCTGAAAGTCATTGCATTGGGATTGTATTCGCAATTTCACTTCATCCCAACTATTTCGGAATTGGGGTTGTACATTTGTTATCTATTTAATTCCGCAATTCAGTTATGCGATGAACAGAATCTTATACTCTTGTTCGTGTCATGGTAGCGTAATTAGAGAACAATTTTTGTGCAATAAAACTATAATTTAAGATAATTACTAACGTAGACATCACTCCTTTAAATGTGAAAGTAAATTAATCCAAAAATAAGTAGTTTGACCAATAAATGCATTTATTTTTTCTATTTCTTTGCATATTTATTTATTTATTTTCAAACTGACGAGTATATACATTTGATAATTTTGTCACTATTATATGTATTTATGGAGTCATTTTATTTATTTCTTTATTTTAGCAGTTTTGGGTACCATATCACTGAAGCTAAACCACACGTATATTGTGAGAGACATTCAAAACCAGGACACCATGTTTTTATGGCCATATAATTACATGAAATGGAAAATATCTAGCTTGATCTTGAACATATTGTTACACACATTTCCTTTTAATTCAGCAGGACATATTTCAGACTGTTGAAACCCTTGGGATTTCCATGAGAATATAAAATAGGCTTCCACAGGTTTGAATACAGCAGCTGCATGCGGTGGACCGTAGATTTTATGATGTTAAACCTAACATTAAAAACGATTAGTGTTTTTACTCGTAAAAACAAATGTCTACCCCTCATTCCCAACCCCATCCTAACCTCCCGATCACTGCAACTACAAAATTTTCAAAGAAATGTTGAGTGGTTTCTGAGTTATGGTCAGGAAAGACTAAGGGAGTGCTGCTATCGACGCCGATGCTGATGCGGACGCTGATGCTGGCGAGATCCGAGCCAAAAACAATGCGGGGGAAACATAATAAAAACTGAACCACAAGTGGAGGAGTATCAAAAGAACCTTGGTCACAGTGACAACAGTAGACGATTCAGATTTTCCCATCTAGGGACATGTTGCCCAACCCGAATATCATAGCTGAGGTGATTGTGATGTCATGGGCACATCCTATACTCACCGATTCTTTTCTTCCAGTTCTTTGTTGGCTTTCTTTTTGAACTTGGGCAGAAGTTGCTGTAGCAGCTCCTTGGTTGCATCACGGTCCCGAAGGGCACAAGTCGGATTAGCAAAGTGGAACGTGGAGTTTTCACCAGTGTGGAGAACCAGCTGCAGCTGGATCTTGGCCTTGCCATCCGGGCTGATTTTTTGACCTGTATATATGGCAATAGATCAGGCTTTTGTATCAAGCAAAGTGCCACAAAGGCAGAACATAGGAAACTGGAACAAACAGAGAACCTTAGTCAGATATGGTGCAGTTCTCAATGTATCAGTTCTCATTGCCCAGAACATCATGACAAGAGCACACAGTAAGGACAGGCTACAGCAATGAAGTCATGGGGAGTCACTGTATGATATACGGTAGCGCTGGGTAGTATATCTGGTGTACTGGTTTTAATTTTTCATAAAGCATGAAATTTTCATTTACCGCATAGGCGGCACAATCCATGAAGGACAAAAAGTGTTCACAGGGTTTGCGATGACGCCGTTCCCCATTATGGAAATGCGCATCAAAACAGAAAGAAGCAAATATACAAATCTGTCTGCGTTGCACAGACAGAGTTTTAAGGACGGTGAAAAATGAACAAAATGCAAAAAAAACTAACACAAAAACATCCGCAATTCCTGGTTGTTTATCATCAGACCACTTCAGAGGCGAACTGTCAGGAGAGGCAAACCAGGCAAATATTTGGGCCCACCAAAAAAATTGGAAAAATATCCCCGCAAAGTGGGCATTACCCCTCAGCCTGCAGATTGTTTGTAATAAATATAAATTGACAAACCTGTTTTCAAGTTATCCTGAGGAATACGAAATTCAAGATGCCGGCTGTGGCAGCCATACTGGACATCAGAGTGTCATCAAATTCGATATGCTTCTGTATGTACACAGCACCAAGCAACAGAGCAAAAATGTCATAGACTGACGAAGGCATTTTCAAGTTATCATGCGGAATACAAAATTCAAGATGGTGGCTGTGGTGGCCATACTGAACATCCAAGCGCCGTCAAAATCGATAGGCTTCGGTAGGTACACAAGACCAAGCAACGCAGCAAAAATGGCGTTGATTGATGAAGGCGTCAAGTTATCGTGCGGGATGCAAAAGTTTACAGGACAGATGGACAGGCATCACGTGATGACAACACCCCTCTACCCCTTAGTCGGAGCTGAGGGGTAAAAAAGTGGTCCCCGATGGCCACTCAACTTTGTGCATTTTACAATAACAAATAAAATCCCCATTAAGCCTCCTATAAAGACATAAAAGAGCAGCCCCGACAGCTGCCTCAAAAGCCTACTTGGTGGGGCTCCTTCTGATTGTGGCAAATCAGGACAAAGCACAGCTTGCCAACCAAACTCAATGACAGTCAATTCCAATTCAGTACGTTAGTTACAGGAGGTGTGAAGAGCCTAACCTGACCCAAAGTTCAAATTGTTGGAATTCTATCGAGAACAAGCCCGTTCTTGCACTAATACATGAATATTCTAATTATTGGGTACACACTAGTTAAAACGGGTCAATCAGGAACAACGTAGATCTGTGTTTGCAAAGGTAAGCAATTTGAGACAATTAAACTTCAGTAACTACGCAAATTTTTTTTGGAGTGGCTCAAGTCAGAGTTGGCAACCTAGCTAGCATAATGTGGCTAGCTACCTATGAGAGGCTGGAGCTGCTGGTTGTCTGTCATATATTAGTTGCCTGAAGACTGAGAAAGTCAAGTGAAGAATTTATTCATAGCCTACAAATAATTGTCGCCAAATAGCTAATCGGAAATAAGTCACGTTAGCCAGGGTTGTTCATGCCGATGAATTACACTCGGGAACAAAGTTTTTGTTGCATTGATATCGGCACTTGTTTTCACCCAATTCGCATGTGCCAAATTCAAATTTGAAGTTATTTTTTTTTCTGTAAGCTCTAGATCTTCTGTAATTCAACATTTTCATTTTTCGCGAAATTTAGACGGCTCTCGAATGATGACAGTGTCTGAGAAATCAGAAGTCATTCAGTCTAAAAATTAGGCTCATAATAACCATTCTGTCACAGAAATTCTTTTTTTAAGACTTTTTTGTGGATTTTCCCTTATTAGATAGTATTCAGTAGAGAGATTCAGGAAAGGTGGGATGAGAGTGGGGATGACATGCGGCAAATGGCCCGAGCCGGAATCGAACCCGGGCCGCCGCGGGAAAGACCGCCTTATGTGGTGTGCCCCCCATTAAAAATATTCTTAATTAGGGGTGTGAATCTTTTGCTTCACAGCGATTCGATTACGATGAACTAGTTGGCGATTCGATTAAAGGACGATTATTTATTTTATCTAACGATACGATTCAATTAGATTCTGCAAACCAAGATTCGATTCAGTAACTTTTGATTAAAATTGTATTTCCATGAAATAAACAGCAATAATGCGAGGGAGACCATCTGTGCCGTCTGAAAGGTGAAAAAAGTAATCAACCAACAATTGAATTACTTATAAACATATTTATTCTATAATAAAAGTAGGCCTGCATAATATTTTATGCTGAATACAAAAATGTAATTAAACAAATGAATTGCTCAGCCTTGTAACAAAGTTGTTTGGACATTTGTACTTACAAATGGGCTACATGCTGGCAGAGGAGAGAGTAGGCTGGTGCTAAGAGCCAGTGGTTGGTTCTATACATCATGTTGCTCACCCACTCCACTCCACTCCTAGGGCCCTATGAAATCCATTTTATTTTTTAATCAAATTCAGTTTTATTTTTCCTCAAATTCCATTTTTTCCATTTTAATTTTTTGGAATTGTTTTTTAATTTTTTACCTTTTACACCAATTTTACCATCAGAGATAGTGTGCTATTTCTGTTAATGAGTAAAATGTCCACTTATTAAATAAAAATAACCTTATATTTGTCGATGCAACACAACGTTGCTCAATTTTTCTCAGTACTGAAAGTCAGAACAAATACTGCATAATGACCCAATATAACATTGCACTGTGAAGAAAGAAAAAACACTTTTTTTTTTTTTTACCTGAAATAATATTACAAAATAAAAGTGTCACTTGAAACGAAGTGTAAGCGACAGTCAAAAAGGCAGACAACGGCTGTACTGACATGCACTCGTCTGAATGCCCTTTTTAAAAATTACTTATAATTTTATTTCAAACACTCGGGGCAGGTGAATTTGACGAAGGCTGCTCACATTTTCGCGTACATTCGCGTCTTTGCATAGACTCTGGTCGCGAAAATTTTGTTACGCATTCAGAGGAAATGTGGCTTTACAAACAGCATTTCAAATTATGTCAATTTCCGGGAAATTCCGCGTTTAACAATAGATTCCGTTTTTATTAGCCAACTCCGCAATTCCGTCCGCGATTCCGTGATCACGGAAATCATAGGGCCCTTCTCCACTCTACTCTTTAATGTTAGCAACGTCACCGCTAGTAGAAGGGTTAGCCGAAGTAGCTGCCTCTGAAGCGGATGCTACAGAGATAGCGTGTCGTCTTGAAAGGTGGCTGGCTAGATTAGTGTTCCCGAGCTATTTAATTGTAGTATTACAAACTCGACACACTGCAGACATTTTGTCAATTCGACCATTTTTCTTTGCGAAGCCAAAATGCCGCCCGATTTTCGATTTTAGGTTTGCTGGTGGATTAAACATCTCGCTACTGCTCTCTGCCATGTTTGCTGGTAAAATGCAGTAGAAGGCGCAGCAAAGAAACTCGGTGCTACTTTCGCGCGGGCTGACTAGCTGATGACAGAGTTGCGGATTACAGAGCTGCATTTTACATTAACTAGATCTGAAAACAATAACATTTCAGAATCGCGATTCATTCGATTAAGAGCATTTTATATCAATTATTGGAGAAGCAAAAGTGATTCATTCTATTTATTTATTTCAGCAGATCGATTTGGTTGAATCGGCAGGAATTACAATCAATTAATTGATTTTTCGCATGAATCGTTACACCACTATTCTTAATGTATTCACAAAATGTGTAGGTGCAAATAAGTTGTGCGGAGTAAAATATGTAAAGCATGGAATTCGAAGTTCAAATAGGTTCACACTTATAGCCCCCGCGTTTGTGAAGGTCCTCAGGACAATCTTGTTTGATGCTCCAGCAGTAGTCTACCATCATATTTTTGTCCCACTGCCCATTGTTGGTGCTCTTCCATGGTTATGAGGTCTTGATGGAAGCGCTCTCCCTGTTCATCACAGCCCCAAGGTTCTCGGGGAATTGATCCCTATAAAGGAGCGCCAAATTTATCGATGGAGGAATCTACTCGTAAACACATGGTAGGGAACTATGCATTCTTGATATGTGATGACTATAATTGATCGTAGAATGACACAGAATAAATTTCTTGTCTAATTTTTGTTTCAGAAAACTTATTTTTCTTAGCTACTAACTGGGATAGCATTGGCTCACTGCAGCCGAAGTACTTGCCAGAAAACAATGATTTTTCCTGAAAAGATCATTCTTTTTTAACTGCTGGATAGATACTATGGGCAAGTATATTGAGCAGTTTGCACATCAGGCATAGCTGAGGAGTTCAATTCATGCAACTCCTGGAAAACAGGGATGGGACTGAACTCATCCATATTCTGAACCATAATAGAGTTCGGCTTGCTAGTGAATATTCAATAACTGATCCAAGTGTGCCATCTAGTGATGGAATAGTGTCACTGCGTGCATAAATAGAGCAGCTCCATGTCCGCTGGCGTCTACATCTGTCCAAAGGGGTTAATTCAGTCACTGAAACAAGGTGATGCATTCATTGTTTGAATAGGCCTATCTCACAATATGGCGCTCATAACCGGATGTGGGCTACTTGTTTTTCCGGTTAGCTTCTGTGGCTGTAGGTATACGACTTCTCAGCACGGAAATGGTACATTTCATTAAAAGCCTTCTTTTACTCTTAAAATTTCACACCACTGGTGTGGTTGGAATTACTGAAAACAATTTAAAGACCAAAAGTTTGGTTGAGGGACACTAGTTCTTCAAAAATTTCATTTATGATTGCGATAGTTAATGATCGTGAAACAGATGTGGCGCTGAGGCAAAGCTAACAGGTAGCAGCCTCATGGCTATGTAACTAGCTAGCAGGTTTGAGCACAAGTAATTTAAAAGAACATTATAATCTCGGCTAAAGTAAAGTTATTCGGATTTGTTTTGGTTGTATTTACAGCAAGTTGTTTGTTTGCGGTGTTGTGTGATACTGTGTGAAACTTTCGTTACTGGCTGTCCGTTAGCATGTACCTTCCCAATTTCGTAAATGGCGCTAAATTCCTTAGTCGGTAAGATTTCATGTCCAGCGGGACCTATGACCTGAAATCTTACTGACTAGCAAAATTATGGCAATTTACGAAATTAGGAAGGTACATGCTAAACCTGCATTGGCCATCACCTGGTAGCTACACCTGTCTGGCTTGATGCAGTATGCTGGCTTAGCTAACTAACCATAACTTCAGACAACGAGCGTAATGTGGCAAGCTGTAAGTTAGAAGTACAAATTTTGTGTTGGCTAGGTCACACAGCAAACATTTTTCCCCTGTCATCTTCAATCGTGAAACCTTGCTTTACTTTTTGCCAATAAAACTTAAATTTTCTGTCAAATGTGTTTGTGTGTTTTTGTTTGCTATTGTATACCTGCTTAGTCTAAACATTGTAGCTGGCAAGGTGTTCGTAATAACCAGGTGCTGTAGATTTCAGAGGAAAAGCAAGGAACTTCATAAACTCGAGTCAATAAGTCTGTGATGTGACATGTTTTACCAACATGTAAGTATTACTACTACTGAACGGAATGCTTCGCTTATGTTTATAGTAAAATCTGAGTACGTAAGCGAGGCACACCAGTAATGTTGCGCTTCATTCGTCCATCATTACATATAATTAGGCTACGTGTTCTGACTCTGAAAAAGAGAATTTACCGTGCTCTATTTTTTTTTCTTTTGTTTGGGGGTCAAATTCGAAAAGAATCAAAGACTTCTCAGTTATCATATTGTCGCTGGACACATTGGGGTGAAATTGTTCTCGTTTAAAGTTTGTTCAAAACATGCCATGGACTGCAAGCAAAATGATGACACAGTTTGAGATATGACTGCTGTCCTGCATAAATTCTTACTTGTTTCTACAATAAACGTTTTATTGCCCAAGCTTTATGACAATGCTCTGATGCCATAATTTGTTAATAACGTACTGCTTCCTGCTTTTCACTTGATTCGTTTCCTGAATCAACAAATTTTAATTTAAACAATCATTATAGCCTGATACCATAATTTCCCATCTCATTTTTAAGGTTTTGAGAAAAAAAAAGGGAAGAGACGCATTTTTTAGGCTGCACGAAAGAACAGGCAGCCGATATCGCAATTTGGCAAAAAAAAGAAAAAAAGACTTTGGCAATTATGCTAAGTGGCTAACGAAATAATGCTCGGAACAGATACAATACTTGGTCATATGCACAACTCCGCATTGTGTTTCACAGTGAAGACAAATGTCCAGCTTTCAATCCAAATTTTGGATTAACACTCAGAAGAGCCATCAGTATTGAGGCATAAAGCTTGGGCGTTGAATGAATACGTTTGTCTAGTCGTCAAGCTATCTAATTATGGTTTATGGTCACTGCGGTACAGAATTAGCCTGTTTAATTATGCTGACAGCCTTCTGTGGTGGGAAAAATATCCCAAAATGTTCTAAATTCAGAGTATTACTATAATCACAGTTCAACAGAGAGAACTCAGCCAGGTTCTTTTGGCCCCTTAAAACTGCTGCAAGAATGTGGCGCTGTGAAGCAACAAAAACTCATAAATCTGCCAAAAAAACCAAGATAACAGGGGGCCCTAGTGGGCCGACCAAGGCTGGCTAGATGAGCTAATCTTCCGGAATGACCATATTGGTAGTCAACCAAAAAGCAGCTTCATCACATGAGCCGGCTCACTCCAGTTTATTCTGGAAATATCCAGGAATCCAGCCAGCTTGGGGATCCACACTGACCTTCCAGTAAACCCTAGGTCTGGGAGGATAAAATATGGTCTTCGAGCATCCCTGGCAGCCAAAATTGAATTTACACCATGATGTAATGGCAAGCTTGTAACTAAGAGTGGAGTGTTGCTATTTGACAATGAACCAATCAGAAAGTAATAATGTTGGATAAGGTGGGAAGAGTAATGTTTAATGCCACCTAGAGGAACGTGCCAAAAGGGTAATAAATACGAGGGTTTGGACAGTCAGTGGTCAGTCTGTGTTGGGTGATTGATGAAGAATGAATGCTATGTGGTTTGCGCAGACTAGCCTGGGTTTTGTATTTCACTTTGAGCGACTTGCAATAAACTCGATCGCGTCAGACTCTGGAGGATGTGTCCATTCCTTGAAGGTAGATTTACAAGGGTTAGGAGAACATTTGGTCCACAAGTGTTTTCACCCACACTTCGTGTGACTCTCATCATTGATAGTGTGATACAAGGCATTGCAGTTATTCATAGCTAGGGCTGCGCTTTCTCCCTAATTTCTGATTAAAGAAATGGAGCAATGTAAATTTGCTTGATCGCGGAGAGTCAGAAAGCGCAAGTGTATGTAATTATGCGTGAATGACACACAACATTGCTGGTTTGCCTCGCTTACGTAGTCCAACATTACTCTAAACATAAAGCAAGCATTACATTCCTATTGTTAGACTTAGTGTCAGCAATATGTGCCACATCGCAGGCTTTATGGGGCTCGAGCCAGTGTCGGCAGCCAGAACTGGAATTTGGGGGAGCACAGAGGCATCCTTTTTATTTTTATTTTTACAACAATTAGTCCTGTCTAGTTGTCAAAAGAAAAATGACTGATAAGTTTTTCAATCATAGTAATGATCCATTGGCAATTGAAGACACACCTTCTCTCCCTATGCAATCTAACAGCGGCAAAATAATGGGCTAAATTCAAGACTGAAAAATAAATACAGGCCTATGCTTTATGAAAGACAAACTGCTCTGGAACTTCTGAGCTACTCTATCAGCACATCAGGCGATCTAGCATGCGCTCTATGAACATTTCAATTATTGAAATGAGACAAAATGGCATTGAAACGCCTTTGTGCAATTTTCAATTGCGCTGATTTAAATGTACCAAAGCGCGCGTCCGCATCGCCTAAGTTTGACGGGGAGAACTAGCAACGCCTGATATTGTGGAGTGTGTACAGAGTGAATGTATTGCTAATTTAGAAAACAATTGAGCACAAGTCAGGGCTAATAATTGTTTTAAAGGGATGCTGTGTCCCAGTTTTAGCTTCAAGTTCTGGCGCCGACACTGCCTTGAGTTGACGTGGTTCCTCGCTCCTCCCAAGAGATCTTTACCACCTGGCTCTTACGAACACCTTGCCTGCTACTAGGTTGAGACTAGGCAGTTATACGATGGCAAACAGAAACACACAAACCCATTTGTCAGAATACATAAGTTTTATTGGCAGTAAGTAAAGCAAGGTTTCACAACTGAATATGAAAGACAAAATGTTGGCTACGTGACCCGCCATGCTTACTACAGCTTTTTACGCTATGCTCTTTGTTGTGAAGTTATAGCTAGTTATCAGTAAGCTTAGCCAAGCCGGCGCACTCTTCTTTCGCAGGCAACAAACCAGACAGGCATAGCTACCAAGGTCTCCCATAGCTGCATAATGGACATTCTGGCAGGAAACGTTAATGTAAACAAACGCAGGTTAAACGGACAGCCAGCAATAGACGTTTCACAGGATCAAACGACACAGTAGACAAACAACGTACGGTAAGTTTAAAAATAAATCTAAAACTAAATCCGAAAGAAGAATATTGACTGAGGTTAAAATGTTGTAAATAAATTGATTAGGATCAAAGTTACTTGCTAGCAACTTAGTTATGTAGCTGCTACCTGTTAGCCACCACTATCTGTATTTTACTATCATTAACCATTATAATCATAGAAGAACTGTGCAAAAAATAACTTGCATCTCTTGTCCACCGAACGTCTAAGAAACAATTATAACCGCATTAGTGGAGTGAAAGAAGGCATTTAGAGAAATGCAGACCAGTCCTGTATTCGAACAACAGCTACAGATGCTAAACAGAAAAACGAGGTGCCCACATCTGTTTTATAGACCCGGAAATGTGAAATAGACCTATTTAGAGAGTTAGAGCTGGGATAGGGCACGGTATGAAGACAAAAATTTTAACACGTTCAGCTTTATTATTTCAGGAAATTATTGGTAGTTATTTTGAAATTTGGTGTCTCTTCTCAGTCCATGTTGTGTTAACCACTGTGCAACATACAACATAACTTCTGCTTTTTCTGATGATTTGGAAGGGGAAGAGCTGTGACAGCAACGACAAGGGTAGAAGCTACCTTCGTATAAAAATAAATAAAACTATGTATGAGCACGGGGACAGGTCTGGTCGCCTCCAAGCTCAACAATTGAGGGCTAAAAGGGCTTCGAGCCAGATCACTCAAATGCGGGGCGAGTCGGGTTCGGTAACTTCTGATCCAGGCGAAATAAATATTTTCAAGTCATTTTATTCCAAACTTTACACTTCTGAATTCTGAGGACGAAACTGAGCTAATGCACTTCTTTACCAACTTTGACATGCCATAGATCTCTCCTGAGGATTGTCAAAAGCTAGATGCCCCTCTAAATCTTGCTGAAATCAAGGAGGCAGTTAAGTCAATGCATAGTGGCAAGTCACCGGGGTCTGATGGGTACCCAGTCGAGTTTTTCAAGAAATTCATAGACCAGTCGGCCCCACTACTGCTTGAAATGTTTAATCACTAACTCAAGGATCACTTCCGCCCACTCTAACACAAGCTTGTATTTCTTTGATAAGAAAGACAAAGATCCACTAAGCTGCGCTTCGTACCGCCCAATCTCACTCTTATCTGTTGATGTTAAGATCCTTGCTAAGGTTTTCGCCCGTCGGTTAGACTCTGTCGTACCCTCAATAATAACTGACGACCAGACTGGATTTATAAGGGAGAGGCACTCTTTTACAAACATACGGAGGCTTCTCAGTGTCATCCACACTCCATCTAGCTTTAATGAGCCGGAGGTAGTTGTATCTTTAGACGCTGAGAAGGCCTTCGACAGGGTGGACTGGGCCATTCTTTTTTCTTGTCAACGTCACTTTGGTTTTGGAGATGGTCTGATCTCATGGATTCAATTGCTGTGTTCTTCCCCCTATGCATCTGTGTGTACAAACACTCAGCGCTCAAGTCCTTTCCCTCTCTTCCGCGGTACGCGCCAAGGTTGTCCCTTGTCGCCCACTCTGTTTGAAATTGCCATCAAACCATTATCTATAGCTTTAAAGAGGAACATGGGGTTTAAAGTCATTCAGAGATGGGGCGTAGAACACAAAGTTTCTTTGTACGTGGACAACTTACTATTGTATGTGCGTGATCCCATGTCTAGTATTAACCATATTCTCTCGCTTTTGGACGCCTTTGGTCGCATCTCGGGCTATAAATTGAACATCCAGAAAAGTGAGTGCTTTCCTGTCAACCAATTGGCTCATGATTTACCATTATCCTCACTTCCTTTCAGATTTTCTAGCACTGAGTTTAAATATCTTGGTATTATTGTCACTAAATCCATTAAATCACTGCGAGAACAAAACCTTACAGCTCTGACATTATTGGTAAAATCAGATTTACAGAGATGGGGCAATCTACCACTATCATTAGCTGGGAGGGTGCAAACTGTAAAAATGAACATTTTTCCTAGATACTTGTATGTTTTTCAATGTCTCCCCCTTTTTCTCCCCAGATCTTTTTTTTAATTATATTGATAGTATTATATCTTCATTTATCTGGGCCAGTCGACATGCAAGAATTGGGAAATCCCTGCTTCAGAGGAACAGAACTAGCGGCGGGCTTGGCTTACCTAATCTTCTTGCTTATTACTGGGCTACCAATGCACACAAGATTATGCTTTGGTGTACTCGAACTCAAGGAAAGTGGTACCAAGTCGAAGCCGATTCATGCTACTCGTCTTCATTGCGAGCCCTGGCATGCAGTCCCCTGCACCAAATTCCCTCCCAATTCTCGTCCAACCCTGTTGTCATTAGCACCCTGAAAATTTGGGCCCAGACTAGACGTCACTGTGGGTGGCTCTCAATACCCCAAATGACCCCTATCTGTAATAACCATTTATTTTTACCTGCCAGAACTGATCCTAGATTTAAATCCTTGGAACAAAAGGGTGTTCAGCATCTACAGAAGTTATTTTTAGATAACCTGTTTGTTAGCTTTGACCAATTATGTAATAATTCTATGTTAAACAAATCTGACTTTTTCAGATACTTTCAGCTGTGTGATTTTGTCAGGACCTATTCTCCTCAGTTCCCCCAAATCTCCCCACCCAGTGGAGTTGATCTGCTATTTAAGACGAGTCTCTTACCTATGGGCCATGTTTCCCATCTCTATACTCTTTCTGACAAGGGATGAATCTGCTATTGACAGAATCAGGAATGAGTGGCAAGGGGAACTGCAGACAGTTTTTTCTGATGATTTCTGGGATGAAGCCTTGAAGGGAGTCAACTCATCCTCCAGCTGTGCTAGACTTAGCCTCATGCAATTTAAGGTGCTTCATAGGCTCCATTACAGTGAAGCAAAACTTGCAAGGTTTTACCCAGACAAGCTGGAGGATAAATGTGACCGTTGTGCACAAGCCCACTGTAACTTGACCCACATGTTTTGGAGTTGCCCCAAGTTGAATAATTTCTGGAAATTTTTTTTGATGCAGTATCTGAAATTCTGGGTATGGCTATACCCTCTTGCCCTTATGTGGCAATATTTGGTAGACCCCCAGACAAAATTTCTACAACAATAAAGCAAAGAACTGTTATAGCTTTCACCTCACTGATTGCACGTAGGAAAATCCTCTTTCAGTGGAAGGCCTCTGTACCACCTTCCTTTAAGTCTTGGCTGCAGGATGTCATTTCTCTCCTCAAACTGGAGAAAATCAAATTCTCACTGAGAGGCTCTTCTGATAAATTTTATACAACCTGGAGACCACTGATTGATTATGTTGATAGGCTTCCTGCGACCTCATTTTCCGAAGGGACAGCATAATGTTCCTACTCTTGTGCCAGCCCGCCACACGGCCACGCTGATTCCTTTTATCAGCAGTTGAGGAAAGTAAATGTAAACACAGGAGTTCTGCTGGAGCCTAGATCTTGTTTTGTTGAGCCCCCAGAGCGTTTGTAATACTTAAAAAAAAAAAGGAAAGGAAGAAAAAGTACCCCCTTTTTTTTTTTTCACTTGTATTTTTACTTTCATTTTTGACTGCGTGGGTACATGCACATGTCTCTGGCTATGCATGCGTGGATGCGTGGCTATTTATATATGTGTATAGGTAGAGGAGTAGGTATATTATGTGTAGGTGTACGTATGTACAATATGCCTTTTTATTGCAACATTGTGTACACTGCGTTCTGCTTGTATATCATGAGCACACATGTGTATGCATATTGCTATCAGTGTACAATCTTCTTAATGTTTTAATTATGGAAGAAGAGGACTGGGTTGGTTGGGATTTGGGGGAGGGAGAAAATTTGTCGTACTCTTACTGATTGCACTTCTGTAATGCACCTTTTTCTGTTTATGAAAATAAAAGTTGAAACATAAAAATAAATAAAACATCAAACATCATGTAAAGGAAATAAATTAGGGCATTATTGTGGCTATAACTGGTCGAAAATCCAAATCCAGCATCATCCCACTGGATTTTGTCTTTCAGATGCAGGGCAATGTGTTTTAAAAATATATCTCTCATAGGGGTGAAATTAACTCTGTCGCGCAAAAATTGTCCAGGATCTCTACGCTTTATATGGAGATGATGCAGGATGTTTCTACCAATAGACAAAGTAGGCATCACACTGTTAACATAATGCCGAGCTTTGTCAATCTTCTTTGAATGGGAAGGCCTCCGCCGGTATTGCTGGGTGATGGCAGAGAGGAAAATCTCCATCTAAGGCCAAGAGAACTACTGGTGGGGAACTTGCAAGTCCTGGTGATTCCTGCAACAAGCGTCACGCTCTTGATATTCCTGAGGTCATTCCTGCCATAGTGGATCAGCAGGAAATAAGGCACAGCTCTTCCTCTAAGGGGCTGGTAGAAGTAGGGGAGGATGTTTCCCCAAACCATCCAAACCCCAGCTAAACCACAGGACCTGGGCATCCAGACCAGGGTTTGTCCCGAAGGTCTCCCTCGCTTGTTTTTTCCACACGGCGAATAGCTTTCCCCGATAATGTAAATTTTTGGCCCTGTTGATTCTAAAATGCAAATGCCCCCTATCAGAGTCCCACATGTTGGCTTTTTATGTAATTTAACATTTTATATTTATATTTTATTTTTCCATATTTTACCAGGCTGTGTTGTGCTCTTCGTGTATACACTTGATGTTACTATGTTATAAGCTCATGGCCTCTGTGGAGGAAGTCAAAATGGTGGAGTCCATTTCATCATCTAAAAATGAAGGTTAATAATAATAAAAAAAAAAAAACGAACTATTCATTCAAGTATATTGACCCCACATCAGAAAAGTGGAGGGGGGTTGGTTCGCCAACCTTGCCAACACAGAATGCTTTCCCCGTCCACCGAGTTATGATGGTTATGCTCAATTGCATTAATGAAATAATGTTACTCATTTAAAAAAAAATACAGCATTATTGTGAAGATGTGCAACTTTTAAATACACCTAGCTAACTACGTGGTTGGAATTTTAATTTTAATTCAAAATTCAACCTACTGTTCTAGCCTGAAGTAATAAGTTTGACCTATTACTCAGCTAGCAACATGCACATACAAAAAAAAAAAAAAAAAAAAAAAAAACACTTTCCCAGAGGAATGTGATTCAGAAAATTCAATGAAAGTCAGCGTTAAAATGCTGTTCATTTGCAAAATGGGGCAAGTTACAGTTGAGAACACTGACTGCAGCTATACAGTTGAGAAATGGCAAAAATCTGTTAACTGCATTAGCTAAAGTAGTTAGCCATCTACCTAGCTTGCTAAGCAAGATTCAGTGACAAGACATCATCGCTGGTGAGGTATGTAGTCATAACTAACTGCGAAACCAATGGCAGCGGGGGTCTAATTACCCAAAGACTGAGCCTACGAATTGAAATGCTGCCGGCACTCAGAGGGTCCGCTCACTTACATAAACTGTACGGTCTCTATGTATGAGCTATTGACGTCACAGCTACTTAGCTTCTGGTGTCGAAAGTAAAATCCCTATGGGAATTTATAATGAGGTTTGGACACTTTCTGGCATTGCTCAAACTCGTATTAATTTTATGAGTCGCCTCGCTCCGAGATTAGCCTATGGGGTAAACAGATACAAATGATCACATCAAATTCGTTGTTTATTGCCAAAAATTATATGCTTTTGCACTTGTAGTCCAGTTTGTAGTCCACTTCTGCAAACTACAAATCCGTTGCATAAGCTGGCGAGTACCCCGTGATTTGTTCCCAGCCAATGGGGTACCTCAGTTTCCGCAAACGTTCACAATGTACAATGACGGTACAGTAGCCGATCAGTGCCTTAAACTGCCGTTGTCCATGTCCGTGCATCCGTTACCACATAGGGGGCCACCATTAGCTAGCTACATGCCTAGAAATGAATGGATCACGATGAGCTTTTTCTCCATTTAACTAGCTAGCATTCAGCTACGCTAGCGAACCACCTAGCTAGCCATCTAGTGAGCTCATTACATCTTGTGCACATTACTGAATCAATAGAAAAAGTAAATGGTTAGTTTAATGTCACTTACTGTCATTTAGCAAGCTAGCTAGCATTAAAATACACCGACTATAAATGGCTAAGCTAGCAAAATCGCTAGTTCGCTAGCCTAGCTAGCGAGCTAGTTAAGTCAATTAAAATGGTGAATAGCCATGATTTGGCTACTTAGCTAGCATCGAGCCGGGAACATTTCGCGAGTTCGCATTTACATATTGCCACCTAATATGACATTAGTCAGCCACCGAAGTCGGTAAACTAGCTCGCTGGCTAAATTAGCCAGCTAAAAGTCAGTTTGTTTGTTCGGCTTGCCTCACATGGTGAATACTAATCTCTAAAAACAATGAATTGCGACTATTTCGGCACTTAACTAGCGTTAGATGAGCAAGCAGACCTGAATTAGCTACGTAGCTCGGTCAGCTATGCGTTGACAAAGCTGATTAGCTCGTTCGCTAGCTAGCTAGCTAGTGAGTTTTTAACCAAACAAATGATAGCCAAAGATGCTTGGCTATTAAAGTAAATTGGCACTAGTTGTAAAACTTGATATCTAAATATAACCAAGTAGAGCATAGAGTGGTTGACACTTTCACAGTCTCACCAAGCTAAGCAAACAAATGGCTATGGCAATTGGCAAGGTGCAGGTAATTTGAAACGCATTTAAAACTGTTCTGCCCGAAAATCAGGAGGATCATGGGACGTGTAGTTTTTAGGATTAGCATGGTGGCGAAAAATTTTAATGATTTAAATTGTAGCTGACTCTGGTCAAGAAAAACAACATTTTTTGTTACTCAGAAATATGACGTAAAATCTCTAAATTGATGGACGCTGGAAAACAACGGAAAGTGCTTCAAAAGTGAACTGAAAAAACCATCCATGGGTAAAACGAATGGGAAATTTTACTCCCGACACCAGCGTGACGTCATCACTTTAGTACTCTATACCGCGGCTCGAGCTCCGATCACTACTGCGCAGACTCTTGCTCCAAATGTGCAAGATGGCAGCACCCATATCCAGGATATTTTTGGCTCCATTTTTGATCAATGGGAGGAAGTGGAAATGTGCCGTCCAGCTTTATATATAGACCATGGTTCTACTTATCAAGCCAGCCTGCATGGTATCAGTAGTGTCATGATTTTACCAAATTAGGATAAAGCTGAAGAGAGGAACGGCAAGAGCTTTTGATTTAATTAATATTGAAATTGTGTGTTTGTTTGCCATCCATGGAGAACAGAGGCCACTGGGAGACAGCGGAGACAAAATTACTCATCAGTTTGTGGCGAGAAGATGCTGCATTTACAGAAACTACTTGTGTTACAACAAGGAACAAAATCGTTAGCGCAAAGTGGATGGAGGAGGCGGGGTTTTTTGAGGACCCCAAAACAAATGAAAAATAAAGTGAAACTGTTGAAAGCAGCTTACAATAGATTTATTGTACTATTTCCATGACAGCCGAAGATCGGCTCGGTTTCTGCCATTGCTGAGCAAGTGCGGTAGTAAGAGTAGTTTGGCATCACTCAAACTTCGAGAGGTTTGTCAGTAGTGTGATCGCGCACTTCAAACTTCAGGAAGTGATCGAGAAGTAAACTTTGTGTAGTTTCGCGTAGTCTGACCAGGGCTTGTGGTAAATTAAAAGTTATTTAGGAACATATATGAATTTATCATAATAGCACTAGCAAATGGGACTCACTCAATGACTCACATCATAAAGGACTCAGTTTTTATTAACCCCAATGCATCCTCGGCACTCGCTCAGATCATAAAGACTGCAGTTTTTTTTTTTTTTAAACACTTCAATGCATCTCTGGTGCCCCATTTTTTCTATTGCCATGGCAAACCCTGTTTTATATCAAGGTACTCTTCAATTCTACAGAATGTACATAATACTGACTGCTGGGTGGCACAGTTTAATAGATCGTCATGCTTTCAACAGGAACTGCACGGCTGTAATGATCCGCCGGTGAAACAATGATAGTGAATTGTAGAAGCTACCAGACAATACTTGAGGGTTATGGAGTATTCTATTAATACTTCTTCTATTTTATGATTGTACAATTTCATCAATTTCTACCGTTTTGAAAGGTAAAAACCTTTAAACGCATTATGGTACACTATTCAAAATAGTATACCTTACACCTCATATAGCGCTTATGATCACGTTTATGGGACAATTAGGTAGCACTATCTGGTCAGGTGGGAGCTTAAGACAATCAGGCAACCTAATCGGTTATTATTCTATGCTTGATTGACAGGTTGGAAAGGTCCAATCCTGCCCAAACTCCCGACGTCATTGAGATGGCAAAACCCTTCGCGCAAGTTGTAAAAGACCTGCTACACAAGGCAACCAAACAACGCAAAATCGATCTCTTCTGTCAAAAAATGAAATCAACAATGATCAAGACCGGGACACACCACAAGCAAGGCAGTCTGAAGTGAGACACACAGACACAGACATATACACACACAAATTCAGTGAACTGCTGTAAAATTAGCACTTATTGTAAAACCTCTAATACAAGCCAAAACAAAATCAACAATAGATCGATCCACCTGCAGTTACACATGGCCCAGTGCCCTTTGGCATTCAACTTGTACCACAATACTGAGGCTTTAAAAGAAGTAAGTAAAGTTGTATTTATATTACAACTTTCAAAACTGAGGTCAAAGTGCTTTACACATAGATAAAAGGTTAAAAGAGCAAAAGATCCAATTAAGATCCAAAGTAATTAAAACCATATAATTTCATACTAGTGACCGGGTGTAAATCTGCCATAATGTTCCATCAAATGCCACGAGAATGCACCTAATGCATGTTGAGAAACCAAAATTTTATTGGGAGAAGCCTCCCCAAACCCCCCCGTGGGAGGGGAACGCCCCCTCCCACACCCTGGGGCGCACCCTGAGATGTAATGTTAGCTAGAGCCTGCACGTCATAAACAATGTCAAGGTTTAACGGTCTGCATTCACAGCAGCTGAGCTTTTTTTAGCCATCTGTTCGTAAATTTGCATGGATATCAGCTTACCGAAGTGAATTTTCGCCCTTTACAGCTTGTTATAATGGCCGCATTTCATTATTGTTTTAGTATAATACCAAGTCTACAGCTTGCGTTGGCAAAGCCACCACCATACTTGAACACTAATGTCAGCTGGCACTGGGTATATTCTGCCACACACTCCAATACTCCACAGCTACATTACAGCTTGTGACTCTAAATTTTCATAAGCTGTGTACAGAGCTGAGGTCCAGAATCCAGCATAGTAGCCAAAAGTTAATAACTAGCCACTGGGAACATCTCATATCTCTGCTCACACTTCTTGAATCTAGTACTTCGAGACAACATGACAAAGACCAGCGATGTAATTTTACACATCTGTTTAGTGATCTGTCACTGCATGTACAGTTAGGCACGCAAGGGACAAAGCAAAAATAGCGAGCATACTGCCAAAAACATGAGAACAGGAGCGGATTTTAAAAAAGGGTAATGATGACCTTCTGAATTTCATGGTCTCAGTCAACATGGAAGTCAATGTGGTGGTGGTTTGGCACTCACAGAACCAAAAGTGCACTCGTTTGCCTCCATATTTAGATGTCTCTGACCAGGGCACATTTACCCATGTTTTGACACATAATGATGTATGTGGAGTGAAAGTTGTGGGAGTGAGAGCAAGTTTGAGAGAAAACTTGCACAATGTTTTGGCGGCCCTCCACTCAAGCAGTGACGCTACGCACTCAAAGTCAAAGCAGGACCCTCTCTCAGACTTCCAATGTTTAAAAAATATATATATAATGCTAAAGCAATACCAAAATTATGAAAGATACAAAAGATAAAATTAAATTTAACGGGTAAGCTGAACATTATGCAGTTGGAATGACAAGTATAACAGGGCAAAAAAAAAAAAAACATTGAATACTGCGGAATTTTCAGCATGTCATCCCTTTGTTTCCTACAGAGGATAAAAGCGTTAATAAAGTTGAATAACTATAATTTTTCAGCAAGTAATATACGAGCGACCTGCTTCAAAACAAGCAGAATTTTTTAAATTAAATTTTTAAGTTAAAGCATGACATAGTTGTTAAGGGACAAAACGAAAGTAAAAAGACAAATGAAAAAGAAAAAAGGAAGAAAGAAAGAAGGAGAGAAAGAAAGAAAGAAAAGAGGGGAGAATACGGCCACTAAAATAGTGGGAAGAACATAAGAACATAATGGCCACGTTTACATGAGAGCTTTAATTCCAAATAAAAATCATTTAATTCCGAATAAAAATTAATCCCGCTTTAAAAAGACCATGTAAACACCTAATACCGAATAAAAATATTATTCGGAATTAAACTTAATTCCGAAGTAAGGGGCTGGTTTATTCCCATCTTAAATCCGAATTAATTAATTCCTCGATCATGTAAACGTTTATTCCTTTTAAAATTAATTCCTGTCGTTCTGCTAATGCTAATTATTTGGTAACTGATTCCATCTGAAACGGAGATTATGCATAACACAACATTATGCGCGATTATGCAGACTGTTGCTAACTTGCTACCCGCAATTACAATGAACTTATGACAGTTTCCATAGAGCCAGCGAGCTGAAATCAGTCTGTTGTCACAGCACGTAACTAGCGAACTGTCAGCAGCTGCAGATACATGAAGTGGACATGTTAGCTTCCCTTGTAACTGTACACAGTTACTATCGTTTAATGAATAAAGCGTGATTATTTTGCTGCTTTAATATTTACGGTCATTATCGCTTGAGCACCTATTGTTAACCACCCCACAGGACGTAACTTAACGCCGCAAAATTTACTGGAGATAAATGAGTAGCTTGGTTTCTGTTATACCCAGCCAAAGGCCAGCGTTCTAACGTTGCTATGGTTATAGGTTGGCTAGCGGATGAATTTCGAACTTCAAACGGTGAAACTACCGTAGGCCGAACTACCTGTGCGGTTCCACAGTTTTAATCAACACCTGCAAACCAATTAGAAAGGAGTATTCACCCAGACCATGGTATAAGCTGCATTAAAACATGTTTCTTCTCCTTACAACCATGTAGTTATCAAAACATTTTCAAAACGCATCGGTGTATTTAGGGTTATTAAACAAAGGAAAATCAAAGAGAATACTTACCATTTATCAGGCCAAAAATCTGAGGGATGTGATGTGAGGCCAGACATAAATACGTAAACACGTGCGCCCCCTGTCCAATCAGAACCCCTCCCGACCCCCGGACGTTAAGCGGAATTAAATAAAGGCGATTAAACGTGTTTTCCATGTAAACCTCAATTCCGAATTACTATTTCCATGAAAACTTGAGGAAAAATATTTTAATTCTGAACTATTTAATTCCAAATAATTAATTCCGAATTAAAAAACATCATGTAACCGTGGCCAATTAAGAACATAATAAAAAAAAAAGAAGAGTTTAGAAGGCAGGGGTGTTAAACTAGTCCATAAAAGGGCCATGGGGTTGCTGGTTTTCATTCAAACCAAGCAGAAGCTCACATGATACAACTTATCAACTGTGCAGGCTGAGATCAGTGGATTAAATTAGTAGCATCAGGTGTGCTTCTGCTTGGTTGGATTGCAAACCTACAGCCCCTTGGTCCTTTAACGGACCAGTTTCACACCCATGGTATAAAGTGTACTGCTTCGCTGAAGCTTAAAGGATCCATTAACTGAAAAACACATTTTTCCAAGTTATTGCATGTATACATTAATCATCTACCACGTTAACAAAATCTGAGATGTTTTACAGTCAAAGCTGCATCCTTCCTTCCTTCCTTTTCTCATCAATTCTGGAGGCATGTAAAATGGCGATTTCAGTTTCGGCATACTGATGACGTGTACCTGCGCAGAGGAGGAGTCGAGGTGTGGCTAGGGAGTAGCAAACCGTGCCCACTGTTTTCCGCAAACAAGCCAAAGAAAAATGTCAGAGAAGACAGGAGTTACAAGTTCTGGTGCACACAAATGCTCCGTTGTTGGCTGCCAAAAGCCACATAAAAGTGTTTTTAACATTCCTGCGGGCGATGAATCGCAGAGGAACAAGTGGATTGCATTTATTTTTGCTGACAATGTTCCTGCAGCCCCTGCCACAAACCTATTGGTATGTGCTCAACATTTCACATTAGGCTGGCTTACCTAAAAACCTGCGCCTGCAGAACCCGCCACTTTAACATTGTCAGTAAATGTCAACTTTGGCATTAGCTGACAACTTTGTTCCCCCAACTTCAATGATATGATTACATTACCGTTGGCCATTACATGGAGTGTGGAGTAGTAAAAAAAAAAAAACTTGGCAGTATACTCAATATGTAAACATTACCCTCACAGTCCGAGGGGTCGCCCGACATGCCGTATTTCCGAGACTGTAGCGGGCTCAATTTCAATTAATGTTAAGATACACACTGGACAACCTAGGGAATCTACAGATGCTAAAAACGCTACATGATGATGTCAGTAAGCAGGCGTAATAACGCTCCAAACATAAGCTAAATTTCCACTAGCAAAAAGCTAACGTTAGCTAGCCAAGTTAATTTAGGCCAGCATTAACCTTGCACATTCTGTTAATTTGTTGATGGATTGTCTTTTTATGCTGTCCAAACGCAGTGTGTTACTCTTGATTTTATGATCATGGAACTTAGATGTACTATCATTAGGTTGCATGTGACATTTATATTCCCCGTTTTTAGGCCAGTACATCTCATGCAGGGGCCAGTGCATCACGCTCAGACAGCAGCACATCTAAGCCACCCAGATTGGTCGATAGATTCAGCCATGATAAGGTCACACGTTGTGCAACTATGCACGCGTTCCTGTGGCTGAGCTTTCAAGCCACTCCTCCCTCCTCCCACCCTCTTCCCTTGCACCATCCACCTCCGCCCAGCCATGCCTCTATCTTCCAGCCGAGTCAAAATCTCGAAATTTTCTCGCAAGAGCAAGATTGGCTTGATAAAAAGGGCAAAATAAATGAGAATGTTGCATAATTTTTGCAAATTACCACAAAACATTATGTTTCAGACCCAAATCACTTATTTATAACGGGTGTAAATACCAGGTAATGGATACAAATACACAATGACTGAGATTTTGTTGTTAGTGAGTAACATGTAAATTCTCAATGTTTATTTGGCCAATTACCAGTGTTTTATCTTTGGAATCAGACATACTGGAGTTCCCAAGGCTTTCGGTCCACAGATGGTAAACTCAATTTGTGAACAAGCATGAGCCTTGTTTGGAGGGAGGGGCTACATGAGGGTAGGAGGGGCTACAGTAGGGAGTGAGCAGAGAGGGATGGGTGCTGGTGTTCTTGGTCAAAATCGCTCTCTTCGCCAAAGTTACCAACTGCAGTTTTTAAGTGTAATTATTAGTTCCATTTGGCATATACTGCCATGGTGTTAGATTCATGTAGTTGAAATTGCATTCATGGCCAACTAACTAGCAGCCATAGACACATCATAAGAGACACTTAAATAAGCTTCATTAACATGTTGCTTCTGGCAATGTAGCCAACCATTAAAAATATTAGTGATCTTTGGTGCTTTTACCGAATAGCAAATATGTCCATTTGTGTACCGAAAGCTACTTGAGTTGACAGTAAAGGAATAAACCACTAAAGGCCCAGTCGTGCAAAAAATAAATGAATGAAAATTCAGTGATATGTAGTGAAATTGCCAGAATCTGCAAAAATCTGAAATTTTGATCATACCGCCCCGCATTATCATACGGTATTTTAAAAAGAATGTAAAGGGACACGAGTTTCACTTTTAATTGCAAATTTTGTCACCACATTCCCTTGCTAAGGGAAATAAAATACAAACCAACAGCAAACTGGACTCCCAACTGGATGTCCACGTGTTTATCAGCAAATCGAGTAGCAGCAGATGTATTTGCGCATCTGTGCACACAACTGGACTCACCGCGAATATCTGCATAGAGGTGGCTGACAGTGAAGCGGTCCTTGCCATCTGGGCCCCATGCGATCCTCTCAGCCATCAGGTAGAGGGTGCCGTCTTGTTTCTTCTGACGGACTCGCTTTACCACCAACAGCACTTCCTCAGACGAGGCTGCCATATCTAAACCAGGACATAAAATTAGAGGGCTGTGTCATCAAAGATTGGACTGTTCTCATTAAGTATACACAAGTACTGGTGCACCTTGGCACCTGCAGGTGAAAAGGCTCCAAAAGAAGATTATAATTCAGTGCCAAAATTTTTTTCAGTGTCGTCAACAAATCATAAGATCAGTCATCACTAAATTTCGTACATCACACCTCTGGACTAAGCTATAAAAAAAAAAAAACTAAACTTTCACGTTTGACATTGTTAATGGTTCTGCTACAATAGGGCATCAAAGTTCTTCAAATGCTATGAGCGGGACTTTAAAGTCCAAGTAAAGTGAAATCAGTGACTTGCTTCTCAACACATTACGCATGCCAGAAAATAATTGCTGGAAACATATGAAAAGACTGCAAACTAATCTAATACTCAATTGTGGAGTTGAACCGTTTAAGTTTTAGCCAATTTTATTTTCCGGATTTTCTGGGCGGGGCTAAAACATGGCTTGATGACCCACTGAAGCCATCATTAACATAATCCTGCCCTAACGCTATATAAAATCTAGAATGCATTGCATCAGTGGGTATCCGCTCAATCACAAAGTAGCTACAACCACACACCACACACTCTGTATTTGGTGGAGTAGCCAGCCAAGTTACCACAGTTCAGTTTTCTAGCTAGCAAGTCAGCTTTGTCACTTCCAGTCTCCTGAAAATGCATCTTCCCTGAATGTGGGAATTGAAGCCTCGGTGACCCCATTGCAATTTCTGAAAAATAGTGCCACGGGCACTGTAGCTCACCTGGACATATGTAACCTTTGAAAGATATCAAATATTAGTTTTTACGTATGTATTTTATTTTCATAAGTGACAATGTGAAAGGGCCAAAGTGGCACATTTACATAGTTCTCTTGCTACATACACATTACATGTGTAATTGAAGTTATATTACACATAGTACACAGTGCTGAAGACTACACTGGTGATACGAGCAGTCAGGTGGACGTGTATCTGACCCCTTGCTTCCCCCGGATCTTGATCGTCGCTCTCGTCCAATCAGAATCCCATCCGGTTTCAAAATGACAAGATGGTGCTGGTCAATTCTTGACAAGAGAGGCCTCCTTTTCAGTATTCTGAAACCAATGGGTGACGTCACGCTTACTTTGTCCATATTTTATATACAGTCTATGGTTTAAAGTTTTAACAGAAAAAAGTAAGTAAGTAAGTATGGCGAGACCAACGGTCCAATATAAAAATTTCTCAAAATCTGTCAAATAGGTTTTTGGGGTTGCTGCCAGCCACCAATGTACCAAAATTCAGCTCAATGGCTCTAAAACATGACCGTCCAAATCGGATCAGAAAATTTCATATATAGTTTGGTGTCCTCATTGGTAGGAACATATGCATGCCAAGTTTCACCTTCATAGCTGCAGTGGTTTCAGAGGAGATGATGTCCGAAGTTATAACCGAAAAAAGTGGGTGTAGACATGACAGGCATATTTGAAATCAGATCAGAAAGTTTTATATAAAGTTTGGCGTCCTCATTGGTAGGAACATGCAGGCCAAGTTTCACCTTCATAGCTGCAGTGGTTTCAAAGGATAAGATGTTTAAATTTATAACAAAAAAAGTGAGTGTGGCCAGAGAACAGGGGGTCAAATTTTAAAATTTCCACAAACTCTGTTATGTTTTTGGGCTTGCTGCTAGCTACCAATGTACAAAATCTTAGCTCAATAAGCTGCAAAAATGACCGCCCAATGGGCCCATATGGCGTTTTCAATATGGCCACCATGGCGGCCATATTTGAAATCAGATCATTAAGTTTTGTTCGAAGTTTGGTGTCATCACTGGTAGGAACATGCATGCCAAGTTTCACCTTCATAGCTGAAGTGGTTCCAGAGGAGATGTCTAAAATTATTGCAGAAAAAAAGTGGGTGTGGCCATGGCAGCCATTTGAAATGGATCAGAATGTTTCTATATAGTTTGGTGTTCTCATTGGTAGGAACCATCATGGGTGCAAGTGGAAAAATTTTTTTTGACTAAACATATTTTGGCATGGGTGAGGTGACAAGCGCTGAAGGCGCGAAGTCCCTAGGGGCGCCCTAGGGCACGCCCCCCTGGAAAATTTTTGAAAAATGGTCAAATTCGGTGCATTCTCAGGGCAGTTTGGCTAAGAATTTGAGATTATAAAAGCCACTAAATTGTGCCAATGTTTAATGCATACCTTTTAAAAAAATGTAAGGGTATTGAGGCAAATAGTGTCTTGTGGGAAGACACAATGAACTCTTATCAGATTACATGAATAAAAAGATAACATTTTTGAAATGTGCATTATATTACAATACAGAGCTACAACAGTAAACAAAGTAATGTAAGCAATCAATTTATGTAAATTTGCTTCACTTGCTCTCTAATTTTGATTTTTTTCATTATACCAGAAAGAATATTATTTAAGATATTCCAGTCACTTGAGTTAATTCATGTACAAAATTAAACAAACTGTACTGTATGTGCAAGTGTGATTAAACAACACTCTAGAAAAGCTCTGACAAGTTCTTAGGTAAATGGCCCTCTGTTTAGATCAAGCAGCAAATATTATCTTCCACAATGATAATAATATGCTATCAGATTATAGTGATGGAAGTATCATTTTTAATATCAGTCCATTAAATTCATTGATATTGCAGTGTATTGGCATTGATGTAGAGCAAGGGTGCCCAACCTTTTTGGAGCCAAGATTTACTTTTAAAGTTGGCTATGCATCGAGATCTACTGATCTGAGTTGGCTGTTTTCATGCAAGTTTCTGTGTACTTTGGTATGGAAGGCTGTCATAGATAAAACATTGGGCTAATATCTCCCTGATATTTTCAATTTAGCCTAATAAATTATTTGCTGTCATTTACCCAAAAGTCTTGCTAGACCTACCATGCTTAGCATAGAAAAAACACATAACTAATATGGAAAAGTGGCGTTGCCCCTTTAAGAAACTTGCCCCTTTAAGATTCGGGACTTTTTCTAAGTTTTTTATTTTGCACAAACACGTTGCCTAAAAACGCGGGTGCATAACTGCTAGCTCTAGCTATTAGATTAAAACTATGCTACAGTCTGCTAACTAAAACTACCATCGTCTTCGAACATGTTGTAAACCCTCTACCGCATTCAAAATTCGATCCGAAATAAACATCACACTAATATTCACGTACAGGAGCACTTTTCATAAACGTGGATTTTTCTAAAAATGAACGGTTGGGGAGATTTTCGATCGGACGCTTCGCCTGACCTTAACATTACCGTTACACACCAATGCATAGCAACAATTTCGCAACGTTATCAAAAATCCCCGTACATATAAACGTTATGGTGATATGTGATTATATTCCACGCTTGTGCACATTTTTACTGACCTAAATGCGTCTACGGCTTCCTCATTAGTCTCCACAAACAAGTAGCACTTCTAGCCTCGAAATACTTCCCCTAGTGGCGGCAACATAAATTAAGGTGTTCCAATGAGAAATCTGGGAGGCTCCATGGTGAGATGTTACTAAGTGAGCAAGAGCAGGTCATTATTTTTCTTCCACCACCACTGCGCACCTGCACAGCGCTGAATAACGGACTTTGACGGAACCAAGAATTCATTATTGACGGAAATCCGTCTGTAGACGGAGATCTTGCACCCATGGACTTTCACATTCATAGCTGCAGTGGTTCCAGAGGAGAAGATTTTTGAAATTATAACAGAAAAAATAGGACCAAGGGTCCTGTAGCTTACTGGCAAGTAGTCTTATAGTGATGATACAAGTTATGAAAATTTCATGTGAAGTTTGACATTTGAATCAATGAAAATCAATGTCAAGGCCACTAAATAAAAGTTCATACATTTATAGGACCTCCTGTAATACAAACACAATCTTAAACTCTGAAGCAGTTTTGGTGATACAAGTCATTGAAAATTCAATACGTCAATTGTGAAATTAAAGGTCACAGAATGTCAAGTTGCGTTCAACAAATGGACTTCATATATGACTGTCTAAATGTCTCTATACAAACCTTGGCTCAATCGGTGACCATTTTGGTGATACAAGTCATTGTAATTTCACTGTCAAGTTTGACCCTCAAAAGGTCACTGAAAGTCAAGTTGAATGTCACCAAATGAAAGTTCATACATGACTTCCTAGATGTCAGTGACACCAACCTAGGCTCCTTCTGTGACCATTTTAGTGATACAAGTCAATGAATTTTCACTAGGTCACATTTGACCTTTGAAGGTCAATACGAAGGTCGCCAATTGAAAGTTCATATATGACTTCTGATATGTCTCTAATACAAACCTAGACTCCATCTGTGACCATTTTGGCAATACAAGTCATTGTAATTGTATTATGTCAAGGTTCACCTTCAAAGGTCACCAACAGTCAAGTTGAATGTCACCAAATGAAAGTTCATATGTGACTTCCTATGTCAGTAACACAAACAAAGGCTCCATCTGTGACCTTTTCAGTGACAGAAGTCATTGAATTTTCTCTTGGTCAAGTTTGACCTTCGAAGGTCAATATGAATGTCACCAAATGAAAGTTCATATATGACTTACTATACGTCTCCAATACAAACCTATACTCAATCTGTAACGATTTTACTGATACAAGTCATTGAAATTTCACTGTATAGTTTGGCCGTTCAAGGTCACTGAAGGTCAAGTTCAAGGTCACCCAATGAAACTTTATACATGACTTCCTATATGGCCACAATACAAACTGAAACTAACCATTTTGCTGATATAAGTCAGTGAAATTTCACTGTGGCGTTTGGGCATTCAAGGTCACTGAAGGTCAAGTTCAATGTCACCAAATGAAACATCATACATGACTTCCTATATGCCCGCAATACAAACCTAAGCTCTATCTGTAATAGTTTTGGTGATAGAAGTCATTGAAATTTTAGAATGTGAAGTTTGACCTTCGAAGGTCGCCGAAGGTCAAGTTTAAGGCCACCAAATGAAAGTTCATACATGACTTCCTATAGTGTTCAATGCACATATGTTCCCAATCTTCAATATTTTCAAGCCTAGAAACCTTTGAAAATTGGAACATTTTGCTTGACCTCAAGTTTGACCTTTCTAGGTCATCTGAGGTCAACTTTAACACAGCCAAAATATAGGGCATATATTACTTCCTATATGTCAGTAATACAAACCTAATCTCTATCTGCAACAATTTGGCCTCCACAGGCCATCTTGCATATTCATAAAGTACAGAGCCCCCAATAGACCCACTTCCGTCGATTCAATCAAAATGGCGCTCGCACTGTACATTGACGGTACCAAAGTAAGTTGATTGCCTGATTTAGAAAAAAATCTATCAGGCAGTTTTTGAGAAATAATTTTTTTAAATTTCTCAGTCCTATCTTTAACATTGGAGCCAAAATTTCAAGGGCCCATGAAATGGACAAAAATGATTCAATCAAAAATCCGAGAAAAAAGTCTGGAGATATGGTCTAGTAGTATGTTATTGCAAATTTACACGAAAATTCATCAGGCCAAAAAAAAGAAAAAAAATGTTCTGGACGACGGACGCCACACCACGACAATATGGGCCGGTAAGCTAAAAACTGGGTGTGGCCAGGGATCAAAGGTCAAACCAGGGTTTCTGCTACATGTAATTGAACGTGGTGCACCGCCATGGCGAATAAAAGCCGCCACGCCTATGTAAAATGACTTTACATAAACTCCAAAAATCCTAAGGACAATCAGGTGTCGCCAGTTCTCCTTGTTAAGTTAAAGTAGGAATTCAAAGGAAAAACTGAAATATGGCCATTTTGACATCAATGGAAAGCTTAGAACGCAAAGACTGCAATGTAATGTCATTCCGTCTCATTATTGATACGACAAAATGGAAACACATATGAAACAACATTACTTTATCGAGCGTGCCGTGAATACTTCCGTGATTCTAGGAAAGAGGCCCATTTTGGGTGACGTCACATACGGGTTTTACAAGCTCTGCTCTGTTACATGCTAATAGAAATACTATGTCTCTCTCTAAGCTTTATATTTTGTTAAAGGTTAAAATTGAGTCGTACTTTACTTGAGAAGGATAAATTATAATGGATAAACATGTATCAGTCTTTTTTATATATAAACTCATATTTTTCTATATAGGCCTAGTACATTGAAGATTAACATGGACATATAAACGATCTGACAGAAATCCTGTAAATACGGGGAAGGCAGGGTTTCCTCCAGGATTTTTACCTCCGCCAAACAAAGTTGGCAGGAGGTTATGTGATCGCCAGCGTTAGTTTGTTTGTCTGTCTGTCTGTTTGTTTGTTTGCAAAATAATTCAAAAAGCTATGAATGGATTTTGATGAAATTTTCAGACAAGGCTGGTATTACGACAAGGAACAGGTGATTAGATTTGGGCATATCTAAGCCAAAGTACAGCTGAGATATACGCCAAAGTTCAAGATTTCAAGTCTTTCCAATGGGCCGGAGTTCCCATCGCCGTGCTTTTGGGTTTTGCTGCCACCTGGCGGAGGTCTGCGCACTCTGAGTGCTTTTCTAGTTTGAAACAGTGGCGGAGGGCTTCAGCGTCGGGTCAAAACTCAGCGTTATCAGGTGTGGCCAGTTTTCATTAATCAGCACGTAGGCGATGTAATAATTGAAGTCTATGTGCGCAGAGGTTTATCTGTTTCACGTGCGTCACGGTGGATTTCACATATAATATGAAAACAGATTATGACTCCGGACTCCGGAATTGGAATTAAATAATCATGAAGATACAGTAAAACGCAGTATAACTGCGTGCATAAATGGAGCAGCTCCATGTCCACGGGCGTCTACATATGCGCAGAGGGGTTAAACAGCATCCACATTTCCCTAACTTGTCTTTTTCAAGCGTCTTTGTCCTTCCCACCAGGAATGCATGGAGAGACACAAGGAAACCACGTGAGGAGTGAAGATACAAGGGATCCTTTCCTCTGAAGCGGCACATGAATCCACGTTAATTTCTGATGATGGCACATAACTGGATCAGCTGCCAGGGTCTGTCATTACTGACTGACCTCAGGGTTTTCAGCTTAAAGTCTTCCAGGTAGGCTGCCCATTTGTATCCTCATTCATGGCTCCTCAGAGCTCTCTCCTCGCAGCAGAAATAAGGGCTTTGAGATGACCTGTAAGGTGACCGATTCAGAACAACTTCTTGTTCAATCCAGGAGCAATGATATCAAATAAGAGATTTAAGATGTACCCCATGACTTCTAGTTCTCAGATCCTTTCCAAAGCAGATCAAGCGCACCTGATTAAATAAAAACAAAGAACATTATAAGAAAAATATAAAATGCAAAATTAATAAGAAATATGGGACAAAGACAATGTAAAAACCCAAGGAGATTAGATGATAAGAGCGCCATAGAAAAGAAATAGTGGGAGTACTATCCTAAGGACTGTAGTTTACAAGCAAGACGTGCATAGGACTACTAAACGCTAAAAACACACCTTGGTAAATTCGCTAAGACTAAAGCAAGTAGTACCAATAAGTAATAATTAAGCAGCTAAAGGCTGTTACTGTGTTTTAATTAAGTCACTAAAAAGTCAAATTGGTCCCTTTCATCTACGAGTGGTGGCAGGTGGATTGAAAATATTAAACGCCAGTTAGATGACCTGAATTGCAGGATGTGCTAAAAGTGAGCACAGAAGCTCAAAGAGTGATTTTTTATTTTACTTTTCAAATTACGCAATGAAAACATTGGTCTTAATTTACCATGTTACTGCTGCAGCACTGCAGAGAGAAGAACGATGTGTGTTACTCTGCCAATGGATGATTACAATCTTTGCAAACCTTGATAATTAAGCAAGATGATAGAAAACTGGTCATGACTTCAAATTAAAGAGGACCCATTATGCTACATTTCCAAGTTTAAATTATGATCTTGGACTCCCCTAGAGTACTCCTGATCAAAGTCCAAAAAGGGGTCCTTATTTAGCTCATACTGCCATCCTCAAAAAACCCCCTTTGTAGTCCATTGAAGTCTCTGCCTGAAACGCCTCGTTTGGGTGGCTCTTCCGCTATGGCCCTCCCTCCCCGTGTGCCCACTTTCTTCTGATTGGCCAGCTCTTTGGAGGGCGGAGCTGGGCGGGACTCGGCAGAACACAGTTTTCCGGGTCCACCTCCCTAGTGTGAAACATGAGACGCGTCTGTATCCTGAGCTCAGAAAGGCAGGAAATACCGCAATCAAATGCAGCATAGTTCTAGCCAGGCCATTTCAGCGTACCCGGTACGCTGACGAACGCAGAAGTCGCATGCCGGGACACTGGAAAAATCCACCGCTAAGCAAAAAATTGCTGCCAGTACGTTACAGATAGGTCACCAGTACCAGTATCAGAAACACGGATGGCTTCAGACTGTACCGATCGACCTAGTTTTATCGATTATGTGAAGATAGGCCCGTATAGCCGCCGCTGTCGCAAGTAGCCTAACCTGTAAAGGCATAGCACATTAGGCTCAGTTTTTTTTTTTTTTTTGCACATTAGGCTCAGTACTAGTTAGCGTGCGAACAGCCGATCATGGACGCTTGGCTGGTTCGTCCACCTCCTGGGACTAGTTCCCAAAATGAAACAAGTGCCGCAAATGTCTCGACATCAGAAAGTTAGGAAGACGATGATGCAATCGTCAGAGTAGAGCCTAGTAGCAAGCGAAAGCCATCAACGACGGCGGATCTTGCTTGAGCAAGTGAATATAGCCAGCTAGAATTAGCTCCAGGAAATGTCTATTTAACTGTCCAAAGGATACTGATATTTTCTGACACTTTGCAGTCTCTTCCGTTTAACATGCACAATTGGCACAGTTTAAAATAATCACAGAAACTAGGTAGCCATATACTTCGGAGATACTGATATTGCAAATTGGTCATTTCACTGGCGTCAAATTAGCCACAAGTAATTGGACTAAGATGTCTTCACCAGAAGCACAACACTTCCTATCAGATATAAAATATTGCATTGTGATTGACTATGAAGTTAGATTGGCTACTGGAATTGACATTCATATTGTGACTTAACAGTCCAGTAGCTTGATTACTGGCAGCAGGCTAAATTGTAAATTCATGCCAATTGCCTTACTTATATTGACTAGCTACAAGCACGTAGCAAAAAAATATAATATTGTTGCTAGCTCGTCATTTTAGCCATAGGTATCATTCCAATATCAATTAACATTTCTCAGTTAAACTTGCTGCCGAATCAGTATGTGCAGACCTTTGTAATGTGTGTTTAGCGACCTTGCCATGACATAGCTAGCGAACTGTATACCGTTCACTAATAGTTCTTGCTCATCTTAATGCATGGTCGAAGTAAGTCGTGTCTCTTACACCTAAATACTTTGAATTGTCTCCCTCTGCAGCTGCTGGTAAGGAAATGCTGCGGGTCCACTGTGCATTTACAGAGGGCTCCGCTCCAAGCAATAGTAATTTCAAATGACAGTAAAATTGTCTAATCATATTTCCCCTATGAATGGGAGGGCGTTATTATCGCCTCTTGTTATCGCTAATGTTATGACAGGTTCCGCCCACTGTCCCCCAGGCGAATCACAAGCTAGCGAAATTTATAAAAAAAAAAAAAAAAAAAAATCGGCGGTAAACAACCTAGCGAGCTGGCCTGAGTTGTTGGTTCATGATAGCTGTAAATATCGTTTCGAGTTTATGAAGAACGTTTTCTAGATTAATATTCAATGAGAAGTTTGAGTTGCTCACATTGGGAAATCTTACACCAGACCTTAATTTGATGCAAAAAAACCAAGGCTTTTGAGAGGCATTTCAACACCAGCAATTATGCGCGATGCCCATGGATGAAGGAGGAAAATCTGTATTGCTGGGATTGGGTCCTGGGCCAAAACTGGACTCTCTGACTGGGTGAAAAAGGCAATTCAGTGATCACGAAACGGTAAGCTATTTATAGGGCTCTGTGCCAAGTGATTTTTGTATTTTTGCCATCGCTGCCAGTGTTTTGTGTATGTTACAAAATTTATTTGGGAAAAAAATTATACAGCATTGCTGAGATGGTGAAATAGATTAACCGGTAATACAGCATGATGCTTTTACCCAAATTAACTTTACAGGGGAAACGGAATGAAAATTTTGGCCTCTGAAATAATTTTTGTCACCTCACTGATGCATAAGAACACAGCGTTAAAAATTCATTAATTAGATCCTCCTGACTCCTTCGGCGTGCGATACGTCTTGTTAACAAACATTGACGTCATATTCAGCCATACGCATTAGCGTGTCTGCAAGATTAAGTGTAAATCAGTACAACAAAACAGGGGAAGTATGGCATCCTGCAGTTGTGGAACAGATTCGGCAGTCTCTGAATATGTACAAAACCTTACAACCTTACAAACATTAGCAACAGTAACTTGGCTTCATTAGCCATAGTGCTAATGAATTTAATACAAATAAAGTTTTGAGGCATGGAATTTAATATGAACTAATGATTTTCTGGTCGAGCTTAGCATGAATTTATCAATATCAGTGCAGTTGAACATCAGTGGTCACTGGTAACCTCTCCAAACACAAAACATGCCTCTCTCCATAATAAAGTTTGGAGTTTTGTCCATTTTTCTTCAGCACACATACTCATTCAATAAACAGCGGATTAAACGGTCAGAACATTCACCCTGCAATGAAAGCTACCAGTTCCCACTTCAGAGCTCACAAACTCATTTCAACACTTATAAGGAACAAGTACAACTCACAAACTCAGTAATATCTGAATTCTGAAATATACCTTATTTTAACAGAACAGACATTCCACTTTCAGGGAAGATCAAACAATATATACCTCCCTAGAGTCAACAGAACAGTGCAATGAACGTACCAGGGGGTCCACCCAAATGCATGGGCTGTTCACGTTTTAAACAGCTAAGAAATGTCGGCATTCGACTTTGTTGAATACGGTACACATTCCAAAACAAAAAGAAAAAGTAGCAGCCTAACATTTTTCATGAATCCCTCCTCCAGAGACCGATGTATTCAGCAGAAGGAACCCTCCGGTCCTGTTTCATTCGAAATAATTCCCATTGACCATGTCCTTATCTCATTTAAATCCTGTAAATGTAACTGAACACTTCAAGGCCAGTTTTGCGAGTCTTTTTTTCTATAAATCGCGTCTTATTCAGCCGTGCAATATGCGCAACGTAGACAGGATACAACCGAGCTCAATTTTGATCTAGCTCAATTTTGGGTGTGGCCATTTTGGGCGTGTCTGGCAGGGGTACCCCACCACCAAAAATGTCTGGCAGTGGTCATTCATGATACCTGGAGTTATGCTGGGCATTTTACAACAGGTTCCAAGTGGTAACCTTATCACCTGATCTAGCTCAATTTTGGGTGTGGCCATTTGGGGCATGTCTGGCAGGGCTACCCCACCACCAGAAATGTCTGGCAGTGGTCATTCATGATTCCTGGAGTTATGCTGGGCATTTTACAACAGGTTCCAAGTGGTAACCTTACGAGCTGATCTAGCCCAATTTTTGGACCCCTTATTTTTGGGTATGGCAGACCCCTCCCACCAATGAAAATGTCTGGCATCATTAGTCCAAGTATGTAGAAGTGGTATGTAATTAATTGAGAGTGATTTCAAGTGGTAACCTCTTGGAATGATCTAGCTCATTTTTTGGGTACCATTAAAGCGGTCCCCATGACCACACCCACCAGGGGGGACCCGGCATACTTCTAGATCCTTGGTCAGGGGTCCTTGCTGGGTGTTGTGAAACTATTAGAAATTGGTAACCTTCCCAACTAGGCTCAACCCCCTGGGCTCCTGCTCTATATCCTGTGTCGAATTATCCTTTATTGACAAAGCTGTCTTCGGTGAAATGCTGAGCGCAAACAGCTAACGTTCCCTTTTTGGCCATGGCTATTTGCTGCCAGCAAACAAAAAAGCTACCCACTGATTTCTGGTGGCATCGTCTTTTGGAAGAGAAATACGAGCTTTTCTTCGCGTCCAAAAGTAAACGGACAAGCAGCTTTCGGAGAGATACTGACAAAACTGTACCTCAAATTATCTGCGGTTCTTCTTTTGCATTTCCAAAAGTGTAGACGCTACTAAGGCATAGTATGATCTGCGATTGTTAGTGCCTGCTAGAATAGTTTCCAGTGTGGGCAGGTCCAGCACCGTAATTGGTTCTGGCTAGGTCTGTATCAGGTTTTCCCAGATCTCATGAAGATCTCGGGACGAGCTGCTCAGAGAGGAAATCATGTTCACGAAATAACAGTGCATTCTCGTTTGTTTGTTTGACAACCACTGCGCTAAACAGTCGAGCCTGTTGGCAGTGCGGGCACCTATCTCCATCGCTGATCGGCGACGAGGATATATCACTGTTAGCAGAAAAACTTGCTTGGTGAAAAGCTAATTAATGCTGATGTCCAAGCATGCTTAACACTGGGATATTGCGTGTTGCTAAGGGCTGAATTCGGAATGTCAACCAGCTTGTCAAAAATGATCTTCTCGCAATGGTGGTTCAAAAATGTCCAAAGTGGCGTTTTTTGCATTTTGCGATAGTTGTGAGTAGATAAAATGATGCAGGCAAGCTGTATGTGTTGTGTATGAGTTTTCGGAAATTTATGCTCCCTTTTATTGTGACCGTTCAGAATTATTCGACGGGGCGCTTATTCTAAGCTGTTGTAGAGCGTGTGTTTGCTTGTGTGTATGAGCGCACAAATGTGTGAGTTATATGTCAGAGATGTATATTGTCTTACTGATAGCTGGTCTTTATTCTTTTTGGTGACGCAATTTCTGTATAATTTTATTGAATATATGTAAGCCTCTCTATGATAAAAGTATTTTGTGCTATAATAGTCATGAATTGAAACTGCAGTTACAAGTGATTGTTGATGCATTATTGCATAGAAAGTAAGCAGGGCTGATGTTGCGCAGATGGGACAGGTCAGTAGTGTAATTGTAATGGTAGCCACTTGGCGCGGCGATGATTGGGGGGTGGGTCTTGAAAAAAGTGGTAGCCCCAGGGCCCATGGTTCTTTAATGCGGCCCTGGTTGTACTATCAATTCTTTCGCAAAACAAGTAATAAGCCATGTGCAATAGCGTTAAATGGTTTCATCTACGCCAAAATTTAATGAAATTTAATGAAACGCCGTTTTACTTCTATCATGCAGCAATTTAAGGATGACTGACGCTCTCCTTAGCCGTAAGGTTAGTCCACGCAGCCATGATGCCTGTACATATGCGTTGCCCACACTAGGCGTCCTCCACCACAGCTTGCAGACCTTCACTAAACCTGCAATTATCAACTTCAAAGACGTGATGTCTACAATACAAATTCATAAAAGTATGTTCAGGAGCTAAACACGACAAGAGATATCCTTGATATGTCCGTTGTTCGAGCAGAAACAGATTAGTCAACTAGCCATGGATTACATGGCTGATCGGTAGCAAGCTAATGCTAGTATTTTTTACGTTCTGTCATGTACATTGTTGATGCAATCATATTGTATTAATTGGCCAAGAACTCTACAATTTACCTGCGGATTAACTCGCTTTGCAGATCCCATTTTTGACATCTAAAAATTTAAACGCATGGTTAGCAACGTGATTTGCAAGAAGCAGCAAAATAGCTAGTTACCTGGAGGAGGGCGGAAATTGTGGAAAATGCTCCAAAAGTTCTGCACCAGGTCAATCAAATTTCTTCTTACTCCAGCTCCATAGCAGATCCCTTTCTTCACCGTTGCGGTCACTCGTATTTATCCTGCCCTAGTTCACGTGGATCTGAAAGGGACAGCTTGGTGTGCATTGCACACATAAGTTCTAGCTAGCGAGCTACATCTCGTAATCGTACATCTTGCTCCATCATCTCTTCTTATAGGCAATATCCATCTCCTCCTTATGTCGTCGTCGATGGGAGAACCGAGAAAAGAAAGGTAGGGTTGCCCCTTTTTCGAGTTTCAACGGTATGGGCCGAGGAACAGCCGACTACTTTACTTACACTCTACCATTTTTGATTCATGGAGGAGAATCAAACTAGCGGAAGGAAGTCTACCCTCCTTCCAGTTTACAGACCCGGAAATGTGAAACAGGCCAATTGATGCAATGAAACTTTAAAAAGACGAAACTGAATTATAATACAACAAGGTAAAAATAATGAACATTTTATCAAATGACTGATTCTATTTAATATAATTAACGTAAGCATCACATCGAACCACAAAACACTGACGTTTGCTAGTTAGCGAACAGCAAGCAAGCCAAGTTAGCTCTGTCGAAATGGACAGAAATCATGCTTCACACGCAAGAACCCGTCACTGTTAGCTAGCTAATTAATAAGCTTGATTCCGTGGCTTCGTTCACAAGCTTAACGTGGACCCCTTAGCTTGCAAGCTCACTAAACCAGTGGCTGATATATTCCCAAACCATGACGTTCGAATCCAATTTTTCATTTTAACTGGCTATCATTGTCAAAATAATTAGCTAGCTAGCTAGCTAGCCAACTCACATTTCAGATGACTTTGCTAGCTTGCTAACATAGTCCAGTTTCAACGCGAAGTTAACTTAACGTTACTTGCGAACATCAAGTTAGCTTCACATTGTGTACTAAAAGGCTAACTCACCCGCCGCTGGAAAATAGCCTGCTAACACCCCCTTCGTAATTCCAAGGTGTAGCTAGCAGTGAACTCGGATTATGCAGAATTGCCTGATTCCGGACTCTTCTCTTGCTTAAGCAAGGATACTTCCCAGACGTAGCAGCAACCGCCGCCGTCTTTTTCGCTCTTCTTCTTCTTTGTTGAGTTTTGTATACCTATCACAACTAATTGGTGCATTACCGCCACCAACTGATATGGAGTGTGGATCAAGTGGTCGAGTATCATTCCTAAAAAAAAATTATTAAGTCAGTCATTCTAAAATACTAAACCATTATTTCATGACACTGACTTCTCGAATCCTTTTGTTGGATATCTATTAAATAAAAGCATATTTTTACCTTTCCCAAGTTTTCAGTCATATGCCTTCTCTCTGCTTCATGTCTCTCGCAGTATTTCAGCACATGCTCTATTGACTCTTCGTGCCCACAGTGGTCACATCTACCTGTATGGTGTCTGCCCATTTTAAATAATGTACTGTTAAGTCCAGTGTGTCCAAATCTTAGTCTTGATATTAGTGTCTCCTCTCTCCTGTTCCTTCCTGCACACCTAATTTCTCCCTCTTTCCTTTGAATTCTATAAAATCATCTTGCTGTCTTCTCTTCCTCCCACTGCTTTTGCCATCTTTCTTTCAACCTCTGCTTCATAATGCTCTTTATTTCTGTCTTGCTGATGCTAACTGCCAACTCATTGTAACGATTTCTTGTAGCCTCCTTTGCAATCTTGTCTGCCATTTCATTCCCTTTGACACCAATGTGTGCTGGTACCCATAAAAATCTTACTGGTAAGCCTGTATCCCACTTGGGTTGCGACTGTTTGGCGACATTTGCGGCTGTCATTCTGCAGAATGTCTGCAGAATTTTTGTGTGTTTGTGGAGGTCCTCATGTTGTCACGGGAATTTTGAACATGTTCAAAAATTTGTTGGCGACAACTATGGTCGCCAAGGTTTTGAAATGTGCGCCAAATTGTCTGCAGAATGTCTTCAGATTGTCTTGAGAATAAGGGGGCAAAAATTAATGAAACAATCACGAAATAGTCAGCAGAATGTCTTCACAATGTCTAAAAAATGTCTTCAGAATGTCATCAGACATTTATAAGACATTTTGAAGACTTCTTGCATAATTCCCTCCCATTCTGTGCATGCGCAGTCAGTAATGCCATCTTGACAACATCAGACACGAAAGTACATGCCGAGACAAATCTGTTGTATTTGATTCAATGGGACTGCAACTCTATTCGCGTACTTAGTCTTGAAACAGTCGCCAATTTCAAGTCTGCAAACAGTCTCGAATTATCGCAGCCCAGTGGGATACAGCCTTTAGACCCATCATTTGAATTCTGTATAGTTTGTTGTATCTCTATCAAAATGTCTGACGTGCATTCTGAATGACTGTACTGTCAACTGGTTAATGATGCGCTTGAGTTTGAACAAATGATTGATCTCAATGGTCTTGTCTCTTCTATCCAATGCACTGACAACAATACTGCAAGCACTGTCAGTGCCCTATCCGTACCCCCCTGCCCTATTGATTCTGCTCTTTCGCAAAAGTTCTGCGCATGTGCATTGTTTAAATCATATTTACAACACTGCCCGATGTGTTCCATGCATGCGTAGAACCCTTCACCAATTGGATTGGCGATTCAAGTGTTAGTTAAAGGCGCACTATGCAAGTTTGTTTACTTTCTGCGCGATTATATTTTTATCTCAATTCGCTGACATCTCTCCACGATCCGCTAGCTGCCTGCCCCGAAATTCACTGTAAAAAAAACCCGGGCTCTGGAGACTGCACAGGCGTCACAAACTGCAAATAAACACAAGCGGCACAGGCTGTGCCCCATAACATAACAAACCGTCCCGGCCAATCACTGACAAGAGTTGACAGTTATGGAAGCTTGGGAAGGAGGGAACTATGGGAGGGAGGGGTGGGCTACCTCTGTTTTGTTTGAGTTCAAATGTTAACAGAAGTGAAAGTAACCAAACTTGCATAGTGCACCTTTAAGTGAAAGAGACAGAGATTGCATCTCAAGTCTCTTAAATTGCAACCTCGTTCCCCTCACTTGCGTCCTATCCTTGCATCTTAGTCCATCCCCCCGAGGATGCATGGAGGAAACAGGGGAGAGGACACAAATGCTGAATCACGTTTCACAAACAGAATTTTCAGTTTCATAAATGCCATTTTTTTTCACAAACGGAAAACGATATTTTTGCAAATACACATATATTTGAAAAAGTTACCATACAAGTTACAAATAGGAAATTTGTGTTTGTTATATGAAGCGACGCTCGTTTCTGATGACGGCCTCTGCAGGATCTGTTGGAATATGATCCGCGGGATTGGCACGCATGTAAACCGTGAATTAATCGCAAAATTTAATCATCAAAGTGCGAAATACAGTTTGACCGCCGCATGCAATATACTAGTAAAACCGCCATAGTGTAGCCTAAATTTTAACTGCAGCAGTTTTTAAAAGTGTGATTAAAATGTTTTCATTAAATATTTAAGTATTTACGTTCTCCAGTTACTGGCTCCCCCTGAAATTTTGTTGCATTGTGCGCGACCCTATTGATAGTAGGGTAGAGTGGGGTAAGACGCCCCTGAGGGTAAGATGCCCTTTGCTGATAATGCAATTTCAGCTGTGCCCAGTACGTGGCTCTTGACTTAGACAAATCCACTTCCACCTGGAGGGAAATCCTGAGCAACAGATGAGTCAACAGAGCAAGTGACATGTGAGTACTCAAAGTATTTGTGTTTTTACTGTCTTATAAAAAATGACTGAATGAATCATTTTGCCACAAGGATTTGAATGCTCCAGGAGTCTGCAGGACATGTCAGTGTAACTCATTGATGCCTTCTCTATGCATAAAAGGAGGTCCTGTGTGGTGATAATAGGAGAAATTGGGGTTTATGAGCCAAAACCAATATGGTAGTGCTGGGGGTAAGATGCCCCTAGGGAAGGAAGGCATCTTACCTCATTTTGAGTCGTATTAATTCTGTTTTATGAGTTTTTTCTAAATATTATGCTCTATTTATAGGAAATGTATATCAGACATGATGATTTTTATAAAGAACTTGGGAATGGAAAGTTAAGTGTATCCATACATGTTAAAAGTAGGGCCTTATGGAGTTACACAATAATAAATCATGTATGCATCAATACCCATAAGGGCCTAAGAAATATATTGGGTGAAATGCATTATGCTTACTCTTAATTTTAAAGACTTTTCATGGATACTCATATACTTTCCAAACGCCACATGTTTATCTAATGTGGTGTCTCATATTTTTTAGTAGTCCACAAGATATAACCATCTATTCCTTGATGCATTTAATGCCAACAGTACCTTGCCATCACTTGTACCTTAGTGTTTAGTCAGTTAATAAAACGTTACGATTAGGAGAATGTACCTCTTTCTCTCCCCATTTCTTTAGCAAGGAAATTGTGAAATGCAGTAAAACCAGTATGTATTTGGCTTTACAAGTTATTCTCGATAACATAAAACAGATGGCCATGGGGGGCATCTTACCCCATTCAGAAGGGCATCTTACCCCAGGTGTGGGGTAAGATGACCTTTTAAAAAAAAAAACCAAAAAAAAAGTAATTAAACATTTAAAAATATTTGTATTGTGACTATTTCATAAATCTTTCGAGATGTGGTAGCCAACTTTACATACTATCCATTCAAGCAAAAAAAATTATTAATTTGTGTTGTTTACCTTCAGTTATGAAAATTTCTGCTTAAGGGGGCATCTTACCCCGCTCTACCCTTTATGGCATAGATAAATTAATAGCCTATTTTAAACTCGGGCATTCAGGCTATCTGTACCCTCATCAGAAAAAATCAAACTCCTCCAATATAAAATCCATTTATTTTCATGCGCATCCATGAATCTCAGTTTCTTATTCATTGTAAGCTGTAACAAATAACTTGATGTAGTTTTTCAGATCACAATGGAAACAAAATAAAATCTCTGCAGGGTGCCTAAAGAGCAAGAGAGCGGTGTGTGGAAAATGCACCGTCAATGTGCTGAATGCAGAGGTGTAAAGTCCGGGTTCAGAAAGTTAAAATCCTCCCCAGAACTTTATTCCAACCACCTGGATTTACTTCAGGCAGGAGATAGAGCCGGTATGAGTGATCAGCTCATTCTGTGGAAGGGAGAAAAACTTGGCAGGACTTTTACTTTCTGACCCCTGGATTTTACACTCCTGGCTGAATGTCAGTTGAGGGACACGTATAATCACATATTTATATAGATAAAGGAGGGGTTACGTTACTATGCGATTTTGGACCATAGGGGTTACATTAAGGATCGGAAAAACAAATTATGTATAAATATCCAAATTCCTGTCAAGCTAACTATACTATCAAACACTTCCATAAGATTTTGCGCGATAGTTTCCTTACTTTGCCATGACTTGTACTTGAAGCAATGAGCATAGACGATTTTGTGCAAAATACAGCCATTCAAATAAATATCGATATATGAAGGACCATGAAATAAAAGATAATCTTTCTAATATACCCTTGTGTTTTAGTGAATTTGTATACTATTATGTTGTCAAAGTAGAAAAGAAGTCGCTGGCTGCCGGCAAAATGTTTACGCATGTGAGGTACAAATCGAGCTGAAATTCCATGCACTTGCGCAGTACTGGTATTGCGAATGCGCAGAACCGACCGGGTAGGAGGGACAGATCGGGCACTGGCACTTCTCCTACATACTTCTTCTTTTCCTTCATTGTTGAGTTATATTGGCGCATTACCGCCACCAACTGGTATGGATTGGATAAAGTGGTGGAGTCATCATTCACAACCCCCCCAAAAAAACCACTCAGATCTTCTCAATTAAGCTGGTCATTCAAAAATACTGAACCACCATTCAATAAAGCCCATTACCCACCGGAGGCGTGAGACGCGCGTCAAAAAATGGGTTCCATTCATTTTAATGGACTAACGTCCACTGGCGGCGTGTGAAGCATTTTTTACTTTTCGCCACTGCTCAATTTCTTGAGTGTCAACTCAATAGAAACGCATTTGTCTTTTGGGTTATTTAAAAATTTCGCCTTGTCATGGTTAGTGGCATACATTTAGCAGAAACCTCACGTAGTTGTCGAAACCGGTATAACCGCTTTTCAACCAAGTTACGGTTTTTGAAGGGAAATCAATTATTTTGCGGGCATTTAAGTTATTAAGCGATCTACAGTTAGATTGAACCTAACTCAAGGTTCACTGATGAACGTCGCACTTTGCCATCACTTAAAATAAGCTTTTTCGGTAGTAGTTTTCAAAATTTAAGGTTGTCTTGTTGAATATTTTGAGAGTGACACCTATGGCTTGCTTCTTAGTCCTGTTGTCATCCGTCAATATTGATGCTGCTGACGCTTCCAGTGGGCTTTTAAAAACGTTCGGAGTTTGACGCAACGCTTCGCTTCGCCACCAGTGGGCGTTGGGCTTTAATAGGGGATAGCCATTGCCGTTTCCTTATCTTTGCTCTACTTCTACTTCTTTCTTCTTTTGGAATTTCCGGCAGTGTCGATGCAGCTAGGCATATTACTGCCTACCTCAGGATATGTGATATATTTACATAATATAATTAATAAAATAAAAAATATGTCGTCCCTCTCCCATTACCTTCATCCCATATCAATATAAACTATCCCTACTTCCCTTCCATCTGACTCCTACCAAAGCCTCACACCAAATTCCCCTGTATTTCATCCCCCTTCACATCAAAAATGCCTAGAATTTCCCTACCTGCATCTACTACCATCCTAATCTTCTCCTATTTTGTTTCAATTTCACTAGTGCAGTTAATCACCATAGCAATGAATGCCAAAAATCTCCCTCTATCCATATTTATTCATTCATCTTCACCTCTCTCATTTTGCTTTCCTACCATTCTCAGTCTGTTGGGTTCTGTCCTTTAAGTTTAATTTTCTGCCTGCACCCTCTTCGTGGCTTCTGCATATGATATTTTTCCTTGTGCTTGTGTTTGTTCCACCTCCCTCTCCATCTTCCTTCGCGTACAGTGAAATGCCCCCACCCCGTGACTTCACCCACAGTGAAAACAAATAGCCAGCTCTTTGGTAAACACACACTCCTCATTACAACACCCATCTCTCCCACACCTTCTACACCTTTGAATCCATTCCCAACAAACCATTGCCACGTGCCCATATTCTTGACACCAATAACACTGCAGAGGAACCCTCTCATATGCCCTCACCCTATAACTAACATAATTAAGAAGTGGAAACGCTTAAGGTATCTTTTGGGCCATCATGGTCTCAGATTTTTCTCTTACTTTGTATGTTTGTTCATTTGAACTCAAATGATGGGTATCTCCAATTTTTTCACAAACGGCCCACCGGTATGGATTTTATGGGCCTCTGAAAAAATGGCCTGTAAGGGGCGCTTTTCAAAACATGCTGTAGAAAAAGTCTTATATCTTTGATTCTATAACAGATACAGATCTGGAAGGTGGCTTGATCCTTGACATGAACCTTGCTCTAGGCTGACAATCTTAAAGGTTGCTTGTATCAATGGTGAATGCCATGGAAATTAAGGTCAAAGAGCCCAAGTTTAAGGGCCTGGCTCGCCCCCGGAGGAAAGTTGCACTGACATCACTTTGCACCTGAGCAGTGTCTAATGACCTGAATTACACTGCTATGGCCCAAAAATCCAGTATATAGGCCTGTTTCCCACCAAAAAGCTGGCCTAAAATGTTGTAAAAATCATTGTTTTTCTTTGCATTGAAATGTACATGGCAATATACTATTGTGTGCTGGAAATAAAGAAACCCGCTTGAACATCATGTGGGTTACTTTATTTGAGCTGAAAACCTGATATTGATATTCTTTGCAATTGTAGTGACCTTATTAGGGTCATTCCATGCCAAGTGGAAACACACCTCGGCCATCATGGTCTTGGATTTTACTTTAACTTTGTCTGTTTGTTCATTTTGGCCCAAATAATGGATATCTCTGATTTTTTTTCGCAAACTGCCCTCTGGTATTGGTTTTATGGACCTCTGAAGAAATGGCCTGTTGGGGGTGCTTTTCAAAACATGCTGTGGAAAAACCCTTATATCTCTGGCCCTATTACTGGTACAGGTCTGGGCTTTGGATGGATTTGTAATATGAGGCTTCCTCTAGCACCATTATCATTTACAATGGTTGTATCTGTTCTTGTTTCCATGGAAACTGTGTTTGAAGTTGGGCAAATTTAAGATTTTTACCCCGCCTCGCTCAAAGGGGGAGGGCAAAGGGTATTGTTTTTGGTTCAGTTTGTTTGTGTGTTTGTTACTTGGATGCCGCAAGTATATTACTCTGTTCGTTTGTTTGTGGGTTTGTTTGGTACTTGCCGGAATCTCGGATTCCGCAAGTATATTACTCTGTTCGTAGAGTGGCCTGTAGAGTGCACACAAACAGACAGACAGACTGACAGACAGACCAAAAAATAAACCAAAATAGAGCGCTGCTTAGGTGACCTTGACCTTTGACCTAGATTTACCAAAATAGTGCAGTGCTTAGGTCAGGTGATGCAGGCCTTGAGTTTATCAACAAATTATGCACTTGGTTTGAAGTGTGTACACAGATTAGAAGCGAAGCTATGGCCACTTATGTGTTTTTGACATTTTGTGTGACCTTGACCTTTGATGTAGATTCACCAGAATAGTGCAGTACCTATGTCAAGTAACATAGACCTTTCGTTTATAGACAATATGCACTTGGTTTGAAGTCTCTACGACGATTAGAATCGAAGATATGGCTTCTTATTTGTTTTTGACCTTTGTGTGACCTTGACCTTTGATGTAGATTCACCAAAATAGTGCAGTACCTAGGGCATGTAACACAGACCTTTCGTTTATGAACAATATGCACTTGGTTTGAAGTCTGTACGATGATTAGAACTGAAGATATGGCTTCTTATGTGTTTTCGACCTTTTGTGTGACCTTGACCTTGACCTTTGACCTAGATTCCTAGGTCAAGTTAGATAGACCTTTCGTTTATGAACAATATGCACTTGGTTTGAAGTCTGTACAACGAATAGAACCGAATATATGGCTTCTTATGTGTTTTTGACCTTTTGTGTGAACTTGACCTTGACCTTTGAGCTTGATTCACCAAAATAGTGCAGCACCTAGGTCAAGTAAGATAGAGCTTTCGTTTATCAACAATATGCACTTGGTTTGAAGTGTCTACGATGATTAGAACCAAAGATATGGCTTCTTATGTGTTTTTGACCTTTTGTGTGACCTTGACCTTGACCTTTGACCTAGATTCACCAAAACAGTGCAGTGCCTGCCCAGTGCCTGTGCTATGTTGATCATTAAATATGAGCTAAATTGAGCTGAAACTGTGGACGCCACAGTGCAAACAAACAAATGAAAGGTCATTCGTAGAATGATGACTTGCCGGAATCATGCACAGATCTCTGAAACAAAACAAACGGAAAGGAGTTGGTTTCAAGTCTCTAGCTATAATATTAGGGAAGTTATGAACCAAAATGTGTTTTGACCTTTCTGGTGAGCTTGACCTTGACTTTTGACCTTTGGCCTCGAAAAGAGATCGTTCTCTAGGCACAAGGCTAGTCAATGTTATCACCAAGTTTGGTGAAGATAATGTGAAAATTGTGGCCTGTAGAGTGCACACAAACAGACAGACAGACAGACAGACAGACAAAATAATGAACCAGAGTAGAGTGCTGCTTAGGTGACCTTGACCTTTGACCTAGATTTACCAAAATAGTACAGTGCTCAGGTCAGGTAACGCGGCCCTTGAGTTTATCAACAAATTATGCACTTGGTTTGAAGTGTGTCCACCAATTAGAAGCGAAGCTATGGCAACTTATGTGTTTTTGATATTTTGTGTGACCTTAACCTTTGATGTAGATTCACCAAAATAGTGCAGTACCTAGGTCATGTAAGATAGACCTTTCATTTATTAACAATATGCCCTTGTGTTTTTGAAGTCTGCACGACGGTCATTAGAACTGAAGATATGGCTTTTTATGTGTTTTCTGTTTTGAACTTTTATGTGTGACCTTGACCTTGACCTTTGACCTAGATTCCTTTCATTTATCAAGTAAGATAAGACCTTTCTTATGTGTTTTGAACTTTATGAACAATATGCACTTGGTTTGAAGTCTGTTTATGAACAATAGAACCGGTTTGATATGGCCCGAAGATATGGGGTGTTTTTGACCTTTTTGTGTGACCTTGACCTTTGACCTAGATTCCTAGGCCAATTAAGATAGACCTTTTGTTTATGAACAATATGCACTTGGTTTGAAGTCTCTACGACGATTAGAACTGAAAATATGGCTTCTTATGTGTTTTTGACCTTTTGTGTGACCTTGACCTTTGACCTATATTACTAGGTGAAGTAAGATATACTTTTTGTTTATGAACAATATGCACTTGGTTTGAAGTGTCTGCGACGATTTGAAACGAAGATATGGCTTCTTATGTGTTTTTGACCTTTTATGTGACCTTGACCTTGACCTTTGACCTAGACCTTTCACCAAAATAGTGCAGTGCCCAGTGCCTGTCCTATGTTGATCATGAAATATAAGCTAAATTGAGCTGAAACTGTGGATGCCACAGTGCAAACAAACAAACAAACCCACAAACAAACGAACAGAGTAATATACTTGCGGTATCCGAGATTCCGGCAAGTAACAAACCCACAAACAAACGAACAGAGTAATATACTTGCGGAATGCGATATTCCGGCAAGTAACAAACCCACAAACAAACGAACAGAGTAATATACTTGCGGAATCCGAGATTCCGGCAAGTAACAAACCCACAAACAAACGAACAGAGTAATATACTTGTGGAATGCGATATTCCGGCAAGTAACAAACCCACAAACAAACGAACAGAGTAATATACTTGCGGAATCCGAGATTCCGGCAAGTACCAAACAAACCCACAAACAAACGAACAGAGTAATATACTTGCGGCATCCAAGTAACAAACACACAAACAAACTGAACCAAAAACAATACCCTTTGCCCTCCCCCTTTGAGCGAGGCGGGGTAAAAATCTTAAATTTGCCCAACTTCAAACACAGTTTCCATGGAAACAAGAACAGATACAACCATTGTAAATGATAATGGTGCTAGAGGAAGCCTCATATTACAAATCAATCCAAACCCCATACTTAAATCAGTAATGGGGCCAGAGATATAAGGGTTTTTCTACATCATGTTTTGAGAAGCGCCTCCTACAGGGCATTTTTTTCAAAGGTCCATAAAATCAATACCAGAAGGCAGTTTGCGAAAAAATCAGAGATATCCATTATTTGGGCCAAAATGAACAAATAGACAAAGTTAAAGTAAAATCCAAGACCATGATGGCCCAGGTGCGTTTCCACTTGGCATGGAATGACCCAACCACCCTTTCTGGTAATTCCCCATTAAATTCTAACTCCGGTGAATTGCTCTCCATCTCCTCTCCATTCCGATAGCTTTTGAGCCACCTTACTCCACATACTCCCTCTACCTCTAAAAACTCTTCTGCATTAACATCCACAGAAATCCCACTAATACCCCCCTTCAGGAGAATCCTGTGCCTCATTAAAAAAACAAACCACTTTTTCCTGTTCATATGCTTTTATATTGAACACATTATCCCTCTGTTTTCTTGAGCAGCACTCCATAATTACTAGTTATTACTACTAGCCAAGTCCTAGCTATTTTCACTGCCCTTACCTCTCCCACCTCATTTTTGACAAATGTCCCTACCCCGTCTTAGCCTGGTAATACCATAGAGATATATAATAGAACCAGAGAGAACGAGGAAGTACCTTTGCTTCAGCCAGTTTGCATGTTAGCTTCCTGCTTCCGCGTTTCCCAAGGATGCAATTTTGTGGCCAAAGCTCCATCGACACCAATTGAAAAGTACGCATTTTTTTCTTGCCAAATAAAGTGAAAACAAAATAAAATGTATTCGGTAATCCTCCATTATTTTGCTCTTTGTCTGACGCAACCGTTCAATGTTTTCAAGAGGGCCTGTAAAATAAGAACTGCTACTTAGAGCTTGATGACAGCTCGTGCATGAGTTTGGTTGTCCAGCTGCTGCTCTGACTGCAGCAGTTCAGCCAATGAGTGTATAGTGCGTGCGTGTTCCGGATTAACAGCGTTGCTCTTCATTTCCCCTCGAACACATTCGCCAATCCGCACAGACGACACATTTTCTTGGCCATTTGTGCTGTGTAATCAGATTGGCAATCTTATAAAATGGTGCCCGAAATAAGCACCCATGGAACGCCATTTTTATAAATGGCGTCGGTCAATTCTGTACTTCCTGGGCTGAAGTAGCTAGCCTAGCATCTCCCATTGAAAGTAATAGGGGTGGTACTTCCTCGCTTTCTCCAGTTCTATTATTACCTCCATGGGTAATACCAGGCTTTGCTACTTCGCTTTGCTTCGTACACAGAGTCTGGCCAGTCGTGATTGACAAGTGTTTACTTCCTGGTGGGTGGGCACTTGTCTAAAGTTTAAAATCATTGGTGCACCCATAAACTAATCCCTAACGTTTGTTGATGACGTATGTCATGCGCCGGCTCTGCCGCCAAGTACTTCCACTGTAAACACAGTCCTTCATACCAGGAATGCAGCGAAAACAAACTGATCAGTACATTAAAGTTAATACTGTACTCATACATATGCCCATCTACCTCATTTTAGCCTTCACTCATTCACTTAAAAGAACCAAAGGTGCTCTTAATGTTCTCCTTACAAGAAACAAACTGCTGAGCTATCGTTTTTCCTGCCGATAATGCTGCTATTAAAAAAAATGAAAGAGACCCGAAACCAACGGTAGAATCGGCGAGAATAACGCATTATTTACATGAGGATGAAATCTGCATTGACACGAAAACTCCCCCTCTTTCTTCTTCTTCCTCTTCCTCTTTGATGTTTATTGGTGGTTTGACACCAGCTTAAAGATGCATAACTTCCACTTGCTGAACTGGAATGTGACTCAGGATTAGCAGAAAAATATCAAACCCTAAATTCTATCCAATATACTTTTCTTTTTGTCTTTTCTCATAGATTACCCCGTGCAATACAGCGCTTTCCATTATTTAGTGCTGTTATGAACTCCCTTCTTTCCACATCATACCTATTGCATTCTATCAAGACATAATTGACAGTTTTCTCATTTTAATGTTTGCTCAGCCGAACGTCAACCTTCTCATTACCTTCCACTCCTACATAAGCAGGAACCCAAAGGAAGGGGATGTCTTATCCCCTGCAGTGGAGCCTGAGTTGTAAATCAAATATTTCATATATACTCAAAGGCAATGAACACGCAACACTCTAAATTTTGGTTTATTTTTTCTCAGGACCTGAGCAGTCCAATTTGAGTTCTTAAGTGACCATTGGGGTCACAATGTGTACCTCGTTACACATTAATGATCATCATGTAACTCAACAGTGTGAGTTGGACTCTCATCAATCCATATTGAGTACAACATATGGGATTAGGAGTTGTGCAAGTACAGTGGTTGAAATGAAGGAGAGGTTGTCTTCCCTTTATAAAGGTATGATAAAAGCCACACAAAAAAACATTTTTAAGTGTCATAATGCCACGTCTGTCAACTGAACAACGGAACAGGGCCCTGGGTATGCTAGAGGCGGGAGTAAGTGCCCGGCAAGTGGCTCACCGTTTTGGGTGTAGTACGTCCAGCATCAGTACATTTTGGGTGTACTACGTCCAACTGGGATGAGCTCTTTCATCAAGAGTACCCAGACCTCAAACAAGGCAGCAACTCCAGAATGCACTACAGGCAGAGTGGTGACAACTTCCCCAAGACAACCTAAGACGCTTAGTCAGGTCCATGAGGAGACGTTGTACTGCCTGTGTGGATGTTCGTGGGGGTCACACCCGATACTGACTGTTCTTTTGAGTTCATTTTTAAATGTGTGTTCCGTTCAGTCTTGTTGTGATTTTTCATTTTCAACTTGTGCTCGTTATGTTTAATGCATCTGTTTATTATTGTCCAAATCGGCTTATTAACACATTTAATTCAAGTCAACAAACCCAACATACTTGAATTGTTGAAATAAGAAAATAAATTTGAGTCACAAAATTATTTGAATCCAAACTGGTGTTGCGTTTCAATTGCCTCTGAGTATATATATATAATATCCTGCCAGCATGACTATCCTGATTTAATCCTTAAAAGCACTGACAGGCAATCAGAAGCCAGTATGACACCAGTTATATTATTTTCTTCCACCAATTGCCAGTAATTGACAGTATTGCCAGTAATTTGGATGTGTGCACTGACAGATGGTCTTAAAGTCTCTTTTTCACTGCTTCTTCACGATGGGGGTTGAAGAATGCAACACCTGTATGCCCAGTCTCTGCTTCTTTTGACCCGTCTGTGAACGTGAAAGTTTTCTCCCGATATTAGTCAAAAAAGCTTTGTACAATTGTACATTTTGGTACTGTTTAGAGTTTTCTTTTAGTTTTTACCTGCAGACTTGTGTCTATGGATGGCATTGTAAATCTCTAAGGTGGTATCAATGACAATGGAATGGTGGGGCTAAATTGTAGATTGCATATCTGAATTTATTATGTTCCCAGCACTCTTGCAAAATGGCCTTTGTAGGGTGTGAACCACCATGCCCTTTCAGATTAGCCCAATATGCCAGCATTAGCTTGACCCTCTGAATTTGCAGAGGCATTTCCCCTATCTCAACTCGCAATGCAGACGCTGGTGATGTTTTAAAACCTGGACTACAAATTCGGAGAGCCTGAGCCTGTTCAAAATCAAGCTTTTCTAAGGTTGGTTTCTGCCGCAGACATATAGGCTGCCTGCCCATAGTCTAGGGCTGCTCACCTAAAATTCCAATTAATATTGAAAAAGCTGACCTGCTCGCTCCCCAGTCTCACCCTGACAGACGATAAGGAAGCACTGAGACACCTTTCCTTAACATTTAAAGAATTCCAATCCACTTATCATGGCTGCCACATTATTATTTCCGGATCATTTTTTAGGAGCTAGGAACTTTCCGAGGCAAAAAAGACTATTCAGACGCAGCTGCAAAAGGAAAGGTGTCTCGGTACTTCCTAAGTTACCTCCTTTAGCATAGGGTACCCAGAACCATCCTTCTGAAAAGAAAGGAGATAACGCTATCCCACAATTCTGCGCAGCAGCAATATTTAAAGTGGTGACCAATCATCTGGCCAATTGTGTAAAGAAACGTATATGATGGGCAGGGGACATCACGTTGACTAGTGTAAGTGCATTCAGATTCTCTAATTTGCACGGTTGTCTTCCTATTCTGTCATGAATTCCCTTTTACACCTTTCCTTTAGCTTATGACGTTTACGACAAAGGCTATAGAAAACTGGTAAGGAATTAGTGGTTAGGATGTAATTTTTTGACTATTCAGACGCAGCCTATGAAAGGAATGAGTTTAACTGACGTCGCAAGCACTGTAGCACAGTCTAGTGAACTAGCGTTTGATTGGATGACATTAAATTCCCCAAGTAAAAATATCTGCCCTGTGATATTGATGCTAATTTGAAGACTCGCTGATTTTAACATGAATCATTACCAATTAAAATTTGTGAAACAATACGTTTTAGACACTTCAAGAATTCTACTTTCCGCTGATACTTTGGTGAGTTGAGGTCTCCTTTAATCTTTGCCTGGTTTGAAAAATGGTACTATAACTTCCATATCGACAGGATTATGCCTGTTCCCGTATCAGATTGAACAACCTTAACCTCTTCCACTCCGGAATTGTAATCGGAGGGATACTGGCACTGCTCTCACCTTGCACTGAAAGCGCATTATATCTCCAAACTCGTTCCCATTTAGGTTTCCTAATTACCAACTAAGTGTTGATTTGTTCTGTTGCGAGGATCAGTCCATATCCATTTCCCCTCAGCATGCTTTATAGTTCATTGATATACAGTATCTAGCATCTTCCCGTCCAAATTACAATTTTATCCACAAAATCAGCTCATTTCAAATTTGATGGCTGCTACAGGTCTCAAAAAAGTTGGGACAGGGGCCTGTTTACCATGGTGTAGCATCCCCTCTTCTTTTTAACACACAGAGTGGAGGCATCTGGGCTTTGAGGAGACAAGTTTCTTGAGTTTAGCCATTGGAATTTGATCCCACTCTTGTTTAATACAGGCTTCCAGCTGCTGGAGAGTTTTAGGTCTTTGACGGACTTTTTGTTTAATTATGCGCCAAATGTTCTCAATCGGTGAAAGATCAGGACTGCTGGCAGGCCAGTTCAGCACACAGACTCTTCTACTACGAATGTAATAGCTGCAGTATGTGGTTTTGCATTGCCCTGCTGAAATACACAAGGCCTTCCCTGGAATAGATGTCGTCTGGAGGGAGCATACGTTGCTCTAAAACCTTTCTATACCTTTCAGCATTCATGGTGCTTTTTAAAACATGCAAGTGTCCCACACCAGATGCAGTAATGCACCCCCATACCATCAGAGATGCTGGCTTTTGAACTGAACGCTGATAACAGGAAGGGTGGTTTTTCTCCTTTTAGCCCGGAGGACACGACGCCCATGATTTGGACCAACAAGAATGTTAAATTTGGACTGAGCCTTGACCACAGGACACTTTGCTTCTGGACAGTCCATTTTAAATGAGCCTTTGGCCCACAGAACACGGTAGTGCTTCTGGATCATGCTTTACAACAATGCCTTCCTTTTTGCATGATAGAGTTTTAGGTGGCATCTGTGGATGGCAGTGGGACTGTGTTTACAGACAGTGGTTTCTTTGGCCTTCCTTACTCAGTGGCGGTTTAGTAATCTCAATGACAGAATCATGCCAGTGACAATGCAGTGGCGGCTAGTTCTCAAGATTTTCATGGGCATCCAGTAAAGTTCTTTGGCCTTGTCGGTTTCTCTCCAGTGCGATTCTAGAACCATGGTAAATTCAGTATAACCAGGGGGACAAAACATCCGTTTTTGAACAATTATTAGTCCTGACCTGTTCTCAGTCATTTTCATGATTAACAAAAGGTTCACTCTGAGAGCACTCCACACTTAACAGGTGCTGCTTGTTCTAACCGATTAGCTACGACAATCATTCATCTGGACGTGTATTTGCTGAATTTAAATCAACGTTATTCAAAATTGCTTACCTGCGCAAATAGCTCGATCCGCATGCTTTTTATAGCCTATTTCACTGCCACTTTTTTCACTCAATACCGAGAGTTATTTTGAATAACGTTGATTTAAATTAAGCAAATACGCGTCCAGATGAATGATTGTCGTCTAACCTAATCGGGGAGAACAAGCAACACCTGTTAAGTGTTGAGTGCTCTCAGAGTGAACCTTTTGTTAATCATGAAAATGACTGAGAACAGGTCAGGACTAATAATCGTTTAAAACGGATGTTTTGTCCACCCCAATCCTCAGTTATACTGAATTTACCCCATGATTTCATCGTTGTTAGATCGCATATGGAGAGAAACCGTGTCTTCAGTCGCCAATTACGATAATTGGAAAACGCGTCAGTAAAGGAAAATGACTGAGAACTAGCCAGAACTATCCTAATTGTCATAAAGGGACGTGTCTGTGCACCCCCAATTCCCGGTTTTAGAACCGCCACTGCCCTTACTCAGAGATTTTTCCAGTTTCTCTGAATCTTTTGATGATGTTATGCAATGTTGATGATGAGACCTTCAAAGCCTTTGCAATTTGACGTTGAGGAACATTGTTTTTAAAGTGTTCCACATTTTTTTTTACGCAAGCCTTCACAGGTTGGCGAGCCTTTGGCCATCTTTACTTCTAAGAGACTCAGCCTCTCTGAGACATCCCTTTTATAGCCAATCATGTTACACACCTGATACCAGTTAACTTAATTACTTGCTAAATGTTCTTTCAGCTGATTCTCTTGTATATTAATTGCTTTTTCAGCCCTCTTTTGCCTGTGTCCAAACTTTTTTGAGACCTCTTGCAGAAAGAAAATTTAAAATAAGCTCATTTTGTGGATAAAAATGTAAAATGTCTGTTTCAACATTTGAAATGTTATCTATGTTCGATTGTAAATAACATATTGCCTCTGTGATCTGAAAGTCATTGTATTTTGATTTTATTCACAATTTACACTTCGTCCCAACTATTTCGTAATCGGGGTTGAATATTTTTTTCTGCGTCCGTGTCTGATCGGCTTGATACGCCTAAGAAAATGTTTCAAATCAAAGTGACATTATTGTTAACTCCTGGATAAGCCATTTGTGAATCTTACCACCCGTGGTCGTACTAACAGCAAATTGATTGACTGACTTATTGATGAGTGAGTGACCGAGTCTCATCACAACACTCACTCCTGAGCTTTGCTTATCCAGGAGTAAAAATGCGGTTTTTCCAACTTAGGAGCGCATGTCAAGGCTGCTCATGTAGCAATAAAACTCAGTCTACAACTAGTGACATAACCAAAATGCCAGTTAACACTCAACCTATTTCTGAGTGAGCGTCGGATAATAAACTGAATCAATTTACTCAGCGACTGGTTTTCCAATAAGCTGCGTTGCCATTTACGATTATGACATGCAGCTTTGCGTCAACGAGGAAGGCTATAAAGAGATTGCATTGAAGGTAATGAAGTGAAATTTCTCGTTTCTCTCGTTTCTTGTTTAATTTGATAATTGTGGTTCATACAATCTCATATTACAGCCTTCCTACAACTTTCTCAGAAGTCGAACTGCAACGACCTAATGAATGACTTGAAAGTTCAATGTACGACATGCATAATAAATTATTTTAAATGCATGCCATGTGTCAAACTTTCACAATGCACTAATATCCAATTTACTAAATTATTCAATTACCAGCGCTTCGAAGTAAGGAGCGTTGGTAAATTAATGAATTAATTATCATCACTTCACGTGGCAACTAGTGTGCAACTAAGCTTCCCTGCGAATTCAACCTATTCTTTTGAACGCTGAAAACATGATTAAGCGCAATCTCAAAATAAATTAGGTTGCACTGTTTAAAAAATCCTAGAAAAGGAGATGGAATTCAGGGAAAGCATTGGGTCGATTATTATTTTTTTAATTATTATTTATCTTTTTCCCTCCATCCAATATCACTCATAAGTCTGTTGTCAATGTTACTCTTCAGAGATCTGTCATTTTTTTAAAACTTTCTTCATAATCATGGGCTTATATATTGGTCTTGATTATTCAGTAAAGAAATTGTGTGATTACTGATAAAGCGATCTTGAACAGGGTCAGCTTGAAAGCAATTATGCTTTTAAGGGTCAGAGACTCACAGCACATCATTTGAAAATCCCGTAACGCCGGCGTTACCGCCAGGGGGATGTTGGGCTTCAGGATTTAATATTGCTTCAGGTGTGCACTCCTTCATATGAGCAAAGATTCTGTAACAACTATTATATTTTGCAGGTGAGGTCTGCTGTGCATTTGTAATGGCTGTCCTTAAAGGGAACCTCTATTGGCCGCTGAAGCTCGACATTTTAGCCAACAGATAATTTGCAAATGAGACCTTTACCAAAGACAGTACAGGAACAAGACATTGCTCCCCCATATGCCTCAATGAGGTTGTTGCAAGTTACGTAGGTGGTCACGTGATCCCCGAAGCAAAATGTACACAAAGGTTGATCTCAGCATAGTGAATACGGGGAAATCTTGTGCTGCTGTTGCTTGCACCAATAATAATGCCATTCAGTTGTATGGAAAATACGGCAAAATAAGTTTCCATCAATTTCCACGAAATAGTGAAGCCCTTTTCAAAGAGATTGGCTTGTTAAATTAAGAAGAATTGACTGTGGACAGCCTTACAAACCAACAAAACATTCAGTTCTTTGCTCAGAGCACTTCGAGAAAAGCTGCTTCACGTACCAGAAGTTCACAAGTAAGTCAACGGTTTTGTTGCAATAAAAACTGGTTTTAAAGTGAAGATTTAAAGAAATTAGTGTTAAATATATATTCTATACAAATATTAACCTTAAGTCTGAACGTCCCCGTAACGGGGGCAATGAATTTGCATAATAAATACAGCATGCTTCCTAATAGCAACCTCGTCATGCAGCATATCCTCTTAAAGCGAAAAAACTCAGCGAAAAGATTGTGATGACCGTTTTTACCTAAACCAAACACAATTCAAGTACCAAGCAAGTAGATAAGCATCTAGCAAAATATTAAATAAAATAAGATCAGTGCTCTGTCGCAAGCATTTCTGCTGAATTTGTGCTATGCATACAAACGATACCTCAAATGAATAAGGACAGTCCACAAATTCCAACGATATAAGCCTTGTCATTTTAAATTGTCACCATACTCAAAGAACAGCAGGCATACACTTTAAATGCTACAGAAATGAGCAAAAAATTTTCTTACCTTTGATATTTTGTCATAAAAGCTGTTTGTGGGTAAATCTGCGCTTGCTATTGTTTTAGCCAGTCTGAGAATCCTCTTGCCATTATACTCTGCACTGGAAGACCTCAGCAGTATAATCGCTTAAAATGATTTGTTTTTTGTATATTTGCGATAATTAACTGCTAAATTTTCAACTGTTGCTTTCAAAGCCGGTTTATGACTGAGAATCCTTGCGCCAATATGCTCAAGTTCAAACACAGCACAGCTATACAAGTGCTAAATCGACCAGTGAATATATAGTCTGTTGAGCTAGTGTCGTGAGTAGGGCGGAGCACTTGGACCTGAGGTTCAATATCCGGTTATACATGCGACCTTTCAGAGCAAGGAAATAATTTTTTTTTGTATAAATAAATAATAATTAATCGATGCATCCCCATTCAATCAAAGCTATCTTCCTGGGTTACTTCGGGGATCACATGACTTACAGTACGGTTTCTGCATCCAGTGCAACGCCTCCATTGTAAGACAAAGATTTGGCCGACACATCCTGAAGTGAGCGCAGTCGCCTGATTATTCTGTGAATATATTGTGTCCGAGACAACAGCATGGCTTCGAAGTAAAAGAGTGCGGGTAAGAGACTGACCTGCCTGCAGTCCAGACCTGTCTCCCGTTGAAAAAGTGTGGTGCATTATGAAGCGCAAAATTTTACAACAGAGACCCTAGACTGTTGAATAACTGAAGTCGTACATCAAGCAAGAATGGGAAACAATTTCACCTACAAAGCTTCTACAATTAGTGTCCTCAGTTCCCAAACGCTTATTGATCGTTGTTAAAAGGAAAGGCGATGTAACACAGTGGTAAACATAGAAAAAAACTTTTACCTGGGTACTTCAAAAGACTACCCAAAAGTAAAAACACTGGAGCACACTTTATAAGTCTGCCGTTTATTGAGGAATAGATGAAAACGCCAGTCATCTATTCCCTCAATAAACGTGCAGACTTATAAAGTGTGCTCCAGTGTTTTTACTTTTGGGTAGTCTTTTTGAAGTACCCAGGTAAAAAGTTTTTTTTCTATGTCTATTGTCCTTTACTGTTGAGCACCTCTCCTCACTTTTGAAACTTGGCTGAAGCGCGTTGTACTTTTGCATATTGACAGTGGTAAACATGCCCCTGTCCCAGCTTTTTTGGAACGTGTTGCAGGCATCAAATTCAAAATGAGTGAATATTTCAAAAAAGAATAAAGTTTATCAGTTTGATCATTAAATATCTTGTCTTTGTAGCCGAAAAGGATTTGCAAATCATTGTATTCTGTTTTTATTCACATTTTACACAACGTCCCAACTTCATTGGAATTGGGGTATGCATTTAATGATATTTGCATCCATAGGGAATTTGTGGCCTCCTACTTCAGCATTCCTTAGGGTAGCAGAGAGCAGAAACAGTGGTGTAGAACAAATGCTTAGTAGCTTGTCATCTTTTCAGAGGATATATGACATTAAGAAAAAAATAGCCCCACAAAGCAGGCGTTACTCCTCAGCCCCTGGATTATTTTGAATGAAAATAAATTGACGAAGGCCTTTGCAAGTTATCCTACGGAATACAAAATACAAGATGGCGGCTGTGGCAGCCATACTGGACATCCGAGTGCCGTCAAATTCGATAGGCTTCTGTAAGTACACAAGACCAAGCAACACAGCAAAAATGGCTTTGATTGACAGAGGTATTTTTGAGTTATCGTGCAGAATGGAAATTCTAGATGGTGGCTGTGGCAGCCATTTGATTTTGGATTCCAAGATGACAATGCTGGGATTCACTGGGTTTAAATTGTAATAGAGTGGTTCAGGGAGCATTATGCTTCATTTTCATGGATGGATTGGCCACCACAGAGTCCAGACCACAACCCCTTCGAGAATCTTGGGATACGCAGGCGAAGACTTTGACGTAGCTTTTAAATTAGTATCTTTTTTTTTTTTTTGCCGAGCAGTGTATTTACTGCTCTACTTCCACTGAAATGAGTTTTACTTGTTTGTAACCTCTGCAATAATTTGGCCAGATATGGAAATTGTTCAATTTTTATGGGACTTCCCAGTATAATTAAGGGTAAATTAAATAATACTCTCAATAGCGTCATGTATTTTACTTTGACTGGCATTGGACATTGCAAAAAGACACCAGCAAGTTCATTCAAGCCTATGCAGCTGGTTTGAAATATGACAATTGCTCATTTACTGTATTTTGTACCCATCTGCATTCTTGGGAAAATTAAGTTTGGATAACGTGTTCCTGTTATTACAACCTGTTGTCGCACAAAGCTTCGCCATTTTTAACATGCATTACCAATGGACAACATCGCAAGATATGGTACAGATTTAATGTTCGAGCCTTATTTTGCCACTCGTTTTTGTCTGCTAGTTTAATATCAGATTTCAGGGGCGCCCCGGTGGCTCATCGGTCTAAGCGCGTGTACCATAAAGGCTGTGTCCTTCTTGCAGCAACCTGCGTTTGATTCCAGCTCAGGTCATTTGCTGCATGTCTTCCCCCATTCTTCTCCCCAACTTTCCTGTCTCTCTACACTGTATAACTGTCAAATAAAGAAAAAATTCCCCAAAAAAATAATCTTTAATATCTGATTTCAACCCAGAACATATCATAGCAATCTAATAATATTCCCTTTCCCCCCTGAAAACAATTAAACCTCAATGACAATAAACTGTCAACAGAACGTTAGCCTTGTTAGTGCTGGCTAAAATTAGCTTAGATGATTTTATCAGTCAACACATGGTTTTGTGGGCTAGCAAGTCTGCTCTAATATTGTAAACAGTGTTGTATATCAGTATTACTGGATTACCTACTTTATGGTGTCTGACATTGATTGATATTGTTAACAGCAGTTCAGTAATCTTGGCACCTTAAGGCTAACGAGAGGGGGTCACAAGCTAACATTAATCTGAAGTATTCTAATAATGACCATTAGCTGGCCTAACATTGAAATTTTATCTGCCGTTAAGATAGATGGCCAATCGCTTATAAAAAGCAATATATTCATTTAAATTGATTTATGTGTATCTATTTTAACAATAACCTGTGCACTGTCTTGGCACATCCCCTGAAAAATGTTGTTCTGCAATGGAAAGCTGCACACAGAGTCATCTCTGCCACAGGATACAATAGAACGGTTGCTTACTACCGGGCATAGTAATATGGCCGCTCAACCACTCCCACTTGCCTCAACCTCCCAATGCAGTTCACTATCGTATGAGCAATCCAGTTGTTCTATATAAATCAATGAGCAGAATTCAGCCGAATGTAGTTGGACATCCACATATTGTTTGCTTACAGTTCGAACCATACAAAGGTTTCGGACATAGGCTCACAACCTATTTCGCATACATACTGTATTTTCGCCCACAGTGTAGTAAACGTGTATGGGTATTCAGACACACCCTCTGTTTCAACCCATCTATACTAAGGCCCAAAGTACACCAGACGACAATCAGACCATATTAAAGCATTGCTGTTTCTCTCCGAAAACCAATAACTTCAGTCTCGCAAGCATTTCTAATCAAACTAATAAAGACTCCGATCTTGCAGGCAAAACGAACCAATGCTTTTTCGAACAAATACAAAACAGATAGCCTACTCCCCCAAAATAATTTGCAGACCATTCACAGCAACATACAAGCCCCATTTCCAAAAAAGTTGGGGACGCTGTATCAAATGTAATTACAAACAGAATGCAATGATTTGCAAATTACTTAAACCTTGAATTTAATTGAAAATAGCACAAAGACAACATATTAGAAGTTTAAACTGTGAGATTTTCTTGTTTTTCAAAAATGATCTCTCGTTTTGAATTTGATGTCAGCAACACATCTCAGAAAAAGTTGGGACAGTGGCAACAATAGGCTAGAAACGTTGTATCATGTGAAAGAAATGCACATGGTGGAGCATCTCACAGCTAATTAGGTTAATTGCCAACAGGAAAGGAACATATTGGATATAAAAGTCTTTCAGAAGTAAAGACAGCGAGGGCTTCACCGCTCTGTGAAAGACTCCATGGGCTAATAGTTCAAAAATAACTTTACTTAATTTAAAATTGCCAAGAATTCAGGGATTTTTTCCCTAATGATACATGATATAATTCAAAGATTTAGAGAATTCGGAGAAGCCTCTACATGCAACGGACACGACCAAAAAAAAATTTGAATTGTCATGAGCTTCTGGCCCTCAGGTGGCACTTTATTAAAAGAAGTCAGGTTTCTGTCGTGGAAATCACTGCATGGGCAAAGGAAATCACTGCATGGACGCACATCAGTAAACTTCTGTTGGTGAATAGAGTTAGTCACTGTAGTGGAAATTTTATTCATTCCTGTAAGAAACACTCAGAGACAGAGATAGTAAGATAGGATCCAGTCTTTACTATATGCATATAGGGTCCAAGTTACATGCAGAACAAGGACTAAGGGATTCCCCTTTGCTAGGATATTTGTATGAGCACAACGCCTTAAATGTACGCCCCTGCGGCAGATATTCCTCAATAGGTTATTACTCTCCTCCTTTCTACAGGCATTCATTATTCAAACCACCTCCCCTTAAAACTGATTTACACAGGAGTAGTTCTTCCAGCATTCCATAGCTGAGTGCACGTATCCCACGTATATCTGGTCCCAACCTTATCAGTTCCAGCGGAGGGGAGACTCTCCCCATAGTTCTCTCACTCCAAGGCCTTATCTCAAGGCCTCTGTTGTCCTCCAGGCGCACAAGGAACTCACAGCTCTGCAGATACACTCAAGCCCTCGAAGGATCCTGAGGGTCAACGGGCAACAAGTACATCTCAAAACACCAGTGACGTGCGGTCGGAGGTTAGTTTGGTGAGGCAGAATCCTTCCATTTGCTTGATTAGCAATCAGACGATTAACTAGTTTTATAAGACTATTCGGCAGAATGACGGGCCAGTTTAAGTTTCCGCGGCGTTATTACTCAGTATAACGAACCTGAAATACTCACTAGACAGCAGATTTGCGCGTACTTGCTTCCAGGAAGCCGAAGCAATGTCACCAACAAATATTAAAACAGTTCGACTTATGCAGAGTTCAATGCTTAATCAATATACAATGTATTCTCCTTTAAATACGCGCTTTTACACCCAAACAAAAAGCGGGCTTTTATTTTCAGTCTTCTTTCATAATCTGATTAACAAAATGTTTAAACGATATACAGATTACTGAGAGCTGAGAATTTTTCCTAATTGATTATTCAGATTTCCATCCTTGCAGTCTCGAATTGAAGCATATACGTGAATGAATCTTTTTGTCATTATCTCCTCAATCAGTATACGGGCTTCCTATAGGTTTGGTCTTAATTGTTTTGATTGTCAATCAGGAATAGTACGTGGGAACAGGTTCACAAAATCCTGTGATAAAAGTTTGTGTCACTGCCTCACCTCACGTCTCTGGCTTCCTGTAAGCAAATACTCGCAAATCTGCAGTTTCGTGAGCATTTCAAGTTCGATGTAGCCTACTGAGTAATAATGCCGCGGAAACTTAAACTGGCCCGTCATTCTGCCGAATAGTCTTACTAAACTAGTTAATCCTCTGATTGCTAATCAAGCAAAGGGAAGGATTCTACCTCACCAAACTAACCTCCGACCGCACGTCACTGCATAACACTTCTGTTTACGCACAAGCTAGATTGCAAGGATAAGCAATTACGCACAAGCTAGGTTACAAGGATAAATTATGAGGACAAACAATTTATAACTAAATTTCTCTCAAGGTCACTGCATCCACAAATGCAAGTTTAAACTTTGCTATGTAAACATTAAACCATTTCCAAACAAAATCCAGAAACACTGCTGCCTCCTTTGGGCCCAAGCTCATTTAAGATGGACAGAGGTGAAGTAGAAAACTTTCCTGCAGACTGACCAATCATATTGTGAAATTCCTTTTGGAATTCATGGACGATCCATCCTCTAGGCTAAAGAGCAGAGGGACCATCTGGCTCATTATTTGCACACAGTTCAAAAGTCAGCATCCGTGATAGTATGGGGGTGCATTAGTGCTCATGGCATGGGTAACTTGCACATTTGTGAAGACACCATTAATGCTGAACAATATACAAAAGTTTTGGAGCAACATATACTGCCATCTGAATGTCTTTTACAAGGAATGCCTTGTTTATTTCTGCAAGACGATGCCAAACACCATATTATTCATGTCTTACAATGACATGGCTCCGAAGTTAGTCTGCTTGCTAAACTGATTTGCCTGCAGTCAAGACCAGTCAAGAACTGAGAATATTTGGTGGATTATGATATGAGAAATATGACACAGAAGGCCACGAGGTGTTGACAGCTGAAATCTTGCAGCAAGAAAGAATGGGAAAATATTTTGCGTTCAAAACTTTAGCATTTGGTCCCCGCAGTTCCCAAATACTTAGTGAGTGTTGTTAAAGGAGGAGGTGATGCTACACAGTGATGAACAACCCCCCGTTCTTACTTCTATGAAATGTGTTGCAGACATCAAAATTCCAACAACCATATACTTTTTCAAAGACAATGAATTTTCTCGGTTTCAACATCTGGTATGTTGACCATGTGCTATTTTCAGTTGATGATATAGTTCAAATGATTTGCAAATCATTGCATTCTGTATTTATTTATATTTTACACAGCATCCCAACTTTCCTGGAAAAGGGGTTGTACAATGAAGTGGAGTCTTCTCTGCTAACAAAATTAAATGAAACATAAACAGGCTGAACACTGTCCCTGGTAAGCACGTACCTCTGTGATCCTGCCAGCGATACTGATCTGTTATAATGAGGAAAAATAAGCAAGCCCATCCTACTTTGAATGCAGCCGCTGTGAGAATTAAGGCAGGCTTAAGTCATGCTAACCATTTTCATGCCATTCAAAAAATCAGCAAGTTAAAATGTGTTCATGATGGCCAGTCCCTTGGCTTGGTGAATTTTATATCAGTTTGGCATTAAAACATACAACATACAGCGGGGAAAATACAAATTGAACGCGTCAATATTTTTTTCAGTAAATACATTTCTAATGGGGCTATTGACATGAAATTTTCACCAGATGTTGGCGACACCTTGGTAATGAAAAACCTTTCTATAGGCCATCAGTTGAGTCACTGAGTGTAATGGTGGTCTAACTCTAATTTTCCCATTTTTGAGTTAGACCCATATTTCGCAAGTTAAAGGTAAAATCTATTCAGGGCATAAGTGGTCTATATGTCACAGTGATGCATCTTACTATACAGAGATTTTTCGTTATCCTCACTTCCATTAAGACAAAAAGCGTGAGTGCAACAGTGGTCTAACTCTTTGAACCCTTCCAAAGTCAAGGATTTGAAAGATGATCTCAACCTTGTACTGCCTGTCCACCACTCATTTTATCTGGGTCTGATCGAAGATGAAGATGGCCCAAACTTTCATCCAGATGATGACAGCAAAGACAGCTGTTAGGAACAAGATTAGCTGATGGATGACTTTCTCAGTGGTCAGCAGTTTGCGATACAATGTTCCACTTTTTGATCTGTATTCTCTTGTTATTTTGTGTTTCGAATTCCAAGGATGCTGGAAATTAAAGCTATTACTGAGTTATTAAAATTGAGTAATTAATTTACTTGTCTTAAGTCAGTTACATTTGTTAAGACAGCCAGTGCAAGAGTGGTCTAACTTATAAAAAGGGCCTTTTTCAGAACATTAAGAGGAAGTAACCTCTGAAACATTACTTCTGCAGAAAAAAGTTGTGTTATCTTGAAAAACATGGTCATAAACTCTCAACTTAACAACAGATAGCATACCCTACATGTGTTCTGAATTTTATCCAGGGCTTGAACTTTGGCATAGATTATCTCAAAACTATGAGAAACGGAGTTAGACCACTCTTGTCCTCAGGGGCTCAATTCGGACTAAACTAGCTGATATTAATTTGCACTGATAGGGGCAGGATTGCTTTCTAAATACCGACAGATTTCAACTGGTTTCTTGGCTTCCCTTGCCTTTTTGGACCTCCTTTTCTTCATGTGTTAAATACTTATTCATTGTGTCATTCCACTTTATTACACATAATGTATGGACTTATTTGTTTTGATTTCTTTGTATGTGTGGATCACTTGGGTTGTTACAGACATCTGGTTAAAATTGCATGTCAATAACCTCATTAGAAATATATTTACCAAGAAAAATTTTGACGCATTCAATACTTATTTTTCCCGCTGTAGGTCCCTAGTTGGAAGGATTCAAATGCTGGTCCATAACCGGCCCAATTCCCACTTGAGTGTCGGCACATGACTACGGATATGCACGAGTCAACATCTGGAGCCGTATAATCAGTCCCTGTATCATCATCTTCGTCGTTTGATAACCAGGTTAGTGATTATTGGTGTTGGCAAACACGATACCTGAAACGAATATTTTTCTTACAGTTTTGCTTTTTAAATATTGTTAGCTGTCATGCTGTAATTAGAGCTAAAATACCGTCTGAGTTATTTAACTGTTAGGCCTAAGTTTAGGTAATGAGGAAGCTAGCCAAGTTGGCACCATAACGTAACCATTAATGTTAGAGCTCTTTTCAGTTGGTGATCTCGAGTGAACATTCCGTGCCAAATTTATTACCTTAACTTCACGTTTGTGTAACAACTACTTGCTTGACTTTAGCAAATTCACAAGGTAGCTCCTAAGTTTTACTTTATGAAAATTGTAAAGATTTTTTAAAAATTACTTTAAACTAATGAATTCACAAGCTTGTTTGGTACGTTAGCAGTATTGTTTGTTGCAGTTGTGCTGTTGGGTCTAATGCTATCGTTAGCTGGCAAACCTAACATTATTCCTCTATCAAGATTGGAAATGCTGTGTTTGAGTTAGCTGGTTGGCTTGGTATGCGAAATAAGTTAACCCCTGTGAGATGGTTGGCTAGTTAAGATAAATGTTAACGTTACAAAATACTTGTGTTTGACATTGCATTGTTGCATTCTAACGTAAACATTACCGTGTATGCTTCATAAATCTTTTTGTGTTTCAGATTGATGAGTTGAGCCGCTTCTCCACTTCGATTGAATGTTAGCTTGCGAGGTAACAACTCGAAGGTAAGAGGCTATAGAAATGGCGAGCTTAATTTAGCAAAGCTGAGTTGGTGATTGTAATACCTTGCTTACAAGTTGCCAACTTAATTTTTATGGGTTTTTGTCTTACGTTACCGTCAAACCTAAGGGCCGGTTCATACTCTACGCAAGGTGTGCGAGCGGATGCGAGCACAGGTCCGTTCCATTCAGTCCACAGAGAAGCCTGAACACGCGTCCCTTGCTGCGCTGTCTCGTTAAAAAGCAGTACACTGCTCATGCAATAGGGGGTAGCAAAGTCTTCTCCTTCTCCTCCGCCTTCTTTTTTCTTTTTGGTGTGTTGAACAGAGCGTATGGTGCATTATTTGCTTTATCTCCCCTATTGGAATCTCACGGAAATACCCGCGTCGATGCGTCGCGTTACAAAAAAAAATTTGGACGACACACTTTGCTACGCAGGACGCAAGATGGCTACCTTGCGTTGCTCGATGCGTTGCCTTGCGTTTGCGCTCGCGTACCTTGCGTAGAGTATGAACCGGCCCTAAGGTATGATAACATTTTCTAGCTTGCAAGGTCATTTCGTGGAGTACGTTAGCTAATTCGCTACAGCTGCTAATTTGTGCATGCAGGTTCGCTTTGGCCAGTATGATAAACTTGGTCGTGCATTAAATTTAGCAAACTTGTATTACATCATATTGGCGTGGTAGCTAGCTAGCTTTCAATGGAGGCATCACTACTGTTACAGAAATGCCAGACCTCAACAAAATGCCGAACTTGGCAATGGAGAAATGTTTATCAAATGGTAGCTACATACTTATTTGCTCATTAGCTAACACACGTCATTGTTTCAGAAACTGTCATGCCATTTTTTACGAGTACACACTTAAATATGCACGGCTCAAATTGAATTAAACGCCTCAGTTAATGTGTAGGCATCCATTTGGGGAAAGAAACTTGACTACAGTTTGTTGGCCAGATTGATATTTGGTAAATTGTAAAATGTCTGTTTTATTTGTTGTGGTTTTTGGTTTAGCATATCATTTACATGAATTATTGATTATTTTAAGCCTTGTTTCTACCAAACACTTATGGTATTACGGCTGTAGGACTGGTACGTAACCTGTGTAGACCAGTCCTTAAACCTGGATGTGGTTTGCGTTACTGCGCAGAGCACTCTTCAATGAAGGTAGGGCTGTTAACCTGATGGCAACAACAGCGTCAACCGTGTACTCGGTCAAGCCAGAGTGACGAGCCTCTCCTCACCAATCAACAAACTGCACTCTTTCTTGCTCCACTTTTTAGTTTCGGATCAGTGGGCTGGGTACCTTCTTCTTCTTCTTCTTCTTCTTTCGGTTTTATGGTGGTTGGCAACTAACTTCAATGGTGCATTACTGCCACCAGCTGGACTGGGGTGTGGTACTAGAGTCTAAGGGCTGGGTACCTCAATAGCGGGGTTGTTATGATTCTGCTGTTGTCTGACCACGTTTTTGTAATGACCCTGATTCCAAGCCATGTTTTCTGAATTAGTCCATGACATGTTTTGTATTTTGCCTGTCTTTCTTTGTTATGTCCTTTGCCTGCCATTTCCCATATTCTCAGTTTAGATTATCATTCTGGTTTTCGTATTTCTCATGCCATGCATTGCACATTGTCTCCCCTGTCTGGTCTTATGTGATGTGACCGTTTTATTCCCCAGTCTTGTGTGCCACGCTTTCAGGTGATTTCATGGTTTCTGGATTTCCAAACATTCCTTCCAGTCTCGTTTGCTTCCTTCGCCTTACTGTTCTATCTTTACTAACATTACTAACAGTTTATTATTTTAGATAAATTACTAACACTAACTAACATTGTTTATAGTACTAACTTACTAACAAGCACTAGGGATTGTATAGCTGCACAATACTAATTGACTAACGAGCTCTCAGCACTCGCTCTGCTCTAGTCTCCGCCCCTTACCTTCACTCAATTTACTTTGCTGTGCTTCAACGGATTCTCCGCACCTAGTTAATCACTGTTCTGCCTCTCACTCTGTGCACTTTAGAACTCCCTAACCGGAGTCGTCTGTTTGTCATAGGTTGTGTGTGTAATCCCTGTCCGCGTTTTGGCATTCGCCAATTTCATGTGGTAAGGCACTTCCTCTTGTTCTCTCCCTTGTTAATTAGTCTGATCCAGCTCACCTGTTCCCTATTATAGCATGTGACGTCCTGTATGTGTATTTAAGCAGTCATTTCACGACCAGCTCTTGTCAGAATGTTTTCCTTGTGCTGTGATCGTTTATGCCTTGTACTCTTTGTGTTATACTTCTGACTGGAACGTCCCAGATTTTGATTTTGGCTTTGTCTTTGATATTCTTGTGCCCGTGTACCATACCTGCTTTGCCCGACCCTGAGTTTTGTATTTGCTGCCCTGTTTACGAACTGGATTACTCCTACTGGATTTTGGCTTTGGCTTCGTCTCTGATTCCTGTGCCCGTGTACCGAACCTGCTTTGCCCAACCCTGAGTTTTGTGTTTGCTGCCCTGTTTACGAATTGGATTACAACTACCGGATTCTGATTTTGGATTGTGGACTCTGTACCGTTTTCTGCCCTGCAGGGGTTTCCACCCCAGAACCAATAAAGAACAAGTTTATTGGATATTTTTGGTCTCGCTTTTGGTTCCTGAATGCTACCTCACAGGGGTACCAAAAAATGGGACCGGTTGGGATTGTTTTGGTACCATCCACAACTTTTGATAATAGCAACGCAAAAATAACTTACTGTGTAACAAACTGAACTGGGCTGCTAGGTGGAACTGAGGCTGTATGGTCTCTGAAGGATTTAGATTTTTACTGACTGTCTTAGAAATTTGCTAAATTTTGAGGGATTACTATGATGTTCTGTAAATGGTTACTGTGACAGTTTAACTGAAACTTGACTTGAAAATCAAAGTCAAATCTCTCTCCCTCTCCTGCCTTTTCTCTTGGAGCTGTTTGTAAAAATGGATCTTGCTAGGGAGCCACTAGTGGCAGCAGTATGTGAAGTGATGGCTTCAGCTTGGGAATGATTGGGATTGGGAGAAATGTTAGGGGGAGAAAAGCACGCATGGTTTGTTTCTTGATGTCCATTTCAATTGAAATAAAATTTGATTAAAAATTCAATATACTTGTTTTTCAGGTGTCATTCTATGAATACTATAAATTACTTTGAACCTAATAAAAATACCTGGTGTGTGCGTCAAACCCTTTTATCATTACCAGTGCAACTTCAAGTACTTCTATGACTACTATACTCAGTATTTCAGGATTTTAGCTTGTAAAAATGCATGAAGAGAGAACCCTGTAAAAACAAAACCTTATTGTGGATTTTAATCTTGTATATAGACTCAACTTTTATTCAATGATCTTCTTTCCATGAGGAAAAGTTCAGCCACTGATGTGAGAATTGACTCATTTCTAGATTTGTCCTTGGGATGAGTGAAATCTTATCCCACAGGCAAATGTAGAAATTAAAAACTTTTTACACCAGTAACAGTACTTTTTTTGCTTGAAAACAGGTAATAGAAATAAGTTTTGTTTAAATACAAGATTAAAATAATAGGGAAGGTCTGTTTTGCAGTGGAGTGATTTTGGGAAACATTTCTGTGTAGACAATGAATATTTATCATGAAAGATATTGACTTATCACCATTATTTAATCATTTTATCTTTATAATGTAAGGGAACTTAAAACAGTATGTAGGAATATTAAATGTAAAAAAAAATGTAAATTAGGCCTACTGTTCATGTTTCCATGACACTTCAGATCTAATTTATTTCAATTTAAACAAGAGTAATTGAGAAATACATGAGGCTATGGAATGCAAAATGAGCAAGTACTTAAAATGTATTTAAAAAATAATGCAAAAGTTAAGGGAGTGCTTACTACAAGCAAATTAAAACAAGCCTCTGAATGGGTTGATACAGATTCAATTGGACAAAATGGATTTAAAAATCAAAAAGCTGTTTTTATTTCATCAGCAGATTCACAAAATCACAGCAATTCTACATTGGTATGAAACAAGCTTGTAACTACAGCCTGTGCCATGTTATTTGTTTTAACTGGTTCTCCACTGCGCAGTGTAGTTTGACCAAAATGTATATGGATAATTGAATATTGCCAGGAGCACTGTTGCAGTTTGACCATTTGATTATGTGAAACAAAACCAGCATCCGGGGTGGCGCACATGGGGAATGTACTTCACTGCTTAACTTGTAAATGGTGTAATGTGGGGGAAAAAAAAAGGCCACTAGATGGCAGTATTGACTTTTTTTTTGTTAAGCCAGTCTGGAACTAGGTTTTGGGCATGTCCTGGGCATGTCTCTGCCTCAGAGGGGGCTGGAAAAGAGTATATAAGGAGAAAAATCGAGAGTGTGTTGGAGTAGGAGAAATTGCAAGGAGAAATTGTGGAAGGATACATTTGACCAGACCTGTCACTCTTTTCAAGACCTGTGAAGCTTTTTGTGGATTTTTGCCTGTGTTGGAGCATTTTCCTGTCCCAGGACATTGCAACATAGCAGCCCATCTCCATTACAAAGGAACTGTAAATATCTCATTTTTTATTTGATTTCAATCTTGGTCAGTAGGGTAGAGTGTAAATTAGTTCTAAGTGTTTGTTTAATTAAATCTGTTGAAGTTGAAGAATTTTGTCTGTCATCCCTTGCTGTAATTGACACCGTAACAAATTGAGGCCATAACAATGGTGACCTTTCCCTTAATCCAGTGATGCCCTGCATGTTCCATTATATCGTCGGCCTGCTGATAAAACCTCGTATCTCCAAATTGATAAGAAACAAAAGCTCGTATGTCTACTATTCTTACATGCAAAATTAAACATTTTTTATTTTATTTATATTTTAAATTATATTTGTATATTTATAATATTTTATGTTTTTTAATTTTATATTTATTTTTTATTTTCCCGTAAAGTTTATCATTTTGAAGATACGAGGTTTTATCAGCAGGCCGACGATAGGCTAATGGTCTGCATGTGTATCTTCTGGACATCATAGAAAATTTAACATAATACTTCTACTATTATTAATATTTTATTTTTTAATATATAACTAGCATTATAGTGCTATTTTTCTCAATTAAGTAATATTTTTATTGACAACTGAAAGGACCTTCAGGCATTTTCTGGTTTGCTTAAATAGAAAACATAATGTAAAATATTTGTAACATTACAATTTTATATTATTACTATTATTGTTGTTGTTATTATTATTATTATTATTATTATTATCTAATAATATGATTTCCTAACTCCAATTTTTAGAGTTTGTAAAGATCCGGTGTTCTGACAATTTGTGCAGCCTTGTCAAAAAAATGCTACCGTAATGCAAAGCGATCGTGAAGTCTTTGTTTTCGCCTTAATATTGCGATATGAATCAGTATACGGAAGTAACTTTGTTATTTCTTAGCTTATTATAACATAAGCAGATGTTATAATGAGTTGCACAAGTTCGTTTAAAAAGATATTTGCCGCACGCCATTATCACCTAACTTCTGCATTTTCAGGAAAACCCAGCGTGTATGTGCAGAAATACATAGTCTACGCGTATACGTCGAAAGGCGCACTGAAAAAAATGCATTTTATGACGATTGAAGGTACTAAAGATGTGAGCGAAGAAACAGAGCCCAAGATTTCGTGTCTGCGCAATCGCAGAACCGCAAGGTAGCATATTTTGATAGGTATGCAAAAACTGCAAGCATACTGCAAGCAGCAAGTATACTGGTATGGCACGGAACTGGGCCGCATGTGGCGGGATTCTGGGGATGTGCCGGCAGTGTCGGCTGAGTTGCGGTGAGTAGTAATCGGGCCAGATCAGTTGCTCCACAATCGGGCCGTATCTGGGAGAGTTATGGCACGTTGCTGGCATGATGCGGCGAGGGGTTATCGGGCCAGATTCGTTTTCCTGTAATCGGGCCAGATCTGGGCGGGTAATGGCAAATTGACAGCGGTGACGGTGGGGAGGTAACCGAGCCGGAATCGGGCAGTCATTCAATCTGATTCCGGGCAGATTACGGCCATACGGAATCGGGCCGATTACAATGGAGTCAGAACCCGGAATCTGCCCGCATTTGGGCCGACAACTTTTTGCTCTCTGGAAACTTAAAACATGAGAACATTTTTCAAAGTGGTACGCCCTATGCTGCTTTGCTTTCATAATTATTTTAATGGTATGCTGTGTAAAATGTATAGCGCGGCATACAATATTCTTGCTCAGATTTTCTGCATCACCACCTGAATGTTGACGGTTCCCGTGGCAAAAAAAAAAAAAAACGCAACGTTATGCATAGGGTAGATGCCCCCCCTTAAGCAAGAATGTTCATAACTGAAGGTAAACAACATGAATTAATCATTTTTTTTGCTTGAATGGATAGTATGTAAAGTTGGCTATCACATCTCAAAAGATTTATGACATAGTCACTATAGAAATATTTTTTAATGTTTCATTTTTTTTTTTTTTTTTTAAAAAAAGGTCATCTTACCCTACCCCTGGGGTAAGATGCCCTTCTGGATGGGGTAAGATGCTCCTTATCAAGAATAACTTGTAAAGCCTAATACATACTGATTTTACTGCATTTCACATGAGTAATTATCATATTATAGCTGTCTTAATTGGCAGGTAAACATCATACAAAAGATCAACGTCTTTTTAGAAATTTAGAAATTTTGCTAAAGAAATGAGGAAAGAAAGAGGTTCATTCTCCTAAACTTAACTTTTTATTAACTGTCTAAACACCAATGCACAAGTGATGGCAAGGTACTGTTGGCATTAAATGCATTAAGGAAAAGATGGTTATATCTTGTGGAATACTAAAAAATATGAGGCACCACGTTAGATAAACATGTAGAGGTATAGAATGTATAAGAGTATCCATGAAAACTCATTAAAACTAAGAATGACCATAATGCATTTCACCCAATATATTTCTTTTTAGGCCCTCATTGATGCATATATGATTCATTATTGTGTAACTTCATATGGCCCTACTTGTAACATGTATGGATACACTTAACTTTCCATTCCCAAGTTTTTTATGAGAATCATCATGTCTGATATATATTTTCTATAAATAGAACATTTTTTTTTTTTCAGAAAAAACTCATAAAACAGAATGAATATGACTCAAAATGGGGTAAGAGGCCTTCCTTACCCCAATCCAAAAAGGGCATCTTACCCCCATCATCTTGGTTTTGGCTCATTAACCCCAATTTCTCCTATTATCACCACACAGGACCCCCTTTCATACATAGAAAAGGCTTCAGAGAGTTACACTGACATGTCCTGCAGACTCCTGAAGCATTCAAATGCTTGTGGCAAAATGATTCATACGGTCATTTTTTATAAGAAAGTCAGTCAAAACACAAACACTTTGAGTACTCACATGTCACTTGCTCTGTTGACTCATCTGTTGCTGAGCACTTCCCTCCAGGTGGCAGTACATCTATATAAGTCAAGGGCCACATACTGGGCACAGCTGAAATTGAATTATAAGCAAAGGGCATCTTACCCTCAGGGGCGTCTTACCCCACTCTACCCTACTGTTCGTGCAACTTTAAGTGCTTCTCTTTGCTACATTGCCAATATATGGCTCTAGTAGATTGCATAAGTAACAAATTCCCTCAGCTGAGAATCTGTAGTGTTCATAGAGAATATCGTCAGAAAAAGCGAACAGGTCATGCCAGTCTCCCTCCGAAGAGAACCGCGTACGTTTCGGGCACAAAAGTCCATAGGATTATTCAAGAAAGGTGATGCTAACTTCAAAGGAGGTGCTTAGTGATAAGGCAGCACATATATGGCCGTTTTAAGCCGAAACTCGGCACATAACCTGCTCCCGACCAGGTGAAATTCGCAGCGTAAGTTACCATGGTAATCTAGCCACGTTAAAAGAGAGAATTGAAGTCCTTGTCCATGGAGGTTTATCAGTCTCACCTGCATTGTCTCCAGACTTCTCACACTTTTCTTTACTTGGGGGTTGGAAGAAATGCATGTTTCATGATCGTTTAAATTGTTTAAATGAAATAAGATCATTGGAAGAAAGACGTTTCAATGATCTTATTTCATTTAAACAATTTTAACGATAATGAAACAATTGCATTGCTTCCAACTCCTGAGTAAAGAAAAGCGTGAGAAGTCCGGAGTCATAATCACAGGTGAAACTGATAAACCTCCATGGATAAGGACTTCAGTTCCGCGTGAGAATCTTTCACATGTGTGTTGAATAATTGCTAACCACAGCAGAGGAACATAAATGCCACAAACTCACACTGAATGCGTGAGAGTTGACAGGTATGCGTTATTAATGAAAACTGACCACACCTGATAATGTTGAGAGTTTTCGGAGTTTCTGAAATGGTAATTTAAGTAAATGATTGAAGACAGGTCATGACTAATCATAATTTTTAAGGGATGGGTTTCAGCCTCCCCTGTGGCCAGTTCACCAGCCGTCACTGCACAGGAGGGATGGTATATGTTTGCTTTTCGTTGTCATGGGCTGTGAGTTTTGTGATTCTGGTGGGGAAATGTTCATTATAGGGCAGAGAGATTTGTCCCCACACAACCACTATTGCTTAGGCTTATCAGTGTTTTTTCAAGGTGAATTTTGTTTTTTTGTTTGCAGGCAAACCCGCCGATGAAATGCTAGAATGTGATCCTGATTGGGCGCCCTCTCTGAACCTTGGCCACACAGAGGTAAAAGCAGCAGGCACAGAAAGATTCAACGGTTAGGAATGAGGGTCAGGAGATCAAGAACAAGCTGTTACCGGGTTGAACGCATTAGCGGGATGACTGAATGATGCTCCACCACCAACCCCTGACAACACCAGCCCTGAGGCAGAGATGGCTGTTTCAGCTCCTCTGTACCACTCAGGTAAATATGACTGATTGAATCCAAGTGTCAAGTCATGCTATTTAGTCTGTGTATTTTAAAGTTCATGCTCAAATCCAGCCTTTCATAATGGTTTAGACACTATTGCGATTCTGGACAAACTTTCAGCCCATTGTCATTGCTTTAACCCTCGTCCAATCGGGGGGGCTACCACCCCCAACAGATTTTTTCCTGTCGCACAAAAACGTTAACAGATATGATCTAATGCTTCTAGGTAATTGTTTATTTATCCTTTGGGCTCATTTTCATGAAAAAACGATGAGGGTACCTCACCCCCTGGGGGTAGGGTAGGCTGTCAAAGTCGAAGGGTGGGGGAGGTTGCCACCAGCGTCAATTTTTGCCTGTTTTTGATACAAAATATGCTTACAGATTAGTTGCAAATAGTATGCTATTATTATGTTTCATGCTCAATGAACTTTGTAGACCACACTGATTGTCATCCTTATTGATTTATTGATGTAGCTTGTCCTTGTATTAGTAAATCTTGGAAGTACAATGACCAGCAGCTTGAAGTGATCTTCACCTAATAATATTAGAAGTGCCTGACTGACATACTTTTACTGTGTGTTTGACTGGTTACTGTACTGTATACTATTTTTATACTGTGCTATAGGCCTTCTATTATACAAGTTCATAGAGTTGTTCATAAAGTTGTTCTCATAATTCATAGATAAACCTTTTATGCAAGTGTGTTTTTGTATTTTTTTCAGACATGACATCTATAATGACATCATTGTGACGTCACAGTGCTGAAGTTTGTGATGTTTGATTCTTGTTTTGAAAGAGAACATATGTGCCAGACATATTACTGATATTATAAGCCTTGTTCTATCATAGGGAAAAACAAAGTAAAGAAAATGTGAAAAATGTTCAGAAAACTATTTGTTATTATTATCCAGCTCTGTGGAGGGCGGATCTAGGCGGGATGAGCTAACGAGCTAGGCAGCAGAATGCAGTTTTCCAGCTCCGCCTCCTCAGACTGAAACTGAGACGCGTCTCCCGAAGGAATCGACGGGCATATTCCGCAATCAAACGCAGTACACGTGTATAGATCTAATGAAATTAACTTGTTCTAATAAACGCAATGGTGAAAGTGGAGGATGCAGTGTGAATGTCTGGCAGCTCAAGCTCGAATTTGCTGTCTACCTACGGCTACTATGGTGAGTACACCGGTGTTTTTACTCTATAGCTAGGATTGAGGGAAAGCTAGAATCCATCCCATATAGACACATTTGTAGAACGGGTCGTCAAACCCAAGTGTAGACCGGAGACCGTAGAAATCTGGTGGGTCTGAGTTTAGAGGGAAACATGGACAGTGAGGAGCAGCAAAAAGTGGACCAACAACTTATGGACTGCTTCGGTGTGTATTATAAGGACCTGCTGGTTCGTGTGCATAGCTGTGGTGTGTCGTTAGCGTGGAGTAACAAACAGTTTCTGCGCTGGTGTATGACGAAGGGGTGAAAGCTCCAGGCTAAACGGCCTTTTCAGAAATTGCCCGTGGTGATGATTATTTATTGCATTTGAATGACCAGCGTTTGCTCACAGAAAATGGGCGCGATAAGCCGCTTTCACACTGGACGCGAAACAAATTTTTCGCGCGACAGATTATTTTCAAAGTCAATGCATTGTCTTTGCATTTACTTTGAATGTAATCTCTCGCGCGAAAAATTCGTTTCGCGTCCGGTGTAAAAGCTGCTTAACGCGCCCATAAGGCGTGTATTCTCGTCTTTGGATTGACTTTGAATGTAGCTAATCTTTCGCGCGAAAAATTCGTTTCGCGTCCGGTGTGAAAGCGGCTTGACATGCCCATAACGCGTGTATTCGAGTCTTTGCATTGACTTTGAATGTAATCTGTCCCGCGAAAAATTTGTTTTGCGTCCGGTGTGAAGGCTGCTTAACGCGCCCATAACGCGTGTATTCAAGTCTTTGCATTGACTTTGAATGTAATCTGTCCCGCGAAAAATTTGTTTCGCGTCCGATGTGAAAGCAGCTTTATGGATAGTACACGACAGCTAGAGAGAGCTTGGTTATGTTATGAACATAATACAGGTTTTGCAGACCGTAAGCCCTGTTAGCGTGGACAAGTTGCTTATGTGGAGCTAGCGAATCGATCACTTCTACAGGAAAGAATTTCCTATTTAATCTCCGCCTTTTTCGGGTTTTTATTACCCACAACAATTTCTAAAGGGGGATGAAATTATGTCACGGTAGTGCAGAGAAATCATTTGTTATACCAGACACATTAGAGCTTCTGCGTTTCGCGATTGCTTTCACGGTAGAATCAGAGAGCTAGCCCAGATATTTGTGATAGGGATCCGGCTGATCCCGGTCATGGATAAGTGAAGCGATCATAAGCAGCCGCTTCAACTGTAGTGGCTACAATCGGGCAACGTTATGATGAAACTGCCACATTGATGCTTACCGAAGTAACATAAGCATACCGATCAGAATTACTGCATATAAGTTAACCAAGAGCATTTTTAATTAGCACGGCGGCACGCAAACTAATATGCAGTAGCTGGCAACCGAGCAGTCATAACCACAGAGACAAACCCTTGCAATACAGGTTTTACAGACAGCAAGTTCCGTTACCGTGGACAGTTGTACCAAGCATCCAAATTACAAACAAGTATTAAAAGTTAGCTTCAAATGAGGTTTATGTTCACACACCTTCTGTAGAATTTCCCCTGATATTACTCTTGCATATTTAGGACACAAACATTAGCAACAGTAACTTGGCTACGTTAGCCGCTGTGCTACAGCCACAATCAACTGGCTATCACGTCAGGTTGGCTTATGCAGTAAAAGCAGCTTAGCTTCTGTGTCTGTGAGTCACGGACAGTCGGGACCAATACAGGCTTTATCTTCAGATATTTTACAAAGCCTGCGTTTGAACCCAGTTGTTAGTGCTAACTATCGCTAGCGGTCCTGCTAGCCACCCGTAACACGTTAGCTTCACTTGCATTATTTGCTGTTATATCGTTACTTACAGCTTGTGGCTCCGAGCGCTTGATCGATGCAACTGCTTCAGGTTTGAGAAGCAGCTGAAACGCTTATCCTGTGTCAAATTATCCTTTATTGACAAAGCTGTCTTTGGTGAAATGCTGATTACAAACAGCTAACGTTCCCTTTGGCCGTGGCTGTTTGATGCCAGCAAACAAAAAAAGCTACCCACTGATTTCTGGTGGCATCGTCTTTTGGAAGAAAAATAGTTGTTTTTTCTTTAAGTCCAAAAAGTAAACGGACAAACAGCTTTGGGGAGAGATTCTGACAAAATTGCACCTCAAATGATCTGCGGTTCTTCTTTTGTATTTCCAAAAGTGTAGACGCTACTAAGGCATAGTATGATCTGCCGTTGTTAGTGCCTGCTAGAATAGTTTCCGGTGTGGGCAGGTCCAGCGCAGTGGTTGGCTCTGGCTAGGTCTGTACTAATTGGACGGCACAACCTGACGTCAGGTTTTGCCCAGATCTCGCGAAGATCTCGGGAGGAGCTGTTCAGAGAGGAAATCACGTTCACGAAATCACGTTCTTGGATTACGGCAAAACCTCTGTATCTTATGTTTAGAAACTTTTCAGAGGTTGAGTATGGACAACCAACATTATAACATTACTAATATGTATTAAAAGAAGGATCAGCATAATAGGTCCCCTTTAAATATTAATTGTAGTATCAGTAGTTCTAGAGGTTACAAAAAGTTACTTATTTTCAGTTAAAACTAATAAAAATATTAAAAAACATGGATTTTTGTCATTTTGATCTTTTTTCCTAATATGGTGTTAGTTATGACATCACTATGACGTCATAATGTTGAAATGTGTTTTATTTGTACTTAATTTGAAGAGAGGACATCCGTAGCTGTACACTGATACCAAACAAGATGATGTTTATCGCTTAATTTCAAAATAATCCGGGGGGGTAACCCCCCTTGGTCGGGATTGTAGTAGAAAAACCCTTGGTTGGACGAGGGTTAAGCCCACCACCTGTTTTTGATTGGATCCACAGCTCATGTGGAGAGTTTGAAAAATACTGTCTTACCTTCTAGGCTGACCTGCTGAGCGAAATCCAAATCGCTCGCAGGGACGTCTAGGTTAACCTAGGCTAGAAGAATAGACCATTTTGCACACAATTAGGCCTAGATGATGTTAATCACTCTCATTGTGGTTGTGGACTTGTGATTTCTTCAGATTTCACACACTCTGTATGTAATGAATTCTTTCTCTGATTAACATTAGACACCACTGCACCTGTGGTTGAGGTGGAAGCAGGTTCATCAGATGATACAGCACAGACCTGTCAAGAGGATGATGGTGAGCAGTTGGACAGTGGAGGAGTGCAGCAGGAGTGCAGCCAATGTTGCTTCAGGCTTCAAGAAATTTTACACTTACTGGAGGAGAATAGAGCGCTGAAGGAAGAGCTCTCGAAAAAGAGCCTGGATAAAAACTTTCTGAAAGACAATGATTGCAAGATCAAGTACTACACTGGGCTTCCATCTTTTGCTCTTCTGATGGGTGTGCTAATGGAAATGCTTCCTAGCCTACCGAAGACTGACCGAAAGTTTCCCATTTCCAAATGCTTCTTTTGACACTCATGCGCCTGAGGCTGGATCTGCCTCTCGATCATATTGCACACCTTTTCGACGTAAGCTGGCAAACCACATCCACCTTGTTCAGTGACACCATAAATGTACTGTACTCACACCTCAGCCCTTTGGTGTACTGGCCAGAGAGGCGGTTTATTCAGGCTAGCATGCCACACCAATATGTAGAAATGTTTGGTAATCGGGTCACAGTAATTATAGACTTCTTTGAACTTTTCATTGAAAAACCACAAAACCTACGGGCAAGAGCAGAGACCTATTCCAACTACAAAGGTAGGCACACCATGAAATACCTCATTGGCATAACACCACAAGGAACCATCTCTTTTATCTCCAAAGGATGGGGAGGGCATTCAAGTGACAAGCGGGTGACAGAGAACTGTGGCTTTCTTGACAAACTCTCACCTGGTGACCTAGTGCTGGTAGATCGAGGGTTTGATGTGAAGGAGAGTGTTGCGCTAGTGGGTGCCACCCTAAAACTACCTGCATTTACAAGGGGCCGCTGTCAACTAGATGCAAAATATGTGGAGGAGACCAGGAAGCCAGCTCACATGAGGATACATGTGGAGAGAGTGATAGGGTGTATGCGATCCAAGTACACCTTTTTAAATGACACTATCCGCCTGGGCTTTGTAGTTCCTCTTGAGGGCGAGGACATGACATTACTTGACAAGATTGTGGCTGTAACCTGTGCACTTACCAACATGTGCCCAAGTGTTGTTACGAAGCCAACATTTTGAATGTACATGTACCTTTACTAACTTATTAATGAATGCTAATTGAGTCTTCTTACTTTATAACATTTTTATTTTCAGTTATGCAATGTTTTTCCCATATCAAATAAAACTCACAAGAGTAACAGGAACTGTCTCTGTATTTGTTTGACAAAAAGGTGCAATGGGTAAAAAAAAAAAAGTTCAAAGTAACATTGAAAAGTCAATTGAAATACTTCAAGAATCAAGTGCAGGTATATAAATACAAGAATATAAACATAACATATGTACAGAACTAGAATATTAAATGCATATTGCCAGGTGTCAAACTGATTTTTTTTTTTTTTTGTTGATACCTCAAGGTAGGTAATGAGGCAGTCCACTGGTAGTTGTGCAATCTATTCCTCCACTGTGTTTTCATGTGCCTGTTTCTGAGCTGCCTGTAACATGGCTGAAGGTTGAGTGTAGTGACAGGCAACAAGTTCAGGTAACACAACTTTGTGAAAAAAATTCTGTGCCCCTGGAAAAAGAGTTGTTTCCCATAGGTCTGTATCAGGCATGAGGCGTACAATGACACAACTTTTTGTTGTCCACACTACAAAGTCACAGAACTGTGACCCAGTCACAAAGATCTGTGTCTGTACTTGTTTGTAGTACCTGTGTGTGCATTTTAACTTCAGTATTCCATCATTCAGCAGCAGACAAAAATCCTTATCTGCACAGGCCTCCAGGATGTTGTGATCGCGGTGCTTGTACGGACATTTAATTTCCACGCAGCCTTTCCCACAACAACTGCAGCAGACAAGTGCGTCAGGGTTGCTCCTAGTTCAGGGAATGAGGGGTTGATGATGAAACCACAGCATTCCACTTTCATTTCCAGGTGCCTAAGCTCACTCTGAGTGGCATAGGAGTCCCTGGCTGTGTCCTCATGGTCTCTCCCCCATTTGATAGGCTGTGGGACATTGTCTGTCTGTGAGTTCCTTTGAGGATAGAAAATGTTTTTCACAGTTGATAGAGCTGGCTTGGCTCTAGAAGTGGAAACAACGGCATGGATGTTAGAGGCGGTTATTCTTCCTGCTCGTGCAGAATGCCAAAGATCGGATTTATGTTGCTGTCTTGTATTGCGTTCCAATGCAGCTGCTTCTGTGTGTGTCACTGCTGCTCGGTGTGTCAGGCCCCCACAGTGCTGGCGCGGGACTGACAAATCGCAGCCATCCATTCCTGGATCACGAAGGCGCAGAAGAGACTTGGACAGAATGCACGGCTGAACAGGGTCTGCGTAAAAGTGGCAGAAGTCCTCCATCAAAGAACAGAGTCCAGACCTGTGATCGTGCATGAGATCTGTGAGAGGCTTTAAGTCAGCGAGTGTACGCTGCGATGGTACTAACCTACTGCCAGCTCGGGTCCGAATAGTGGGTGGTCTGTTGTGACGTTCGTTGATGGACTGGTTGAATGTCTTTTTCCTGGCTGCACTAGTGGTGTAGTCGATGCTGTAGCCTGGCACTCCTTGCACCTTGTTCACATTGGAGGGCATTGTCCAGTAGGCTTCAAAATCAGTTGGTATCGCATTGCCATGCAAGCGTACTGCAGTGTCAATCTTGTACAGGAGGGCCGCAACATGGACACACTTCTCAGCGACACCAGCCATGCACGTGCAGTGAGCACTCTCCACCTCCCCACTGGATTTCAGGACAACCCATGGCTGAAGAGGCTCTTGGCTGAAACGCATGGAGTGATTCACCTAAGACATTAAAAGCAATAGAAATAGGTTTTAGAGAAAAATCATTAAACATATCAATTATAGCCAGTAACTTTATTGCTGTAACCACTGCAAAAAGTAACATTGAAGTAGAATTTAACTAGTTATCTTCGAATCATTGGAAGAGAGTGTGATGGTGTGAATAATGCGTGTTCCTGCAACAAGGTTTAACACTAAACTTGATAATTTCATAGGGAATAATTTTGCATATGCCTAATGAGTATTTTTATTTTATATCATTGTCTAACATTCTTACTGTCTTATAGAAACTTGAGTGCAGTATTTATTTATTTTTCCTATACTTTATGTTCGGAATTCCATTCATTTTGACGGCAGCAGTATTAAAAGTAATTATAGGTACTGGAGGACTCCAACAGGGGGGCGAAAAGCTATTGAGCTAACTAATGGTGCACTTCGTTCTTCTTCTCAATCATTAACATTCATGGTTCGAGAAGAAACTTGGGCCGTGTTCGAAACCGCGCTCTACGGTCTACATACCACTCTCCCTACACACTAGTCGCACTACTCGCTACTCCCTACGAACGAACCCTTCCTTCTTCTTCTTGAGTTTTATGTCCACTAACACACCAATTTGTGTATTACCGCCACCATCTGTGTAGTATAAAATAATGATTTACGTACGAACCCGTTTGAGAAATTAATATTTCCGAATGTGATCTATAAAATAAAACCCCCTTAACCTAACAATACGCAGAAGACCAAAAAGGGAAAAATGTGCATTTGTTTTGAAGGGATTGAAACAGGATGTTTAACCAACCTGACTTTTGCCAACCTAAAATAGCAGCTTTCGACCCCCCGACCGGCATTTCGCCTTTATGCCCTACCTGTTGAAGATGCGATAAGCAAGGAGACGACGGAGACAATCGGTCCGCCGTCTGCGTTTCATCTGTGCGCTTATGAACTTTCCTCAGAGGTAAGATACCATTTTAAACAAGTTTCTACTTTCACTCAGCTTACTTACTCCCAGTGGATGATGTGAACAGATGAGAGTGAAATGTTAGCTTGGCTTCAACCAAAGAAAAGTTTTATCAGAATACTGAATGACCATGAAGTAAGTATTCTTTAAATTACCATCTAATGTTAATTCTCATGCATAATATTATTATCGTATTTCTACTTGAAACATAATTTAAACCCAAACAGTTACTTATATGGAGCAGAACGCGCCAAATGCTCTGCAAATGAAATTGTAGGGAAAAAGTAGCCTACATTCACAATTCACATTAACCCCTTAGCGCAGATATATACACCTGAATCCATGAATACTGAAATGTAATGGCTAAATTAATTCTGTAATTGAATTTTCAAATGTTTTAGTTCAATTGAACAATTTTGGCCAGTATCTGCGATACAAATACTGAGTGATGAAGCATTAAATAAGCTCTTGCACAACAGGAAAAAAACTCCTTTATTTATATTATGCATAAAGGGGAACATTTGAGCTCATAGATATATTAAAATAAAATAAAAAATAATAAGATGGCAAATGTGAATTTAATCTTTAAAAACAGTCAATATGCAATAATTTCATAGAAATATTCCAATGAGAAATTTAATAAATTACTTAAATCACTTTAAAGAAAAGTTTAATAAATAATTAAGTTATCATATAATTTAAGAAAATGGCTCTGTAAATACTTGCATTAAATAGTTAACAATGTATATGAAATTATTTAACAACATTCAATACATAGTCCAATTAATAATTTAAAATATTTTCTTTTACAGTTGGGTTCGAGAGGGCCATACTGCAGGGTGAATCCCCATGGTCCCCTGTTGCGCCTCTATTTTGAGGGAGGTGACCTGCGGAAGGACTTCCGCCTATCAAGGTCATCGCTGGAGAGCCTTATCCGTCTCCTGCGAGAGAACAACCATGGATGGGGGAAGTCGATAGAGGTGCTGGTGTTTGTGTACTGGCTGGCCTGTGGAACGTCCTACCGGGTCGTGTCAGAGGCCTTTGACATTCCCCGCACCACATGCCATGACATGATCCACCAGGTCAGTAAGGGCATCCAGGGGGTTTTCAGAAGGCTCATCCGCTTCCCCACCCCCGAAGAGCTGGAGGAGATTGGAGCCGGGTTCCAGCAGCTGTCTGGTTCCCCAGCCTTTGGGCAGGTGGCAGGGAGCATTGATGGCTGCCATGTCCGCATTGTTCCATCTGGGCTGTTTGCAGAGGACTATTACAACAGGAAGCTGTTCTACTCTGTCCAGCTCCAGGCCATCTGCGACCACAAGGGTCGCTTTCTGGATGTGGTGATGGGCTTCCCTGGCTGCGTCCATGATGCCTGGGTCCTGAGGTGCAGCCCCTTCTATGTCCACTGGCTGCACCCACCTCCTCGATGGTGTCTGCTCAGCGATGGCGGATACCCGTGTTTGGCAGAGCCCATCTGCCTGATGACGCCATTCCGGGAGCCTGTCCGGAATCCTGTGGAGGGCAGGTACAACACCAGGCTGTGCAGGGCACTGTGCTTGGTGGAGAGGGCATTTGGGGTCCTCAAGACCAGGTGGCGCTCCATTTTCCTGAAGGCACTGGAGGCGAAGGTAGAGTTTGTGCCTGAGGTCATCTGTGCCTGCCTTTTCCTGCGCAACGTCTGCCTCGGGAACGGGGACGTCTTGGAGCCTGAGGTCGAAGACGAGGATGACGGGGATGATGTTGAAGCCCACGAGCCACTCCAGCGGTCTGGGGACACCCTCGGGGGCAAAACTTGCAGCATTGGTGTTTGCTCCTGATGTTCCCATTGCAGTGCTGCAAAAACATGGTTATTGTTAGTTTTTTTTTTTTTTTGGTTTGTTTCTCTGCCCAGGGAGTTCTTTGTTCCTGATTTCTCTCAAATGTTAAGAGTAATTCACCCGTGGTGTACATAGTTGTATTATAGTTGTTTTATTATTGCCTCTTAAAAATCCAACCCCTTGTCCGAGTCGTAAGAGGTGGAAACAGGTAAAGTACAGGACTGCCAGGCAGGGCGAAGTATAGTGGGTGGTTTAACCACTCGGCCAATACAGTAACCATGAAGGCCTGTCTTGATGTACCTGGAAACGCGCTGGCTAACGGGGCTCTGGTAAAACTATGTGGACCAATCACCTGCTTAGCGAATAAGTTATGATTACAGAAACATTGCTGGAAGACCTATAGCTAAGTGTGGAAGTCGAAGGTCTCTCCCTCAAACATGGTGCTGGACAATGAAAGCTAAAAAGAAGTTGCTCAATTCATGTATGATCGTTGCCAGCTGAAAAAGAGGGGTTTTTAGTGAAGTTAGTCAACTGGTTGATATTTGACTTTTTCATGTTCCCTTGCAACATTTAGAACATTTCTGCAGAGCAAAAACCAGATGTAACACCTTCCATTATTGTTTAGGTTCTCTCAGGCAATGCAATTTGTGTGTGTATTCCATGGTACTTGACAGTTTTTTCTCTCACGCTAGGTGGTTATGCATCATCAGACCAAAGCAATGTAAAAGTATATGAAAATCCACAATGCAATAAACCAGCTGGTCACAACTCTAATATCACTTGTCTCTTACATTTTCATGATCTCTTGAAAATCATCAACGCTGCCTTTTTCCCACAACTTTATTAACTTTTTCCTAATTCAGAACAGACTTATACAAAAAGCATTTTTTTGTTAACATTTCGATTAAGCTCACCATCCCCATCATCTTCTTGTTTCTTTTGTGTTGACTGTAGTGCATATGATTTTTCAGCTTACTTTATATTTCTGTTTGAGGTTCTCCCATTTCTGTTTAATCCACCCTGGCTCCACCTTGCCCTCCAGGCCATGCTCCTTTATGAACATTCTATACAAACATAACATCTTTGACATTGACATAACTGAATATAAGCATTTACTAACGTTGCAATACTCCAAGAAAATTATTTACATACTGAAATCCTCTGACCGCCGCATTGAGCCCCCATCTGAAGAGCGCCTAATTGCTGGCTCTCCAGGGGATGAGGCGCCCTGTATCTTCATCTGTCCCTGTAAGAAACAAACAAACGAGCAAGATGTGCGTCGTTAGATCCAACATTTTACACGGATTAATCATCAGAAGTCCTCACCTATACGCCAGTAACAACTGCGGTGTTAAAAGCCCATTTTAGCTTGCCGACATTGGCTAACAGCCCGATTTATGTATACTGATGCTAACAGTATATTACCGGGCGGAAACGGTCTTTACAACTCTGAAATAATACATTCAATACACCTTGAGCTAAATATTATTTTACCATATATAACCCGTATTACAAGATTAAACATTTTACTCACATTTGTATTGACGCTGCTCCTGGCTGGTGACGTGTCGCCTCCCACGGGTTCCGCCGTCTTGCAGTTAAAGTGGCCTCTCATTATTTCTCAGCGAGTTTTTTTCTGGCAGTTTACGTCGCGTTGCATCTTGGGCAATTTATGTATGAATAGTGTGCATACGATGCACCCACAAAATATCTGCCCGATCTAGTATACATCCGGGAACTTCTTCCGGACACAAACTCACTCCCCACGCATCAGTGAACACCCTACCCCCTAACTCTGACGTAATCGGCAGTGTTAGTGGTACATTAGTACGAGGTTTCGAGTTCAGGTAATTGAATAGTGAGCTTGCGATGCATCCACAAGATATCTGCCCGATCTAGCATACATCCGGAAACTTTTCGCGGGCACAAAATCACTCCCCACGCATAAAAACACCATACCCCTAAATCTGACGTCATCGGTAGTGCGAGCAGTGCGAGTAGTACTTTAGTGCGCGGTCTCGAACACGGCCTAGGTGTCCGTGCATCTTTAATTTATCAATCCCCTTTGAGGTATGAGTCCTTCATAATAACGGTTATTGTTCGCTACTGTGTCAGTTGAATGTGTAGACACACTCGGGAGATTATTTGTAATGTGTTCGAGCACTACGAAAGTATTTTAAGTTTATTCCCAATATTTATATAGGGCTCTTTTCGCTATACTATCTACACTGCGTTTTTTTGTTTGAAGGACTTTGTATACTGTTTATGAATTGAAATAGGGGATGTACAGATCGAGTGCGATGTTGGAATTGTGCGATTAAAAACCGTATAATGCAATTTTTGTGAGCTAAATATATTTTATGCATCCCTGTGTTAATGTACTCATGTTTTTGATATTGTTTTTGCAATCAATCATTAACATCCATTATTTGAGAAGAAACTTGGTGTCAGTGCATCTTTTATTAATCAATCCCCCTTTTCAGAGCATTTACAAGAGCACCTTATTAGGCCTGTCCCTCAAGCATCCCAGACACTGGACACCCCCCTCCCACAACATAAGAAATTGATTGTACATCACTAAGAACTTTAATGTGTTACACAGACTATGCACTACTTGCTATCGTCAAAACTATCCCCTATCATTAAGCCTACGAATTCCAAAATGGCACAATAGAAAGAGCGGCGGCAAAAACAACACTCCTCAAAGGTTAGTGACAGTTAATGCGTGTCAAAAGTCGCCCAATACAATACTTTTCCCCCATCATGTATCATTTATTTGTCTTCGGAAAGGGCGATTACGAGATGTTGTTCTGGATAGTCCCCTGCGGCTAACATAGTCATGTGTTAGTATGTGTTGGTGTCAAGAAATCTTACTTTGGTGCGCACGATTGTTCTGTGGTCCATTTTACACATTTCCAGGTCTTGTACCCACCCATCGGTGAACTGTTGTTGAACCTGCTGGAGTGACCTGACATTGCTAAATATTTCGTGAGTGTAGGGACTCACACTCAAAATCATATAATTGTAAATATATGCGTGTATGAAATTAGGTAGAGTGCTAATATCACAAGTCCACTCCGAGTGTATATATGGGTCGAGTCCTTTTAGATGTTTTATCTTATCCAAATACCGCGCCTTAGCATTGGCGTTTAGCTTTTCACGATATAAACCTACTACTTTCGCCTTTTTCCTATCCATTCAGGGTTTCCCGCAGAAAATCGGTTAGTCAAGGTGGTGACCGGGGGGGCAGACAGGGCAACAGCCAATGTTTATTTACTCTTTATAAATAAACAAAGCAGTTAAAGTGCAACAACAAAGTGACAAAGTCAACAGTCTTTTAACTTTATTACAAAGTTTTTATAGTGTAACACTTGCTTGTACACAGTGTATTTTAGCCTTACTGTAAGAGCTGAGCTGGAAATAACAAGATCAAATAAAAACACACAATCTTACCAAAATTCATGCTACATGCATGAACACAGGCAAAATTATCAAAAAAACAAGAATGAAAAGCGCGTAAATGCACACAACCGTCCCTAAGGGTTAAACGAAAATTAATGTAAGAACAGAAAATGTATTTGTTATCTGTTTTGACTGCAACTCCCCAAATGCTTTGTGGTTCTGGTTATGTTTGGGGAGAGGAGAACGGTATTATGTACAGAAGCACATTGCATTCATAGGATTAAAAAAAATATACACCTTATCTTGTAATTACGAGATCTTGAGAAAAGATTAATGCTACACTCACTGTGTTCTGTGTGATATAGCCAACCTGAATATTTCAGGTCCACAGCCCACTCTGGGTTCCACCCACTACCTCGATGTCTAGAGGACTGGGGTTGTGGCTGTGGAGGTGGCGGGGGGTGGTGGAGGAGGGGGGCGGCGCAGATGGTGAGTTGGCCGGTGTTCTAACAATTTGTGCTGCCTTGTCAAAAAATGCTACCGTAATGCAAAGCGATCGTAAAGTCTTTGTTTTCGCCTAAATACTGCAATATGAATCAGTTTACAGTAGTAACTTTGTTATTTGTTAGCTTATTATAACATAAGCAGATGTCATAATAAGTTGGGTAAGTTTGTTTAAAGATACATGCCGCATGCCATTATCATCCAATCTCTGCATTTTAAGGAAAACCCAGCGTGTACATGCAAATATGTATACGCTTACAGGTCGAAAGGCACACTGAAAAAAGACGTATATTTATGATATTTGAAGATACTTGAGATGTGAGCCCAAGATTTTAGGTCTGCGCAAGCGCAGAACCGCGAGGTAGCATATTTTGATAGGTAGCAAAATTTGACAGAACACCGGCTTCTTTGAATAAAGTACCCTGATATTTTTGACTGCTTTTTCCCATCCATTACTGTACAATAGAGAAAACCACGTGCAATTGTCAAACATAGCAGAAAGCCACGCGCAAACACATCGGTAGCCTTGATAAGAAACTAAACGAATTGCATACAGGGCCCTCCATAATTATTGGCACCCCTGGTTAAAATGTGTTAAAAGCCTTAAAATAAATTCAATTTTCATTGCAGAAGCATACTCTCACACTGAAAATTGTAGAAAAATGTAACCTTCAACTCAAGTGAATTTTAAGGGAAAAAAAAAATCCCTGACTAAGAAATAATTATTTTTCATAAAATCACCTGTTCCACAATTATTGGCACCCCTTACAATTCCTAGGAAATAAATGTAATTGAAGTATTTCTGTCATTTCTACAGTAGTTTTCAAAGTTGATAAGAGTATCTAGGAACATTTAATTAGTAATTCATCACTTCCTGTTTCCCTGGGGTATAAATATGACATGACACAGAGGCCATTTCTCTTATCCATTCTTCAACATGGGAAAGACAAAGGAACACACCATTCAAATAAGGCAGATGTGTGTCGACCTTCACAAGTCAGGCAATGGCTACAAGAAAATAGCCACTCGCCTGCACCTGCCCATATCTACTGTCAGAAGAATCATGAAGAAGTTTAAAACAACTGGAAGAGTGGTAAACAAGCCTGGATGAGGACGCAAGGTTATTTTGCCACCACGCATAGTGAGGAGGATGGTAAGAGAAATAAAAAAGTTCTCCAAAGCTCACTGTTAAAGAATTGCAACAAATGGTAGCATCTTGGGGTCACAAAGTCTCCAAAACAACCATCAGGCGCTATCTACATGCCAACAAGCTGTTTGGGAGGCATGCACGGAAAAAACCTTTTCTTACTCACAATTATAAACGCAAACGTCTGGAGTTCGCTAAACGGTACTGGGACTTCAACTGGGACCGTGTGCTTTGGTTAGATGAGACCAAGATAGAGCTTTTTGGCAACAAACACTCTAAGTGGGTCTGGCGGAACACAAAAGATGAGTATGCAGAAAAGCACCTCATGCCCACTGTGAAGTATGGGGGAGGATCGGTGATGCTGTGGGCCTGTTTCTCTTCCAGAGGCCCTGGGAACCTTGTTAGGGTGCATGGCATCATGAACGCTTTGAAATACCAGAACATTTTAAATCAAAATCTGGTGGCCTCTGCCCGAAAGCTGAAGATGGGTCGTCACTGGGTCTTTCAGCAAGATAATGACCCTAAACATGTGGCCAAATGTACACAGAAATGGTTCACCAGACACAGAATCAAGCTCCTCCCATGGCCATCTCAGTCCCCAGACCTCAACCCCATTGAAAACCTGTGGAGTGAGCTGAAGAGGAGAGGGCAGAGGAGAGGACCCCGGTCGCTGGATGATTTAGAGAGATTGTGCAAAGAGGAATGGTCGAAGATCCCTCTTTCTGTATTCTCCCATCTTGTGAAACATTATAGGAGAAGATTAGGTGCTGTTTTGTTGGCAAAAGGGGGTTGTACAAAGTATTAACATCAGGGGTGCTAATAATTGTGGCACACATGATTTGATATAAAAGAATTATTTCTTAATGTGGGATTTTTTTTACCACTGAATAAATGCACTTGAATTAAAGGTTGGATTTTCCTCTTTTTTCATTGTGGTCCTATATTATTTAGAAAAAAACTGAATTTATTAGAAGCTAAAGAACACATCTTAACCAGGGGTGCCAATTATGGAGGGCAGTGTATAGCCTATCTTAATGAAACGGAATATGTGGGCAAGCAGTTGATAGGAGACACTATTCAAATGATTAGTTTAGATGAATAATTATCTTACCTCCACATGTCCTTCCCACGACGACGACAGGTTATTGTATATCCGGAAAATTAGCTTCTTCCCGATACAAAAAAGTAATGTTGGCGTTGCAACAGGTGATGGCGCAGTATCATATTTAACCAACAGATTCCGGCCGCTATTCGGCCTCATCGCGATTCGGCCTTATTTTACTGTCTATGCATGCGTGGATGCAGAAGAATTTTTTTTTTTTTTTTTCGGGACGTAGTCAAGGCGGGGGCATTTGTTGTCAAAGGCGGCCACCCTAACTATAAAGCGCTGGGAAACCCTGCCATTGCTTTTTTTTTTTTTTTTTTTTTACGATATCAAGAACAAAATTGGCAGTGATGGCAGCAAGAGGGCGCAGTTATCAGCTGATCGACGGACCGCTGTTTTGGTTGCCGAGCTGCGGCGCCTGCCCTGTATCCCCATAATGCAATGCGTTTCGAACGCTTGATTCATGCTTTGATGACGTAGGTTGGTGAACTCAATAATGTTCAGCTTGCTGGAGAGCAGCTAGCTAACCAGCCAGTTAACTTAACGTGAGTCAAACAATAAAACCGTGTTGGTGAAAAGCACACACATCCATTGCCTGAGACATATCAGAGCTGCGCTAAAAAGGGAAAGATGCATTATATTGCTTGCATCGTGCTGCAACATAAAAAGACGAGCGAAATCCATAGATCAGTGATTTCCATTTTTATCGTACTGTAATGTCACTAAACAAGTGATATTTCTTAGAAAATGCGTCTGCAGGCTTTTCCCAAACACGGTTGTATTGTTTTACTCACGTTCCGTTAATTAGCTGCTCTCCTGCAAGCTGGCAAACATTAAGAAAAACCACTGTGTAAAAATTGCTCCAGTTTATTTTATTTCTCAGTTTCATTACCGGACAAAAAAAATGCGGGGAACAATTCGGCTGTTCGAGAAATGCGTAGCTATCGCTATCAAGTTCGCTGTAGCCTAAACAGCATGACGGCCTCCAGTCAGTGTGCCGCACTTAGTTTTAGTGGGCGAATCGCAGGCAGCAAATGAGTAAGCTAGGAGAAGACTGGAAAGACATATCACGCACAATAAAAAGACCTGCAAAATCCATTGCTCAGTTGATCGCGATAGCTACCCATTTCTTGAACAGCCAAATTGTTCCTTGCACTTTTTGTGCAGAAAACTGAGAAGCAGTCTATAATTACGATCGACTCCAATATAAAACAAAGTTAATGAAACTGTCAAAAACCATGTAAATACTTTACAGGTAGTTTTTGATTACTGATGGTAATCTAGTCAAGTTTAATAAACTGGAAGCAAGTTTTATACAGCAGTTGTTCGTAATGTTGGCCAGCGTGTAGGAAAGTAGCTAGCTACCTAGCTAACCAGCTAAAATTAATGTAACGTGAGTCAAACAATGGAACAGTGTTCCTGAGAAGCACACACATCCATTGCCTGAGACATCACTGTTTCCACATCTGGCCATTGCTGATGAGAACATACTGTGGCGACTTCCAAAGTAAGCGGACGTTGGAGTCAGGGATCTGCGTTTTCGAATCGCTCCTTCTGAGCTTCGTTTTATTGTATCAGCGTTCAACATCTTCAACAGCAGTCAAACAGCAGGCAAAGTACAGCTTATCCCTTCTTGAGGGTTCACGTTAAGACTAACTCAAAGCTCTATAGCCCTCTACTTATATACCCGCTCAGGGTTTTCTGATTAGAGAATTCTCCAGCAAGGAGCAGTTGACACCGACATTCAACTCATCTATGGAAGCGGCAGGAACACCACACAGACCCCACCTAAGGGGTCTCGGTCCCCTGACGACCCTGTAATAAAAAAGGAACCCGCTATATACATGACTATGTACACACAAGCAACCCCCCAGCACAGTTAAAAACAACTGTGTACACAATAAATTTTTTTCATTCAAAGAACTACGTATTTACAACAAAAGTTCGCCAAGTGCCTTGGCATCTGGCGTCACCGAGTTGGGTGACTGGGGCCCAGCAGAGGAAGCGCCGGACCCGCCAGCGGTGAGGCGGGTGGTGGGGGAGGTGGACTCGTTACCTCCGCGGCAGCGTCGTTGGAGAGGAGGGGACGGTATGGGGCGAGCCGGTCCCGGTGTAGCACCGCCGTCTTCCTGCTGTGCGGCATCTGCACCTTGTAGACGACCTCCCCCAGGCGGCCCACGATCTCCCCAGGCCCCCGCCAGTGGTGTTGGAGCTTCGGAGACAGGCCCCTTTTTTGGATCGGGCAGTAGACCCACACCCAGTCCCCTCCCGCAAAGGCCTGCCCCCTGCATCTCAGGTCGTAGCTACGCTTCTGTCGTAGCCCGGCCATTTCCTGGGCCTGTCAGGAGAACTGGTGGACCACCCGCAGCCGCTCCAAAAGCCGCCAGTAGTAGTCCGCCTCCCCTGTCGCTGGTTCTTCAGGTTCGGGCGGGGCCCCAAACACCAAATCCACCGGTGTGCGGAGCTCCCGCCTGAACATCAGAGCTGCAGGGGTGCACAGGCTCGACTCCTGCACGGCCAAGTGGTACGCCCACAGGACCAAGGGCACGTGACAGTCCCAGTCATGCTGGTGTTGGCTGGCAAGGATGGCGAGTTGAGTGGTAGGCGTGTGGTTCAATCACTCAACCAAACCGTCGCTCTGTGGATGGAGGGGAGTCGTGCGGGTCTTGGTCACCCCCAGCCGCTTGCAGATCGCCGCCAACACTTGCGCCTCGAAATTTCACCCCTGGTCGCTGTGCAGCTCTTCGGGCGCGCCGAACCTGGCGAACATTTCCTCGACCAGATGCTGCGCGGTCATCTCTGCGCTTTGGTCGGGTACGAGGTACGCCTCAGGCCACTTTGTGAAGTAGTCCATCGCCTCCAGGATGTAGCGATTCTCAGCATCGGTGATGGGAAATGGCCCCGACTCGCTCCATCGGGGCGCCGACGACGTACCGCTGCAGGGGGGAGTGTGATGTTCGGCTGGGCCCCTTCTGAGCCATGCAGGAGTCACAGCAGTTCACAAGGAGCTCTAAGTCGCGGTGACAACCTGGCCAGTAGAATCGCCCCCGCAGGCAACGCAGGGTTTTTGTCACTCCGAAGTGGCCCGCCCCCACCGAGCCATGCACCAGCTCGAGGACCAAGGGGCGTAGCTTGTGAGGCACCAGGAGCTGGAGTATGTCGCGCCCCTGGCCGGGTGCCTACCACCGCCAATAAGCCAGCCCGTCCCACAACTCCAAGTGCTGGAATTGGCTCCGATAGGCCTTCAGCTCCTGACCTTCCGCCGTGACCTCAGCCCATGCTGGTGGCGTGCCAGACACCAGTTACTCCCTCACCTTCTGCAGAGTGTCGTCTGCCTCCTGCTCCTCCTGCAGCTGCTAAAGCTCCATCGGCCCCCCCCCTGCTTCCGTCACTAAGGCAGCTGCCACCTTATGAGCCGGCTGGTCCCACTCGTCCAGCCACTGGCAGTACCTGCACTCCTGCACAGCACACAGCTGCACGCTCACCTGCTTCCAGCCCTTCATGCCCATTTTCTGGCCAGTTATTGACTGGAGCTGCATGTTGGTGGGCTCCCAGTGAGCACCGTGCAGGATTCCCGGGCGCACTAGGGAGATGGTGGTGGCCGTGTCGACCAGCGCCATGAAGGGTTGCCCATCCAGCCAGGACTGTAGGTACAGCCCATCACCCGTGCCCAGCCAGCCTGCCTGAGGGAGAGAGCTAGCAACATCGTGCTTGTTGACATCAATGCTGCTTCCACGTGCGCTTGTATATATTGAAGTCACTACTCTGATTGGTCAATAGTGATTCCTCCATTACTAGCAGACTGGGGGATAAAAAATTTGCTTCCGGGTCAGGTCAGAGCAAGCTCTATTAAAAGAATAATGGCTGTATATCGTTTCCCGACTTTTGTTTAGTAATCATTTAATAGAAAATCAGATTACGACTCGTTTTCCGTTTTTCGATTTCCAATTTCCAAAGGAAAATTGGGAGACGGCTCGTTTTTCGTTTGCCCACATCAAAACAAAAAATGGAAATCAGTTTGTTCTCCGTTTTTTCATTACCTTAATCAAAACGGAAAACGAATGGCCGAAAGGTGCACGGACCGGTGCCCCCTGATTCCCAGTTCTGGCTCCGCCACAGCCAAATAATGATTGTAATAGTCGTTAATGATACAACATATAATGTAATTAACTTATGAATTTTCATAAGTTTTATGAATTGTTCAAATTTGTTAAGCTTCATTAGCAATGTTTGAAACATAAATTATAGTTGTTAAGTCATATTCAGAAATTTAATCAAAAGAATTTGGATACAAAATAGAAAAAAAAGTTTATGAATATGGCATCCATCTATGAAAATTAGAGGCATCTTGCATATGCACCACGGAGAACATCGAAGACCTCCATTGCCTCTCCGTCTCTGTTGATGGAGAGGCGGAGGTATAAAGTCCGGGTTCAGAAAGTAAAGTAGTAATCCTCCCCAGAACTTTATTCCAACCACCTGTATTTACTGTATTGGAAGATGGCGCCAGTGTTTGTGGCCTGCCGTCTCCCGCTGTCAGCTCTGTGTTTGTATTGTTTCTGTCGCTTGTGTGGAAAAATGTCAACTCTCTGCTGGTATATGATCGCCAAACACTCCTTGATCTTTGGCTTTCAGTGGAAAATCGGGTGAAAATTGATTACAGTGGACAAAAGACGGTGTATCCCCTGCTCTTACCGGGAATATCGGCTTACCTTTGCCGCGCCTCAGCCCCACCCTCTCGTCGGGAACGCCGCAGACGCCAAGGAAAACGCAGCGGCCGCCTGGAAAAACTGAAAGCTTGTATTAGTCAGGGTTCCCTTTCACGACTGCAGCGGGTCCAAAATGCTGCAGCTCGACTTTTAACTGGAACTCGCAAACACGAGCACATTTCCCCTGTCCTGGCCTCCCTTCATTGGCTCTTTGTGCAGTACAGAGTCCATTTTAAGATTCTCTCATTCACTTTTAAATCTTTGAATGGTCATAGGGTCTTCGGCCCTATGAACCTCTGAGGCCACTGAGGTCCGCTGACCAGCTGCTTTTAACAGTCCCAAAAACAAGGCTGAAAAGCAGGGGGGATCGAGCTTTTGCCGTGTGTGCTCCAAAGATGTGGAATGAGCTCCCTATACACATCAGGCAGGCTCCTTCTCTTACAGTTTTTGAATCCTGTCTTAAAACACACCTCTTTTCCCTGTACTTTGAATCAGTGTGAGTGTTTTCCTACTGTTCTTTCTGTCTTTTTTTATACTTTTATGTCTTTTTGTACTTTGAATTGTGTTATTTTACAGGAGATATGTCCTTCAAAATTTTATGTATTTATGTTTTATGCCATTTTATTTTCATCAATATTACTGCACAGCACTTTGGTCAACCTGGTTGTTTTAAAAGTGCTTTATAAATAAAGTTGGTATGGTATGGTACTTCGGACAGGAGATGGAGCCAATATGAGTGATCAGCTCATTCTGTGGGAGGGAGAAAAACTTGGCAGGACTTTTACTTTCTGACCCCTGGATTTTACACCTCTGCGTAGAGGCAATATTTGCATTCAAATTGTCGCAAAAATTTTTCCGTATACATAAGGTTTATGATCTACATGGAGTACAAAGAAAATCTTCAGTAACTTTGAATCTGAGTAAGTTGGTTTAATTAGTTTAGTTTATTGGCTTATTTGACAGGGGCCATGTACAGAACAAATAACATACCAGAGTTAGCCCTATTGCTTATTTTCATCTGTGGTCCCTGGGCAGGGTGCTGAACTTAAAAACATTACACAACAACAAATAGACATTCCAGATACTTCTACTTCCAGTAGGGCAACATTATTAATAAATTCAACAATGACAACACCATATTTATCACATAGAGCATAGTCCTTGCTAACTTCAGTTAAAAAAAGATCAATGATCGCATGACTGATTCTCCTTCAACCAGGCCTTGAGAGATAATTTAAGTTTTGCTGAGTCTCTAATGTGAAGTGGGATTGGGTTCCATTTTTGTACTACTTTAAATGAAAATGCTGATTGTCCAAAGGCAGTCCTTCTATATTGTGTTTGACAGTCACCTCTCACTGAGGCCCTTACATTGTCCCTGCAGAAAGACTTGCATTGCTTGAGCGGTGGTGGTGCAAGGTTAAACACATGTCAGCATAGCAGAGAAAACTCTCAAAGGAAAACAAAATTTTTTTTTATGATTGTACAGTGATGGTAATTTCTTTGCTTTTTATCAAGCACTTTCATAGCCTGTTTATAGAGGGTATATAGTGGTTTCAGTGTTGTCACACCTGCCTGGGACCAACTAGTACAGCAGTAAGATAGATATGAGAAGATCATTGAATGCAAGAACAATTTGGCAGTGACATAGGTAATTGGTGCCTGATGTGCCTAAAATTATAAGTTAGCTCTGACACTTTTGACAATTTTTTAATATGGTTTATAAAAGTTGGAATCAATAAAAATATATTCAAAATTATCTACGATTTTTAGAACCTTTCCCTTAACAAGTATGTCTGGTTGCTGCTGATTATAATTGAGCCCCTAAGAACCATACCGGGCCATCCCGCAAAAATTGAGTTGATATTGAGATCTCGTTTCCTAAATGAGCCAACCCAATCTACCCACATGGATTGTTCAAACAAGCAAACGTCCTCTCTGCCACTGTACATATGCACTGCACTGCCTTAACCATCCCACAACTTTTCCATTATTCAATGTGAACATGGCGGCTAGGTATCTCACTAATGAGGAACTGCTTGCTATGATTGATGATGATGGTGAAGTGGAAGATAATGGAGACCCAGAGTTTGTCCCAAATGAATCAGAAGATGATGGTTCTGCTTCAGAAGGAGGTACCTTTCACTTTAAATGAAACAGAAGGGCATCCAAAACCGACATAAAAAGTGCATAACGTAATTTTACATATCTTGGGTTTTATAACATAAGCAGTGTTTCTAGTTCCCAGATACTCTAGATGACACAGGAGGCTGGCAACTTTAAGTCCCATTTTCTCAGAAGTTCCCCAGCATGGGTTGGCCCAGTATGGCTCTTAGGGGCTCAATTTATCTTGTTAGAGAAATATATACCTACTGTTTTATTCACATTAAGAGTAAGACAGCAATTAGTTAACCAATCAGACACTTTACCTAGTACAGCAGTAAGTTTTAATGCAGGCTGCTCTCTGCTTTTTGCATGTGTGTAGATGAAAGTGTCATCTGCATACATTTGGATATTGACCTCTGGGCAGATCAGTGGTAAATCATGAATATATAAACTAAACAACAGTGGTCCTAAAATTGAGCACTGTGGCATTCCAATGGTGCTATTAACTAGGGGAGAGGATACCTCAGCAACTCTAGTACACTGCTTCCTTGAGTCTAAGTAGGATTCTATCCATGCCAAGGCTTTGGATGAAAAATTTAACTTTGACAGCTTAAATAACAGAACATTATGGTTGACTGTGTCAAAGGCTTTTTTAAAATCAAGGAAGACAGCACCAATGACACCTCCCCATCTAGCTTAGCTTTAATCTGTTCTATGAAAAAGCAGTTTGCCATCAAACTGCATTGGGTGTAATGGAAAGTTGCCTTGATCTAAATAGGCTACCAGCTGGTCACAAACTACCCTTTCAGCTACTTTGGAGATGATGGGTAGGATACTGATGGGCCTATAGTTTATTACATTGGTTGCACCCCTGGACTTGAACACAGGAGTAATTACTGTGGTCTTCCAAGCTTTGGGGAAAAGACTTTGCTTAATAGATAAGTGGACCAGGTGTGTTATTGGAGTGGAGAGGATATTTTTATACCTCTTCACAAATGCGCAATCAGTCAAATATATCTTTAGCCTTTTAGTTTTTAAATAGGCTTAAAAATTTAATTGTCAAGGCTTCCAGCACTTCCACAATGTTAAACAATGGAAGATTATTATTTGGTGGTGTAATCAGTGGTTAAAGTGGGATTTGACAGGTGGGAGAACCCTAAAATTCAGTGTCGCGGCGCAGTGGGGGAAAATGACACAAATGACTGCAAATAACTGTATTCGCTTTATTTTTGGCCCATTGGGACTATGACATTGAATTTCCGTATTCACATAATCAGGAAGTGGGCATAACAAGAGAAAAGCAGTGATGGATTTGGCTGAAAACTTGCAGAATAATGGGAAGTATGACAGTGAAGATATTCTACTGTTACAGTATTTTTCATTTCCTAAAACAGTAAATCAAAACTATTGCATAATTGCCAAAATGAACAAGTAACAGAAATCTATGAATCTTTTTGTCATTTCAAGACACTGTCCTTATACTGCACACATAAACCATATTCTACTTCCAAAATGTTCTCATTTCCAATGCAAAATTATTGCTAGATGTTTCAAGATGGATCTCTAATAATTTTATTCTCTAATTCAGTTAGCGACTATGCTTTTGGGAGACTCATCCCTGGATAGTACAGGACGCTGCCATGCTGCCAGCATAATAAAGCTTGCTTGCCAGCTACATAAAAAACGTGCTGCTGAGCGCAATGATTTTCAAGTTGCTCTGCCGCCAACTAGCTGGCGAATGTAGATGTCAAAGAAAGATATGCACAAGTAACGTTACTGCTGAGCAAGAAACACAAACTAACATCGCTCGCGTAACTATCGGAACCGCTAATAATTTTATTAATGCACTAGCTAGCTGATAAGCAGCCTGGTTAGCGTTTTGTACATAGCCTAAAGCAGCTACGTTAACCCTTTTTAAATTTAAATTCTTTTAGTTGGCCGGTTTGAATTGTTGAATATTACAAAACTTCACCAACGACTTCAACTTAAGTTAATCCTCTTACTTTGACTATAAACGCCGTTTCAAACATTGACAATTCCTCGCAGGCTGGAACGTGACCGATGCACTCATTCAGATGAAATACAGCATTCGATACAGCTACGTTTTATTGAAGGCGGGGCTAGCAGAGACTGATGTTGCGCTCTGATTTGTTGAGCATCTTGGTGCTTTTGAGGGAGTGGCAGGCAGGCAGGCTGTAATTGAAAGCAGCATGAGAAAATCATCTGTAGTCCGCGGCGCTACTGTCAAGGCGCTTTCACACTGGACGCGAACCAAAATCTTTCACACGACAGATTACATTCAAAGTCAACGCAAAGACGCGAACGCGTGTATTCGCGTCTTTGCACTGACTCTGAATGGAATCTGTCGTGCGAAAAATTCGTTTCACGTCCGGTGTGAAAGCAACTTTAGTCAAATATTTCAATTAAAACGAAGGTGGCGGAACGCAGTTCCGGCCCACTTTAACCCCTGGGTGTAATGTCCCTCTCTCTAGGACCAAAGGTTTGGGCTGGATCGCACACTGAATCAATAAAATAATCATTGAACAATGAAGAGATTTTAACTTTATCCTGGGTTAAAGCCCCTTGCACTTTTAATTCAAACCCTTTGTCACTTTTTTTTGCTGTCCCTCTTTAAAGCTCTGTTAATGCTTTCCCAAGTTCGTCTGCTGTTTCCTTTTGAGTCACTGATGATATTAATAAAGAAATTAGCTTTAGCCTTCCTCAGTTCACTTACAACTTTATTACGCAGCTTCTGAAAGGTTCCTCCATCATGTGCTAACCCAGATTTAAGCGCAGTTTTTAGTGCGAAATCCCTCTGTTTCATTAATGCCCACACTTGTCCATTGAGCCAGGGCAGATTTTTTTTTTTCCCAGAGTATTTAATATCCTTACTAAATTCATTTTTAATGCTAATAATCATGTCCATGAAGTCCTTTGAAGCATCATCGAGGTTATCTGTAGTCAAGATTTTATTCCAAGAAAGCTGCTTAAATTGGCTTTCAAATTCATTGATGAGCCTTTTTGGTATTGTGTTAAAAACCCCTCTGCTTTCTTGGCGGTATATAAACCTTTGTTTAGTTAACTTCCTTGATATCAAAATTAAATTATGATCTGATAGCACGGTTACAAAATTAAATGTTTTATTTATTCTTTCAGGTTTGTTACTGAATATAAGATCAATTTGTGTTTGGGATGATGGTGTAATTCTGGTGGGGCCTTGAATTACTTGTGTAAGATCAAATTGATTTGCTATGTTCAATTGTTTCCTTTTAGACTTTTCAGCCCAGTTAATGTTAAAATCTCCGAACAGAATTAACTCTTTTTTTTTGTCAAATTCTTTTGAAGTTTTCTTAAAATACTCATAAAACACATTAGTGGATGAGGGTGGTCTGTATACACAAATTACAAAAATTGACATGCTGTTAGATAAAATTATTTGTACTGCTATACATTCCATATCCATACATCTCAGTTCAGTTTCTTTCCAGTTTATGTTGTCTTTGACATAAATTAATAACCCACCTCGTCTGCCAGCTGCTCGGTCTTTTCTAAAATCTTTGTAGCCAGGTACTACAAATGCAGCATCCTGTGATGAGGCTTTGAGCCATGACCCTGATATGCAGAGAAAGTCGAGGTTCGATTTCATGAGTAGTTTCTCCAGTTGGTCCGTTTTTGATGCGACGCTACGGATGTTTAAGTGACTGCCGAGAAACCCCTTTGGCTTTGCAAGCGGGTCCCATAGAACTTTTGCATGGTTCACTGTTTGTAAAAACAGGCTGCGTTGCACATTCACGGATAATTTACCACACATTTCGGGGGCAGTTGAAATCGTCGCATTTGCCGGTGCAGCAGACAGGCTAAAGGACGGCGACTGATTGTTATGATGGTGCTGGGGCATCTCGGCCATGGAGTTACCCGTAGGATCGGCAGTACCTTGTCTGTTGCATGGAGTAGTCTGCTGAGGATCACCGTTGCAGTTAGGCCTGGGGTTTAGATGGACATCGCCCTGCAGCAAGAGTGTTACGGCGGGGTAGCTGACTGATCTCCTTGGTTGGTGAGATGGCGGCCTTTACCATTCCCTGGATCGGAGCTGCTTTGCTGGAGTCTTCGCCTTTCCATCATTCAACAACGTGGAGTAGGATGTTAATTGACTCCGTGGATCGTAGGTAAAGACATGCCATTTGTTTTGTCTTTGCTGGAGGTGTTTTGTTGCCCAACAACATCGTACAGATAAGATCAGGATTGTCGCGATAACTTGTGACTATGACTAGTTGAATCAAATCAGCAATCATTTGTCTTTGTTTGACAAAACAAGCTTGTTATTGATTAGTTTTGGGTCAGCGGAGCTGGCACCTGTAGCACCTGCCTTGCTACCTGTGCGTATCGCCATGTCCGCTATTAGCATGACAAAATTGAGTCAACCCTTTCAGAATTGAACTCTTCAAAGAGTCACTTTGAGTTCACCGCTGCCAGTTCCAGTTGGGAATGGAAAAGGGGGACTGGGGTCTCACTGCTATCCTGTGAGCAATGCTGCTGCGGTTAAAGCCCCCCTCCTCTTTAATGTCTATAGGCTCTCACAGCAAGCTATGATTGCTGTTGGATACTCAAGAGAGGATTATGGTATCAATGTTAGACTCGTTAAATGAACTGAATTTGTTACGTGGTGGAAAATGATTCAGTGTTTTAAGGAATTGTAAAAACTGGTTCAAGCATGGATCAAGCTTCTGTCTTCTGATGGCGGGACAGCACAAAAAAAAAGAACGATAACGTTACCCCGAGGCTAATATCCACAAATGGTCATTTTAATGCCTTAGTTTTCGCTATAATCATTTATCAACGTTTAATACTTTTTAGACCCCGATAAAAGTCTCAGCTTTCATCGCTAGCAGACGTTATCGTTGTCAATGACGTTAGCTTAGCTATTAACTGGGAAAGAATTCCATATCCAACCTCCACTTTTTTGGCTTTTTATTTGGCAGAATGATTTGAAAAGGGGGCGGCAATATATTTAGAGGGGTTTTGTTAGTGAGAAGGGTATTCAGAATTTAATATTCATATATAATATCGCAAATGTATGCACTGCGCATGTCCATATGCATGGTTCTAACAAAAACGTTAGCACCAATTTAATCTGACCTAGCACTTTATTTATTATTTGGTTAACCTTCATTAGCAATGTAAAGCTTATTAATTGTACTGAAATGGTGTGAGCTTAGAAAATGACATTTTCAATGCTGCAGGCTTAATTAAAAGATTCATTTAATGTCTAATATACTGATTGTGGTATTTTTGTGCGATGTCAACTGCCTGTTGGTGGAAGTTGTATGGTTCTGGTTCCTATTCTGGAAGCATAGTAGGCCAATGATATATAAGATAAAATGGAAGTTTTAATTTATTAATAGGTACATATGGTGCCATAGACTTATTTATTGTATTTCACTGCAAATTAAGGGGTGCTTCTGAAATATTTGGCAACACCCTCTAGCGCTGTTTAATGAATGTCTTACTTATTAGTCCATTATTCCATTATTTTTATTTTGAATGCATGTATTTGGTGCATATTGCCCTATTTGTGTACCCATTAATGTTAATAAGTTCCGAGCACATGTGCAATAAATTTTTTTGGGCATATTGTTTTGTTCTCTTTTTCCTGAAGGTGGGGGATGGGCACCAAAGGGGAGGTTCGCCCAGGGCGCCATGGTAGCAGGAGCCACCACTGCCTGAGAGGCAAAATAAAAACCACAATTTAGTTCCTTTTCGTTAATTAATTTCATAGCCAGGAAATGGTAAAACTAGCCTGTATCACCTATACTGCCCTACAAAGCCTAAGTGCAGTCATAAATTTTGGGTAAAATGTGAATTACACAGCTACTGGGTCTGAGGGTATTTGGAGGTCAGGATTTATTTGGCCAGAAATTACACCATGATAAGACAGTTAACCATAATCTATCATGAATGTGCTAACTATTCATTTGTTGGGACAGCAAACTAATTCTGAAGCCATTTTTTGCTGTTTAAATTATTACGTAGTTACTGCACTTAGCCTTTGTAGGGCAGTATAGCCATTGTGTCATTTGAACCGCTTTAATATTCTGTTCAAACCACAAACATCCTGAAAAGGCTAAAGTTGCTTGATAATTTGCCGCACTAGCTAGCTAGCTTCATTACCAGTTACAATAATGGTAAAATTCGATTTGTGATCGAAACACCGTTTAAACAGAATATCCGAGCATTTTACGTCCTGTTATCAAACATTTCTGTCTCTAACCTGTTTCTCCCAGTCTTGCTATTCGCCGATTATTATTCCACCTGCGCTGTCTGAAGGACTGACGATGAGTCACTGATCTGACATGATGACACATAGTGAACACCCATCGGCTGGGGCGGAGCCCCGGACACTGAAAAATGTTGACCCATATACTGGGCTGATTTCTGGACAGCCTTGGTCCAATTTAACCCTTGCATACATGTATATAAAACTCCATTTCCACATAATACAGTCATGATTTAGATTTGCTGGTCAGAAGTATATTTTTGGGGGACACTAGAAAATCAACCTTGGATCTCTCGCGCCAATTGCAGGTTTTTTTCACTCCCTCGCGGGTCCATATGTTATGCTATTAATTTGTGGGTCTGACCCGTCAGATCCGGGTCACTTGGGGGCTATGTGCTAATATATATATCACATTAATTATATGCTCACATGCTGCTTAAGATCTACTCACTGTAATAAAAATATTATTCAAATAGAATGGTGTTATTACTCTTTAATTAAATCCTAGGATCTTCTGAGAGAAAATTGTTCTTGCCTGTTCGGGCTGAGTTTCAATGATTCTATACCTTTGGACACCTGTATTCTGACTGGTAAAATGAAGCCGTATCCCTTGAATGAGTCAGTAGGACAACGTTTCAGAAAGGATTGGAAGAGCTCTCATTGGGGTGACACAAGGAGAAGCCAAGAGAGCTTTATTTCTGAGACCAAGCACAGGGATACAATTCTTTGCAAAACTGCACATCCATCAAGAATAACTCACAAATGTAGCAACAGCATCTAACCCTCATAAAAATAGTCCAGGATGGCCAAAACAAAAAATGTGTGATTGCATGGCTGTGTTCAGTAATGAAAAAATTGGCCTTACAAAAAAATAAAATAAAAAAATTGCCCTTCCAGTCATTTCTTGAATCGGAGGTCATTACTAAAAACAAGGTAGGCAAAATGTGGGAAGTGAAGGAAATGCAACCATGCTTGCAAGGAATAAAATACTGCCAATATATACAGGTTATATATGTACATATAAAACGAACATTTAAACTGAGAATATATGTCTTCAATTACAGCACAATGGCTATACCTATCACTTGATATAGGGGAAAAATATGAATGGCTTTCAAAGTAGTTAAAATATTCTGAATGCGTACAAATGTATGGCATAGGTTATTCATGTATATCAATTGGCCAAAAACCCAAGACTCTTTGCTACTATTGATGATTAGGCTGTAACAAAAACTAACATACATTTTAAAATTCATGACAGAACAAATGTATTTCTTGAGACAGAGAACTGCTTTAGCAACAACAAAAGACACGTGAATCGAGATCAGGTTGTAAATATCCCCTGATCTGTGTTACAGTACGTGCTATTAAACAATATGTATACAACACTGTTCATTATACTTTTAGTAACATACACATGCAATGATCAGTTGCATTGGAACTGATGAATTTTTCAGCTGTTTAGATGCCAAGGCAGCGACCATGAGAAAGCCAGTTTGTACTATTTCACATTGTTGTGGATGGGCATTTTAACATTAAGGGGTGATCTGGGGTTAAATGAAAAATGACACCAGGAAACAACTCAGAATTAATCTAAAGAGGTATGTGTAATAACCACCAAAAAAGATACAAGTTGGCATTTTTCTGTTTATGCAGAACTGTTTATGGTAACCGAGCAAGCTTATTAAATATGCAGAAAACTTTTGGCACCGATTCCTCTTTAACTCTATGATAGAATTCAATTTTTCTTTCATCATTTAAAAGCCATTGCTTATCCAAATGCAATGACATAGCCATTCTTTGCCCAATTTATCAGTTTTGTGATTTTGGGGCATTTTACTCAAATTTTGACATTATTTTGCGCAGAATCTGACAAATACTCAAAATATTCAAAGTATGTAACAGATAGGCAAAATTTCCCTATGTCATTGCATTTCTAATGAAGTAAAGTACCTGCAGCCCAAATTTCATTGATTTTCAATGATAAATAAAAAAGTTATGGCTGCCACAAACATGAGAAATGAGGAAAAAGTAATACCTCATGAAATCAATGGAAAATGCATTAGACGGCATTGAAAAGTTGAGTTCAGTTTTTAATCCTTGTAGCAATTAGTGATTATTAAAGGTGGGCTATTATAGAATATTTTTATTCAAAAAAAAGTTTTGGAAAAATAATAAAATTTTGCCCATTTAACCCCAGATCACCCCTTAACTGATTTTGAATTGTGATTTTTTAAATGAAGCAATAAAAAATAGTTCACTAGTTTTATACGTACACTAATTCTGTATTTTTTTCTGGTTTATTTGTCTGTTATTTTGCGGAGATCCAACCTGGGATGCCATAATTATCACAATTAAAATCTCGGATGTCCTTTGTTATTGATTGTTCATTTTTTGCCTTAGTTTTTAAATGTTTACTTGCTTGAAGGGTTACTAATCACTTTAAAAATCTTTAAGTTACATCTGAGTACCTTATGACCATTCCAAGAAATGATAACACTTCTGATAAGGGAAAACTTCCCTGTCAGGTACATTGCCTTGATTTTGGTATCGAATGGTTTCGCCAAAAATATGTAGTGTCCACAACGGTATACTGCCAAGCATATATTTCTGTAAAGACTAGGCCAAATAGGATTATCCCATCTTAGTTGAATAATGCTCCTAAGATAAGGTTTATATTCAGTAAAATCAATTCAAGATATGGGTCCTTTTGTGGTGCACAAATGAATTCAAATATTGTTTTTACTGTCCGCAACGTTTTCCCCCCACATCCTCTTATGCTGCATCAACCACTCTTCAAATGAATATATTCGTATAATATGATTATTAAAAGTTAAAACTAGAGCAATTACCTTATGACAGAACTAATCTGCACCCACTGAAGATATACAGGGGGTTCCATAAGAAATACTGTATGTGTAGCGTCCGCAACGTTACGGTCACCTTTAAACGCCATTCAATTGTATTTTTGCCATAAAGTATTCACAGGGGAGGAGAGGTAGTTTGCTTATTCAAAGATTTTAATTTTTTTATTTATATTTTTTATATTTAAGCTGGATTTTTTTGGTAAATGATAGTAAAATCTCCACTAATTAAACTGATATGCCAGTACATTCTAAGGTGAGAATTTCAGCTGTTGATGCTGTATTGAACAGTGGTTATAAAAAGCAATATTTTAGGTATGTGTCACTTAAGTATGAAAAACATAGCATTTTTTTATTATGTTGTTTTTATATTATGATACAAGGTGTGTATTTTGCATGTTTTATTGAATAAAACTTGTTTTTTTTCACTACATTTAAGTCTTTACTCTTGCTGTAGTGTAGTGTAGTGTAGCTGTAGTGTCCGCAACGTCACAAAAATGGATCTCGGGTATGCGTACATTTGAGGCCATAGGATTCTTAGTATTTGTGACTTGTCCATGAAATTTGAAGCAGTTATCAGTGGAATACCATAGTTGCTGGAAATAACACAAAATGTAAAATTAGATGCATTTCAATTTTTACCCCCAGTGCCCCTAAAGGTGCAACCTGATCTTAATTCATATGACAGTGGTGCACCATATAATAAAATTAACATGAAAATGAAGATTGTTTTTTTTCCTTCAATGTTCCTTCATGATTTGTAGCCCATTCCCGTGTGCTTCAGTACACTGGGCTATTGCGAATCCCACAGCACAGCACCATGCTGAAGATCATTTCAAATATCTGTGGAAGATGAACAGAGAAAAAAGGGGTGAAATGCGGTTCACATCAGTTGTACATACAATAAAATTATATCCTGTACGAAGTTCTGGGATACAAATTACTCCTAGAACCTATGCCTGACAAAATGTATAGTGGCTACACCAAAAGTAGTATACTGCAATCAATCTGAGCACAAGTCATAAAAGCAATCATCCAGACAGGTTTTGTATTTTGCATGCAAAAATCCATGTACCATTATGACTGCAACCACAAGGGCAACGATCCCAATCAGATAGAGCTTTTTTGAGAAGACCTCCTCCAGTCTGGTGTGACAGCTCTATGACCAAAAATGAAGACAAACATAAATGGAATGTCACAGTATCAGGATTTTGGTTGTCAATACCAATAATAGTGAAATAACAGTTCTAGATAACTACTCAATATGACAGTAAACAAGGACTTATCTGAACCTAGTATGCGTTCATTTATTTAAAAACACATGGAAAACGTATGAAATATGGCACATACAATGTGGCATCAGAATAAGCCAAATTTGCTAATGTAATTTAAATAGAACAATGTAGTCCAAGCACAAATACAGAGGATAAAACATGCGCTGACTTATTAAAATTGCAGATTTTTGAAACATAAAACCATATGCAACAAAATCCCCACTGCCATCAAGTCCCATTTATTTTCAAACCTAATCAAGGTCATAACTGGTAACATACACAAAATTTCATTGATCTAAATGAACTAGTCTCTGTTACTAGTTACTACTTATTCAGACAGATGGACAGATGAATGGAACGGGCCCACAAAAATATCCTCGTGCCACTTTGTGGTGGGGGATTAATAACATAAGCTACCACTCAAAAGTTTGGAATCATTCGACACTGAAGACAGTGGTCCCTAACATCAGTCCTGAGAGCCCACTGTGTATGCTGGTTTTTTGTTCCAACAACAGGTGCAATCATAGGATTTTAACAAAGCAGTTAATTTGTCTGAATTCGTCAAATTTCCAGTTTCAAGCAGCTATATGCTCCTACGCCACAATTTGAAAGAAATACCCATGCATGCCAGAAAGAATAAAAGACCCTTTAAAATATTGTGATTTTCTCTTTATTGCAAATAGTTTCACGTAGTATTTTTGAACAGATCTAATTAGAGAGAAAATTTCTAAGTTCCAAATTAGCTTGCTGCATTTTGAATTTCATAATGCTTTTTATGAACTTAATTACATGACAGAAAACAGGTTTGACAGTAGATAATTTGCATGTGTAAAAAATGGTTACATGGTTAGCTTCTTACCACTATGTCTCAATTAGTTTTCATACGATAGGAACCCACTTGCTCTTTAAATTGAATGCTTAACCTCTTGAGCCCTGAGCCTCTGGTTGAAAATGACATGCCCAAAATGAAATGAATATCTCTCTGCAATATTTGAATAATCTTGGTATCATAATGAAGGTAACACTTTGGGGATTTTTATCATGGAGTAAGAATCAGTTTATATGTCACTGAGTCAGAGTAAATGATGATGGAACACTGCATAAATGAAACATCATGTACACCTAACAAAGTTTTATCTTTATCCTTTTTGAAATTACTCAGTTACAATCTGAAAACTAAAAAAATTACAGCACAGAATCTCACCATTATCTGTGCCAAAGTTTATTCTAACCAAGTAAATCAGGGCAAAATTACAGAGGTTTTAGTTTGGGAATGTCTAGGTGGCCTCTTTAAACTGAAACTGTGTGCCATTTCATATTTCTAAGGTACCAAACTGTAAAACTCATTTAATTTCACTTATATGTCACTACAGGCATACATTCCATCCCAATACAACCATTTATATTTTTTAACGTTTTTAGGTCACCTGAGACAAAGTCTCAAAGTGACCTATTCTCATCGCCTTTTGTCCGTCGTCGACCGTCGTGCGTCCGTAAACAATTTACATTTTCGACTTCTTCTCAGAAACTGCTCATCCGATTTCAATGAAATTTTGCAGGAACCTTCCTTGCTCAAATATGCACCAAAAGTGTGAATTATATGGCGCCACCCCCAGGGGCTCTGAGGGGCGGGGCTAAAACTGGTCAATACATTTTCGACTTCTTCTCAAAAAGTGCTGATCCGATTCCAATTAAATTTTGCAGGAACTTTCCTTGCTCAAATATGCACCTAAATTGTGAATTATATGGTGCCCACCCCCAGAGGCTCTGAGGGGCGGGGCTAAAACTGGTCAATACATTGTCGACTTCTTCTCAGAAACTGCAGAACTGATTCCAATTAAATTTTGCAGGAACTTTCCTTGGTCAAATATGCACCCAAATTGTGAATTATATGGTGCCCACCCCCAGAGGCTCTGAGGGGCGGGGCTAAAACTGGTTAATACATTTTTGACTTCTCCTCAGAAAATGCTGATCCGATTCCAATTAAATTTTGCAGGAACCTTCCTTGGTCAAATATACACCAAAATTGTGAGTTATATGGTGCCCACCCCCAGGTGCTCTGAGGGGCGGGCTAAAATTGCTTTATCAAAATTGTGAACTTCATGACCCTCGAGATCCATGTTTGCCCCTGGGGAGGGGGTGAAATTTACTATAGTTTATATAGGAAAATGATACTTTTGGGTATATTTTGTTCATTTTCCACTGGAAATCATTCAAACTTGATTGGCATTATAACCATGAGATGACAGTTTCATATAATGACATTTTTGACCCTGTTTCTTCCCCAGGGGCTGAGGGGTGGGGCCCAAATGGGGTCATATTGCCAAAAATTTCAACAATCATCTTCTCCAGACCCAGACAGGCTGGAAACCAATACTCTTCATAGATGGAAGGGTCTTGAGGTGCTTCATCAAAATTGTTCATTTAATGGCCCCCAGGCTCCATGTTTGCCCCTGGGCAGGGGGTGAAGTTTACAATACTTTATATAGGAAAATGTTACTTTTGGGTATATTTGGTTCATGGACATCAATAACATCAGTTTTTATACAACTCAGGTGACCGTTAAGGCCCATGGGCCTCTTGTTTGCCTTATATCACCGGTATTTTTAGGGCACATGCACAATGACTTAAATTCTCGCGAGTGAATCTCTTCAGTGCGCGTTGATTCAATAATTGCTGACCACAGCACAGGAACGTGAATGCCAATAAGAGGAGACTCACGCCTAATGCATGAGACTTGGCATCTCTGAATCAGATATCACACAGGTCATATAGCTTGTTCCAAATGAAACGAACATAAACGTCAGCTGGCTGGCCACACAGCCAAGCTCATTCAGCAGCTAACAAATCAACGTTTATACTTTTAGCGACCTATTGAAAATATTGGTCATGACATTAATAAGTTGCATGTGAAATAAGTTGAATCATCGGAGCGAGCAGAGCGACATTACGCGGCAAAGGCATTCTCGTCACAAACGATTACTGGCCAGTGCAGAGCTATATTAACTTCAGATCGGACTATTTCTGAAATATGCATGTTTTTGCGGGATGATGGGTATTAGTTAATACTAGTGCTCATTCCTAATCATGCTAGCCAACAGACGGAATTTAATCAATTTCGGTATTACGTTTATTAGGTTTACTGACTCATTCAGCACACGATGGCAAGCATAGCCAGGTTCAATGATAACTTACACTCCAAACGATATTTCAATCAACCAGTTAAGCGTGTATTTGGTCATTATGAAAAAGTCTCAAAAAAGAGGGACCAAAAATATTAAGCATGCAGCTTCCTGTGAACTGTTGCGATATATTGCCGTTTACAGAGAGCGTACAAGCACTCCATTGTGAAGTCGCGCCAGCCAGTAGACCATATTTTATCATAGTTATATTCGCACTGGTAACGTCATACCTGCCTGTGATCTGATATCCACAGATATCCGCGGATCTGAGGAAAATTGCCATCCCTGGGCATTCCAGATTCGGATGGGATTGGAGATGCCAAATTAAGAAAAAAAAATGCTGGACAGCCAGGGCCAGAGCCAAAGCTTCCTTCTCTATCGTAGAACAACACCTCTAGTGCCAATTTAGTTTCTTAGAGAAATATAGTACTAGCCTGTCTATTCCGACCACCTCACTTTGTAGCTGAACTGCAACCACCCCAACATCACATGCATCCACAGGTAGTTTAAACGGAGCGGAGCTATCAAGGGCATCCAAGATAGGCTGACTGGACAAGATGGATTTCACCATTTCAAATGCTCTCTGGCACTCAGCAGACCATTCAAAACAAACCCCCTTTCTCAACAAGTTAGTCAAAGCTTCGGTCACTGCAGCAAAGTTTGGCACAAACCTACAATACAACCCACACATCCCCAAAATGCGATGTAACTGCTGCCAATTCACCGGGACAGGGAAATCAAGTATGGTCTCCACCTTGGCTGCTCTAGGCACAACTGAGCCCTGACCTACTTTGTGTCCAAGGTATGTCACTTGACCCTTCCCAATTTCACACTTGGGCCAGTTAATGTCTAACCCAGCTGCCTCTAGGCACTCAAACAGGTGATCAATGTGTTTCAAATGCTCGGACCATGAAGAGCTATAAACCACCACATCATTCAGGTAAACTACAGTATTCTCCAGTCCTGTTGTTACTTTGTTCATCAACCCTTGGAAGGTAGCTGGTGCATTTTTCATCCCAAAGGGAAGAACACGACATCGATGTAAACAGTGAGGCGTAACAAAAGCGGAGACTTCCTGAGCTCTCTCAGTCAGTGGTACTTGCCAGTACCCTTTTAGTAGATCGAACTTAGAGACAAATTGTGCGTGCCCGATCCTATCAATACAGTCCTCAAGTCGAGGATAGGAAAGACATCAGATTTAGTGACTGTATTCACCTTCCTAAAATTAATGCAGGGTCTTAACGTCTCATCAGGCTTTGAAACAGGCACTCAAGGAGAACTCCCCTCACTTGACACAGGCTCAATAGCTCCGATCTCAATCATACAGGCTAGGGATGCTCCGATCAGGGTTTTTTGGGGCCAATCACCGATTGCTGATCACTGAAATCAGTATTGCCGATACCAATACCGATCACACGGCATCTAGTAGAAATTGAAGCTTACTTTTTACAGTGTTGCATTAATTATTCATGTATTTATTTAAGTTTTCTTAACACTGTATATTCAGCATTAAATTAAGAGCTTAGAGAGTATCATGAATTGACAACTCTTTTATTTTCAAGAATATGCAACAGACAACTGACCAAATAAAGAGCAGGGCAAGAAACAAAAAAACTATAACCTATAACTATAACATCTTGTGGTACCTCTTTATCTGTAGGCCATCTATATCGATCTGTCTGTAAGTTTTGCTCAGCTGAGGTAGTTTTTATGGCCTTTTATCGGGGAGAGAGACTGTGTTTGTGTGTGCATCACTGCAGCATCACTGGCAGATTTACCTGCAGACATATGAGCATCTCTGAATTTTTAGCTGTTAGCTTATTCCATGTCATCTTCATTTCCTGCTGCACGAAAAAGTCGCTCACTGTCTACGCTTGCGCACGGTGCAGAGAGGTCGGCTCGTGCTGCTTGTGCGAGAGATGGAAAGCGACTTTAATTGTCTTGCCAAAAAGGATGTTCCAATGCCTAATTCCATTTAAACCAGTTATTTTTTCTGCACAATTGCTGACAAAGTTTTAACTACATAGAGTATCTCACAAAAGTGAGTACACTCCTCACATTTTGACAATTAATTTATTATATCTTTTCAAGGGGCAACGTTACAGAAATGAAACCTGAATATATTCTACAGTAGTCATTGTACAATATGTGAGGCAGTGGAGATTTACAGCACTGTCCAAATAACTGAACAAACAGTCACTATTTCCAAAATGGGTGGCAACAAACGTGAGTACACCTCACCAGCAACATGCCAAATTGTGTCCATAGTGTCAATATTTAGTTTGACCGCCATTGTTGTCCAGCACTGCCTTGCTTCTCCTAGGCATGGAATTCACCAGAGCTGCACAGGTTGTTGCTGGGATCCTCCTCCACTCCTCCATGACAACATCATGGAGCTGGTGGATGTTGGACACCTGCTGCTCCTCCACCTTCCTCTTGAGGATGCCCCACAGGTGCTCAATGGGATTCAGGTCTGGAGACATATTTGGTCACGTCATCACCTTCACCTTCAGCTTCTTCAGGAAGGCAGTTGTCATCTTGGAGGTGTGTTTCGGGTCGTTTTTATTTTGGAGAACTGCCGTGTCTGAAGGGAGAGCATCATGTTCTGCTTCAGAATGTCACAGTACATGTTGGAATCATCAATGAAGTGCAGTTCCCCAGGACCAGAAGCAGAATGCAGCCCCAGACCATGATGCTGCCTCCACCATGTTTGACTGTAGGCAGTACACACTTGTCTTGGTACTCCTCACCAGGGCGCCGCCACACATGCTGGACACCATCTGAGCCAAACAAGTTTATCTTGGTCTCATCAGAGAACAGAACTTGGTTCCATTGGTTCATGTTCTTGGACTGGTTGTCTTCAGCAAACTGTTTTCGGGCTTTTTTGTGGGCTAGCTTCAGAAGAACCTTCCATCTTGGCCGATGGCCATGCAGACCGACTTGGTGCAGTGCACAGCGTATGGTCTGAGCACTGACAGGCTGTTCTCCCACTGCTGCAACCTCGTTAGCAATGCTGCCAGCACTCCTGCATCTGTTTTCTGAAGCCAACTTGTGCACCTGACGCAGAGCACGAGGACTCAACCTCTTCGGTCGACCCTGACGAGGCCTTTTCCGAGTAGAACCCATCTGGGAAAACCGCTGAATAACCTTGGCCACCGTGCTGTAGCTCAGTTTCATGGTTTCACAGATCTTGTTGCTTAGACCATCTTTGTGGAGAACAGCAATTCTCTTTTTCAGATCCTCAGAGAGTTCTGTCCCATGAGGTGCCATGTTGACCATCCAGTGACCAAAAGCACCACAATTTAAACCTTCAACAAGTTACACAACCTCATATGGCCCAGTTGAACAGATAAAAGCATGAACATGATGAATAAGACATGTTTCATTGCTTGGTTGACCATTACCAATTGGGGTGTGTACTCACTTTTGTTGCCACCCATTTTGGAAATCATGACTGTTCAGTTATTTGGACAGTGCAGTAAATCTACACTGTTACACACATTTTACAACATTGACTACTCTAGAATATATATAAGTTTCATTTCTGTAACGTTGTCCCTTGAAAAGATATAATCAATTAATTAGAGATGTCACGATACCAAAAATTCAGTAGTCTGTGCCAATACCAGTAAAATTACACGATTCTCGATGCCAATTCGATACCACGGTAAAAAAGAAGGATTTTCAAAGATCCCATTTACTTAAACATAAACATCTTTCTTAGAAAATTTTAAATGTCATTTCTATGAACAGACATACAGAACATAACAGAATACAGTACAATCACTTCGAGAACTTAAGATTCATGCCTTCCAGAGGTATCATTTGTAATGGCTACTTTAACCCTGTCTTCACCAGTTCAAGTTTTTTTTTCAAGAAACGTGTCATTTTGGTGTACATATGCAAGATGATAATATACAGCATCTAACTGCAACCATATCACATACATGTAGGCTGACTTATCTGTGCAGTGAATTAGCATAACTCGGGAAACTCAGACAGTATTAAGCATTGAACATCTTCATTTCCAACATTTCTGGCTTAGAACTAGTGCTGCACTATTAATCTAATCCCAATTGCAATCGCAATTTCAAACAGTGCAATTGCATAACCGCAAAAAAGGCTGCGATTTGCGATTTAATCTAAATAAACGTGTGCCTGCCAGTGAACATTACTACCTCTCCTTTAAACGTATGGAGTCTGTTGACGTTACGCCCACAAGCTATCTTGGGCTGTGTCCGAATTGTCAAAAGATTACGTCCTATACACTAATTCCAGTCCACTTTTCTTTAACCTATGTGGAAAAACGACTGAAGATAAAGGAAAGGTGTAAACACGAATTCCCACCGCTTAGGAAGACGACCGGGCTAATTGGAAAATCTGAATGCACTTAAAGCAGGCAACGTGATCAAGTCTCCTACCCATCACATACGTTTCTTTACCCGATTAGCCAGATGAATGGTCGCTGCTTTAAATACTGCTGCTGCACAGAACTGTGGAATGGCGTTTCTTTTGAAAAGGATGCTTCGTGTACCCTATGTTAAAGGAGATAAATTAGGAAGCACTGAGACTCCTTTCCTCAATATTTAAAGAAGTCGAAGGCACTTATCATGGTTGCCATGTAATAATTTCTGGATCATTTTTTAGGAGTTAGGAACTTTCATTGGCAAAAAAACAGACGCAGCCCTGGCCTGTGAGCACGTATGGTTACGTGACTACTTGCTACAGTTCGCAGAGATCAACATGAACGCCGAAGAAAATCGAAGAAAAGGTCTACTTCTTCGCAACCTCCTTCTGAAGGCAAGTATCAACTGGAACACTCTGAAGCGTATACTGCCCCCATTAGTTCCGGAATAGTCACAGCACCGAAACTTACCATGCCTCAGTGCTAACGGTGCCTCAAAATAATAGGCATCGTCGGTGTTTTTTCATTTAAGAATCGAAAAGTATCGCAAGTATCGGTTCTTGCGACATCCCTACAATTAATTGTCGAAATGTGAGGGGTGTAGTCACTTTTGTGAGATACTGTGATAGCTGGTGCATTGTGATATCCTAATAATAAGCCTACCAGTCTAATTGCATTAGCCTATTATTAGTAGGCTATTATGATTTTAATCTAAACTTTTAAGTCCCATTAACTCCTGATCATTATAAAATCCAACAGTCAAAATTTCCAAAAAAGGATGGATGTAATAACTTTCTGAATTAACAACATATTTTTTTTGAACAAATTATTCTGCTTCAGTCCATATTTGTCAGCATTTGGCCAGTCAGAAACCACAATTTCTGCGCTTTAGCTCTATACCCTGCACTTAACACCTCAGCAAAGCAGTCTAGCTGCGACAGCCATGATATTTCATTTATACAACCAAAGTAACTAAAAATCATTTTCAGCGCCAACAGTATTATCGTTGGTAGCTGACTCAACTTATTGAACAAGACTAGGTGCAACCTAGAATACGGCTGGGCCGCCAAGTGCTGTATGAGAATGTGGGCCCAACAAAAGGGTGTTAAATGAGGCAAAGCTCACGCTGAAGTGCGAGTTTAGTGATGAGCTGGAGCTGATAAATTATTTACGAAGTAGGTGGGGAGAGTGTGAGAGTATGGGAGTGGGAGAGTGTGAGAGTGAGAGTGTGGGAGTGGCAGAGTGAGAGTGTGAAAGAGTGAGTGTGAGTGAGAGTGTTTGAGTGAGATAGTGGGAGTAAGTGAGAGTGAGGGAGAGGGAGGTGGGGGGGAGTCTTGAGTAAGGAAAACATATCAAAAGCAAGTTATACATTTGAATAGACAAAGAGCTAGAGTAAGGGTAGCAGTTATTGATTTTGTGAATGTCAATTTGAGAGAGACAGCAGCAGCAGATATAGATGGCACTTTAAGTATGTATGTATGTTCCTAAATCGTAATGAAACAATAAAGTTATCATTACAGTTGTGCTAATCGGGGATGTGACATCACTTTCATGAACACATAGCAGTAGTGAGGGTGTAAGAACGAACGTCAAAGTTTCCTTTTTTTCCCCATGTTTCGTCTTTGGGCATGTTATGGACAAAGAATCCACAGTTCTGAGTAAAACCGCTTAGTAAATATGTTTGAGTGAAGGAGTTGCCATGTGTTTACATAAAGCGTTAGACGATATTGGTGATGGTTGAATATGGTTAAGTATGTAACCAAAAAAATTGAAATGCAATTAATTTTAATGAATTTATGACCTATTTAAAGCTCTTGAAAAAGCCTTGTAGTTGACACCAAGATCATGAGAATTGCCCGAGAAATCAGAAAGTTTCAAATTTTATAGTGAACCCAAATAGCGGATTGTTTGGTATTTATTTCAGTCACTGCGGATTAAAAAAAAATTTTGCAAAGTGAGCAATTTAGGTCAATTTTACCTCAAATATGGTAGACAGTCAAAAAAATGATATAATCAATGTTTAAGAAATGAAATAAAATACAAGAATTCAGGAAAGAAAGCATGAATGATTTTCATAAGTGACAGTTACAGCCTGACCGAGTATTGCACTTTGTCACATAGCTAATATGATAATCAGAGGTGTATAAAGTACTGGAAAAAAAAAATAACTAAGTAAAAGTAGAAGTACCATTACTGAAAGTTACTTTGGTAAAAGCTGAAGTCACCGATAAGAAAATTACTTGAGTAAAAGTCTTAAAGTAGCTCACATTAAATGTACTTAGGTACCAAAGGTATTTTGTGAAAGAATATACTTAAGTATCAAAAGTGCGAGTATAAGTACAAAGCATTTTTCATAGTACGCATAGAAAGAAGCAAAGCAACCACTCTTTGTTCTCTCCTTGTGCTCTTTAATCTATTTTCTCCTCTTTGAAATTTTGACCAAGTCACCAACAGCAGTGAAAGGGTTAAGGTCACAAACGTTGACAGTAAAGTGAAAGTCTTAGGTAAAGGTTAAAGTTGTCAGTTAATGCAAAACTGCGTTATAACGGCACTTTGAAAGTTTTTTTAGCTTAATTTTTGGAACCTTGGGAGGAAAATCATGGGCCAGATAGGCCAGATTTTTCTCCCAAGATACCAGGAAAACGTGTTTTCAGCACATTAATTTTTCAAATTTTTCTGGGGGAGGGACCCCAGACCCCTCCTTGCTGCCCCCCCCCCCCTTTCAGCAATTCCTGGATCTGCCCCTGCAAGTAGTTCGGTTTTTATTATGAGTCGATTGGTCCATAACACAAAATAAACGTTGGTGGTTGGCAGCGAGCAAGTAGATGGTCCTAGCTGGGGCAAGCAAAACTCGAGAGCATAAAAAACAATCCCGCTACCACGAGGCATTTTGCAACAACATTCTCAGCCGATTTCTCCCACTCACTGCATAAAAATCTCACGCAGGTGCAGTGGTGCACCAAATAAAGAGGGCCCCGCCCAGTACCACCAGCCAGCCAAAGATAGAAGGAAAAGGTAAGAGACAGCAAAGCCCCGTTTGTATCTCTAACTCCTTCCTAACAAGCATGCATTACTGTTGACGGTGTATTTTATCTAGCACGTTACAGAGTGAGTATAGCAAAGGTGTAATACACAGCATTGGCCCAGAACCACAATACGGAGTAACTGTGAGCTAACTAGCGTTCTTTATCTAAGGTTTTAGAAACCCCTAAAAAATTACAGCACAGAATTATCACCATTATCACCATTATCTGTGCCAAAGTTTATTCTAACCAAGTAAATCAGAGCAAAATTAGAGAGGTTTTAGTTTGGGAATGTCTAGGTGGCCTCTCCAAGCTGACACTGTATGCCGTTTCAAATTTTCAGTTACCAAACTGAAAAACTCATTTAATTTCACTCATATGTCACTACAGGCATACATTCCATCCAAATAAACCACTTTTTAATTTTTAGAATTTAATTTTTATTATTATTATTATTTCTGCCAGTCCTGTAGCCTATACAATTTCCCAGTCAAAGATAATACATACAAAGAAAATGAAGTTTAACTCCACTGGAGCAGTTTTATTTAAAAAAGCAAACAAATAAAATCATAAATAAAAAGCTAAGCTTAAAAAATGGGAAAAATAAAATTAAAAGAATAAAAACCCCAGCAATTATTCATACAAGTAAAATACTGAGAAAGCCTGAGACAGTGCATGACTATGCGGGGAATTGAACCCTGGTCACCCTAACCACAATGCTACATCAGCTGACTATGACCTCGATGTCAAATTGCCAATATAAAGAATGAGTCAAGAAAACACGTCACCCACCGCGCTTGTACTGTTGTGCTCGCAGTATTCATGCGGAATGGCACAGATATTCTGTCAGAAAACGACTCTGGAAACGACTGTTGAATATTTAGCGGATAATTATACAGAAAATACCACAAACAAACCAGTTAAGGGTTTATATTGTCGTGCTATTTAAGTACATTCGAAAGGCCCATGGACTCAGTTTGACGCACTAGGAACGCAAGGCTCTAGCTCAGGCTAAGTTTGTGCGATTAAGGTGGTTTATGGCTCGTTGGAAACTTCAGAGCCCGCAGAATCAAATGGCTACTGGCAAAGTCTTACGGACAGCATCACAAGCCGATCACAGAGGGGAAAATACATTGCAAGCAAGCTGAATGCTGAGGAGCTGAGATGTTTGAAGCAATGCCCCGGAAATGCTTTGCCAGCAGCCATACCACAATTCGATCTGCTCCAGCTGTGTGGTTGTAGCTAAGCAGGTGTGGGGTTGGTTAGTACTTGGATGGGAGACCACCTGGAAAAACCAAGTTGCTGCTGGAAGAGGTGTTGGTGGGCCAATAGGTTGCGATCTTCCCTGTGGTGGAATAATCCCCAATGCCTCAGTGCAGTGATGGGGACACTGTACAGAAGGAGATGCTGAATTTTGGATGAGATGTTAAACTCAGGTCCTGACTCACTGTGGTCACTAAAGATCCTATGACACTTATCGATAGGAGTAGGGGGTTCCCCGGTGTCATGGCTAAAGTCCCAACCTGGCTCTTTTGACCTGCCACCTAATCATCCCCTGATTCACAACCCCAATTCCGAAAGAGTTGGGACAAAGTGTAAATTGTAAATAAAATAAAAACGCATTGACTTTCAAATCACACCAGCCAGTATTTTATTCACAATAGAACAGAGATAACATAGCAAATGTTGAACCTGAGAAATTTTATCCACAAAATGAGCTCATTTCAAATTTGATGGCTGCTACACGTCTCAAAAAAAGTTGGGATAGGGGCTTGTTTACCATGGTGAAGCATCCCCTTTTCTTTTTAACACAGAGTAGAGGCGTCTGGGCATTGAGGAGACAAGTTTCTTGAGTTTAGCCAGTGGAATTTGATCCCACTCTTGTTTAATACAGGGTTCCAGCTGCTGGAGAGTTTTGGGTCTCCTTTGACGAACTTTTCGTTTAATTATGCGCCAAATGTTCTCAATCGGTGAAAGATCAGGACTGCAGGCAGGCCAGTTCAGCATACGGACTCTTCTACTATGAAGCCATGCTGTTGTAATAGCTGCATTATGTGGTTTTGCATTGTCCTGCTGAAATACACAAGGCCTTCCCTGGAATAGATGTCATCTGGAGGGGAGCATATGTTGCTCTAAAACCTTTATATACCTTTCAGCATTCATGGTGCTTTTTAAAACATGCAAGTGTCTCACACCATATACACTAATGCATCCCCATACCATCAGAGATGCTGGCTTTTGAACGCTGATAACAGGAGGGGAGGTCTTTCTCCTCTTTAGGCTGGAGGACACGGCGCCCATGATTTCCAACAAGAATGTCAAATTTGGACCCGTCTGACCACAGGACACTTTGCCACTTTGCTACAGTCCATTTTAAATGAGCCTTGGCCCACAGAACATGGCGCTGCTTCTGGATCATGCTCAACAATGGCTTCCTTTTTGCATGATAGAGTTTTAGGTGGCATCTGTGGATGGCACAGCAGACTGTGTTTACAGACAGTGGTTTCTTGAAGTATTCCTGGGCCCATTTAGTAATGTCAATGACAGAATCATACCAGTGAGTGATGCAGTGGCGTCTGAGGGCCCAAAGATCACGGGCATCCAGTAAAAGTCTTCGGTCTAGTCCCTTTCGCAGAGATTTTTCCACTTACTTTGAATCTTTTGATGATGTTATGCACTGTCGATGATGAGACCTTCAAAGCCTTTGCAGTTTTACATTGAGGAACATTGTTTTTAAAGTATTCCACAATTTTTTTACGCAAGCCTTCACAGGTTGGAGAGCCTCTGGCCATCTTTACTTCTGAGAGACTCAGCCTCTCTAAGACATCCCTTTTATAGCCAATCATGTTACACACCTGATGCCAGTTACCTTAATTACTCGCTAAATGTTCTTTCAGCTAATTCTCTTATATATTAATTGCTTTTTCAGCCCTTTTTTGCCTGTGTCCCAACTTTTTTGAGACCTGTTGCAGCCAGAGAATTTGAAATAAGCTCATTTTGTGGATAAAAATGTAAAATGTCTTAGTTTCAACATTTGAAACGTTAATTATGTTCTATTGTAAATAACATATTGGCTCATGTGATCTGAAAGTCATTGCATTTTGAAATTTACACTTCATCCCAACTATTTCGGAATTGGGGTTGTAATTAGCTGTGCAAATTGCCCTCTCCTTACCCACCTCAACACCCAGGGCTCCCTAGAAAAGAGATTTCAATCTCAACGGGACTTCCCTGGTTAAATAAGCGTTCATAAAAATAATAATAATAAAAAAACATGCTTGTAGACTGGCAGATCTAGTTTCGTTTTAACACACATTGGGCTAACAATAGCAAGTGCAGATTTACCCTCGAACAGTTTTTTATTATAAAATATCAAAGGTAAGAAAAATGTTTTGCTCATCTCTGTAGAGGTGTAAGGTGTATGCCTGCTGTTCTTTGAGTGTGGTGTCGGTTTAAAATGACAAGGCTTACATCGTTGGATTCTGTGGACTTTCCTCTTTCATTTGAGGTATCGTTTTTATGCATAGCATAAATTCAGGAGAAATTCTAGCGATTCAGCACTGATATGATTTTATCCTATGTTTTGCTACATGGTTATTTACTTGCTTGGTGCTTGAATTGTGTTTGGTTGAGGTAAAAATGGTCAACATGAGCTTTTTGCAGAGTTTCTTCACGTAAAGTGGATAAGCCACATGACAATGTTGCGATTAGAAAACATACTATATTTATTATGCGTAACGACCGCACCCGGTACGGGGGCGTTCAGGTTTAAGGGGTTAAAAACTGCATTTTGTATTTACTTGGGTTATCTTTGTCTAATATTAAAATTTGTTTGATGATCTGAAACATTTAAGTGTGACAAATATGCAAAAAAATAAGAAATCTGGAAGGGGGCAAATACTTTTTCACAGCACTGTAGGCACCCAATATATCAACAACCTTAACTTGCATACATTGTAACAAGAAACAAGACAAAGAAAATTCCTCATTGAAGCCCCTCGGAAACTTGGTTTGTAAATGATATATCCAAAAAGCCTCTCTTAGGGGTAGTTTCCTCACCCTATCCCCTCCCCTCAACAGCGGCCTAACGACTTTAATACCTATGAAATGTAGTCTGCAAAAATCATGACCAACCGAATTGAAATGCCTAGCTATAGGTGACCTCTCATCTTTATTTCTCATGTTGCTCTTATGTTCAGAGATCCTTAAGCCCCTTTCACACCAGGCTGCGTAGAAGCGTGAAGCAGTGCGGATGGCCATACGCAACGAAAATGACAGATCTGCAGGAAATTGAGCACGGATGACCCCTTCCAGAATGGAAGCATGTGTGGATCACGTGCAGAACACGTATGGGCGATTCGTACTACGTTCAGATCACCTGTGCAATACACACAGGTGCCTTCAGACTTTGTTTGTAACACCTTTCATTGTGTATGGGAGGCCTCCGCAGCGGTCTGCGCAAAAGATTAAAAATGTTTGATTTTTGTGTTCAATGTCTGCGCACCACTGCGCATTACTACGTACCCCTGCGCATCCCCGTGGATGTCTTTGCGTTCTCCATGCGCATTAACGTGTATGGCTATCCGCGCTGCTCCGCGCCCCTACGTAGCCTGGTGTGAAAGCGGCTTTAGTCTCAATTCCCTTTTTGTCTTGCCCACATAACAAGCTGGTAAAAAAGGCTTCGGTGCTGGGCAGGTGACTTGACTCACTGAAAACTGTGGTAAAGGGGCGCACATGGAGCAAGCTACAAGTCTTAATGGACAATGTGAACCACCCTCTCCACAACGTTCTGGCTGGACAGAGGAGCAGCTGCAGTGGGCGGCTCATCTCACTGCGCTGCAGGACTGAGAGGTTCAGGAGATCCTTTGTTCCCACAGCTATCAGACTTTTTAATGTCTCCTGACAACCCCCTCTCCCCCAACCTCACCTCCTCACCCCTAAGACCTCTGGGCCTACGTGCAATAGTTTCTTTGTTTACACTACGCTGGCTGCACTTCTTTTTTATTTCTTTTTTTAATCTATATATAGTCTGTTGTTTGTAATTGCTTTGTTGTTCTTAGATTTATTTAAGACTGTTGTGTTTTATGTGCTACTGGATACCTGAATTTCCCCTTGGGGATGAATAAAGTATCTTCGATCTATCTGTCTATCTATAACAAAACCCACTAGGACATTTCAATAAGTAGATTACATGTGTAGTTTTACAAGTGATTCTATCCTGAATTTTTATATTGCTTCCTGTATGGGGATGTAAAAAATGGTCACCTTTGATCATGGCATTACATTCAACACAATTCAAACATGGGACATTTCCTGGGGGAAGAGAATTTTAAAAAATAGGACCAAGGGTCCTGTAGCTTACCGGCAAGCAGTCTTATAGTGATGATACAAGTTATGAAAATTTCATGTGAAGTTTGACATTTGAATTAATGAAAATCAATGTCAAGGTCACTAAAGTTCACATACATTTATAAGGCTTCCTGTAATACAAACACAATCCTAAGCTCTGAAGCAGTTTTGGTGATACAAGTCATTGAAAATTCAATACGTCAATTGTGAACTTTAAAGGTCACACAAGGTCAAGTTGAGGTCAGCAAATAGACTTCATATATGACTTTCTAAATGTCTCTATAGAAACCCTGGCTCAATCTGTGACCATTTTGGTGATACAAGTCATTGTACGTTCACTGTCGAGTTTGACCCTCAGGTCACTGACAGTCAAGTTGAATGTCACCAAATGAAAGTTCATATGTGACTTCCTAGATGCCAGTAACACAAACTTAGGCTCCATCTGTGACCATTTTAGTAATACAAGTCTCTGAATTTTCACTAGGTCACATCTGACCTTTGAAGGTCAATATGAAGGTCACCAAATGAAAGTTCATATATGATATCCTAAATGTCTCTAATACAAACCTAAGCTCCATCTGTGACTGTTTTGGCAACACAAATCATGGTAATTGTACTATGTAAAGTTTGACCCTCAAAGGTCACCAACAGTCAAGTTGAATGTCACCAAATGAAAGTTCATATACGACTTCCAAGATGTCAGTAACACAAAACTAGGTCCATCTGTGACCTTTTCAAAGATAGAAGTCATCGAATTTTCACTAGGTCAAGTTTCACCTTCGAAGGTCAATATGAAGGTCTCCAAATGAAAGTTCATATATGACTTCCTATACGTCTCCAATACAAACCTACACTCTATCTGTGATGATTTTGCTAATATGTGTCATTGAAATTTCACTGTATTGTTTGGTCATTGAAGGTCACTGAAGGTCAAGTTCAAGGTCACCCAATGAAACGTCATACATGACTTCCTATGTACCCACAATACAAACCTAACCTCTATCTGTAATAGTTTTGGTGATAGGAGTCATTGAAATTTTACTATGTGAAGTTTGACCTTCGAGGGTCACCGAAGGTCAAGTTCAAGGCCACCAAATGAAAGTTCATATCAGGGCTCAAAATAACGGGTGCATAGGTGCACGTGTGCACCCGGTTTTCTGCAGGTGCACCCAAAATTTTAAGTCGGATACACCTCGTGCACCTAGTAACAATCTGCCGCCAAAATAAATCCTCTTTCTACAAATGCGCTCATCCTTACCTGAAATGATAAATTTTATGGGTAAGGGACGAGAATTAATGACAAAATCGATGGGACTACAAGACTGTGGAACATGTTTGGTCTGAGGCCGTGTATGTGTTATCATTGGCTGAGCACGGCCACCAGACTATTATATGGTGTCTGACTTTTCAGCTGCTTCGCTGAGAACTTTCCTCAGCCAAGTCACAAGCAGTTGTAGTTATTTCACACATGTTAAAACCGAGTTTGATAATATGCTTGTTAAAAGTTTCGCCAATTACTTTAAAAAAAACCAAAAACCAAGTATTTTCTGACGAATAAACAGAACAGACAAAACAGAAAGCATGTAAGATTGTATTTAAAATTATGCCCAAGATTTAAAAAGCGTCGACTTGAACTGACAGGGGTGCAGGTGTTCGGAAACCACAAAGCTCTGGCGGGTGTACCACGAAGCAAGTTCATCATAGACAGGCTTTAATTGAGTGAGCCGGATCGACAAACCCTGAACTCGCAATCAGAGATAATTAGTACCACAACGGTGTTAATAAACTTTCTTTGATAAACTCGGCTTTGTGGTTTGGCTTCTGTGCGCGGTCCCATGAAGAGGGCGTTTACGTGTCAATTGATTCCATTTCCTCTCAACAATTGACCGATCGCGTACTGTATATTTTTCTTCAAAGGCTTTCCGTGGTCCAGGGTCAGGGGATTTCTGGGACACGTGTCCCCCGCGGCACCAGGGGGCACCGCCAGCACAGACCACGACCTGCACAGATGGGACTGCGGCCTAATGGGAGAAATAAATTACGTTTTACACTGATTGGGTGGACACTTGAAATTATGCACACGCATATTCGGGTAGACACTTATGAAATTGTAACTGAGATTCATGTTTGTAGATCCATTCATGTTGATATATGCACTGTATGCATTCGTTGGATGTAATGTAAGTGGCTGCTGGGTGATTAATATAATCTTACAAAAAAATTTCTTTAGATTACATATAATCTAGGAGGAGAGGGTCTTAATTATGGAGTTATGAAGGATGTAAAAATATAAAAACAGCAAAAAGCAGCACTGTTGCTGCTATAGAGGCCAGAGAGGTCCTATGATGGAGTGGTGGAAAATTACTTTAGTTTCTCAGCCAAATCAAACAAAGTGAAATTGAATTATAGATTGAATATTATCTGACTGTGATAAATACCAATAGTATACTCAGTTTTACAGATTTCTTAGTTTTAGGTTTTTTTTTAGTATTTTTTCCATTATTTTTCTTATTTACAGCATGATTTTAATAAAATCTTATCCCACCAATAACCCTAACCTGTTGCACCATAGCAGATTTACAGTAGGCCTATGCAATGTCAAAGAATATTTGTTTTTTCATTTTGTACTGCTGCAAAGCGGCTTTGTTTTATTGAATTAAGCAAGTCTTAAACTGTGCACCTTAACACGAACGAGTGCACCCATTTTCAAAATCAGGGTGCGCCATGTGCACGCAGTCAAAAAATCCTAATCCGAGCCCTGCATATATGACTTCCTACACAACTCCAATACAAACCTACACTTTATTTGTCACGATTTTGCTGATATAAGTCATTGAAATTTCACTGTGAAGTTTGGCCATTGAAGGTAACTGAAGGTCAAGTTCAATGTCACCAAATGCAAGTTCATATATGACTTCCTATAAGTGTTCAATGCACATATGTTCCCAATCTTCAATATTTTCAAGCCTAGAAACCTTTGAAAATTGTAACATTTTGCTTGACCACAAGTTTGACCTTTCAAGGTCATCTGAGGTCAACTTTAACACATCCAAAATACAGGTCATATATGACTTCCTATATGTTGATAATACAAACTTAATCTCTGTCTGCAACCATTCAGCTTCCACAGGCAATTTTGCCCATTCTCCATAAGACCCAATGTTAAAGTACAGCGCCCCCTCTAGACCCACTTCCGTCGATTCAATCAAAATGACACCTGCACTGCACATTAAGTGTATCAAGGTGAGTTGATTGCCAGATTTAGAAAAAAATTTATCAGACAGTTTTTGAGAAATAATTTATTGAAATTTCAAGTCCTATCTTTTAACATGGTTAATATTTTCCCTGACCTCAAGTTTGACCTTTCAAAGTCATCTATGGTCAAATTTAATATTGCCAAAAAATAGGTCATATCGAGGGTTTGGAGTGCAATGGTTTTATGTCCATTTTAGAGGTTTTGAGAAAAATAGATTTTAAGGTTTCCAAGTGTTCTATTCAATCAGGTATTTTATATCATTTTCTTTACCAGTCACTCTTTTGCTGCATGGTTCAGAAGTATATTGAACACCTAAGTTTTCAAAGAAGTGTAACCGCAACATCATGGTCAAAATTGCCAAAAATGGACATGTCACCTCAGTGCTCCAACAATTCTAGCACAGGATGTGACATAACACAATGGTGATTGGTTGAAGGTAAGTTTGTTTGCAATGGAAGACAGACTATTCTGTATTAAAATTCATGTTTTTTCATCAAAATGTCATTGTTTAATTCATTTAAGCAGATTTTGTTGGACATATCACAAAATGAAAATGTGAATTCTGATTAAAATGAATGCAGATGGACATATAGTTATTGTGCTCCAAGCATTAGCTGATAGAAAGCTGTGACAGGGGGTAAAAATCTCAAAACCACAAAATTTGGACATATAACCATTGTGCTCCAAATCCTCGATATATGACTTCCTATGCTGATAATACAAATTTAATCTATCTGCAACCATTTGGCCTCCAGAGGCCATCTTGCATATTCATAAAGTACAACGCCCCTACTAGACCCACTTCCGTCGATTCAATCAAAATGACGCTCGCACTGTACATTGACGGTACCAAGGTAAGTTGATTGCCTGATTTAGAAAAAAAAATTTATCAAGCAGTTTTTCAAAAATGATTTTTTAAAATTTCTCAGTTCTATCTTTAACATTGGGGCCAAAATTTCAAGGGCCCATAAAACGGAGAAACATGATTCAATCAAAAATCCGAAAAAACCGTCTGGAGATATGGTCTAGAAGTATGTTATGGCAAATTTACAGGAAAATTCATCAGGCCAAAAAAAAGATAAAAAATGTTCCCGAAGACAGACGGCACACCACGAAAATAGCTTATCGGCCCATAGGGCCCATGGGCCTTAACGGTCACCTGAGTTGTATAAAAACTGATGTTATTGATGTGAATGAACCAAATATACCCATCATTTTCCTATATAAAGCATAGTAAACTTCACCCCCTCCCCAGGGGCAAACATGGAGCCTGGGGGCCATGAAATGAACAATTTTGATAAAGCACCTGAAGACCCTTCCATCTATGAAGAGTATTGTTTTCCAGTATATCTGGGTCTGGAGAAGAAGAGTTTGAAAATTTCAGCCAATTTGACAACTTTTAGCCCCGCCCCTCAGAGCACCTGGGGGTGGGCACCATATAACTCACAATTTTGGTGCAAATTTGACCAAGGAAGGTTCCTGCAAAATTTGATTGAAATCGAATCAGCGGTTTCTGAGAAGAAGTGGAAAATGTATTGACCAGTTTTAGCCCTGCCCCTCAGAGTCCCTGGGGGTGGGTACCATATAATTAGCAATTTTGGTGCATATTTCACCAAGGAAGGTTCGTGCAAAATTTCATTGAAATCAGATCAGCGGTTTCTGAGAAGAAGTTGAAAATGTATTGGCCAGTTTTAGCCCCGCCCCTCAGAGCCCCTGGGGGTGGGCACCATATAATTTTACAATTTTGGTGCATAATTGACCAAGGAAGGTTCCTGCAAAATTTTGTTGAAATCGGATCAGCGGTTTCTGAGAAGAAGTCGAAAATGTATTGACCACTTTTAGCCCTGCCCCTCAGAGCCCCTGGAAGTGGGCACCATATAATTCACAATTTTGGTGCATAATTGACCAAGGAAGGTTCCTGCAAAATTTTATTGAAATCGGATCAGCGGTTTCTGAGAAGAAGTCGAAAATGTATTGGCTAGTTTTAGCCCCGCCCCTCAGAGCCCCTGGGGGTGGGCACCATATAATTCACAATTTTGGAGCATAATTGACCAAGGAAGGTTCCTGTAAAATTTAATTGAAATCGGATTGGCGGTTTCTGAGAAGAAGTCGAAAATGTTAATTGTTTACGGACGCACGACGCACGACACACGACGGACAATGATGGACCAAAGGCAATTAGAATATGTGGACCTCATATGAAGATCAGTCTTCACAAGCTTATCTCTCAAATTTATGGATCGTTAGGGATGGGTTACCAATCTCACGGCCAACAATGGGATCGCTTGATAAAATATGCCAATGTGTCCTAACAATTTTCTTAATAAACTGTGAAACCAAGGAAAAGGTAGTGGCCAAGATAAGATGCTGTTGTATCATAGGAAGACACAACAAAATTTTTTAAATTTTATTTTTTATAGAATGGATTATCATTTAAATTAGGTTGTTTGTATTTATAAAATGCGATGCATTTGATTTTTGTCCTATTGTTTAATATATATATTTTGTTTTTTGAATAATGTGGTGATTTTCAGCTGGTCATTGACTGTCTGGTGATGCCGGGCTAAGTTTTTTTTAGAGTTACACCCACAATTGTATTAGAAACGCTGAGGAAGGCCTATGGCTGAAACCCGTCTGTTTTTTGCTGTCGTGCAGTAATAAATATAATCATTTTGCAATGTGAGTGCTGACAATTTCTTTTTTCACATAAAAAAACAAAAACAAAGGTGAATAAAGTATCAAGGAGCATGTCATTTAATACAGATTCCTCCAAAAATTGCCAAAATGCCTGGACAGGCATTACACAAACATGACATTGGCATTGCTGATTGCCAGGGACAAGGTTATAATAATAAAGCAAAAAATAGGACCAAGGGTCCTGTAGCTTACCGGCAAGCAGTCTTACAGCGATGATCCAAGTTATGAAAATTTCATGTGAAGTTTGACATTTGAATCAATGAAAATCAATGTCAAGGTCACTAAATAAAAGTTCACATACATTTATAAGACCAGTAATACAATCCTAAGCTCTGAATAGGATTGGTTGATTGCTATGAAAGCTTTGGTGATACAAGTCATAAAAATATGTCAATATGTATTCAATTTGTCATTTGTGAACTTTAAAGGTCACTGACAGTCAAGTTGAATGTCACCAAATGAGGTCACCCCCTCCCCAGGGGCAAACATGGAGCCTGGGGGCCATGAAATGAACAATTTTGATAAAGCACCTGAAGACCCTTCCATCTATGAAGAGTATTGTTTTCCAGTATATCTGGGTCTGGAGAAGAAGAGTTTGAAAATTTCAGCCAATTTGACAACTTTTAGCCCCGCCCCTCAGAGCACCTGGGGGTGGGCACCATATAACTCACAATTTTGGTGCAAATTTGACCAAGGAAGGTTCCTGCAAAATTACAGCGATGATCCAAGTTATGAAAATTTCATGTGAAGTTTGACATTTGAATCAATGAAAATCAATGTCAAGGTCACTAAATAAAAGTTCACATACATTTATAAGACCAGTAATACAATCCTAAGCTCTGAATAGGATTGGTTGATTGCTATGAAAGCTTTGGTGATACAAGTCATAAAAATATGTGCCCCTAAGAACCATGTATTCAATTTGTCATTTGTTGAGTCAGCATGTTAGAAAACTGAGATCTACATTTCCTACCAGCCAAACCCAATGTGCCCAAATGGATTGTTAATACAAGCAAATGTCTTCTCTGCCCCTGTATATATGCACTGCACTGCCTTAAATGCCATCCCAAACCTTCCCATAATTCATTGAAACATGGCAGCTAATCTCACTGATGAGGAGTTGCTTATTGTGATTGATGATGATGGTGAAGTGGAAGATGACAGAGACCCAAAGTTTGTCCCAAATGAATCAGAAGATTATGCTTCCTCCTCAGAAGGAGGTTGGTTTCAATTTAATGCAGCAGAAGGGCACCCAAAACCTGCACAAGAAGTGCATGTGCATGATTTACAGATCTTGAGTTTGTACCAAATGCAGTGTTTAAACTAGATGACTTAGGTGCAGTGTTTACTCTGGCAACTTTGAGTCCCATTTTCTCAAAAGAACCCCAACATGGGTTGGCCCAGTATGGTTCTTAGGGGCTCATATGTCAATATGTATTCAATTTGTCATTTGTGAACTTTAAAGTTCACTGACAGTCAAGTTGAATGTCACCAAATGAGGTTACCCCCTCCCCAGGGGCAAACAATGTCACCAAATGAAAGTTCATATGTGACTTCCTAGATGTCAGTAACACAAACTTAGGCTCCATCTGTGACCGTTTTGGTGATACAAGTCATTGAATTTTCACTAGGTCACATTTGACCTTTGAAGGTCAATACAAAGGTCACCAAATGAAAGTTCATATATGACTTCCTATATACAGTCGTGATCAAAATTATTCATACCCCTACCAATTTGAGTTTTTTTTAGGATATTTTTTGACAAATCAAATTTATTCTTTTCAGGTGACACAGTAAGTTGACATCAGGCTGTAAGAAGTACAGTAAACAATTTTTTCGAGAAATACATTACTTTTTGGTATTTTATTTGACAGATTTACAAAAATGCCATGTCCAGAATTATTCATACCCTTTTCTCAGTAATTGCTGGCAAAGCCTTTATTCACGATTACAGCCTCCAAACGCTTCCTGAAGTTGATCACAAGCCGTGTGTTTAGGATCATTATCCTTTTGGAAGATCAATTCCTCCCCAAGATCAAGTTATTCACCAGATTGCTTGATGTTTTCACTGATGATCTGGATATACTGGTCCTGTTTCATAGTGCCATTGACTTTAACAAGGTTTCCAGGCCCATTCGCTGAAAAGCAACCCCAGAGCATGATACTCCTGCCACCATGTTTGACTGTTGGGACCTTGTTTTTCAGGTTGAACGCTTCACCTTTCTTACGCCAAACAAAAGCCACATCTCTGTGCCCAAGCAGCTGATCTTTGTTTCATCTGTCCATAATATTGACAGCCAGAAGCTTATATCTTCATCCAGGTGAGCTTTTGCGAAGGCTAGATGAGTTCTTGTGTGTCTGGGTTGGAGAAGTGTAAGTGGCGTAAAAAAGGTGAAGTCTTCAATCGAAAAACACAGTCCCAACAGTCAAACACGGTGGCAGGAGTATCATGCTCTGGGGTTGCTTTTCAGCGAATGGGCCTGGAAACCTTGTTAAAGTTAATGACACTATGAAACAGTACCAGTATATTCAGATCTTCAGTTAAAGCATTAAGCAATCTGCAGAAAAACTTGGTCTTGGGCAGGATGGATCTTCCAACAGGATAATGATCCTAAACACAGGGCCAAATCCGTCAAGAAATGGTAAGTGGACAACAAAGTGAACGTTTTGAGAGTGGCCGAGCCAGAGCTCCGACCTCAATGCTATCCGAAATCTGTGGAGGGAACTGAAGACCAAGGTCATATCAAGGAAACCCTTAAACTTTAAGGACCTGGAGAAGTTTGCAAAAGAAGAGTGGGCCAAAATCCCCGTGGAGACGTGTAGAAACCTTATGATTCACCACAGGAAGCGTTTGGAGGCTGTAATCGTGAATAAAGGCTTTGCCAGCAATTACTGAGAAAAGGGTATGAATAATTCTGGACATGGCATTTTTTGTAAATCTGTCAAATAAAATACCAAAAAGTAATGTATTTCTCGAAAAATTGTTTACTGTACTTCTTACAGCCTTATGTCAACTAACTGTGTCATTTGTGCAAGAATAAATTTGATTTGTCAAAAAATATCTTGAAAAAACACAAAAATTGATAGGGGTATGAATAATTTTGGGCATGACTGTATCTCTAATACAAACCTAGACTCCATCTGTGACCGTTTTGGCAAGACAAGTCATTGTAATTGTATTATGTCAAGTTTGACCTTCAAATGTCATCAACAGTCAAGCTGAATGTCACCAAATGAAAGTTCATATGTGACTTCCTCTGTCGGTAATGCAAACTGAGGCTCCATCTGTGACCTTTTCAGTGATAGAAGTCATTGAATTTTCTCTAGGTCAAGTTAAACCTTCGAAGGTCAATATGAAGGTCACCAAATGAAAGTTCAGACATGACTTCCTGTACTTTTCCAATACAAACCTACACTCAATCTGTAATAATTTTGCTGATATAAGTCATTGAAATTTCACTGTATAGTTTGGCTGTTCAAGGTCACTGAAGGTCAAGTTCAAGGCCACCAAATGAAAGTTCATACATGACTTCCTATACATCTTCAATACAAACCAAAACTATCTGTTACCATTTTGCTGATATAAGTCATTGAAATTTCACTGTGAAGTTTGGGCATTCAATGTCACTGAAGGTCAAGTTCAATGTCACCAAATGAAACTTCATACATGACTTCCTATATGCCTGCAATACAAACCTAAACTCTATCTGTAATAGTTTTGGCGATAGAAGTCATTGAAATTTCACTATGTGAAGTTTGACCTTCGAAGGTCGCTGAAGGTCAAGTTCAAGGCCACCAAATGAAAGTTCATACATGACTTCCTATAAGTGTTCAATGCACATATGTTCCCAATCTTCAATATTCTCAAGCCTACATTCCTTTGAAAATTGTAATATTTTGCTTGACCTCAAGTTTGACCTTTCAAGGTCATCTGAGGTCAACTTTAACACAGCCAAAATATAGGTCATATATTACTTCCTATATGTCAGTAATACAAACTTAATCTCTATCTGCAACCATTTAGCTTCCACAGGCGATTTGGCCCATTCTCCATAAGACCCAATGTTAAAGTACAGCGCCCCCACTAGACCCACTCCCGTCGATTCAATCAAAATGGCACTCGCACTATACATAATGGGCCCTATCTTGCGCCAGAGTCCCTAAACCCGTTATTTGGGGATTTCGCATTGCGTAAGAGGCGTTCCCCCGCGAAAGTTGCTATCTTGCACACCTGCCTATATCCCTAAAACACCAGCGATACCCGTTATGTTATGCATAGGCGTGGTTTGGGCGTTACGCCAGTTAAACCAATCAGTGTGCCAGGTGCCACTGCCTTTTCGGAGCAGGCTGCGCTTATCCCAAATCCTCAAACCGAAACCCGTGATGGAGAGAGGAAGGTCGCCACGCGTTTCTCCGTTAACGGTTAAATTGCCCGTGCATGAGGTCAAACCCAGTCAGGGAGGATCTGTTTTTGTTAAGTTAATCATGAATTGTTATTATTATTATTATTATTATTATTTGACATTGACATATTGTTCAATGTTTGGTTTGTAGTAAAAAAATAAATAAATCAAGCCTACCCCTTTTGTGATGGAAACTTCAAAAAAAAAAAAAAAAAAAAAAAAAGCGTTTACGCCATGCACTTCCAACTCCTCTCCGTCTGAAATGAAGCATAGAACAAAATCCCATTTTAGAAAAAATAAAATTAGGTATATGCACTGGCACTCAGCGGCGTAACTCCCCCAGCGAGGCGGCATTTCAGAACTCTTCAGCGAATGAAGGTAATTCTGGTGACAAGTACGTGGTTTAGATCCGTTTACATTTTCCAATCGGACAGCTGTCTATTTTTTTTTACAGCAAGTTGCTTGTGACCGTGCTGCAAAAACAGGTGTACATACTTGTCGCCGAAATTACCTTCATTCGCAAGAGAGTTCTGAAATGCCGCTCTCGCAGGAAAAAATTTCCGTTGCTGAGTGCTAATGCATAGGGCTTTTGTGAAAGCCCAAATGCGGGTAGCGCGTAGTTTTAGGACCCGCTATACGCTTCCCCTAAAGTGTGTGGTCAAGATAGCAATTTTAGGGAAAGCGCATAAACACGCCCACGGGCACACCTCCAGGCGCAAATAAAGGATTAGGCATAATGCATAGCGGGTAGCGTGGCCGCAAGATATCGTCTAGAGATAGTGGAAGCTGCTAAATGCGTAATTCACGGGTTGCGGGTAGTGGCAACGGGTAAGGCAGTGTGAAAGATAGAGCCCATTGTGTATCAGGCTGAGTTGATTGCCAGATTTTGAAAAAAATTAATCAGACAGTTTTTGAGAAATAATTTTTTGAAATTTCAAGTCCTATCTTTTAACATTGTAAATATATTCCCTGACCTCGAGTTTGACCTTTCAAAGTCATCTGAGGTCAGCTTTAACATAGCCAATGTATAGGTCATATATGACTTCCTATATGTCGATGATACAAACTTAATCTCTATCTGCAACCATTTGGCCTCCACAGGCCATCTTGCATATTCATAAAGTACAGCGCCCCAATAGACCCACTTCCGTCGATTCAATCAAAATGGCGCTCGCACTGTACATTGACAGTACCAAAGTAAGTTGATTGCCTGATTTAGAAAAAAAAAAATTTATCACGCAGTTTTTGAGAAATAATTTTTTGAAGTTTCTCAGTCCTATCTTTAACATTGGAGCCAAAATTTCAAGGGCCCATAAAACGGACAAAAATGATTCAATCAAAAATCCGAGAAAAAAGTCTGGAGATATGGTCTAGTACAGGGGTAGGCAATCCTGGTCCAGGAGGGCCGGTGTGTATGCAGGTTTTCATTTCTATCAATTACCCTGACTAATTGAGCTAATTGGTTGCAAATGCAAATATAGATTTGTGCAAAGATTTGACCGTCTTTGGTGGTCATTCATGGTAATTTAAAGAAAGGCGCCTGAAATGTCAGATTTCATAAATAGTTTGGCTAATTTAGATAATGAACTAATTAAAGGCCAGAAGTTGGTGCTAAAACTAGGGACAGATACGGCCCTAATTGCCCACCTCTGGTCTAGTAGTATGTTATTGCAAATTTACACGAAAATTCATCAGGCCAAAAAAAAAGATAAAAAATGTTCGGATGACGGACGACGGACGACAGGACGCCACACCACACCACGACAATAGCTTATCGGCCCACAGGGCCGGTAAGCTAAAAATTCAGGTAAAGCAGGTACATGCACAAATTCTAGGACTATTCCCCTCCCCACATATTCATCCAGCAAATGCATTCACTGAGCTTAGCTGGGGAGTATGCAGGAGAGAAGTGTCACAAAATTTTATGGAAAGATAAATTTTGTCAAGTAGTCTTGAGTGGATACAGCACAACTCAGAGCCAAACACCTCCCCAACCTTATCAACAAACTAAATTAGATTATTACATCTTGCAACTTGGCAAGTGTCAGAAACCCAGGGTCAGAAAAAGTACTTCATCCTATGAAGCAATTTCACTCCTCTGTCAAAGGTCAAGTATTTGGTTAGACAAAGAATTATCAAACATTAAGGCACTATAAGAGGAAATTCAGTCTTTGCAAGACATGTAAGTCAATGACCATGCCAATGAATTCAGTGTACAACAGCGGTCTCCAAAGTCACCAGATCTCTAACTTGGAGAAAACCATATACATGTATTGTTATAAAATGTCATACAGGTTTCTGCATCATGGAATAGAAGTTTTTTAAAAATATCAGGCTTATTTGCCTGAGCTTTGCAATCACACATAACATTAAAACTTGAACAAATAAAAAGGGGGATGGTAATGCAATATACAGTGCTGGACAGTTAACACCCATTTTCCATTTTGGGGCCTGGCTGCAACTGAACCAAGGAGGGGGACTGGGCAGTACATTACCGTTGTGATGGAAGTCAAGGATCTCTTGGGACAAGTGTCCGTAAGAAGTAGATTAGAACCAGCTGAGAAGACATCCTTTCCGCAGCAATCCAGCTGTGGGAATGAAAAGAAAGCTCAGTGCAACTCACAATTCAACCAACAACGTGCACATTCTACCAGAACTGCCTGGAGAAACCCATCATGCCCACATGGGCACATGAATTTCCAGAGAACCATCTCCTATTAATAAAAATGAGATTCCTCCGCTTCCCTCCAGTCATTGTTACCAAATTGTTTCGCCAGAATGCTGGTTAGTTGTCGTTCGGATGCAGTGACCGATGAGAAGGAAAGTCTGGGTTGTGCTTATAGGCTGCAGAATCACGTCCGAGAAAGAAAACCTAAAGAGGAGACGATTGTGGATCTAATGCTAACGTTACTAGTATAAAATGGCTGGTAAGCATAAAGAGCCCAGTCTCATCCTGACGCGTCATATATTCACACACCTGACCAAGGGTCGATATCAAACGCAAAAGGATGCTTTTGACGTCCTTATTTGACGGCAGTTTAAAACTAACCCTTCCCCCTAACCCCTAACGCTTGACCGGAACCCTATCCTTCAGCGTCAAATAAAGATGCCAAAAGCTTCCTTTTGCGTCGTAAATCAACGCATAGTTAAGTCGCTTTGCTATATAAAGAGTCGGGATGAAAATGTGTTGCTATAAACTAACCACTAAAACAATCAGCATTTGGTGCCAAGTTAAACAGCACTCACTTTTGCTTTAACAAGGAATTTCCAAACAACATTTTTGACCCATCTAAATCGATAATGCATATACCTATCTCTAGTTTCGTATGCATTCATCCTGTCAGCAGTTCATGGCGAAGGATTCTCCACAAGATGGCTACCAAGCTATATTAAATGTGAAAATTGCTTAAGTGGAGCTTGAGTAGTGTTAGGGACATGGCTAGCTGCTTTTAATGAAAGAAATAGGCTTGCTATGGCGGGTGCTGCACATGGATCACAAGAGCCTAAAATCCAGAGCTTACTGACAGATCGTTGTTCTTAAGAGAAGTGATCCAACTATCCAGCTCTGTGGAATGTCTGTTGTTAACAGTTATAATGAAATGGTTATTTGCACTCCATCACCAGTGGTACGCAGCAGTCACCTGATACTATGCATAGACGTTATAGTTGTGATTTCACAACAGCTTAAGGGCGCTTTTTAGCTGCAGCTGTATGTGATGTGATTGTTGTTTGATTCTTGGGGACCAAATATCTATATTATAATAGCCGAGTGGACTCTGTGTGTGTGTGTGTGTGTGTGTCCGGCCAATCAGTGCTAGATTCCACCGAGCGCGTATCTGCAGCATAACGCGAGCGACGCTATTTTGCTACGTCTTGCAGGCGACTTCATGTTCCACTGAGCGCGGAATGTCAGCGTAGCGTAACCCCTTGATAGTTACTTAATTTTAGTTACTATAAAAACATCGGTCATGTGACAGCCACCTTGGTGTTTATGGAAACACCATAGCAACGTGTTGACAACATAGAGGTGCATGTGATGACATCTTAATGGTGCATTGTTCACTGTAATATAAAAGCGAAGTTACATAAAGCAATAAAATTTAAACTTGGGCTGGAAATTGGGCCCCATGAGGGTTGAATCTAGAACCCTTGGATCCCCACGGGCAAAGTGCTAGTTTATTATATTTGAATACATTTACCTTTACTTTATCCTCAGACATCAGCAGTCTTCAATGTTAAAATCTTATTTCAATGAAACATTACAGTATATTAGCAACTCCTCTTCAGAAAAGCAAAATAAATAACCTTGAAATTTTTTGCAAAGCTTTCAGCTGTAAAGACCGGCTGAATAGCTGTCACACACATAGCCATGCTATTAAACTAGGCAGCAGGTTGCCTGCAGGTCGACATGTATCCCCGGACCCCCTGAAGCAACTGCTCCCAAAATTGACAGATTTTGTGACCTTACCATACACAAGGCCAACACCAAATACGAAACAAATCGGTCGAAATTTGTGGCTAGTAGAGTGCTCACAAGAAAATCTCTATGGACGATGCGGCAGACGCAATATGACGAACGCTGATCCATAGTATGGCTGACTCTTCGTCCAGGAAAACAATGATCAGGGTGCATCACTGTACATAGTTATTGGTCTAATTCTCATATATGATTTAAGAATTGGCATTGCCTTTCAGCACCAAATGATTAGACTGCAACCAGTAAAGGCGGCTTGTTTTTCAATTTGCCTTATCATTGCCCTGTATGGTGAAATACTCATCAGAAATCAGGGCAATAAGAACCTGCATAATGTGGCTTAATTCAAACGTCCAGTTCCTATTCACGCGAGCTTTGCATTGCGTTTTACGGTTCATTATTTACCAAGCTGAATTCTAATAGAGACCGACCATGAAATAAGTAAAATAAAATGACAAAATTGCCCCCCCCGAAACAAAACAACAACAAAAAAAAAAGATTGTGTGGGCGGAGGTTTCAAGTTTCATCAAAAAATTAGAAATGGCAAAATGCAAAATGTACCCAAACGCAAATGGGCGTGACATATACATAGATTTGCAGGACTCACAGATTCCATTAAAAAAAAGAATTTTGTTTGAAACTGACAGATCAAAAGTCAAAATGTAAAAACGTGAAGTTTTTCGTTATTGCACCACTCTTTGGTCAAATTATACAACCCCAATTCCGAAATAGTTGGGACGAAGTATAAATTGTGAATAAAATCAAAAAGTAATGACTTTCAGATCACATGAGCCGATATGTTATTTACAATAGAACAAAGATAACATTTCAAATGTTGAAACTGAGACATTTTACATTTTTATCCACAATATGAGCTTATTTCAAATTTTCTGGCTGCAACACGTCTCAAAAAAAGTTGGGACACAGGCAAAAAAGGGCTGAATAAGCAATTAATATATAAGAAAATCAGCTGAAAGAACATTTAGCAAGTAATTACATTAACTGGCATCAGGTGTGTAACATGATTGGCTATAAAAGGGATGTCTTAGAGAGGCTGAGTCTCTCAGAAGTAAAGATGGCCAGAGGCTCTCCAACCTGTGAAGGCTTGCGTAAAAAAATTGTGGAATACTTTAAAAACGATGTTCTTCAACGTCTAATTGCAAAGGCTTTGAAGGTCTCATCATCGACAGTGCATAACATCATCAAAAGATTCAGAGAAACTGGAAAAATCTCTGTGCATAAGTGACAAGGCCGAAGACCTTTTCTGGATGCCCGTGATCTTCGGGCCCCCAGACGCCACTGCCTCACTCACTGGCATGATTCTGTCATTGACATTACTAAATGGGCCCAAGAATACTTCAAGAAACCACTGTCAGTAAACACAGTCTGCCGTGCACAGATGCCACCTAAAACTCTATCATGCAAAAAAGAAGCCATTGTTGAGCATGATCCAGAAGCGGGGCCAAGACTCATTTAAAATGGACTGTAGCAAAGTGGCAAAGTGTCCTGTGGTCAGACGAGTCCAAATTTGACATTCTTGTTGGAAATCGTGGTCGTCGTGTCCTCCGGGCTATAGAGGAGAAAGACCACCCTTCCTGTTTACAGCGTTCAGTTCAAAAGCCAGCATCTCTGATGGTATGGGGATGCATTAGTGCATATGGTGTGGGACACTTGCATGTTTTAAAAAGCACCATGAATGCTGAAAGGTATACAAAGGTTTTAGAGCAACATATGCTCCCCTCCAGATGATATCTATTCCAGGGAAGGCCTTGTGTATTTCAGCAGGACAATGCAAAACCACATACTGCAGCTATTACAACAGCATGGCTTCTTAGTAGAAGAGTCCCTGTGCTGAACTGGCCTGCCTGCAGTCCTGATCTTTCACCGATTGAGAACATTTGGCGCATAATTAAATGAAAAGTCCATCAAAGGAGACCCAAAACTCTCCGGTAGCTGGAAGCCTGTATTAAACAAGAGTGGGATCAAATTCCAATGGCTAAACTCATGAAACTTGTCTCCTCAATGCTCACACACCTCCACTCTGTGTTAAAAAGAAGAGGGGATGCTACACCATGGTAAACAGGCCCCAGTCCCAACTTTTTTGAGACCTGTAGCAGCCATCAAATTTGACTTGAGCTTATTTTGTGGATTAAATTGTGAAATTTCTCAGTTTCAACATTTACTATGTTATCTCTGTTCTATTGTGAATAAAATACTGGCTGGTGTGATTTGAAAGTCATTGCGTTTTGATTTTATTCACAATTTACACTTTGTCCCAACTATAATTGGGGTTGTATAAAAATTCCAAAATAACAAAAGGCACAACTCTAGTACTTATTTACTGCAAGTCGAAAGTTTCATGAAAAACATTGAAAGGTTGTTGAGTTATGATTCGGCAACAAAAATGATTAGCGTCGCTTTTAACCGTAAAAACAAATGTCAAACCCCCATCCTCCCAGAAAATCCAAAATACCAATAAGCACCAGTTTTTTATTAGCCAATCAATATGCCTACAAAATTTGGTAAAGTAATATTAAGCGGTCTAGAAACATTTTGGGAATGCCTCTGCTGACAGGAACAGAGTCAAAAACAATATTTCACCCTGCCCCCTGCCTCCAGGAGGGAGACATAATTACAGACAGACTAACAACCTGGTGACTATATCCACCCGTAATACATATCAGGGGGATGGAAAGAATTAATTTATCATCCATTATGCTGAGCTGTTCAATATTTCTTGATGTGCCCGAAGGCGGGGGTGGGGCTGTTCTAAAGTTGCAATAATTTCTAAATGGTCATGCCGTATAGATGTAACTACCCACAAATTAAGGAGACAGTCTGAACTTCTACCTCATTGTCATTGCATTTTTTCAAACTCAAAGGGCCCTATCTTACGCCAGAGTCCCTAAACCCGTTATTTGGGCATTTCGCATTGCATAAGAGGCGTTCCCCCGCAAAAGTTGCTATCTTGCACACCTGCCTATATCCCTAAAACACCAGCGCTACCCGTTATATTATGCATAGGCGTGGTTTGGGCGTTACGCCAGTTAAACCAATCAGTGTGCCAGATGCCACTGCCTTTCGGAGCAGGCTGCGCTATCCCAAATCCTCAAACCAAAATCCGTGATGGAGAGAGGAAGGTCGCCACGTTTCTCCGTTGACAAAGTTAAATTGCCCGCGCATGAGGTCAAATCCAGTCAGGGGAGGATCTGTTTTTGTTAAGTTAATCATGAATTGTATTATTATTATTATTATTATTATTATTATTATTATTACTTGACATTGACAAATTGTTAAATGTTTGGTATGTAGTAAATAAATAAATAAATAAATCAAGCCTACCCCTTTTGTGATGGAAACTTCAAAAAAAAAAAAAAAAAAAAAAAAAAAAGCGTTAAGCTATGCACTTCCAACTCCCTCTCCGTCTGAAATGAAGCATAGAACAAAATCCCATTTTAGAAAAAATAAAATTAGGTATATGCACTGGCACTCAGCGACATAACTTTTTTTTTTCCCAGCGAGGGGCATTTCAGAACTCTTCAGCGAATGAAGGTAATTCTGGTGACAAGTACGTGGTTTAGATCCGTTTACATTTTCCAATCGGACAGTTGTCTATTTTTTTTACAGCAAGTTGCGTGACCGTGCTGCAAAAACAGGTGTACATACTTGTCGCCGAAATTACCTTCATTCGCAAGAGAGTTCTGAAATGCCGCTCTGGCTGGAAAAAAATTTCCGTTGCTGAGTGCTAATGCATAGGGCTCTTGTGAAAGCCCAAATGCGGTAGCGCGTGGTTTTAGGACCCGCTACACGCTTTCCCTAAAGTGTGTGGTCAAGATAGCAATTTTAGGGAAAGCGCATAAACACGCCCACGGGCACACCTCCAGGCGCAAATAAAGGATTAGGCATAATGCATAGCGGGTAGTGTGGCCGCAAGATATCGTTTAGGGATAGTGGAAGCTGCTAAATGCGTAATTCACGGGTTGCGGGTAGTGGCAACGGGTAAGGCAGTGTGAAAGATAGAGCCCCTAGTGCTTGAGTACAAAACAAAACTTAAACCGTTGCTGTCCAATGAACTATGAGGCTCCCTAAATAAACTTACCATCACTTGATTGATGTAATTTCTCTTTTTTTTTTACATTCATTCACAACGGTATGGAGATATGTGCACAGAAATATCAAAGCCAACATCACACTTCTCTCGTTTATGACTAAACATCTTATATACAACGTAAGGCTATAATAAAGGTAACCATTGACACGTGAGTTTTGCTTTTCAATTCTGTAATTACATTTTGTAATGCATTAGGAGGTAATGAATCAGTCAAACCCATACCTAAGCAATGCCTAAAATGCAAAATTATTGAACAGACACCTCAAATCTTATGAGCAGTATCTTTAACTAGCTAGAGAGTACCGATGTGAACACAGTGTCACACTGTGAGATACTAAAATGTTGACCAATTACCACTTAGCAACAACAGGAGGCCTGGATGCAGTGCTGTTCCAACGAGAGAGAAACTGCCGGGGTGTGTTGACCCATCAGGTAGTCAGCTTCATTTTTATTACTTTAATATAATATGCACATTGGTAACGGAAGAGACATTCACAAAAAAAAAAACATTATGAAGCCTTATGAGAGGGGCATAAGATAAAATAAACAGGTTTCATAATAACGATAAATGCACCCCCATTTCTGAAAAAAAAGCTGACACGGTACGGAAAATCCAAGTGAATAAGAAAGCAGTGATTTTTTTAAATCATCTTTGACCATTATTGAATTGAAAACCGTACAAGACAAAACATATTGTTTTACTCCATCAACTTTATTGATTTCTTTGGAAATACACCCTCATTCTGATGTTGATGTCAGCAACATGTGCCAAAAAAGTTGGTGCAGAGGCAATATAATATTCTGAAAGTTATTACACAAAAAAAGGAGCATCCATAAAAGGCCCAGCACATTACAAGCAAGTGGTCGAGGCGAGGGGTCTGCAAAAGAACATATTCTCATAGCCAACCAATCGGAGGGTTTAATCAAGATTGAATTATTTAATCTTTTTGCAGGAAAATCCTTCATGAAAGATGGTCTGAATACTTTATCCGACAAACTCTCAAAGCTCAGCTTGATTTAGAAATACAGAAAACTTCGTAAATTCAGACAGAGGTAAATTGTTTCCAAAATTTTCACTTAATGCAAAATAATGAATATACTGAACATAAATCAGTGTCATTTATTAATGTAATTTAGCAGATGCTCTTATCCAGAGAAAAGTACGAGACAAAGTGCATTTGAAAAGACAAGGGCCCTCATTTATCAAACTTGCGTAGGATCTGGTGTAGATTCTGGTGTGAATATCAGCATTCGCCAGGTGTCACGTCTGATTTACTAAAAAAAATAAAATAAATAATATGTATGTCGCAGATTTCGGTGTAGAACTGGCGTGGCGTTGATAAATCTGGCAGCTGAAACCATCGTAATTTACATGACACACCCCTATAAATTCATGCTCTGGGAGGCATAGTCCTGCCCACTTTACGACATGGACTCTCGAAATTGTGAGGATACGCTCAGGAACCAGACGCGAGAACCAAGCAGTGCAGTAGATGAGTTTATTAAGCGAGGGGGGAAACCCCCGCAGGGCAGAAGGCAAAGGAACAAAGTCCACAATCCAAAAATCACAATCCAGTAGGGCAGAATCAGAGTCAAAAACCAGGGCAGCAATCACAGTACTCCTGGTCGGGCAAAAACAGGTTCGGTACACAGACACAGGTTTGTCAGAGAAGCAAAAGCCAAAATCCAGTGGGCGTAATCCAAACCGTTAACAGGGCAGCAAACACAAAACTTCGTGGTCGGGCAAAAAGGGTTCGTAAACAGATGCAGACAATAGTACCAAAAAGCAGAGCCAAAAATCGTAAGTCGGACGGTCCAGTCAGAAGAGTAACACTATGAGTACAAGGCAAAGACAATAGCAGCACAGGTAAACAAGAGAAACGTTCTGACAAGGAACTGCAGTGAGAAGACAGCTTAAGTACGCTCAAGGGAAGTCACATGCTATGATTAGGGAAAGGTGAACTGGATCAGATTAATTACGTGGGAGCAAACATGAGGGAGAACCTAACCACATGAAATTGGCAAAAGCCAAAACGCGGACAGGGATCACGAGACAACCTATAGACAAAACATACAGCTCTGGTTAGGGAGTTCTAATGTGCACAGATAATGAGAGGCAGGACAGAGTAGAGCAGGTGCGGAGGATCCACTGAATTGCAGCAAAGACTAAGAGAAGGCAAGAGGCGGAGACTAGAATAGGGCGAGTGCTGAGAGCTTGTTAATCAATTAGTAAGTGCAGCTATACAATCCCTGGTGCTTGTTAGTGAGTTAGTATTATATACAATGTTAGTCTGGGTTAGTAACTTTGACAAAAACAACGAACTGTTAGTATTGGTTAGTAAAATAGAAAAGCAAGGCGAAGGAAGCAAACGAGATTAGAAGGAATGTTTGAAACCCAGAAACCATGAAATCACCTAAGCATGTGACACGCAGGACTGGGGAGAAGCTGTAACTTAACAAGAGACCAGACAGGGGAGACAAAGTGCAATGAAGGGCATGAACAAAGACATGGACCGGACTATAACAGAAATGTGGATCTGGCAGGGAACTACAGAACATGGCAAAAACAAAGACATGGCAAAGTACTAAAACATGGCAAAAACAGAACAGGAATGGGAGAAACATAACAGGGCATGGCAAAAAACAGAACAGACATGGCAGAATCATAACAGAAAGACGGCAAAGAAGAAAGAACTTCACTGAGGAGGAAATATCGCCAGCCTGCTGATAAAACCTCGTATCTACAATTTGGTAAGAAACAAAAAATCGTATGTTCACGATAATAACATAAACATGGCAAAATACAAAATTTTATTGATTGGATACATTCTTGGAAGAAAAATAGTCATCCTACCCGAACACAGCTCACCTGCATTCTTACATGCAAAATGAAACTTTTTTTTTTTGCTCTCCAGGAAGGTTTATCATTTTGAAGATACAAGGTTTTATCAGCAGGCCGAGGATCTAAATTATCATGTCCGAGGTGGAGAAAAACAAAATAATTTTATTTGGAAGCCTTACTGTGGCATAAAGGGAGCCCAGGAAAACTATTGCTGCTGCGGTAGACGCCGTTAGGTGGAGAACCGAGTGCAGCAGAGGTTTGATTTAATTCATTAATAAATCGGTGACTATTCAAGCACTTAAAAGTCGTCCATGACCGAAATTCTTGTTAGACGCATTTATTAGTGTGGCCAAGATGCCCATTTCTCCATTGCCCACACTTACTTTAAGTGTGTCCAAAGCTAATTTTTTTTTTTTTTGGCTGAACTTATTTTAAGCGGTACTTTCTAAGCGGCACTGGAATGGTCATCAGCTGGAACACTTATAAACTTCATGTTATATAGCCTACATAACTGACAATCCAAATGCTTTACATGTTGGTTAAAAAAGTGGTCCGATTTTAAGATCGCCACCAAAAAACGGGTTGCTGCGCTCAGGCACAGCAGCGCACGGACCAGTGGAGGCCGACCACACTCGAACCTCCAGCTGTCTCCGGTTGAGGAGCCCCCTCCATTGTAGGAATACGAGGCGGCCGGGGCACGGATGAGTCCCCACCGCCTCGATCGGAGCTGCATGAGGGTAATTGTTAAAATACACTCTGCATTTCGCTTAATCAAATTGATTGTAATTGTTAGCCGTCTGGCCTGACAAGCAGGTTGTCTCAAAATATAAGTTTAATTAATTTCTCAACACAGGCGTCTTATTTATTTATTTATTTATTTATTTATTTATTCATTTTAGCCTATTTATTTATTCATTCATTTATTTAGCCTATTTATCTATTTAGCCTATTTATGATTTTACTAATAAGAGTAACAACAGCATGACGTCCGCATCGCTGCATATGGTTTATTACTCATTTTGACAGCTGCGCTCGTTCCTGCATGTTGTTCGCTGGCTTCAAATTTACGTACACCTGGTCAGACCTGGCGTGAGATTTTTGCGGACCGTTCGCTCACGTTCAGATTGATAAAAGCCGATCCTTGCGGCAGTTTTGGCGTACACCCATTTTTTTGGTGTACGCACGTTTGATAAATGAGGGCCAAGGAGTGCAGAGAACCCAATAGCGAAATAGCATTTCAAATGCCAGTAATTATAATACATAGAAAGGACTTTGTTCAGTGAAATATCTGTGGAGGAAAATAAAAATTATCAAAAAAACAATTCATTAAGCCAAAACACCATTCTATTAGGGGTGCAACGTATCAAAAAACTCACAGTTCGGATCGTATCACGGATTTGAGTCACGGATCGGATCACTTTTCGGATCAACACAAAAACAAGACCACGCGCCCTTCACGTGAACACGCACAACCCAGGGGTATGATGATATCACATCGCGATTATTTTAAAGTGTAGTAAGACCACCTGCTGGCATGGGGCGAACATGCAAGCTTTATCGCTTCCTTTAATTAACCCAATACGAACAGCTGCTGAAAGTGCCAAACATCAGCAGTCATGTGAATGCTTCAGGAAAAAAAAACTGAATTAAATGAGTATTTATTGGCGCCGAGATGAACCGAGCTTAGCTGAGGTCTGCAGAATCATCTCCTTTTAACGAATTACTCTCATCCTGTCCCCATCTATTTAGCACGATTAGCAATCAAACGGTTAATCTGCTTAATTTATTCGAATCTGTAGATAGCCTAATTAAGACTGCCTGCTTTTGTCGCATTTATAAACTTAAATAGTCATTGAACAGCACAGATTTGCATGAATGTGATTCAAGCATTTTTTTTTCCAGCAGTGCAACCTAATTTATTTTAAGATTGCACTTCATCAAAATGTTTCCAAAAGAATAGGATACTTTTGCGGGGAAGCACAGCTGCCGCAAAAGGATAACAATGTAGGCTTTGAAATTACTAATGCTCTTGCGTCAAAGTGTTGGTAATTGAATAATTTAGTAAATTGGGTATTAGTGCATTGTGAAAGTGTGCATTTAAAGTCAATTCAAATGCAAGCTATGCATCAAACTTTCATGTTGTCAAAATCATTTATGGGGCCTTTGTAGTCCGGCTTCTGGGAAAGTTGTACAGAGGCTACAATATGAGATTGTATGAATGGCAATTATCCAGTTAATCGTAAACAAAATCTAAACCTTATCTAAACAACATCTTCAGCAGCATTTGCTACTTAATATTCTACTAGAATGTAGAATTTCAAGTAAATTCCGTTAATTGCGTTTATGCGATGTTATAGCCCTCCACTGATGCAAAGCTTTATGTCTGAATCATCAATCATCAATCATCAATGGTAATTGGTAAAGTATCTTATCAGTAGCCTTCGTGCTCAGTTATTCAATTCAACTAACTGTCCCATTCTAAAATAGAAACAGGTTGAGGGTTAACCTGCATTATGGTAATGTCACTGGCTGTAGACAGTTTTATTTTTACCGAAGCAAACTTAACACTCAGTCGGCAAAACCGCATTTAATAGAAATTTTCTTAGGTGTATCAAGCAGGACACAGACAGAAAAAAAATATGCCCTTTTGTGAGCTACGTGAATTCAGAAGCTTCTAAAGACATTGCCATTTTATGTCAGAATTAACGTGGATGGGGAAATGCTTGATAACTGCAATGAACAATGCAAGATGAGGGGAGCGGGACAGTGATTCTTGCTGAATGAATTCTTCATCTGAATGAATTAACACCAAGTTGCTAATTGGGAAACGTAAATGGGAACAGGTTTGGAGAAGGTATGGTGAAAGCAGGGCTAGGTAATCCTCCGATGGCAAGTCGAGGGTGCAAGAGTTTCAGGTAGATTACTGCTATAAAAATACCATTCACTAGCAAGGACCACGCCACAACGAAGTGAAGTTAAAGGTTTAATGGATTGAGGGATGAGAGGGTGGGTATGGAAGTTAAAGAGGGATGCTGTTGAGGTTGTCTGGAGGACATTTTGCTGACTGGGTGGATGGAGACTCTGAGTGGGGGTTCCATCTCGGTGTTATCCACCCGAGCTGATGTCGAGTCCCCAAAGAGTCAATATTAAATTGAGCAGAGTTGAGCGTGTGCTTGATGGAGGTCTTGAAGATTGTTGTGGATGTAAGTGCGGTATGCTTGAGAAGACCCTCGGCCGAGGACCTGAATGGTTTGGTCAGAGATGCCTGATCTGGCGGCTGTGGATGCTGCTCCGATACGGAAGGAGTGACTTGAATAATGTTGTGGGGAAATGGTTGAAGTGCAGAGGACTTGATGTAAAGGTTTCTGGAACCAGAATCAAGTGGCTGTGTTGCCGGTTTTGGTAAGGAAGAGTGAGTGTTGAGGTGATGCATTTGCTGCGAATCTGTAGCTTATGTATCTGATCAGGGGCTCATATGGGCTGAGATAAGAATTGAGGCGATAATGTAGATGGGGAAGGAAACTCCCAACTGATTGGTTTTACTCCTTCGGAGTGTGAATATGAGGGAGTCATGAGAGTGGACGGTTATGTCAGATAGACTGGGATAGCACGAGAAATAGTAGAGGGATGACATGGGGTGAATTGGCGCATCTCAGGAAAGAGTGTGGACGCAGAGGGTAAGATGGTCAGAGGTGAGAGGCAAGCGTCTGGGCTTGAGTAGGTTTTGTTCTTGTAGCCTTTGATTAACATTGTTTTGTGAGATGGAGGTAGAAGGACAATGAAGATCAGTGATTAGTTTGATGAAAATATTAATGCCCGCTAAGCAGGTCCAGATGGTGGAGGCCTGGAATTCGGACAGAGTGAGCATGGGTGATAAACTGCAGATGGACGTAACGTCTAAGGAGGGAATGACAGATTTTATGTGGCATGATGAGTTTGAAAGTGTTCCAGCCAGTTAAGTAGGCCGAGATAGTGCTTGGAGCAAGGCTGTTGTGAATGGCTTATTGAGAAGCGTTACAGAGGTTTTCGAGTTGTGGAGTTAGGTGAAGGTTGTGGCTGACACCAGTGGAACTGGTGCAGGAAGTCTATCTGAATCTGGAGCCAAGAGTCTGAATTTGTGGAATGAGAAACAAAATAATGAGTCGGCCATGCAGTTATCATAACCAGGAATGCAGGCTGCCCTGAGGATGAACTGATGTTGAGGTGAGATTAGGGTGAGTCTGCGCAGGAACTGCATGATTGTTGGAGAATGGGATCGACCTTTATTATTATTTCTACCACCGAGGTGTTATCTGGGTGGATGAGTATAGACTTTTTGGACCGTTCGTGCCCCCAAAGAATGGCAGCTATGACTATGGGGTACAGCTCATGAAGCGTGGATGAAGGGGAGCGGGACTTAATCAAGAGATCTGAACTCGGTGGTCGTGTGGAAGTAAAGCATATACTTCTGTGGTAGCCGCCAAAACCTAAGGAGGGACCTGCATCTGTATAAAGCTCAGGATGAGTAGAGGTTAGGGAAGAGGTTAGGGTTGGGATGAGTCTGCATGAGTAGAGGTTAGGGTTGGGATGAGTCGGGATGAGTAGAGGCTAGGGTTGGGATGAGTCGGCGTGAGTAGAGATTGGAGAAGAGGTTAGGGTTGGGATGAGTCAGCTTGAGTAGAGGTTCGGTTTGGAATGAGTTGAGATGAGTAGAGGTTAGGGTTGAGATGAGTCGGGATGAGTAGAGGTTGGGGTAGAGGTTAGGGGCGATGAATAAGTGAAGCTGGCTGGGTAGGTGGTACCGCTGTGGCTATAGTGTCGTTATTGATGAAGAGAATGAGGAGGCTGAGAACCATCAATTTGATTAGCTTGTGGTGGGGCCCTTGGTGTTGCTCAATGGGGCTGTTGTGCTGCGGTGGTAGCCATGATAGAGAAAGGTTGAGCAGACGCCGTGCTATAGGAGGCAGCTGAAGGAAGGGTGGAGGAAGGGATGATGGGATGGAAGGAGGTATGTGCACTGGGATTTTGTGACACCTGTGAACACAGGGATGACAAGAAGGCTGAAATCACGTGAGAAAGTGAGATACAGAGGGAGCAGGTACAGGGGGTGATACGACCAGTCCCCCACTAGGGGGGGCTGGTGGAGCCAGCTGTGGCCTTGCAGGCGGTGGAGGCTCTGTGACATCGCAGGTGGCAGGCTTGCGGTGATTGTCTCTGGCCCATTAGCAGGGGTCAGTCGCTTCGGAATCGTTGTCGTAGGCTGTTGGCGTGATGACGTTGCAATGGTGCAGGAAATGTGGTGAAGAGCCAAAGCCACTGTATAGTAGTTGAATGGTTCTGGACGATGGAACGTTACTTCACTTGAGATTGACGTGGAACAGGACTGAGATCGTTTTGCGGTGTTAAAATAGTGGATGAAATTAAGGTCCATTCTTTCATTGCGTGTTAGAGAGGAACAATGGCCCATCGTTAGGAACTAGGAAGTCGTGCTAGTTTGAGTAACTGAATAACTGAGGATGCAGGCTGCAAGCTATAGTACGAATCCTACACTTGAGAGTAGCTTAGTAGAAGCAATGGCTAATGCAGAGATAGATAATGAGGCCATATGTATTCCTGGCTTTCTTGGAGATTTCTGGCTTCTAATTACCAAATAACTTTAGTTAGCAAAACATTTAACTAATATTACGTTTTAGTTGCCCCTTTTTTTTCCCCTCCTTCGGCAGAGTAATTGATGGAAATGACAAGTGACTGGACGCAATCTTTCAGACGAGAATGCCCGCCTTGATTGCGGACTGTTGCTTTAATGGTTTTCTGGTGGGTGTGGTAGTCTCGAAGACGTCAGGCTTACGAGAATGTTGCAAACCAGGAAGTCTTGTTTGGTGTTGCTTCAGGCCAAGCATTGCAAAAAACAAGCCGAATAGCTCAGTTTTTTCTTCGTAAAAAACCTTGGCAACCTCGTAAAAATGCATATGGCTTACTTGCTAGAATGGTTTAATTTGTGAAACCTCGGCAAATTAAATCCTTTAATTCGGAGTGTGTTACATTCGCCAGGGGGAGTCGCTGACTGGAGGCGGTGAAGTGTAGCTTTGCCTGGGGGAGAAGCCCGGTGAGACGCGGCGAACAGCTGTTTTGGATCCGCCATCTGGAAGACGGTCTGTCTAATCTGGAACGAAGACATCATCTGAACTGAAGGCACTGGAGAATTTTTTGGAATACTTTGGTTCGGTTGAACGATTGAGTTTGAGAAGGATGGTTGAGCTGGAGCTGGGACTCGGAATCCGTGTTGCTTGGTAAGTATAGAAACATCGGATAGCAGAAAAACGTTTACTTAGCGAGAAGCTGGCAAGGGAAACTGCGGGTCCGGTAGAAAGCTTGTTTTGGATAATGTGGGTCCGACACAATGCTGGTTTGGAGAATGCGGGTCTGTTTAGAATGCTGGTCGGGGGGAATGCGGGTCCGATAGAATGCTGGTTTGGAGAATGCGGGTCGATAGAATGTTGGTTTTGGAGAATGCTGATCACCTCGGTCAAGAGATCTGAGTCAAACGGAGAGGAAGGGGCTGAACAGGCATAAATAGGCTTGTCCTGTGATTAAAGGTGGAGTTGAGGCGTGGCCCTGCTCCCGAACCTAAGTTAACTTATTAACTTCATTTACCATTTCCACATTTTTCACGCACAATTTCTCAAAAACCACTCGTCCAATTTTAATGAAGTTTGAAACATAAATAGTTTACAGCATGATGGTTGTCCTAAAAAATATGGCTCTTTTGGTGCTCTTTTAATTTCAGGGGGTGCTGAATATATAATGAGGAAGAGAATTTTCAAGTCAAGAGCAAAATTTCAAAAAAACCTTTGCATTTTGTTAAAGTATCCAACTTTAAGAGGCTTAGCCCATAGATGCTGGATCAGGCAACCTGTGTACAAAATAAAAAGTTGATATGTCTATTAGTTACTGAGGTATGGTGTTTTGAAATTGTCATGATATGCTCTTTTGCGGCAGCCATCTTGGACACCTAATTTGCATAATTTATGCAAATCACCTCCATCCCTGCTAATTTGAATGTTTGCTTCTCATATCAATAAAGCAATTTGATGTAAGTGATGAAATAAAGATTTTCATGCTTAATAGCAGTATTCTACCTTAAAAATCCACTAAAATGCTACGATGAGAGATGAAGTTAGGACAAGGTTTTTGGTAATTCTTTAGATTATTAGCATTCTTTCAATTTAACATTGTAGCGCAGTTACGTCTGTCAGCTCTTCTCTATCACTTCATAATCATTATTAGCAACAGGCTAAATTGCTTGATTGTCATTCAGGCTCATTATACAGGAGCAGATTTAGGGTTGGCCAGTTCAGCCTTAAAAGGTGATGGAAGCTGCCCAACCTCACTGACAATTAGAGGAGTTCTAATCTGAATTATCTTCCCGGAAGCACTTCAAGTGATTGTCGTTTATTTCAGACCGCTTGTATGTTTCAAGAAGAAATGGGACGCAACTCTGTACACACACCCCATGGCGGCAAGTTGTCTCATTTCGCTTTACGATCATCGCGATTCGAGAACATCACACCCCTAGCACAACCTTTTTTTTCATCAACCAATCCGCGGATCATGTGCATACCGAACTGTGAAGCGGGATTCCTTCTGATTACGGGTCAACGATGATCTGTTGCACCACTACATTCTATTAAGAGCTAAATCCAGTACCAGTAACAATTTTAGGTGGGGAAGGGTGAGGGAGAGAGGTGAGTCTTCAGACTATGCTTGAAGGTGGTCAGTATCTTTGCTGTTCTGACCTCTGTGGGAAGCTCCTTCCACCACATGGGAGCCAGAACTAACCAGAGACGTAATCAGGCAGCACCGAAACAGAATGAGGGAAGTGCTAGTCGACCAGCAGTGGCAGAACAGAGTGGTCTGTTAGGTGCACAGGGTCTAATGATCTCTAGAAGAAAGGTTGGGGCTGTCCCTTTAGTTGCCTGGAATGCTAGCAACAATATTTTAAACTTGATGCAAGTCAAGACAGGCGACCAGTAGAGGGCAATAGGAGCGATCTGATATACAATACGGCACATCGCCAGGCGGATATGACGGCAGAAAATCACGGGTCAAATGTAAAAATGTCGACGGCTGAACTTCCGCTCATATCCGTGCACAGTCGAACGCTAGCTAATATAATGGTGATTTATAGCGTTTCGTTCCAAAACGTGAACTCCGGCTTTGACTCGTTTGCAGCGTTTATTTGAATTATGCGGTACTTTCATGTTCATATCTGTGTATCCACGATGGTATTCGACTGCGAAGCTGCGAAATGCTCATCGCATTTCGTCATTCATGCATTGGCTTGGCGAAGCTGGTCTTATTACCGGAAATTCGGATGTCGACAAAAAATCCCTTTCATCTCATCTCCCGATTTACGACAGTTTTGCGCTATATCAAATCGCTCCTATTAGAAGGGGAGTGACAAAGGAGTGTATGGGGAGGTTGTAGATCAGATAAGCAAGAGCATTCTGGATCAGCTGCAGGGATCTGATGGCAAATGCTGGACGGCCAGTTAAAAGAGAGTTGCAGTAGTCCAGGCGGGACAACGTCAATGTCAAAACCAGAGGCTGGGTTGAATAGGTGGTAAAATAGGGATGGATTCTCCTGATGTTATACAGGGAGTATAATCATTACCCAATTTTTAGCTCTAAATACACACAAGCACATACAGCTGCAATTTTGCAGAGAACATTTCTGGCAACCTATGCACACCACCACATCAGAGTTCTAGTTAATGTAAATAATGTAATAAAAACATCCGAAGGACGCCTTTTCATTTAGTTTCTATTTATCACAGGCATATTTATTTGCCTATGAGAAATGAATTAAACACTGAATGTTGTTTCACATTGTGAGAAACCATGACACAAAAATGGTTAAAGGTTAAAAAAAGGGCTCTTAAGGAGAAAACATTCACCCTATGAGTAAAGCTGAATCTATGAGAGGTTTTGCTTCAAAAGCAAAGCATATGTATCTTCATGCTTTGGAAAAAGACATGCAGCTTGCTGACGAGAGGTCCTGCCACAGAAAAGAAAATAAGTGAGATTTGGGTGGCACTGTTCATTGACCATTGGAGAGGTCCTGGTCTGGATGAATGCACAGGTCTAGGTTTCATCTTATTACTTACTAATTTATCCGTTAATCCCTTTGCGCAGAAGCCAATTCTGGAAATATGAGCTTTCCCCTATTTAAAGCTTTATAATTCAAGATTTGCGCATCATACATTGGCCTTTTACACTGGTGGGGAATCACTTTGGCTCCCCTTTACGGACCTACTTTTGAACCGTTTGGCTCATACACACCAAAATTGAGCTGGAACCAGAAGGTTTTCTTGCAATCCGTAACAACATCAGTCGGCATGGTTATAGACCAATTGTTTGTCATCGTCGCAAATTATGTCTAGCACCAAAGTGGTGGTGGCAAGAAAAGATGGCTAAATTTAAAAAAAAAAAAACAAGAAAGAGAACACAACGCTGAAGTTGGTTTCCAATTAGCAGCTTCCAAATGGAATTTTCTGGTCCATCTCAAAAAGGCTCAATGTCTGTATATGCGATGCTCGGTCATTTCAAGCGAATTTCTGAACTGAAAATGTACCCAATAGGAGGTTGGTGAGATGGAAAGTAATCATACAATGAAATGGTAATACATTGACTTACAATCCAAGATGCTGATAGTTTAAACTGTAACATTTTTTTTTTTGAGAGAGACCTCTTTGCTTTTTTCACGTTAAGAACTGAATGGCCCTGATCCTGACCAAAAACCCCTTTATTTGCACTTGTCAAATCTGGGCTAGATTACACTGCAAAGACTCAGTTAAACACAGTTTCAAATTGGTGAAACCTTTTTCTGATTTGTGAGAACAGAGAATGGCCAATTTTCATGTTTTTCCCTTGAACAGACCAAAAGAGAGCAGGACTAGATTTTTAAAAAACTGCTGTACTATGTTAACAATAAGACCCAAAATACTCCTTTAAATGATTCAGATTTGTGAATACTTTCTTTGATTTGTGAAAACTGAGAAAAGAGAGATTTCAAAGCTTTTTATCAATATACATACCATATAAGACCAGGGCCCGTATTCACAAAGCATCTTATCTTACCGCTAGGAGTACTCCTAAGTCGCGCTAAAACATTTTATGTAGGAGTAAAATCTTAAAAGTTATTCACAATGCCGCTGAGAGCAACTTTTAGTTAAGAAAACTGGTAACTCCTAGACTAGGAGTAGCTCTGAGATAGGTGGGAGTAAATCTCTGTTGTTATGGATGACGTCAGTTCTCATGCGTGAGTCTTGGGACAATGAGCACGGTGATTGGTTTTTGGTGACAGGGCGGCCCATTGAAAAAATATCCCACATACAACCCATGGAAGAAAAAATGAGGAAATAGTCCAAGTGGCTGGTTTGTCCCATAAAATAACATGTTGAGCACTCCTGAAAATGAACTTTGCGCAGTCCCCACATATCACGCTCTAGGCAAATAAACATACATAGGAAAGAGAAAACGCCAATAGCATAAAACGAGTCAATAATAAAATGTGTCACTTGCCCCAATAATTAGCAACTTATTACCCAATGAGAATATGTTGCAATCATTTAAATGTCGGGCTATTCAAGTTTGTTTGCCCTAAACTGTCATGGATGAAAGTTCAAAAAGGACGCGAAGGCCCAACTGGAGCCATGACCAGTTACTGCTGCTGGCCCAGTTGGTGCTGGACCGAAAGCGTGTTATCAACGGGAAATTTGGCTCGGGGGTGAACAGCAAATCCAAGCGGGATACATGGAATAGTATCAGCCTACAGATCAATGCTGCATTCCCCTCGTGTCTCGGACGGCAGATGACTGCGAGAAGCGGTGGTATGGGCTGCAATTGCAGGGGAGGTCCGAGATTGCAGCCTATAAACGGGCTATTGTTCAAACAGGAAAGCATACTAAGCTTGGTTTATAATTTATAGCCTACAATTTAAATATGCATACAAAGTATGACATAGGCTGGTATTATTATGATGATCTATGAAATGTAACCCTTGCGAAATAGACTAATAAAATAATTCATGCATAGCAGGAAGAGGTACAGCACCAAAGCCACTGTCCCCAAGCGAGTGGCATCCCACAGGCACATAATGCCTGTCAAATAATTGGCATAAGCCACTTTCCATTAAAATGCGAGTCGTGCGTGGATCCTGGCCATTTCGCAACGATGTCCAAAATATTGTATTTGGCATCAAATACTGTCTGGGTGTTGATGGAATGAACTTTTTTTCTATTTACAAATACCTCTTCATCTTGGGTCGGAGAAATAATTCGAATATGGGCCCCGTCAATAGCACCGATGATACCGGGCATACCTGAGATGTGCATGAATTCAAGTTTGATTCTGTGTTGTTGGCGAATGTCCATTGGAAACCGGATAAACTGTTGGATGATATGAGGTTCACAGAGCACATTGATTGTTTGTTGAATTGAGCGACTGACAGATGATTGTGAAATCCCTAAATTGTCCGCGTTGCAAAGTTGCATTTTTCCCGTGGCCAAGTAACAACGTGTTGTCAAACATTTTATTTCGGGGCTTAGTGGGTTGTTTCTCATGGTTGAAGACGTAATTCTCTCCCTCACCAAGTCAACAACAAATAAAATCCCTTCACGGTCGATCCGATATCTTTTCAGCAACTGTGCATCATTCAGAATTTCCAAGTCATTCTGTCTTTCAACAGCAGCAGCCATTTTCCGATTCTTTGTGAATAGGTTTTAGCGAGTTAGGAGTCCTCTTGAGTACTTTTAAGCTCTCCCAGACTTAGGAGCTACTTTTAGGCCTAAAATGCTTTGTGAATAACACTTAGTAAAAATAATTAGGAGTCCTAAATTTATGACTGACACGCCCATTTTATTAGGAGTTTCTCCTAAATCCGGCAGTTAGGACCTACTTTTAGCGCTAAGATGCTTTGTGAATATGGGCCCTGATCTAGTTAATAAAACTAATATACTTCGACTCATCAAACTGGCTAGACAGGCTAATGATTCTTTTGAACACAGTTTCAAACATGTGAAACATTTAACTGATTTTAGAAAACAGAAAATGTCAGTTGTACTATTTTACCTCTAAACAGTTCATATACAGTAAAACCAGGTCTTGGCCAAAATTGCAATACTTAGACTTATGAAACCTGGGCTAGATTCACAATAAAAGCTTAAATACTCTTTTAAACCATACCTCAGATTTGTGAAACCTTTTCCTGATTTGAGAAACCATAGCTAAGGTCGATTTAACAGCTTTCATCCCAAGCCAAATATGACCAGATCCACATACCAGGACTACATGATCCCAGAGAGGCTAACTACTCTTTCGGAAATAGTTTCAGATTTGTGAAACTTTTTTCTGAATTGTGAAAACAGATAAAGTGTGTTTTTTTTTTCCCCTCCATACAGACTACATAAGAGCAGGTCTTGTTAAAAACCTACTATACTTAGAAACATCAAACAAGCACTGGATTATTCCTGAGAGGTTAAGATTCTTCAGAACATAGTTTCATATTTGTTAAACTTTTTTCAGATATGTGAAAACAAATAAAAGCAAATTTGATGTTTTTTTTTTTCTAAAAAGACCACATAGGACCAGATCTTGTGAGAAAGTACAATACTTAGACTCATCAAACCAGTTAACGATTCTCTAGAACATAGTTTCTTTTTAAATCATACTATATTTAGACTCATAAAACCAGGCTTAAGTTATCCCTAGGAAGTTATAGATTATTTAGAACAGTTTCAGATTTGTGAAACTTTTTTGATTTGTGAGAACAAAGGAAGGGCCCATTTCTTTTGTGGATAATCTAGTCCTGGTTTGATCAGTCTTAGGTAATACTTAAAAAAGGATCAGGGCTTTTGTGGTCTGAATAGGGACAAAAATTAAAATTGGCATGGTCTCTGTTTTCACAAATCTAAAGCATTTCACAAATCTGAAACTATTTTTTAAAAAACAGTGTTATGAGCACTGTAGTTCACTTAGTTTATTTCAGGCTTTAGTGTTACGTAAGCTCACAAGTGGCAGTATTTTTTATGCTTGGATCAAACATTGGGACAATGAAGACACCATTTGTAGTTTGTGTAGAAAAAAAAAAAACTACGAGCGGTAACTACGGGGTCCAAGCATCATGAGGTAATAATCGGTTTTGAAGCAGCGAGACACAAATTGTAGAAGTTTTTCAAACTATTTCCAGTTCATGGCACATAACTGTGCATGGTACTCTATAGCGTCACCAAACTAATTTGCATTAAGACTGCCCTTTTACACATCCTTAACAACAGTATAAATTTCATGATTGATAACAGTTAAAGTTAGTATACGGGCTAATGAAATTTAATTGGCTGATGTCAGCCATGTTGTTTGAATTATCAGACAGTTCTTCCAGGTTTTCATGGCAACCTTCACCATTATGAAGCATGCAAAATTTGAAGTTTCTCGCACAATGGTTTAACCCCTTTCTGCAGATGTAGACGTCGACGGACATGAAGCATCTCTTTTTATGGACGCGGTTGCACTATTCTATCACTAGATAGCACCCCCGGATCAGTTATTGAATATTCACGAGCAAGCAGAGCTGGAACGCAGTTTAGAATATTGTCGAGTTCACTCCTATCCCTGTTTTTAAGGAGTTGCATGAATTAAACTCCTCAGCTAAGCCTGATGTGCAAACTGCTCAATATCCTTGCCCATAGTATCTATCCAGCAGTTTAAAAAAATTATCTCTTGCGACAGAAAAAATCGTAGTCCTCTGTAGCAACCAACTCAGTTACAGTGACCCAATGGTATTGCAAGTAGTAAAAAAAAAAAATCAGTTTCCTGAGGGAAAAATTCGCCATAGCATTGACAATATGTCATTCTACTATCAATTTCAGTCATCACATACTAAAAACGCGCAATTTCCTATCGTAGATTAACACGTAAATCTGTTGGTTGAAGAATTTAGCTGTCTTTTAGAGCCTCATACAAGCTCTCACGGAAATCCAATCACTTTAATGGTGATTCAATGGTATCTGCGTGAAAGCCCAGCTGAAGTTCACGCTCACGTGAAATTCTCCTGGTAATTACCAGTTGGTTGACACGATTTTTATCCAATTGCAGACAGTATAAGCTTTCCTCAGTAAGTGAAAGACATTGATTGGACCCTAAAAAAAAAATTAAAATATGAGCGTAATAGGGTTACGTTATATTTTCTAAACTTTACGCAGCTCAGACTTACATGGTTGCATAGGAACAAGAAACTTCCAGAACTGAGACTGGAGTGCTGAGCTTATTGGCGGGATGGAAATGTGATTCTGAGATGGAAAATGACAGTTATTACTTCTCCGCACAGAGTGGGCGTGAAGTACTGTTTTTAGCGGCTCTGTGTGTTTGTTTGTTTGTTTGTCTGTCTGTTTGTGCTTCCGCACTTGCCAAAATTTGCGTGAATGGGGTGAAGTCTGCCATCTCCAATTGCCTTGTTCTGAATGGAACAGACAGGAGGGCTGACAGCATTAGTACTTTTGAGGAGCAGCTCAATAATTCTCTTGAAAAGTGAGTAAAGCTGTCTTTGTATGGTGTAGCTCTATTTTACTTTTAGCTAGCTAACTAGCCAGCTATTTCTTATTTTTGGTTCACCACCGTGATCACGGAGCTAGTTTGTCACATTGGGTAACAAAAGAGTAGTCGATACTGCAGTGTGCTGGCATTTTTCTTAACTTGGCGACCAGTTTTAGAATTTATACCATATTCAATGAAAGGGAATGCCTTGCATTTTTACTCGGTTAAGATGGGAACAGCTATTACTGTGACCTGAGTTATACTTGTTCCATAGAGGGTATGAAAAGCACTGTTACAAGCTTGCTTTTTGCTTGGATGATCGGAATTGTAAACAGCAAGCTTTTCGTCTGAGTGAACGATCCGACCGTAAAATAAGCAGTTCCTTTAATGAGTATGTGCGCTTCCTGATATGGCTTTGTAGAAAAATGGACGAGACTCTGAACTTTATCGCGGAGAAAAGGCATGTTCTTGGTTTGGAGAGGTCACTGGTGACCATTTATGTCCAGCTGCGCCCATATTGATAAACTCATGCTAAATTCAACCAGAAAATCATCCATTCATATTGAACTTCATGAGTACAAACTTGATTTGACCTTAAAAATATGATTATTTTATGAATTGAAAGTGCGCCATTTTCAAGGCTCTGGGAGTTTGGGAAGCCACCTGGATAGCTATGTTATTTGGCTTATAAAAAGCGAATAATTTAATATTTCATGTTCAGATGAGAGGTACTAGTGCTCTAGGAGTTTATTATCCCAGAAATGTAGTGATTTAACCCCCAACCATTTTTCAATCCTCAGAATTATTATTATTTTTTTTTACAATTTCAATGGTGAATTCTCATGAAGATCTTTTTATGTTTGCAGCCCAGTTTCTCTACCAAAATCATGAAAATATATATGATGATTAATATATGATGTAATTCTAAATGCTGTAAGTGTCTTTTCTGAGTTGAGCCACATTCGTCCTCTTTATGAAGCTTAAGGGCTCTAATTTCTTGGCGCAGCGCAGGGTGGCGCAGCGTGGCGTAGCGTGGCGCAGCCCACGCAGTGGTAATTTTGTCCGGTGCAGCCCACGCAGTGATTATTTCGTGCGGTGCAACACCGTGCGCGGCCACTTTGGCAATTTGGTAGACGGCGTGCGCTGAGATGGGTGTGGCAGCGTAGTAGGGGGAGGTGTCACATATTCATCAAGACGCAGTGAAAATTTCATAGAAAAAGTCTTCGCTGAAGTTGCGCAGAAAGCTCGCCAGCTCCAACCTGGTTTACTTTCTGTGCAGTGGTAATTTGGCTGACCGGCGCACAGTGCGTACACGTCACCGAAACCTCACAGGCAGGTTTCCAGAATGTCAGGCACATTTCAATGCAATAAATAATTACAGCAACCACTATTTAATGTAACTATCTGAATCAGGACATAAACTATAGTATCTATATCGATTGTCCTGATGTCAGATTAAAAAAAAAGGTTGGCACGCGTAATGAAAACTCCACCTGGCTTAATCAACGCAGCTGAATCTGTGATGCAAACTAACAACTTCACTCTTTCTCAGCCAACCGCAAATGCTTGCGTTCTATGCTCAGTAAAGCTGCTTGCACACTGGGCCGAAACGAATTTTTTCGCACGACTGATCACAGTCAAAGTCAATGCAAAGATGCGAAAAGTCGGACAGGGTTTTAATATATCTCCGTGTCCGAAAGTCATAAAATTTCTAATTTTTCGAGTATTCCAGGAATTATTAGACGTGCGAACTTGGCCATGTTTGTGTTCGACCTTCACAAAATGCAAATTGATAGCTATCGACTTTTCTTGGTCTTTTTATTCGTGTGTTTTCTTCCGTTGAAGATAGACAACAGCCTTTATTCGGTCTCTCTTTTGAAAATTTGTCAGATGGATCGAACAGATTCACGGTTTATTTCCACACCAGAGATAAAATAGTGCTTGTAATCAGTGAGCAAATCAATTCCATGACCATTGACAGTGTGAATAAAATGTCGCATGCACGATCAAGACTGTCCGAGGCGAAATGCAAAATACTCCATGTCCGGCAGCCAGCAAAAAGTAAAAGTATTGGTATGAGAACAGATTTATAATGAAAAAGAGAATAAAAATATATCACTAATAAACAGAGCATCCAAAAAAGATGGCATGCAAATAAATAAATCGCAGTGTTCATTGGATGTTCTGTTTGTTGTTAAAATGTTTCTTTTTATTCTTTATTTCGTTATCAATCTGTTCTAATCGTCCTCTTTTTTTTGGCTGTCAGACACGGAGTATTTTGCATTTAATGTCCGACAGGCATTGTACATTGTCCCGCGCCAATGTCGACTCACTTAATTGAGCAGAGCTTAAACAGAAACATTGATTGAAATTCTCGGTACTCATCTTGAAGAACTGAGCCCTCTTATCAAAACATTCACGTTTAATATCTAAAACATTCAGTAGATTTGAAGGAATTAAAAACAATAATCGACTGTCGGACACGGAGTTATATTGAAACCATCCGACTGTCGGACACGGAGATATATTAACACCCTGTCAGACTTTCGGACACGTAGACACTGCGTTCAACGCAATCTGTCGTGCGAAAAATTGGTTTCGCGTCCAGTGTGCAGGCGGCTTAATACTAGGCTAATAATATTGTCACTTAGGTTTCATCGTTTTTAGTGGGGGAAAGGAATACAGCCTGATTGCTATGATCTCGTACTGAGTTAAGATCACATATTGAAAATACATGTGTGACGTATCTTGCATTGTTGTCCATGCATGTTAATCCCAAAATTTTAAGCAGCAACAGGGTGTAATATATACTATTCAAAAAAAGTAGGGGATATTTTATTTTGAGATCAAAATTTTCACATATACAAAGGGATCTGAGAAACCATGTTGTATAGTTCCTTACTGAGGAAGCATTTCCAAAAGAAATTCATCACCCAAACACATCAATGACACTCTCACGATCTGCACGGGATGCTATTGATGATCAAGGGGTTAATGCCACAAATTTGCATGACTCTGAATTGGAAGGTTAGAGCCACTGTAAAGGAAGATTTTGAAGAGAAAGCATCAGATTATCAGTGGTTGAAGTCGTTAATTAAACAGAGACCATCGCGCCGTCTAACACAGGAGGAGAGGTTTCGTGCCCTTGGCATGCTACAGGTTGGCACAAGACAGGTCGTTGTGGCAAGGGCAATGAATGTTTCCCAGTCTGTCATCAGCAGATTATGGTCCAGACATCGTGCTACAGGGTCTGTTCAGGATAGACCACGATCCGGTCGACCAAGGGCAACAACTCAGGCTCAGGACAGATTCATCCGCACTATTGTCTTGAGAAATCGTATGGTAACAGCAAATCAGATAAGGTCTCAACTTCAAAGGGATACTGGCTTGGTAGTGAGTGGCCAGACCATCAGGAATCGTCTGCACAGATTTCACTTACACGCCCGGCGTCCTCGTGTCATTCCCTGTTTGAGGGATCGTCACATTAGGGCCAGACTCCAATGGTGTCGTCATCATCAACGCTGGGATAATCGCCAATGGAACAACGTAATGTTCTCAGATGAGTCGAGGTTCACTGTGGACTTCCTTGACAGACGCAGGAGGGTTTGGCGCCCGGCGTAACGAACGTTTCCATGACGTTAACGTCATTAGACATGATCCGTATGGGGGTGGATCTGTAATGGTGTGGGGAGGCATCACTGCTGCGGCAGAACAGACTTGCATGTTGTTGCTGGGCGTGTCACAGGGCAGTACTACCGGGACAACATCTTGGCACCCCATGTTGTGCCGTTTGCACGCCGTTATGGCGCCCGTTTCATTTTCCAAGATGACAATGCCAGATGTCATAGGGCCAGGATCGTTACAGATTACCTCCAGCAGCAGAATATCACCACATTACCATGGCCAGCACTCAGTCCGGACCTTTGCCCCATCGAGCATGTCTGGGACATGCTTGGACAGCGGCTGTGCCAACGTCAACAACCTCCTGCCAATGTCCAAGAACTTGCTGCAGCATTGCAACAGGAATGGAATAACGTTCCCCAAAATGACCTGGGGCGTCTCATTAGGGTATGCCACGCCCGGTCGAGCTTGTCTAGCCAACCGAGGGGTTTTACCTGCTACTGACTCTGTTTCACAATGGTGGTAAATTTGCTGTGTGACCCTGTGTTTGTGTCGACCCTTATTCTGGAGAATCTGTCCTTTACTGACTGTACACAGGGTTTCGAATAAATTGACAAATGTTTCCTTAATGTTTTTATGTCATTTGTTTCCTTCCTGACCTCATGATCTGCATTTCATGGTACTTGTAAATCCAATATCCCCTACTTTTTTTGAATAGTATAATAGGAACACGCTATCCATCGTTTCTCTTCCCAATGATGCAGGCAGAAGAAAAAAATGAGCAACCGTCGTATTTCATTCCAATTTCATCAGTTTGAATGATCTGACATAGTTTCGTTTTGAAATTCCATTCAAGTTCGCTAATGGTGATAATTCGCGAATGCCATAGCTAGCCAGCTAACTCATATTCGTAATGCTCAATATAGACGTAAGCAGTGCAGAAAACATGCCTGAAGCAGCAAAGTAAAATGCAACATTAACGCATCATGCAGATATAGGACAGAGGCTTCTATATTCCAACACATTAAAGGTGAGGAGCTCATTTGATTGGTGAAGATTTGACTCGGCTGTGTTATACCCAAGCACGCCTTCTCTCCTCCCTCTTTGCCACTTGTGCTGGCAGGAGGGACCGAGGCGGGACAGAGGAGTACTTGCGCCAGGCTACGCCGAGCACGAAATTGCAACATACGCCTGGACACACCCCGTTGGCGCGGCGCACCCCCCATTCGCCGCGCCTGCGCCGCGCCTGTGCCGCGCCTGGTCTACGAATTTAGAGCCCTAAATCTTGAATTATAAAGCATTAAATTGAGTAACCCATAAATAGCCAAATTTGGCTTCTGCGCGAAGGAGATAAGAATTATGACCATTTGTTTACGATAGCACAACCTACAAATGGATTTAAACAAAATTCCGCATGAAGAAGTTGCATGGCCTGCAGATATGTGATCTCAAGTTTGGTAATGAGTGGACATTGCATTAAGGAGATACAGCTCTTTATGTCAATATTGGCCATGCCCTTAAATTTTTTGTGAATTGACCTCACTGCTTAGGAGGAGATAAAAATTAAAGGTTTCACAAACAATTCAAAATGGCAGAAAGTTTGCAAATACAAAAATGGGTGTGGCTTAAATGGATTGATTGGTCTTGAGCCACAGAATCTTACAAAAAAGAATTTTGTTTCGACAACCAAAGATTTCGAAGTTATTGCCTAAGACATATTGTACCTTTCTTTAGCATCGCATCGAAAGTGTAATTTTAATAAAAATGGCTCTTTTCCACATCTTTAAGTAGAATGTACAGCGACTAAAATAATTATTGAACGCGTAATCATTTTTCTCAGTAAATATATTTCTAATGGGGCTACTGACATGAAATTTTCCCCAGATGTTGGTAACAACCCACGTACTCAACATATACAAAGAAATCAAAACAAATAAGTCCATAAATTAAGTTGTGTGTAATAAAGTGGAATGACACAGGGAAAAAGTATTGGACACGCTAACTGAAATTTATTTAATACGAAGTAGAAAAGCCTTTGTTGGTAATGACAGCTTATAGACACCTCCTGGATGGAGAAACTAGTCGCATGCATTGCTCATGTGTGATTTTGGCCCACTCCTCAACACAAACGGTCTTCAAATGTTGAAGGTTCCGGGGGCCTCTTCAATGAACTCTGATCTTCAGTTCTTTCTGATCTTCCAGTTCTTTCTCAATCGGATTCAAGTCGGGTGATTGACTGGGCCATTCTTTCAGCTTTATTTTCTTTCTCTGAAACCAACTGAGAGTTTCCTTGGCTGTGTGTTTGGGATCATTGTCTTGCTGAAATGTCCATCCTCATTTCATCTTCAGCATCCTGGTAGATGGCAGCAGATTCTTATAAAGAACGTCTCGGTACATTTCTCCATTCATTCTTCCCTCAATTTTATGAAGTCTGCCAGCATCATATGCTGAAAAACAGACTCACAACATGATGTTCCCACCTCCAAACTTCACTGTTGGCATGGTGTTTTGGGGGTGATGCACAGTGCCGTTTGTCCTCCAAACATGGCGTGTGCTACAACATCCAGAGAGTTCATTTTGGTCTCATCAGACCAGACTATAGGGTCATTCCATACCAAGTGATCAAATGACTCCCAGGTGACCATCTCAGATTTTGCTTAACCGGTTAGCGGAAGGCAAATATGGCTATTGATGCATTACCCTATTTAATGCTTTATAATTGAAGATTTAAGCTTCATAGAGAGGAGTAATATGGCTCAACTTCTAGCATCTAGTATTCCACCGTGTTTCAATTTATTTTTATGATTTTGGTGGAGAAAAGGGGCTGCAAACACAAAAAATCTTCATGAAAATTCTGAATTCAAATTATAAAAAAAATAGTACTGAGGATTGAAAAATGGCTGGGGGTTAAAACAATTCATTTCTGGGATCATAAACTCCTAGACCGCAAGTATTCGTCATCTGAGCATGAAATCTTACTTGGCCTCCAAAGAGGAAGTCAATAAGACAGCTCTCCAGGTGGCTTCCCAAACACTCACAGCCCTCAAAAAGCTGCACTGTCAAATCATAAAATAATCATATTTTTCACACAAATCAACTTTTGACTCATAAAATTCAATGTGAATTAATGATTTTATGGTTTAATTTAGCATGGGTTTATCAATACAGGTGCAGCTGGACATCAATGGACACCAGTAACCTCTCCAAACTAAAAACATACCTTTTTCCTCTCCTTCAGAATTTCGCCCATTTCTCTACAAAGCCGCATCAGCAAGCGCATTCTCATTCAAGGAACTGCTTATTTTACGGTCAGAATGTTCACTCAGACGGAAAGCTTGCCGATTATAATTCCGATCATCCAAACGAAACACAACCTTGTAACACTTTCACACCCTATAAGGAGCAAGTATGACTCACAACACAATAATAGTTGTTTGCATTTTAACCCCTTTTTGCAGATGTGTCCGCCAGCGGACACGGAGCTGCAAATATATGCACGTAGTTACAATATTCTATCGCTAGATGGCACACCCGGATCAGTTATAGAATATTCACAAGCAAGCCGAGTTCGAGCATGGTTTAGAATATGGACGAGTTCATTCCAATCCCTGTTTTTCAGGAGTTGCCTGAATTAAACTCCTCAGCAAAGCCTGATGTGCAAACTGCTCAATATACTTGCCCAAAGTATCTATCCAGAAGTTCAAAAAAATGATCTTTTGCCACAAAAAAAATTGTTGTTCTCTGTAGCAACCACTACAGCTACAGTGAGCCAATGGTATCCCAATTAGTAGTTAAGAAAAAAACAGTTTTCTGAAGCAAAAATTCGACATGGAATTGATACTATGTCATTCTACTATCAATTATAGTCATCACATAAGAAAAACGCATAGATCCCACCATGGATTTACACGTAGACTCCTCCATCGAAGAATTCAGTGCTCCATTATATCCTCCTAATTACTCATGTTGATAGCCAGTCACTCAATTATTTACTAAGGCTCATCTGCGTAACAGCACACTTATAGTTCACATACAAGTGAAACTTCCACGGTAATAATGAATTGATTGACTCATTTCATATCCAATTGCACAGAGTTTAAACTTTCCGCAGTAACTGAAAGATATAGATTGGACAATCAGAATAGAATACAAACCTGTGCGTAAAAGCAAGGTAGGTTGTATTCTCCTAATGTTGGGCATGGCTGCTCAGCTGAAAATGACGCGATTTCAAAGAAAAAAAAACATCCAAAACCAGCCTGAAGTGTTCAGTTACATTTACGGGATTTAAATAAGGTATGGACGTGGTCAATGGGAATTATTCCGAATGAAACAGGACTGGAGGGTTCCTTCTACCAGATGCATCTGTCTCTGGAGGAGGGATTCAATGAAGAAAGGTTATACTGCTACTCTGTTTGCATTTTGCTCAATGTGGCTTTTTGTTTTAGAATTTATACCGTATTTAACTAAATCGAATGCCCAGACTTTGGTTTGTTTAAAATGCAAGCAGCTCACGCACTTCGGTATACCCCCTGGTATGCTCATTGCACCATTCTGTTCAATCTAGGGTAGAATATTGCCCGATTTTTCCTGATAATGGAATGTTTATTCTATTAAAATAAGGTATGTTTCAGATATTACTGAGTTGGTGAGTTATACTTATTCCTTATCAGCAGGGTTCCCCCTGGGTTCTGAAAAATATTCTTCACTTTCTCCCTCGAGAAATAAAGAAAAAAAATACTTCACTTTATCATAGTCATCAGTTTTTATTAGTCACTCATGGACTTTATAAAACTTTGAAAAGCCTTCAAAGCGGACAAAGTGCAAGCAGCATGAACAAGGTCCAACCTCAAATATTTGCGTTATAACAGGTCTCTCCATTATACTTTTGATTGTATATATAATTTTGGGTCCGTTCAAGTCCAACTTCTAATAATGGGGACCCTGTGGACCATAAAAGCTAAATTAAAACCTTTTGAGCATTTAGCATGGAATTTTTTCAAAAGACTGGCAATAGAAATCCCTTTAAACCCTTAATTTCTTTATTTTTTTCCTTATTATTTTTATCAATGCAGCCATTTTTGGCATCCCAAAATTAAAAAGGGACACACCCTTTAAGGGCAATAGACAGGCCTGACAAAAATGCTACATTGGACTTGGGGTGAGCTCAAAATTTTGTGCTGTCGGAATCAGAATTAGTGGAATTGTCAAATGTTTATTTAAAATGTTTAACTTTAAAGATTTCCATTAACTGATTCCAAATTGAACTTTAGGCGAGTTCAATGTTTTGTGCGCAATTTATTGGAATCCTTAATGTAAATCTCAAATGTTTAGGGTTTCAAATGATAAACATCTCAGATAATCACTAATTCTGATGCCATCAACAAACAAGTCTCAGTACTGGCACCCTCTTCCTCTTCTCTCTTGGGAGTGCTTTCTGGTTACTGTACTGTCTGAAACCACCATGTGATGCTAAGCTGGTATTAACCAATGCCCCCCAGCGGTAGCAAGCACCACGGGATTTACATAATTCAGTCATTATTACAACACCACGCCTAGCGGATTAACACGTATTGTTATTGGCCAAAAGCTTGGCGTCCATTCGGTCATAAGGTGTAGTCTATTTTTACAAACACATTGCTGCTACTTGCACTGAGTTTTTGAAAATCATTGAATGCATAGCCATTTCAGTCATAATAGAGTTTAAAAGAGTGAAACACTCCTCTAACATTATAAGCCACTCGTTAAGAAAAATAATTGCTTGGAGCTCGTTGAAATTCTGCAATAGCAATTCCAGTTGGAGCAAAAACTATCACACACAGCGTTCACCCCAGGACCGAGTTTGAGAACTGTTGAGTTAGACTTCAGCAAACTACCTTACTGGCTAACTATCGCACTGGCCTGAACATATTTTAACAGCAATGAGTTCACAGACAACCAACCCAGCCGTGTAGGAACGGTTTGTTGTCAATACGAGGTTTCCATCATTATTGATGAATCAGATATTGTATTGCACTGTCTTGTGCCTTTAAAGCTAACTTGGAAGTACCATGTTTTGCATAACGTTAGCTCAGAAATCGCCAGTCATACTGTGGTAGAAAACATGGCAACAAATGACATGATTGTACGCATCAAGCGATTGTTAAGTCGAAGACTAATCAAACTAATATATGCCGTGTAAAGATGCACTCATATCTGCTCATATCAATCACGTTTATGTAACTAGGGACTCATTTAGAAATTAACACACCTTGTTTTCCTAGTTCATTATGAGGGGATGACAGCTTCCATCGTTTTACAGGTAACACTAAAATCCGCGAATATGCACTCCCTCACATGACTGACAGCCTGATAACATCATTCGGCTTTTCAACTCCACGGAGACCTGTCAGCCAATAAGACAGCATTTGGACATATTTTTCCGTAGAACCCCTCTTTGATTGGTCCTTCTTGGCTCTGTTCATTGAAGATAAAACAATACGAAAGTGCTGTCCTGTTTTACGGACATTCAGTAATGTAGTAAACTGCCCAAAGTGAAGAACTATTAATTTATTTTATTTATTTATGCATTCATATAAACTATAAGGGGCTCAAGAAAACATCTTCGGGACTACAGCCTCAATTGCTCTGAGCAGTCAAAGCCCCTCTTTGCCATTGAATTTTTATTTGTCATTAAATAAATACATTTGCCACTGTGAGGACTGCTGATAATTTTCTCCTCGTCACTGATATATTATTTTCGTCAATGACGAAAATGACGAGCGGCAGCGGGAACCATGCTTATAAGGTGTGGAAAGTGTTTATATAAGGTTGTGAGCTCGAAAGTGGGAACTGCTAGCTTTTCATTGCAGGGTGAATGTTCTGACCATTAAATAAGCAGTTTCTTTAATGAGAATGTGTGCTGGCTAGTGAGACTGAAGAAAAATTGACAAAAATCTCAACTTCATGGAGAAAAGGCAAGTTTTGCGTTTGGAGAGGTTACTGGTGACCATTGATGTCCAATTGCACCTATATTCATAAACTCATGCTAAATTCAACGAGAAAATCATCACTTCATATTGAATTTCCTGCGTCAAAAGTTGATTTGTGTAAAATGTATGATTATTTTATGATTTGACAGTGCACCATTTTGGGGGATGTTAGAGTTTGGTGAGCCACCTGGAGAGCTGTCTTATTTGGCTCCTATGATGAACAACAAGAAATTACAGCGCAACCTCTGCACAGGACAGTTTTCCGCTTTGCCTCAGTCCATTTTACAATAAGTTTCGACCCACAGAGGACGGCAGCATTTCTAGATTTCATACATGGTTTTAGCTTTACCTAGTAGATTTTTTAACTGTGCAGTGAGAAACTGTGTTCACAGACAGTGGATTTCAGAAGTACTCTTGATCCCATGCAGTGATTTCTCCAACAGAATTTTGTCTATTTTTAATGCCATGCCACCTGAGGGCCTGAAGTTCACAGCCATTCAGTATCATTTTTCAGCCTGATCTCTTGCGTAAAGAGATTTTGTTATGATCCTGTCCTGCCTGACCATGTTTTGATTATTAATTCTGCTTTGTCTGACCATGCTTTGTATTTTGTATTGTGATTTAGATGCTCTTCCATGTTTTTGTTGTTGCCATGTTTTGTATTGCCATGCCAGATCCATTATTCTGTTATATTCCGGTCCATGTCTTTGTTCATGCCCTTCATTGCACTTTGTCTCCCCTGTCTGGTCTTTTGTTAAGCTACTGCTTCTCCCCAGTCCTGCGTGTCACATGTTTAGGTGATTTCATGGTTTCTGCGTTTCAAGCATTCTTTCTAATCTCGTTTGCTTCCTTCGCCTTGCTTTTCTATTTTACTAACCTTACTAACAGTTTGTTATTTTTGTTTAGATACTAACCAAGACTAACATTGTGTATAATACTAACTTACTAACGAGCACTAGGGATTGTATAGCTGCACTTACTAATTGATTAACAAGCTCTCAGCACTCGCCCTGTTCTAGTCTCCGCCTCTTGCCTTCTCTTAGTCTTTGCTGCAATTCAGCGGATCCTCCGCACCTGCTCTACTCTGTCCTGCCTCTCAATATCTGTGCACATTAGAACTCCCTAACCGGAGCTGTATGTTTTGTCTATAGGTTGTCTCGTGATCCCTGTCCGCGTTTTGGCTTTTTTGCCAATTTCATGTGGTTAGGTTCTCCCTTGTGTTTGCTCCCCGTAATTAGTCTGATCCCATTCACCTGTCCCTGATCATAGCATGTGACTTCCCTTGAGTGTACTTAAGCAGTCTTTTCACAGCAGATCCCTGTCAGAACGTTTCTCTTGTTTACCTGTGCTGCTATCGTCTTCGCCTTGTACTCATAGAGTTACTCTTCTGACTGGACCGTCCGACTTACGATTTTTTGGCTCTGCTTTTTGGTACTATTGTCTGCATCTGTTTACAAACCCTTTTTGCCCGACTCGAGTTTTGTGTTTGCTGCCCTGTTAACGGTTTGGATTCGCCCACTGGATTTTGGCTTTTGCTTCTCTGACAAACCTGTGCCTGTGTACCGAACCTGTTTTTGCCCGCCCACGAGTACTGTTATTGCTGCCCTGGTCTTCGACTCTGATTCTGCCCTACTGGATTGTGATTTTGGATTGTGGACTCTGTACCGTTGCTTTCTGCTCTGTGGGGGTTTACCCCCCCCAACTACAATAAAGCTCACTTTTGCTGCAACTTCCTGGTCTCGCATTTGGTTCCAGAACGGTACCTCACAGATTTATCAGGATTCTCTGAATCTTTTACTGACATTATGTAGTGCAGATGTTGAAATCCACATTTCTTCACATTTAAGTTTAGACAGTTATTCTACAATTGGTTAACTCTGGGCCTATGCTTCCTTTCTCAGAGTGGAGAAGTTTGCATCATCTTTACTTCTGAAAAAATCAGCCTCCCTGGGATGCTGTTTTTATGCCCAATCATGTTATAAACCTCTTGCCAATTAACCAAATTAGCTGCAAGATGTGCTACCGTGTGTGGTTTTTTTAGAATTATACAACTTTTCCAGAGTTTTGCTGCCCCATCCCAATCTGAAACATGTTGCTGGCATCAAAATCCAAAATGGGCAAATATTTTCAAAAAACAAAAATTTCGGAGTTCCAACAATTGATATGTTGTCTTTGTTCAATTAAATAGGGTTTAGAGGATTTGTGCGTACATGCGCTACCCAGAAGCTGATTGGTTGGTATGCAAATGAGGAACATCGTTTTAGTTTGCGCCCCTAATAAGTGACGTCCTAGCGGAAGACCCGCCTTGATGAGACGCTGACAGATTGCATTTTAATTTTCATTGTGTCCCAAAAAGAGCGTGGTGACATGTATTTGTAAATGCAATGGACTGGGAGGCGCTGTTTCCCTCACTGCATTTGAATATTGCCCCATGTATTGCAGGATAAGTCTTTGAAAATGAAATGTCAAATGTCGTGATCATTATTATTTCTAAGTGACTAGAAAACAGCATTTTCTTTTTCATATTGGCCCTAAAAGAGCATGATGACATGTAAATGCAATAGACTGGGAGTGCTGTTTGGCTTATTGCATTTGAATATTGTCTACAGTGGAGCAAGTTAAGTCTTTGCAAATTAAAGGTTGAATGCCGTTTTCAATATCACTTTCAAATAGTCAGAAAATAGCATTTACATTTTCATGTTGATCCTAAAAGAGCATGGTGACATGTAAACGTAAATGCAATAGGCTGGGGGTGCTGTTTTGCATATTGCATTTGAATATTGTCCACTATATTGCGGGGCACGACTTTGAAAATTTAATGTCAAACACCTTTTCATTATCATTTGAATATAGTCATAGATTTCCCATATGAGTATATGAAAATGAAAGTGATAATTGGATTAATGCATTTTCAATTTAATATTGTCTCAACTCATTCATAAGTGGAAAACACAATAGTGGAATTACATTTTCATTTGAATATTGTCCCCCATGGGCTTCCATAGATTTGCATATTATTACATTAAATTCAGTTTTTATTTACATTTTACAAAGCATCTTAACCTTTTGGGAAATGGGGTTGCAATAATAACAATAATACAATTCAGAAAAAGTTGGGATGCTGTGTAAAATGTAAGTAAAAACAGAATTCAATGATTTGCAAATCTCTTAAACTGGCATTTTATTCACAATAGAACATAGAAAACATATCAGATGCTTAAAGTGAGACATTTTACCATTACATGAAAAATATTAGCTCGTTTTGAATTTGATGGCAGCAACACATCGAAAAAAATTTGGGACAGGCCATTGTTTAGCATCCCCTCTTCTTTTAACAACAGTCTGTAAACGCCTGGGAAGAGAGGAGACCAATAGGAGCGATCTGATATAACGCAAAACTGTCGTAAATCGGGAAATGAGATGAAGGAAGGGGATTTTTTTTCGCCATCCGCACTTCCAGTAATAATACCAGCTTCGCCAAGCCAATGCATGCATGACGAAATGCGATGAGCATTGCGCAGCTTCACAGTCGAATACCATCGTGGATGTACAGATATGAACATGAAAACACCGCAAAATTCAAATAAAGGCTACAAACGAGTCAAAGCCTGAGTTCACGTTTTGGAACGAAACGCTATAAATCGCCATTATATTAACTACGGTAGTGTTCGACCGCGCGCAGATAAGTTCACTCGTCGACATTGACATTTGACCCGTGATTTTCTGCCGTCATATCCGCCTGGCGATGTGCCATATTGTAAATCAGATCGCTCCAATTGCTGAAGTTTTGGGAGGGGAATGTTGTCCCACTCCTGTCAGATGTAGGATTCTAGCTGCTCAACAGTCCTAGGTTTTCTTTTCTGGTTTTTTCGTTTTATGATGCGCCAAATGTTTTTTATTAGTGAATTGTCTGGACTGCAGGTAGGCCAGTTCAGCACTCCAACTCTTCTACTGTGAAGCCATGCTGCTGTGATGGATGCCGTAAGTGGTTTGGCATCGTTTTGCTAAAATATGCAAGGCCTTCCCTGAAAGAGACAATGTCTGGAATCTCTGGATGGGAGCATATGTTATTGCAAAACCACTATATACTTTTCAGCATTGATAATGCCTTTCCAGATGTGTAAGCTCCCCACACCATAAGGACTAATGCAACCCGATACCATCAGAGATGTAGGATTTTGAACTGTGCCCGGATAACATGCTGGATGGTCCCTCTCCTCTTTAGACCGCACGACACGGCTTCCGTGGTTTCCAAAAAGAATTTCAAATTTTGATTCATCTGACAACAGAACAGTTTTCCATTCCGCCTCAGTCCATTTTAAATAAACTTAGGCCAAGAGAAGATGGCAGCGTTTCTGGATCGTGTTCACATATGGCTTCTTCATCGCATGACACAGCTTTAGCTTGCATTTGTAGATTGCACGGCGAACTGTGTTAACAGACAGTGAGTTCTGGAAGTGTTCCTGAGCCCATGCAGTGTATTCCAGTGCAGAATCATGCCTGTTTTTAATGCAGTGCCGCCTGAGGGCCTGGAGATCAGGAGCATCCAATACTGACCTTTGGACTTGTCCCTCGCGCACAGAGATTTCTCCTGATTCTCTGAATCTTTTGATGATATTGTGCAATGCAGATTCAAAGTCTTTGCAATTTTACATTGAGGAACATTTTTCTGAAATTGTTCCACAATTTTTAGCCACAGTTTTTTGCAGATTGGTGTATCTCTGTCAATCTTTATTTCTGAGAGACTCTGTCCCTCTAAAATGCTCTTTTTATCCCCAGTCATGTTACTGACCTGTGGACAATTAAGCTAATTAGTTACAAAATGCTCCTCCGCCTGTTTTTACTGGTACCACTTACTTTTCCAGCCTTTTGTTGCCCCCTCCCAACTTTTTTGAGATGTGTTGCTGCAATCAAAGTCAAAATGAGCCAAAATTTTTCACGAATGGGTAAAATGTCTAACTTTCAACATCTGATATGTTGTCTATGTTCTTTTGTGTATAAAATATTGGTTTATGAGATTTGCAAATCATTGCATTCTGCTTTTATTTACAATTCACAATTTTACAATCTTGCAACTGGGGTTGTAAATATATAATGTACAATTACAGTAGGAGCCCACTCACCTTTGGCGCTTGGCCCCTTATTAAAGGCTCTTAAAATATTCAACAGACCTAACACTTTGTCCGCTATATCCCCCCACACAAGGACATACAAAGGCAAATATTTCAGTCAAAACAATGAACAAATAGCTGATGAGTAACGACAAGAATAACTTACGGCCTCATGGAAGGTCTTCAGGACTTTAATGGCTGCCTGATTTTGCTCACTGGCCTTGCTGTGAGCTGCATCATACAAGTTGATCATCTCACCTGTGACCTAAAATGAGTGCACAGAAAAACATGGTCATTTTCTAATCAGCCTGGTCACAATCAACCTGAGTAAAGAGTGGTATTTCTGTTATAGTACTTATTATTGACAAAAATATGCTCATGAACACAAGTTATAACTATTTTTATTGAAGGTTCCACGTGAGTGGGAAATACAAATCAATTAAGTTGATTTGCGAGGTGTGATGTCTTAGCATTCTGCATTTTCTTCCTAATTGTGGTAAATTTCAGTGTTATGCACGGCCAAATACAAAGTTATGTATTTTCTATTCATTTTTAAAAATATTATGTGTGTATATTTGCAAATTTTCACAGTGTTTTCTACATTTGATGGTAAATGCTCTTTCTTTTGCAGGTTACCCCATCAGGATAGGTCGATGGTGATCGATTTTATGACCCCCTAAAGAAGACATTGTCAGCGTTATACTTTTTCTCTTTCAGCTCATTCCTCATAGCACTGACCTAATAATTCATGAAAGGAGGTTTTGCAGGGTATAGGCAAATTTGCCCACAGCCCAATTTGAACCATCTTCTGGTTATATGTACCTACTTCTGGGACTGTCCAGAAAATAGATTTGAAATGTGAAATTTGCATACAGGAAGTGAACTGTGACCTATTTAGTGATTTCAAGATTTTTGTGGGGTAAGGCCTCGAAAAGTCCATATTTAAACTAATAAATAATTGTTCTGAAAAACCAGATGATTTTTAATGGCTACATAACAACATGACGGACATTTTGATACCAAACATGAGTATATATGTAAAAAACTGACAATATTTCATTGAAAAATGCATCTGTCTTGATGCAAAATGTAAAGTTAATCTTGAAAAACAACCAGGTTCCTATGAAAACACACCTAAGATATTTTCACAAAAGTTGCCTCATATAGTTGGCTAAATAATGTGCAAGTATCGTTAAATTCGAGACCGGTAACATGGTGTATTCAAGTCCTTTTTAATAAAAACTAAATATTTCTCAGAAAACCCATTTAGATGTTTTCATAAACTGTTGTACATTGTATAGGTTGCATACAGGCCTTGTGGATTTTAGGATGTAATTATAGACTGTGAGAATTTTCGAGAAGCCATTGGTATTGTTAAGCATTGGTCATCGTAATGTTTACAAATGGAACACCTTTGATGAGATGATGTTACATACATTAAATCAACAGTTGCACAGGATACATTGAGAGGATTTCCCTGGGTAAGGTCTGACTCCATCTGTGACCGTTTTGGCAAGACAAGTCATTGTAATTGTATTAGGTCAAGTTTGACCTTCAAATGTCATCAACAGTCAAGCTGAGTGTCACCAAATGAAAGTTCATATGTGACTTCCTATGTCAGTAACACAAACCTAGGCTCCATTTGTGACCTTTTCAGGAACAGAAGTCATTGAATTTTCTCTAGATCAAGTTAGACCTTCGAAGGTCAATATGAAGGTCACCAAATGAAAGTTCATACATGACTTCCTATACGTCTCCAATACAAACCTACACTCAATCTGTCACGATTTTGCTGATATAAATCATTGAAATTTCACTGTATAGTTTGGCTGTTGAAGGTCACTGAAGGTCAAGTTCAAGGTCACCCAATGAAACTTAATACGTGACTTCCTATTTGGCCACAATACAAACTTAACCTCTATCTGAAATAGTTTTGGTGATAGAAGTCATTGAAATATCACTATGTGAAGTTTGACCTTCGAAGGTCACCGAAGGTCAAGTTCAAGGCCACCAAATGAAAGTTCATGTATGACTTCCTATACATCTCCAATACAAACTGAAACTATCTGTAACCATTTAGCTGATATAAGTCATTAAAATTTCACTGTGAAGTTTGGGCATTCAAGGTCACTGAAGGTCAAGTTCAATGTCACCAAATGAAAGTTCATACATGACTTCCTATAAGTGTTCAATGCACATATGTTCCCAATCTTCAATATTTTCAAGCCTAGAAACCTTTGAAAATTGTAACATTTTGCTTGACCTCAAATTTGACCTTTCAAGGTCATCTGAGGTCAACTTTAACACAGCCAAAATATAGGCCATATATTACTTCCTATTTGTCAGTAATACAAACTTGACCTCTTTCTGCAACCATTTAGCTTCCACAGGCGATTTAGCCCATTCTCCATAAGATGTTAAAGTACAGCGCCCCCACTAGACCCACTTCCGTCAATTCAATCAAAATGGCACTCGCACTATTCATAAAATGTATCAAGGTGAGTTGATTGCCAGATTTAGAAAAAAAGTTATCAGACAGTTTTTGAGAAATAATTTTTTGAAATTTCAAGTCATATCTTTTAACATTGTTAATATATTCCCTGACCTCAAGTTTGACCTTTCAAAGTCACCTGTGGTCAAATTTAATATTGCCAAAATATAGGTCATATATGACTTCCTATATGTCGATAATACAAACTTAATCTCTATCTGCAACCATTTGGCCTCCACAGGCCATCTTGCATATTCATTAAGTATAGCGCCCCCAATAGACCCACTTTCGTCGATTCAATCAAAATGGCGCTCACCCTGTACATTGACGGTACCAAGGTAAGTTGATTGCCTGATTTAGAAATAAATTTATCACGCAGTTTTTGAAAAATGATTTTTTAAAATTTCTCAGTCCTATCTTTAACATTGGAGCCAAAATTTCAAAGGCCCATAAAATGTACAAAAATGATTCAATCAAAAATCCAAGAAATAGGTCTGGAGATATGGTCTGGTAGTATGTTATTGCAAATTTACGCAAAAATTCATCCGGCCAAAAAAAAGATAAAAAATGTTCCGGACGACGGACACCGGACGCCACACCACGACAATTGTTAAATAGCTAAAAATTTGGGCCCTAGTTTCCACCCTAGAGTCAGGTTGATTGTGACCAGGCCGTAATGCTAGCAGTATAAAAATCTGAAACAGAAATACAGCAGAATACTGTTCGGTAGATTATAATGTTTGGGCCCAAGTCATTTTTCTCAATCTAGCTCTGTACTCAGCAATTTTAGGCCCTGTCCACACATGCACTGACATCTTTCTAAATGGATATTCTCCTGCCTTCATTAAAAAAAGAAAAAAATCTGTCCACACAACCTCCTCTTACAAAATATGTGCAACCACACAAAAATGCAAAAACAACTAAATGTTAAAGTCGAGTTTTCCTGGCCAGTAGGTGATGATAATCTCTGCAGTTATTTAAAAATATGCTTGCTTCTTCCTGCTCACTCGCCATCAAATGGAAGGTAGAATCCCCAAAAAATGCAGAATGTTGGAGAGCTGCCACCAAAAGGGTGATTCCAATCCAGTTTTGTTCAGCGGTGGGGAGAATTTTCATTTGCTTAAGCCCTCGGTTTTCTTCCTCAAACAGAGCTAACAAAAATCATCCCTCTTTGATATTGGCAGAGATGTAAAGTCTGGGTTCAGAAAGTAAAAATCCTCCGCAGAACTTTATTCCGACCACCTGTATTTACTTTGGACAGGAGGTGAAGCCAATATGAGTGATAAGTTCATTCTGTGGGAAGGAGAAAAACTTGGCAGCACTTTCTGACCCCTGGATTTTACACCTCTGGATATTGCCCAGAATACTTTTCTCATTCTCCCTCAGTAAAATTTTAGCCTTTTAGTGCAAAAGAAATGTTTGGGTCGTTCCAATTCCATCAGCCACAACCCCACCCTCCATTGCTCTCCCTCGCTCGGAAAGGGCTTCCTCGCCTGCTGCATCAGTCAGAGGGCTAACTTGATTGGAGGAAAGAAATGAAGGGATTATTATACTTTGGATTGGAATGCAGCCATCATTTTTCAGAATTTCCATTCTACATGTCCAAACGGATACACATAAATCAGTTTTGTGGAAAAAAGTGTCCCCTCCGTGTGACTTCCGTCACAGATTGTATGTCGATTTGTGTAATTTTGCATGAGTACATCAACGCTATAATATCGTTGCCTTACACTTTAATAACCACTAGCTAGCTAGCGAACTAGGTATTTCTAGTTCTCTTACACTAATAATGTGTGTGATTGCATTAGGAATGACTTCAAACCGCACAAACCAGGAAAAACGCAAAAACCATCCCCTTTGCTTCTAGTTCTTTTATTACAGCACAATGCCCCTTTTCTCTACTTCCTCCATCTAGGAGATTCCTCCATTGTAGGAGCACCTCTGCCTAGATCTCAAAAACCTGTTCAACAGGCAGACTTGCTGAAATTAACAATCTGTCACTGCGCAGATGGGCGGAGAACATTTTTTTACTTCTCGGCAGCTACCAGTCGAATACTGCCGATAGCTCGGTAGCCACGATAATTGAGCAAACAAACTTTGGATCGCGCATAGCCACAAAACATAGGTAGCCTTCTATCCCCGTAAATGTAGCAACGTTAGCTAGTAAGCAGTTAGTTGCATGTTCTGTTATTTGCAAATAAAAGAAACTAGATCTATTTTGTCATTGGAAGCTTCATTGAAACCATACAGGCAGTTCGTTAGCTAGGAAGCTGGCTACTGTCATAATTCACTCTTTAAACTTGCATCTGACGTAGCACATAAATCTTGGGTGATTGCTTTGTGGGAACACATTTGCTAATTGGCGGCAACGTAGCATTCACATGCTAGTACTACTAAGCTTGCTGGTGAATTGTGTCCGTAATTAGCTAGCTAAGAACCAGTAGGCTGATCGTTTCAAATTTTAATGAGGGTAATACCATTGGGTCTACCACAATGCTATTTTCCCCCAATAGATATGTAAATCACATAGGCTAAGGAACAGAAATCGATGCACATTGATGGGAGTTATCTGGGGGGGAGAATTTCTTTCTGGAGGGATATTTTTTTCCATGACGCCAACATTTTAAAAAAAGCATTACTTTAGAACGCATTTTAAAAAAAATCTCTATTTTTGTGAGCTAAAACCATTGACTGTAGCCTCCATGACATCACCCATGGGTTTCTGAATATCCACTGTGAAGCTCATTTGGTCGCCATCTTGGCACTTACTTGACTCTGCCTACCTCCCGGCTAATCCAAAAATGGGCAAAAAGATGAACTGCTGCTGAAGCTGAGACAGTCCCAATGGGCGGGCAAAATGGAGCCTGGTTGCTGAATCACGCCCTCCTAGCTCGAATCTACCAAACTAGCTACGGCTAACAAACTAGGCTAAGAAGCTAACTCAGCTCGATGCTACATGGTTCGCTATGGCCAAGATGCTGGGTCATATCTGTCCTAGCAAAGGAATAGAGCCTGCCAAGCTACTTGCAGTGGGGAGTCGAACGCTGTGTTTATCCGTGACACAGTTGCGAGACAAACGTTGTTCATATCCGTGAAGCGGTTGCAAGACGAACATCGTACGCCGCTGGGAAGTTGCGGCGGTTGGCTTATCGTGTATCGATATCCCCCTGGGAGTGGGAGCGGGTCCTCGGTTTAGCTTTTTGACGCACCTTAGCCATGTCACATTAAAGGTAGTTTGGCCAGTCAAACGATGACACTGCATTACGCAAGCCAACTAGCAAACCTGGTGGACCCTTATTTTCCTACCTCACACAAGCATATTTCGATCAAAAGTATTATCACCCTACATTTTGACTTTGGTGAATGCCAAATTAATTGGCTACTGTGGATAGCATATGCCCAGGTTATCAATACTAGCACAGCTGGGCGTCTGGCTCCAAGGCCAAACCATGGTTATTTCATAAGCTACCCAGCTAATCTATGGCCTTTATATTAGCTAACGATACCACTGCGACGTGCAACCTTTCTTTTGCGTCCTATAATTTAAGGTACCTCTGGACCTCAGCAAAGAGCCTTTGCTCTTAGCTACACTTTTCACTTTTGTTTTTAATGTATAAATGGACACCTAATATAGCCGAACGTGGCTGGTTAGAGACACTGTTTTCCATCGCCATTTGGCTTATTAATTAGGTTAATGTGGCTGGCTAGTATGTGGATGATAGACTTAATGAAGAATCACATTTAGTGACAGCTAGCTAGCTTGCTAGATAACGTGGGATATGTTTAATTAGCTATATAGCTAGCTAGCTAGTCTTTCTATATATAATGATACCATATCGGTAATCACACTGAAAATGGAACAAATCCATTTGTAGTGAGGCAGCGGCAATTGCTGCACTACATGATCTTGCTTTGTGTATCTATTGACTGTATAACCACAGCAATCTCCGGACAAGCCCTCCAAATGCTCCGGGGAATCCGTTGAGGGTCCCAGGCATCTAGTAGCATGCTATGGTGGTTCTAATGCTGTAACTCACCAGCCAGCTACACTATAGGCCAAAAGTTTGGAAGCAAGATCAAATTTGTATAAAAAATATCATAGTGCAACAAAATAAACATGATTATTATAGAAAGAGTCACTTATCAGAATACATTTTTACTCAAATTATCAGGCCCATATTACTAGGCCCATGATCCTAGTGCCCGCCGGATTGCCATTGGCATCCGGTGGGCTGTAAACCATAACATAAAGTGAATAATGCAAACTGTGATTTGTTTTTTACTTTTTCACTGAAGTTGTGACTCTTGCAAATCTTCTCAACCCAAAAACTAAGCCCCTCCTTTCTTTTGTTAACATTTATTCAGCAATGGTCTGGTAACATCAATGTATACAGTACCTAACCCTCTACTGCACAATGTTGCCATATGGCAAAATACCCTTTCTTTGGCAAATTCCTGAAATTTGAAAATAATCTTGTGCACTGATTGGTCTAAAATGCAAGGTAAAACACTGGGCTTACCAATTATATACTTTGTTGACCTCACATGACACCAATTTCCCTGCTAGTCCCATTTTTCCCCTCTCTATTGATGACTGAGTAACTGAAGAAGTGCACCTGAATCTGCACAGACTTCTCTCGATCTTTCAAATGTCTGCAGCATTTAAAAAATATTGCAAGCATCTGTGATTAGTTCCAGTCTTTTAAATTCATTTGATGTTGTTTTTATGTAATTACTGCCTTTTAATCCAACAAAATAGGTATGTTGCCGTATGCCAACAATGTGCGGTAATGGAACAATACTGCTTGTGGTTTGATTGAATACTCAGGCAGTAATGCAGGGTAGTTTTGTATGAGTTTGACAAGTAGAAATAAATTATGGATGCACAAATATAAAGTGTATGGATTGAGAGAATTACTCTAGACTTTATTTTAAGAAATGTATGTTTTACAAGTACAAATTATTTTGTTAAGAGAATGAACCCGTCAGTGTTCTATGGCAAGGCTCAGAGGAGGGCTGAAATGAGCCCTCAATTTGACTGTTTTTTTTTACATTTGAAATGGAATTGTGACAGCTTGCAAAGCTATACTGTAAAGAAATTCTCTATTCACACCATTTTTAAACCAGTAATGTGAATGCCTTTGCCATGTAATGAGAGAGAAAAAAATTGCTGTAACCTATACACTTTGACAAGGAATGATATGAGATTCTAGCAAATCTTTTGTAAATATTGTTGCCGAATATCTTTGAATTGCTGTTGTATTTGTTAAACAATGCCCTGAATTCAATGGTGGTCATATTTCAAGTCTTTTTAGACAATAAAAATCATTTCATTTTTGTAAGAAAGGTATGTAATCTTTTATGAACTTCATGTCATTTTGGGAAAAAAATACATTTGGGCATTCCATTGCTGCATAATTTTGCCACATGGCAACGCACCCCAAAATACCCCCCCAAAAAATAAAATCTAAAAAATAAAGTTAAATTTGTTTATTTGAGACTATTTTAAATGATATACAACACTGAAACATTTTTTTCCATGGTTACATAATAATGCGTAGGCAAATAGAGGAAACTGGTGCATAGGGGAGAGCCGGTGCGAAAGTAACATGGGACGAAAAAAGTCTGGCGATTTACTCACAGCCATCCGCGCCGATGTGTCATATTAGGTCAGCACGTGCAGCTCGCGACACTCTCCAGACCCGAAAAATCTTGAGGTTTCGGCGCTTCCCAGAACACGAGATCGGAAAGACCGTTTTCCACAGTGGTGAGTAAATTCAGACAAATGGTAAACTTTTTTTGACTTAAAGATTGTCTTTATCACTCCATGTGTCATATTTATGATGAAGTGATAGGTCATTTAGTTTTGTAACATATCCTTAAGTTTGAAATGTTAGACTTTTTCCACTTTGGAAGCAATCCTGGTTCTAATGTCTGGAGTCACTGTCGGGGCAGAAGTAGCAACAGTTCGTTCGTCCCTCTCTGCTAATTGGCGAATTTTCTGTTTTAAAGCTCATTTAAAAAAATGTGTGTGTTATATTTTACCGACAGAAAATGCCACGAGTTAGGGTCAGAACTACCCAGAGAGGAAAGGTTGACCAGCAGGTTTACAGAAGGGCCTTTCTTGATGTCCGCAGAGGCGAGAGTATAAGGAGGGCAGCAGAGGTGCATGGCGTTAGTCATGTCACCCTGTTCAGGTACTGCAAGAGGAGGGCAGAAGCAGGAGGGCAGCAGGCCAGAGCCCCAGGGTACAGGGCTCACAACAAAGTCTTCACAGAAGAACAGGAGAAGAGACTGCAGGCATATATAAAGAGAGCAGCTGATATATATTTTGGCTTGAGTCCTAAAGAGGTTGGAGTAACACTGCAGACAGAGCTACACCACTATCGCCATTTGCCTAAGATAGCAAGCACCTCAGCTCTGAATCTGCCCCGGCTCTGAGGTGCTTGCTATCTGGGAATTGACCTCTTTTTTCATGCTGTTTTAGGTGCGAAAGTTTGCATATGAGCTGGCCGAAAATATTGGCCTCAAAACTCCATGTTCATGGGAGAAAAACCAGATGGCAGGGAAGGACTGGCTCACCTCCTTCCTCGAGCGCAACAAAACCCTGTCCATCCGCCAACCTCAAGCCACCAGCATGTCCCATTCCACCAGCTTCAACAAGACCAACGTGACAGCGTTTTTTAAAAACCTAAAGACTGTCCTCACCCACTATAATTTTGAAGCAAAGGACATCTGGAACATGGATGAAACAGGTAAAAATTTATATTTAAATAAATTAAAAACCAACAGTGATTTGCAACAGCAATAATTCATTTCATTTATTATTTCAGGTACCACAACGGTTCAAGTGCCAGACAAAATCATTGCCACCAAGGGGCAGCGCCAGGTCGGTGCTGTGACCTCTGGGGAAAGAGGGACATTGGTGACTGTTGCCTTTGCTGCCAACGCACAAGGCAACTTTGTTCCCCCTTACTTTATCTTCCCAAGGAAGAAGTTCCAGCACCACTTCAACCGGGATGGCCCCCTTGGCTGCACTGGTTCTGCAAATGGATCGGGGTGGATGCAGGAGGCTGATTTCTTGGCATTTTTACAGCATTTTGCAAGGCACACCCAGCGTGACCCCGAGTCAAAGTTGCTGCTACTCTTAGACAATCATCCATCACACCTCTCTGTGGTAGCTATTGACTTTTTGCAAGTCACATGGCATTGTACTCCTGTCTTTTCCCCCCACTGCTCCCACTGTCTTCAGCCGCTAGACCCGGGCGTTTTTGGTCCTCTGAAGCACTACATTAACAGTGCAGCAGACAATTGGATCTGAATGAACCCTGGAAGAACTTTGACCATCTACAACATCCCAAGTCTTGTGGCTAAAGCTCTGCCTCAAGCTGCAACAGCAAGCAGCATTTCATCTGGGTTCGACTGTACCGGTATCTGGCCCTTGAATCCAGATATTTTCAGTGAGATAGACTTTGCTCCAGCTTTTGTGACCGACCGTCCTGCACCTGCACCAGCACCAGCACCAGCACCAGCTCCATCCCCAATGCCAGTGCCAGCTCCATCACCAGCGCCCTCTTCATCACCAATGTTCGCTTCATCACCAGCGCCCTCTTCATCACCAATGTCCGCTCCATCACCAGCGCCCGCTCCCGTAAGACACCAGCAACCTAGCCAGAGCCCATTTGAGCTGCATCCCCATGAGTCTGCCATTCCTCTAGATGGTGAGAGTTTGTGTCTGTGTGTGTCTTTAAATGTGCATGTTGAGCCTTGCCAAGCATTTATTATTTTTTTGAAATATTATCTATCCAGGTATGCTTGTGGTTCCAGGAACATCTAGTGGCACGCCAATACAGAGGTTCAGCCCAGAAAAGGTTAAGCCCATATCCAAAGGCTGGCTCGAGGAAAGAAAATAAAAGAAGAGGCAGAAAGAGGTGAGCAGAGTGTCGTTTTTAACTTGTCTTGATTTTCTTGCTTGTATAAAAACAAGCTGATTCTGACTACCATCTCATTGAATGTTGCAGGTCAACAGCAATACTGACCGACACCCCAGTAAAAGCTGCCTTGGAGGAGGAGACTCGGCAGAAGGGCCAGAAGAAACAGTCCTCTTCAAAACGCCCAAAGAAGACGTTGTTAAGCGGATACACTGCAACCACAGTTTCTCGGGGCAATGAGGAGGAATGTCTTGTTTGTGGGGAGACATTTGCCTCATCTTTGCCTGGAGAAGTGTGGGTGCAGTGCATCTTTTGTCTGCTGTGGTCACATGAGGCATGCACTGAGGGTGCAGCTCATTATATCTGTCACAACTGTGATGAAAATGTTTAAAACAAATGTGTGATTGTTTTTGCTTCCATTTTAATGTCATTTTTATGATTGAATTGAATAAATGAGTGCATTGTATATTTACAATTGCATGTTAGCAAAGACATTGTTTGATTTTTTCAAATGAAAAATGACAGTAATTCAAAAGATTCCAGTTAATTTGATCAGGTTACTTTTGTCCCGCCCGTGCGCTACTTTCATCCTGACTGGAGGGGTCGAAAATAGCAATGCGCAACTTCCATTGGACGGCAAACTATTACAAAGTCAATATATATTGGGATGATTTAACACCTGATATTGACAGAGCACACACAAAAGTAGTTAATCGCTCCAAATTTTTTTTTCGGTCTGTAATGTTGTCTTTTCAAATGACGTTTATGTGAAAAAGTTACTTTTGTACCAGCTCTCCCCTATCAATGAAAGAAAAGTCTAATCATGCAGTAAATACACCCCAAAATCCATAGATTTCATACTGGTTTTTAAGACAGGCATTGTGAACAGAAACTTCAAGTTGCTTCCAAATTTTTGACCTGTATTGGCCTTGCTTCCAAACTTCTGGCCTGTAGTGTATGTTGGCAACCTGTTTGGGAAGCCGTGATGGTTTTCCAACCCCTGACTGACAGCTTTTGTATTTTTTTTTTTGTATCAAAAGCATTTTACCCTAAATTCTGACACTTCTCTGTAGCGCTATTACTTCGCTGCATGCCGGTATAATAACTGTGGCAGGCGTACACTCCCATTAGCACAGCAGGATATCTTCCGCAAAAGCTAACTGAGGGCTTACTGTATTCATTTTCTGACTAGTTGGCTAGTTAACTAACTAATGCTGACTGTTGCTACTTCATGCTGACATATGACGTCACATAAAATAATATTAGAATTTCATCACCTTAGAGGATATATTCCAGGCTCCAAACTACACAAAAAGACATTATTTTCCTAACATTTCGATAAAAATTCTACAGTCAAAAACGTGGCCAAAGGGTCAAGTTCCGTGACTCGAATGAGCCTACCAGGGGTAACGCCCCACAGACGACTGGGTTAGTCCAGGGGTTAGCGGCTAGACTAGCCGAGCTGAGGTAACCCCCCACCAGACAACCAGGCTCAACCAGGGGTTAACGGCTCGGCTTGACATTCCTACTCGATAGCCCAGAGCCATGTAGGCCTGTGCTCTAGCCTAGCCTCATGACATGACCGGAGGTGACATGTCCTGTCCGTACACTGTGTAATTAAAGTAGGGCTGAAACGATTCCTCGAATAAATCGAATAATTGAATTACAAAAATTCTTCAAGGCAAATTATATGCTTCGAGGCTTCGTTTAAATCCAGAACATAACACTTTTTAAGACGGACACTTAATTCTGTGGCACAGTACCATTGTTTCCGCTGTACTGTATTGATGCGCATATAAGCGCAAAGCCTAATAGGTTAAATAATGCACATTTACGTATCATTGGGGGGAAGAGTTGTCCCACACAGAGGTGCAGGCTCCTATGTTCGAATATAGGCGCGCCTCAGTGTTCACTAAAAGGCGCATGCAAATATTAAAATTAGCTTTGTAGATTTTTCACAGTTATGTATTGTTTTCAAAGTCTGAGAGAGACCCGTAGCTGTTGGGCAAATAAAAATCGTAAATCTTGAGTGGATGTATCCCAGGTAAGTTCGCACAGCTAAAGATCATATGATCCCCATGTGCACAATATTTTGTATTTTGATGTTTTGTCGGCTGCCAACGGCATCTGTGCTTATGGGGACGGCATCCTCCGATAGAAATGCACTCCCCCTAAGCCGCCGTGGAGCACAGCAACTGACACCTGATTTAAATTGAAGACCATTTTGTTCAGTTGTAATTCAAAATTGTCTGGGAAGTGCCTGTATGTGAAAATGGTTTTGAGCGGGGAAAAACGTATTTGGTCTCAATTATAGTCTTGTGCGCCTGTATTTAACTACAGGCACATATACACTTATAGCCGTTGTGCTTATATGCGCATCAGTACGGTAGCTGTAACGTGAATGGAATGAAGCGCGAGCGCGAACTGCAAAGATCACGAAGTATGAGAAAAAAGAAAATTGCGAGCCAAAACAACAGACACCCCAGCTAAAAAGACAGAAAAAGTCCAAAGTGTGGGAACTCTACACGTTGAAAAAATATAGTGCAGTGCCTCTATTGTAAAACGGAATTAGCTTGCCTTAAAAGCACTTCGTCAATGTTGCAGCACTTGAACCGAAAACATCCAGTCTTTGCATTCAGGTCATTGAATGGAACGACACAACAAGGTAACAAATGTTAGCTGTTGCATTTTACATTTAAGTTAATGTTTTGTCTAGTCGTGATTAAGGCTATTAAAGACCACGAGTTAGTTAAGGCAATATTTAACGACTGGCGAAGAAGTCAATCAGTTTGGTGGCTATGTGTCCCTACATAAGTAAAGTTTTGTTCAAGAAATTAATAAGCCACAGAAAATAAAACCTGCAGTCAATTTGTTCAAATATGGGCTTCATTCATGTCGTAATTAGGTTAGTCGCATACACTCTCCTCTCTTTCTGCCCTTTGCTTCTGACATGACATGCAGTGTGTCAGGCGCTGCAGGATATGAGGGAAAAGTGTGATAGTACACTCCTTTTATTTGAGGTTTGATGTATCATATTAAATATGAACCATTTCATATTGCTGTTTTAGGGGTCGACTGACCCATTTTAGATCTTTGATAAAAGAAAAATCATAAATGTTTTCCACCTGAACCACCATGGCTTTTTAGCTTATTGTGAGATAGGGAGATAAGTGAGATAAGTACCAATAAAAAGCAATAACAATAAACACATAAAAAATCTAAGCAAGAGAAAAAATAAAGCACAACAGTATAAATAACAAGACTAGGTGCAACCTAGTATATGGCTGGGCCGCCAAGTGCTGTATGAGAATTTGGGCCCAAGAAAAGGGTGATAAGTGAGGCAAAGCTCACGCAGTTATATGAAGTGCAAGTTTAGTAATGAACTGGAGCTGACAAATTATTTACAAAGTGGGTGGGGAGAGTGCAAGAGTGTGGGAGTGGGAGAGCGACAGTGTGGGAATGTGCAAGAGTGAGAGTGTGAGTGAGAGTATGTGAGTGAGAGAATGAGTGTGTGAGGGAGTGGGAGGTGGGGGGGGGTCTTGAGTAAGGGAAACATGAAAAGCATGCTATACATTTGAATAGTTTACTGGTGGTTTAAAAACCACCATAATTGACTATAATTAATAGTAGAATTACATTGTATCAATACCATGTCAAATTTTTGCTTCAGAAAACTGATTTTTCTTAACTACTAATTGGGATACCACTGGCTCACTGTAGCTGAAGTGGTTGCTGCAGAGGACAACGATTATTTCTGTTGCAAGAGATAATTTTGTTTTAACTGCTGGATAGACACTATGGTCAAGTATATTGAGCAGTTTGCACATGAGGCTTGGCTGAGGAGTTTTATTCAGGTAACTCCTGAAAAACAGGGATTGGAGTAAACTGGTCCATATTCTAAACCGCGAGCTTGGCTTGCTTGTGAATATTCAATAACTGATCCTGGTGTGCCATCTAGTGATAGAATATTGTAACTGCGTACATAAATTTGCAGCTCCATGCCCGCTGGCGCACACATCTGCACAAAGATACCCTGCCAAGCACCGTTGTTCTTCCCGAACACGCCAAATTCAGATAATCCTTAAATGATTAATTACATTCATATTTTAATTTGCAACGAAGTGGCCAGTGTGAGAGTAACGGTGTGAAAGTAGACTTTTTATCTTTTAAATGTAGTACAGTAAAAGTAAAAGTCCCGGTAAAAAAAAGAAAAACTCAAGTAAAGTACATGTCCTCAAAAAAAAAAACTACTTCAGTGATGCAACGAAGTACATGTACATCTCTGTATGAGAATGTATCCCAAGTCCCTTGATTGTACCCAATTTCTCTCGTATAGGAAGATTAAGGAAATAATCCTGGTACCGGCTGCGAAATTCAAAAGGGAGATAGGGGAATGTAACACATCGTACCAATCTATCGTGAAAGAATCTTAACAATGGTCGGAACGCGTTATTAATTTCCCTATTCAATCTCGCAACCGATACTGTCCTCTGAGCTTGTTAACTGTCGTATCGGTTGCGAGATTGAAAAAAACATTCCGACCATTGTTATGATTCTCTCACGCTAGATAGGTACGATGTATTACATTCCTCTATCTCTATGGAAATCGCAACCGGTACCAGAGAAAACAAGCATGGAGGACTGAAACAAACCGAACCAATCTAGCGTGAAAGATTATCCTAAAAATGGTCGGATTGTGCTCGTAATGCAACAAAATTGAATGGAACTTTTTAAACGACCTGGATGCTAGCTAGGGCAAGGGCAGCATATGCATCCGCTATATTAAAATATAGGCAGTGGCTATATTTACGGCGCCGTAAACGGTGATTCGGGGCTATATTTACGGCCAGTCGGAGTGGGCATGCGCAGAGGCGTCTCCGGGCACATTCAAGATGATGGACTCTCGTTTGACAGTTGTAGGGAGCAATTTTGATGATTTAGCCACTGAAATTCATTCAAGAAAATTTCGATTTTAATTTCTTGTGCTGCTATATGTGGTAATCCATGTAACTGATGACACACTGGGTTGCTAGGGCACGCACAGCATGCATTCGCGAGATAAATATTCTAAAGCCCCTTCTCAATAATAAAATCCCCCAAAACATATTGGCGCCTTTTAAAATCGTACTGGCAAATAAAAAGCCAGAAAAAAGCAGAGATCAGATACGGAATTCTTTCTATGTAAGAGTTAACTACTCCTTTCTGTATATCTCCCCATTGAAAACTACCAAGGTGCATACTGCAACGCGCTGTATTGGAATTTTGGCATATGTGTACTCTAACTAGTGAGCTAGATCTAACTAGTGAGCAACCTGACCAGCGGGGAGGTGTGACAATCGCACTGTGGCACGGTACCGAACAATCGTACCTTGTGCGAAAGCGGTCTGAGAGTTTGTATTAAAGACAAACACTCCGCCGTAGACTGCAGTTCAGCGTGCTGAGCTTGGAAGCTGCCAATACAAGTGAAGAAACGTCAGTGCGCACGCGCGCCGTAAATATAGCTCCGAATCACCGTGTGCGGCGCCGTAGATATAGCCACTTCCTAATATTTAATCCACCTTTTGCTGTCCATTAGAAGAAACTACGCATTAATTTTTGTAAAATGGCGAACAATACCACCAAGGAACATTCACTGGCGTCAAAAATTGCACATTGTGAACATTCTATATGTACATAAAAGTATTTCAGTTTAACAGTGCATTTGTCTGATTATTGCAGCCTGTTGCTAGACTGGATTCAAGTAGGCTAATGGTCGTATTACATTGGCGTAGTACAACAATGTAGTGAAGACGTAGCTACCTCAATGACGGGGTGTCGAATCCAGCTTGGCGCCATCTTTTACACTTAATATTTTCTTAAATGTATTGTTTTCATCGGTTACAGTCACTGTTATACAGGCTACAATCAAAGTGGCCACCGCAACGGCTTCCGTTCAAGCGAACCAACTCATGAACGTGCAAGGGTATAAGGTAATTTGGAAAGCAGTCGGGGCATCATACAGGTATTCTTGGAAATACTGAAACATAATAGTGCCAGCGCCACTTTAGTGTACTTAAATAGTCCAGCTATAGTCACAGTAACAGTATGTATCAATTTTTTCTAACATCGTGTAAGTTAGTTCCCATGTTGGACTGAAGGATGTTGAACGTAGGACGGGATAATCACAAGCATAAATGTGTGTGGCGCGTTCAATTCCACGACCAGTCAGCCAGCCAATCGTTGGAGTTCTTCCCTGCCGGCCGACCAATCGCTGGACAGCCAGCCAGCCAATCGCCAGCCAACCAATCGTTGAAGTTCTTCCCCGCCGGCCGACCAATCGCTGAACTTCTTCCCCGCCAGCCAGCCAATCGTTGAACTTGATCACTCAGGCAGTCACTCACTCACTCACTCACTCACTGACATTTGCGTTTATAGGGGCCTGGCCGCTGCTCCGCCCAGCCCAAAAACATACTCAAAAAATTAAACAATTGGCTTTCCATTTAAGAGACCTGTCTTATTTTCTCTTTTAAATATTACTATTGCGCTTGAATAAAACAAAGGTGATTTAATAAAATAATTGACCAAGCACGCACTATTACTTTCGATTAATCGAGAGAATATTCGATAGAATACTCGATTACTAAAATAATCGTTTACTGCAGCCCTAAATTAAAGGTTGTGTCACTCAAAGTGACCACGCCCTTAATTATGCAGAACTTTAAGCCTTTATATACTGTAAATAGGAGGGCAACCTAAAAATGATTCAGATGTATTGATCTCATAATTTCTTCCATTTCCTTGATTTCTCCACCAAGATGAGAGATGCAACAATGAGTAATAATAAGGCTGAGAAATTAACAACCATCGAACAACTAAAATTAACTGGCAAACATGAATAAGAGCCCTCGGAATCTCCGTAATCCCAAATAGCCCAGTAGCTAAGAGAGGTCTTTTACACTCAACAGCAGAATTATTGGCACCGTTCAAGATATTGAACAAAGATGACAGTAAAAAATAAACAGAATGTACAATGTATCAGGGCTCATAAATATCAGGGAGCCATTTGCTTTTGCTTGCACGATAGTACAACACCTTGACTGAGTAGGACATTTTAGCTCCAAAATAAAAGCTACAAACTTAATGATACCCCTTTGATTGATATGCATCAAACCTCCCCAGGATGGAGCTTCTTCCTGTGCTATCCGATATGGAAGGGGAATGCTTTTCGGGACAATGTGGATCACTGCTCCATGCACAATTTTTCAAGATCCTTCAGTGTCCCAAGTTTACCTAGCCTCTGTGGCAGATGTTTTATGTGGTTCGCTTCCCTCACAAAACAAAGTGCGCGCACTCGTGACTGGTTTTGAGTTCCGTGATGTAGTGGCATTAGCTATGTTTACATGGACACGCATAATCGGAATAAAAGCCCAATCAGATTAAAAATGTTTCATGTAAACACGTCAATCAGAAGATTCTGATCCGATTCGGTCCATTCGGAAATAAATTTCATTCCGAATGAGAGAGGTGGTTTATGCCGATCATCATTCCGAACAGCGTCCATGTACACACCCATTCGGATCCTGTCTTTGTGGTTGGGGTAAAATTGTCTTCACTGCGCACGTGTGCTACAAAGAGCGAATGAGGACGTGCAGACAACGTGGCATTTGTTTACAACAGAGGCGGAAGTACAGATTTTTCGTCTTCTACTTCCTCTAATATTTCCAGAAAATTAGACACTCCCGCGCATGCCCAAATGATTCATTCTGATTAAACGCGTGGTGATGTATATGCAAGTCATGATCAGATCATTTCATTTAGTGTCCATTTGAATTTGGATTTGGAATTTCCGATCAACCGAGGTTAGGATTGGATTGGAGAAATTTTGCGCATGTAAACATAGCTATTGTGCGAAATAAGCAAACCAGAATGCTTGTCAAATGATAGTCCTTTTGGGTTTCCCTGTCAAATATTAAACAAAAATGGCCGACTAAAATAAAATAAAAAGCCGACAGGATGAGAGCAGAAAGGAAATCAAGCGACTTTACCATGATAGCAACCGGTCCCTGGTCAAATGTCTAGCTACCGAAGCGCCAACCAAAGTCCACTGCTCTGCAGCCAAAGAACTTACGTTCGAGAAAACTTCAACACCGAAGACACCTGAAGAAATTCCACCTTTTGAACATTTTCACCATGTTGTTGTTGTTTAGCCTCTGTTACAGACATCTAACGTGTGTTGCTTCCCTCCCACAAGAGAATGTGCCTTTAACTTCATAAATTTCACAGCTTCACTCTGACTGATTGGACAAAAAATGAGTGCGCAGTTATTGTGTGAGGGAGGCGAACCACATATGACGTCTGCAACGGAGGCTGAAGTTTACGCTGATGGAGTGGCCTTCAAATACAGGTTTCCCATTGGGTTTGAGTCAGAAGGCCGATAGAATTAAATTAAATTTATGCTTCTGAAACCATTTTTTTTGTTATATTTGGTATTTGGAGCATTGTTTCGAAGAAAGTTCCATCAAAGTCCAAGCCTCAGCCTTCTAACAGCAGTAACCAGGTAGGTGATTGACTAATTTCACTGTGGGTACCACGTGCATTTTATTGTATGCACCGCCTTCCAAAAACGCATGATTCCAATTATAGTTCAAACAGTGTTTAGCAAAGTTCAAGCTCCAAAATTTGTAGCTTGCTCTCAGTGGACTTTTTTTGTGCAATTCTTTCAAAATTTGTCAACATCAAACAGTTTACTAAGCAGGGCTTCCTCTGGCTTTTTTATTTTGTAGCCAACCTGTTTAGCCAAATCATTTATTTAGTAGCCACTTGATTTGTCTCCTAGCCAGGCTTTTTTGTAGCCATTTTTCCTCTTCTGAAGCCACCATCCCTTGGGAGAACAACTGGACCCGGGGCCAGCGAAAGGACTGTTTTTTCAACATTACATAGCTACTTTGGCCTGGTTATCTCCTTGCCTTGCAGAAGAATCCATTCCAGACAAGGAAGCCTACATGGACAGCCCTGGGACATGATGGATGGGGCATGGGAGTTGAAGCTCAGTCAAGGTCACAACCTTTGGATCTTGCGCCAAGTTCATCGGTGACTGTTGAGCAACAGGAGAGGCTGAGGCTGGCCACCCGTTCTCATTTTCATGCATATGACTATGTGATTAGTTTAGGAAATGAGGGCAGAAGTATGATTCAACAATTTGTTTTATTATTTCTTTTCATAAGGAAAAACAAGGTTTTCCACCAGACGAGTGATTTACCTGACTCAAAAAGTAAAAATAGGTTCAAACATCTACATGTACCGGTACATGAACTTGAATTGAAGGGAAAACTTTTAACAACAGCCTGCAGTGAGTGTAACATGTTGTATCAGTCTCTAACATCTCAAGCTGAGTGATGGGTGACTGTCCCTCAAGAATTCTCTGCTCATGAATTACATAATTTTCTCTATCAAAACTTGAAAGAACACAAAGCAACAAAGCTGGAACCCTTCTTCGTTTGATTAGAAACAGGGTGATTAGTCACGCGCAGAGCACAGCAATGTTTATGTGTACAGTGGCGCAGACTGAACTGGGAATTGGGGGGACACAGACACGTCCTTTATGACAACAATTAGTCCTGGCTAGTTCGCAATCATTTTGCTTCATTGACGCCCTTTCCAATTATCGTAATTGGCAACTGAAGACATGGTTTCTCTCCATATGCGATCCACCAGCGATGAAATCGTGAGATAAATTCAGTACAGTGGCAGAGCCAGAACTGAGAATTGGGTGCACAAAACATCCGTTGAAAACAATTATTAGTCCTGACCTGTCCTCAGTCATTTTCATAATTAACAAAAGATTCACTCCGAGAGCACTCCACACTTAACAGGTGCTGCTTGTTCTCTCCGATTAAGTAAGACGGCAATCATTCATCTGGACGCGTATTTGCTGTATTTAAATCAACGTTATTCAAAATTGCATACCTGTCGACTCTCACGCAAGTAGCTTGAGCCGCACACTTTTTATAGCCTATTTAACTGCCGAGTGCCACTTTTTTTTATCAACCCACGCAATACCAAGAGTGAAAGGCGATAGTTCATTAGAATGCGGACCAGTTTAATCAAGGTGAAGCATTAATGAGTAAATTATTTTTCTATACTGAATTTAGCCCATGATTAGATCGCATATGGAGAGAAACCGTGTCTTCAGTTGCCAATTACGATAATTGGACAACGCGTCAATGAAGGAAAATGATTGAGAACTAGCCAGGACTAATTGTTGTCATAAAGGACATGTCTGCGTCCCCCCCCTCCACAATTCCCAGTTCTATCTGCGCCACTGTATGTGTAACGCGACCATGCATCCAAATTTTCTGCATGTGCCGGACTGCCGGTGTTCTGTCAAATTTTGCTACATATCAAAATATAGTCGGCCTGCTGATAAAAACTCGTATCTCCAAATTGATAAGAAACAAAAACTCGTAGGCTATGTCCACTATTGTTACATGCAAAATTAAACATTTTTTAATGACTCGGGATGCCCCGGTTTCGTTTTGACTCGACCCAACTCGTTCTGCATACCAAGCTAGCCGGCAGTCCAACGATCGATTCGCATTTCAATCTGAATTCCAGGCCTCCCAATGCCCACACATTGCACTACTTTCAGTGCACCCGATCAATACTGGATGCGAGGTTGAGTGTGTAAAGACGGTATATGGGATATCTGACTGACTCTGCGCGCAGTAAGGAAGTGAAAACATCGGTCTGAACAGCTGATTGTAGATGGCTTTTCAAGGTATTTTGGGGAGGTTTTAATGACGATTTCTTTTTTTTTATTTTTTAGATTCGCCAAAAAAATTTGCCAAATATTTTCCTTGGTAGCCAATCATTTTTTAATTTCGCTATTGACGAATTTGGCAAGCACCAGCGGAAGCCCTGACTAAGAAAACAACAGGAGTGCTCTGAAACGTGCAGATTTAAAGCTGCAATACCAGCATTGTTCTGTGCCACCCTAACCATTGTTCTGTGCCCGCCATGTTTTAATTTCATTTATTCCTAAAGGATTCCAATAATTTTGGCCCCAAAGTTTATAGTGAAAATATACTGCTACTACTAAAAAATATTTACATCGCTGCAAAAAAAGTATTTGCCCCCTTACCATTTTCGTCTATCTTTTTTTGTCGTATTTAAATGTTTCAGATCATCCAAATAATTTCAGTAAATGACAAACACAACATGAGTAAAAAAAAAATGCAGCTTCAAACAGTCTTTCAATTTACTGAACATCAACACTAATGCAAAACCTCGATCACCCATCTGAAAAAAAATTGCCCCCCTAAAACTATTAACTGGTTGTGTCACCCTTGGCAACAACAACTGCAATCAAACATTTGTGATTACTGGCAATGTGCATTTACATTACAGTGGAGTAATTCTGGCCCACTCTTCTTTGCAGAATTGTGTTAATTCAGCCACATTGGTGGGGTTTCATGCATGAAGTGCCTGTTTAAGGTCATGCCACAGCATCTCAATGACATTCATGTCAGGACAGTGATCAGCAACTCCAAAATCTTCATTTTTTTTCTTTTTATCCATTCAGAGGAGGACTTCTGAGTGTCATTAGGATCATTGTCCTGCTACATAACCTGACTAAAATTGAGCTTCATGTCACAAGCTGATGGCCGCACATTCTCATTTAAGATTTTGATGAGTGACATACTGCATGTAAATTCTAGCTGAGGGGAGAAAAAGACTGCACTCCTCACATTTCCGAGGTAATCCTGTCAATCCTGTTTCACAAACCAGATTGAGCACTGCAAACCTAGTTCCACATTGGAAACATTTGAAGCTTCTTTAGTGGCACAACACCATGGCCAATGTCATATGAGAAAATTTTCTTTTGTGGATAACTGATGAGTTATCCACAATCACCAGATCCAATCCTGTAATAAGCCTCAAAAAAAAAAAAAGAAGATACTATGTTCAGCAAAAAATATATCTGGGTTCGCATTGCAAAATGCAAGGATTTTTCAGTAAATTGCAAGGCAAATTTCACCAAGTACAGCTGTACTCGCGAATCGTCTTCATTGCATGGATGTATTATAAGAACTGGATACTGAATGAAAAATGGCCACTAATTCATTTTGATGGAAATTGCTCAGTGGCTAAGCCATGGATTTGACCAGTATTAAAGACACTGGAGAGCAAGATCCTTCACCAAGGAGTAATTTCTTGTATCAGTCACGTGGGAGCCCTGCCCCCTTAGAGAGACTTGCGGCAGGTCCTGAATAAATGTTGGACTTACTTTTAGGGCTGCGGTAATCAATTATTTTAGAAATTGAGTATTCTATCGAATATTCTGACGATTAATCGAGTAAGCTAATAAGTAATAGAGTGCGCTTGGTCAATTATTTTATTAAAGGAGCAGTATGTAAGAAATGTATGTTGATTAATCATGAAATGGCCCTGATATATCACCAGACATTAAGGAATAATGTTAATTTTAAATACTTATATCACTGACAAAAGTAGTCCAGCCAGAATATTCTCATTACAAAAGTGAAGTTGCAGCCCACCACTAATGTTGATGTTGTCATTTTGTGTTTTGGCCTGTTGCGCCGCCCTCCACCTATCTCGCAATCACTAAGTCAGTAGCATTTTGGCATCCAGGTTGCCAGTTACCACTGAGCTGCAGCTGCCAGCGTTTCGGAGCACAAATGTCTGACGTTACTAAACCTAAAACGCCTCGTTATCATTCCGAAATACGTTGTGACAAAGTCAGAAACAAAACAAGGATCTGTATAGGACATGCCTTTGAAAGATGGAGACGGCTGAAAGCGGAGAAGAATTTGAAGACCGACGCCGAAGTTGCTAATTTTCTCCTAGACAGGTAAGATTCAGCTAAGTTTGGCTAACTTAATTCTATTTAATTTAGGCACAGACATTTCAAATATTCTCTACAGTCGAATGACGTTATGTATGTTCGTTCATGGTACGTTAGTGTGTATGCAGGTGGGTCATCGAATTGACTAGGTTTGTTTGAGAAATAAAAACCGTGACTCGTCATTGCTAACATTAGCAATGCATTATTAGAGTCCGTTTCTCTGGCATTATGCTGAGACGCTGTGGAAACTGTTCCAACATTAGCACAGCCATTATGGCAATATGAAATGTAATTGAGACAGTACATTGGTCAAATGAGTCCTCATTCATTCTTTACGCATATTACAGTATGGACTTTAGTGGGCTATCCACAGAGAAGAGCGATGAGCAAGTTGACCAACATGACCATTGCTAAAGTTAGTTAGTCATTAGTCTCGGTCTTTTCACGTTTTTCTTCTCGAGCATTGCTTCAAAGATCTCAGTTCCTCAGCATTCAGCTTGCTTGCAATGTATTTTCCCCTCTGTGATCGGCTTGTGATGCTGTCAGTAAGACTTTGCCGGCAGCCATTTGATTTTATGGCTTTTGACGTTTCCAACAAGCCCTGAACCAGCTTTATCGCACAGACCTAGCCTGAGCTAAAGCCTTGCGTTCCCAGTGCGTCAAACCGAGTCCATGGGCCATTGGAATGTACTTAAATAGCGCGACAATATAAACGCTTAACTGGTTTGTTTGTGGTATTTTCGGTATAATTATTTGCTAAATATTCAACCGTAGTTTTCAAAGTCATTTTCTGACAAAAACGCGTGAATACTGAGGGTACAGCAGTACAACTGTTCAATTCTTTGCATCAACAGATGTAGTGTAGTGGTTAAGATGACAGACTACAATGCAGGCGATCAGGATTCGATTCCCGTCCAGTGTGTTTTTAGGTGGCAACGGTAGCATTTTCTCAAGTATAAATAATTGATGGGGTTTTTGTTCTTTTTACTTTTTTCCATTTTTAACCTTTCCATTATTTTCATAATCTTATTAATTTGCTTTTTTTTTAAAAAAAATAAATCTGCTCCAGTGGAGCCAAACTTCATTTTCTTTGTATTTATTGTCTTTGAATGGGATGGTATAGGCTATAGGACTGGCAGAAATAATAATTTAAAAAAATTTCTAAATTCTAAATATTAAAAACTGGTTGCATTTGGGTGGAATGTATGCCTGTACTGACACATAAGTGAAATTAGATGAGTTTTACAGTTTAATATCTGGGAAATCTGATTTGGCACACAAGGTACCTGAATTGCCAATTTGGAGAAGCCACCCAGACATTCCTCTCTAATTGTGTTCTGATTTACTTGATTGGAATAAACTTTGGCACAGATAATGGTGAGATTCTGTGCTGTAAATTTTTAGAGGTTTCAGCCTGCAACTAATTAAGTTTACAAGGGATCGAAGTAAAACTTTGTTTGGTGCAAAATGAGGTCTTTGATTTATACTGCGTTCCATCTTCATTTACTCTAACTCAGTGACATATATACTGATTTTCACACCATGGCAGAAATCCCAAATGGTTTTACCTTTATTATGATACCAAGATTATTCAAATGGACCAAATAGTTGCAGAGAATTACTCATTTCATTTTGAGCTTGCCATTTTTGAAAAAGAGCCTCGGGGTTTAAGGGGTTAACGATCTAAATGGATCAATCAACCGCTAAAAACAGCAATATGAAAAGGTTAATTTTTAATATGATACATCCCACTTCAAACAAAAGGAGTGTAATCACACTTAATTCTCTCTGGTAACCTGCAGTGCCTGACACGCTGAAAGAAAGAGGCAAGAGTGCATGCGACTAACCTAATCAAAACACGAATGAAGCCCATACTTGAACAAATTGACTGCAGGGTTTTATTTGCTGTAGCTTATTAATTTCTTGAACAAAACTTTGCTTACGTAAGGACACATAGCCACCAAACTGATTTACTTCTTTGGCCAGTCGTTAAATATTGCCTGAACTAACTCGCGGTCTTTAATAGCCTTAATGACGACTAGACCAAACTTTAATTGGTGAAACACAACTGCTAACATTTGTCACCTTGTTGTGTCTGTTCTAGTCTGTGAAATGAATGCATAGACTGGATGTTGTAGGTTTAAGTGCTGCAGCATTGGGAGGGTTTTCCCCACCACATAAACTTTAAGGCGCTGCGCCTTAAAGTTATCGTGGAGTGCCTAAGCCGAATGATCGTAAAAATGCAAAAAAACTGGATGCGTTCTGTGGGCTGACCAAAAAAAAAAAAAAAAGAGACATGGCATCAGCTCAAACGGAAAGGTAACCTAGCAACAAGAATAATCAGCTAATCAACAATCGGTGCTCAGACAAACGTTTGTGTGATTGGTTCGTACGTGACACCCTCATTGCCAGGCTATTCAAACCAAAGACTTCTATACATAGACAAATATACGTAAACGCCGCATGAATGGGGAAGAGGCGTGCCTACAGAGCGGCCATCTTAGTACAGGGTTAGTGGAAGCCTTAGTGCGCATGTGTCTATTGAGGTAAGAGATATCAAACACTTGTTACAAATCGTTATTCGCTGAATTTTCGACCGATTTCCAAGCAGTTTGATTTGTTAAAAACGTCATATATGTAGCTATTATCCAGGATACCATGATACATTAAGATGCTGGTTTTACAACCAAAATACAAATACTACACAGCAGTCGAGTGACAAAACTTGATTCTTCACCAAAGATGCCAGACTTTTGTGCAGCATATGGATGCTCAAATGAGCGAAATATCCATACCAGATCCCGTGGCATCACCTTTCCCAGGTAAGATTTAACGATATATTTTGGATTTATTCGTCTATTATGTTGAGACCTTCCGTAACTATTTGTCTAACAGCGAAATGCTATCGTAGCTAGGCTAGGCTAGCCCTAGACATGAAAGCTGAGACTGTATACCATATGAATCATAATTATAATGTATAGTTATTCAGATATTTCTCCACACCGCCCAATTTTATTACAATCCTTTCTTTTCTTCTAAGCGATTAAACATAGAGGATGTGATTGTACTTCAAAGCTGGTTGATAACTAAGGCTGCCAGGTCAGAGCCTAACGTTAGTATTAAGTTACAAGACTGTTGTTGACCCAGGCATTTTATTCCCGTAGGATACAAAGAACAGCTCTTACTATTCAGAATTTCACTATCATTTTTTAATAACTTTAAAAAGGTTCTGAATCTTCAATCATTTTTAAATAACACTAAAAATACTTGAAAAAGCTGCCGGATAGCTCACTCGGTAAAGCATCGCGTTGCGAAGCAGAAGTGACTATCACGTCGCGGGTTCGATCCCTGCCTCGTATCAACCGGCAGTGGTCGGCAGCTTTTTCAGAGTAGCGCACAACTGACTATTGCGCTACAGGGTTGCAAACTGGGAAGGGACTCCCGGGGAGGGAAATAGTTGCCTTGTTCATTGCTCAAGCGCCTCCTGTTGGCCAGACAGGTGCTCATCAGGAAGATTCTAAGCCTGCTCATGTCCGGGTATCCCCCGCCCTCGCTCTGAACTTGCGAAGATTCAACCAATGAGTGTATAAGAAGCGGTGGCTGACAGGCGCGTGCTTCGGAGGAGAGCCGCGAACTGTCTACACTCTCCTGAATTGGCAGCAAGGGGTCACATACGAGCAAGCCTTGTACATAGTTCACCAATTGGGCATTCCAGATTCGGGTGGGATTGGAGATGCCAAATTAAAAAAAAAAAAAACTTGAAAAATATGTCACAGTTCATAGATATTTCTCTTATTGCAACGTTATGACAGTAAGACAACAGCATACTGAATATGTTGTTGTCATACTGTCAAAGTTTGTCAAAAATGTTAAGCAAATTTTTTAATTATTTTGGTCAAGAATAACTACTTAAAATTGGTAATTGAGTATTTTTCTACTTAGCCTTTATCTGATTTGGGAAAATTTTTGGCTCTCTTTTTTGTTGTACTGCAGAGAATTTTTTTACATCCCTAGCTACTTTTTTGTCACATTTTAAGGTTTTCCAAAGATGGTGAATTAAGGAGACAGTGGGAACTTGCTGTGAGATGGGATGGTTTTGTTGCTGCTGAGAGGTCCTCACTCTGCAGTGAGCACTTCAAGCCGGACGACTTTGACAGGACAGGGCAGATTGTCGATGAACTACCAGAGTGGCAGCACAAGAAAGAAACTGTGCAAATAAGTTCTTTTTCAGGGGTTTTAGCTCCCATAGCCCCGATTCATGGTTAACCATTTCTTGTAAATATTGTAATTTTTTTTTTTTTTTTTTTTGGGGGTTGTTGTTTATGTACTTATTACTTATGAATATTTCCAGGTTCTGTTTCTTGACCCCTCTGGTAACCCAAAGCCCCATTCCTACTATCCAAGAAAAGGTGAAATTAGTTAGTCCCTTGTTACTGGGAAAGGTTGCACCTACAATTTAAACCGTGAGAAAAAAAATAGGACCAAGGGTCCTGTACCTTACCGGCAAGCAGTCTTACAGTGATGATACAAGTTTCATGTGAAGTTTGACATTTGAATTAATGAAAATCAATGTCAAGGTTGCTAAATAAAAGTTCATAAACATTTATAAGACCTTCTGTTATACAACCCCCAATTCCAAAATAGTTGGGACAAAGTGTACATTGTGAATAAAATCAAAACGCAATGACTTTCAAATCACACCAGCTAGTATTTTCTTCACAGTGGAACAGAGATAACATAGCAAATGTCGAAACTGAGAAACTTTACAATTTTATCCATAAAATGAGCTCATTTCAAATTTTATGGCTGCTACAGGTCTCAAAAAAGTTGGGACAGGGGCCTCTTTACCATGGTGTAGCATCCCCTCTTCTTTTTAACACAGAGTGGAGGTGTCTGGGCATTGAGGAGACAAGTTTCTTGAGTTTAGCTATTGGAATTTGATCCCACTCTTGTTCAATACAGGCTTCCAGCTGCCGGAGAGTTTTGGGTCTCCTTTGACGGACTTCTCAATCGGTGAAAGATCAGGACTGCAAGCAGGCCAGTTCAGCACACAGACTCTTCTACTACAAAGCCATGCTGTTGTAATAGCTGCAGTATATGGTTTTGCATTGTCCTGCTGAAAATACACAAGGCCTTCCCTGGAATAGATGTCGTCAGGAGGGGAGCATATGTTGCTCTAAAACCTTTATATGCCTTTCAACATTCATGGTGCTTTTTAAAACATGCAAGTGTCCCACACCATATGCACTAATGCATCTCCATACCATCAGAGATGCTGGCTTTTGAACTGAACGCTGATAACAGGAGGGGTGGTCTTTCTTCTCTTTAGCTCGGAGGACACGACGCCCATGATATCCAACAAGAATGTCAAATTTGGGCTCGTCTGACCACAGGACACTTTGCCACTTTGCTACAGTCCATTTTAAATGAGCCTTGGCCCACAGAACACGGTGGCGCTTCTGGATCATGCTCAACAATGGCTTCCTTTTTGCATGATAGAGTTTTAGGTGGTATCTGTGGATGGCACGGCAGACTGTGTTTACAGACAGTGGTTTCTTGAAGTATTCCTGGGCCCATTGAGTAATGTCAATGACAGAATCATGCCAGTGAGTGATGCAGTGGCATCCGAGGGCCCGAAAATCACGGGCATCCAGTAAAGGTCTTAGGCCTTGTCCCTTACGCACAGAGATTTTTCCAGTTTCTCTAAATCTTTTGATGATGTTATGCACTTTCGATGATGAGGCCTTCAAAGCCTTTGCAATTTGACGTTGAGGAACATTGTTTTTAAAGTATTCCACAATTGTATTCGCAAGCCTTCACAGGTTGGAGAGCCTCCGGCTATCTTCACTTCTGAGAGACTCAGCCTCTCTAAGACATCCCTTTTATAGCCAATCATGTTATACACCTGATGCCAGTTAACATTTAACAAACAAACAGCAATAAATAAACAAGTGCTACATTTAAATGCTCAAGAAGCAAAAACATTGAAGAGGTAACAAACAGATGGTATTTAATATATTCTGAGACAGATGTTGAACAATTACAAATTATTATTTAGAGTGTATTATCCTTGCTTGCGTGCGTTGTTCGCAGAATCTGGGGGACGTTGTCTAGTTTGCTAAGTTTAAATGACACTGACATGACATGTAACCATTAAAGACTGTAACCGAGGAAAGGTTTCATAGAAAAGCTAACCGAGGAAAAGTTTCATAGAATAGCTGTCTTTTGTGAGATTTTCTTTTCGTATAAGCAATATGCAAAATTGTCAGTGCATTCGTCTGTAGGAGGCCTAGTGCTTATCGCAGTACAGAAAAAAACATGTTTCTTAAAAAGCTGCAAACTAATTGTTCTCTTTAGTGTGCACATACTTTTTTGAGAATATTTTCATTTTATAATATCTGCACATCATACTTTTCCTGATGGAAAAATGACTTGAACTGCCCTCAGAAAGTTTCTACGAAGTGACAACAAAGGATCCAGGTTTTGGCCCACGGCATAACGTAGTTTTCTGGTGAACACGGTGATATGGAAGCTTTCAGTGTCCATGTAAAAAGTTAAGGTCGATGTCCACCTTTTGACACCACAGAAGCCGCTAAACTTGATATTATTATCGAAGTGACTATTCGCCTTTATTTAAGTGCGTCCAAGCACAAAAATTGATCGAAATTCGCGTTAGACACACTTGCAAGTGTGGCTAAGATGCACATTGCTCCATTGCCCACATTTATTTTAAGTGTGTCCAAAGCTAAATTTTTTTTCTTGGTCAAACTTATTTTAAACGGTACTTTTTCTAAAAACTGGAATGGTCATCAACTGGCACACTTATAAGTGCGGCCAAGAAAAAAATTCAGCATTGGCCACACGTATAAGTGCGAATAACATCGGCCTATTATTCAGTTGAGTGGGCCGAGTCCTATCAAATTAAGCTATCTGTCAAAGACGTATGTTGTGTTGCTACATGATATGAAAAGTAAATTTGAAAAAAAAAGCAAATTGGCGGAGTTAATGAGGTCCCCCCAAGGTCATCAAAATCACTTTGTGCAAGTTTTCTCATTTTCTCAGACGTAACAAATGCCACAGTCATGAACCAAAGTGTATATTGTTTAAGATGTTACGCATGTTCGTATAGAATTGCTATTTTGAAATTTTGCGTGATTAGTGAAAAAATTAATTATGTGTTTTAAGCCAGAATTGGGGTCCTTTCCTTCACTTTTGGTCCCATTTTCTCAGAAAATCAAAAACGGCGTTTACACGAACATGCATCACAATAATGTCGAAACAGACACGCTTTAAAAATACAGAAAATATGTTATTTGGAATGAGAAAACTTGCAGGAGAATTTCAAGGCAAATAGTGAAAATACACTGCCCTCCATAATTATTGGCACCCCTGGTTAAGATGTGTTCTTTAGCTTCTAATAAATTCAGTTTTTTTCTAAATAATATAGGACCACAATGAAAAAAAGAGGAAAATCCAACCTTTAATTCAAGTGCATTTATTCAGTGGGAAAAAAATCCCACATTAAGAAATAATTCTTTTACATCAAATCATGTGTGCCACAATTATTAGTACCCCTGATGTTAATACTTTGTACAACCCCCTTTTGCCAACAAAACAGCACCTAATCTTCTCCTATAATGTTTCACAAGATGGGAGAATACAGAAAGAGGGATCTTCGACCATTCCTCTTTGCACAATCTCTCTAAATCATCCAGCGACCTGGGTCCTCTCCTCTGCACTCTCCTCTTCAGCTCACTCCACAGGTTTTCAATGGGGTTGAGGTCTGGGGACTGAGATGGCCATGGGAGGAGTTTGATTCTGTGTCCGGTGAACCATTTCTGTGTAGATTTGGCCACATGTTTAGGGTCATTATCTTGCTGAAAGACTCAGTAACGACCCATCTTCAGCTTTCGGGCAGAGGCCACCAGATTTTGATTTAAAATGTCCCGGTATTTCAAAGCGTTCATGATGCCATGCACCCTAACAAGGTTCCCAGGGCCTCTGGAAGAGAAACAGGCCCACAGCATCACCGATCCTCCCCCATACTTCACAGTGGGCATGAGGTGCTTTTCTGCATACTCATCTTTTGTGTTCCGCCAGACCCACTTAGAGTGTTTGTTGCCAAAAAGCTCTATCTTGGTCTCATCTGACCGGCTAACACACGGTCCCAATTGAAGTTCCAGTACCGCTTAGCTTAACTCCAGACGCTTATGTTTATGTTTGTGAGTGAGAAAAGGTTTTTTCCAGCATGCCTCCCAAACAGCTTGTTGGCATGTAGATCGCGCCCGATGGTTGTTTTGGAGACTTTGTGACCCCAAGATGCTACCATTTGTTGCAATTCTTTAACAGTGAGCTTAGGAGAACTTTTTATTTCTCTTACCATCCTCCTCACTGTGCGTGGTGGCAAAATAACCTTGCATCCTCGTCCAGGCTTATTTACCACTGTTCCAGTTGTTTTAAACTTCTTAATGATTCCTCTGACAGTAGATATGGGCAGGTGCAGGCAAGTGGCTATTTTCTTGCAGCCATTGCCTGACTTGTGAAGGTTGACATACATCTGCCTTACTTGAAAGGTGTGTTCCTTTGTCTTTCCCATGTTGAAGAGTGGATAAGAGAAATGGCCTCAGTGTCACGTCATATTTATACCCCAGGGAAATAGGAAGTGATGAATTACTAATTAAATGTTCCTAGATACTCTGATCAACTTTGAAAACTACTGTAGAAATGACAGAAATACTTCAATTACATTTATTTCCTAGGAATTGTTAGGGGTGCCAATAATTGTGGAACAGGTGATTTTATGAAAAATAATTATTTCTTAGTCAGGATTTTTTTTTTCCCTAAAAATTCACTTGAGTTGAAGGTTACATTTTTCTACAATTTTCAGTGTGAGAGTATGCTTCTGCAAATAAAAATTGAATTTATTTTAAGGCTTTTAACACGTCTTAACCAGGGGTGCCAATAATTATGGAGGGCGCTGTATTTTTCGTACACTCCGTTCTGCCACAATCGGGAATCGGGTTTCTTTACGGCCTAATAAATTTACGTGCATGACTTGTTCATCGACCTGAGAAAATCATTGAGTTTTGCAAGCGAACCTGAGTAATCAAACAAAAAAAATGCCAGGATGGAAATGAAATATTTTTGAACAGTGTATAATGCAGGAAAATGACTTGTAGAGAAAACAGTTGGGCCATAGGTGGACTTCAACCATAAATTTAAATGAAGTTGTGTGTTTGTATTGAAATCTTATTATATTCACGTTATTTCATTCATTATTCTGATTGACAGTGATGCTATTATTACACTAATTTGAAGCAAGGCAGTGGCAAAATCCAACTGGGGTTATTAGAAAAACAGTGCCCTTTAAATTCCAGCGAACAGTGTCCCAAGTAACCACGTGCATAGAGGGTACAAGCCTGTTATGTGCTTTGTATGTTTTGTCTGACTTGCTTGCCTTCATCTGCCACCATCTTCATTTGTTGTGCCGCCTGTCAATCTTCATCATCCAAGTCCTGCCTCCACCAACCACAGCCTTCCCAGTTCCACTTCAACCAATCCAAAGCTTCCGTGTCATCCACCAGTCAACCAATCCAGATCCACCACATTGTTTAAAATCCTAAATTGTTTGCTATAGTTTCGATTTTGTTGTGTTAGTGCGGACTGCCCATATCTTAATTTTGTCTTTGTTATCCCTTATTCATTTGACTGTGTATTTTGTTTGCGTTGTGTTCACTTCCAGGGCTTGGGACAGGTAAGACTGGGGGCTCCTATACATATGCCTGTAGGATTTGTGATGTATAGACCCACTAGCCTTTAGGGGTGTTTGCCAACCACTGTATTTATAATGCTAGTTAGAGTAGATAGGCTTTTGTTTTGTGTCCTTGATACACTAGGTTAGATTGCTCTCTCTTAGCTAGTTTGTTTTTGCTGTTCTTTTGGCAACATCCAGCGTCCCTTGACCTTGGTTGTGAGAGTCTGCATTGTCTTGTTTGTTCCTGTTTTCTTTATTCTGTTTTGCACCACAGTAAACCTTTGTGCACTGAGTTGCTGCTTTGTCCCCTCATATTATTATTTGTACTTAATCACTACATCTTAAACATCTCCCAGTTCTTACCTATTTTAAACATCCAGTTACCTACTCCCTGCACCCCTAGGCCTGTGGGGGTAGTAACAAAGCCCATGTGCGTCAAAAGGTAAACAAAAGCATGTGCTCGATTCTTATTGGCTGTAAGCAAATGAGATAAAGTTGGTATTAAGAAGTCTGGTGAGAAAAAAATTTCGCTGCCCGCCAACTAGCTGCATATGTAACCTACGTGTATCACGAAACGTCATGTTAGTTTCAACGGTGTCGCGTTCGATTTTAGATAATAGCTTGTAGTTTTGCGGTAAACTCTAGACATCTTTTGGGGATTTAGTGAACATATTATACCCATTAGGCAAAACAGTGTATTTTTCCAAACCTTTCAAAAACCGGTAGTTAATTCCATAACTTTTCCAGACTGGAAAACAGGTTTTTCAAATTTCATAACTTTTCCAGGAATTTCATGACCACGGGAACCCTGGTTAAAACAAGCCCTCGGAGGCACGAATGGGGCTAGTGGGGTCCGTGCTCGTGAGAACAGGGAAAACGTGCTGGTCAGTAAAGTGGGGCTGAGCCCAAGCTAAACGAATCTTGCGTCTGGAAAGTGAAAGTATTTACTAGGCGAACACCGATGTAAACTGGGTTTGCTAAAAGGCCCACTCTGAGCGAGGGGCATCAGGGCTCACAAAATTCTAAAATGAACTGTAGCCCATCGGGCAAGCGCAAGCGAATTCCTGGTTTACTGAAAAGTTTTATCCTTGCCTGAGATCTCGCCAAATTCGGCCTTAATGCCTCATTTCCACTATGTGGTACCGGCTCTACTCTGCTCAACTCGCCTTGGCGCCGGGTACTTTTCTGGGGGATCGTTTTCCATTAGAGGATAGTACAGCCTCAGTATAGCCGGTCATCATAGCGACGCAGCACAAAACTATTTAAAATATCTGTATGCCCCTTTTTGGATGCGGTTGATTCTTTACCACTCAGACAAACGTGCCATGCCATCGCGGTGATTTTTTGAGGTGGTGTTTTCATACATTACGTTAATGGTAATCATCATGCATTTCTGCGCTGTGAGCTTCACCAACCACGTAACCAACATATCCGTTACCGTTTAAAAAGGTTTTACAACTTTTGCTGTTCATTACGAACAGAGAAAAAAATCATCAGAGCTGTTGTAATTAGTTGAAAGTGGTTGTGTTCTTCTTGAAAAATCATTTACAACCTTCTGGCTTTCCATTTTGTTTCTGTTTTGGGATGGCATTTAAAATAAATTTTTAATTCGGTCATTGGAGACACTGACATACATTACAGTCTTTTGACTCTAGATGAAGGAAGAAAAAAACAATTATGGATGCTTCATAATCCCTTTTGACAGAGAATAAGCAGCACGATAAGCGGCACATATACAGCTCAAAAAACAAAATCAGATATATTTTAGCGCCCGGATTGTGGCGATTTAGTTGATATATTTATGAAAGCTACGTTTAACTCTTAATGAATGAATGAGCACCAGGCACGCAATCGGGGGTGCACAGTGAGTGGTTTAAACCAGCACCATTAAGTCTTCGGACTCATGTCATGAAGTGAAATGACAACAAAGCATTTCTTATGGGTTGTCTTTTTTTGCTAGATATTTTGACATGGTGCGCGTTCTCTAACGAACATGAACAACTTCCGTACAATACTTACTAAGCTTCATGTAATAGTTTCTCCCATGTTCCAGGCTATTTTGCTGATAGGTAAGCATGGTACAACCAAGAATGTGATTATCAATAGCCTATTGTTTGCAATAAATGTATACTTCTACTTAAGGGCTCGTGTGTTTAATAGTATAATTTTGTTTTTTTATATATTCCTTGTCAACTGGTGAAAATATGTAGAAATTTTGGCCTTAAAACTGGGGCAACCTGAAATACTGATGGGCAACATAGCTTTTGGCCTAAGTTGCCCCCTGGGCAACCTGGCTTGAAAAAGTATTTCGAACCCTGATTGATCATGAAACATGCGGGAAAGGAGTACAACAATGACAAAATGATCTGTCCGAAGCATGGATATGATCTTGGAATACACTGCCGTTCTAAAAAAATGTTTGTTGCCATCCTGATCATCCTGCAGAAAGGAAATGCAAGTTGACTCATTCTGGAACCTTGTAATTTTGCAATAATATGAATATTCCAGTTGGGTCATCAGTTTATGACCTATGTAGAAAAGAGAAGCGGGGATCAAGTGATCCAGGAAGTAGTCAGAAAGTTCATCCCCAAATGCTTGATCATCAACCACAGCCTAAGAGGATCAGAACAAGAATGCCACAGCCAGAAAACGAGTATGACTCCGGTGACATTCCATTGGCACTGTGGCAAACCGGGGCGTGGCCACGCCCCTTAACCATGTAAGCATGCCCGCAAAAGCAGATTCTCCTCCCCCCCGCTCTCACCACAGAGCGGAACTTCAGCACCCTGAACAGTGGCAGGAGAGCCAACATCCGTTCAGCACTCCTTAGACTCGCATGTCGCTGGACAGTTCCCACCAGCTGCGAGTCCTGAGGCTAGGCGGGCCTGGGGAATGAGGACACCAGGTGACACAGCTGCATCCCATGATAATCAGAGCAGACTACAGATTGAAAGGGAGCACCGGGCAGTTGTGAGGAGGCCGGCAAGGAGTGCAGATGTAAAGCTTGTGTTTTACCATTTTTATGCTTTCTCTCCCCTAAGATTCCGACGGTGGGGAGACTGGGGGTTTGGACAGGGCCCTGCCAAGCCTGAACGCTACCAAATCGCCACAAGAAAACCCCAGCAAAGCAGTCGTCCAGCCGGCGTCAGAAGTCCCAAATAAAAGACTTTGCCGGAAATTCTGAAAAACTATTTTCCTTGCATTGGTTTAATGCAAGTGCCATCATCGCGCCCTTTTGTTGTACGTAAATAAAAGCACCGCCAAGTGGACCGGTTTAACCCAGCCTCCCACCTAGTCTGCACCGTTTTTTCGATGTCTCGCTACAGCATCCTTGGGTAAGTTTGACAAAGATGATGCGGGGTGTGACAATGCCAACAGTTCTGAAATAGATTCGTCATACTGCTTTGAATCAAGTCATTCTCTAAATGACATATTATCAACAGTTTTACTAGGTCTCACTTGTAAATGAGATTGTAATCTCAATGTGACTTTCTTGTTAAATAAAAACTATGAACAGTGAACTCCAGTATTTCACAAGTTAATTCCCAGGGTAACCTTCCGTTGGAAAGTATAGGGAAGCGACACAAGAAAAACATCATCAAAAAATACAGGAAGTGTGTTGAAGAGTTCAAAGACTTTGCATCAAACTGTCTGGCTCTTGGACAAGGTGATACTCTGCAACGCCTGGCCATGGAGGACTCATCATCTAGTGATGAAGAGATTGACAAAAACTTGGCTAATCTGCTGAAAGCGAATGAAATGGCACCAACTCCTCCCACTCGTGCCATCATTTTGGCCTCTGTGTTTTTTGACGAAGACCGAAGTTTAGGATAACGGAAACTCCAGTCTATTTTTGGCTGTTCACGGCGTATGGTTGATAAGGCTAGGTCCTGCAAGTCCAAACTAGACATTGGGGAGAACATTTATCAGACAAAATTGTGCATGAAAATGGATCCACTGAAGGTCGAACACTTCTTAGATTGGCTGATCACCTCAGGGATGCTTCAAGATGTAGCATGTGGGACATTTTGTTGAAACTAGAGAGTGACCTGAAGATAACAATACCAAAATTTGTGAAAGTTGCGGTCAAAGAAGACATTGTAAAGACCTATTTTCTCCAGCGTGATGCTGAAGGATTTGTTAAGCCCTTATCCAGGTCGACCCGATTCAATGTGCTTGACAAGTGTAAAGCCAATCAAAGAAAATGCCCTTTCTGGCCTCCATCATTATTGACAATTTAATTGAAAGTGCACCTGTTGCTACCCTAGCACAGGGGGTTACTACAACAGCAATTAATTTCATTTGCAAGTTTAATTGTGTTATGAGCCTAAAACAGGTTCCTGTATCTTGACATAGTGAATAGTTATCTATATTTTTTGTTGAACAAGGTGTGCAACCATACATAATACATTTGTGTACATTATACATTACAGATGTACAGGTGACATAGAGAAACATGGTGTAGAAAAGGATTAATTACAGCTTAGATACAGGAGGTCCCATGATTTTCTTGTTTGTTAATTTGAGTCAACATGTGGATACATCTTTCCACACTCTTGGATATTCTTTATCCCGATGCAGATTTGGTGGGCATGGCCCCAAAGCTAAGGGACCATGCCCATCTGCCAAACTATTTGGCCCCTTAGCTCCAGTCTATATTGAGGCCTCTTCATTTTTGATCGCAAAATGTCACGTGGATATAGCAAAGACGTTTTATGGAAACTTGATGCAGATTCGTGTTTTAGTTTGATATGTGTTGCCTAAATAGACTGTGCGCAGCAAATGTAGGGGGAGCTGCTGCACATCTGCATCCAGGTCCCACAAAAATAATTAGTTCAAGTTGTAGAGCACCCATATGCTCTATCATGCAGTACATCGGACCTTGTTGCAGATTTGAGATAAATGGATTTAAAGTTGTTTGCACTCACAAGTGTCTTACAGTTTGGGTGTGGCCCGCTCAGCAGGTGACGGGTTAATCTGAACAAACTCTATGGAATTTCCTTATTTGACCACTAGCATTCACACCCTGAAAAAAATTCACTAATTCTGAGATGGTGTTTTTCCACCTGTGGGCCCACCTCAGAAAAATTCACTCTTCAATGCATCTTACTGCGTTATTAAGTCGCTTGAAATGTAGCGGACAAGTTCATCTCACATCGGTTGAGTTCACTTTTTCAAAATTCTTTTAGTAAGTAATTTCATCAGCTGTTAGAGCCAAAAATGGTCACTTCACTAGCCTTGCGAGCCAGGACCATGATATGAAGTATGATGGTCCTGCGCAGGGCTATTGTAATGCAAGCAGAGTGTGGTGTTTGGCATTGTCTTGCTGAAATAAGGGCATTCCTGAAAAAGATATCGGGATAGCAGTATATACTCCCCAAAATCTGTATATACTGTTCAGCATTCATAATATCTTCACTGATGTTCAAGTTACCCATGTCGTGTGCATTAATGCACCCCCATACCATCATGGATGCTGGCTTGTGAACGGTATGATTTCCAACAAGAATTTCACATTTTGGCTGATCAGACATCAGGACAGTTTTCCAATTCATCCCTGTCCATCTCAAATGACTTTGGGCCAAGAGGAAGTGACAGCATTTCTAGATCTTGTTTATAAATGGTTTTATCTTTACATGGTCAAGTTTTAACATGCATTTGTGGATGCAGTGACGAACTGTGTTTGCTGACAATTGTTTTCGGAGGTGTTCCTGGGCCCATGTAGTGATTTCCACTACCAAATCCTAGTCTATTTTAATGGACTGCCGCCTGAGGGACTGAAGATCATGACCATTATGAACAGTACATGGAGAAATCCCCAAATTCTTTGCAATTTTACATTACGAAACTATCCATAAATTGTTATTTTCAGTTGTTCAGAGCGGTGAAGCCCTCACCATTTTTACTTCTGAAAGACTCAACCACTCTGGGATGCTCTTTTATGCCCATACATGTTCCTGACCTGTTGCCAATTAACCTAATTGGCTGTTACATGTGTCACTAGGTGTATTTTTTCAGCATCATACAACTTTTCCAGTCTTTTGTTGCCCCCATCCCAACTTTTCTGAAATGTGTTGATTGCATTAAATTCACAACGAGCAGATATTTTGCAAAAAACAAAATTTCTCAGATATCCCTTACCTTCTCCCTGTTCATGAATCCCCAGATTCCAGCAGCCACCTCGCAGGCAAACAGGATGACCAAACAGACGAAAAACTAGGCATGGACAGAAAAACAATTTGAAAAGCTGGATTAATATCACACGAGTAATATGCAACTTTTAATGTTTTCAGTGAAATCACAAAATTAGCAGGATGATTCCATAGTAAACAGGACATAATGCAAAAAATTCAAGCAAGCGCTGCATTTTTCTTCATTCTAAAGCGATTATCTCAGAATTTGATATTTTGAAGTACATTTTATAATATCTTGAGGCAGGGCTTTATTGTGCGACATATCCATCCATCAGCCGTAACATTATGACCACAGAGGCCGTTACCGGCCATTTTTTTTGCCGTTTTCACCCAAAATAAATCAAATGAACAAAATTAGCTATTTTGTTGTTTGAAGTACTAGGAAAGACCTACACAAAGCCATTTAAATTGCAACTCTATCTTACTCAGTTTTGGAGCTATGATACAAAACACAACAATTTTGTAACTCCGTTACCGCTTGACCTTGCCCATCTCCATAAGTTTTTTAATTTCAGCATAAGTGAAATTAATATTCCTCTTCTTTGGGGTGGCACTATACAAGGCAAGTTAACTTGTTAGCTAGGAGGATGATGATTGCTGCAAACTGTTTCCCTTACATTTGTTTTATATTCCTTAAATTGCTTTTATTATACTTTGTGTACATATTATTAATTGAAAACCTAAACACACATCTCAAATGGCATATAGTAGTTGGCCTGTTTTAAAAGAAATTCATGCTTTTTTGGTGAGAACCCCACCCCCCCACCCCTTACCCTCCTCATGCTGCTTTGCTCCGCTGACTCTCGTCAAGAGACCCTTTTCACATTAGTAGGTGACCCCATTTTTTGGGCCTTAGGGGCTTCTCCCCCTTTTCCATCTGATTCTGGAAAGAACAATGGGTCATGCCATAGCATCTCAATCAGATTCAACTCGGGCCTTTGACTAGGCCTTTCAAAAACCTTAATTTTGTTTCTTCAGAGCCATTCAGAGATGGACGTGCTTGTGTGCTTCAGATCATTGTCCTGTTGCATAACCCAACAGCACTCGAGCTTTAGGTCACAAACTGATCGCCCAATATTCTCCTTTTGGATTTTCTGGTTGACAGCAAAATTCATGGTTCCATCAATTATTGAAAGTCCCCCAGGTACTGAAGCAGCAAAGTAGCACAGGACCAATAACACTACCATCACCATGTTTGACTTCTGGTTTGATGCTCTTTATGTGTCATGCTGCGATACCTAATGTGACCCACGTCTTCTGAAAAGTTCCACTTTTAACTCATCCGTCCACAGAATATCATCTCAGAAGTCTTGGGGGTCATCATGATGTTTTTTGGCAAATGTGAAGCAAACCATTGTATTGTTTTTTTTTTTTTTTTTTTTTGTCTGCAGTTATGTTTGCCAGGCTGCTGTCCTGGATGCCATTTTTGCCTGGTCTTCGTCTTATTTGGAATTGTTAACGCTGACCCTGACCGAAGCAAGTGAGGCCTCCCATTCTTTAGTTGTCAGTCTGGGTTTTTTTGTGCCCTGGATGAGTTGTTAATGCTCTCTTGAAGGAATTTTGGTAGGCCAGCCACTCCTGGAAAGGTTTACCACAGTTCCAAGTTTTCTGCATTTGTGGAGAATGGCTCTCAACTTTTTTTTGCAAGAGTCCCATAGCCTTAGAAGTGGTCTTGTTACCCTTTCCAGACTGAAAGATAACAGCTACTTTCTTTCTCATCCATTCTTGAAACAGCATCATGTGCTGCTTTCTGCCAACTTCCTATTACCAGACAGATTTAAGTGATTTTAGATTCAGCATGGCTGGCAGTAATCATGCCTGGGTGTGTCTGGTGAAATTGTTTCAAAATATGAATTTAATTTTTTTAATTGGCTAATCTAGTAACTAAAGAAGTAATTGCTTTCTCACATGGGCCACATAGGGTTGGATAGCTTTTCCTTCAATAAATGAAATCATCATTTATAAACTGCATTTTGTGTTTACTTGGGTTATCTTTGTCCAATATTAAAATTAGTTTGATGATCTGAAACATTTTAAGTGAGACAAGTATGCAAAAATAGACCAAATCGGGAAGGAGGCAAATTCTTTTTCATAGCACTGTATGCACAACGAATAAGTTATGATCAGTGGCAGCTGCTGAACAGAAAACAGAGGGAGCAGAACACATCCACGGATAATGATTGACCCGTTTTCACTCATTGTTCTTGATTTGCTTGTTTTTTTACAACAAGAATAATCAATTGATAGTCAAACAATCAGCTTCCTTTATAATGAAATGTTAGAGGTGTAGTTCAAACACTTGTTTTAGGTCATCATATCATTGGCCATGCCCAATAGTTATCATTTCCATCATTTTTATCCAATTTGGTGCCCCAGGTATTTTTTTAATTTGAATTCAAAAATCGCGGGCCGCACCCAAAGATGAAAATGAAATTCTTTGGCAATCTTTGGGCGATGATGCAAACTCAGGAACACGCTGGCTGGTGCGCGGTAAGCAATAGGCATACTTCAGCTGTTCAAGCGAGCAACAAACCCTAATTTTACTCAGCGAGTTTCACAACTTCCACATGGCACGACCAAGAGTATAAGATTCTATTTATCACATAACACATACGCGTAATTTCATAGAAAACAAATTTATTTTCCGTTAGCACCGTGATAATTCCCATTACGATAGCACTGAGCTAACGCCATTACTCTTGTATTCCGTAAGTCACTGAGTCAAAGACACTCGTGGTTGAACTAGCCATGGTTTTACATTCACAGTCAACTGAGTAGCTAGCTAGCTAATAAACTAATGTTACATAATGGGTATGGAAAGGTACTCCGTGCTCGCTGGATAGCTAGCTCAGTAAGGACTTAGTTGTGAGAGTGGTACTTAGCTGGCTCGCTACAGCGCTAAGCCATACAGAATTAACCAAAGTTACACTCGGTTTTCAGTTTGGCTAAGAATTAAGAGCGAAACGTAAAGCAGAGCAATTTTTCCCCTACAATCCCAGACAGTGAAATTTCTGCAAAAGTGAGATTACCCTAGAATATCAAAAATATGTCATGAGCTGGGCTACGGGAAAAGTACCAAAGTTGTGTAATAAAATATCATTTGTAATGTGTTTTATAAATCGAAATGCATCATTCCTATTAATTAATTTAAAATTGTAGTCTAGCCTTTCTTCAGTCAAGACAGGCCATGTTACAACCAATAACGTAAAAACAACGCATAATGTCAAAACGACGCATTATGTCAAAATGTTTGACATTATGCGTGTTCCAAAGCAACTTATAATGTCAAACACAACAGATCACATCAAACTTTTTCCAACCGATCACGCCAAATTTTTAGACGCATAATGTCACAGCAGATTTCTAACCAATAATGTCAACATGCCTAATGGCTAGATTCGAGTCTCTATCAGCCTATACGTACAGGCCATCCAGAACATGAGAACACTCATCCACTCTCGCGGCCTGTACCTGACAGAGGAGTCCATGCAACAGTGTATGTAGTACCCGGGATGCTGAATGACCCAATCGGCATGTTTAAAATGGCTAAAGCATGAAAGCTAGGCTGACTGCGCACTGCTGCCCAACTACCACCCAGACCATGGCCCATGTGTCTTGGGGTGGTGCTGCTGTGGTTATACTTTTGTGGTAGTCTGGCTTGAATAAAACTGGATATTCGGCTTACGAGTTCAGATTATCAGTGCGGTGGGGATCACAATCATCATCATGATCATCATCATCAATATCAAAAAGTTAATCAGCAGCAGCAGACTCATCGTTCAACTCAGGGGGGTCAGGCTCGAATTAATACGGCCTGATGGGGCCAGCATTTAGTTCCTCTCATTCCCCATACTCCACAGATTCGTTGTCGGAATCAAAATACAGACTGGCATCAGTACCATGCGAGATTGAGAGGTTTGAATCAGACTCGGATTCAGATATTTCACTGCGAGCCGCTATGTCCTCAGAACGGAGTGCTTTTTGTTTATCCTGAGTTTGCGTCACTGCCAATTTTGACGCTAATGATTTGCGTTTTCAGAAAATGCGGGAAAATGTTTATTTAAAGGCCACTTATAACCTAATGGGGCAACTGTTATTATTTTTGGCTGCACAAATCTGGTTCCTACAGGCAGCTGTTTATCTAGTAACAAGAAAAATCTGAATGAATGTCAGCTTCCAACTAGACCTTTAATGCAAAAAAAATGCTTCTTCCCTGAATTCGGGAATTTAAAAAAGCCTCGGTCACCCCATTTCAATTTCTGAAAAATGAAGACATGAAAAGCAGGTGGATTACTTTTGTGAAGAGCCATGTTGAAAGAATATTGAGGATCACCACCAACACTCCTCTCAATGGCGTACATTTTACACCGAGTACTTTCACAAATTTTCATCAGAGACAGCTGAAATCTTTGGGTAATCTGCTGTTATTGGTAAATGTAGCTGAACTGACCATCTCCCCACCCGGCCTTAATCCTTCCCTACCACCAACCATCTGGCATCCTCTTTGGCAGTAACGTTAGCTACAGTTCCCACCAAAGAGTTGACCGGTAAGTTACCTTGTGTGCATATATTTCAATGATAGTAGCTAGCTAGCTAAGTCAGTCGTCCACCGTAACTGCACTTAATTGTGTATGATGTGCCACCCTTAAATTGACTTTAAATTGTTAAGCTGCATAAACATAGCCGCACTGACAGCCTCGGCCCATTGCTGCGGTACTTCAACTTAAAAAATAGAGACAAGCAAGCTAGTAAACAGGGGTCCTGCTGGGTTTTTTTTGGATAAAAAAATGCAGTAAAATGTTTACAATTCTTAACCTACTTCAATAAACCTTTGTTATGCTCAACTGGTGTATGGTATCAGTGGAGCAGAAATAAAGTTTTCTCTCCAGTTAATTACAGTGTAGAATGTGGAAAGTTACTGAGGCTAATATAGCTTGAAAAATATCCATATGTCTATATTTGATGAAATTATTGTTCATCAGAACAAATGAGAAGAATAAAAGTGGCAACATACTTTAGCAGAATTGAACTTCGACTTTCTCTGCCTCTACACAGAAGCTCCGCAGATGGACCTTCAGTTAACAGCCAGGGTTTTAACTGGCCAAATCCCCCAACACCCCAGTCAGCTACCACCACAAACAGAATAATTACGTGAGAAACACTGTACCAACAGATACAAATATCTGGTAACAAGACTAAACATGATAGCCTGATGTTAATTTGGCTTACTTGTTAGTAAGTACAGCTTATTTCCGTAATTGGAAGAATAACATGATTGCGTTGCAGGCTTGAAGTTGATTGAAGTCGGGTAGGTCAGTATTCCCTTGCTTTGACCAGGATTACCGCTCCGGTGGCTCAAATATGTAGCGGCTGTATGTTAGCATTAACATAAATTGTTAGATGAAGCACCATTTCTCTGGCTGTGGTGTACTTGAGACAGAGCTGAGGCAGGCTACTCCTTATGATTGGGCAAGGTTTCGGCAGCTTAGCGGACACAGACACAGCGTTTTAGAGCTGAGAGTGAGGCTTACTTTTTCACAATTTTTATGTAATTTCTTACCAATTTTTGTAATCATTAAAATTTGGCTAGGTGGCGAATAACACATTTCTGTGTGGTGTGCTGAAGTCAGAAAAAATACAGTTTTTTTGCTTCATCCAGACTTCAAAGGCATGTTTTACGCCCTACCTACTTTCTGTCCATCGGCTGCCACAGGTTATGATCTATGGATTGGTTTGCTTAATTTGTACATCATCAATTAATTTTCTCTGCTTTGTAAAGTAGTTCTCATACAGCAGACTCACTGTTCCAAGGAGGCACTGTGACTCCTGTATGGCCCCATAGCAGCCCAAGAACCCAACAAACATCATTATTGCACCCACAGCAATCAGTATGTAGATACCTGCGGGGAGACAAGAAAGAACAGGTGATATAGACCTACATGCACTTTTTTATGTTAGACATTCAAGCATATTTTTCTACCCAGAGCCACTGCAAAGGAGGATTATAAGGCGTTCGACCAAGACAATGTGGAAAATAAGACCAGGAAAGGCCTGGTTCAGCCAGACCCTGATGTGGGTTAGCTAAAGCAGTAGCACAAAATTAACATGCAAATTATTGACTATGAGAGTCCTGTTAATTACTGCTTGATTCATCAGCCTTGAGTGTGACATAACCACATACCTCTTAGGCACTGAACCTCTGGCTCAAAAATTACATGCCAAAATTAAAGGCTGTATCAGCGACATCACGTCACTATTGTTGACCGTTGAAACACAACAGAGCCGCTCGCCCCTCCCCTTCAGAAGCTTGGAACATGAACGCGCTTTTCTTAACGTGAAACTTCGCATCTTTGCGTTGACTTTGAAAGTGATCTGTCGCGCAAAAAATTCGTTTTGTGTCCAGTGCGAAAGCAGCTTAAGAATGGCTCACTCAGCTGGGTAAATGGCTGTGTACAGCTCGTTGTGATAAACGCCTGGTAGTAGCAACAACGATGACCATTGCCAGACGATAAATTTACACCATTAGTGCTAGCTACAAAAAGGTACCTGACAAGTATCTTAGCTCGGCATTACAAAATGAGTATTAACAACGTCACACAGATCACCACTCTTAGCTAAACTTATCACGCGGTTATACATTCATCGACGAATTTCAACTCTGAGTACTAACCAGAGAAAAAAATTTTATTACACGAACACAAACTCTGGTTTGATCAGACAGAATTAGCAAACTCACTAGCTTGCCAACCCAGAGTTAGCAACGCTCCAAAGAGGAAATATTCAATCTCTCTACTGTTTGATTCATTCTGACCAGCATGATCTATGCAAGATAGCCTTGTAAAAACAATTCATGAGCTTCCCTCAATTTTGCTTGGGATGACAATTTACAATTCACATCCAACCGAGTTAGCACTAGCTCTTCTCACCTCAAGTAGAAACAAGGCGACCTGGGCATCAGAATTAAAACCAGTCAACTCCTGGAATTCTCTCCAACGTTTGTATGCTTTCCGTATGTTTATTCGGGACTTCGAATAGCTGCCATCGCGTTCCTTTTTCCTCGACATGCATTCGTTTGAGCGTCTCTTTTTCGGTTTAGATTCCACCATGCTTGACTCTGCCGCCTCGGTAGTGCCACTGTCAGTTTGTTTCGTTGCTCAGCCCCGCCCACTTGTCGTGCATGAGCTTGGAACTGGTGCAGAAGACCCACCCTTACCCTCCGCTTCGTTGGAACAGTTTTGTTGATGTTTGGGGGAGCGGGTAGGTCCCCACGAGTTTGTGTATCTTTCTCAGTGCCTACCTGCCTGTAGGTGGCCTACAGAGACCGGAGTTTTTCACCGCCCACTCATGAGAGCAGCTGCTAACAGTTCGTGAGGAAAAATCTCCTGTACGTGACAAATTATGTTTTGGCTCAGAATCGCTGATACAACCTTTAAATGAGTATGTCTGTCTATTTGAATAATCTACTACTCTGTCTATGTGAATAATCTTGGTATCATAATAAAGGCAACACCTTGGGGATTTTTCTTGGTAAAAATCAGTATGTATGTCACTGAGTCATACTAAATGAAGATGGAACACAGCATAAATTAAAGAACTCGTTTCCACCCAAGAAAATTTTACTTTTATCCCTTTTGAAATTATTTAGTTGCAGACTGAAACCTGTAAAAAAAAAATTACAGCACAGAATCTCACCATTATCTGTGCCAAAGTTTATTCTAATCAAGAACATCAGAGCAAAATTAGAGAGGTTTTACAGTAATTAAGGAATGTCCAGGTGGCATCACCAAATTAGTCATTTGGGCACATTTTGGACGTTGTGTGCCATATGAGGTTTCTCAGCTACCAAACTGTAAAACTCATTTAATTTCACTTTTATGTGACTACATCTATACATTCCATCTAATTACAACCATTTTTTTATTTTTTACATTTTTTATTGCAACCAGTCCTGTATACATTTCCCTTTCAAAGAAAATACATACAAAGGAAATGAAGTTTGACGCCACTGGAGTAGATTTATTTTAAATAAAACAAGCAAATAAACAAAACTATAAATACAAAGATAAGGTCAAAAATGGTAAAAAGTAAAAACAACAGACATTCCAGCAATTATTTACACAAGACTTATGCTTCCACTGCTCAAAAAATCAGTGCAACTTCAGGAGGGATTAAACCCGTGTCACCCAGGCCAGCGCATGGCGCCTTCGCCACTAAGCTACCTGGTTAGACAAGCTGCCCGTACTTACATTGCAATTCTAAACAGTGAGTCAGCATAACACGTCATGTACCCCAGTTTTGCGCTTGTATAGCAGCGCTCTCATTAGTACTTGTGCATAATGGCGCAAAGATTCTCAGTTAGATGCAACTTTGAAAACTTTTGAATATTTCGCAGACAATTATAGCGATATTATCAACAAGCACCCGATTTTGCAACTGCATCGCTGCAGTCATCCCTGAGCACTTTGAGTACCTGTGCGTACTGGGGCATGAACACCTAATGAGATGCACCGGGAACGCAAGGCTTTCCCGGTTTGTGCCATTTTGGTGGATGAGAGCTCGTTGGAAGCAACAGAGCCCAGAGAAACAAATGACCACCCCCAAAACAATATTTACTGCATCAAAAGCCAATCACAGAGAAGAAAATACATGCATGCAAGGGGACTGATCAGGGCCTGACCAAATTGGAAATGGTGCCATGAAAAAAAAACATGCATGGAGACTGTCAGATGTAGTTTCAATATAACACGGACACAGTGAACTAACAATAGCCAGCACAGCTTTACCCTCAAAATATTGAAGACAAGAAAAAAATTTTTGCTCAGCACTGTAGAATGTAAAGTGTATGTCTGCTGCTCTTTGTGTGGTGTCGGTTTAAAATGACAAGGCTTATATCCTTGGATTCTGTGGACTTTCCTCATTCATTTGATGTATCCTTTGTATGCCTGGCACAAACTCAGCAGAAACGCTGGCGAATGAGCGCTTATATTATTTTACCCTATTTTTTGCTACATGCTTATTTACTTGCTTGTTCAGTGGATATGCCGCATGATGATGTTGCTATTAGGAAACAGGCCTTATTTATAATGTTTATTGATTGCCCCCAGCACGAGGCATTTGGGCTTAAGAGGTTTATGAATAACCAGCCGATTATTGCCAAATTCATCAGCCTTCAGTGTGACATGACCACATGGACGTTTAATGCACAACCAACAGCCCATAGCAATGAATGGCACAAACACATAACTGTTGCACTCAGTCACTGAGTCCAAGACCACATGCCTTGCATCAAGCAGGACAGCAGACCAATTTTTCCCTGTAGTGGCACTGCCACCACTCAATCAATTGCAGTGCAATTAAAACATTTACTGGACACAATAGGGCTCGGGCACGCGGAATTTCAGTTTCACTAATAATATGGCTGCTACTGCGCTAAGAAACACTCAACATGCTATTGTAATGCATGTGCATGTAGGTCTCTATGAACACTTTAATGACACTGTAAAATGATAGAGAAATTTTTTTTCTTTTATCTCTGAGCATAAAACTTCTCGGTAACTGACTTTCAAAGAGTGAACATAATTTCTACAGGTTTGTAATAAATGTCCCATAACATGCCATTCTTTCAGAGAAATTCTTTTATGGTGAGTGTTATATTGTTTTAGGGTTACTTGACGATATAATCACCAAATATGGGCAAAGTTTCAATAATTTCTCTGTATTAAAAAAAAAAGTTTGATGCTTCATGATAACGGAATTTCATGGTAAGGGACTTTCAAATGTTTATTTAGGTTTTATATCCATACATAGTTCCTTTCTGGCCTGAGTACTTGCTCTATCACACTTTATACGATCATATTAATCCTATTTATCTTTCTAGGATAAATAGACCAGGTAAATGTTTCTCAGTGGGAAAATTTTTAATTATTTTCTGAGAATAAAGCGGTCAGAAAAAAGTGGCATGAAAATGACTATTTTGACTGCCTGGTTGCATCGTGCTATGTACTATTAATCAAATTCATTCTTGCTCACTTATGTAGAATTCAGTTCCAACCCCATTTCCAAAAAAGTTGTGACACTATAAAATAAAAACAAAATGAGAATGCAATGATTTTGAAATCATTGGAACTTTAGATTTATTTGAAAATAGTACCAAGACAATAAATCGTAAGTTGAAACTGATATATTTTATGATTTATTGTTTTTTGCGAAGTATCTGTTCATTTTGAATTTGGTAACAGCAACACATTTCAAAGAAGTTTGGACAGGACTATAAAAAACTGGAAAAGTTGCATGATGCTAAAAAGACACCTGGCAGAACATCTCACAGCTAATTAGATTATTTAGTAATAGGTCAGTAACATGATTGGGTATAAAAAGTCTTTCATAAGTGAATATAGTGGCGGCTTAATCACTCTAAGAAAGATTGCATGGGGAAATAGTTCAAAAATTTAAGAATACCGTTTTCAACTTGCAAAGAATTTGGAGATTTTATCCTCTACAGTATATAATCTCATTAAAGGAAAAGAACCCCTTTTTACAGCTCTTACCCAAACAAAGTACATGTTCTTCTCATTCCAGAAGTATTTTCTGCGAAGTTTTGCGATTTTTATGTACCGAGTAATGAAACCTCAAACCTCTGAAATACAGCTAATTAGCACAAGTTCATGAATGCCGCCATTTCTATATTTTAGCCAATCCAAAAATATTTCATGTGGCAATGTCCCAGATGTTTTGATGAGCTTGGCCACCAAGAAATCAGCTGATCTGTTATGATTCTGTCATGCCTGTTCTGTTTCTGCCATGTCTGTTCTGTTTTTTGCCATGCCCGTTAATGTTTCTGCCATGCCTGTTCTGTTTTTGCCATGTTCTGTTTAGTTTTTGTTCTTTGCCATGTTTTTGTTTTTGCCCTGCCAGATCCACATTTCCGTTAGATTCCGGTCCATGTCTTTGCCCATGCCCTTCATTGCACTTTGTCTCCCCTGTCTGGTCTTTTAAGCTACAGCTTCTCCCCAAGTCCTGCGTGTCACATGTTTAGGTGATTTCATGGTTTCTGGGTTTCAAACATTCCTTCTAATCTCGTTTGCTTCCTTCGCCTCTCTTTTCTATTTTACTATCCCATACTAACAGTTTGTTATTTTGTTAAAGTTACTAACCAAGACTAACATTGTATATAATACTAACTTGCTAACGAGCACTAGGGATTGTATAGCTGCACTTACTAATTGATTAACAAGCTCTCAGCACTCGCCCTGTTCTAGTCTCCGCCTCTTGCCTTCACTTAGTCTTTGCTGCAAATTCAGCGGATCCTCCGCACCTGCTCTACTCTGTCCTGCCTCTCATTATCTGTGCACGTTAGAACTCCCTAACCGGAGCTGTATATTTTGTCATAGGTTGTCTCGTGATCCTTGTGCGCGTTTTGGCTTTTGCCAAATTCATGTGGTTAGGTTCTCCCTTGTGTTTGCTCCCACGTAATTAGTCTGATCCTCTTCACCTGACCCTAATCATAGCATGTGACTTCCCTTGTGTGTATTTAAGCAGTCTTTTCACAGCAGATCCCTGTCAGAACGTTTCCCTAGTCTACCTATGCTGCTCTCGTTTTCGCCTTGTATTCATAGTGTTGCTTTCCTGACTGGACCGTCCGACTTCTGATTTTTGGCTCTGATTTGGTTTCGTTATCTGCTCCTGTGTATCGAACCCTTTTTGTCTGACTACGATTACTGTATTGCTGCCCTGGTTTTTCGACTTTGGATTCTGCCCCTGGGATTGTGACTTTTGGATTGTGGACTTTGTACTGTTGCCTTTGGTCCTGCGGGGGTTTACCCCCTCGCTTAATAAATCACATTCATTGCATTTCCTGGTTCTCGCGACTGGTTCCTGAACGATACCTCACAGGATCTATATAAAGTGTATACAAATTAGTCTTGATTATCACTCGTGCTGCAGCTTCATTTTAAAAAAACCTCACATCTTTCTGCTTAGCTAATCCTTTGCAATAGATGGCTTGGCCCACGTGATGACAGTATTACTCTAAAAATTAGCATATACGTATATGGGTCAGGCTCACGAAATATGCGCCACCCACCCCGGGTACTAAAAAATAATGAAAGTACCCATAGAGCTTAGCTGTGAGTGGTTTTTTAATCTATAGGTGTTGTGGGATCATATTCCAAAGCCGTGCAACGGCGATGTTTTTCATTTTTTCGTGGTACCTGGTCAAAGTTAGGTCCCTCAACTCATTTTTTGGGCCGGGTTTCTGCCTTAGTTTCAAGACATGTATATCTTCTAAAGCCTCATACACGCATGGATAGACCTATATCTTCTCAAAATGCCCTGATATGTATAGAAGGATAGTATAGCTGATGGAAAAATGGTATACAGGTAATATGCTGTTGGGATTGTCAACCCTGCCATGGCCCTGAAGTTGGGGTACGTTCTGCATGCGGCAGCAAAATTGCTGTGCAAGTGCAAACTGCTCTCTGACACAATGTGTAAAATTAATTCAGGCAACCCTATGCTCTCAGTGGTAATTGTATGTGATAAAGGTATATGTCTACTCTCTGAATACCAAATATCATGGTCACTGATGGAATATTTGGTCAGTTATACGCATTTCCCTATACCCTCGCTCGTCTAAGTCAGAAACACGAAAACCTACTGTTTGCCTGTAATCCATCCAGAGACCTATAACTAGTGATAATAAAGTTATTTAAGCCTCCAATCAGTGTTATAATTATATGAAAGTGATGTCCAGAGGTATACACCTGAAATTAGAAACCCTACAGTGATTTTTTTCCCCTCGGGATCCCGTCGCTGCTGAAATAAAGAAATTCTGGTCGGCAAATACATGAAAAAATGTTATAAAAACCAATATCAAAACTCAAAAATCTCCTAGAAACACTCCTTATGGCTTAAAAGTATGTAGCCTAGGCAATACCAAGCCAGAACAGGTGCCTATTAGCTCAAAATATCGGTATATCAGTCAGAAACCGGATCTAAGTCACAAACCGCGACTAAGTCAGAAACCCATCAAAGTGTACCAAACTCAACCCGACAGACTTGCTATTGCCACAATACTTAACTAATAGAATAAGAGTCTCAAATAGGTAATTGATCACTTACCAATGGAAGATGCCACTTGTAGGCTGGTGGACAGGCTGCTTGACAGTTCTTTTTTTATTTTATTTTGGGTCCTAGGTTCCCCTAGCCTAAGCCCCAGGAGTTTTTTATGATGATTGCAGTGTTTCTGTCTTTTAGTTATTGTTATTTTGTTGTAGGTGTTGTCTGGTGTCCCCGACCACCTATGCACGTTATTTGAACAAGTTTATGACTGATTGGCCACCGATTGTGGCCACAGCAGCCGCCACGCCCCGCATCAGTTTCTGCCTGAGATCCCAGTTTCTGACTGAGAGCGTGAGCCGATCGGTCCGATTTTTCGTCAAATCCTCGAAAATACGACGACATCATTATACAACCCCAATTCCGAAATAGTTGGGACAAAGTTTAAATTGAATAAAATCAAAATGCAATGACTTTCAGATCACATGAGCCAATATGTTTTTTTACCTAGAACCCATAGATAACATTTCAAAAAGTTGAAACTGAGGCATTTTACATTTTCATGCACAAAATAAGCTCATTTTGTGGATAAAATTGTAAAATTTATCAGTTTCAACATTTGCTATTTTATCTCTGTTCTTTTGTGAAAAATTGTAAATTTACTGGCTGGTGTGATTTGTTCTAAGTCAAAATACTGGCTGGTTTTAAAGTTGACATTTTATTGACAATTTACTTTGTCCCAACTATTTTGGAACTGGGGTTGTATTTTCGATCAAATCGGCTAAAATACATGTTAACATGTCAAACCAACATGGAATATCATGTTCCTGACTACCTGTGTAACGACTGGGGCCATATTTGGCCGAATACGCCCGGTTTCTGCCTGAGCTGCCCGGGTTTCTGACTTAGAAATCTAAGTCAGAAACCCTAAGTCAGAAACTGACCAAAACGCTTCGCGCGCTGTAGCTATGTCGTTATTCAATAAATAATTGATCTAAACAGTGATTTCCACTTTGATTTAAGCCAACAACAATACCTGGATTGCATTTGGCTATATCTTTTACAGTTTTTTATATATACATCTAAGTCAGAAACTTTTCTTAAAAAGGTCATTTTTTCTGGGACACAAAAATCCCACTCACTCCCTGTAGGTTGGAGTTTTTTTTTTTTTGCCCTAATACTCCATATACTTGCTTCATCCTGAAGTATTATTAGGGTGTAGGGACCTTTTTTTAATTTTTCTAGAGTGCCAAATGTAAAATCTAAGTCAGAAACCACTACCTTGTGGACAATTTATTAAATGTCACCACAACACACAAAACAACGATAGGGACGTATGCCGACAGTCAGACATAGCCTACACATGTCTATTTTGCACAGAAAATAAATAAATAAATAGAACACACTTAAATATAAAAAAACAAAAAGTGCACTATTTAACTTTTTAAACGGACATCAAAAAAATGCCATTTTTGGCCACTTTTCCAACTTTAAGGGCAAAAAAGAAAGGGAAATATTTATCAGAGACCTACAAAAGTGGGGTGTTCCAACTTTCTCTTGGTGAGCTCTATCCATTCATGGTGGTTCTGGAATGATCTAAGCAAAATATAAGATTTGCTAGCCTGTGGACACATTTGGGGAGGGTGGCGCACATTTCGTGAGCCTGGCCTATATATATATATATATATATATATATGTCATTCCATGAAAAAGAGAGCCAAAGTGTGACATAACTGTTCAAATTTGAAAAGAAGAATTTGCAAGAAGTACTGGTTCACTTTTGTTGGCATTCCCATGAGTCAAAATGTGACACAAGTTAAATGGCAAGATCTACTGTGGGATGTAAGAGGCAAGATGTTGAACGTTCAGCGTTGCCGATGTAACAAGGACACGAAACTAACACAAAATAATGCAAGAAAATTTTCTTTTCAAAATATAACAAAGTCTCAACCTGTTCAATTAGTATAACAGAGAACAAACTTAAAACAAACCAGCAGTTTGGCAATGCCCAGTTGTGCTCTAATCAGGTCTGAACATGTTTGGCAGGGCTTTGATAAGTCGCTCATCAGTCATGTTCATCTGAGGACGGAACAAATGCAATATTCTGGACAAAATATAAATGAGAAGGCAGCCCATGTAAGCACACATCAGCTCTGAAAATATTTTAGAGTAGGCTAGTTGCTAAATGCAAAATTTGTCATCTGGATTGTACCACATGACAAATGTTGCAAATGTAACACGGACACGAAAAATGCTCGACTTAGCAAATGCATCACTTGTTTTCACCCTACGCCCTTTTTGATATTGGAAACCACTAGGGGTGGAACAGTTCACAAAATTCACGGTTCTGTATGTATCACGGTTTTGGTGTCACGGTTTTTGGTTTGGTTCGGTATGTTTTTTGTACAGCAGGAGGGGAGGCATTGTCAATTTCAACATGCTTTTCATTTATATGGCAAAAAAGTTCACAACAAACAAAATTCTGGCTAAGAACAAAACACATGACACATGACACACATTGTCAAAAAAAAAAACTGAAAGAATTGGTTAAAGTGTCACTTGAACAAAAATTAAGCGTTACTGCCACCTACTGGACATGTTATGTATGTTCGGCACAAAAAGATGGAACTGAACTTGCCAATATTGCCTACTTGCAAATAGGCTATTGCCCACAAAACGCTTCACTCGACACTCATCCGCGCGAACTGTTCAGTTTCACTTTTATTTTTGCGGATGCCTTGAAATAAACAATACATACACGCCCGAACCGTGACTAGCGAACCGAAGGGTTCGGATTTTTTTACTTGAACCGTTCCACCCCTAGAAACCATTGGAATTATTCCGCCAATCAAAAACGATGCGCCACTCCTTAAAACACGTGAAACGGCAGGCCAAATTATGAATCCCAATAGAAGACATACTTGTGTTGAACATCGGTGATTTACTAAAAGATTTTAGTGATTGAACGTCACTTCATTCGAACGTAACTTTCTGGGACGCAAAAATACTAACCTGCCCAGCTTCCGCTGTGAAGACGATCGACTGGTCCCCGGATGTGAAGCAGGAGGTTCGGAAGGAAATCCATATCTTTGACTACTGTGAGACTCGAAGGGGATACGGGAGATCGGGCAGCGAGCCCGGTGCGTGTTGAACGTAACTTGGTAAAATATGACGCAAAAAATTTTGCTCCACAGAAATAAGAATTTTATAAAAACCCGTATATTTTCAGAGATAATATTTTAAACGGTTATGAAACGGATTAATCTCTACACATTGGCACAAAAATCTAGATAATATACTGGACAAAGAAAGTTAGGGATCACCCAACTTTTCAATATTAAAATATGATATGGAAAAAAAATACAAACTATCACATATTTCAAATTCAAAATTTGGGGTGATCCCTAACTTTATTTGTCCAGTATATATTCTGTTTCCTGGGTTTTCTCAGCACTGTTTCAACATAACTTTTCAGGACACCATGAGTTACGTTCACAACAATATTTTAAGCGCTAATTGCAGTGTTATACATCTGGATTTCCCAGTTAATTGCCGTAGTGGGTTAATCACTTGGAATTGATGTTTAGAACAAAAGCCATTTCAGCCAGACTTTTATTTAAAAATTCTGAGAATTTTACATTCAAAGTCTGAAGGCAATGAATGTCACAAATTTGGACACTTTTTATCCACAAGTTTTTCAAAGACATGCAGTTTTTTTATTTCTCTTTTTCAGAAGACCAGTTGTATTGCCTGTGTTAGCTTTTTTATATACTCTGGCCTTCATGCATGGGATTTTCTATAGGTGGCATCCACTTTTGTGAATCATATAGTCCTGTAAAAAATGTAGGGTCTCTGGCTCTCTATTTCATGGAATGACCCATATATATATATATATATATGGATTGAAGTGTCTTTTTACAGGAAGTGCTGCCACAGTGGAGGACGTCACGAATTAAAGGTGCCCTCCCAGGCGACTCATCTTTTAGCAAAATTATAAAAATCTGAGTATATCTGTTAAGTATTAGACAGTAATCGATAACATAAATGATTTGACATATCAATGACGAAATTTGATCATCTGTGTAAGGAGCAGGGGCCAAAATTAGGCTACCAATCAAATTAGTCTTAGACAACTTTAACTGGATGGCCCGTCTGTCAGTCAAACAGCCAAATCAACGTGCACGCTGTTCTGTGCTTTCCAATATGCATGCACTTTGGCTGTAGCTACGTAGCCACCAATAGCTAGCAAGCTCGGTATTCGGACGGAGTCATGGCGCAGCCGAACGAGCAGTCAGGTGTCCGACCTCCAACTGCACCCAGCGGTCAACCACCAGCTAAGAAAACAAAAGCCTTCATAGAAAGTATGCAAGAGAGACTACAGTATGTAAAAATTGCAAATGCAACTCGAATATCCATTGGCACAGAAGCATTCGACTGCTGGAGAGATCTGAAAAAACGGAAAGGTTTCAAAACCGACGCACTGGTAGCGGAGTTTCTCTTAGACTGGTAAGCTAGCTTCTTGTCTTTCTTTCTGTGTGAATGCTGTACATAGATGGAAAGTGTAGTGTATACACATTCAGTAGTAAGGTCTAGGCTACTTTTGGTGATAGCCAACTAATGGTAGTTGCAGCCTACTAATGGGTAGCTAATGTTTCCTTGTTGTATGCCTAGAGCAGTGTTTCCCAAACCTTTTTCTCTCGCGGCACACTGTTAACTATGAAAAAATCTCATGGCACACCGCTATGATATTATAGCGTTCGCTTAAATACCTACCCATAGCAGCGGAGTGACGAGACAACCACTCGAGCTTTCCAACCAGGTTTCAGGCTTTTATGCAATCATTAAAAAAAAATGACTCTACGCAGTCTTTCTAGTTCAGCCCCCACTTCTCCAGATACTCAGATGTCACTCGAAACGCTTCCTCACCTGTAGTTTTCTCCGGCAAAATTCGATAAAAAAGTAATTTTCTTTAATTGTCTCCCCATCGACATATCTGACACTGGCCAGTAATTGTGCATGTCCACTGACATCGGTTGTTTCATCCACCCGCAGCGCAAATTTCCCACTCCCTTTTATTTTCTCCATTACAACGTCCTCTATATCTGCCGACATTTCTCCTATTCGTCTGCCGATTGTATTGTTTGAGAGAGGAACCTTCGATATTTCATGGCAGCATTTTGACCCAACATGGTCCCGACGATAGCTTTGCATGCTGGCAGGATAAGAGATTCGGCAATTGTGTGAGACGTCTTTGATTTCGCTTCTAGTTCTGCGACCAGATAGCTTGCTTCTATTGCTTTTTCTGACGCTGTAGCGGTTTTCATTATGAAACTAGCTTGTTTGTTCGTCTGGCTTCTCAACCGTATTAAGTATTCACGGTCTTTTTTTTTTCTGCGAGAGAAGGGTGTTTGGTTGAAAGGTGTCTTTTTCATTTATTTGGCACCATAGCTTCGTTCGCCAGCTTTTCGCCGCAAGCAAGACACAATGGTATTGGGGTAGCGGGATCTCCGGTGAATGTAAACCCAGAGTCAGATATTCCTCACTGTAAAGTCTGCTCACCGCTTTGATTTTCTTTTTCTGGCCAGCGCAGCAAGAGTGAGGTGGTTCAGCGTCTTACTCGGACAGCCCTTTCGATTTTTTGGTCAGGAATTTATCTATTTTCGTTGTTTCGTTTCAACTAGCCTACACTGCTGTTTTAGCTGAGTTTTACCGGGGAATGTTTTTCGTGTTAGATGATGTGTGATTGGCCAATGAGAAGGAACTGTACAGTAGAATACATGATGCGGAAATATCGGGAAGGAATTTTAAATAGGCATTTTAATAAACTGAATTGCATGAATTGACAATGACATGAATTGTTATTTTTATATCCTGTAAGTTCAGCCATTTTATATTATTAGGCTATCAGGAAAAAAAACAGTAAGTGGGTTTTCTCGCTGCACACCTAGGAAGCTCTCACGGCACACCGCTGCTGATGCTGTCTATGTTGTAACGTTGTCTCCTATGGAAGCATATAGTTAACAAAATGAAAATGAAAATGCAATGTCAGAAATGCATTTTCATTTTCAAGATACAAGCGCATTATTTGTATCATAATGAAAATTCAAATGTAATCCTCCACTTTGCATTTTCATTTTCAAGTCCATGTATGAATTTTTATAACAATTGGAAAATTAAAATACATTCCTCATTTACATTTGCATTTTAGAAGTGCCCTGCAATATAACTAACAAAACGCAAACAAAACGCTAATCGTATAAAGCAAATACATTCTCGGAAATGCTTTTTCGTTTTTTAGAAGCAGGCGTCTTATTTGTATCATCACGGTAATCCTCCACTTTGCGTTTGCATTTTTCGAGTCCATGTAGGCACTGTTTTCATTTGCAAGAAGTGCCCGCAATATCACTAACAAAACGAAATCAAAAACGCTAATCTCATAAAAGCAAATACATTCAAATGCTTTTTCTTTTTCAAAAAGCAGAGCGTAATATCTGTCTCATAATTAAATCGCTAACGCAGTTCGCCACTTTTCTTTTTTCATTTTCGCGACAGACTGCCCTGCCTGACTTTGCATTTTTTCGATTTCCCGAGGTCCCCTGCCTTTTCTAACAAAATTAAAAAAAATACCCTCCCTAGCTGGGTGTGGCCTGATATCCTCCAAAAAGTTGGTGCTTGGATATTAACAAATACAAGCGATCTCGTTGGTTATCAATCAGAGGGAACTCCTTATAGTCAAAAGCACAAATGTACATAGTTGGAGCCAAACTGTGCACGGGGCGCTCCTCTGGACATTTCAGTGTGATTGAGAGTATAGCTAAGGTTTTCCCCGAAATACACTTCTAACTCAAATTACCCCGTGTGCGCTTGTATTAGCGCTAACTGAAATTGAGTGGTTACACTCAGATCTGTCGATCTTGGACGGGTTATCTGCGCATCATCTGTTAAGTTGTTCAGTTTTACAATGCAAGTTCATCGCTCCTGCCCTCTTGGGCTTCATGTAGCTTTCTTCCGCTTGTTTGAAAGGACAGTTCAATAAATACACCAGTGCCTATCGTCTCTTTAAATAGCTGGCTACATACAATGGTACCCGTGTAACACGTTCCAGTTCTCTATTATTATGGTCTGTGGGATGAATCGCGGAGGTAGGCTGAGCTAAGAGAGGACAGAGTCATCTCTTCGCTTTGTATCCTCCGGCTGCAGAAGAAAGGCTTGAAATCCATAGATTTCTCTTATTATACCGTAAAGTCACTTGTAATAATATGTTGCCTGGCCATAGCCAGTTAATCGACACAGTGATATGTTTAAGCCAATCGATGTGTTTTTCATGAACAGTCACATCGTTAGACTAACGCGATGTTAATTAGCTAGCTAACTACTTTCCTGCAAGATGGCGAACATTCTACGAACAACTGTAGCATAAAACTTGCTTGAGTCCATTTATCTTGACCAGATTGCGATCAGTTTCGCTCGCTGTTTTTATGTGGTAACACTATGCTTGCAGCAGGATCGTCTCTCTGCCGCAGTTCAGTGCACCCCTGCCATTCATCCACAAAATTGCAGTGAGGCACACCAACTGGAAGCCGATGTGTTATTTTACCGGCAACTCTGATATGTAGCAGCAACTAAGGTATCAGAAAAGTATGGGCACCGATGCATTAATATATGATCCTTTTATTCCAAAAATCGTGAAGAAAGCCATAGCTACTTATGCAGCCCCTGTGGGCAGGACCGTATGAACCCGCAAAAAGATAGCGTGCCGTTCATCTGTCCAGCCATTGATTGATGCGTGTGCAAGCAAGCACGGTTTGAGTGGAAGCAGGTATATCCAGGAGCACGCAGGGGCTAATTGAGTCAGAGCAGGATCACTGCAATTTTAGTCTAACGATGTGACCGTTCATGAAAAACACATCGATTGGCGAAACATATCACTGTGTCGACATCTGGCTATGGCCAGCGACAGCATATTATTACAAGCGACTTTTACGGTATAAGAGAAATCTATGGATTTCTTTCTTCTGCAGCAGCAGGATGCAACAGATGAATCTGTCCCTTTCTTAGCTCAGTCTACCTCTGCGAACTGGAGGTCGATGTTAAACGGCTACCATTGTATGTAGCCAGCTATTAAGAAAAAGACGATATAGGCACTGGTGTATTAATCTGGTCCTTTCAAAATTCGAAAAAGCAATGAAAGTACATGAAGCCCAAGAGGGCAGGAGCGTATGAACTTGCATTGTAACCGAGAACAACTTAACAGATGATGCATAACCCGAAGATGACAGAACTGAGGTTTTCAGTGGAAGCATTTGAGTGAAGCAGTGTATTTCGGGGAAAACCTTAGCTATACTCTCAATCAAACTCCGCAATGTCCAGAGGAGCGTCCGTGCACATCGTTGGCTCCAACTATGTACATTCGTGTTTGACATAAAAGTCGTGCAGCAGGAGTTCCCCTCTGATTGATAACCAACGAGATCGCTTGTATTTGTTAATATCAATCCAAACTTTTTGGAGGACGTCCCGCCTTCTCACCGACAGGCCACACCCAGCTATATTTTCTTTTTTAATTTTGTTAGGAAAAGCGTGGGACCTCGAAATAAAATGCAAAGTCAGGCAGGGCAGTCTGTCGCGAAAATGAAAAAAGAAAAGTGGCGAACTGCGTTAGCGATTTAATTATGAGACAGATATTGCGTCTGCTTCTTGAAAAAAAAAAAGCATTTCGAGAATGTATTTGCTTTATGAGATTAAAGTGATATTGCGGGCAATTCTTGCAAATGAAAACAGTGCCTACATGGACTCAAAATGCAAACGCAAAGTGGAGGATTACTTAGCATTTTTAGTGATGATACAAATAATCGCCTGCTTCTCAACAAAAAGCATTTCCGCATTTGCTTTATAATGATTAAGCCTTTCTTTTGTTGCAGGGCACAAAATGTTGTTGTTATAAAAATTGCATACATGGACTTAATGAAAATGCAAAGTGGAGGATTACATTTGAATTTTCATTATGATACAAATAATGCGATAGAAAAATGAAAATGCATTTCTGACATTGCATTTTCATTTTAATTTTGTTAACTATATGATAGTTTGTTTGTGGTGGAATGAAGCACGCGCACGAACGGAATGGTGGGGGCGTGGTTTGGGTGATTCCGGATTGGACGGAGGGGGTGGGTGCTTATCAGTTGTGCAATTCAAAAAAAAAAACGTAAGCCCAGCCGCCTGGGATGGCACCTTAAACTAAAAAATAGGACCAAGGATCCTGTAGCTTACCGGCAAGCAATCTTATAGTGATGATACAAGTTATGAAAATTTCATGTGAAATTTGACCTTCTAATCATTGAAGGTCAATGTCAAGGTTAATAAATAAAAGTTCAGGTCACACTTTAGATGAAGTGTTGCTCAGCATGTGTAATGCCTTCATAAATGAGACAGAATGTCTTCATAAATCATATATAAGCAAAAGTAATGCTTTGTAAAGGGTGAAATAACACATCCTTATTCAAAATGTGATGCCAGATGCGATATAACTGACAATGTCACTTAGCTAGTGGCGAAATGCTATAAGGGGTGACATTGTCAGCTAAGTGACATAGTCACTGTCACATCTGTCATCACATGCTGAATAAGGATGTGTTATTTCACCCTTTACAAAGCATGACAATTGCTTATGTATGATTTGTGAAGACATTATGTCTCATTTATGAAGGCATTATACATGCTGTATAAAGCCTTTAAGAGCAACACCATCTAAGGTATGACCAAAGTTCACATACATTTATAAGACCTCCTGCAATACTCTATCCAATCCTAAGCTATGAAGCAGTTTTGGTGATACATGTAATTGAAAATTAAATATGTCAGTTGTGAACTTTAAAGGTCACAGAAGGTCAAGTTGAGTTCAGCAAATGGACCTCATGACTTTCTATAAGTCTCCAATACAAACCTAGGCTCCATCTGTGACCATTTTGGCAATACAAGTCATTGTATTATGTCAAGTGTGACCTTCAAAGGTCACCCACGGTCAAGTTGAATGTCACCAAATGAAAATTCATGTCCTAAATTAAGTTGCGACCTAACGTACTTTGTGATAGTAGCCTGTCTGTCATAATACAGAAATAGGCCTACATAAAATCACAATACAAGAGCTTCTAACAAATTGACACTGCCTGACATTTGTCTTATAAAAAACATTCACTCAGGCACGAGCTTCGGCCAATGAAGCCTCGGTCACAACCTGTGTCAAAACGATTGTGAATGTATAGGCTATATTATTAATGCGTTGTGGCGGCGATTGTGCTCATGCGTTGTCCTACATCTACTCCGTAACCAATTTTTTGCCAGGGATTGAGTGCAGTTTTTATTACTGATATTGTTGCAATTTTCTTGAGGAACTTATTCAAGTTATTCCTTGAATCTCCACGTTGGGATGATAACAAATAGCCAGTTAATCAGGTCCAAAGAAAAAGCCACATACATTTAAATGAAGACATGATCATCAATAAGAACTGAAATGTTGAAATGAAAGTGTAATTGCTAGCAAATGCAATTATTTTATACGTGTTATACTACAGCATAAGATAGGTTACCATTATAAGATAAAGAATAAATAATACTAAAATAGAATAAATGCTTCAAAGAAATAATTGATGTGGTGTTCAAGTGAATTTATGCTTGCTTATAGAACTAAATGTTAGGGTGTTTATGGCGCTAGTTAGTATTGTGATTGAAATAGAGGCATGTTGCTTAAAGCAATTCTTACCTTTCTGGCATGCAGCACAGCACTTAGTAAAAATTTGAACATGAACAACTCCGCCTCTCTCCAAAGTCCCACCCTCTTCCCCCTGCCTGACCTCTGAGGCCCCTCCTCCCCTACGCCTTGGTGTGAAAAGTGAGCAGCCTTGAATGAAGCTGAACACGGACCCTTGAAACAAATTTTTCGCATGACAGATTACATTCAAAAGTCAATGCAAAGACCTTGAATCTCAATTATCTTTGCATTGACTTTGAATGTAATCTGTCATACGAAAAATTTGTTTCGCGTCCGGTGTGAAGCATCTTGAGACAGGGAAATAGAGTCAATTCAGAGGCACCGGTTAGTGAATACTAACCAACAGTAATGACATAATATTCAGTTCTATATGTGGTATAAAATAAAATGCCCTCGTAATGTCTGACGAACTACCATTAACGTTATTATAGTAATTATAGCATTTCAGCGCCTGTTTGTTTACAGTCAGATGCGTCGTTTTTCGGCAGAATTCATACATATTTTCTTGCAAAACTGCTGTCATAACCTCTTACCTCACCAGAACTGTCCCGGTAACGTTAGTCATTAAATTAGGAGCAGTTGCAGCTGTTTTATTTGCGGGCTAACTGTTGAGTACCTGTTTTGTCTCTACCTCTCTGCTGCTTTGCCAGAGAGGCGCGCGACTCGCAAGCGGTGACAGCAGTAGGCAACTGGAAGGGACGCTGCGACGGATGACAGACAGGAAGCTCGGCAAATCATTTTATTCAAACCAAAGAAAATGACTGATCAGACTTTTATCAGAAATATATAAGAATTGAATATTGATGAGTTTCAACACCTGGTGGATTTCTTTTATATTTAAGTGTGCCATACGCTTATTAGGAGCATTTTAAGATTACAAAAGAAAAGTGTAAAAATGCCAGAAAGGTAAGAATTGCTTTAATTGATTAGGGAGATTCAACTTAAAGAAAAACTGAAATTTGACCAGAAAATACAAACATTTTACACTGAAAAATACTTGCATTAGGCTGTCTAAAGTGCAGTAGAATGCGCCAAAATGCACCTTTAAAAGAAACAAAACTAGGTGTAACCTAGTATATGGCTGGGCCGCCAAGTGATGTATGAGAATGTGGGCCCAAGAAAAGGGTGCTAAATGAGGCAAAGCTCTTGCAATTATATGAAGTGCAAGTTTAGTAATGAGCAGGAGCTGATAAATTATTCACAAAGTGGGTGGGGAGAGTGGGAGAGCGTGAGAGTGAGAGTGTGAAAGTGGGAGTGAATGAGAGTGAGAGTGTGTGAGGGAGTGGGAGGTGGGGGGGGGTCTTGAGTAAGGAAAACATATCAAAAGCAAGTTATACATTTGAATAGAAAAAGAGCTAGAGTAAGGGTAGCAGTTATTGATTTTGTGAATGTTCATTTGAGAGAGACGGCAGCAGCAGCAGATGCAGATAGCAGTTAAAGTACGTATGTTCATGAATTGTAACGAAACAATAAAGTTATCGTTACAATTGTGTTAATCAGGGACGTGACATCACTTTCGTGAACACATGGCAGTTCCTATATAGTGAGGGTATAAGAAGGAACTCCAAGGTTTCCTTTTTCCCCCATGTTTCATCTTTGGGCATGTTATGTAAGGGATAGTCAACTCGAAGGTGTGCATTACACGGTTTTAAGGCACAACGCGGTGGCGAATAACGCGGAGGGTGGTTGCCTCCGCGAAATGCCTTTAAACTGTGTAATGCACACCTACAAGTTGATTATCCCCCTTATACCATGGTCATTAGCCAGCAATATCAAATCACAGCATTCAGAAATTTTTGTGAAAGTTTTGCACGTAAAAAAAACAGGCTGTTAATCATTAAACAGCCGCCGCGCCTTCTCATACCCAATACTATTGGCCAAGCTAAATTGAACCCGCTATCTTAGTTCATCTCATGTTCATGGAGAAAGAATTTTTTGCGCACGCTTACATCCGTTTATCAGCTGATGATTTGGTAATGGATTCCCGCTGAAACGGAGATTATGCATAACAACATTATGCACGATTATGCGGACTGTAGCTAACTTGCTACCCGCAATTACAATGAATTTATGACGGTTTCTGTAGAGCCAGCGAGCTGAATCAGTCTGTTGGCATAGCACGTAGCCAGCAAACTGTCAGCAGCTGCAGATACATGAAGTGGACACGTTAGCTTCCTTTGTAACCGTACACAATTACTATCGTTTAATGAATAAAGCCTGATTACTTCGCTGCTATAATATTCACAGTCATTATTGCTGGAGTACCTATTGTTAACCGCCCCGCAGGACACAACTTATATGACACCGCCAAATTTACTGGAGATAAATGAGCAGCTAGGTTTTTGTTATACCCAGCCAAATGCCAGAGCTCTAACGTTGCTGAGGTTACAGGATGGCCAGTGGATAAAATTCGAACGGTGAAACTACCGTAGCCGAACTACCTGTGCGGTTCCGGTTTTAATCCATACCTGCCAGCCAACAAGAAAAGAGTATTCACCCTGACGATGGTATAAGAACAAAGAATCCACAGATTGGAGTAACACCGCTTAATAAATATGTTTGAGTGAAGGAGTTGCCATGTGTTTACATTAAGCGTTAGACGATATTGGTGATGGTTGAACATGGTTAACTATGTGATAGAAAAATTGAAATGCAATGAATTTTAATGAATTAATGACCTATTGAAAGCTCTCAAAAAGGCCTTGTAGTTGACAGCAAGATCACGATAATTGGCCGAGAAAAAAGCAAGTTTTGGAATTTTATAGTGCCCCCACATAGCAAATTGTTTGGTATTTATTTCAGTCGCCGCAGATAAAAAAAAGTGTTGCGAGGTGAGCAATTTAGGTCAATTTCACCTCAAATATGGTAGACAATCAAAAAAAATGATATAATCAGGGGCGTCTCTAGGCCTGAAGATTGGTGGGGCCCAGAGCTTCCCTTTAAAACAATTATTAACCCTGACTTGCACTCAATCATTCTCATAATTGACAAACAATCCTTCCCGGCTTTTTTATTGTTTTATTGATTATTTGCCCGATTTCGCGGTAGCTTTTTCAATAAGTGGCAATGAAAGTTGCGATGTCTTGGCGATTTATTTTTTTGTCCGCAAAAAATTTGCGTGGATTGGTTGAATTTGCGTTAATAGTTGCAATCGCAACATGCAACTTCCTTGAGGGACTGAGCAATAGATTCACATAGAGAACACGCCGGTACGGTATGGTACATTTTGGTACAGCGGCAATCATTAATCTGGACGCGTCATTTCGTGCATTTAAATCAGCGTTATTCAGAATTGCACACAGACGTTTCAAATGGTCTTTTATTTTATTTAAATAAAACGATCATGAAGCGCTTTTAAATCACTTGATGTGTGGAAAAGGTAGCGCAGATGTTTCAGAGCAGTTTGTCTTTCATAAAGCATTGGCCTAGTAGCCTAAATAATTTTTCTGATCTGAATTTAGCCCATTTACGTCACCAACAGTCAAGTTGAATGTCACCAAATGAAAGCTCATATGTGACTTCCTATGTCAGTAACACAAACCTAGGCTCCATCTGTGACCTTTTCAGTGATAGAAGTCATCGAATTTTCTCTAGGTCAAGCTAGACCTTCGAAGGTCAATATGAAGGTCATCAAATGAAAGTTCATACATGACTTCCTATACGTCTCCAGTACAAACCTACGCTCAATCTGTAACGATTTTGCTGATATAAGTCATTGAACTTTCACTGTATGGTTTGGCCGTTCAAGGTCCATGAAGGTCAAGTTCAAGGTCACCCAATGAAACTTCATACATGACTTCCTATATGGCCACAATACAAACCTAAGCTCTGTCTGTAATAGTTTTGGTGATAGAAGTCATTGAAATTTCATTATGTGAATTTTGACCTTACGAAAACTTTATACGCTTATGAAAACTTTATTGTCCACAATGTGGAAATTTGCCTTTGGTTTCACCACAAAACGTGCCAGTAAAAAGTGCCACAAAAAACGCTCATAAAACACACACAAAATCACAAGGATTCAAAAAATCTACAACATAGGACATACAAAGCATACTATAAAACAACACAACCAAAACACATCACAACAATTTGTAAAAAAAAAAAAATTAATTAAAAAAATAACCTTTGAAGGTCACCGAAGGTCAAGTTCAAGGCCACCAAATGAAAGTTCATGTATGACTTCCTATACATCTCCAATACAAACCAAAACTATCTGTAACCATTTTGCTGATATAAGTCATTGAAATTTCACTATGTGAAGTTTGACCTCTGAAGGTCACCGAAGGTCAAGTTCAAGACCACCGAATGAAAGTTCATATATGACTTCCTATAAGTGTTCAATACATATATGTTCCCAAGCTTAAATATTTTCAAGCCTAGAAGCCTTTGAAAATTGTAACATTTTGCTTGACCTTAGGTTTGACCTTTCAAGGTCATCTAAGGTCAACTTTAACACAGCCAAAATATAGGTCATGTATAACTTCCTATATGTCAGTAATACAAACTTAATCTCTATCTGCAACCATTTAGCTTCCACAAGCGATTTTGCCCATTCTCCATAAGACCCAATGTTAAAGTACAGCGCCCCCACTAGACCCACTTCAGTCGATTCAATCAAAATGACACTCGCACTCTACATAAAGTGTATCAAGGGGAAATGATTGCCAGATTTAGAAAAAAAGTTACCAGACAGTTTTCGATAAATTATATTTTGAAATTTCAAGTCACATCTTTTAACATTGCTAATATTTTCCCTAACCTCAAGTTTGACCTTTCAAAGTCATCTGTGGTCACATTTAATATTGCCAAAATATAGGTCATATATGACTTCCTAAATGTCGATAATACAAACTTAATCTCTATCTGCAACCATTTGGCCTCCACTGGCCATCTTGCATATAAGTACAGCGCCCCCACTAAACTCACTTCCGTCAATTCAATGAAAATGGCGCTCGCACTGTACATTGACGGTACCAAGGTAAGTTGATTGCCTGATTTAGAAAAAAATGAATCGCACAGTTTTTGAGAAATAATTTTTTTAAATTTCTCAGTCCTATCTTTCACATTGGGGCCAAAAATTCAAGGGCCCATAAAACGGACAAAAATTATTAAATCAAAAATCTGAAAAAAAATCCGGAGATATGATCTAGTACTGTGTTATGGCAAATTTACACGAAAATTCATCACGCCAAAAAAATATTCCGGATGACGGACGCCACGCCACGACAATAGCTTATCGGCCCATAGGGCCAGTAAGTTAAAAATGTTCCAGACGACAGACGACAGACAATGGTCGACAGACCACAGATGACGGACGCCACACCACGACAATAGCTGATCGACCGGTAAGCTGAAAACAAGTTGTAGTTTTGAACAAATGAAGCCAAGATGTATACATTTATGTCAAACAAGTTGCATTACCATGGGTAACTGCCCACCTGGTGAACTTGCCAATCCAAAATTGGCAAAAAAAAAAAGTGTTTTTTTCAGCTGGGACCCTTTTCAGGGTCTCCTAACTCCACTATCATGCCTTGGATGTAGTCAATCCTCCTTGTACAGACAGACCTGTCCTCACACAGAAGGAATCCAGCACAATGCAGCTTCTGTAGGGGATCTTGGCCTCATAGGGGGCCCTTGAAAACTGAATTTTTGATTTCCGCCCATAAAAAGTTTTATACTTGAGAGGCCAATATCTTGAAAAGGAAAAGAGATAATTAAATTTTGACAGGAGATTCCGAAGGCCTGGACCCCAATTACCCTGGGTAGCAATTTTCAGCCCAAAACTATAATTTGTTCCAAAGATATTAGCCTCCAAAATCCCTATAAATTAACATTCACGATTTGCGAGGGCAAATAGGCAGCTTGGCCCCAGATTTTTGGGGGGCCATATTTCAGAAATCCCTTGGAGCAGGAGCCTAAAATTTTGCATGTGTTCATTATGCATATAAAGGTACTCCCAAAATACATTTGAGCCAAATCTGAGTCAGTGACCATGGAAGATTCTTGGACTTTGGCTGAGTTCATATGGAATGACCCAGTGGTTCTGTAGCACCCACAGTGGACACAGGAGGTGCCGCACTCCACAAGGATATAACATGTTAGACAGTCTTGCCATGTCGGATGAGTGTCAAGTTCACTGCTGCACCTGTCAAGATCCCACCATGACCCCCAGCGCGCATGAGGATGCAAGGTTGCATCTTAAATTAGCATTTTAACTTCATTCCTACTTAAGAGACTGGAATTTCTGCGCACTGGTTTTTCAGGGCAACTTAAAATTTGTCCTCAAATATTTCTTTCTCATTTTCTACACTGGCGAGAGTGCAAGCAGAACAACTGAAAATGAGTGTGAAGAAATTCACTGATTTTAACACATCAAAAAATCCTTTGATGTTCAGACATTATCTGAAATGGCGGAGTGATTAAGCGGATGTGATTACATTAATTGAACCCTGAGGTAAAAAATGTGGGGAGATGAGCTCAGACGAAAACCCAGCAAAGAGAGTATTTATGCATGCACTTTGAAGTTACACGGTACACATCCCAACAGTGGAATGGTGCACACTTACAGATGTAGAAGGTGTTGGGGGCCTGGTCTCCATCAAGATCAAGTTTGAAGATGCTGCTGGTTTGACTGTCCTGTTGCAGCCATAGAGCTACCCCAAGGATGACTCCTCCAGCCAGCTATGAGATAGAGATAATATGAGATAGAGAGGGAGAGAGTCAATTGCCAGGTAGCACAGATTAAGTCGCAGAAGTAAAACCTACATTATGCTGAAACAAAAATGCAAGCAGTAATTAACAGGATCCAAACAACATGAGACAATTATCAATTCATCATTGAAACGTAAGTTAACATTTATGAAATAAAGCATTCTGTTGACTTTGAGCTTTCTATCATTAACTACGTGCATTTTATACAAAATGTTTGAATATGCCTTCGATGCCATTAAATGCTGTGCGTCCCCAAACATACCATATTTTCAAAATATGTATTTTAAGAAAATAAAGCAGGGCACAATCACAAATTTTGGATAAGTTAATAACAGGCATCTAATCTTTCGAAAACAGTCAATTTGATGTTGGTGGATGGTGTCATTTTTTTGGTATAAAATGTTAAAAATGGCACAAAAATTTTTTTTTTCATTTTCAAGCTTTAATATTTTCTAGATTATTAATAAGAGAGGGGCAGAATTAGAATACAAAATACACAACATGTATGGGAAGCTGTATGTGCAATACCAAATCCCCGTCTTTGAAATTAGGCTTTTTACAGTCCTTCAAATATGCTACCGCAGAGCGCAGAGTGAACTTTTCGAGCAACTTTAAGCACCAAAAAATATATGATGAACTGAAAGGACACCTTAATAAGTCCATATTCCTCAAGTTATAGTAGCAGATTTTCACCCCTGAAAATTTGAAAGACTTAGCTGAAATACTTTTGTAGATATGGCCAATGTGAAAGTGGCTCCTCAGAAATCGCTGCTCAAAAAAGACTGGGGCTTAGTTTCAAAATTTTTTTTTTTTCAATGATAAAACTATTAGGAGAGCTAAAATTTTGGATTTCCAATATTAGGAGGTGAATACACCCGCTGGAATTTTTTCAGCCAAATCTGAGATGGTCAAGTGGCAGCCATTTGGACAGTTGGCATGGAATGACCCAGCCCATTTTGGTGTATTTTTACCAAGTATCTTAGAAAGCCCAATATCTCAAACACTACAGGGTGTATCCACTAAAAATGTCCCACTTTGAAAAACAGACCTAAAATTAATATTCTATAATTTTTTTGAAAATCCTTTTACATAGGTTGATAAACAATGGTTCAGTGATTTTTTGTGCTATTGCACATACTCAACATGTCACACATGAGTGAGCACAGGCTAATTACGTAAATTGCGATACATCTGTTTTGTGCGAAAGAGTGCTGGGATGAAAACAGGATCTGAGACCATGAGAAGCAATGTTAGGTATACCCTTATGTGTCCTAAAAATTTTCAGGAAATTGCTTTAACCCTTTGCTCTCCAGGTGGATAACAGTCCTGTTGTGGGCAACTCCATGAAAAGCGGGACATGATGAGCAAATAAAATCTCTGTTTGACATCCAGCAAAAGGCCTCAATCTATCCACAAAACCCATAACTTTAAGAAACCTACAGTGCCGTGAAAAAGTATTTGCCCCCTACCTGATTTATTTTTTTTGCATATTTCTCAAACTTAAATGTTTCAGATCATCAAAGAAATTTTGATATTAGACAAAGATAACCCAAGTAAATATAAAATGCAGTTTTTAAATGATGATTTCATTTGTTTAGGGAAAAAAGCTATCCAAACCTACCTGACCCTATGTGAAAAAAGTAATTGACCCGAAACCTAAACCCACCCTCGGCGACAACAACTGCAATGAAGCATTTGCGATAACTGGCAATGAGTCTTTCACATCGCTGTGGAGGAATTTTGGCCCACTCTTCTTTGCAGAATTGTTTTAATTTAGCCACATTGGAAGTTTTTCGAGCATGAACAGCCTGTTTAAGGTCATGCCACAGCATCTCATTTGGATTTAAATCCAGACTTTGAATAGGCCACTCCAAAACCTTCATTTTGTTTTTTTTAAGCCATTCAGAGGTGGACTTGCTGGTGTATTTCGGATCATTGTCCTGCTGTATAACCCAAGTGCGCTTGAGCTTGAGGTCACAAACTGATGGTCGGACATTCTCCTTCAGGATTTTCCGGTAGAGAACAGAATTCATGGTTCTATCAATTACAGCAAGTCGTCCAGGTCCAGAAGCAGCAAAGCAGCCCCAGACATCACACTACCACCACCATGTTTGATTGTTGGTACGATGTTCTTTTTATGAAATGCTGTGTTAGTTTTACGCCAGATGTATCAGGACGCATACCTTCCAAAAAGTTCAACTTTTGTCTCCTCAGTCCACAAAATATTTTCCCAAAAGTCTTGGGGATCATCAAGATGGTTTTTTGCAAATGTGTGACGAGCCTGGTTTTTGCCTTGGAACTCTCCTATGGATGCCATATTTGCCCAGTGTTTTTCTTATTATTGAATCATGAACACTGACTTTAAATGATGCAAGTGAGGCCTGCAGTTCTTTAGATGTTGTTCTGGGTTGGTTTGTGGCCTCCTGGATGAGTCTTCCATGCGTTCTTGGAGTAATTTTGGTAGGCTTGTAATGGCTGGTAAAAGTGGAGTTTCAGATGCAGCGGCAGGCAAAGGTGCACCAAGCCCGGAGCCGGTGCAGCTGAGAGTGATAGAGCAAAAATTGGAAGGGAAAGGAGCTCGCGTTTCTGAATACACGAAAGACTTAAGTGCCAGAAATGAAGCGAACTATCACAGAGGAAAAAAAATCTCAATAAACGAGAAAACAACAAGGCACTAGGCAATTGTGCTATAAAAACCTAAAGAAGCAAAGCTTCCCAGAAATAAAGATAATACATATACTGGCAATCCCTGACTAAAGATTTCTCGAGCCAAAGCGAGTAAAATAACATCAGGTACTCCAGCAAAGGAGGCGTGGTGACCTCCGGCTTAAATAGAGTCCGGGGAAGGACCGCCCAGGAATAATCTGCCAGCTGGGTAAAAAATCCGATGGGGAAGAAAACGATGTCGTCAGGGACGAGAGTAACAAAGAAAGCAAAAAAGCACATACACAAACCATGACAGGACCCCCCCCTCTAAGGGACGGCCCCAGACGTTCCCCAAAGAACCCCTTTTGCGCGAACTCAGAAATAAGGGCAGGGTCCAGGATATCGAGCAGGGACCCAACAAACGCTCCTCGGGACCGTATCCCTCCCAGTCTACCAAAAACTGGAATCCCGACCCACACCTCTCGGCCTGTCTGACGTCACGATTGTCGCCGGGCCCCCCCCTCAATCATCCGCGGCGGGGCGGGGATTTGTCGGGAGGTGCCAGGACGCTGGTGCTAACAGGTTTAAGCCTGGACAAATGAAAGGCGGGATGGATCCGCAAGGATCTAGGGAACTTAAGACGCACGGTGACAGGGTTAATCTTCCGCAATATCTTAAACGGGCCAATAAAGCGAGGGGCCAGTTTCCGAGATTCAACTCTCAAGGGGACATCCCGAGTAGAAAGCCAAACTCTCTGGCCCACTCAATAAGATGGGGCCAAACAGCGCTTTCTGTCAGCCGCAGATTTCTATCTACGCCCAGCCCGCAACAAAGAGGAACGGACCTTTGTCCAAACAGAGCGGCAGGGTCGAATGAAGTGTTCAGCAGAGGGAACTTCTGACTCCTTCTCAGACTCCGGAAACAGAGGAGGCTGAAACCCAATTGGGCCTCGAAAGGAGAAAGACCCGTAGAGGAGTTACACAATGAGTTATGGGAGTATTCAGCCCATGCCAAAAAACGACTCCAGGACGCAGGATTATCGGCCGCTAAGCACCGAAGAGTATTCTCTAAGGACTGATTAGTACGCTCAGTCTGCCCGTTAGTTTCAGGATGAAACCCTGACGACAGGCTCACCGTGGCCCCCAACTGTTTACAAAAAGCACGCCAAAATTTGGCCGCAAACTGAGGACCCCTGTCAGAAACCACATCAAGGGGGAGACCATGCAGCCAGAACACGTGATTAACAACTAGGAAGGCTGTCTCCCGCGCAGAAGGCAGTTTGGGCAGCGCGATAAAATAAGCGGCCTTGGAAAAACGGTCGACCACGACCAAGATGACAGTATTGCCATCAGAGACGGGCAGGCCCGTGATAAAATCGAATGCAATATGGCTCCAAGGGCGTTTGGGTACAGGCAACGGGCGCAACAGGCCAGCGGGGGGGAGATGGGACACCTTATTCCTGGCACAAGTGCTGCATGCTGCCACAAATTCCCGAATGTCCTTCATCATATTGGGCCACCAAAATCGTCGGGCCAAGAACTGCTTGGTTCGATGGGCCCCAGGGTGACCTGCCAGACATGGAGTCGTCAGCCGCGGCTGCGTTTGAGAAAGTGGTAGCTAACCAGCAGGCTGTCCTTTCTGGCCATAGCAAGGGTCTCTCGGCTCTTAATGCTCAACAAACAGAATTTGCTGAGAGACTAAGATTACAAGAAAGTAGCACTCAAAGAATGGAGGCTGCTTTACTCTCGCTCACGGAGAGTGTTAGCGCCCTGTCGGCTCAAATTACACAAAACGTCGCACAAGCACAATCTTTGAGCTCCTACCGAGAACCTGTCATGGTTTGTGTATGTGCTTTTTGCTTTCTTTGTTACTCTTATCCCTGACGACATCGTTTTCTTCCCCATCGGATTTTTTACCCAGCTGGCTGATTATTCCTGGGCGGTCCTTCCCCGGAGTCTATTTAAGCCGGAGGTCGCCACGCCTCCTTTGCTGGAGTGTTCTGTAATGGCTGGTAAAAGTGGAGTTTCAGATGCAGCGGCAGGCGAAGGTGCACCAAGCCCGGAGCCGGCGCAGCTGAGAGTGATAGAGCGAAAATTGGAAGGGCAAGGAGCTCGCGTTTCTGAATACACGAAAGACTTAAGTGCCAGAAACGAAGCGAGTAAACACAGAGGAAAAGAAATCTCAATAAACGAGAAAACAACAAGGCACTAGACAATTGTGCCATAAAAACCTAAAGAACCAAAGCTTCCCAGAAATAAAGATAATACATATACTGGCAATCCCTAACTAAAGATTTCTCGAGCCGAAGCGAGTAAAATAACATCAGACACTCCAGCAAAGGAGGCGTGGCGACCTCCGGCTTAAATAGACTCCAAGGAAGGACCGCCCAGGAATAATCAGCCAGCTGGGTAAAAAATCCGATGGGGAAGAAAACGATGTCGTCAGGGACGAGAGTAACAAAGAAAGCAAAAAGCAATGATCAGGCCTGGGTGTGGCTGGTGAAATTGAACTAAAAAAATATGGTTAATCACAGATCTAATTCATTTGTCAGACAGGTTTATTTAGGTGATTTCTTGATTCAACAGGTCTGGCAATGATCAGGCCTGGGTGTGGCTGGTGAAATTGAACTTTGTTCACAGCTAATTGGGCAATTACTTTTTTTTCCACATTGGGTAGTTTTGGATAGCTTTTTAACATCAATAAATGAAATCATCATTTTAAAAGTACATTTTGTATTTACTTGGGTTATCTTTGTCTAATATTAAAATTTGTTTGATGATCTGAGACATTTAAGTGTGAAAAATATGCAAAAAAAAAAAGAAATCTGGCAGGGGGCAAATACTTTTTCATGGCACTGTATATATTCATGGCTGAACCACTATTTTTCAGCAAGAGTTTTGCATCCAAACAGATGGTGCAAATTTTACCCTGATATCGGCCCAAAATCAGTTAATTGGGACCTTTGAAATTACCAGAAACTAAATGGGTATTATAGTTCATATCTCTCAATTTGTTATACCAAGAGCATCAATTTAAAGTAGAGGGGAGCTTGAACCCTCATGGGGAAGTTTTCTGGCCAGAAGGTAGGGGTGACTTAATATTTCCGGTCAATGTAACGTCCGTCACGGAAAGTCTGAATGATTTTTATTGGAAGAAACTGAGATGGAATATTGACTTAACCTTTTCAATTTTCTGAGCTTTAACCATGGCAAAGTCAATAATGGACAAAGTCTGCCTGAAAGTTTGGAATGCAAGATTTGGCAGGGGATCAAAATCCGTAATGTCCGTCACATGTAACGTCGTTCACAGGAAAAGGGGTCCTGTAACATTCGTCACACCCCCAAAGAGCGGAGGAATGCTCAACTTATCCACAACCCCAATTCCAAAATGGTTGGGATAAAGTGTAAATTGTGAATAAAATCAAAACGCAATGACTTTCAAATCACACCAGCCAGTATTTTATTCACTATAGAAGTGAGATAACATAGCAAGTGTTGAAACTGAGAAATTTTACAATTTTATCCACAAAATGAGCTCATTTCCAATTTTATCGCTGCTACAGGTCTCAAAAAAATTGGGACAGAGGCCTGCTTACCATGGTGTAGCATTCCCTCTTTTTTAACACAGAGTGGAGGTGTCTGGACATTGAGGAGACAAGTTTCTTGAGTTTAGCCATTGGAATTTGATCCCACTCTTGTTTAATACAGGCTTCCAGCTGCTGGAGAGGTTTGAGTCTCCTTTGACGGACTTTTCATTTAATTATGCGCCAAATGTTCTCAATCGGTGAAAGATCAGGACTGCAGGCTGGCCAGTTCAGCACACGGACTCTTCTACTACGAAGCCATGCTGTTGTAATAGCTGCAGTATGTGGTTTTGCATTGTCCTGCTGAAATACACAACGCCTTCCCTGGAATAGATTTCATCTGGAGGGGAGCATATGTTGGTCTAAAACCTTCATATACCTTTCAGCATTCATGTTGCTTTTTAAAACATGCAAGTGTCCCACACCATATGCACTAATGCATCCCCATACCATCACAGATGCTGGCTTTTGAACTGATCGCTGATAACAGGAGAGGTGGTCTTTCTCTTCTTTAGCCTGGAGGACATGACGCCCATAATTTCCAACAAGAATGTAAAATTTGGATTCGTCTGACCACAGGACACTTTTCCACTTTGCTGCAGTCCATTTTAAATGAGCCTTGGCCCAAAGAACACGGCGGCGCTTCTGGATCATGCTCAACAATGGCTTACTTTTTGCATGATAGAGTTTTAAGTAGCATCTGTGGATGGCACGGCGGACTGTGTTTACAGACAATGGTTTCTTGAAGTATTCCTGGGCCCATTCAGTAATGTCAATGACAGAATCATGCCGGTGAGCGATGCAGTGGCGTCTGAGGGCCCGAAGATCACGGGCATCCAGTAAAGGTCTTTGGTCTTGTCCCTTACACACAGAGATTTTTCCAGTTTCTCTGAATTTTTTTGATGATGTTATTCACTGTCGATGATGAGACCTTCAAAGCCTTTGAAATTTGATGTTGAGGACCTTTGTTTTTAAAGTATTCCACAATTTTTTTACACAAGCCTTCACAGGTTGGAGAGCCTCTGGCCATCTTTACATCTGAGAGACTCAGCCTCTCCAAGACATCCCTTTTATAGCCAATCATGTAACACACCTGATGCCAGTTAAATTAATTACTTGCTAAATGTTCTTTCAGCTGATATTAATAACTTTTACAGCCCTTTTTTGCCTGTATCCCAACTTTTTTGAGACCTGTTGCAGCCAGAAAATTTGAAATCAGCTCATTTTGTGGATAAAAATGTAAAATGTCTCAGTTTCAACATTTGAAATGTTATCTATGTTCTTTTGTAAATAACATATTGACTCATGTGATCTGAAAGTCATTGCATTTTGATTTTATTCACAATTTACACTTTGTCCCAACTATTTCGGAATTGGGGTGTACTTGTAGATAATAAAAAGCAAAGAGGGAATTTTTGCCATGGCTGTTTTTGAATCGGGGCTCAAATGTGTAATTGTCCTCATTTCTAAAGGATGAAGTTTCACCCAGATTGTCATTTGATTGTCAAAGACTGTCACGAGACAGAGCTGCATTGGCGGAGCAGTAGTGACTACCATGGCGCAGGTTCGATCACCGGTCGTAACAACCGGCGGTGGTCGGCAGCTTTTTCAGAACAGCACACGATTGGCTAAAGCGCTGTTGGGATGCAAATTGGGAAGGGACTGCCAGGAAGGGAAATTAAAAATGGTTGCCTCGTTCGTTGCTTAAGCACCTCCTGTTAGTCAGCTGTTCGCTCGTAAGTGAGATTCTACGCTTGCTCATGTTCAGGTATCCTCCGCCCTGATTCTGAACTTGCAAGAGTTTTGACCATTGAGTGTAAAGATGCAGGGGCTGACAGGCGCATGCTTCGGAGCAGAGTTGCAATCGGTCTCTCTCTCCTGAGATGGCAACAAGGGGTTGCATACGAGCAAGGCTAGTACATAGTTCTCGGATTGGGTATTCCACAGTAGGGTGGGATTGGAAATGCCAAATTTGTATTAGTATTAGTATTCACACATTTGGCTTGCTTGCTTTGTTCCGATTCAGGGGCAAAAATAATACAATTGTTGCATTTATCTTTTGCCCCGTTTGTGCTCACACGGCAACAGTCTCTACCAGTCCAAAGTTGTAAACAAATGCCATGCGCGAACAAACTGTTCTCTCATTGGTCAGGAATCTTACCCGGAAAGGACGGGGCATTTCTACCGGAGTGGCAGTCACGTGGGTGCCCCGCCCCTTTAGATAGCGGGTCCTGAATGAATTGATTCCAATGGGAAAAAGTGAACGTAAGCACAGATTATCGCTGATTATTTTGCCGCATTGTCACAGAATTAAATATTGGACTTCGTTTTCACAGTCCACATACTGTATCTTCCAAACATTCTGGCGCTGCAATGGCATTTTTAAGGCCAACAGATCAGGAGAAAATGACCGTTGTTGGAGACCCGTGTCTCTCTCATCAGCACTCACCTAACATCTGGCAATACAGAAATACAGTATGGACTGCGGGAAACCATGAATAAAAATTTTAACTGAAATAATGCTTTTATTTATATGTTCAGTAATACTGTTTTTGTCATCAATGTTTAATCATTTTTAAAGGGGAAAAGGAATATATTTGATCGCTATGATCTTTAACTGGATTGATATCAGATATTAGACAAGCAGCAAAATAAGGCGCAAAAATTAAAGGCCGATGTTATTCGCGCTTATACGTGTGGCCAATGCTGAATTTTTTTCATGGCCATACTTATTAGTGCGCCAGTTGATGACCATTCCAGTTATTAGAAAGTACCGCTTAAAAAACAAGTTTGGCCAAGGAAAAATTTTTAGCTTTGGACACACTTAAAATACGTGAGGGCAATGGAGCAATGTGCATCTTGGCCACACTTATAAGTGTGTCTAACGCAAATTTCGATCACTTTTTATGCTTGGACGCACTTAAATAAGTGCGAATAGTCACTTCGAAAATTAAATGTGAAGCGTGTCTTGCGTTAGCCATCCACGTTAAAAATGCCAAAACTTCGTGCAGCAATAGGTTGCAATAATAGGAGGAATACAATAGGAAAACAACTTTTTCTTTGTTTTTGATTGACAATCTGTCCTGTTAGTTTATTTTCGTCCCCAGACCTCTGCTAGTCAAAGTCAGAATACAAAATTTAACCTGTGTGATTTAGGGATGCACCGATCCGCTTTTTACACTTCCGATACCGATGCCGATATCTGAGGTTTAGTATCGGCTGATACCGATACGATACCGATACAGAAAAACAGCGCTGAATTACCAAACAAACGGTACGTCTCATTGTGTGGAAAAGACTGGGATCATTCTTTTGTGCAAGGCAACATCAGACTTGACTTAAACATTTCTTTCTAAATTTTTTTTAACAAATAAATAGATATAAATACACTGAATTACTCATTTATTTAATAACTGTGTACCAGTACAGCAATCTTAAACAAGAGTCATCAGAAGATGACATATCCCCCTGGCCCCTGATTATTTGCGAAAGTCATGTCAATCCTCCACCTTCAAAGAAATTCAAACAAGAATGTCGAGGTGATTTTCCTCTGGAATTATCTGAAAGTATGTACTGACAACATCTACCAAAGACTATGAACAACATGTTGACAAAGGCAATAATAAAACAAGAGTCATTAATTAACAGTGTTTTAGTTCTGCTCTAGAAACAAACCCAGCCCTGCGACTGAGTCCAAATCCATGTCGCTTCCATGGAAAAGAAAAAAAAATAATTTCAGAAATTTGAAAATATAAAAAGGCACCACTTCAGTGTTTGCACATCAGCGTAATGCACATACAAAGTTTCAGAAAGATATAATGAACGGTTTTTGAGTTCTGCTCAGGAAACAAACCCATCCCTGTACAGAGTCCAAATCCAACTTGTTTCCATGGAAATGATAAAAAAAATTTTCAGAAATCTGAAAATATCAAAAGGCACCACTTCAGTATGTGGGTAATACGCATGCGAAGTTTCAGAAAGATATAATGAACGGTTTTTGAGTTGTGCTCCGGAAACAAACCTATCTCTGTGCAGAGTCCAAATGCAACTGGTTTCCATGGAAACGGAAAAAAAAAAAAACATTTTCAGAAATCTGAAAATATCAAAAGGCACCAAAATGAAGGAACCCCTTGCGCTTCAGCCCCTCTTTTGCCAGAGGTCGGTGCTCACAGAAAAGGACAAATTAAGAACAAATGAAGGAACAGACTGGAGCTCTCGAATCACTTGCATCAGTTTATTGAGATGCCAAGACTAATGTTTGACGCGCAGCATCTTCCTCAGAGTCAAACTAGTATTGGTGAAGTTGGGACAGTTAAATAACTTTCTCCACACAGAGAATAAGTTCCTATTGGAAAACCGTTAAGTTGGGAGGTATCCATAATGAACCAATACTGTGATAGCGCTCAGTGAGTAGGTGTAATCTTAAACACCATCATTTCCTCCCATTAACACAAATTTCAGCCATAATGTATTTACAGGACATAAATTACACATATATACATTTATAGAAAACAGGAAAGATTTAATTCTTCATTCAATCCATGTGGTTCCACAGTGTTCAATGTGTAAATCCAATATGCTTCTCTTTTGAGCAGTCTGTTAATAATATCCCTGCCCCTCTGGGAGGGAACAATTTTCTCAATACCCCAAAATTTAAGAGATGCTGCCGAACCATGATTTGCTTGGGCATAGAGCTTTGCTATTAAAAAGTCCATATTCTGATTCTGAATAGCAGCCTTGTGTTCGGCAATGCGGAGTTTGAGGACACGTTTTGTCTGGCCTACGTAGACCAGCCCACACGGACATTTGAGAATGTAAATGACATGTACTGTGTTACAGTTTATAAATGAATTAATTTTGCATGTCATGCCTGGATGTGGATGAGAAAAATATTTCGAGTCCGAGGAATTGGAGCAGTGAGTGCAGTGCCCACATCTATAAAAACCTATCGGTGGAGGGGGCAGCCATGTAGATTTAGGGGAGGGGGAAGGCGAGTGATGCCGACAGTCAACGCAGCACCAGACCTTTTTTGCCCAATGCCAGGCCTCCACGGCAAGGAAGACGATGAGGGGGACGAGGGGGCAGAGGCAAGCCGTTTCCCGAGCTCCCAAGACACTCCCAACGAAATCAAAACAGACTGTGATCAACATCTCAGGACTTAATTTAAGCGATGGAGAGACTAAGGTCTTGAGTAAAGGTATGTCCTTTAGTCTCACGAACAGGGCAGATCCATTTAAATTAGATTTTTTCGCTCTCTCCAGCTGAAATATTTTTTCTCCGTAAAACATGGCGTCGTGTCCAATGGAGATGTGGTACTGAGAAATTCAGATCCTGGGGTAGCCAACCGGCCAACCAGAGAAACCACTCCGTTTAAAAAAAAGAAATCACGTTTCGTTCCCCATTCGAATCTGAATTCCTCAATCATTACATTCAGTCACCTGGTTGAAAATGACTTGTCAGCAATTTGTAAAAGGTCTAAACTAATGAAAATGAATCTGTCTCTGAAGTAAAATGTTTAAATGAAGTGGAATAGAGAAAAGACATTGTTATTTGTTCAGCTGATAAAGGTGGCTCAATTGTGGTGATAGGTATTAACCAATATGATGATGGTATTAAATCCCAGCTGAGTTATCACAACTGTTATACTCCCCTCACTAATAATCCCATTGATGAATTTAAGGCGGATATTGATCAGATTCTGGAGGCGGGGCTCACAAGAGGGTGGATTACAGAGAAAGAAAAAGATTTTTTAACCGTACAACATCCCATTTGTCCCGTGTTTTATGGGCTGCCAAAAATACATAAATCACTTATCAATCCACCTCTTAAACCAATTGTATCAAGTATTGGTTGTCTCACTGAACCATTGTCACAATATTTGGATTTTATCCTCAAAAAATATGTTTTCAGCCTTCCGTCCTACCTTGGAGATACGACAGACATTTTGAAAGTGTTGGACTCCTTTAAATGTGATGTGGACTTTATTTTGGTTACATGTGATGTTCAAAACACTTGTATACCTCACTGTGAAGGCATTGAAGCAATGTCACATTATTTTGAATCAAGACTTACCGCAATTCTACCACCTAGCGATTTCCTAGTAACGCTTGTGGAATTTATTTTAACCCGTAATTATTTTCAATATGCGGGGTCCTACTACCTACAGAAGCGAGGTATAAGCATGGGCAGTTCATTTGCTTTGTCTTTCGCATGTTTAGTCATGGGGCTCTGGGAGGAGAAGTGTATCCTTAATCCAACTAATAACCCGTTTTTCTCGTAAATCTTACTTTGGAAGAGATACATTGACGACATCTTATTGGTTTGGACTGGTACTTCGGAAGAATTAAAGGGCTTTGCAGACTATATAAACTCTACCACACAATATTTAAGGTTTACAATTTAGGAATCCTTGGAAAAAGTGCATTTTCTCGTTTTGAGAATTTATAAAAATTACCAAGGGGGTTTAGAAAGTACCATTTACCGCAAACCATTAAGTAGAAATACTCTTCTGCGAGCGGATAGCAATCACCCCAAACAACTTATTAAAAATATTCCCATTGGACAATTTTTGCGTTTGAAAAGGAACTGCAGCAGAGATGAGGAGTTTGAGCGCAAGGCAGTAGAGACGTCTGAGCGCTTCCGTGAAAGAGGTTATGTGGAAAAAGACATCATGTCAGCCTATCAGAGGGCGATGCGCACCCCTCGGGCCCGCCTCCTGGACAAGACTAGGCGCTTGTCATCAACATGGGTTTGTTTTTCCACTGAGTATTCCCCCATAGCAGGTGAAATCAGATACACTGCCCCACCAAAAAAAAAGTCACCGTTTGGAAATTAATGAACAAATTCTATAATTGGATCATTATTGTGGTTATTAATATATTTCAGCTGGCAATAATCATTTTTAACCCTGACTGATGAAGCGCGTTGCTACTCATTTCTTAAAAAATCATGTCGGAAGACACATCCGTTGATGGTGGAAAAGATGTTACAGTATTTCAGAATGGGCAAGTTATTGTCCTGTATTTAGCAAAGAAAACCATGAATGACAAAAACAAGTATGAGGAATCATTTTCACAAACAAACCTGCCACCACAAAGTCCTGACCTTAAACACAATAAAAGTTATTGGGATGTGCTCAAGAAAGACCACCGAGTGGTTCAACCATTATGTCGAGAAGACAAGATCTTGGCCAAAAATTATGGCATTTCTGATCGAAAATAAATGTTCTAGCATTGCATTTAGTTGTCAAAACAATGACAAGACGAATATGCACTGTAATCAAAGCTACAGGGGTTCCAACGAAATATTTGAGTGAGCGACTTTTTTTTTTGGCGGGCAGTATATATTATTAAGAAACATTGGCATGTTTTACAGAGTGACCCAGCCCTCAAACAAATATGCGCCGATCCTCCCCTAATCTCCTTCAGAAGATCTCGTTCGCTTAAGGACAGATTGGTGCATTCTGTGATGCCTTCCCCCTCCCCTAAATCTACATGGCTGCCCCCCCCACCGATAGGTTTTTATAGATGTGGGCACTGCACTCACTGCTCCAATTCCTCAGACTCGAAATATTTTTCTCATCCACATACACGCATGAAATACAAAATTAATTCATTTATAAACTGTAAAACAACACATCATTTACATTCTCAAATGTCCGTGTGGGTTGGTCTACGTAGGCCAAACAAAACGTGTCCTCAAACTCCGCATTGCCGAACACAAGGCTGCTATTCGTAATCAGAATATGGACTACGCAATAGCAAACCACTATGCCCAAGCAAATCATGGTTCGGCAGCATCTCTTAAATTTTGGGGTATTGAGAAAATTGTTCCCTCCCAGAGGGGCGGGGATATTAATAACAAACTGCTCAAAAGAGAAGCATATTGGATTTACACATTGAACACTGTGGAACCACATGGATTAAATGAAGAATTAAATCTTTCCTGTTTTCTGTAAATGTATATATGTGTAATTTATTTCCTGTATATACATTATGGCTGAAATTTGTGTTAATGGGAGGAAATGATGGTATTTAAGATTACACCTACTTACTGAGCGCTATCACAGTATTGGTTCATTATGGATACCTCCCAACTTAACAGTTTTCCAATAGGAAGTTATTCTCTGTGCGGAGAAAGTTATTTAACTGTCCCAACTTCACCAATACTAGTTTGACTCTGAGGAAGATGCTGTGCGTCAAACATTAGTCTTGGCATCTCAATAAACTGATGCAAGTGATTTGAGTCCTCCAGTCTGTTCTATCAAAAGGCACCACTTCAGTATGTGGGTAATACACATGCAAAGTTTCAGTAAGATATATTGAACGGTTTTTGAGTTCTGCTCCGGAAACGAACTTCTCTCTGTACAGAGTCCAAATCCAACTCGTTTCCATGGAAACAAAAACAAGAGGCATCTGGCAATGGCATATCCCCCCGGCCCCCCACATTCATGGATTAACTGTTCAATTTACATGAGTAAATGTACTACAGTATTAAAGGACTTGATCTGAAGTAATAAGGTAACAAACTTGTCTGACCATGAAATGGCAATCCAGAGAATGTTTCGGTCAGACCAATGTGTTGAGTGTCCCTGTGTCAATTGTCTGTTGTGGTATGTTGGTGCAGATGTGGTCAATCTGTGTTCTGGTGTCTGTCTGAGGACATTACCTGTAGTAGTTGTGGTTGTTTGTTGATCTTGCCGTTCATGTTACTGGCAGTCACTACGAGGAAGTGGGCTGCCACGAGTGCCAGGAGTTTCCTAGCTTCACATTTTATTTATATTAAAATAATGCCAGGGGATACCAAACATTTGAAAAGACAATAAATGAAATTGAACATATTAAACTAAGTTTCACTGACACTGGTGTAGTCGGAGATGGCTTCAGAGATATTGCCCAAACAAAATTATCAGTGAACTAAGTCCACCTTCACACACATTTGCATGAAAGACGTAGAAAAGAATTTTAAAAGAAACTCCTAAATGTCAAAAGGCACATATAGAAATCATGCTCAACATGTTAATCAAGTTTGGTCAAAATTATCAGTGAGCTTAGTCCAAATTCACCCATGTTTCCATGTAAAGTGCAAAAATCAAAAATTGTAGAAATTCCTAAGCATCAAAAGGCACATCTAGACAGAATGCTTAACATATCTATTAAGTTTGGTGAAGGTTGGATATATAGTTTCTGAGATATGGCCCGGACAAGCTACGTTCCAATTCAGAATTCACACAAGTTTCCAATTCAGAATTCACATTAAAGGCAAGACATTTCAACAAATCTGTCAAGTTTTGGAATGTATATTTTCTGAGATATGGCCCCAAGCTAAGTTCCAAAAAAAAAAAAAATTCCAGAAATTCCTTAGTATCAAAAAGGCACATCTAGACATCATGCTCAACAAATCTGTGAAGTTGTGTGAAGATCGGATGTACAGTTTCCAAGATATGGCCCAGACAAGATATGATTACAGACGGACGCCCAGACGGACAGACAGACGGACACACTGATGACTATGTCCCACCTGCATTAATGCTGCCGGGGGGATAAAATTAGTGATCCTGAAGTTTTCAAAGTAGCAAAAGGCACATCTAGACTATACATAGAATAAATGTACAAAGTTTGGTGCAGATATCTTACATAGTTTTTCAGTTCCGCTCGGGAAACGAACACAGTGTAATTTGCACTAAGTCCAGATTTGTTTCCATGAAAACGACAAAAATAGGAATCCCGAAATTTCCAAAGTAGCAAAAGGCACATCTAGACTATACATAGAATACATGTACCAAGTTTGGTGCTGATATCTTGCATAGTTTCAGAGTTCTGCTCCGGAAACGAAATGATTACGGATGGACGGACAGACAGATGGACGGACGGATGGATGAGGCAATGCCTATATCCCCCCGCTTTTTATGCAGGGGGATAATAAACCGATAGCTTCACAAGCTTGGTCAAACGTAAAAAATATAACAAAACCTCTCCTGGTTCAGTCAGTGCAATTAGGAGTATAACACCCAATGTAAAATAAATAATAAACGAGCTGAAATTGACAAAAAAAAAAAAAAAAAAAAAACGAATAGCTTCACTAGCTTGGTTGGTAGACATTCAAAATAAACAGCAATCAGCTCTTTACAATGGTCTCGCCTACGAAGTCCTGGACATAAAGAAAACCGAATTTCTTTATACTGAAGAATAACCATAACCCTCATAGTCTACTACATATAATCTCTGTAAATATATTATCAAATTTTATGGCCTCCTGAAAATGAAAAGTCACTAGATAGCCTACTATGCTCACGTAATATCAATGAACTTATTTACGCCAGTGAAACGTCTCGCCGACAAAGTCCCGTGTACAAATAAAACTAATTTCTTTATACTCAAGATGAACTATGACCCTTCTAGTCAATTAAATATTTAATTATGTAACTATTTAAATGTATACTTATGAAATATTGTTCACTATCATACTGGTAGTTCTTGCAGATGATCGCTAAACACTGCTTTCCTTTATGGAAGTGGCTATTCACCCCGCAGCGGGGCCGATAAGAGAAGCAGTTCTGCTATTCGCACCATGGCATGGCGGATAACAGAAGCACTTCTGCTATTTGCCCAGCAACTGGGCCAAAAAGAGATTTAATTTTATAATCCGCCCCACTCTTTGAAGTTTCGCACGCAAGCGCTGCGGGGCGAATAACCTCTTCTTTTCTTTTATTCCAGTTGGATAGCTTCTCCAAGCTTTCTCTGCGGTTCTGCGCTGTTTTTTCGGCCAGTGTTGCCCGATCTCACGAGGGAAACAAGCAACTGGGTCTATAAAAACAAGCCCAAAAGAAGGATCACCCAGTTTATATGATATGATTATATGATTTTATTTTGTTTATTTTCTGTTTTAACCATTCCAAAAACACTGCAGCTTGCAACATTTTTCTTTTTACTTCTTACAATGTTAAAAACCCAACGGCCAAAATAAATAAATAAATAAATAAATAAAAATTGTGGTAGGCCTACATAATATGGTCACACGGGTCACAAAGGATTCTACTGTTGACGATAATAGTTTTCTGTAAGTTTTCATTTTTCTTATTTTGCTATCAGTGAAATTAGCTCTCTTCTTTGGGCAGACATTATACCAATGCGTTATACACTGCAAGCATCCTGAGACCAGGCGCAGGTACAGCCACGCTCTGCCAAGTGCACTTGGTATAAATTTAAATGACAAAGCCGAGCGGAGCAAGAGTTGAGACATTCATTTTGTGCCTTCCAGGTGCACTTCACTCCCATAGCTGTCTTTCACAACCAGTTTCATCCATTACATATTAATAAGGAATTATGATGTTCTTTAAATCAGTCGAAGTGACAACATGAGATGTGCTGCATCAGTATAACTTGTGTATTGGTATATCTGACCAAAGAAGCCTGAAATTGAATTTTTTTAATTGAACAAGCCGAAACCAAAATGTAGCCATTTACCGTCGTGAGATGGCAGCCAGAAACGATGGGAGAAAGGTGCAAGTGTCCACTCGGGTGTTTACTTTAGCCCTATGCCTCGTCTATGGGGTAAGGAGGTGGGGGAAGCAATGCGCTTGAATGACACCAATACAGCTGCTTGAATATAACTCACTCGAACTTTCATGCTTTGGCAGAGATGCCAAGTCTCACGCATTCGGCGTAGGTCTCACGCATTTTTCAGGCTTATTCACCGTAGTCCGCAATTATTCAATGAACGCTTATTAATGAGATTCTCATGCGGAATTAAAATCCTTGCACATTGAAGTTTCAGTGTCACTTGCGTAAAGGTAGACCTCACCGCAAGTAACATGGAAGCGATTATGACTCCGGACTTCTCGTGCTTCTCTTGACTCAGGGATTGGAAACAATGCATGTGTTTCATGATCATTTAAATTGTAAATAAGAACATTTGAAACGTCTTTATGCAATTCCACTGCATTCAATCCCTCAGTAAAGACAAGCATGAGAATTCCTGAGTCATAAAGCTAGTATCTCACTGAGCAGTGAATGCTTACGAATGTACCAAATTTTGAGTTTAGTCAGAGTTTGTAAAAGGGCGCAAAACAGTTCGCTAAAAGTTTTTAGGATCGCAAACAGTTTTTCTTGTCGCAAAGAAATTTTGAGCATGTTCAAAATTGCTTTGCGAATTTATTTTCTCACAAACAGTTGCAGACGTTTGCAAAAGAGTTGTGTTTGCAAACGGTTGTAACACGTGTTGTTAAAGTTCTTTTTGGTTCGTGCAGTAGTGACCACTATACAACAGAGCTACGAATGCTGACGAATGTAGATGAATATTGGGTTTCGTGAGGATACCGTCAAGGTTTTGTCAAGATTGCAAAAGAGTTTGCGAATGGTTTTTAGGGTCGCAAAGAGTTCATTTTCATATTCTAGAATGCCATTTCCTATTCTTTCGCAAACAGTTACGCAAATGTTGCTAACTGACGCTAAACGTTGCTAAATGTCGCTAATGACACCAAGGTCAATCCTCATTTTCGCCAACTTTCGTCAGAAAAGTTGGCGAATCCACAATTCGCTACATTCGTATGCATTCGCCGCTCAGTGAGATACTAGCTTAATCGGTTTCCATGTCACTAGTGGGGAAATCCACCGTAATGCACGTGAAACTGATTAACTTAATGCACCATGATTGAAATTCCGCGAGTGAATTTCCTCAGTGCGCGTTGATTGAATAATTATATCCCCGAAATACGAATTTCGGGGATATCATGGTTTCGCCCCACCCGCCACGTCCGCAGATTTTAGCCATGACATAACTCACAAAATACTTTACACTGGCTTCTCATTTTTAGCATATGGGTAGATATGGTGGAGAGGATGAACTGATTAGATTTTGAGCAAGTACGCACTCCTAGGTTTGCCACCAGGTGGCGCTATATATTGAAAAAATCTGTTTTTTAACCATATCTCTGGAACAATTACACAGACCTCAAATTTGCCTCATATTGTAGGTCTAGTAGAGGGGAATCTAATAAAGGGGGCTTAGAGGATTGGGGAATTTCGGGGATATACCCCTTGCTGTCGGCCGCCAACAGCGTAGGCCTAGTTTCTGAGTATGGCACAGGAACGTGAACGCCACTAAGAGGCGAGAGACTCACGCCGAATGCGTGAGACTTGGCATCTCTGCTTTGGCAACAAGCCCAAATGAGCAACTGCACTTTAGAAACAAGCCCAAAAAACCGCAACCTGAGACAACCAATATTTATAAGCGACTTTACGAAAAGCTAAGCCCAAAGTCGCTTAAAACAAGCGGATTTGGCTACACTGGCCAGTGCGCGGCACATGGCTTTTCATCCTAAAAACGCGGCGGCGGTACCAGACACCACCTAGTGGCTGTTGTCAAAAAAGCACCAGAGTTTTGCCTGGCCTCCGCACGGCGTGTTGCTGTACCAATATCGGATCGGTGCATCCCCAGTGTGATTTATCATTCACTACAAGTTTTAATGCTAGTTTTGACTTCTAATCTTACTGACCAGAGTTGAGTTAGTGATTATCACTTAGAATTGTTTCTACAGTTCTCTTTTTCGAGTAAGCAAAGTATTAAGCAAGTGGAGTGAGTCTGCGGTCTTCAGTTTACAGTCAAAGAAACAGGATTGTTCCAACAGAGTAAGGATATAAACACCTTTATAGGTAAAGTGCATTGATTGCTCCACACCTTAAGTGGACAGCTATTGAGTTTGATTGATTAAAAAGAAACCTGAATAAAACTATTTCATAATAATGTTAACTGCAAAATACTGTGTAATTGATGCACACAATCAAAACAAAGTCACAATGATCTTATAACTAGGGCCCCATGATTTCCGTGATCACTGAATCGCGAAAGGAATCGCGGAATTGGCTAATAAAAACGGAATCTATGTTAAACTTGGAATTTCGCGGAAATCAACATAATTTGTAATGCTGTTCCTAAAGCCACATTTCCTCCAAACGTGTAACAAAATTTTCCGCGAACCAGAGTCTATGCAAAGACACGAATGTACGCGAAAATGTGAGCAACCTTCGTCAAATTCACCTGCCCCGAGTGTTTGAGCAACGCATCTCTTCGGTGCGACTGTGGGTAGAATTTTTTTTGTTGTTGTAGACGAGACCACTGATGCTAGGGATTGCAGCGTCCTAAACATCATCATTGGTCAGCTTATGTTGATTTAACAACTTATATAACCGTTAAATAGCCCACATTATTTCTTTTCACAGTCTACTTGGCTAATTGTGTCCATGCAAATTATGACATAACGTCGTCCCCCAGTGGTGAAATAAAAGCTGATGCATCCTTGTTTCAGTTTGTTCATGTTTAATCATTACTGCATTACATTTTGTCATGGTATGTAATACAATGTATTGGGATAGCTGAACAAAAGTTTATTATAAATAAATAAATAAAGCTGATGCATCAAAACCAGACAACTGTTGATCCCTTGGGGAAACTGGGTGTCATTACTGCTGCTCTCATACATTCATATAAACGATAAAATTATAAATGATTAAAAAGGGGTATTCAGACGAGTGCATGTCAATACAGCCATTGTCCGCCTTTTTGACTGTAGCTTACCCCTGGATTCCACCGGACGCGTATTTGCAGCTTGACATGAGCGACGCTATTTTGCTGCGTCTTATATGCGACTTGATGTTCCACTGAACGCGGAACGTCAGCGCAGCGTCCAATCGACTTGCTCAGATTTCGCATATTTCGTCATTTTTACCGGCATATTTGTGCAACGACCTTAAATGCTTTCTGTTATTTTTTCTGCTTTAATTGCATTTAATGTCATTTCTGTCTTTGTTGTGCTGTAGAACCTACTACAGTCCAGCCGTGAACACCATAGATTAAAAAAAACTGTGCCAGTGTTTTACTTAAAACAAAACCACAACTTTGAAAAGTAAGTTATAAACTAATTTTATATCAAAGATTTGCGGCTGGTTTCTTTTAGTTAAAAGCGTATTCCCCTTGATAGTTACTTCCTGCCTGGCAGGATCTGGTGTGCGATTCCCATTGGCACAAATACTAACGTAGTTGGATCCAATAAATGTATATGGTGGAACTATGGGAAACATATCCCTGCTATATTCAGATCAGCGCGACTGCGGCTCGCCAGCGGCAGAAATAGACTTGGCGCGTATTTTCAGCCGAGCAGGGCGGAGAGCCGCTTCTGGGATGCTGCCGAGGCGGGCCGTGGCGCAGCTGGTGGAATCACAACCATTGTCTAGAATGGCCTCGGATCAACTCCAGCAACCGCATCGCAGCAGTAACGCGGCCAAGACACTCCCGGTGGAATCAAGCCTTTACACTTCGTTTCAAGTGACACTTTTATTTTGTAATATTATTTCAGGTAAAAAAAAGTTTTTTTCTTTCTTCACAGTGCAATGTTATCAGGGCTTGCGAAATCGCTGTTCTGAGCGCCCGGGACAAGTAAAAATTTTGTCGGACAAGCAGAAATTAAGAGTTGCTTGCCCGACCGACTGGCTGAAAATTTCACGCCACTAAGTAATTTATTTCCGATCGTAACATTTTATTCACTGTACCAATGTGGCCAGTAAATTAATTTGAAACAAAATCCGATTTGTTGCTGAAAACCTATGGCCTATTTCACAATATTTTAGGCATGACTGTCACAACTTTCTCATTACCGGTTGCCAAGTGCCATAGCCAAATAGCGAGGATTTTCATCCACCGCGGTCTAGTTTGGTTGGTGCAGGCATAAGCAATGACTTGACTCCCAACCATCAAACAGGGGAATAAAGGCATACATGCATGCAGCTGGCGCTAGGAATCACGTCGGACGGCCATTCCATTGAATGATCACTCACAAAATCACTTTCTCGAAACATGGTTATAATATCATGTTTGAGTGAGAGAAGCAAAATTTTATCGGCATTGGTTGTTGCTTTTGTGTGTTGCTGTTGTTGTTTAAAAAGGCCCACGGCAAAGTGTATATTTGTTTAATATTAAAGTTATTCATCTAAAGCCATGTTCTAGACTCGCATCTTTCCCACATCACGTTTCGTTTCAATCGCCTCAGAACCGAAACGACAGGCTTGTGGTTACACATGAGGGGAAGAGAGGGATAATTAACACAACTTTCCAGGGCTCGACGCTGACTTTTTTCCCAGGTAGCACACGTGCTACTAAATTAAAAAATTTAGTAGCACATTGAGAATTTTAGTAGCGCACTGAAAATGTATCAAATAATGTTTTTTTTTGTTTTTTTTTCTGTAAAGGGATAAAAGGAGACAGCTTTGAAAAATTATTTAAATACCGAGAAATCATTCAAGTTTTTAATCATTTCAGTTTCAAGCCTTTACAAGTAACTGTTACATGCAGCCTGGTTGCTTCTGAGTTGAATTTTGTCCCCTCATGCTACAAGCAAGTTACTGTCAACTGAGCAACTTTATCACTTGCAACCTGCAATTAAAACAGGCCTTAATGTATAGTTGTCTGAACAGTGGCTTTCCGGTGTGTAAAAACATCAATCGTACATCCAGTACACTTTAGAGAATTTAGAGTTTAATTTCTTGTGCTACTTGACGTGGTAATGGCATGTAGCGGCAGCAGCCATGAAACTGATGACACACCAGGTTGCTGGGGCATGCACAGCATTTGCATTCGCAATATTAAACATTAATATTAAATCCTAAATGCCCTTCTCAGTACTAAACTCCACCCCCCTCCCCCAATTACAAGACATTGGCGCCGCCTTGTCAAATCGTTTTGCCAAATGAAAAGGCAAAAAAGCGGAGGTTGGACTAGGGATTCTTTAATTATTTCCCAGTTAATAGCAAAGCTAACGCCATCAATAACGCTAACGTTAGCTAGCAATGAAAGCTGAGATCTTTAACGGGGTCTAGAAAGCATTAAGTGTTGATAATAATTACAGTGAAAACTAAGGCTCTTAAAAGCATTAGAATGGCCATTTGTGGATACTGTCGGGGTAATATTATCGTTATTTTCTTTTTTTACGCTCTGCCGCCTTCAGAGGACAGAAATCCATGCTTGAACGAGTTTTTACAATTGCTTATGACAGTGAATTATTTTCCACCACATAACAAATTCAGTTCATTTAACTTGTCTAACTTTGATACCATAATCCTCTCTTGCGCATTTTACAGCAATCATAGCTTAACTTACCAAGATTCAAATTTACTGAAGATAAAAACGTTTTCTGCGTACTCCATGTAGATCATAAACCCTATATATACAGCTCGTTGAAATCGGTTGAGAAGTGTAAATGTTGTAGATTAAGAAAATCCACATCGCCCCCATTTACTTGCATTTGTTTACAAGTGGGCCCTGCCCTTCCTGATGTGGCTTACGCTCGAACGTATCGGAGCAACAGGCCAAAGCTGCTAATGCGGGGTCTACACCATGTCCCAAAAGTTCATGCACCACATAAAAAGTCAACTCAGATTGTGAATATTCAACAGAATGCATTTATTCAAAACCCCATGTATCCCCCCTGCATGTTAATTACCGCCCTCAGCCTGTGGGGCATAGAATGCACTAAGTTGTTTAGAAAAGAAGGCTCACAGTTGCCCCACTCCCGCACAGCCCTCGCACTGAGCTGCTTCATGGTGGTAGGGGCTGGGCTGTAGAAGACCCGACTGTTCAGGATACCCCAGGAGTTCTCAATCGGGTTGAGGTCTAGGGAGTTGGGTGGCCATTCCTCTTTGTGTAGAAAGCCAGGAAGCTGCTCAGAACACCACTGCTGAGTTGAACGAGCAGTATGTGCGGGGGCACCTTCTTGCACCATTTCTGCACGCCTGTTGAACATCTTCCTAGCAGTGATGGGGCCCGATTTTTTTTCTGGTGAGTATGGGAAGTAGCACTGGCTGAAGAATGTTCTTGACATAATACTCAGCATTGATGGTAGCGCCCTGGGGTACAACATGCAACTCCAACAGCCCTGAAAATGACATCACCCCCCAGACCATGCAATGGGCACTGAACTTGACTTGTTCAGAAGGTGGCACTTTCTTTCGATCGTCGGTGTAGATGCGATTGTTTTGGCTGTTGGGAGTTGGAAATAAGTAGAGTGGGCACTCATCAGAGAAAACCCAGTTTTCCCAGTGTCTTGGGGTCATTGTGACATACTTCTAAGCAAAAGCCAGTCGCTTCTCCTTTTACAGTTTGGTAAGATGAGGAATCCGCTGTCTTCTGTATGCTCTCAGACCCAGTTTCTCAGTCAGAAAATGATGGATGGTACTCTTAGAGACTGCCTCCCCAAGATTCTTCAGTCTTCGACTGAGTCTGCGGCAGGATTGGTGTCTCTTTCCCTTAGCCTTTCAGATGAGGTCCTTGGCCTGGAACTCAGGACTGAGGGGTGACCTGCACGGGGCTCGTCTTCAAGGGAGTCACAACTGTGGTGTCTCTGCCACCACTTCTTCACCCATCGTATGCTTCTGCCAAGGTCCTGAGCTACCTCCCTGCAAGTTTTCCCTGCCCTGCGCAAGGCAATGGCTTGAGCACGGACCTGAGGCTCTGAAAGGGCAGCCTTTACAGGTCTTTGTTTGGCCATTGTGGCAGCACTACCAAAAAGGTTCTCTCAGTGACGGTTCTCTCTTGGTTCCTTAGTCAACCAAGAAATTTATAGGCCTCTTGCAAACGGATGAACTAATTAAACAACCTCACAACACCTGGCTGACCAGGTGGAACCCATTTTGGAGACAGACATGTTGCCCATTGGGGTGCATGAACTTTTGGGACACGGTGTACTAACTGGTTGGATGAATGGATCATGTGATGTTTTTGACACACAGCATTGGTTCAGTCAGTACAGTGACGACTGTTCTTCTTAGGCTTTCCAGCATGCAAGCGCCCACGTTGAGCTACTTGCTGCCCACATTGGTCATTTTTGTTATTCGCACAAGTGCTACTAAATACATATTATAATTCGCACACACCTATTTGCAGTCGCAAATGCGAGTGAAACACTCGCACTGTCGAGCCCTGCTTTCCACAATTTCTTTTTCAGTTTTGTAGTGGCGGCCACACGGACAGAGGGGGTGACTGGGCAGTGACTGCGGAGTTCGAGTGGGTGTGGAACTATGAATGTGAGCATTTAAACTCTATCCAGCAATCTTACAGCTATACGAGGGCGGGTTTTCCATTAAAACCAGCAACACTTTATCACAAGCATGAATTTGTTGTGATGTTGCACTTGAGGAAGCTAATCGGCCACTGTCAGAGCAACATACAATTTTCAAAATGAGACATTGGAGCCAGAGACCGAATTAATGTGGAACTGTAAAACACTTCAATAAACATTTCGATAACTGATTACTTAATAAATATTATAGGGAAGTTGTTCATGTTCGTTAGAGACTATGCACCATGTCAAAATATCTAGCAAAACAAGACAACCCATAAGATAAAATGCATCGTTGTCATTTCACTTCACCACATGAGATCGAGGACTTAAGCCCCAGTTATACCTTCGCTTGGCTCCATTCGCGGATTACGCGCGCATCTCAACGGAGTGCGGAGGCATTTATACTTGGCGCATTCTCCGTTGCAGTCTTCGCCGCAAAAGGGCGGTAGAAAAAAAATACTACAGGAAGTAGCAGAAGCAGGCAAAAAACAGTAGGAGTAGAAGCAGCTCAGCTAGTCTTCCTTCAAATTCATCCATTTTGAACTAGGCGACACTAGCGCGGCTCGCGAAAAGTTTTAAAATCCTGGAGGTGCGCGACCTTGTGAAGTGCCAGCGCACACGGCTGTCGCCAAGTGCGCGATTACGTCATTTGTGGCGCACGAACCTCGCACACTCGCGACTGCGTCGAGCATAAACTAGGCTTTACGGGTTCTGGTTTAAACCACTCACTGCGCCCCCCCGATTGCGCGCCTGGTGCTCATTCATTCATTCATTAAGAGTTACATGTAGCTTTCATAAATATATCACCTAAATCGCTACAATCCGGGCACTACAATATATCTGATTTGTTTTTAGAGTTGTATACGTGCCACTTATTGTCGGTCAAAAGGGATTATGAAGCATCCATAATTGTTTTTTTTTCTTCCTTCATCTAGAGTCAAAAGACCGTAACGTACTATGTCCCTGTCTCCAAAGACCGAATTAAAAATTTACCTTAAACGCCATTCCAAAACAGAAACAAAATGGAAAGCCATAATGTTGTTAATGATTTTTCAAGAAGAACACGACCACTTTCAACCACTTACAAGATTTAATTACACAACCCTCCAATTTTGACGCATGGATGGTGACTCCAAGACATAACCATAATTTGTACCATAATTTTCTGAAACACAAACCCAGATGCAAACACCAGTTCCTTGGGGAGCAGTCTGGCTGCGATCCGGCAGTGTGTCAAATGATTAAAAGGACTGAAACATACACGTACCACATGACTACAGAAATGAATAACACTTCCTCAACCATGGATACAATGGGTTAGGCAAGAGTCCCTATAAGTCAAGCAAGTGCATTAAATAAGCTATGGTTCTTCAAGAAAATCAGCAGTTATATTCATAACTTTTCAGGAAGGCGTAAAGGGCAATTCCCCGTAAATGTCAACCTCACCATGAAAAAATAAACTAACACATACAATTATGAAATCCATTTTAAATATATCATGAATATCTATATATAACAAAACAAACAATGATTTTTTCATAATAATTACACCCTCCTCCTCTAACAACTGCAGCTGTTCTCTTAATAAAAATTGCATTTTCAATACACCCAATCACTTTTCTTTTTTTTTTTTTTTAATAAGACCTACGGATCATACATTTAACCAACAATATTGTCCTATATCCCCTGTGGCCACTAGGGAATATCCTAGCAATTAGTAGATTATTTTGTGATTCTATGTTAAACCTTGACTATAGGAGCTTGTTCAAGTGACGTGCTTTTACAGGACAGCCGATGGCACGTCTGTGACAGTTTTTAAGAAAAGTTTTCATTAAACATCCGTTTCAAATGCAATATCAACCAAACTTTCGGTGCAAAGCTTTCTTATACTGAGGCTAAATGTTAACATTAAATTGTCATTATACTTCCTTTCTAAATGATATTTCTCCGCATTACGGATGTTATCGTTATGGACGTGACAGGAGTCTATTGTCAATGTGACATTATTTTACAATGCTAGCCTACAAGCTGACGAAACGTTCATCGCTGCGTTTACACCATATACAGTGATAGAAGGTTTACACAAGCCTTATATTTACATTTTCTTCTGTTCCTCCCTTTCATCAGAGGCCCTACATGAAACTCAGTCCAGTCTTTGTAGTTGATTACCGAGACGATTGCCGTTTACTGATGGCTTGAAAGCAGACACCGAATCGATTATGTGCACTGAATGTTGCCCTACGCCAGATCATCGTTATGCCTACTCGAATGTTTTCTACTCTTACACCCAGTGACATGCGGTCGGAGGTTAGTTTGGTGAGGCAGAATCCTCCCCTTTGCTTGATTAGCAATCAGACGATTAACTAGTTTAGTAAGACTATTCGGAAGAATGATGGGCCAGTTTAAGTTTCCGCAGCGTTATTACTCAGTAAATCGAACCTGAAATGCTCACGAAACTGCAGATTTGCGCGTACTACACCTGATTGTGGACAGACGCTGAGATATGTACAGCATCCATGTCAGGGACAAGTTGAGCAACATTTTTGCACCGATCACATTATCCCACGGTGGAAAACTTTCGCGTCACAGAGATCGGGCACAATGCACGGAGTTAGCCTACATCAAAGTCCCAACACGGAGATGCCTGCATGGGTTATCATCATGTGTTTCCGCAGATTTCATTCATATCAGATTCAAATATAGGGCAGTGACGGCCCCAGAAGTTCCCGCCATTAAGATAAACAAAATGTTGAAGTTTTTGTTGACGGACGCACACATGGATGGAGCCTGATACCATAGCTCCCGTGCCACTCGGGCGGCGGCAGCTAATTCGGAGCCTGTAACTGAAAATGTTGATGAGATAAAGCAAAATGTCAAAGTTTTTGGTGATATGTTTGGGCCAGTGACCTTGAAAAAATAGGCCAAGGTCACCTTTAGGCACGTCATTTGTAGGCCTTAATGAGATGCATGGCCAGTAAAAATTAGGAGCCTGTAAGTGAAATATTTGATGAGACAAAGCAAAATGTTGAAGTTTTTGGTAATATTTATAGGCCAGTGACCTTGAAAAAATAGGTCAAGGTCACCTTTAGGCATGTCATTTGTAGGCCTTAATGAGATGCATGTCCAGTAAAAATTAGGAGCCTGTAACTGAAATAGTTGATGAGATAAAGCAAAACGTTGAAGTTTTTGGTGATATTTTGAGGACAGTGACCTTGAAAAAATAGGTCAAGGTCACCTTTAGGCGTGTCATTTGTAGGCCTTTATGAGATGCATGTCCAGTAAAAATTACGAGCCTGTAACTAAAATAGTTGATGAGATACAGCAAAATGTCAAAGTTTTTGGTGATATTTTTAGGCCAGTGACCTTGAAAAAATAGGCCAAGGTCACCTTTAGGCATGTCATTTGTAGGACTTTATGAGATGCATGTCCAGTAAAACTTTGAAGCCTGTAACTGAAATCGTTGATGAGATAAAGCGAAATGTGTTGACCGACGCACGCACGCACGCACGCTTGCACGGAGCCCGATACCATAGCTCTCGCGCTGCGAGCGGTGGGAGCTAATAATTATTGTTTAGAAGATTGAGAAAGCAGTGGCGGAGCTAGAACTGGGAATTGGGGGGGCATAGACACGTCCCTTTATAACAACAATTAGTCCTGGCTAGTTCTCAATCATTTTCCTTTATTGATGTGTTTTCTGATTATCGCAACAGGCAATTGAAGATACGGTTTCTCTCCATATGTGATCTAACAGCGATGAAATAATGGACTAAATTCAGTACAGAAAAATAATTTACTTATTAATAGGCCAATGCTTTACGAGAGAGAAACTGCTCTGAAACTTCGGCGCTACCTTTTTCGCACATCAGGCGATTTAACTTGCGCTTCATAATCGTTTAAATTCGTCATTTAAAAACAGACTAACTTACATACAAAAAACGTTTAATTCTGCGTGATAATTTCTTAAATTTGCATTGATTGAACAATAACTGATCCACAATCCAATGAAATATCGCCTTTCACTCTCGGCACAGCTTGGGTTGATAAAAAAAGTGGCACTCGGCAATTAAATATAAAAAGTGTGAGACTCAAGCCATATCCATGAGAGTCGACAGCTATGCAACTATGAATAACGCTGATTTAATGCCGCAAATGCACGTCCAGATGAATGGTTGTCATCTTACCCAATCTCGGAGAACTAGCAGCACCTGTGAAGTGTGGAGAGCTCTCGGAGTGAATCTTTAATTAAGAAAATGATTGAGAATAAGTCAGGACTAATAATTGTTTTAAACGCCACTGTACTGAATTTAGCCCATTATTTCATCACCGTTAGATCGCATATGGAGAGAAACCGTGTCTTCAATTGCCTGTTATGATAATCGGAAAACGCGTCAATAGAGGAAAATGATTGAGAACCAGCCAGGACTGATTGCTTGTCATAAAGGGACGTGTCTGTGCCCCCCCCCAAATTCCAAGTTCTAGCTCCGCCACTGCTGGATTATAAAATGAAATCTCTTATTACTAGCCCGGCTGCGGGGCAAATAGCAGAAGTGCTTCCCTCATCCACCCTGCCGCGGTGCAAGTAGCAACAGTGCTTGTCTGTGCGCTGCGGGACAGATAATTGATCTCTTTCCCCCATTTCACTCCAGTGCAGGGTGAATAGCCACTTCCTTTCAGCAAATATAACACTCGAAAGTTATTGTTAATATTATTATCTATTATTATTATTTCATTTTTTGTTTCGGAGAAACCTTTTTGACATTTTGTGACACGACTTTGCATTTGTTTCTGAATGCATTTACTTTGTATTGGTTTGATCCGATGACTCGACTATTCTGCTCTCAACAATGCTCTGCTAATAGCAAAGGTAGTTATGAGATGACAGCTACATGCTCGTGATGTGACATCTATCCGAATAATTAGCTAACATTTTGTGAAAATGCTTGATTTCGCTGTATTCGTGTTTTGAGCGCTAATACAATATAAGTTAACTAGAACACTCGTTCTCAACCACATCATCTTCCACATGAATATGCGCAGACATAATCGTATATTCTGTTATGGGGCATTTTCCGATTAAGGTGTATATATGACCCAATATTCAGATTAAAACAGGCATATGCCAGGGGTCTTATTCGGAATATTTCAATTCGGAAAATGACCTTAATCGGGTTATTGCACATGCTTACATGACAGGTACGGAATCAGAATATTCTCATATAAAATACAGGAATAATGGTGTGCATGTACACGTAGTCATTGTTACATTTGAATGCGCGAGGAGAACTTTGCGCGAAACGAATAAGGCTATGTGTCTCGAGGCCGACAAAGACGTCTACTTTGACAGCCCAGTGCGATTTCCTTTTAAATAAGTTAATTTCTATAATAAATATGTAAATAAATACATTTATTCACCCTCACCTTGTGTCATTTTTAGTAACATTGTAGGATCCATTCTAAGTAGTTACTGCGAATTAGGTTACATTTTGTTACATTGCACCGCTTAATTTCAATCCATTCTGTTTTGTGGCTATCTTGAAAATATTAATATTAAAGAAAAATATTCAAAATTTTATTTTTCAATGTTAAAGGGGACCTATTATGCTACATTTCCAAATGTATATTTTGATCTTGGACTCCCCTAGAGTACTCCTGATCATTCAAAGTCCAAAAAAGGGTCCTTATTTAGCTCATACTGTCATCTTCAAAAAACCCCTTTTGTAGTCCATTGTAGTCTCTGCCTGAAACGCCTCCTTGGGGCGGCTCTTCCGCTATGGCACCCACTCCCCATGAAGAAAGGAGAAGACGCCTGCACACTTACTCCAAGCCACCAAAGAAAACTTTATTAATTAAAAAAGGACAACGTTTTGATCCGACTTGGATCGAAACACTGTATATATATATATATATATATATATATATATACATATATATATATATATATATATATATATATATATATATATATATATATATACGCACGCGCTGCCTGATGCCGAGGCAGTTTGTCATTGGCTGAGAAAGATGTGAAGTCGTTAGTTTGCATCACAGATTCAGCTGCGTTGATTAAGCCAGGTCGAGTTTCCATTACGCGTACCAACCGCCTTTGATCTGACATCAGGATAATCGAGATAGACACTATAATATATGTCCTGATTCAGATAGTTACATTAAAGGAGCAATATGTAAGAAATGTATGTTGATTAATCATGAAATGGCCCTGATATATTACCAGACATTAAGGAATGATGTTAATTTCAGATACTTATATCACTGATAACAGTAGTCCAGCTAGAATATTCTCATTACAAAAGCGAAGTTGCAGCCCACACAACTAATGTTGTTGTTGTCATTTTGTGTTTTGGCCTGTTGCGCTGCCCTCCACCTATCTCCCAATCACGAAGTCAGTAGCATTTTGGCATCCAGGTTGCCAGTTACCACTGAGCTGCAGCTACCAACGTTTCAGAGCACAAATGTCTGACGTTACTAAACCTAAAAGGCCTTTTATGATTCCAAAATACGTCGTGACAAAGTCAGAAACAAACAAGGATCTGTATAGGACATGCCTTTGAAAGATGGAGACGGCTGAAAGCAGAGAAGAATTTGAAGACTGACGGCAAAGTTGCTAATTTTCTCCTGGACAGGTAAGATTCAGCTAAGTTTGGCTAACTTAATTCTATTTAATGTAGGCACGGACATTTCAAATATTCTCTACAGTCGAATAACGTTATGTATGTTTGTTCATGGTATGTTAGCACGTATGCAGGTGGGTCATCGAATTGACTAGGTAACAAATTGTTTGAGAAATAAAAACCGTGGCTCTTCATTGCTAACATTAGCAATGCATTATTAGTCCGTTTCTCTGGCTTTATGCTGAGACGCTGTGGAAACCGTTCCAACATTAGCACAGCCATTATGGCAATATGAAATGTAATTGAGACAGTACATCGGTCAAATGAGTCCTCATTCATTCTTTACGCATATTATAGTATGGACTTTAGTAGGCTATCCACACAGAAGAGTGACGAGCAATTTGACCAATATGACCATTGCTAAAGTTAGTAAGTCATTAATCTCAATCTTTTCTGAACTGAACTGAACACAACGCTGTGAGAGCAAATCATTGGTGATATTGAAACGTAGCCATGGTAGCACCGTGTAGTACACGTTCTTGCTGGATCCGGCAACCTAGCTGGCAATCTCTCGTCTGGGGGAGAGGGGGAGGGGATACTCCGCTCTGCAGTATTTTGAATGTGATTGCACTACCAGTTTTGGCCACAAACTTACATATTGCTCCTTTAAATAGTGGCTGCTGTAATAATTTGTTGCATTGAAATGTGCCTGACATTCTGGAAACCTGCCTGTGAGGTTTCGGTGACATGTGGGCACTGTGCGCCGGTCAGCCAAATTACCACTGCACAGAAAGTAAACCAGGTTGGAGCTGGCGAGCTCTCTGCACACTTTCGGCAGAGCCTTTATCCACGAAATTGTCACTGCGTCATGATGAATATGTGACACCTCCCCCTACTATGCCGCCACACCCATCTCAGCGCACGTCCGTCTACCAAATTGCCAAAGTGGCTGCGCACGGTGTTGCACTGCACGTAATTACCACTGTACGAGCTGCACCGGACGAAATTACCACTGCGTGGGCTGCGCCACGCTGCGCCACCCTGCATTGCGCCAAGAAATTAGAGCCCCAAATGTCACATCCAGCACGCTCTAAACCAATCAAGCACTCAGATCTGAGAAAGTGGGTTTACAGAACATGGAAAGTTGATGCGTAATCTTCAGTGCAATTAGCCTTGCATAAGCAGATTACCTTCAAAGAATTATATAAAAATAAACAGCTAATGAACAAAAAATTCAAATGATTTTTCTTGAGGCCCAATTTCTTAATAATTTTTCAAAACCAAGTTTGGCAGATTATTTTGATCCTGGACCGTTTACCCAGGCATACATTCAGAAGAGCCATCGACCTGCAATAAATGTAGATGAGTGAACACCACAGTTAATATATTTTGATTAAGGCTACAATTTGGTATTTTGACTGGAACAGCGACTTGGTTATCAATGATAGATGCCGCTAAAGGATTCTGAATGATAATATTGATGTGGTTTGCTCAGACATATCAGTAAATAATTAAACTGACTGACTTTTGTAAACGTCATCACATCCCTGCAGCCGCTACTCGGGGTTAATCAAAGCAACTTCATTAAGTTTTAAAATCTAGGTCTGAAAATGCTGTATACTAAGTCTTATGCAAGCTGGGTGCACTGTTTAGGAGAAGACGTGGCTTTTAATGGTTAATCAAAAAACTTAATGGCAACAACTTGCATGAATATAAATGCTGTGGACTCAACGGATCGATTTGTTTGGACCCTCAAAATCCAGAAAATTTTTTTTTTAAATTTTTGACCTACTGTTCAGAAATTGTTACTCAAAATGTGTTGTACCTCAGTGTAGTACAACCATATGGCCAAACGGGGTACTTTTCTTCCTGAGTAGTGGGGGAATATCGGAACCACTCCACCAAATTTGGTCCATCTCGCTTCCACAGCTTTCACCGAGAAAAAAACTTTTTGGATACAGTGGTCATGAAAAGTGAGGGCAAGTGGTCACAAAGTTACGATGTTAGTTAACCAGACATAATATTCAAATTGCATCAAGTTGAATTATGCAATTAATCGGTGTATTAAGACAAACCGTGACAAAAAAAAGCAACTTATTTCTTGCGTTTACAGGCTGTTGCATCGTCATAACAGCTGCAAAAAAAAAAAAAAACTATACTGGTTCTTGTATCCTGATACCGTCCCCGGTAGCCTACCAAAAGATTACACTTACCCCATTTTAAACAAACTCTTTGAAACCTACAAGATGGTAGGAAACGCTAATGTAATTACGACAGGTAAAACGCAATGTGAAATTCACTTGCAGAAGTCATTTTATTTTTTTAAGTGGCTCGGCTGCATGGCTGGACTCCTTCAGAAAGCACTGTCGCAGAATAAGAAAGATCGACGGGAGCCTAATTTGCATTTGTTATTGTTTGTATTACGTGCCGCATTGATTGTAGCCTATGTTGAGAAGCAATTACATTGATTTATTACCATCTGAAAAATACACTACCTGGACGAAAAAAAAGTCGCACACTCAAATATTTAGTTGGAACCCTGAGCCTTTGAGAGCAGAGAAAATTTGTCATGTTTTTCTACTACCGTGTGCAACGTCAGAACATTTGAGAGTTGCATTAATATTTGGCTTGAGATCTTGTCATGACAATGTGATTGTTGAACCACACAAGTCTTCTCCAGCACATCCCTATAACTTTAAATGTGGTCAATATCAAGACTTTCTGGTGGCCAATTCGTGTGTGAAAATGACTCCTCAGGCTTGTTTTTGTAATTCGTTGCTTTTTCTTTTTTTAAGAAATGACAAGCTACGTGCTTTGTCTGTTACAGGTTAAAATATTTATTGCCAACTGAGACATATGAATCACTGCAATAATGATCTAGTCATAGTATTTGTTTATTTATACCCAAGCAGTGACTTCTTTTTTTGGACAGGCAGAGTTGATCCCTTTGCAAGTGCTTCAATAGGGTATTTGCGAGAACAGCGTTGCCCCTGACAACCTTGGTACCTCTGCCAAACATTCAATAGCGTGGGTCCACACATATTCTTGCAGTCAGCGTAATGTCACAATCACGTGAAAAAACATCCGCCATGACGCTTGGGGGATAGCATGAGAAAACTTATGATCAACATGCATTCTCAGGGCACTCTTTTTATACTATCATTTGATGGTCATTTAAGTTAATAATCTGAAACAATGTCCTATGAATAGCAGGAACAATTACCTTCCGAAGCTTAGTCGCGATATTTAGACAAAATTAATTAAATTGGAATCAGCAAGTGCCCCTATAAGGAACCAGCCAATAAATGGGTCAACAACCCTCAGTGATGGCCAGGAATTGAATATAAAGATGTCTACCATGATCTCATCAAATCACCACGTCAGTCATCAGGGTTGACGTAACAGCAAAAGCCGCAGTGCCCTCAATGTTTGCCATTGCGCTCCTAAAAAACACACCCGTTTAATGGTAAAAGTTGCTATCATGTAGGGCTGAACGATCAATTGCATTTGCGATATTATTGTGACATGACAAAATGCGATTTTCTAATCGCAAAGGCTGCCATTACACTCTGCTGTTGCACAATGGCCTCAGGCTCAACAGAACCCAACACTATAGAAACTTTAGTGTCAAAGAGGAACACCACGTCGGCTGTATGGAACCATTTTCAGGGCTGGTGATAAGCGGGTGCGATCAGTTGTTTTGAAATGCGCCAATCTGCGATGGGCTTTTGAAATCCCCATCGCATATTTTGCCATACAGTCTTCTGATAATGTGATTAAAAGTTTTAGTCCAGTTTTGAAAAAAAAAACAGGCTCCTACAGTTTCTTAAAGGGGACCTATTATGCTGATCCTTCTTTTAATACATATTAGTTATGTTATAATGTTGGTTGTCCATGCTCAACCTCTGAAAAGTTTCTAAACATAAGATACAGGGGTTTTGCTGTAATCCAAGAACGTGATTTCGTGAGCGTGATTTCCTCTCTGAACAGCTCCTCCCAAGATCTTCACGAGATCTGGGTAAAACCTGACGTCAGGTTGTGCCATCCAATTAGTACAGACCTAGCCAGAGCCAATCATGGCGCTGGACCTGCCCACACCGAAACTATTCTAGCAGGCACCAACAACGCAGATCATACTATGCCTCAGTAGCGTTGACACTTTTGGAAATACAAAAGAAGAACCGCAGATCATTTGAGCTGCAATTTTGTTAGTATCTCTCCCAAAGCTACTTGTCCGTTTACTTTTTGGACGCCAAGAAAAACAAATATTTCTCTTCGAATAGACGATGCCACCAGAAATCAGTGGGTAGCTTTTTACGTTTGCTGGCAGCAAACAGCCACGGCCAAATGGAGCGTTAGCTGTTTCTGCTCAGCATTTCACCAAAGACAGCTTTGTCAATAAAGGATAATTTGACACAGGATAAGCGTTTCAGCTGCTTCTCAAACCTGAAGCAGCTGCATCGATCAAGCGCTTCGGCCACAAGCTGTAAGTAACCATATAACAGCAAATAATGTAAGTGAAGCTAACGTGTTACGGGTGGCTAGCAGGACCGCTAGCGATAGTTAGCACTAACAACTGGCCTCAAAGGCAGGCTTGGTAAAATATCTGAAGATAAAGCCTGTATCGGGTCGCGAACTGTCCATGACTCACAGACACAGAAGCTGTAAGTTGCTTTTTACTGCATAAGCCAACCTGACGTGATAGCCAGTTGATTGTGGCTGTAGCACAGCGGCTAACATAGCCAAGTTACTGTTGCTAATGCTTGTGTCCTAAATATGCAAGAGTGATATCAGGGGAAATTCTACAGAAGGTGTGTGAACATAAACCTCATTTGAAGCTAACTTTTAATACTTGTTTGTAATTTGGATGCTTGGTACAACTGTTCACAGTAACAGAACTTGCTGTCTAAGGGTTTGTCTCTGTGGTTATGACCGCTCGGTCACCAGATACTGCATGTTAGTTTGCCTGTCGTGCTAATTAAAAATGCTCCTGGTTAACTTATACGCAGTAATTCTGATCGGTATGCTTGTGTTACTTCGGTAAGCATCAAGTTTCATCATAACGTCGCCCGATTGTAGGCTCTACAGTTAGTGATCGCTTCACTTATCCATGACCGGGATCAGCAGGATACTTCACAAATGTCTGAGCAAGCTCTCTGGTGCTACCATGAAAGCAATGCTAAACGCAGAAAGCTCTACCGGTTTACAAATGATTTCTCTGCACTGCCTTGACATAATTTCATCCCCCTTTAGAAATTGTTGTGACTAATAAAAAGCCGAAAAAGGCGGAGATTAAATAGGTAATTCTTTCCTGTAGAAGTGATCGATTCGCTAGCTCCACATAAGCAACTTGTCCGCCCTAACGGAACATACGGTTTGCAAAACCTGTATTATGTTCCTAACATAACCAAGCTCTCTAGCTGTCGCGCATTATCCATAAAGCTGCTTTCACATCGGACTTGAAACGAATTTTTCGCGCGACAGATTACATTCAAAGTCAATGCAAAGACGCCAATACGGGCATGTCAAGCCGCTTTCACACCGGACGCCAAACGAATTTTTTCGCGCGACAGATTACATTCAAAGTCATGGCCACTTATCAGCTACTGCATGTTAGTTCCCCTGCTCTGCTAATTAAAAACGCCCTGGTTAACTTATATGCAGCGATTCTGATCGGTATGCTTGTGTTACTGGTAAACATCAATGTGACAGTTTCATCATAACGTTGCCTGATTGTAGCCACTACAGTTGAAGCTAACCGGAGAGGTGCTGTATGTGTCTGCCGAGTTGGGCTGCAGTTAGACCAGACGTAGGTTTTGCAAAGCTTGGGGTGAGTTTTTGGGTGCTCGTGAAACGATCGCTTTATTTTTCCATGACCGGGTCAGCCTGATACATCCCCAATGTCTGAGCAAGCTCTCTGATGCTACCGGTGAAAGCAATAGGGAAAAAACACAGGCTATAACGTGTATGGTATCACAAACGATTTCTCTGCATTGCTGTCGATTGAGTATTAAATCGGCAACTGAATATTAAATTATTTCCTGTAAAAGTGATCGATTCGCTAGCTCCACATAAGCAACGGTTCACGCAGACGGAACTTACGGTCTGTAAAACCTGTATTATGCTTATAACAATACCGAGCTCTAGCTTGCTCTCGCCAAGACAATCCATAACGCCCATTCTCCGCGAGGAAACGCTTGTCATTCCGGACGAGTAAGTAAACCATTACCACGGGCAATTTCCGAAAAGGCCGTTTAGCCTGGAGCTTTCACCCTCCGTCATATACCAGCGCTGAAGCTGTTCGTTGCTCCACGCTAACAACACACCACAGCTATGCACACGACCCAGCAGGTCCTAATACACACCGAAGCAGTCCATAAGCTGTTGGTCCACTTTAGCTGCTCCTCACTGTCCATGTTTCCCTCTAAACTCAGACCCACCGGATTTCCACGGTCTCCGGTCTACACTTGGGCATGTCGACCCGCTTCTACAAATGTGTCTATATGGGGTGGATTCTAGCTTCCCCTGCATCCTAGCTAGGACTAGAAAAACCGCGGTACTCACCAACTGTTGCCGTAGCAAACTGTAGCCGATAGCAAATTTGAGCTTGCGCTGAGAGATATCCGCACTGTGTCCTCCACTTTCGCCGCTTCGTTTGTTAGAACAAGATCATGTCATTAGATCTATATTCAAGTATAACGTTAGATTGCCCGCCCGCTTCATATCAGATTGCAGACGTGTCTCAGGTTTCACTCTGGGGGAGCCGGACTCGGAAAACTGCGTTCTGCAGCCTCGTCCGCCTAACTCCGCCCTCCACAGAGCTGGCCAGTCAGAAGAAAGTGGGCACACGGGGAGTGGGGGCCATAGCGGAAGAGCCACCCCAGTGAGGCGTACTACAAATGTAGTTTTTTGAGGATGGCAGTATGAGCGAAATAAATACCCTTTTTTTACTTTGCGCGATCAGGAGTACTCTAGGGGAGTCAAAGACCAAAATATAAACTTGGAAAAATAGCAAAATAGGTCCCCTTTAAACATCGTTCCGATTGGCCTCCGCAACCGCACTATGGAAAACCTAATGGCGCGACTCTGAAACCATGGTAGCGAGTGGAATGACCCCATTATTTTCCTACCTCCGCGCCAGTCCCGACCACACAGCCAAAGAAAACAGGAGTGGGAAACGTCATTGGCTGAACCAACCGCAAAACCTGAGATGCATCCGCCTCCCTCTGTAAAGCAGCAGCTGGGGAATTGCGCAATCAAACGCTGTACGTGTGTATATGCGACAAGATAAAATGTAATGAAAAACACTGGAATGGTGTCACACATCAGCCTACAAGCACAACCATTATTTGTTTACGGGTGTTTGTCGTCGAGAAATTCTTCATTGTTAGTTAAAATTCCAAAAATTTTATTTGAATTAACTGTACATATATATATATATATATATATATATATATATATATACAAGGTTCGAAATTCCCGCTATTCCGTGCTCTAGTAAAAATTATGGCAGAATAGTAAACTCGTCTTCAAACTAGTCCAAGTGTCAAGTAACGTATTGTCATCTCATAAATTTCGTACAATCTCCACTTTTTTCGGTTTTTTATTTGCCAGAACGATTTTAAAAGGAGGCACCAATATATTTTGTGGCCGTTCATTAGTGAGAAGGGAGTTCATGATTTAAATTGAATATTTAATATCGCAAATGCATATGCTGCGCATGCCCCAGCAACCCGTTGTATCATCAGTAATATGGCTGTCGCCATTATATGCCACCACGCAGAGCATAGAAATTAAACTCGAAATTTTCTTCACCGGATATACGCATGATGTTTTTACACAGATGTTTCTCTGAGTATCCAATGATCAAGGTAAGCTGAAAAAGTGCTGATTTCTTGCACACTGGAGGAGTTTTAACACGGAATTCTCTTCAAAAGTAATATATTTGTGCTCGCATAGCTGACAACGGTCAACTTCTGGAGACATTATATAATACATGGCGTAATTTTAAATCACTTTGTCACCGTATACTTGCGTTTCCGATGTTAGTTTTTGTTATCACTCGATCACCTAGCGAGGTGTCCTCTAATACATGTATTAAATAGAAAAATAACGATGCCAACTACGATTTCCAGATGTGCTAACTGCATTGAAAAAAAAACAAAACAGCGAATTATTGTGTGACGGTCGAGATCTGGACCGTCCCGTGTTGGAATAAGAGGATCGACCAGAACATTGCTGACACTTTAAGAATCTAAAAATAATGAGTGATTCAGAGTAAGTTAGAGAATGGTCTCAATTCTTAAGCGATGTATGGACTTTAACCCGTCATTACCAAGGGATTTTGGCACTCCGTTGTATTTTTGTATCGCTGTATAGTGTACTATTTTGCAAATATTTGGCAGTGGTCAAGCACGTAAGCACTGACAACATAGATTCTAACCCAACAAATGGACCAACCTGCATTTTAGATCATGAAAGTGCTTGGTTAGGGATTTCTCTCTGTGCAAGGTACTGAAGGGCTTTGAAATTTGAAGTTTTTATCGTTTGCTATTAATTATGAGGAAAAAGATACTTTCTGTTTTACTGAAGGGTCATCTGTGTCTTACGTTTATTGGCATGACTGGTTATTAATTAGTATTAGAACATAAGAGTTAAATTGGCATAGGTATGAGTTGCAGCAGTAAAAAAGCCAAATGAAAAATGAGAGATACAGATATCTTATAGGTGCTGTAAATTAAAAGGAAAAAAAAGGCTGTCTAGTAAAAGATGGGGAGGACTATTAAACCTGGGTCATTAATCGTCCGGACGTCTAGTGAAAAAAAAATTGAATTTCTATCCCTGATATACAAAAAAGGAGTGGTATATTTACGTCTAAGGAATGCTGTTTTCTTATTTTGAACATATGTATTTGTTCCTTGAATTCCTACAGTGCTCTTTATTCAAGATTATGGCGATTTTAATTTTAATATTTAAATGTTAATTTGGTTCATAATAATTACCTGTATTAATTTCTTTCACAGTAAAAAATATTATGCATGATAAAAATCAGTCCTGAATATTCCCTCATTGACAGCCTGAGCCAGGTGAGTGGCTTAGGTAGAACCAACTAAAACTTAGTAATTCCCATTCAGTTACTGAGTTACTACATGTTAGCTGTAAGTGGGTCCCAGTTGGTAAGTCCAAGTAGTTTTAACACTGCAATGCTACTCTAACTCAACTGCCTCGGTCTACATTAGGCTATGTTGATTATTGTTAGTACTGTTAGCCAAGTGTTCTAAGAGATGAAAATAAAAAGTTAAAATGCAGATAGAGAAGTTTTTGTTAAGTTTTATTTTTGCTACACAGTTCTGAAAAATGCTACAGACTTCTGAAGACTGCATAGAATTTTCGCTACGCCGTTATTTTTGCTTAGTGCCAGCTCTGATTTTGGCTTTAAGAAAGAGGACGATGCGCACTGGAAGTTAAACAAATCAGTCAATATACTACTGTGATTTAAGTGGTTAAATAAAAATGTGCTATTCATATCGATTCATGCATCAATTACTTTCACTACAACATATAGGTCTGGCATACAGGAAGGAATGGCTGATGTTTAATCTATCTAATATATTCAAAGTAACTATAGGATGATATATTGTTCATTTGTTGAGTAATACAGGAGATAAGGAACTTAAAAAATAATCGCATATTAAATCGCAATTGCAATATTGGTTGAAATAATCGCAATTAGATTATTTTCCAAAATCGTTCAGCCCTACTATCATGCCCCTTTCGCTTAGCCGTAGGTGTCTCTCCTAGCAGTGCTGTGCACTTAAGTGCAAAAACTGAACAAGCTTGACAGTCGGTCGATCTGGCTAGACAGACCCAGCAGTAGCAACAGCGGCTCCCATATTTCTCAGCTTCACGATAGCTAGCTAGCTAGTAGGGCAATACAGATAAGGGGCAATCCAGCAAGACAAAACCGCAACCTTTGCATATGAATTTAGCTGGCTGCAAAAATGCAAAAGCAACATGTATTACGTTAGAATCACGGTAGGATAACGAGGAAATCCTCAGATGTAACCTTTAATTTGTGACCCTCATAACACGTTTGTAACGGCAAGCTAGCTTCGTGATAGTTTGTTATCCTACTTGATAATGCGCTGGTTGGATGGTTGCAAGCAAGAAATTGAAGTCGCTCCATCTCGTCTCTGGTGTTCTAGCATTTTTGTTGACACACCTGTTCGGGCTGTCGTCTCACACCTAATACGTATGTATCGCGTGTGAAATGCCACTCCACTCACAAGTGTTTACTCTTTCCTGTTCTGCTTGTGCAACCTTTCGAGTGCTTCCTCATTGAAATGGTATGCCGCAGACAAATCTGACAACCCCCCATTTTATTCGTTTATCCCCCAACTTTCATGGACGCCGCTGTTATCATGGAAGTCACGTGGTATGCCCGACTGCAAGAATAGCGGGAAAGAGTGAGAACGCATGGAAAGCATCACGTTTCTGGAGTTAAATACTGGACTTTACCCATCAAATATTATCAGACCAGGAGTGTAAAAAACAACTATGATATCTCAGGATTGAACATGGTGATTTTCTGCCTTCTGTGTGTACACAGAGGGCCTGATTTACTAAGACCTTTTGCACATGCAAAATCTTTTAGCCCGTGCAAAACCAGAAACCTTGCCACTGATTGGTGCAAGGCAAGTATCCTGGCCAATCATGGGCAATGTTATTGGTTTTGCACGGGCAAAAAGATTTTGCATGTGCTAAATGTCTTAGTAAATCAGGCCCAGACTGAGATTTTGCTCATTTAAATTGTGCTTCGGACACACATTTGAGCGATAATTAGAGAAAATGCCCGATTGTTGATATTTCTTTTCAATGCTTTTTCTCTGACTCATATTTTAGTGGCGTAGAATAAAGCATAAGATATCAAATAAAATTTAATGAGTTCCTGTATCACCCATTCATGTGTCATGTCATTAGTGTACTGGGTGACACTCCCATTTTTTTTTTTTGTGGCTGATTTATAGCAAGCCTAAAATAAAAAAAAAAAGTCTACAGACTTCGTAGCTTACATGGCTATTCAGACTGCAAAGATATTCAAAATGTTCAAACTCTTTGGTACGCAAATGTGAAATATATTGGTAAAAATATTACTCCTAGTGATCCAAAAGGCTCTTTGGGAGAAAATGGCTAAAATGTTTACAGGCATTGAAGATTTCTGAAACTGAGGGCAGATCAAAGTTGGCACGAAATGGTCACAGGTCCCAAATAACCCCTGGTGACTGAAAAGGATTGTATTTTGGCCTCAAATATCTAAATTTTTTTTTTTAATTAAAAAAAATTGTGAAAGTGGTACTAGATCGAGGTTGGCCCGAAATGAGCCCTGGTGACGCAAATGGGTTGTAGTTTGACACAAAACACCCAAAATGTTGATCAAAATTGAAAATTTGTGAAAGTGGACCCGATTGGCTGGAAATGCTCCCACATCATCCCTGGTGACCCAAAATGTTCGTATTTTGGCACAAAACACCCCAAAAGATGACTCTAATTAAAAAATTGTGAATGTTGAGCTGGATTGAAGTCAGCCCAAAATGGTGCCAGATGACCCCTAGTGACCCCAAAGGTCACATTTTGGCCCAAAACACCCAAAAAGTTGAGCAAAATAAAAAAAAAAAAAAAAAAAAAAAATGACAGTTGAATCTGGTCGAATTTGGCCTGAAATGGTGCCATATGACCACTGGCGACCCAAAATGGTGATATTTTGGCCCAGAATACCCTAAAAGTTGACCAATATGCAAAAATCGTTAAAGTGGAGTCCAATCTAAGTTGGCCCAAAATGGTCCCAAATGAAGAAATGAAGCCCGGTGAGCCAAAAGGGTCTATTATACACCATAACACCACAAAAGTGAAACAAAATCAAAAGATTCAACACAAAATTTACTTGTTTTAAACAAAGCGCAAGGTTAATAGACCATTTCGGAGTAAGCACGAGATTTTTTATGCGTTTGTGTAAGGCGAAGTTTGCATGGCAAGAAGAAGTGTCATAGCGTGTCAAAACCTACGTTAGCGAGCGATAAGCAATTTCACGGGTTAAAGTGCAAGAATTATGGCAGATGTGCAAGGATTTGAACATAAACCACATGGGAATGAAAAAGGCTGAACTGATTGAAGCGACTGTTGACGAACAGAGCCTCTTAAAAGAAAATACAGACGCCACAACCGAGACTAGAAGTGCTACCACAGCCTTCGAGGAGGTCAGATATATCGCCGACTTGACCACTGATTTAATACCCCCAATTAAATTTCTTTGTGTGTATGATCACATTGTGGAGAAGAGTGGCAGAAACAACAAGTGTTTAGACCAGAGTATTAAACACTTTGATGAAGGTGACATCCAGGAATGTTGCTACCAACAGGTAGGCATCACTAGCTGTCATTGGACATGTTGGATAGCAGCGATAATTATATATATACAGTTACAGCCTGCTGGCTGTTAAACCCCTTTGAGTACACGTAGACGTCCGCGGACACGGAGGTGTTCTGTTTATGTACGCGGTTAGAAAATGAGTCAGAATGATAGCACCACACGCACCAAATAAGTAATTAACCTTACTGCGGCATGCAGTAATCATGAAACTGGACAGACGTGTTTAGCTCTCCTGTGATCTGGAAAAAACCTAGTATGTGTGTCACTTTTGGTAGAAACTGAGTTTAACCTTCACTTGCAGGAATTAAAAGTGGTAAAAATCTTAAAACACTAGCTATAAGTGTCATTTGAACTTTCAAAATCAAGTTTCTATCATTTTTTTCTTTTAGGAAAGTCCAGAACCTAAAAGTTTTTGTTCAATTGCGAGATTTTTGCCACTGATAAACTAACTAGGTTTTTCCAGATCACAGGAGAGCTGTGCTTCAACAAATCGTTGTTGCAGGATCTGCTTCTTCAAACGTCTGAAATTATCTACAACAAAAATAATAACTAAACTAATGAAATTTCCACACATTAACAAATCATATCTTGTTCTCTTTATAAACAACAAATCATAATTACAAGAACTGCAGCAGTAAAGGGTAATTTTTTCATTGTAAAGAGTGACCAACAAACGTTAGCTATTAACGCTACAACAACAGCACGCACTCAAGATGTACAGCAACACAGGATTACATTTTCAACTGCAGCTCGATTCTGTGTCACTTCTAACAAAATCAAACGCTTACACTAACGGATATCTCGCCTCACTTGTCGATCTCATGATGTTGGACGGGAGTTACTCTATTTTCTTTGTAAGAGAATGCCGTTGGCGCGATGTCAACATCTTTCGGGTCTGTGTAATCAGGCCAGCCACTAACAAAATGTGCACTGCAAACCCTTGAATGGTCCTTCGATGCAAGATCTTTTCGGTTGATTGCACATATCCATGCTCTTCGCTGTCTCTTACCGTGTTGGAAGCAGAAAAACTTAACTGAATCTCCCTTTTCAAACTTGTTTGAGAACCCCACAATACAACATGAAACCACCATATTTTTTTGCCATACTAGCTATACACGTCGGGCATCGGCGGTGTTCTGTCCATTTTTGCTACCTATCAAAATATGCTACCTCTCGCTTCTGCGCTTGCGCAAACCTAAAATCTTGGGTTCTATTTCTTGGCTGACATCTCAAGTATCTTCAAATATCATAAATATACGTCTTTTATCGGTGCGCCTTTTGACCTTGTAGCGTATATATATTTGCAGGTACACGCTGGGTTTAACTGAAAACGCAGAGATTAGATGATAATGGCATGCAGCATTTATCTTTAAACAAACTTATCCAACTCATTATAACATCTGCTTATGTTATAATAAGATAACAAATGACAAAGTTACTACTGTACACTGATTCATGTTGCAACATTACGGCGAAAACGAAGACTTTACGATCGCTTTGCATTATGGTAGCATTTTTTGACAAGGCAGCACAAATTGTCAGAACACCGGCCAAAAAAAAGGCGTGAAGGGAAAAATAAACTCCTTTACTCACTGCCCCTCACTGGCACATATACAGAAAGAGACATATTACAACATGAAAAAAAAAACTGTGATCCGAGAAGCCCATTCAATGTACACTTTAACTCTTCATTTATCACTTACAAAGTTCTTGGTCAGCAAAATTCTTCACCTCAACCAGATCGTTGAATATTTTTACTTGCCCTAGATAGTGCACATGAAGCCTAGCCTGGAAACGCAGCCAGTCCTGAACCTCCTTCTCCTGCAAGCGCTGTAGCACATCGGGGAAAATCCTCCACTGCTGCACCACCTCCGCGGTGTAGTGAGGGAAGATTAGGAGCGGTGACCTTCGTAATCCAGCGAATGCTGCCCCTCTTTCTTTTTCCTGTGCAAGATGCACTTGTGCCATTATCATGCGAGATCTGGAGCAATCCAGTGTTTTGGGCTGGTCAAGACGATGTGCCCTATCGATTACCGATTGGGCGAGCAGCTCACTTTCCGCCTCGTGCAGCTTTACTTGGCATATCGACATTATACTTTCAGCGGCGTGAACGTAAAGCAATATCAAAGGTTTAACCGTAAAAATTAAAGAGTTTGATAATCAAAAAGGCAATTTTTAAAGGGGACCAATTATGCTACATTTCCAAATTTATATTTTGATCTTGGACTCCCCTAGAGTATTCCCAATCGTTCAAAGTCCTTATTTAGCTCATACTGCCATCCTCAAAAAACCCCATTTGTAGTCCATTGTAGTCTCTGCCTGAAACGCCTTGTTTGGGTGGCTCTTCCACTATGCCCCCCCCTCCCCGTATGCCCACTTTCTTGTGATTGGCCAGGAGGTGGAGGGCGGAGCTGGGCAGGACTCGGCAGTACGCAGTTTTCCAGGTCCGCCTACCTAGTGTGAAACATGAGATGCATCTGCCGTCTGAGCTAAGGAATCGGCGGGGAAATTCCGCAATCAAACGCTGTATATGTGTGTAGATCTAACGAAATGAACTTGTTCTAATAAACGCAGCGGCGAAAGTGGAGGACGCAGTGCGAAAGTCTGGCAGCTCAAGCTCAAATTAGCTATCTACCTATGGCTACTATGGTGAGTACACCAGTGTTTCTACTCTATAGCTAGGATTGAGGGAGAGCGAGAATCCATCCCATACAGACACATTTGTTGAACGGGTCGACATACCCAAGTGTAGACCGGAGACCGTAGAAATCCGGTGGGACTGAGTTTAGAGGGAAACATGGACAGTGAGGAGTAGCAAAAAGTGAACCAACAACTTATGGACTGCTTAGGTGTGTACTACTTCCTGCTGCTCCGTGTGCATAACTCTGGTGTGTCGGTAGCGTGGAGTAAAGAACAGCTTCTGCGCTGGTATATGATGACGGGCGAAAGCTCTAGGCCAAACGGTCTTTTTGGAAATTGCCCGTGGTAATTGTTTACTTATTGCGCCGGAATGACCAGCGTTTGCTCGCGGAAAATGGGCGTGTTATGGATAGTACGCGACAGCTAGAGAGAGCTCTGGTTATGTTATGAACATAATACAGGTTTTACAGTCCATAAGTTCCGTTAGCGTGAACAGTTGCTTATGTGGAGCTAGCGAATCGATAACTTCTACAGGAAAGAATTTTGTATTTAATCTCGCCTTTTTCAGCATTTTATTGGCCAGAACAATTTCTAAAGGGGATGAAATTACGCCACGGCAAAGCAGAGAAATCGTTTGTTATACTAGATACGTTATAGTTTGTGCATTTCACGATTGCATCCATCGCGGTAGCATCAGAAAGCTAGCCCAGATATTGGTGCAGTATCCGGCTGACCCCAGTAATGGATAAGTAAAACGATCATTTCACAAACGCCCAAACACGCACCCCAAGCTCTGCAAAACCTGTGTCTGGTCTAACTGCAGCCTTTTCAGCCCAACTTTGCAGACATATACATCACCTCTCCGGTTAGCTTCAACTGTAGTGGCTACAATCAGGCAACGTTATGATGAAACTGCCACATTGATGCTTACCAAAGTAACACAAGCATACCGATCAGAATTAATGCATATAAGTTAACCAGGAGCATTTTTAAGTAGCGCAGCACGCAAACTCACATGCAGTAGCTGGTAACCGAGCGGTCATAACAACCACAGAGACAAACGTTACCCTGCAATACAGGTTTTACAGACAGCAAGTTCCGTTACCGTGGACAGTTGTACCAAGCATCCAAATTACAAAACAAGAATAAAAAGTTAGCTTCAAATGAGGTTTATGTTCACACACCTTCAGCTGAATGTCCCCTGATATTATTCTCACATATTTAGGACACAAACATTAGCAACAGTAACTTGGCTACGTTAGCCGCTGTGCTACAGCCACATTCAACTGGCTATCACGTTAGGTTGGCTTATGCCGTAAAGCAACTTACAGCTTCAGCGTCTGTGAGTCACGGACAGTCGCTACCGATCCAGGCTTTATCTTGAGATATTTTACAAAGCCTGCGTTTGAGGCCAGTTGTTAGTGCTAACTATCGTTAGCGGTCCTGCTAGCCACCCGTAACACGTTAGCTTCACTTACATTATTTGATGTTATATTGTTACTTGCAGCTTGTGGCTCAGAGCGCTTGATCGATGCAACTGCTTCAGGTTTGAAAAGCAGCTGAAACGCTTATCCAGCCTCGAATTATCCTTTATTGACAAAGCTGTCTTTGGTGAAATACTGAGCACAAACAGCTAACAATCCCTTTGGCCGTGGCTGTTTGCTGCCAGCAAACAAAAAAGATACCCACTGGTGGCATCGTCTTTTGGAAGAGAAATAGGTGCTTTTCTTCGTATCCAAAAATAAACGGACGAGCAGCTTTGGGAGTATACTTTGAGAAGCAGCTGAAACGCTTAACCAGTGTCGAATTATCCTTCATTGACAAAGCTGTCTTTGGTGAAATACTGAGCACAAACAGCTAACGTTTCCTTTGGCCGAAAGATACCCACTGATTTCTGGTGTCATCGTCTTTTGAAAGAGAAATAGGTGCTTCTCTTCCCATCCAAAAATAAACGGACGAGCAGCTTTGGGAGAGATACTGACAAAACTGCACCTCAAATGATCTGCGGTTCTTCTTTTGTATTTCCAAAAGTGTAGATGCTACTAAGGCATCGCATGATCCGTGGTTGTTTGTGCCTGCTAGAATAGTTTCCGGTGTGGGCAGGTCCAGCACAGTGATTGGCTCTGGCTCGGTCTGTATTAATTGGGCGGCACAACCTGACCTCAGGTTTTTTTTTTAATTTAAACCATACTTTAGTATTTTTACAGTTGTCCCAAGAACTAGGCTCATCGTGGGGACTTATGCCACAAATATTCAATTTACATATTTTCCTTCTCTGTTTTTACACATTTTTTTCACACAAGATACAATTCCAAATAGACCACAAAGACACTACACAAAACAAAAAATAAAAATAAATAAATAAACGAATAAATAAATAAGAGACAGTGCATGTAAGATATTAGTGATTAATAACAAAACGCTTATTCTGCTCTGAGAAAGATCTAACAGCAGAAAAAACAGCAGTGTTTCTCTTAAAATTAAGCAAAAGGCTACCAAAAATATAAGCTTGAATTTATCCAATAAACTGAGTGAAGACCATATGCTGCCTGTGACTGACTCGACAGAAGTAAGTAGATGAGAACGCTGAGCAGCAAAATGAGGACACATCAAAAGAAAATCTAATGCATCTTCTCTAAGAGCGCCGCAAGCACACGAAGCAGATGGACTACAATTAATCGAGTACAAATCATAATTTAAGTCGCAATGACCAAGCCTAAGCCTAGTATGCAAAATAGAGAAGTACCGATCGCCTTCATAAAATAACTTATTACAGGGTGGTGTATAGAAAAGAGGAACATGCTGCAAGGCTCTTTTAAACGACGTCAGGTTTTGCCCAGATCACGTGAATATCTCGGGACGAGTTGTTCAGAGAGGAAATCACGTTCACGAAATCACGTTCTTGGATTACGGCAAAACCACTGTATCCTATATTTAGAAACTTTACAGAGGTTGAGTATGGACATCCAACATTATAACATTGCTAATATGTATACTGGACAAAGAAAGTTAGGGATCACTCTGATTTTTAATATTGAAATATGATATGGAACATAATTTGAACTATCAAATATTTCAAATTCGAAAATTGGGGTGATCCCTAATTTTCTTGGTCCAGTATATTAAAAGAGGGATCAGAATAATAGGTCCCCTTTAAACAATAAAACCTTGATCCACAAGGCGCTGGAAAAAACAGGTCTACTCTTCAGTCATCTCACTAGCGCCCCCCTATGCATTATTTCAGAACAATCCGTCCAGTAGTTTCGGAGATATAGGCAAATGAAATTCCATAACCTTGAATTTGACCTTTCAAGGTCATCTGAGCTCAAAAGTCAGGGTGCCAAATTGAAGCCCATATATGACTTCCTATTTAAGGTCAATACTAAGTATGACCTTATCTCTAACCGTTTCAAAGATATAGCCCATCAAAAATTTCCCTCTCATAGGGCTCCAATGTAACAAAAATTTAAAAAATTTCTCAAAAATTCAATTTGAAAAATTTTCAAAAGCCTTGAACAAACTTTAGTCCCATACTGATATGGAACATTCACAAAAACTTTCAAAACAATCCGTCCAGCAGTTTCGGAGAAGAAGACCAAAGTTTACAGACGAAAGACGATGGACTACGCCGCACACAAACCCATGACAATAGCTTATATGGCCTTCAGCCATACAGGCAGACCTGGCTGAATCAGAACATCATGGACGCTGCAATCCAGCTGGAAGGGCTACTGTTACACAGAGCTGACGAAGTGGCTTCGCAAACTGGAAAGCTCAGGGGAGGTGGCCTGGCTGTGTACACCAACAGATCGTGGTGCCAGGATAGCGCGGTGGTTTCCACTCACTGCTCACTGCACAAAGAGCTACTGAGCGTGAAATGCCAACCCTTTCATATGCCAAGGGAGCTGACGGCAGTCTTCATAGTGGCTGTCTATCCACCACCTAGTGCTGACGTGAAGGATACCATGACAGAGCTCTATAACAACATCAATGAGCAGCAGATGGAGCATCCTCACGCTTTCTTCATAGTAGCTGGAGATTTTAACCAGGCAAGTCTTACATCTGTTCTGCCAAAATTCTACCAGCATGTGAATATTGCAACCAGGGGGGAAAGCACACTTGATCTGGTGTACACAAACATCAAAGACTCATATAAAGCAGCCCCCCTCCCACATACTGGCAACTCCGAGCACCTGGCATATGCTCACACCAGCATACAGACCCAAGGTGAAACGGGACAGGCTGATGGTCAGAGAAGTCAGAATGTGGCTACAGGAAACCACAGCAGCACTACAGGACTGAAACCACACAGTGGGACATTTTAAGAGAGGCAGCAACACATGATAATGTTATGAATCTTCAGGAATATACAGAGTCTGTCATTGGTTATATAAACAAATGCATAGATGATGTGACAGTGGTCAAAGCCATCAAGAGCCATGCCAATCAAAAAACATGGCTGACTCGGGAAGGTTTTTCACTGCTGAGAGCTTGACACGCTGCATTTAAATCTGGAGACAGGGCAACTTAGACACAGGCAAGGAGAAATCAGTCTCTGAGGATCAGGGAAGCAAAGAGGCTGTATGAAGAAAAACTTAACAGCTATTTCATGAATGACAAAGACTTGCATCGCCTATGGCTGGGATTTCACACCATCGCTGAGAACAAGCCTACCCCCGCAGATATGCCAAAACGATCCCTCTCTGCCAGATAAAGTAAATGACTTCTACGCACGTTTTTAGGCAAAAAACATCACTCAGACACAGACACTTCTTCCGTCATCCAGGGACCAGCTACTCAAACTGTCCACAGCAGGAGTAAAAAACAGTGCCATGGGCACTGTGGCTCACTTGGTTTATTTCCAGCTTTAGTGTCATGTAAGCTCACAACTGGTAGTATTTTCATGCTTGGGTCCAACACTGGTACAAAGAAGACACCTTTTGTGATTTGTGTTGGAAAAAAAATATATATATACAACTACAAGCCGCAACTACGGGGTTCAAGCAACATGAGGAAATCGTCAGTTTTGAAACAGTGAGGACACAAATTGTATAAGTTTCTCAAACAATTTCCAGGTCATGGCACATAACTGAGAATGGTATACTTTGCCCTGCATATTTCACATTAATTAGTCGCTGCCATGTCTTTGAAATAGCAGCTCAGGGTTTCCCGCAGCGCTTTATAGTTAGGGCGGCCGCCTTGAAAACAAATGCCCCCCGCCCTGACTACGTCCCCCTGAAAAAAAAAAAAAAATGCTGCATCCACGCATGCATAGACAGTTAAATAAAGCCGCATCGCAATGAGGCCGAATAGCGGCTGGCATGCGCCATCTATCACCTGTTGCTACGCCAACATTATTTTTTTGTATCGGGAAGAAGCTAATTATCCGAATATACAAATATAGGGCACTGGCGGCCCCAGAAGCTCCCGTCGTTATGATGAAGAAAATGTCAAAGTTTTTGTTGACGGACACATGCATGGACAGACGCATGCACGGATGGAGCCCGATACCATAGCTCCTGTGCCACTTGGGTGGCAGGAGCTAATTAGGAGCCTGTAACTGAAAGTGTTGATAAGATAAAGCAAATTGTCGAAGTTTTTGGTGATATTTTTAGGCCAGTGACCTTGAAAAAAGAGGCCAAGGTCACCTCTAGGCACGTCATTTGTAGGACTTTAAGAAATACATTTCCAATAAAAATTAGGACCCTGTAAGTGAAATAGTTGATGAGATAAAGCAAAATGTCAAAATTTTTGGTGATATTTTCAGGCCAGTGACCTTGAAAAAATGGGCCAAGGTCACCTCTAGGCACGTCATTTGTAGGCCTTTATGAGATGCATGTCCAGTAAAAATTAGGAGCCTGTAACTGAAAGAGTTGATGAGATAAAGCAAAATGTTGAAATTTTTGGTGATATTTTTAGGACAGTGACCTTGAAAAATAGGCCAAGGTCACCTTTAGGCATGTCATTTGTAGGTCTTTATGAGATGCATGTCCAGTAAGAATTAGGAGCCTGTAACTGAAATAGTTGATGAGATACAGCAAAATGTCGAAGTTTTTGGTGATATTTTCAGGCCAGTGACCTTGAAAAAATAGGCCAAGGTCACCTTTAGGCATGTCATTTGTAGGGCTTTATGAGATGCATGTCCAGTAAAAATGAGGAGCCTGTACCTGAAATAGTTGATGAGAGAAAGCAAAATGTCAAAGTTTTTAGTGATATTTTTAGGCCAGTGACCTTGAAGAAATAGGCCAAGGTCACCATTAGGTGCGTCATCTGTAGGCCTTAATGAGATGCATGTCCAGTATTAATTAGGAGCCTGTACCTGAAATGCAGCATGAATTTTGGTAAGATTGTGTGTTTTTATTTGATCTTGTTATTTCCAGCTTAGCTCTTACAGTAAGGCTAAAATACACTGTGTACAAGCAAGTGTTACACCATAAAAACTTCGTAATAAAGTTACGAGACTGTTGACTTTGTCACTTTGTTATTGCACTTTAACTGCTTTGTTTATTTATAAAGAGTAAATAAAAGCTGGCTGTTGCCCCCCCCCGTCACCACCTTAACTAACCGATTTTCTGCGGGAAACCCTGCAGCTGTTATTTCATTGACAAATAGCAGCCAGTTATTTAAAGATTTATTTTCTCATTGGAAAGACTATTTGATCCTCATCCACAGATGATATGCAAAATTAGAACCATTGAGTCAAATGGTTGAAAACAAATATGCAATTTTACATTCTTTTTCTTAGTACAGCACCACATATTGGCCAATTAGAATCAAATTTGCTGTACCTCTCTATTGCGCTACCATTGGGCCAGTAAAAGTAATTTGCATTAAGACTGCCCTTTTACACATCCTTAACATTACAATAGTATGAAGTTTCATGATTGATGAGAGTTAAAGTGGGCTAATATGGGCTAATGAAATTTCATTGGCTGATCAGCCATCTTGTTTGAACTATCACTTTGTTCTTCCAGGATTTCATGGCAACCCTCACCCTTATGAAGCATGCAAAATTTAATGTTGCTCACACAATTGGTTTAACAGTAATGACCATTTGTTTGCTATAGCGCCACCTACCAACGGATTTAAACCAAATTTGGTGCAAAGAAGTTGCATGGCCTATAGATGTGTGATCTCAAGTTTGGACATTGCATTAAGGGAGATACAGCTCTCAGTATCAATATAGGCCATGCTCTTACATTTTGGGTGAATTGTTCTCACTACATAGGAGGAGATTCATTTTTTTTTTTAAATTTGATAGTCACACAGTAGAGAGAGACAGGAAAGCCGGAGAGAAGAATGGGGAAGACATGTGGCAAATGACCCGAGCCGGAATCGTACCGGGTCGCCGCAGGAAGGCCACTGCCTTTTATGGTGCGCGCACTTAGATCGATGAGCCACCGGGGCCGCCCAAGGAGATACATATTCAAGGGTTCACATGCAATTCAAAATGGCAGAAAGTTTGCAAATTCAAAAATAGGACCAAGGGTCCTGTAGCTTACTGGCAAGCAGTCTTACAGCTATGATACAAGTTACGAAAATTTCATGTGAAGTTTGACATTTGGATCAATGAAAATCAATGTCAAGGTCACGAAATAAAAGTTCACAAACATTTATAAGACCTTCTGTAATACAATCCTAAGCTCTGAAGCAGTTTTGGTGATACAAGTCATTAAAATATGTCAAAATGCATTCAATATGTCAATTGTGAACTTAAAGGTCACAGAATGTCAAGTTGTGGTCAGCAAATGGACTTCATATATGACTTTCTAAATGTCTCTGTAGAAACCTTGGCTCAATCTGTGACCATTTTGGTGATACAAGTCATTGTAATTTCACTGTGGAGTTTGACCCTCAAAGGTCACTGACAGTCAAGTTGAATGTCACCAAATGAAAGTTCATATGTGACTTCCTAGATGTCAGTAACACAAACTTAGGCTCCATCTGTGACCGTTTTAGTGATACAAGTCATTGAATTTTTACTAGGTCACATTCGACCTTTGAAGGTCAGTACGAAGGTCACCAAATCAAAGTTCATATATGACTTCCTATATGTCTGTAATACAAACATAGACTCCATCTGTGACCATTTTGGAAAGACAAGTCATTGTAATTGTATTATGTCAAGTTTGACCTTCAAATGTCATCAACAGTCAAGCTGAATGTCACCAAATGAAAGTTCATATGTGACTTCCTATGTCAGCAACGCAAACCTAGGCTCCATCTGTGACTTTTTCAGTGACAGAAGTCATTGAATTTTCTCTAGGTCAAGTTAGACCTTCGAGGGTCAATATGTAGGTCACCAAATGAAAGTTCATTCATGACCTCCTATACGTCTCCAATACAAACCTACGCTCAATCTGTAACAATTTTGCTGATATAAGTCATTGAAATTTCACTGTATAGTTTGGCCGTTGAAGGTCACTGAAGGTCAAGTTCAAAGTCACCCAATGAAACTTCATACATGACTTCCTATATGCCCACAATACAAACCTGAGCTCTATCTGTAATAGTTTTGGTGGTAGAAGTCATTGAAATTTCACTATGTGAAGTTTGACCTTTGAAGGTCACCGAAGGTCAAGTTCAAGGCCACCAAATGAAAGTTCATGTATGACTTCCTATACATCTTCAATACAAACCGAAACTATTTGTTACCATTTTGCTGATATAAGTCATTGAAATTTCACTGTGAAGTTTGGGCATTCAAGGTCACTGAAGGACAATTCAATGTCACCAAATGAAACTTCATACATAACTTCCTATATGCCTGCAATACAAACCTAAGCCCTATCTGTCATAGTTTTGGTGATAGAAGTCATTAAAAATTTCACTATGTGAAGTCTGACCTTTGAAGGTCGCTGAAGGTCAAGCTCACGGCCACCAAATGAACGTTCACATGTGACTTCCTATAAGTGTTCAATGCACATATGTTCCCAATCTTCATTATTTTCAAGCCTGGAAACCTTTGAAAATTGTAACATTTTGCCTGACCTCAAGTTTGACCTTTCAAGGTCATCTGAGGTCAACTTTAACACAGCCAAAATATCAGTCATATATTACTTCCTATTTGTCAATAATACAAACATAAGCACTATCTGCAACCATTTAGCTTCCACAGGCGATTTGGCCCATTCTGCATAAGACCCAATGTTAAAGTACAGCGCCCCCACTTGACCCACTTCCGTCGATTCAATCAAAATGGCATTCGCACTGTACAAAAAGTGTATCAAGGTGAGTTGATTGCCAGATTTAGAAAAAAAGTTATCTGACAGTTTTTGAGAAATAATTTTTTGAAATTTCAAGTCATATCTTTTAACATTGTTAATATATTCCCTGACCTCGAGTTTGACCTTTCAAAGTCATCTGTGGTCAAATTTAATATTGCCAAATTATTGGTCATATATGACTTCTTATATGTCAATAATACAAACTTAATCTCTATCTGCAACCATTTGGCCTCCACAGGCCATCTTGCATATTCATAAAGTACAGCGCCCCCAATAGACCCAGTTCTGTCGATTCAATCAAAATGGCGCTCGCATTGTACATTGACGGTACCAAGGTAAATTGATTGCCAGATTTAGAAAAAAATTTATTGCGCAGTTTTTGAGAAATAATTTTTTAAAATTTCTCAGTCCTATCTTTAACATTGGAGCCAAAATTTCAAGGGCCAATAAAACAAAAATGACTCAATCAGAAATCCAAGAACAAAGTCTGGAGATATGGTCTAGTAGTATGTTATTGCAAATTTACACGAAAATTCATCAGGCCAAAAAAAAAAGATAAAAAATGTTCCAGATGACAGGCGACGGACGCCGGATGCCACACCACGACAATAGCTTATTGGCCCACAAGGGCAGCTTGTTCTGAATTATGTTGCTGTTATTTATCTGCTTGATATCTTTCATACTTTTTGAGTTATGAATTTTTATTTCAATATTTTTGTCCCATAGGAAACAACGAACAGATTTTTCAAAATGTGGCTATTTTCAGCTATTTTTTGCTCTGTCATACTTTTAGCTAGAAACATCATTCAAACTGGATAATTTCTTTAACGTTCAACTTTTTTGTAACTTCTATAGTTTTTTAATTATAATTTTAAAAAAAAAATGTATGTGGTGACATCATGGCTAGAGTGGCGGCCAGCTGCAAAACCGTCAGGAAGCCTTCTCTTAAACTTGCTCTAACTCCCATAGTTTTCACTCTGCATAAATATTTTGATATCCAAGTTGTAGCAAAAGTTGTGCTGGTCACGAAAATGAAACTATGGAAGCAACTGGACAATCGGACTGGCTGTATGAGCCAAAAAGCGACGAGACCGCTCACCGAAACTCCATTAACTCCAATGTTAAATAGGACAAGAAAATTCAGGTTGGGAAGGCCATACGCACAGTTTTCTAACTTGCTCGTGTTCCCATATTTTTGGCACTAGGAACACAATTTTGACATATTTTACTCAGCAGACTCTCTTTTCGTATGGTACCTCCATTTCGCAGATTGGATTTACCATCTTTGAGTTAGAAGTCGCAATATGTAAGAAACGCCTTCGCTGAAATCTCCATTGGACTAAACGATTCAGCCATTAACTCACCTATCTTACATATGGATCATTTGCGGTTCGATTCCGCCCTCTGCTGGCCTTTTTCCAGACCTCAACATTATCATTGTACGGAGCCAAAGATAAGACTGTAAAAGAATAATTCTGCGTCAAACTCAGTTGAAAGAATTTCCGGTATCGTAGTTGGTACAGTCGCTCAAACAAGCTCCAGGACAGCACATTGAGCGCTAGAAAGAACTTGGAGCACCGTTCTAAAGGAGCAAACAAACAGCAGGACGCGTGACCGACCTGTCAGATTTTGACAGGTCGGTCACGCCTCAGTAACGACAGCTGATGACACGTCACACCACCATCAGGTGACGCTTCTGAAGAAGATGGGGGTTCCCGTCGAAACATGTCAAGGTCTGAAAACATAACTACGTTTTTCTTTTCTTGTCTGATATAGAAGAAGTTACACCTTTATTCATACCCTTTTCTCAGAAATTGATGGTAAAGCCTTTATTTGTGATTATAGCCTCTAAACGTCTCCTGTAGATGATCGCAAGGTTTCTATCCGTCTTCATGGGAATTCTGGCCCGCTCCTCTTTGGCAAACTTCTCCAGATCCTAAAGGTTTAAGGGTTTCCCTGCCATGACCTTGGTCTTCAGTCCTCTCCACAGATTCTCGACAGGATTGAGGTTGGGGCTCTGGCTTGGTCGCTCCAAAACCTTTACTTTGTTCTCCACTAACGATTTCTTGACTGTATAGGCTGTGTGCTCAGGATCATTCTCCTATTGGAAGATCCATTCCTGCCCAAGACCAAGTTTTTTGGCAGATTGCTTGATGTTTTCACTGAAGATCTGGATATACTGGTCCTGTTTCATAATGCCATTAACTTTAACAAGGTTTCCGGGCCCATTCGCTGAAAAGCAACCCCAGAGCATGATACTCCTGCCACGTTTGACCGTTGGGACCGTGTTTTTCAGGTTGAACGCTTCACTTTTCTTACGCCATGGTCACTTCTCCAGCCCGGACACACAAGAACTCGTCTAGCCTTCGCAAAAGCTCACCTGGATGAAGATATAAGCTTCTGGCTGTCAATGTTACGGACGGATGAAACAAAGATGGAGCTGTTTGGGCACAAAGGTGTGGATTTTGTTTGGTGCAGAAACCTTGTGATCAACTAGAGGAAGCATTTGGAGGCTGTAGTCGTGAATAAAGGCTTTGCCATCGACTACTGAGAAAAGGGAAGGAATAATTCTGGACATGGCTTTTTTTGTATATCTGACAAAATACCAAAAAGCATTGTATTTCTTGAAAAATCGTGTTACTCTACTTCGTACAGCTTTATGTCAACTTCCTGCGTCATTAGTACCAGAATAAATTTGATTTGCCAAAAATTTATCTAAAAAAACCCAAAATTTGATAGGGCTATGAATAACTTTGGGCATAACTGTATGTGCTGATCTAACAGAACAATAAAGTGTTTTAGCCTATATAAGCCCTTACTCCAATATAACAAGAAAATCTAAGTCTTTTAGTTCACACAGTGCCCCGCAACTTCCAAAAGACGGGCGCGTATGGTAGCCAAGCGAGTAATTTTTACGAGGAGGAATCATTTTAATGTTTTCTGACAGGGAGGAATTTTATGCAGAGAAGTTTTGTTTTGGGATTACCAAATCCTTTCGCAGTTTACTGTGCCTGATTACCAACGGTTGCTAAGAATAATTGGTTGGGGAATGTGTTTTCGATAGCACTGCTGTACATTAAGCGCAACGTTGAGAGGCTTTTTCTTTCTCACCAAAACCTGGCAGCCTAACCTGCTCTATAACTGCCCAGATGCACTCAGAAAATATTTGCAGAAAAAACATTTGCTTTCACTGAGATTAACTTTGTAAATAGTTGAGTTGAACCTGCTCTGGAACTTTATTATTCTTTTCACATTCCATTTTCTATTCTATTTTTGTATTATATCGCGCTCAAACTAGCACCTTTTCAATGCATGTTGCGGAGGCAGTCTCTAAGACTTCAGTGGGACTTAATCAGTCGCTTTTTTTTTTAATTGTTTCATTTGGTTTGTGTGGTTTGGTTTCTGCTGTGCGGAGTCTAATGGCGACCGAGCATACTTTGCGATGATGGGTTTCGGGAGGGGAGGAGGAGGAGAAAGAGAGAGGGAGCCAATCTTAATCTCGCCTAGTGCACCACAAACCGAGGGCTCTACAATGGATAGAGCCGACCCTAAGCGCGCATATAGTAAAATGAAATACAGCATTTCTAATATGCGAGCGGAGGTCTATATAATGAAATAACCATAAATAGTACCCTTGCACAGCGATCTGGTCAATGTCTCCCCTGTAAGCAGCATATTTTTAACATCTTTAGACCAAATGGAAGTAACCAGCTTGCTAGCAAGAAATAGTCCCTCTGGGAACAGTCATGCCCAACAATCTTGTGGAAAATATTACCGTTAGCTGACCAATACCAACGACAAGATAGCCAAGTTAGCTAGCTACTCTGATATTCGCTTACTAATCCACGGCTAATAACGTTAGAAGCTAACGAAAGAACAAATGCTAAATCGGAACTGGAAAGTGAGGCAAAAAAAAACAGATTAAGTTCATCATGTTAATTACCACAATGCACCGACCGCTGACCAGCCAGTTAATCATGCACAAACCAATAATTTATGTACCTCGTAATCCAACGCAGTAAAATGTAACGCAAAAGTTAAAACCTATAACGTTCCTTAAACCGATTCGATCAGCCGAGAACAACGAATATAACATCACAAAAATTCTGTTTGTTGCTTGCCGTTTTTGTAGTTAGCATTGCTTATTCAAAACAGCAACGTTAACAAAGTTAAGCTAGCTACATAGTGGGCTGGTGCTGGGGTAACTCAGCGTTACTAGACAAGCCAAGCTACCGATTGAAACGAGCAATAGTTATAGCGTACGAACATAAACGTTTTCTTAATGAACATGATGAAGGCACATCCTAAGCAGAACAAACACTTACCCAAAAAAAGAAATTGAAGAAAAAAAGCACATATTTTATTACTTTCGTGCAGCCTTCCACTCCCATTATTACTGTTGGCCTAGTTAGATAATGCCCCTTTTATACGAACACCACAACACGTTGTAAATGTGTCCCCTTTATGAACATACAAGACCGGACAGCTCGCAAAGTAACGGTTTTCGGCAAGGATAAAATCTCTAATGCCGTCAGAACTGCCACAACCTCTATGGCTAATTGTGCTTACAGGCAACACCCTGCTATCCCCCTCCCCTTTTTAAAAGAAAGTGTGAGTGTGACTGTGGACTGCCCACTGCTTAGACCCCTACACTCAAGCGATGTGCCCAGTGACGATAGAACAACAGTCGGGAGGAGACTTCCAGAACGCCACGGCCACGACTGTTTTATACACCTTCCACTCCAGCACCCGTTGCCTAATAGACAAAAACTGAGTGGTAGTGTTATGAATTAAGCCAAAAGAAACCTGAGCTAAGTCACGATTAAGATTCAACGTATTCAAGTTTGGTTATTCGACCGAGTATATTTGATCCTTCCGTCAACCCACTACTTAGCCGGCTGTTAGGGCTGAAGCCTATCTCAGCATACAATGGGCGAGAGGCCGTAAGAAATCCTGGGCAGTCCAATAATCAATCACAGGAGCAACACGCTATGCATTCACTCACACACTTGTCAGCAACTGAGAGCTCAAAGTAGCGGAGCCTTTCTTCGAATTGCGGAGGAAACTGAACTAGCGAGAGGAAATCCTCGCACACTCAAAGATAACTTGCACGCTGCACACAGAAAGGCCCTAAACCCAATTCGAACCCAAAACGTTCGCGCTTTGACAGTTACCGCGACGCACGATTTCCGTACTTTGATGTCCGAAAATCGTATTTTGGCGTTGTTTGTCGAATACCTGTCAGAGATTAGTCATTTCTCACTTACAGTAATACTGGAATGTAATAAAGTAATAATTCACTGGAAAACAGGTCGCAGATACTAAGTTAATAAGTGTCCTCAGCCGCTAAAATGTAATTTTTTGCAACCACTCTTCTGATCAACCATTTTGCATAGACCGTATTTTATTTGTGTCCATAATATAACCCCAATTTCAAAGACAGCTGGTACGTCGGGGTAAATTCAAACAATGTACAAAGGGAGTGATGGGATAAGTCCATTCACCCCCTACTATATGGAAAACACGCCAATAACAGATTTCTTGCCTCTACTTATGAATTAAATGGATTTTTGGAATGGTTTTTTTTTTCATATCTATTGACTCCGAAAGACACCAAAAAGTTGGCGCATGGGAAATTTAGGACTAATAATCATGCAACAAGTTGCAGCAATAAGGTGATATAAAGCAGGTGATTTTATACAGGTGAGGCAATCGTGTTATCAAAATGGACACCAAATAAAGCTGAGTCTCTCAAAAGCAAGGAAGGATGCAGGCTCAGAAATTTGCCAAATTCGGATCAGAGTGAAATATTAGCCACATATGGGGAAGAGGACCCACTACTTGAAGGAAATTGTAAAAACGCTGTTAAAGCAAATGTGATGATAGCTTGGGACACAGGGATATTTGGACTCTCAAAAATGGTTCGTTGAAACACATGCAAACATAACCCAGAAAAAAATCCGTAAGTTATGTAAGGGATAATCAACTCGTAGGTGCGCATTACGCAGTTTTAAGGCACGACGCGGAGGCGAATAACCACCCGACGCGAAGGTGGTGGCCTCCGCGAAGTGCCTTAAAACCATGTAATGCGCACCTACGAGTTGATTATCCCGCTTATACCATGGGCATTTGCCAGCAATATCAAATCAAAGCATTCAGACACTTTTGGTGACAGTTTTGCACTAAAAAAAAAAACCAAAAAAAAAACGAGCTGTTAATCATTAGGCCTAAACAGGCGCCGCGCCGTCTTATACCCAATACTATAGGCCAAGCTAAATTGAACCAGATATCTTAGTTCATGGAGAAAGAATTTCTTGCGCAGGCTACTATCCGTTTACCAGCTGATGATTTGGTAACGGATTCCAGCTGAAACGGAGATAACACAACATTATGCGCGATTATGCAGACTGTAGCTAACTTGCTACCCACAATTACAATGAATTTATGACGGTTTCCGTTGAGCCAGCGAGCTGAAATCAGTCTGTTCACATAGCACGTAGCTAGCGAACTGTAAGCAGTTGCTTATACATGAAGTGGACATGTTAGCTTCCTTTGTAACCGTACATAATTAAAATCGTTTAATGAATAAAGCCTGATTACTTTGCTGCTATAATATTTACGGTCATTATCGCTTGAGTATTGTTAACCGCCCCGCAGGACGCGACTTATATGACGCCGCCAAATTTACTGGAGATAAAGTAGCTAAGTTTCTGTTATACCCAACTAAATACCAGCTCTAACGTTGCTATGGTTACAGGTTGGCTAGTGGATGAATTTCGAACGGTGAAACTACCGTAGCCGAACTACCTGTGCGGTTCCACGGTTTTAATGCATACCTGCCAGCCAGTCAGAAAAACGTATTCACCCAGACCATGGTATAATCGTTTTTGGTTACAGAATCATTATATTTGAACCTGCTGTTGTTTAGGCGTCTGGCTGTGGCTGTATTATCTTTCGAGGCTGATGAGGGAAAACACTTATATTTCCAGTGTTGTTGCTCAATTTGGGAAATATTCTCAGCAATTCTGACTATCTGAGAGTATTCTACTGAGAGTCACTTTTCTAACGAGACCGTGATCACGCCTGCAGTCAAAGTAGTTCAAGAACAATAAGCATTTTAGTTTGGGAGGAAAGGTGGAGTCCCATTAGATTGAGATTCAGATTTATTTTTCTTGCCATTTCCTGAGCGCTTACACACAGAAGAAATGAAATATCGTTCCTCATCAGCTCAAACAGTACATTTAAAAAAGACGGCAATAAATATTTAAAAATAGACTTTTAATATATGAATAAAAATAATATCTTAAAAGTACTTAAGAATACATTCAAACACTAAAGAGAACATAAAAAATAAGATTCAAATAACATACAGACCTTAGTCATCCCTTAACAACCAAAATTAAAATCACTCCTGCTTGCCTTCACAAAGTGCTTAATTGTGTCCCAATAGAGTTTTCCGTTGACAGGTGATTGAGTGTGGGGGGAGTGGGCAGTCCATTTAACGTACAGCTTGTGGAAAGAAGCTCTTTAGCATCCTGCTTGTTTTGCACCTGATGCTACTGTACCGCTTCCCAGATGGCAAGAGAGAGAAGAGGTGGTGGCAAGGGTGGTAGGGGTCCTTAGTAATGGAGATGGCTCTGCGGATGCAGCGCTGCTGGAATATCTCAATCAGGGAGGAGAGGGGGGCACCAATGATCCTACCAGCTGTCTTCATTATCCTGTTAAGCTGTTTTTGTTCATAAGCCTTGCAGCTACCGAACCAAGGAGCATAAAAAGAAGGGGAAGACATGACAAATGGCTCCAGTGAAACTCTGGGGTATGGCACATGTGCCGTGTAAATGGAGCTGCGATGTTGGAGGGTTCCAGCAGACGGCACTAGTAAAAAAAAAAAAAACATGAAATATATTCCCACCCAAGGTTTATTGTGGACGCGTCAGTGAAACGAAACAATCACCCCCGTGCTGCTAGATAACGCGCCATCTACGGAATGTTTCTGCAAGAGCAGACCAGATTTTACTGCGCTTGTGCAACACCCCATAGTTTCATTGAAGCCATTTGTCGTGTCTTCCCCTTCTTTTTATACTCCTTGTATCGAACCAGGAAGTGAAGGCATAGGTCAGGATGCTTTCAATGGAGCCCCTGTAGAAGGTGGTGAGATGGCGTAGCGAGATCTGCTTTCCTTAGTCTCCCGAGGGGGTGGACCCGTTGCTGTGCTTTTTTAACGACAGTTGTGGTGTTAGTAATTGGGGTCAAGTCATCAACTAGGTGAACTCCCAGGAACTTCACGCTGCTGACTCTCTCCACACAAGCCCCGTCAACGTACAGCAGTGAATGATGGTGTTTCTTAGCCCTCCTGAAGTCAATCACCATCTCCTTTGTCTTCTCCACATTGAGGGTGAGGTTGTGTAATCTGCACCACGCTGTGAGCAGCTCCACCTCTTTCCTGTATGCTGACTCATCATTATCATTATTATTGATGCGACCCAGCACTGTTGTGTCATCAGCGAACTTGATGACGTAGTTCTTGCTGAGTCTGGCGGTGCAGTCGTGGGTGAGCTGACTCAACAGCAGGGGGCTCAGGACACAGCCTTGTGGTGAACCCATGCTCAATGAAATAGCTTTTGATGTATGGCTGCCAACCCTGACTGTCTGCTGCCGCTGTGTTAACCCTTTAACTGCCTGCTCAACCTTTGGCAGAGCACATTTTGAGTCACTATTTCTAATTGAAAGATGTGTTGAACTTAAAGTGTAACTTGCAGGTTAACTGGCCTAATGAGATTTATATATAATCTTGTGTAAAATGACGTTTTTAAAACACAATTTAGGATTTTTTGGACATAAGGACAAAAAAATCAGAGTAAAAGGTGGTCTTTATGAGTGAGACCCTTAAAAATCCTTTTTTTCCAAGTGTCGCGTCATATGACGTAAGAAGAGGAACACATGGCACCTGAATCTGCCTCTGACCAGTGCGCAGTAGCAGGTGGTATTGAGTCTGAGGGGTTGTCTTTCGGTGCATGTGTATTTTTTAGCTTGTTTTACAGTGCAGTTCAATTCTGGTGACCATGCCGAATCATTATGTGTGCTCCTTGTGCACAAACCCCTGTATGTTAGGACATCGAGACCACAGTTTTCCTGACAGAAGAGCAGGTGCTAGCTTTTGCTCCTGGGTGCTGATAGATACTTAGCTAAGCGCCACTCTCATAATTAACGTTATTTAAATAGCTCGCCAGCGTGCACGCAGTATCTTTCCGTAATCACGAATATTAGATTGTTAGCTAGCTAGCTTACGTAAGCTAGCTGCTCAATTGACTGAATTGAGAAACCCTTGCTACCTAGCTGGTTTAAACGTGCATATCTGCGACTAGCTGACTGACAGAGTTGCAGAGTAGCTGGCTCTAAAGCCGCTTTCACACTGGACGCGAAACGAATTTTTCCCACGACAGATTACATTCAAAGTAAATGCAAAGACGCGTGTATTCGCGTCTTTGCATTGATTCTGAATGCAATATGTCGTGCGAAAAAAATTCTTTTCGCGTCCGGTGTGAAAGCAGCTTCACGCTAAGATATAGCGAATGGGAGTAACAGTAAAGGCACTAACGGAAATTATGCCCCCCCAATAAAATTGCACAATTCAGTCGCGATAAACAGAATATTATGCTCTTGGTCTTCTTATGAAATGCGTTGAGTAAATTGCGGGTTTGTTGCTCTCTGAAGCTGGCTACAAATGCCAAATTTAGCAACTGAACTCGTGACAAGCGACGACCATTCGTGTGAGATCCTACACAGAGCTGTCAATTTGGAGACCTACTTGCGTCTTTCCGCAGTGAAGGACATCTGGGCTCAGAGAGTGGTAACAATTTGAATTTTCCAGTGGCAGTTAGCTTTCTCCTATGCAATTTCTACTTTTGATCGGGAAAAGATGTGACATCTTTTCTCCACCTCCTCCGGGCTTCTCTTCAAATCGGTGAATGAATTATTTAGACTTTATGTCATCATCTCCATCTCGCCTTTTTCTTTTCAGGAGTTAAAATCAGACTCAGCTCCCCTCGTAGAATGTGGTTATATTCAGCCACATAGTTACCGAGGGCCAAACACTCGTAACTTGCCCAGTTTGGCTTTCGCTTTTTCTGACTTCCATTGTCTGTGTCATCTGTAAACTCAGATGTGCCGTCAGCAAATGCACATTCCGAGCAAGTGATTATGCAACCTAATTTCGATAGTGAAGCTATCTCCATGTTTAGAGAGCTCTCCCGTTGTCAAGGGTGAAGCGTTAAGAAATGTTTTACAACCAAAGAAAATTTTTAGTTAAGAATTCCGTAAAGAATTTTTATGAATACATATTTAAAAGACTCAAAACCGGCATTGGGATCCACATTTCTTAATGTTACTTATGATCGAATTCAGCCCTTCTGCCTTAATTTACGTCACTTCCGGTTTGTCGTTTTTAGACGCGGGAGGTTTAATTCTCTCACAAAAACGGCTCAAAAAGTAACTGTAATGTGTGTATATATGTATATATTTTTTGGAAAATCGAGTTTCTAAATAATTTTACAAAACATTGATTCACTTGGGCTCCAACCTGCAATTTACACTTTAACATATCAGATTTTTTTCCCCACATCACAGACTGCCAATGATTATTGGAGAAGGCTTCATCAGGCTAAGTTCAACACATCTTCCAATTTAATACAGCGACTCAAAGTGTGCTTGACCAAAAGGGAGCAGGCAGTTAAAGGATTAAAAAGTTGAGGACCCAGTTACTGGCCAGTGTCCAACTTCAGCAGCCTCAGCTTTTCAACCAGCTGCTGAGGAATTATTGTATTAAAAGTAGTGATGTGACGTTCTGTGCCGATGCTTCGAGGCGTGTGCCGAGGAAGGCCCAATTCCAATCCGACCCCTTACGGACTCACTGACTTAGAGGCGTGTTCACGGGAAGTCCGTGAGTGTGTGAGGGCTGTTCCATTGTCAGATCATCAAGTCAGTGAGTCCGTGAATGAGCCCTTACTGCCCCCCTACCGTAAGTCAGCACCGATGCTGACTTTGGGTAAGCAAATTGCCCACAGTTCATAGCGTTGTGAAATCAAATATGGGGGATGTCGTCGGAATACCGGAAATGTTAAAAAAAAAAAAAAGGGTAAATAAACCAAAGAGCGGTCCGATCGAGTGAATGGAAGGAGCAAGAAATAAAAAGTTTCCGTGTAAGTATTAACGTTGATTGTCACAACTGCGTGTAGTTTGGTAACGTGAAAGGGGATAAGCGCTGTTCCATTCCAATTTATAGGATCTGGAGCCCTCTCAGACTCTCAGACTCAGTCCCTTACAGCTGATGTCAATTAAGTCAGTGAGGGTTCAGGGCTTGAGTCTTCAGGGGGCGGATTGGAATTGGGCCTAATACAGGAATTATTTTGTGAAGCGCGTATCGAGGCGCGTATTGATGACGTATGCGATCACGTTGGAAGCCTCGCCAGCCGGCCGTACCTCGTGACCGGTTCATGATGTGGTTCGCAATTTGGCGCGCGATTCGAAATAAATAGGGCTGTAGAACGCGATGGGGATCCTTAAAATTTTGTGGATTCTGGCCGTGTTCTAATTGTGTTGACCATCACCCCAAAGTTACAAAAGCATGCTCATTGCCCTCACTCCAGTTTCACTGATCATTTCTACTTTGCATAAATGCCAGCTCTATTTTTTTCAAATCATTGTTTAGTGCTCAGCAAAATAGATACAATATGGTAAATGTGAGTGCATTGCATATTTCTTGGCGTCATTGGCAGTTTCTTTCACAGGCATTTGACACAATACGACACGCTTCAAACTGATAATGCAGTGACGTAACGTGGTCTGTGTGGGTTCGAGTGCAGATCTGACAACTCGGCCCACCCTGATTATAAACATTGTATGCATTTTTTACACACGGATGAAGGCGTTTACGATAATCGTACCGTGTAAATTCCATGTCTTATTTAGACTGGCAGTATTACATTTCTGCACACTCCTCTAAGTGTTATAGGGCCTATGTACAACACACACTAAGGGTTACTACACTATTTCATTGTGTAATATAAAGTTTCCTATTTCTTTCTTAAGACTGTCCTTGGATTAAATGACCGGACCGTGGCATCGTCACGTGGATGGTCTATGGAGTGTTGGGCATTACCCAGAAACACTTGCTGTCTCAATGACGATATCAACAGCTGAATAAAATTATCATTGTTCGTTTTATGAGGCATTTTCCAAAAAGAAATTAAATTAATTCTTGTTAGAACAACTTATGGTCAATTAAAATGATGAATAATGCACCATGATGACATCGACTTGCCAGCACCATGACTGAGAAATGAATGCATTTGTAGTAGTTTATATATCCAGTACCACTACAACTGGCCTTCAAATCTGCAGGCTCATCTATCAATGAGTGATATTTATGTTGACAACGTACGGGGTGCTCAGCTGTGGGGACCAATGCCGTTGCTCCCGCTGCATCCTCTGTTGATATGCCACTGTGATAATATAATTTGCAATTTTTTTGCTTGTCTTATACTTTTTGTCCAGCAGATGGCGTAGTGAGCAGATGAAGCCTCAAGAAGCATCACCCATTAGTGAACCACATCGGGAGAAAGCTCTAATGCTCCATGAGGCTTCATCTTGCCATCACTAATTAAAAGCTAAGCTGAAGTCAATGAAAAGGATTCTGGCATAAGTGTTCTTCTGCTCTGGGTGTGACAGCATGAGGTGGAGTGTGGTGGAGATTGCATCCTCTGTGGACCGGTTGGTTTTGAATGAAAACTGTAGTGGGTCCAGGTCTGCAGGGAGGCAGTCTTTGATGTGGTGCATGACCAGGCGCTCAAAGCACTTCATTACAATGGATGTAAGGGCCACAGGGTGAAAGTCATTAAGGCAGGCTGGGTTTGACTTCTTTGGGACAGGAACAATGATAGCACTTTTGAGACAGTTGGGTGCTACTGCCTGGCTGAGCAAAAAGTTAAAAATGTCTATTAAAAACATCTTTCAGTTGCTCTGCACAGTCCTTCAAAACACGCCCAGGGATGTTGTTCGGTCCTGCAGCCTTGCATGGGTTGACACTGGTGAAAACCAGAGTTGTGACCAAGTCATCATGTCCAAGTCAAATCAAGTCACTGGTCATTAGCTCAAACTCAAAGCAGACGAGGGAGAGCAATGAGGAGTGACAGGGGGCAGGGGAACAAATTAGACAATGAGCTAACTAATTAACAAGCAGAGTGGGGAAAGCTGAGCGAGCCATGAGCTGCATTTCATGTTGACATTGACCCCTTTCTGATCCTAAATGTATCTAAGCTTTTAACTCTCTCAGCTTTCCCCACTCTGCTTATTAATTAGTTAGCTCATTGTCTAATTTGTTCCCCTGCCCCCTTTCACTCCTCATTGCTCTCCCTTGTCTGCTTTGAGTTTGAGCTAATGACCAGTGACTTGATTTGACTTGAACATGATGACTTGGTCGCAACTCTGGTAAAAACCTTATTTACTCCGACTGTGGACATTTGGAGTAGCTGGTCCCTTGATGATGGCAGAAGTGTCTGTGTCTGAGTGATGTTTTTAGCCTCAAAACGCCTGAGAAGTCATTGAGTTTATCAGGCAGAGAGGGATCATTTTGGCATATCAACAGGGGGGGAGGCTTGTACTCAGCGATGGTGTGAAATCCCTGCCATAGGTGACTTGAGTCTTTAACATTTGTGAAGTGGCTTTTTAGTTTTTCTGCATACAGCCTCTTCGCTTCCCCGATCCCCTGAGACAGATTTCTCTTTGCCAGTGTATACGCCGTCCCCAGATTTAAATACAGTGTTTTGAGCTCTCAGCGATTAAAAAACTTTCCCAGTCAGCCATGGTTTTTGGTTGGCATGCCTCTTAATAGTTTTGACCACTGTCACATCATCTATGCATTTGTTAATGTAGCCAATGACTGACTGTATATTCCTGAAGATTAATAACATTATCATGTGTTGCTGCCTCTCTGAAAATGTCCCACTGGGTGCTTTCAAAACAGTCCTGCAGTGGCTTCCTGTGGCCACATCCTGACTTCTCTGACCACCGGCCTGTCCCATTTCACCCTGGGTCTGTATGTTTGAGTGAGCATAACCGCTAGGTGGTCAGAGTTGCCAGTATGTTGGAGGGGGGGCTGCTTTATATGAGTCTTTGATGTTTGTGTACACCAGATCAAGTGTGCTTTCCCCCCTGGTTGCAATATTCACATGCTGGTAGAATTTTTGCAGAACAGATGTAAGACTTCCCTGGTTAAAATCTCCAGCTACTATGAAGAAAACGTCAGGATGCTCCATCTGCTGCTCATTGATGTTGTTATAGAGCTCTGTCATGGTATCCTTCACGTCAGCACTAGGTGGTGGATAGACAGCCACTATGAAGACTGCCGTCAGCTCCCTCGGCATGTAAAAGGTTCGGCATTTCACGGTCAGTAGCTCTACGTGCAGTGAGCAGTGAGTGGAAACCACCGCAGTATCCTGGCATCACGATCTGTTGTTGTACACAGCCAGGCCACCTCCCCTTAGTTCTCCAGTTAACAAAGCCTTTCTGTCAGCTCTGTGTAGCATTAGCCCCTCCAGCTGGATCACAGCGTCCGTGATGTACTGATTCAGCCAGGTCTCCGTGAAAACGTAAACACAGCAGTTGCTCATGCTACGTTGAGAAGCTCTCCACAGTCTGATGTAATCCATCTTATTGTCGAGGGAGCTGACATTTGCCAGCACAAGTGTTGGCACTGCTGGCTTGTGTGGATTGACGCTTAGCCTAGCGTAGACTCCTCCACGTTTGCCCCGCTTCCGCGTCCAGTTACACCACTTTCGGTGATTCCTCGCTGGTGTTGCTCCAGGTACGGTCGCGGCTTTCATAAGTCCAAACTCGCCCAGAATGTTTAGCAATTGTAGGTCGTGACAAGAAGCTAGGTCACAAATCTCCAGCAGAAACTGTCGCTAATACTGATGCACATACACACACTTTTCTCTCACGCGCTTTGCATCCTTATCACTCGGTCTCCTATCACACCAAAGTACTGTTTTGTCGCTGAGAGAGGACGCCGCAAACATGGATTGCGCCGCCATGTTTTTAACACCTTTCTGCAGATGTAGACGCTTGCGTCTATGGAACTGCAAATTTAAGCACGCAGTTACTGTACTCGATCACTAGATAGCACCCCCGGATCAGTTATTGAATATTCACAAGCAAGCAGAGTTCGAACGCAGTTTTGAATATGGGGAAGTTCACTCCACTCCCTGTTTTTCAAGAGTTGCATGAATTAAACTCCTCAGCTAAGCCTGATGTGTAAACTGGTCAATATCCTTGCCCATAGTATCGATCCAGCAGTTTAAAAAAATGATCTCTTGCGACAGAAAAAATCATTGTCCTCCGTAGCAACCACTTTAGCTACAGTGAGCCAACGGTATTCCAATTAGTGGTTCAGAAAAATCTGTTTTCTGAAGCAAAAAGTTCGACATGATATTGATTCTCTCACATTCTACTGTCAATTACAGTCATCACATACAAAAAATGCGTAGTTCCCTACCGTGGATTTACATGTAGATTCCTTCATTGACAAATTCAGCGCTTCCTTATATCCACCCAACTACTGGTGTTGATAGCCAATCACTCAATTATACACTCAGGCTCTTCTGCGTAGCTGCACAGTTATAGTTCACGCCCTCGTGAAACTTCCCTGGTAACAATGTATTGATTGGCTCGTTTCTTATCCAATTCCCGAGTGTTTAAATGTTCCACAGTAAGTGAAACAAATTGATTGGACAAACATAAGAGCATACAAGCCTATGCGTATCAGCAAGCTTGGTTGTATCCTGTCTACGTTGCGCACATTGCGCGGCTGAAATAGACGTGATTTATAGAAAAAAAGACTCGCAAAACTGTCCTTGAAGTGTTCAGTTACATTTACAGGATTTAAATAAGATAAGGACATGGTCAATGGGAATTATTTCGAATGAAACAGGACCGGAGGGTTCCTTCTACTGGACACATCAGTCTCTGGAGGAGGGATTCAATGAAAATGGTTAGGCTACTACTTTTGCTTTTTGTTTTGGAATGTATACCATATTCAACAAAGTCGAATGCCGACGTTTCTTTGCTGTTTAAAACGTGAACTGCCCGTGCATTTGGGTGGACCCCCTGGTACGTTCATTGCACTGTTCTGTTGAATCTAGGGAGGCATATATTGTTTGATCTTCCCTGAAAGTGGAATGTCTGTTCTGTTAAAATAAGGTATATTTCAGAATTCAGATATTACTGAGTTAGTGAGTTGTACTTGTTCCTTGTAAGTGTTGAAATGAGTTTGTGAGCTCTGAGCTGGGAACTGGTCGCTTTCATTGCAGGGTGAATGTTCTGACCGTTTAATCCGCCGTTTATTTAATGAGTATGTGTGCTGAAGAAAAATTGACAAAACTCTCAACTTTATTATGGAGAAAAGGCATGTTTTGTGTTTGGAGAGGTTACCGGTGGCCACTGATGTTCAACTGCACTGATATTGATAAATTCATGCTAAGCTCAACCAGAAAATCATTAGTTCATATTAAATTTCATGCCTCAAAGCTTAATTTGTGTTAAATACATGATTATTTTATGATTTGACAGAGCACCATTTTGAGGGATCTCAGACTTTGGGGAGCCACTTGGATAGCTGTATAATTTGGCTAATAGCATGTAGGTAATCTAGAATGTAATGTTGAAGATGAATTCTACTTGTGGTCAAGGAGTTTATGATCCCAGAAATGTATGGATTTAAGCCCCAGCAGTTTTTCAATTCTCAGTATTTTTTTGTTTTTTTATTGCAATTTTAATGGTGAATTCTCATGAAGATTTTTTATGTTTGCAGCCCATTTTCTCCACCAAAATCATGAAAATAAACTGAAATACGATGTAATTCTAAATGCTGTAAGTGTCTTTTCTGAGTTGAGCCACATTTTTCCTCTTTATGAAGCTTAAATCTTGAATTATAAAGCATTAAATTGGGCCAAATTTGGCCAAATTCGGCTTCTACGCAAAGGGGTGAAGGGTGTTTTCTGGCCCAAACCATCTATTTCAAAATTATTTTCAGCATTGATAAACCACTCCATGGGGTTCATGAATCCACCAGAGAAACCTGCAATATCAATTTTCTTTATGACAAAAAATGATATTTTTAACATTTTTTTTTTTGGGAGGGGCCACCCATTCTGGGGCCCAACAAAGTGTCGCCAATGATTATCATCATGTGCTTATCAATGCACATTGTAGCTGATATATTTTCCTCATGAACGAAAAAAGAATTTGTTGAAATTGATGTCATACTGCCGAGATAGGAAGATATTTGTTCAAAAAATATGTTCTGAAATGGAGATTTCCAATGGCCACATATGTAAACAACGGTACATTTGACAAAGTTCCCGGCCATGACACATTTAGGGAATTTACTGAAATTTGCCCAAGGGTACAGCCAACATTCAATGAAAAAACCAGGATGTCTCGACACCGGTGACATCTTCATCCGAACACTTGCATCAACCGACCATTGTAAACCCTGTAATGGGGTTTGTTGATACAAAATGGATTGTGTGTGTATGGCTCTCACTTAATTCTTCTAGTTTAGGTTTTTTCAGTAATATAGTTATTAACTATGACCCTTATGATGTTCATGCTTAAAATTATTGCCTATTCTTAGACCTTCAAACTGACAGCAAGGTGAGAGGTCCCCTTGAGGAATAACTACCATGCTATCATGCCTATTTAACATATGATATATTTGATACACATTTGACTAGATTTCGCTCAAATTAAATAATCTATTTACAATTTATCACAGATTTGAATTTGTCTGTTTGTGGCTGCATCTTTGTTTGTGACTGGTGGTAGAGGTATCCAAGATAACACAGGATGCCGGCCACATCAGTACATTGCAGCCCTTTTTCTCTGCCAAAATCATGGAAATAAACTGAAATACGATGGAATATACATGGAATTCTAAATGTTTCAAGTGTCTTGACTCAGTTGAGCCATTCCCTTCCTCCCTGTGAAGCTGCAATCTTGAATTATAAAGCCTTAAATAAGGTAACACATAAATAGACAGATTTGGCTTCTGTACAAAGGGGTTAAAGATAGAGATAGAGAAACATTATTGTCTGTCCCACACGGTGACAGAAATTTTCCTTTGACAAAGCTCAAGCACTTCATTATAAAGTCCTTCATAAAGGACCTCATTTGCCTAAGGTTTTACAAATTAGATTACTCTAGCAAGTAAGCTGTATGCAACATGCTCTATATGAAAGTACATTTTAGTTTCCAAGATTTTGATTAAAGCAAACTACTCTTGCTGGTAAGCCATACGCAACCTGCTCTGGATTTAAATACTTCATCTGCTGAGGTTTTAACAAAGAAAACTAGAGGCACTCATAGAGTGCAAACCTCCACCAAGGCAGCACAATCCAAATCTTCGTGCGTGGGAGCAAAGTTCAGTGATCGTGTGTCATACGATTTCAAGATGGCTGCCGTGGCGGCCATATTGTTTCACTGATCACAGTGAAAATCAATAGGGTCCATCCTTGATGTAATAGCAATGCGCCCACAAAATTTCAGAAAAATCCATGCATGACGTTTTGAGTTATGTTGTTCACAAAAAGACAAACAGACAAACAAGCAAACGGGCGAAAACATAACCTCCACTCCAACTTCGTTGGCGTCAGTAACTTTGTCAACTAAAATTTTATATTAGCTAAACGGTTTAGCTAATTATGATTATTTGGTAATGAGAGGCCAGAAATCTCCAAGAAAGCCCGGAATAGATATAGCCCTCCTTACCTACCTCTGCTCTAGCCTTAGCTTCTACTAAGCTACTTCTCAAGTGTCAGAACTCGAAATATAGCCTACAGCCTGCATCCTCAGTTATTCAGTGATTCCACCCAGCACACCTTCCTCCTTCTTATTGATGGACCATCTTTAGTATCCAACACGCAACGAAAGAACAGACTTTAATTTCAACCACTATTTTAACCCTTTCGCAGGCAAATTTTGGCCCAGATGCATACCCCCACGGACGGATTAATTTTGGGTTTTTACCAAAATATGATTGTTATTCAAAATAACAATAAAATAACACCAAATCTCATAATAAGTTTCCCATAACTGATGTTTTTATGTTTTAATCCTCTCCAGAATCGCTAAAATCGTTTGGATCCAAGTCACTCCCGCTCTCTGGATATTCAAACTCATCGTCAGAGTCATTCAATAAAGCAAAAACTTCATCCACGTTGTATTTACGTTTAGAAACACGGCTAGAATGCCGGCTATTTGTACTAAATCGATGCCATGTTCACATGTCCCACAATTTGACCGGAAGTAGTCTCAGATTTAGCGTTTTAGGAAATCCCATGCCTCGCTTCACGGCTAAAAATACAGTGCTGGGTGACCTGAGAGACAGCCAATGGTAATGAGTGTAACTAACAAGGGAATTCCCGCAATCGGGGAATTTAAAGAAGACTTTATAAAACACGTTGGTTAAAACGACAAAAATGTCGCTGTGCCTGCGAAAGGGTTAACACCGCAAAATGTTTCCAGTCATGTTCCATGTCAATCGCAAGCGGAAGCAACCTTCCATTGTCCAGAACCATTCAACTGCTATACAGCAGCTTCGGATCCTCACCATATTTCCTGCACCACTACAACGTCATCACGCCAACTGCCTATTACACCGATTCCGCAGCAAATGCCCATTGCTAATGGGCCAGGTTGTTTTCCCCGTGCCTGCATCTTTTTGATCTCTTACGTCCCCCCTTTTGTCCCTGTCTCTGCAGGCTGCACTAAATCCCTGAGCACTTGCGTCCTGCCGTCCCTTCGTCCTCTCCTTTCCTCTTCCTCCGTCGTATTAAATAAGCAAACGCAGCTCCTTTGGCTCCTCCAGCCTTAAATGTATTCAGTGCAGTCAATTCATAGCATGGAGAAACAAATCTGGCAATTCTCTCTCCGACTACTCTTTCCTTTGCCCCCTCCCTTCCCCCTCCCCACCCCTTCCCTCATACTAAAATCGCAATGTATATTTTTGCCACGTTTTGCTGATGCCTTTCCTACTACAGATGTTCCATCAGCAAGAAGAATGCAGTAACTTTCAATAATAAAATCACATGACCACTTGTTCCTTTTCATGATTCCGTCTAGCCTCTGTAACCATTCTTAATGAAATACGGCAGCTTCGGGTCCTCATCTCAACGTTGGCCTGCATCCATCGCGACAGGCTTGGCGCCAGGATGAATTGACTTGAGGAGGCAATTAGAAATAACGAGGGGGCTAATCTTTTTATGTGGTAAAATATTGGGTTATCATCTTGTTGTGCCTATTTCTACTGTCTTCTGCCTGCGGGTGGCAATATAGTGGCATTGACTTGGCGAATGAGTCCCCACCTTTTCCATGTGTCAGTGTGTCATGGTAATAACATGAAATAGAAATATTTGGGGCATATTGTCTGGTCTCCACACCACCTAAAATTGTTCTGGTTGTAGGTTTGCTTAAATTAATTGATTCAACCATGGAAAAGCATCTGAAAGTCTTAAAAACAACAACTACAGTTTCAAAATCAAATTATACATTTATTTCACAACGGTGATGAAGCCAGTATTAAACCTGAGTCTCCTCGCACAATTTAGGGAATCGCAGGACTTGGAACTTAGGCCTACAAGATGGAAAATCATAAAATTTATGAATGATTCTTACCACCGAGAGATGACTGCTAAAAACAACAAAAAAAAAATTATCTACTGCGTCATAGGTGCACCTGGGCTGGCTCCTCTGTCCCAAGATCGACAGGAGCAGTCGGAGCTGGGGCGGGCGGAGGACCCATTCTGACTGTGCTTGTTGAGGCCTGGCTCGCCAGGGTAACATCATCTGCAGCTGGTGGAGCTAGCTGATTCGGTTAGGACTCGGCAATATCTTTGCTGCAGGTAGAGCTACTGGCATCGGCTGAGATGTTGTATTTTTTCTTAAAAAGCCATGTTCTGATATGTATCTTCTAACCTGCTTTTTTGTCAAACGGTAAGGAAGCTACTTAATGCAGTGTTGAAGTTAGAAACTTTTTAGCAAGTCAGCTAACTTGGGTGTTACCGGTTATAACTGTTTGTTACATTTGTGGGGCACAGCCCCAGCTGGTGTCACCAGAAAGGACCGCAGGCAAATTACATCATTAATTCTCAAACATTATCTTATTATCTGCTAAAATGTATTGTCTATAAATTTAGCATTTTCCTAAATTGCATAGAATTTGTGTTTGGATTTAAGTTCAGGTTTATTGGTCTCTATTTTGCTGCTTCAGACCGATCTCCTGATCCATATCCACATGAATGGGGCTAGCCCCCCTTACGCAATGCAATGTTTACGAAACGTGTGAAAATATAAGAACGCATGCTCAGAGTGTTAGCTGTACTAGTGGAGGTAGCACAACTTTGTTGATGTGTGGGGCTGACAGCCTCAAGCCCCACTAAATAAGTGTATACAGAACTGGAGAAGCTTCTGCCGCTTCCTTCTACGAGCGCAGTTGAAGAAACAAATATGGCGTCAAGCGCATAGCACTTCTCAATTTCCCGTAGACTATAATGGAGAAATTCCTGCCATTTTCCGCCGAACTAAGGGGTCTTCCGAAAAGATTTCAACATATTTGTGATTGAAAATCATATAAGAATAAATATTATTGCGCAATTTTACATGCCACTGTTCGAGACGTCGAAACTATAAAAAAGTCTTAATGAGAAGCACAGCACTAACTAGCCACTTGTCTAGCTGGCGTGTTAGGTAATCGAGTCGCCGTAGACGGCTGTGATGGAAAACTTTATCTGTAAATTTAGCTAGCTAGATATACTTAGTTTAGCACAATAAACTCACGATGCTTACAAAGGGTGAGGGCCAGCTAGCTGTCATGCCCATGTAAAGTTGGCCAAGTTGCATATCTACATATAGCATTAGCCATAGCAAATGACCTGGCAGAAATGTTCGTGTAACGTTAATGGTGTTCATTCCAGATGAATTGTACAAATAAAAGCATCCTTATCAGGCATCTGCCTATCTAGGGACTATTTAGTGAGCAAGCTGTGAGTTTTTTTTTTTTTTTTATGATAACGCAATCCTAGGTGAGGCAGTCAACCGAACTGGCTAGCTTTCAATGATTGCCAGCGAAGATAGCGTTTCTGCATACTGTTCGGCTGTCTGTTCCATTCTACATGCTCTTGTATATGAAGGGTATTTTTGGTCATAATCCAAATGAAAATTAAAATTTAAATAATCAGGCCAAAATGAAATGTTAAAAATAAAAAGCAAATTGAAAAACCTAATGAAACATGTAAAATGATAATGTGAAACTACAAAACGAAAATGAAACAAGTAAAATTTCAAATGCAAATTCGTAAATGGATAAAACGACAATGAAATGTTTAATTTAAAATGCTAATATGTAAATAGAAATGATCAAACGGAAAAATTAAATTGTAAAGATGAAATTGAAAATGAAAATTTAAATAGCAATAGGGAAACATCAAATGTAAAACTCAAAATGGGAAATGGAAAGGCTTAAATGGAAATGCTTAAATCAAAAGCTTAAATGGAAAAGATAAAATTATCATTTAATTTTTTATTTATGTTTGCATTTTTCCATTACCATTTTACATTTGGCATTTTGCATTTGCCATTTTCCATTTTGATTTTCCATTTTCCATTTGGTTTCTCCATTTGGATTTCTCATTTGGCATTTCCATTTTCCATTTGGCTTTTCAACCTGTATGCAAATAAGGAGGTGTGGCCCAGAGGTCGGGGGGACGGTCTGAACCGGCCGAGTGCAGTGGTATCTTGTGGACAGCAGGGGGCTCCTGACTGCTGAGCCAACCTACAGTCTATGATATAAACTGGCAAAGCAGTATATATGTCTATGCTGTCCCATGCACACAACAGTGGAACAATGGCGTGGGCAGAGCTTGCCTCTTTACTGAGACAGGCCCTGGAGATCCTGGACAAAGACCGTGGGGCTACTTCCACCGCCAGCTCATCCTCCACCTTACACTGCAAGACCCGGGCACATCGCTTCTCCCTCTCCTGATCCATCGAGGGCCTTTACAGTGGCCCGACAGACTGTTCAAGGTAAGTAATGTTAAAACGTTGCGAGCAGTATTCCGTTTTCAAGGCAAAGTTCAGGTAACGTTACAGCTAAATGAGCTTAGAGAGCTGTCGGTGTTTAGTGACATTTTATTCAACGTTAACAGGCTCAGGTTTTGTGCACACCACACTTGTAGTTCGAGCTGAGTAAGTTACACAGGTAAGTAGATAATGTAGGCAGCTATACAATGTACATATAGCGCTAGCTAACGTTGGTTACTGACAGGATACCACAGCACCGTTTTTCCCGACACAACCTCAACTGTAATTAAACACTAATATCACGTATAAGGTATTCTGTCATGGCTAACATTAATACAGAGAATGTGCACAATTTCTTCTTCTTCTTTGCTAGTGTTTGCATCTAGCCTGTTTCAGTCAGCAGATGTAAGCTAACGCTAGCTTATGGGATGTAAGCAGGGACCAGACATGTTATCAACAACAGGAGGTACAGATCTGTATGTTAGTGGCAGCAACCTGCATGTTTAACTGTATTATCAGTTAGAAACCAGCAACAGACCGCATGCTGAGTCACAGTCAGCCAACACATCAGGTGAATGATACCAGGTAATGTGACAGAAGGTGAGAGAGAAACCTTACCAGTTACTTTCGGTTGGATGAATTTAGGACCTGAAACCTTAAGTGAATTGAGCCCGAAAGCCTTTTCTGTGTTTTTTAGAGTGAACTACAAGGAGCCACGGACGGTGTGGTTGTCTGCAGTCATCTGATCAGATCATCTACAGGTGCTGGACAGATTCCTTCATCTGCTACAGTGAGAGACATCAGGATCTAACCAGGATCAGCAGGTAACACAATACCACAGAAAAGCGAAGTTTTGCAGAAGTGATGAGAACAGCCCTTTGACAAGAAAATAAGCCATCAAAATTACAAGACCTGATTATTACATGATTTTCAGCTCAGCCAAGTCATGTTTGTTGTGCTGTCATTACTTACTCAGTGCATTGACATAGATTTGAACACTGCCCCATAAATTTACTGCAACTTTGATGTAGTAAACTTAAAACCAATCCAGCTATTAAAAAATGTGTGAACTTTGCCCTGCTTGTAACACTGTCTGATATCTTTATTTGTCTGATGTCCGTAGCTGAAAACCAGAGCCTGAAGCAGTTCCCTGACATCTGTAACCACTGCGACCTTCCTTCAAGGACAGGTTGACACCAACAGCAAACGACAGACATGTGGAGGGCATCAGCGCTGGTTCTGCTTTGATGGCTGAAATCTCACTTTTTAAAGTTTATCACCATCTATACATCTGCATATTCAAGCAAGAGACCAAAGTAGCTTTTTGTGTTTGAGGTTTGAGAATAATATTTGCACTGCAGTCTGTGGTGGCAAGTGTCCTTTTCTATGCTGCAGTCTGCTGGGGAGGCATTATAAAACATAAGGATGCAAGGCGACTGGATAAACTGGTGAAAAGAGCTGGTTCTGTGATTGGAGCCAGGTTTGACTCACTGGAGGCTGTAATGGAGAGATGCACACAGAAGGTAGAGGCCATTCTAAACTACACGGATCATCCACTGCACAACATCCTCATGGACCAAAGAAACAGCAGTGGTGGACGGCTCCTCTCTCTTCATTGCAGGACTGAGAGATACAGAAGATCTTTTATACCCACAGCCATCAGGCTTTATAATTCTTTAGCCAATGGCCGGTGAGCTACCAGACAGTGGAATTGAATTTTCCTTCAGGGATAAAGTTTATTCCATGTCCTATCCAGAAAGTGCTTCATTCGGAATGAAGTCTAATTCAGAAAATCTATGCGGAATACCGAAGAAACTTTTGTACACTGCGCTTTGGTACAAATTATGAAGTCCATCACTTTTTTTTTTTCCCCCAAAAACTGTAAAACTTATTAAACCTATCTCCTCTCTCAATTTTTGCTCAATTGACCAGGGTTTTCCCAGCTGTTCATCATGAGCCTGTGAAGCTGACATGTAGCTGAACGCCATTTAGTCAGTCTGAGAACAGATTTTCATATTTTTCAAGAGTCAACACTGAACATACCGGGTACAATACACATATTGTTCAATCCCTGAGCATTATCATGGCTGTAATTCCTTTCAAAAGTTGACAGAATCTCCAATTTTACATTTCATGAGTCAAAATCTGCCCATTGTCTGTTGTGCATTAAATGTGGATGCACGGAGATCAAGAGAAAGGCCAAACACAGTAGGTGGAACCACTGCACTAATGATTTAAAGAGAAGCAAAAAAGCTATATTCACTGCTGATACAGCTACGGTTGGGCGATATGGACATTAATATCACAGTGATTGTTTGAAATGTTGATGCTGTTATGGAACTATTCCTGTTAAAATATACAAAATAAACACATGCTTGTTGATACGAAACATTCTGTATATTTCAGATCTGGTTTTGAGGGTGATGAGTATTTGCTTACAATAAATCAAACTCATTCATCACAATATGATTCTTTTGAAGGACGTAAGATTAGCAATACTATTGAAAACCTACCCAGACCTAGAGGCAACTGCAAACCTGCTTGTTGCTAGTTTGACGCTCTCCCAACAGTTTTTTTATCATATGTTCAAAAATTTCCAGTTGGTCCTAGCATGGTGTCCTTTTCAACCTTTTGCCTAGTTTAAAAATACTACTGAAATACAAAAAAGGCAACTTTTTCCATAAAGATGTTACAATGATGTGAGCACAGGTTTCTGAGTGTGTTCATCTTTAATCTTTCCACTATCATAAATTTACTCTTTTTTTTTGGGCTGCTAGTCAGAGTAAGAAAGCAATTCAACTTCTGATGTCATTACTTGTGACACTTTCAGAGTAACAGATAAATTGAATTCTCCAAAACATAATATTCAGAATAATCAACAATGAAAATACTCATTGAAGTCATGGATACAATCCTGTCTCACACATATTAACCCACATATGCACAAATACACAAGCACATAAACTCATATGGACACACACACACACACACACACACACACTGTACAGACAGAGTTTGTCCCTCCTCCTTCACTCTGGTGCTGAAGGAGAATACTAAGCAGGTAGGCCAATATGGTGGCATCATGGCAGACAGCTCTGTCCTTCCACAAGTCACTGACAGCATCTCCAGCTGGCTTGGCGCAGTAAGATGGCTCTGGTTTTCAGCTACGGACATCAGACAAATAAGGATATCAGACAGTGTTACAAGCAGAGCAAAGTTCAGACATTTTTTAATAGCTGGATTGGTTTTAAGTTTACTACATCAAAGTTGCAGTAAATTTATGGGGCAGTGTTCAAATCTATGTCAATGCACTGAGTAAGTAATGACAGCACAACAAACATGACTTGGCTGAGCTGAAAATCATGTAATAATCAGGTCTTGTAATTTTGATGGCTTATTTTCTTGTCAGAGGGCTGTTCTCATCACTTCTGCAAAACTTCTCTTTTCTGTGGTATTGTGTTACCTGCTGATCCTGGTTAGATCCTGATGTCTCTTACTGTAGCAGATGAAGGAATCTGTCCAGCACCTGTAGATGATCTGATCAGATGACTGCAGACAACCACACCGTCCGTGGCTCCTTGTAGTTCACTCTAAATAACACAGAAAAGGCTTTTTGGGCTCAATTCACTTAAGGTTTCAGGTCCTAAATTCATCCAACCGAAAGTAACTGGTCTAAGGTTTCTCTCTCACCTTCTGTCACATTACCTGGTATCATTCACCTGATGTGTTGGCTGACTGTGACTCAGCATGCGGTCTGTGGCTGGTTTCTAACTGATAATACAGTTAAACATGCAGGTTGCTGCCACTAACATACAGATCTGTACCGCCTGTTGTTGATAACATGTCTGGTCCCTGCTTACATCCCATAAGCTAGCGTTAGCTTACATCTGCTGACTGAAACAGGCTAGATGCAAACACTAGCAAAGAAGAAGAAGAAATTGTGCACATTCTCTGTATTAATGTTAGCCATGACAGAATACCTTATACGTGATATTAGTGTTTAATTACAGTTGAGGTTGTGTCGGGAAAAACGGCGCTGTGGTATCCTGTCAGTAACCAACGTTACCTAGCGCTATATGTACATTGTATAGCTGCCTACATTGTCTACTTACCTGTGTAACTTACTCGGCTCGAACTACAAGTGTGGTGTGCACAAAACCTGAGCCTGTTAACGTTGGATAAAATGTCACTAAACACCAACAGCTCTCCAAGCTCATTTAGCTGTAATGTTACCTGAACTTTGCCTTGAAAACGGAATACTGCTCGCAACGTTTTAACGTTACTTACCTTGAACAGCCTGTCGGGCCACTGTAAAGGCCCTCGATGGATCAGGAGAGGGAGAAGCAATGTGCCCGGGTCTTGCAGTGTAAGGTGGAGGATGAGCTGGTGGTGGAAGTAGCCCCGCGGTCTTTGTCCAGGATCTCCAGGGCCTGTCTCAGTAAAGAGGCAAGCTCTGGCCACGCCATTGTTCCACTGTTGTGTGCATGGGACAGCATAGACATATATACTGCTTTGCCAGTTTATATCATAGACTGTAGGTTGGCTCAGCAGTCAGGAGCCCCCTGCTGTCCACAAGACGTTTCATTGTCGTTTTATCCATTTACGTATTTGCATTTGAAATTTTACTTTTTTCATTTTCGTTTTGTAGTTTCACATTATCATTTTACATGTTTCATTAGGTTTTTCAATTTGCTTTTTATTTTTAACATTTAATTTTGGCCTAATTATTTTAATTTTAATTTTCATTTGGATTATGACCAAAAATACCCTCCATACTTGTAGGCTATTTACCAATACTATGCGAGTGACCAATCAGAGTCAGATGTGAGTCATACTGACCTACCAATGAATTAAACGTTGACTAAAACAACCTTTTATAACTTCGTTCTCATAAAGTGTCAAGCAAAATTGCGCCTCGATTCATTTTTATTATGTAATCCAGTCCTACGCAGGAATGATTCATGATTGTATATCTTTTAGATAACAAAATAATAGCAGGAGTTTTCCCATTGCAGTCAATGGGAAATTCAGAAATTCACTTATCCAGACCTGAAATACATTCTTGCCCCACCAAGTTTTTGCACTAAAAAACGCCACTGATCACATCACATACACTGTGCCGCGATATTCAAATCTATTTGACAAGGCATGGATCTGAAATAGCAGCGCTACATTTCAGAGTGATGGGAAGCCTTGTTCTGCGCATTGTCTTGACCAATATTTTGCTGTTTTCCTATTGGGTAAATAAACATTCAACTAGGGGGACAGAAAATACAACTGAGGGGGCAAGCCCCTTTAGCACCCCCGTGGCGTTGGGTCTGCTTCGCGACATCATCACCCAACAGCCAACGTCACTGATCTTGCAACAGCTGCCCACAGTCAGTGGGCCAAGTCGTAACCTTCGTGCCTGGACTCCCTGTTTTTGATCTTTTCAACCTCTTCCGTCCCCCCATTTCGTCCCTGTCTTTGCAGGCTGCACTAAATCCCTGAGCACACGTGTCCTGTCGTCCCTCCGTCCCTTTCCTCTCCTCTTCCTTCTCCATTTCAAAATCAAATATGGCTACTGTGGCTCCTTCAGCCTCTAATGTATTCATTGCAGGCAATCCAAATCACGGAGGAACAAAACTGGCAATTCTCTTTCTGACTATGCTATCCTTTACCCCCTCCCTTACCCCCCACCCCACCCCCTCCCTCTTGGCTAAAATCCCAATGTATTTTACTGTTTACATATTGCCAAAACATATCCATTTACAGATGCTACATCTGCTAGGAGAAGGCTATGAATTCTAATAATGAAATTGCACACCCCTCCTCCCATTGTGCCCTTGCCTCATTCCCTATTGTACCCTCATCCCTGCCAAAAAAAAATTGCAATAAATTTTAATGATGAAATTGCACTCCCCTCATTCCACCTCATCCCCCCGCCCTCGTTCCCATTGTCCTTTCTTCCCCTTATCCCCTACATGATTTCCGTGCATTTTTCTTAGGCTTGCAAAAAATTGAACAACGAAATTGTGCACCACTGTATCCCTCCGTTCCCTCATTCCTCTTCCCTCACTCACATTATTCCATTGCATTTCAGTTTCAGAAGCCTTATATCAACGCATGAATAATTCCATTAAATTCACGCCCTGATTTCTCCCCCATTTACTCATCCCTTTGTTCTTTATTCCCTCGTCCCTTCATCCCCTTCCCTCATTTTTCCTTCGTCCCCTCATCCTTACGTGGTAGAAGGAGGCACTTTTATCCTCCCCCTTACCCATCATTCTGTTGGTACCTGGCTATTCAATCAATCCACTCCCATTGTTATCTTTTGAATGTCCCTCCAACCCCCCTCTGTTGATCATTCATTGGTTTTCTCTGCCATTTGTCCTTTTGTATCCAATCAGTTCAATCTTTACTGTAAAGAACAGCCCACCTTGTTTCAGCATAAATCTCTGGGCCTCTATCTTTAGGGCCTCTTGCCATGCTGGTACCAGACAGTGCCACAGACTTCAGCAGTTGGTTTTCATTTGTATTGTTCATCACTTGTTCACAATTTTACCAGTACAATAAACTTCATAAAAGACTATTGGCTAAAATCTCTTGGTTCTATGACACTTATATGATTTTGCATTTTTTTCTTATAGATTTACTGATTCAAAAAATGGAACATCATACCCTCTCATCCCCCTGATCCCCCATTCCTCATCCCTCACAAATTATTTCACTGCATTTCAATTTTCAGAGGCTTTACTTATACAAATTTCATCAAATTTTCACATCCTAACTTCTCTCGCACTTACCCCATGCAGATCATTCCCATTGTTCCTTCATCCCCTTCCCTCATTTCCCTTTTGTCCCCTCATTCCTACATGATTTTGCAGTTTTTTTTTACAAATTTGCAATACCCAAATAATGAAATAAGACAACCCTTATTCCCTTAATCCGTCGTTGCTCATCCCTCACACAAATTATTTAACTGCATATTAATTTTCAGAAGCTGTACTTTATAACAACGCAAAACAAATTCCATCGAATTTTCACGCCCCAATTTCCCTCCCATTCTCACTCCCTCATCCCTCATTACCATTGTTTCTTCATCCCCCTCCCTTGTTTTCCTTTTGTCCCTTCATCCCTCCATGATTTTGATGCATTTTTTCTTACAGATCTGCAAAAAATTCAAATAATGAAATGTCATGCCTTTTCGTCCACCGATCCCTCGTTCCTCATCCCCCGCAAAATTATTTCATTGCATCTCAATTTTCAGACACTGTGCCTTATAACAACACATGACAAATTCCATAGAATTTTCATGTCCTAATTTCATGCCCCCATTTACTAATCTCCTTGTCCCTCGTTACCCCGTCTCCTATCTCCACGCATATTTATTTATCAAAACTTTGTTTCATAGGGAACGTAACATAATGACAATCTAGAAAACGAGACAATGACGTCATTTCCCCCCAGTCATTCGTTATGTTTTACCCATGTTCCCTCTCCCCCCTCTAATGTACGTATAGTTCGTAACGCACTTTCTTAACACATCATCTACTGGATACAAACGTTCGGTAATTACTGTTAACGTAACGTCTCCTTCAAAAAAAATGAGGTCCTTTTTTTGGGGGTAGGGACTGAAAGCATTTATCTCTTCCAGACAAACTGGGCAAAGTCAGTACAGTATACAGGAGAAGTCCACTTCCCGAAAGCTTCCCTTCAGAAAATCATCCTTAAATGTGATAAAATTTGATATTAAGAAATTAATTAGCTTCCTGGCAGAGTATGGGCTCCTCACTATAGCCGGGTTCCTCCTGAGATTTCTTCCCACTGCGCAGTTTTTTTCTCACCACTATCTAAGGTTTTTTCTCCTTTTTGGGAGTTTTTTTTTTTGCCTCATTTGCTATCCTGGTGATTAGGCCGGGCACTGCCCATTTTACGTTCCATTAATTGTGTCTGCAACAGCCCTTCCGTGAAAAGCTTATACAAATAAAATCAAGTCGAATTGAAATTTCACTCTCGCCATTTTCCCATCAATCCCTGGTCCAGCAGAAGATTTGCTATATGTAACTCGGCGCAGCTTTGCTACTCAAACCTCAGCAGTTATATTAATCTACTACTTTCCATTCTAGCCACTCATCCTAGTGATGGCAACGAGAGGCTTTCTAAGCACTGAAGCCTTCCGCCAGTCGGTACCCTCTATTTATTTCTAGCAGCTGATTAAACACCATGTACTGTTGTGACAACCACTGGTCCAATAATTTACAGCTAATTCCACCATTACAAGAATGTCCATGCTTCTTTCATAGCGACAACTGCCAAGTGCATGACCCTGTTGAATCTCTCCACTCTTTTGGGGACATGAAGAGCCTTTGTGACTCTGAGAAGTAGCGTGGCCCCCACCCAGAGTCTCGTCACCTGGGGCTTCTCGTTATCCTGCACTGGTCTCCTGCTTGGCTCTATTCCGTCCTTCATCAGTACAAATTATCATGCTTGTTCGATTCAATAAATATCACTACTACTATTTTAGGTGAGGTCTGGAATTCATTAAATGGAAGTTCTAAACTTAGCTTAGTGAATCAGACCAAGCCTAAATACGTCACTCCACCTATCCACGTCCTAACCAACCAGTCTACTTATACCACCTTCAATCACTCTATAGGAGCCCCAGGGGACTTGAAGAGCCTTTATGACTTTGAGAAGAGATGCGACCCCCATCCTGAGTCTCGTCGCCTGAGGCTTCTTGTTATCCTGCACTGGTCTCTATTCCATCCATCATCAGTACAAATTCCTATGCTTATTTGATTCAATAATTATCACTACTTCCATTTTAGGTGTGATCTGTAATTCATTAAAGCAAACATGAAATTCACACATTTAGTGTCATTTTAAGATGCTTTGATCTGACTTGCTAGCTTGTTGCATTAGCTTGCTAGCTAGCTTGTAGCTTGCTGCAGTGTGGAACAACAGTAGACATATAAAACATGGTGCCAGAATGTTTTTACCCCACGTGTGTGTTGCGACTGGCATTATGGGCTGTCGCTGTAGCATTTAAATTGAACTTGGTTCAATTTCATATTGAAAATACACTACAGAGAACAAAGGATATGTGAAAGTATATTACAATATCTTCAGGAATAGGGGATCGCTTTCTGATTGGACGCTAATTGCATTAGTTTTATTGAGAACTGAATAACAACATTTGTTTCGTTGAAGGTTTTTTCTTCTTTGCAGCAATACCAAACACATGGACAGAAAAATATTTTTCCTGTCAATTTACCACGTTAGCTATAGCAGATCAAATTCAGTGTTATTGGATTGCTCCATCTGGCGGCGAACTCCATCTCTAAGCAATTCGCCAAGAAAGGGCCACATGAAAACATTTAGCATATTTACGATTTCAGTGCAGTGTGGAAGTAATGTTTGGTAATGCGTCATAGAGATACTCTTGTGCATCCCTCGTCAAGTATGCTATAATTGTAATGGCCGGTAGAATTAGGAGGCCAGTTGCAGCGACAAGAGGGAAACGAGGAGCACGGACACAATACAAACACAGAGAATTATACAGACCACCGGAAAGAGCTTGTGCTTCCAAAGGACGTTTAATAGTCCGAAACACGGAAACAAAGCGAGATAGAAAAAAGGGAGAAGAACTCCAATAATAACGAGAAGATAGAAAGTCAAACAAATCCTGACTACAGATATCTTCGGCTATAGTGCGTACCTACAAACAGACACTCTAGCAAAGAGGCATGGTGAACATCCGGCTGATATAGAGTCCGGGTAAGTGCCGCCCCAGTTCAATCAGCCAGCTGGCTAAAGAATCCGATTGAACAGGAATTCGATTTCGTCCCCGGACGAGAGCCACAAAGAATAGTCCAAAACACACGCACAAACATCCAGAACCATGACAGGACCCCCCCCCCCAAGGGACGGCCCCAGACGTTCCCAAAGAACCCCGAGCACGGAACTCCGAATTAAGGGTGGAACCCAAGATGTCCCAAGAAGGGACCCAGCACCGGTCCTCAGGACACCAAACCCTCTGGCCAACCTGATAAGCCCGTGCAAAACGGCGCCTCCTATCAGCGGCAGCCTTCCGCTTATGCACCACCATGGGGACTATCAAACAGCCAGACGGCTCCCCACCAGAACCAGGGTCGGGCCGCAAGGCCTCCTGCACAACAGATTCAGTATCCCACTGCATGGGAGCCACAATCCGAGCTGCCGGAATAACCGGCTCAGAAATGAGATCACGGCCCGAGCGGTCATAAATCCGTGACAAGGCGCCAGGCTTGATGTTTTTGGAGCCGGAGCGATAAGTTAACGTAAAGTCAAAGCAATTGAAAAACAATGCCCACCGCGCCTGCCGGGAATCACGTCGCCTAGTCTGTTGGACACACTGGAGATTCCTGTGATCCATCCAAACCACAAACGGATGTTCAGCCCCCTCCAACCAATGGTGCCACTCTTCTAATGCCAACTTAACAGCTAACAACTCCAGGTCACCAATACTGTAATTCCATTCAGCCGGCTACAACGACCGGGAGAAGTAGGCGCATGGGTGCAACTTATTGTCCTGAAGGGGTCGCTGGGACAAAATGGCACCCACCCCGACCTCCGAAGCGTCAACCTCCACCACAAATGGGAGGGAGGGGTCGGGCAAAACGAGAATGGGTTCAGAGCTAAGTCGTTTCTTCAACTCCTGAAAAGCAGCCTCTGCTGCTGGAGACTAAGCAAACGACGAGGAGGAATTCCTCTTAGAAAGCGCAGTGATGGGGGCGGCCACAGTGCTAAAATTGCAAATAAACCTCCTATAAAAATTAGCAAAGCCCAAAAATCGTTGAACCTCCTTAACATTCTGAGGGGCAGGCCAATTCCTAACCGCTGCCACCTTGTCAGGGAATAGTTTGATCTCACAATCGTAATCACGATGCGGAGGCAAAGACGAAGCTCGTTGTTTGCCAAAATCCTCCGCCAGATCAATATAATCATCTGGAATGTTGGGAGGTAAACTAAGGTTCAGCGTGGCTCCTGCACACCAATCTTGTTCAGAACCCGACACCTCCCCCATGGGTTGAAATTCGGGGCGACTTGCCAGAATCTCACTACAGTGAGACATACAGTTAGAGCCCCACTGGACGATTGGGTTATTTTGACTGCCCCAAAAGATCTGTGGCCTATGCTTAAGCAACCATGAATGACCTAAAACCACAGGACAGAACGGGGAATTTATTAAGAAAAAACTGATTTTCTCTGAATGACCACCAAAAGGGATAAACATAGTCAAAAAATCAGAGACCTCAGTTATAAGCCCATCTCCCTACAGTGGACCATCCAAAGCTTTGATCGAGTTCAAATGTGAGAGAGAGCGGATGGGAATGGAATGTTTTCTAGCCCACTCAGCATCCAAAAAACAATCAACAGCCCCCAAATCCAAAAAGGCTTTAACCCATATTCTCTTTTTCCCCGTAGTCAACTTTACTGAAATAAGAGTTTGAACTGGAGATTAGGTCTGTCCCTCTAGCGCCCCCCCTACCGCCAGAGGGACTTCCCATCTCCTTTTAAGCTTGGGACAACTTGGACCAATATGTCCCGGTTCGCTACAATAATGACAAATTATTTGTCTGTGAACAGGCTTACGAGCCCGGCTCTCATATGAGCCATCAACCTGCATGGGCTCACTAGAACTGGACATTTCAGTGGGCGAAGTTGGGGCTGCATGCGTGTTGTAAGGAACATTAACCCTGTTGCTATCAAGAGCCAATGTAGTATGTTTCTCCTTGTTTCGTTCGCGGATGCGATTATCAACGCGCACCGCAGTACAAACTAACGAATCTAAAGAAACGTAAGGCTCTAGTGTAGCCAGAGTGTCCTTAACCTCCTCAGCCAAAGCGTGAACAAACACTGTCATAAGAGGTGCTTCTGGCCACCCTGTCTCTGTGGCTAAGGAGTGAAATGAGATAGAAAAATCAGCGATGCTATCAGAGCCCTGCTTCAAATGCATTAGACGCGTAGCTGCATCCTGGCCATAAACATCCTGACTTCCTGGAATCGACTCTGCCTGCCTCTGATTACATCCTCTCGTTCCTGCCCCGGTAAACCTTAAAGCCTTCTGCCTCTGACTCCGAGTTCTGCCTGTGTGTCTCCTGTTTCCTGGATTCTGTCCAGTTGGTCCAGCCTCAAGCTAGCCTGGCCCAGTGGTAACTCCCCCGCCTGCTGTGTGGGCGACCCGGGTTGGAATCCCGCCATCGGCACCCGCTCCCTCGAGTTCCCGGAAAGGCTCCACTCAAGATCCGCAAGTTCCTGATCATGCTCTACACCAAGCTACCCTGCTTTGCATTCTGTTTACCCCTGCCCAGAAATCATTAAAAGCCAGTAAAGATTCATCTGTGTTGATTGTGTTGCATTTGGGTCCTGCCACTCCCCGTGACAGTACAATCTGGCCAGACATGGACCCAGCACGCAATCCAACTCCCCTGAGCCGACTGGAGAAGATAGAAGCCATCCTCCAGCACCATGAGGCCATGATGTCAGCTACCGCGTCCAACACCAGGCAATCCTTCATGGCATTAGCCGACCAACTGCAGCAGCTGACGGTAATGGTGGCTCAGCCTGTAGCTCCTGCACCTGTACCAGCTCCTGACCCCGTGCTACCCTTGGGGGCCCCAGAACCTCGAGTAGGAACCCCTGAGCGATATGACGGAGACCCAGAGACCTGCAGCCCCTTCCTGACAGACTGAAACCTGCTGTTCCAGCACCATCAATCATCTGTCGGGCCGGGCTTGTCTGTGGGGCACCACTGAATGGGAGAGACAGTCCCCAGCCTGCATCTCCTTTCAGGCTTTTGCAGTGGAGCTACGTAAGGTCTTTGGTCTGGGGGTCTCCAGCTACGAGGCCGCTCCGGGACTACTAACTTTGAAACAAGGGAGCAGAACGGTTGCTGACTACTCCATCGACTTCCACACCAGAGCCGGTCAGAGCCGATGGAACCCTGCAGCCCAGGTGGAAGCCTTCCTCCACGGCCTGGCAGACTACCTCAAGGATGAGCTGGTCTCGTACGCGGTTCCCCCTACACTCGACGGAATCATCGAGCTGGCCATAAGGATTGACCTCCGCATCCAGGTTCGTAGGCGGGAGAGATGTCAGGGGGCTCTCCACTACCAGGCACCAGCTCGGTACAGAGCGGGTCCCACCCAATCGTCCACCTCGCTTATTCCGCAGATGGAGGAGTCTGAACATATGCAGCTGGGCTGCACCCCTCTCACCCCAGAAGAGCGGGAGCGTCGACGATACCTGAACCTGTGCCTGTACTGTGGGAAGGAGGGTCACTTTGTTTCAGCCTGTTCGGTAAAAGCCAAGGCTCACCCATATCCAGGGAGACACGGGTGAGCTCAACAACACTACCTCCCTTTAACCACAGACCGCATCTCCAAGCCCAGCTCCTCCTTCCTGACGGTCCCCTCACCTTGGCTTCCCCTGTGGACTTTGGTGCCGATGCTAGCCCCATGAGCGAGGAGTTGGCCCAACAGTTGGGGCTCGGTCGGGTTCTTCTGCCTCATCCGATCCTCAACCGGGCTCTAGACGACCACTGACTGATTAACATTACCCACCAGACCACCCCGGTTCCCATGCTTTTGTCTGGCAATCATCACGAGACCATCCAGTTCCACATCCTGAACTCTCCTGGCCTGCCACTCATCCTGGGCTATCCTTAGCTTGGTCGACATAACCCCCACATCGACTGGGAGACCGGCTCTGTTCGCGAGTGGGGAACATCCTGCCACCTCACCTGCCTTAAGCATGCCTCTTTGCCGTTCCACTGTGCTACCATCAATCCTTCACCTGATGTCTCCTGGGTGCCTCCCGAATACCATGACCTCCGGCAAGTTTTTAGCAAGGCAAAGGCCACCTCTCTGCCCCTGCATCAGCCCTAGGACTGTGCCATAGACCTCCTGCTTGGCACCTCGCCCACTAGAGGCTGCCTGTACTCCAGGCGCGTGGCCAGTAATGGGCCTGGGCGGCACTGGCCTGCCTAGTTCGTTCACTGGCTTGCCCAGGCTCCCACCCGGTCTTGATGTTTTTTTTTTTTTTATTGTATAATGATTGAGTGGTTGGTTGAGTGAGTAATTCGCTATGAACATGGATTGTATTTTCGCGTGTGCAGTAATGTAATTTGTGTTTTGGATAACTGACGTTTAGAAAATACCTTGAACGTAGGCTATGTGGTTTTCCAGGTCTGACCCCCACAGTCCTTCTTGTCATAATGTTGTGATCAATGAACAATGCTGTCGAAAATACATCACCCTTTCAATTAGTCTTAGCAATTGTTGCTAATCAGGCACAGAAAACTACGAGAGGAGAATTTGGTAATTCCTAAACAAAACTCCTTTGCTTCATTAACAAAATTCCCCCTTGTCAGAAACCATTAAAATAATTCCTCCTCATAAAAAATAACCCTTGCCTACCATACGCACTCGTCGTTTAGAAGTTACAGACCATTGGCTGCTAAGCTGGAGTAAGGGCTGATGTAGGCCAGGATTGTTCTGTTTAATCCGCACATAATAGCCAGTGGGTGCACTTACTTTGTTTTTGAGGGGTTACGGTACAGATCTACAGCTCTGCATCATGAGTAAAAAAAACTAATCAAAGGGAAAATCTTAAAGACTCACAGCAGCTACCTCAATTTCATAGCCAATTAAGTGGAGTTTGTCAAAGCTTGCTTGTTCTACGGATTGAAAATGTTGACAGGCTTTTAGCTCTGGATGACTACCAAGGTAAGATCATCAATTTCAACATATTTTGACAAACCTGAACAATGCTATACAACTGAACTTATGGGACTCCATTGACAGGTGGAGGGTCGTTATGATTTTTGCTATCGTATTTGCATCATAAAGCGGCTAACAAAGTTATATTGCTGAGGCAACAAACTTTCGAACACAATATAAATAGTTTTTCAATCTAGCACAGTATCTGTCGGCAGCCTATAAAAACACAAATAGGCGGCCCACCCTGGGACCGATGCTTGTGAAAGAGTTAGCCAGCTTTTCTTTACTGCAACTTAGCTAGTAAAAATAAAATTTCTTCATTCAAAACTTTCTTGAATTTCTTGAGTCATAAAATTTACGATGACATAGTTACCTCTGTACTATACTACCTCTATATCTGTGTAAGTGTTGCCATTAAGGCATATATTTACTCAATGGATACTAGACTTTCCATTTGCTTAGTTTATTTTTTCACTGCTGAGAATATGATGCGAATGAAGTGACGATTCCATTACCTGTCAGGCAAATGAGCTTACGATGGTTCTGAAATAAATGTGTAAGTGTAGGTGTGAAGGACATTCTAGCCTTTAAATGGTCATTTGGGCTCAGGCATTTGTCAAAGTTTTCTATTTGTCTGTTTGCATGGCCATGGCCTCGAGTGCTGGATGCATAGGCTATATGTACACTTGTGTTATAAAGGGTTTTTGACTATTAGTTTTATCTTCTTGGACATAATTAACATAAAAATGTCTTGCCTGCCAATATTTTTATTTGTTTGGTCCCCATTTCTCCATTTTTGTAAGCCTAATGAAAGCATGATATATTTTTCATTTTAATCTGTATTCTAAGCCAACATTATCTGGGGGAAAAAACGGCTCGTCCACATTTGTTCAGGCCCGCCCAAAAAAAATATTCTGCCTACGCCACTGCTGTGCTCTCTGTCGGCCCCCAAGTGGAAGGCCATGGAGACTTACATCAATGACTCCCTAGCAGCAGACATCATCCGCCCCCCCTCGTCTCCTGCTGGGGCGGGCTTCTTCGTAGAGAAGAAGGATAAGACCTTGAGACCCTGCATAGATTATCTGGGGTTGAACGAAATCAGTAAAGAACCACTATCCCCTGCCGCTCATCTCTTCCGCCTTCGAACTGCTTCAGGGGGCCACCATTTTCACCAAGCTTGATCTCCATAATGCCTATCACCTGGTCCGCATCAGAGAGGAGGACGAATGGAAAATGGCATTCAACACCCCTGCAGGGTACTACGAGTACCTGGTCATGCCCTTCGGCTTCACCAACGCTCTTTCCGTCTTCCAAGCCCTGGTTAATGATGTACTCCGAGACATACTCAACCGCTTTGTCTTCGTTTACTTGGACAACATCCTCATCTTCTCCAAGACCAGGAAAGAGCACATTCATCATGTCCAGTTTGTGCTCCAGCCCCTCCTTGAGAACTCCCTGTTTGTCAAGGCAGAGAAATGTGAATTCCATGCCTCATCTGTCTCGTTCCTGGGATACATCGTGGCTACGGGAACCATCCAGATGGACCCGGCGAAGGTCTCTGCAGTTACCTCCTGGCCTGTTCCAGATTCCCGCAAACAACTGCAATGCTTCCTGGGGTTTGCCAATTTCTATCACCGCTTCATCAGCAACTACAGCTCAGTAGCCGCCCCTCTTACTGCCCTCACTAGCTCCAAGGTGCCCTCCAGTGGTCCCCTGCTGCCGACGAGGCCTTCCAGACCCTGAAGACCAGATTCAACTCGGCACCCATCCTCCAGATGCCAGATCCTGATCGACAGTTTGTGGTGGAGGTGGACGCCTCGGATGTGGGGATAGGAGCGGTCCTGTCCCAGAGATTCGCCCCTGACCAGAAGCTTCACCCCTGCGCCTTCTTCTCTCGGTGCCTGTCCTCTGCAGAGAGGAACTATGACATCGGAAACAGGGAGCTGTTGGCAGTGAAGTTGGCTCTTGAAGAATGGCGGCATTGGTTGGAGAGCACCAAGGAATCCTTCCTAGTATGGACTGACTACAAGAACCTTGAGTACATCCACACTGCCAAGAGGCTGAACTACCGCCAGGCTCGCTAGTCTCTCTTTACCCGTTTCAACTTCACTCTCTCCTACTGCCCGGGGTCCCGCAACGCCAAGCCTAATGCCCTGTCCCAGAAGTTCCTGAAGGGGGAAGATTCTGCTGAGGGGCCTGCCTCCATCCTTCCCTGCCCCTGTGTCGTAGCCGCAGAGAGTAAGAGCCGCCACTGAGGGTCAACCTGGTCCCAGCGCCTGTCCCTTCAACTGTCTGTATGTCCCTGAAGCCCTGAGGTCGGAGGTTCTGCAGTGGGCCCACACCTCCAAGCTCACCTGCCATCCAGGTTCTCAGCAAACTCGAGATGTCCTCCTCCAACGCTTCTGGTGGCCCACACTGAAGGAAGACACCCACGACTTTGTTAAGGCTTGCCCCGTTTGCAACCAGCACAAAGCTTCCCATCAGGCTCCTGCTGGACTCCTTCAACCCCTTCCTGTCCCACATCGACCTCGTTCCCACATCTCCTTAGACTTTGTCACGGGCCCTCCATCCTCTGAGGGGAACACAGTCATCCTCACGGTGGTGGACCGCTTCAGCAAGATGGCTTACTTCTTCCCTCTGCCAAAGCTGCCGTCAGCTAAGGAGACTGCACAACTAGTCCTGCTACACATCTTTCGTCTGCATGGCCTCCCAGTGCATGTGGTGTCCGACCGGGGTCCTCAGTTCTCCTCTGTCTTCTGGAAGGAGTTCTGTAGCCTGATGGGAGCCACCGCCAGTCTCTCCTCTGGATTCCACCCCCAGTCTAATGGGCAGACGGAGCGGATGAACCAGGAGATGGAGACTGCCCTCTGCTGCATGGCGTCCCAGAACCCATCCTCCTCGTCCAAGCAGCTCCTGTGGGTGGAGTACACCCACAATTCCCTCATTAACTCAGCCACGGCCCTCTCTCCATTCCAGTGCATCTTTGGATATCAGCCTCCACTTTTCCAAGCCTTGGAGAGAGAGGTCTCTTGCCCGTCAGCCCTTGCCCTCTTCCGCCGCTGTCGCTAAACCTGGGCCTAGGCACGCTCTGCCCTCCAGCGCGCCGTTGGGTGCTACGCCGCTGCAGCCAACCGGCAGCGTTCCACTGCTCCAGTCTATCAGGTTAGCCAGAGGGTGTGGCTCGCCACTCGAGACCTGCCTCTACAGCTGGATTCTAGAAAGCTGGCACTCCAGGTTCGTCGGCCCATTCCCCATCCAGAGGGTCATCAGTCCGACGGCGATGAGACTCAAGCTTCCTCGCTCCATGCATGTCCACCCCACCTTCCATGTGTTCAAGGTGAAGCCGGTCTATGAGAGTCCTCTCTCGCCAGCTGTTCCACCTCCTCCTTGTCCTCTCTTGATTGATGGGGGTCCAGCCTACTCTATGCGGCGCCTGGTCCGGTCCCGTTGTCATGGGAGGGGAATGTAATACTTGGTGGACTGGGAAGGCTACAGTCCTGAGGAGAGGTCTTGGGTTCCTGCTCACCACATCCTCGACCCAGATCTCATCACTGACTTCCACCGTCGCCATCCTGACCAGCCCTTCGGCACCACTGTGCCTTCAAGGAACCCCCGCCCGTCGGCCCGCACCGCTTCCCGACCTGATCTCCCTGTGGGGGATTCTTCTGCTGAGGAGCTATCGACCGACACAGACTCTGACTACTCAGGCCCCCCTGACGATCCAGCTGAGGAGATGGAATGGTCCGGCTCAGAGGAGTATTAGGCCCTGCCTCTGGCCCCCTCCGCCGGTCTGGCCTTGGTGGTCCTTCCTTGTGCGATGTCGGGAGCCATCCCTTGAGGGGTGGGGGGTTCTGTCACAGTCTGCTCTGCTGCCTCTCCCTCTGCCTGGCCACACCCCTTCCACTGCAATTGCTCTCAACTGAGTCTCCTTAACCAGCCAGTATTTAAGCAGCTCTGTTTCACGCACTCTTTGCCAGATTGTCGTTGCAGCATGCACGACTCTCCAGCCTTTGTCTTTGATTTGACTTCCTGGAATCGACTCTGCCTGCCTTTCACTACATCCTCTCGTTCCTGCCCCAGTAAACCTGAAAATCTTCTGCCTCTGACTCCGAGTTCTGCCTGTGTGCCTCCTGGTTCCTGTCTGCCGTTTTCCTATATTTAATGATGGGTTGAACAGTCAAAGCCTATAGTTTCATGATTTTATATAATTTATTATGCGATTCCCTGAAAATTATAGATGCTGTCATGAGGTCCAACTCTAGCGCCACAGAGTCACAGATTGACAGTGCACTGGCAGACCATCTGCAACAGACTCTCAGGAGGTCTGGTGGGGGTGGCTTTGAGAAAAAGATTAAAATAAGGGAGTGGAGTTGGTTACATTATTTGATTTCGCTTGTTTTGTGTCAGGTCTTGCCCGTTTTGGTCCAGCACGCCAGCCAATTAAGACCTGGAGCACTGCCACACTCAGCCATCAACAAGGATCATGTGTGTGTGATTACCGCTGAGCGGTGGCAGCATGTATAAATACCATTGCTTTCCAATTGTTCCTCGCAACTTCTTATACGCTTGTATAGCTTAGAGCTCCATTTTGCGTACTTCTATGACTAAACCAAACCATTGATATAAGTGCTGTGAAGTACCAGCACTTTATAGATTTACAGAACCTCATTTTAATTTTTTCTCTTACTATTATTGTAATACAAGTACTGTTGTGTTAAAATGTATCATTTCTATTATTAATAGTTTGTTTTTTGAACCGCAATTCCTGTTTTGTTTGTATATTTTGCGTATGCCTCTCGCATGCGCGGTCGGCATAATAAAACATATGACTAAATCCATCCTTGCACTCAAGTCCAGTCAACATTTTCCTGGCCTCCGTGCCAAACCTTACAGAAGAAGTTACCCACAATGGACCCAGCAGGGATCAATCTAATTACAGAATCAAGAGTGTTTGCTGCCCAGTCTCCTGATCTCTATCAGCTCGTGGCAGAACAGCAGAAGGAGATCGATCGCCTGAGTGCTGTGTTGGATGACCTGGTTCGCGGGGTTCGCGAACTGGCCATCTCCTGTGCTCCATCACCAGCGCCCTCTACCCTCTCTCCCGTGAGGCTGCAGCCTGCCCCCTCCTCCCTCTGGGGTGATTCTCCAGTGCGCGTCCCTGAACACTATGATGGCAGCTGCACTGCGTGCAGAGGCTTCATCCTCCAGTGCAGCGTATATTTCACATACCACCCAGGCTTGAGTGATGCCGAGAAGATCGCTGCAGTGGTGACCCGCCTCTTGGAGAAGGCTCTAGTGTGGGCAACTGCTGTTTGGGGGGAGTCAGCTTTCGCCGCCTATTCTGACTTCCTTCAGTAGTTTCGCTCAGTCTTTGATCACCCCAGAAAGAAGGCTAGTGACCAGCTGCTGGAGCTCGGTCAAGGGAACAAGACCACAGCAGATTATGCCCTCCGGTTCTGCAACTTGGCTACATCCAGTGGCTGAAATGAACCAACCTTACTGACCATCTTCAGGAGGGGCTGAGTCCAGAGCTCCATGCGGAGATGGCCTGCAGGGATTTGGAGATGTCCCTGCCGGCCTACATCAGCGCTGCCATCAGCCTGGACCAGCTGCTACGGGAGAGACGGCAGAGCCAGCCCAGGGGTTCTGAGGGTCCCACCGAGAAAGGGGTAGTGCCTATGGAATTGGAGCAGTCCAGATCTGCTGAGTGCCGCCCCTGGAGAAGAACTGGCCTCTGCTCCCAGAGTTCAGAAGGAGCAACAACACCCCCGCAGGTAAAGGTGTTACCATCAACCATCACAGGACAATGCTTCAAGATCTCCATTGATCTCCTTTGCGCAGAGGCCCTGATCGACTCCAGTACAGCGAGGAATCTTGTCATCAGCCAGGTGGTGCGACGGCTCTGCGTCCCAATTCATCAGCTCTGCACCCCTCTGACAGTGGCGGCCATTGATGGAAGACCCCTGGGCAACCGCGACATGACATACTTGACGGCGCCGATTTCCCTCAGGATCCAGCAGCGCCATCTGGAGGCCATACCATTGCTCGTCCTCAATTATTTCAGTCACTCCCTCATCCTCAGACTCCCCTGGCCAATCCACTACTGCCTGCACCTTCTTCGTCTCCATCACTCTTTCTGGTCCATTGACATAGCCCAGGAAGGAGATGGTGGCTTAGTGGAACGAGCAGTTCTCTGCCTTGACGTTGAGTCGATGATGGAGTAGACGTTTGAGTACTGCCCTCGCGTGTCTCACGTACTCCTCAGGGGTGTGGGAGTAGGTCAGCATATATCCTTCTTGAAACACAACCCCACCATCACATGGGACACCCGACAGATCCACTTCCAGGCACCAGGATGCCGATAACACCGTGGCCCCCTCCTCCTGGCCTCAACCACCATCGAGATCCCCGATTAAGTGGACCAGCCTGATATTCCACGGGAGTACCATGCTCTGAAGGCAGCATTCAGTCAGGAGAGAGCAACACAGCTGCCCCCACATCGTCCGTGGGACTGCGCGATTGAGCTACTGTCTGGCACCTCCCCACCAAGGAACCAAATTTATCCCTTGTCCGTGACTGAGACACAAGCAATGGAGCAGTACGTGCAAGAAGCACTGCAACAAAGTTTCATTTGCCCCTTCACTTCATCAGCGTCCGCCAGCTTTTTCTTTGTACAGAAGAAAGACGGAGGTCTCCGCCCCTGCATTGATTACTGGGGGCTAAATGACGTCATGGTGAAGTATTGCTACCCACTTCCCCTGGTCCCGAGCACTGTGGAACAGCTTCATGGTGCGACAATCTTCAAGACGCTCAACCTCTGCAGTACTTATATCTGATCTGCATCAGTGAAGGAGATGAGTGGAAGACGGCATTCAGTACCACCTCTGGCCGCTGTGAGTACCTGGTTATGCCATTTGGATTTGTCAATGCCCCCTCCGTGTTCCAATCATTCAACAACGACGTGCTACAGGATATGCTGGGGAGATACATGATAGCCTATTTAGACGATATGCTGACCTACTCCCACACCCCTGAGGAGTACGTGAGACACGCGAGGGCAGTACTCAAACGTCTACTCCATCATCGACTCAACGTCAAGGCAGAGAACTGCTCGTTCCACTAAGCCACCGTCTCCTTCCTGGGCTATGTCAATGGACCAGAAAGAGTGATGGAGACGAAGAAGGTGCAGGCAGTAGTGGATTGGCCAGTCCCGCGGACCATTAAAGGGCTCCGAAGAAGTTGCCAACTTGGTTTTGCCAACTTCTACTGCCGCTTCATGAAGAATTTCAGTGCTGTGGCCCATCCCCTGACATGCCTCTTCAAAGGAAAACCAAAGACGCTGGAATGGAATTCAGAAGCACAGCACGCATTCAACGCACTCAAGAACCTATTCACCATCGCTCCTGTTCTTAAAACAACCTGACCTGGATAAACCCTTTATTTATATATGTGTCTTTTCACAATACTGGGTAACAAAAGTGTGACACAAACATGAAAATTTCAAAATCATTCAAGGAACAGAAAACCAACTTTATTTGATTCTTCACTGGTATAAGACTGGCATATGACAGCAGGAAGATAGTCTGTCCACAGCAAGTATGAGAAAATGGCATCAGAATACAGCATGCAGAATACATACAGAATGCAAGATCCTGTCAAAGTATTCCAAAGGAAAATTCTTTGATATTTAGAAAACGGGCTAAAAACGTGTTCATTTCAAAGCCCAAAGTCGACTTTTCATACTTTCATTTTATAGGATTTATAGGCTACATTATGTACATTATGTTTCTCTATGTACTTTAAGTACGAAAATAAATAAATAAATAAATAAATTTATATAACCGTTTTATACATAACACAATTGGTATGGAACCTGCGCAGGCTCATTCTATATACCGCCACTGTGTGAAAATCTCTGAACGAAATTGGTGCGTTTTGTGAAGTTAGCAGTGTTGCTCTGTTTTCTTTTCATTTATAAGCATGCATTTTTAAATTGCAATTTAGCAGTCTTTTTTTAATGGCATTTAATGGTTTAAACTCCTGTGGTAACTTAAGCAGCAAGATTTGTTTCATTCTCTTGTGCGGTAATTCAGCGTGTATAGTGGATCATTTGCGTTCTTCACTGTCTGTCCAAAAGTAGTTGCCTTTTGGATTCAAATAAACAAATATTGCGACCGGATCATTATTGCAGCGATTAAAAGCCTATGTTTCAGCTGGCAATAATTATTTTAAACCTGATGGATTTAGCGCATAGCTTCTCATTTATTTAAAAAGTCATGTCGGAAGATTCAGTGGGGGAAATTATAGGCACTCACTATCATTAATTAAAAGTTATCTTAAATGTTATTAATCAGACAAAAACAAATTCACGTGACGATGGGTTTTTCAAGATAAGGAAACGCATCATACCATTATGGAAATGTTTTAAAGAAGTGTAGTTTGTTTGCTGAACGATTTATTAAACTTTGACCGGTCACAGTCACAAGCATTTCGCTTTATTTTTTGAGGATAATCTACAAACCCATACGTAGTTATGATGTACTTTCAAATTGTAATAAAACAACAAACAATCAAAACTGATTAAAACTGCTTTACGAGGAGCCGCTATTTGCAGTCCAAAATTTAAAGAGAGTGCAGAGCTTTTGCGCTTCGCATGCGCGATCCCCAACAGTCCAAATAATACATGTGATAGCCATGTTTTAGAGGACAGTTTACAAAATAATTTACTGAAGCTTAACGTTCATCAAGGTGCAGTAGAAATGGGTACGAATCAGAGACGTAAGGTCAGGAGAGGCAGTGACTTCACCTTTTTATCGCTAAAATTTTCAACCTGTTTCCATGTACAATGCCTGATTGTCATCAATCAATTTTAACTTTTTTATCTAACAATTAAGACCTAGGCTATATGTAGCCTGTAATGATTAAGGGGTGATAGAGACAAAAAAAATCATTAACGCTTTGTTTCGAGACTGCAAGGATGGAAATCTTAATAATTAATTAGTAAAAATTCAACTCTCTCAGTAATTCCGTGTATCATTTTGACCTTCTGTTTATCGGATTATGAAAGAAGACTGAGAATAAACTACTTTTTTTTTGAAATGGCATTATAAAGTACGTATTTAAGGGGGAAAAAACATTATCGTAAACATGTTGACCACACATTGAACATGGCATGAGAAAGGTTTTAATATTTGTTAATGGCATTGCGTTAACTTCCTGTAAGCAACTATGGCCGAATTTGCTGTCTCGTCAGCATTTCAAGTTCCATGCACTGAGCAATAATGTCGTAGATGAAATTGGAACGCCATTCTGCCGTTTAGTCTTAGTAAATTAGTAAATCAATCCTCTGGTTGCTAATCAAGCAAAGTAATAGGGAGTAATCATTTGTTTAACGATCAGGATTCTGCCTCCCCTATCTGACCTCCGACGGTACATCACTGGTATGAATGAACCCCTTGCATGATATGACATCGCAATCCTAAAACATGAAATCAATTACAAAAATAATTTGGAAAAATAACGAAAATAGCAGTCAGAAATGTCTTACCTTGCAGATGGACGGCCAGTTGCTGAACGATGGTCAAGAATAAGAATGGATTCAGACGATTTTTATCATAATTCTCTTTTCAGTAACGGTTGTGGCAGCATACAAAATTGTGGACACGATACTTATAGCAGCAGAAATAGCCGACTCGCAGCAATGCACTGGTAAACTTTCGTTGCCAATCAAACGTGTTTACGGAGTCATTCCAGGAAACGTGAAAAATCAATAAATTGATGAGTATAATCACAGAATGCTAAACAAAATATATCTTCAGTAACGATCGTGATTTAGTGGACACCAATGATTTTTTCGTGTTTGAGTTAATTAGTCTCAAAAACGACGGAAATTGGCGGGGGGGAAGTTGGTTCATTGGCGTAAGGAAAGTCAGTTTTTTTGGGAGTAGCAGTACATTTGAGCTGCGCCACTCAGAGAGGACCTGCCAGCTGTGGTAACGGTCGTCAGCACAGCGGACACTTCAGGCAACGACCGTTACCCGATAATTTCAGCCTGAAATCGTCTTATGTTCTGATTAGAAAAGTTTAGTAATGAAGTGGAATTTATTCACTGGACTGTGAGTGAATAACATATGGGCAAATCTACATGATACAGTCTAAATATAATTTCTCACATCCATTCAGTTAAAAACTGATTTTTTTATGTCACATTTTGGTGTTCTTTTAAGCCAAAAAAATTTTATTTACTTAGTTTAAAAAAACTACTTGGGCTCAAATGGTAGTTTTATCCTCTCTATATCTCTGACATGTGCAAAACAAAATAATCATGAATTAAATGCATCAATCATTACCTGCTGATAATAAAGCACTGAACAATAACTGTCCTGAAAATCTCTCCAGTATTGTGAAAATGCACATATATAAGTTGACGCCTCTAATGCAGGAGTGGGAGCAATTCTGTCACAAAGGCAAGGCACCCCAGAATAGCCGTTCCCGTGCACCAGGAGGCATTTTGTGTATGCCTCCTGCTTGCGTGGTCGGCATAATAAAACATACCACTAAATCCATCCTTGCACTTGAGTCCAGTCATCATTTTCCTGCCTCCATGCTGAACCTTACATTTTGTTCAGGGGCAGAGTGGCCATCGGGACGACCAGGAGATTTCCCAATCGGCCAGCCAACGAGCTCAAGTGCACCGGCCCGCAGGCTGTCCTGCGCAACCGTGCGTCATTCATTGTCGGCTCCCTGAGTTAAAACATCCATGGATCAATCATGATTCCATAAAAAGCTCCATGATATACTTAACCTGCTTGTGATATTGTCCAACCAATGTTTATAACACTTGATGTCTCTCTTCATCTCACTCATGGTTGCATGAGTGTCAGACTCACTCTCATCAATCCAGCCTACTGATTTTTGTTTAGCCTCCTATCTTGATCTAATTCTTTTTATTCAGACCTTACATAACTTTATGACCACAAATATAGAATTTACCGCTATAAAATTTGTTTGTTTGTTCAAAAATTAATGTAGAATGGTCGGAGCAAAGCCTCATGGGAAATGGAAACTGCATATTACTCTGCATTTGTCCAATGAACGTAGGGGGATGAAGGAGCGGCTGTCAGAGAAGCGGGCAGGTTGAAGTAGCGGATTTTTTTACACTCGAAGATGGAAGACAAGAAGAGAAAGGAGAAAGGAGGAGCCGAAAAGGCCAGAATGAAGAAGAAGCGGATGCTGGAGGAGGTTGCATCAAAATGGTCAAAAATCACGGATTTTTTCCGAAACAACCAGGCATCAACTAGTGATGCAGGTGAGTTGACAGGAAAACAGTTACCTCAAGCCTTGACGTTATTACTAGGTGCGAATTAGCATAACATTACAGCTGAGTTCTTCATAGTTCCTCCTCAGCGGGGGCGGTGTCATCACGGCGGCTACTACAGCCGCGTTGCCCCTCACTCTCTTTTTTCTCTCCTCTCGTCAGCTCCAAACCTGTCTGCATCTGCACCGCGATTATGGACCAGAGTGGTTTTCCACACACACAGCTGTCATTTAACTCGTGTCAGAATAACAACACTCTCAGTACAGATCAGTGGGCGCAGCAATCTACCAGTTGTTATTTTACTGATACTGAAAACATTTGATTTTGTCTTAAAAAAGTATTTTTCAAAAAAAAAAATTTTAAATAATCTAATGCATTTTTTTTCTTGATTGATTAGATTTTGGCAATTTGGCCTATGTTTTATCGCATCATGGAGATATTCCACTCAAAGAAACATGACATAATCTGGGTCTTCATCCAGATTAAAAAAAAAAGATGGTGGAGGGGATGGGTTGGGCCAGTGGTGGGCCAGTGTGGTCAGAATTTTCCCGGTGGATTTTGATGTCCCACTCCGCCCCTGATTTTGTTATTTATTTTGCTAGAAAAATTCTGTTTTTCCATTTCATTTCAGCTGTTTTTCTACATTCTTTTACTAATGACTGCAGGTTTTAGTCACATTTTCAAGGTATATTCAATGTTTAGTGACCCCTTTCACTTGAACTGGAAATTTGCAGTTGTACTTATCTAACTCTGTTCCCATTGTATTGAAATTGTTGATTAATAAACAAATTTCCTGAAGCCTGTGTAATATGGTGTTCTTTCTCCTCTGTTGAAACTTTAAATGTATTATTATGACTAAGTATGTTACTTGTAATTTGCTGGTGGTCGGCTCGTTCTCAACCTATAACCAGAATTAATCTATTTTTAGGGATTCAAGCCGGTATGGCAGAAACCCTATTGTTTTTGTGCTGGTTTATTATTATTATTATTATTATTATTATTATTATTGTGTGCTTGCCACAGGCAAGCCACATATTGTTCTTCCTCAGTGCGTTTGTTATTATTATCTTCTTGCCAAAGGCAAGTCACATATTGTTCTTCCTCTTTTTCCCCTCACAAATTCGGTTGTCCCGTATCAACTGCCTGAGCGTTCGTGATAGAAACGCAGCTCAAACGCCGAAACGTCCGGCTTGACCGTGTCCCCCGGCCTTGTATACACGGTTACATAACCCTTTTCCATTCTTTCGCAATCCCTGTTTTTCATCCCTTCTTTTTTTTCCATGTAAGTCAATGGGCGGAATGTTTGTATCAATTTCCTCGCACTCTAGAATTTAGAGTGGAGAGGTCAAAAAAACGGCTCGCAAAAAAATTTTGAAATCGCTCCCCCGGCCACGATTTCCAACTTACACACACAAATTATACATCAAAACGGAGGAAAAATTTGTGCAGGCCTGATAATTGTCACTGTAGAAGAAAACAGACAAAGGGTTGAGACTCCAGGCACCCTCAAGCGACAGGAGCGCAGACTAACTGCTCCATAGACAGCCATTATAACGGGAGCAGAAAATTTTGGGAAGAGAGCTGACAAACTCCTTTTTTTTAAATTGCCACCCTAACCACATACTTTACACTACAAGAAAAAAAATACATGGGGACGATCAGCAGAGTCTCCTCACACTCAGGGTATTTTTTTTTTTTGCCATAGGACCTACGATCTGCCAGAAAATGGCAGTAGTTCGGACAGTGTCGCTGACCAACTCCCCTATAGGCAGCCATTATAACAGAAGCAGACAGTTGAGACACCTTTTTGAAATCGCCCCCCTGACCACATACTTGACCCTAAAAAAAAAAAAAAAATCATGGGGACAATCAGCAGAGTGTCCTCTCACTCATGGTATTTTTGTTTTTACCGTAGGACCTAGGGTCTGCCAGAAAATGGCAGTAGTTTGGACAGTGTCACTGACCAACTTCCCCATAGGCAGCCATTATAACAGGAGCAGACTGTTGAAAATCACCTTTTTTAAATCGCCACCCTGACCACATACTTGAAACTACAAAAAAGAAAATACATGGGGATGATCAGCAGAGTGTCTTCTCACTCACGGTATTTTTGTTTTTACCATAGGACCTACGGTCTGCCAGAAAATGGCAGTAGTTTGGACAGTGTCACTGAAGATTTTTTATAATTCGTTTCTGTCTCACAGCACCTGAGAGGTCACCATTTTAAGCACACGGGGTGCTGCAGTCTCCATAGAGGCATGCACACACACAGAGGAGCTGCTGTGTCAGACTTACGCGCGCACACACACGCACACACACACATCTGTGTGCTTCTTATTGGTAAAAATACTGCGTCAGAGATTAAACAGGCTATATAAACAAATTTCAGAGCGAAGCGCTGTGAAATTTGTCCTTTAAACAATGTCAGATGATACTTGTGTCTGTGTGTGTGTGTGTGTGTGTGAGAGAGAAAGAGAAAAAGAGAGAGAGAGACAGAGAGACTAACTACCTACACTCTGCCAGACGGCCACTCTAGTGAGTGTTTGTGTGTGTGTGTGTGAGAGAGACATTGCTTTTAACTTCAGCATCAACATTTTAGCAAGCACATTCTCGAGGTTCGTCCTGACGAAATGCAGTTTTAGTTTATTTTTATTATTATTTTTCCATTTCCACCAATTCGGTTGTCCTGTATCAACTGCCCGAGCGTTCGTAATAGAGACGCGTTTCAAACGCCGAAACGTCCGGCCCGACTGTGTCCCCCAGCCTGGTATACACGGTTGCATAACCCCTTTTCATTCTTTCGCAATCCCCGTTTTTCATCCCTTCTTTTTTTGGGCTGGGCCGAGCAGCGGCCAGGCCCCTACAAACGCGAATGTCGCTGAGTACCTGAGTGAGTGAGTGAGTGAGTGATCAAGTTCAACGGTTGGCTGGCCGGCGGGGAAGAAGTTCAGCGATTGGTCGGCCGGCGGGGAAGAACTTCAACGATTGGTTGGCAGACTACTGGCCTGTGCATTATAAATAAGCTACATTGGTTTCGAATGTCGGCATTGACGCTTTGCAGCAGGAGCGGGATACTCTGCCGTTGGTGGATTTCGGAATTGAAACGGAGTACCTGCTTTGCTGTTGCCGGATTTTGGATTGACCAGAGTTCTTTGCCGTTGGTGGATTTTGAATTTGTCCCTAGAACTTAAGTGAAATTTTCACTTTGCTGACTTACAAATGTGTGCCTAGGTGAAGTCAGACCATTCGAAATTCATGGCTTGAAAAAAGTTCACCCATTTAAAAACGGGGGCATTTCATGAGTTAAGTCACAGTACGTATTTGTTTGTTTAGGGCTTCTGCGGTCCGCGATATTGCTCGAAAATTCAGTTAGCTAAGTCACAGTAGTGTTTGTTTAGGGCTTTTGCGGGTCCGCGATGTTGCTCGAAAATTAAGTTAAGCACCCAATTTTACTCTCTTGCATGGGCATTTCATCATGAGTTAAGTTACAGTAGGCTACGGTGTTTGTTTGTTCGCAGTGTCTACGTGACTGAAATCGGTGTTGCTCAAATTAAGTTAGCTACCCGGTTTTATTCTCTTACATGGGCATTTCATCATGACTTAAGTTACAGTAGGCTACGGCGTTTGTTTGTTCGTAGTGTCTACGTGACCAAAATCGGTGTTGCTCAAATTAAGTTAGCTACCCAGTTTTATTCTCTTGCATGAGGTTCATGGCTTGAAAAAAAAGTTAAAAAGTGAATTATGAATTATTGATAACCATCCGACTGTCGGACACGGAGACACTTCGAAGCAGTGTCTACGTGTCCGAAAGTCGGACATGGTTTTAATATAACTTCGTGTCCGACAGTCTGATGGTTTCAATAGAAATCTTAATATAGCGGATGCATATGCTCTGCTCGCCCTAGCTAGCATCCCGGTCTTTTAAAAAGTTCCTTTCGATTTTTGATTATGAGCACAATCCGAGCATTATTAGGCTAATCTTCTTTCACTCTAGATTGGTTCGGTTTGTTTCAGTCCTCCATGCTTATTTTCTTTTGCACCGGTTGTGAGATTCCATAGAGAGATTCCAGCGTGAAGAATAATAACAATGGAATGTAATTTCCCTATTCAATCTCGCAACCCGTACAGTTAACAAGCATGGAGGACAGTATCGGTTGCCAGGTTGAAAGAAATTAAAAAACACATTCCGAATTGTTAAGATTCTATTATTAGATTGTGCGAATTCCTCTTTTAAATTTCCCTATTCCTAATCTTTCTATTGAATCTCGCAACCGATACGACAGTTAACAAGCATGGAGGACAGTATCGGTTGCCAGGTTGAATAGGGAAATTAAAAACACATTCCGACCATTGTTAAGATTCTATTACATTAGATTGGTACGATGTGTTACATTCCTCTATCTCCCTATTGAATTTCGCAGAATCTCGTACCAGAATCATTTCCTTGAATCTTTGTATTGAATCTTCCTCTATCTCCTATTGAACCAGAATCATGTCCTAATCTTTCTATTGAATCTCGAACCGATACGAGATCGGTTTGCCAGGTTGAATAAAAAAAAAACGGGTACAATGAACGGATTTGGGATACATTATCATACAGAGGTGTACATGTACTTCGTTACAATACTGAAGTAGTTTTTTTTTTTTTTTTTTTTTTTTGAGTAGGCCTGTTTGTACTTTACTTGAGTTTTTTTTTTCAACCGGGACTTTTACCCTACCACATTTAAAAGATTAAAAAGTATACTTTCACTTCGTTACTTTGACATTGGCCACTTCGTTTCTCGTTACACATTAAAATATGAATGTAATTCATCATTCAAGCATTATCTGGATTTGGCGTGTTCGAGAAGAACAACGGTGCTCGGTAGGCACCTTAGCCGCTTTGTGCAGATGTGTTTGCCAACGGACATGGAGCTGCAAATTTATGCACGCAGTTACACTATTATATCACTAGATGGCACACCCGGATCAGTTATTGAATATTCACAAGCAAGCCGAGCTCTTAGAATATGGACGAGTTCGCTCCAATACTTGTTTTTCAGGACTTGGCTTAATTTAACTCCTCAGCTAAGCCTGATGTGCAAACTGCGCAATATACTTGCCCATAGCAGTTAAAAAAAATCATAATAAAAATTATATATATGTATATATAGTATATCCCAATTAGAAGTTCAGAATAAGCAGTTTTCTGAAGCAAAAACTCAACATGGTATTGATACCATGTAATTCTATTAATTACAGTCAATTATTTTGGTTTTTTAATCCGCCAGTAAACTCAAGAAGAAGAAGAAATGTATAAAGGAGAGACTGCCAGCTTGTTTTTTAGATACTGTATCTTTCATTCACCTGAAAATTAATTAAAGAGCACAAGGAGAGAACAATGCGTGGTTGCTTTGCTTCTTTCTATGTGTGCTATGAAAAATACTTTGTACTTGCACTTTTGATACTTAATTATATTTTTTCACAAGATACTACTTAAGTACATTTAATGTGAGCTACTTTAAGACTTTTACTGAAATCATTTTTTTATGGGTGACTTCAACTCTTACCAAAGTAACTTTCAGTAATGCTACTTTTACTCTTTCATAACTTTTTTTCCCAGTACTTTATACACCTTTGTTATCATATTAGCTATGTGACAAAGTGCAAATCTTGGTCAGGTTGTAACTGTCGCTTTTGAAAATCGTTCATGCTTTCTTTCCTGAATTCTTGTATTTTACTGCATTTTTTTTTTTTTTAAATTGCTTATATCATTTCCTTGACTGTCTACCATATTTGAGGTAAAATTGACCTAAATTGCTCACTTTTCAACACACTTTTTTTCTTTATCCGCAGCGACTGAAATAAATACCAAACAATTCGCTACTTGGGGGCACTATAAAATTTCCAAACTTTCTTATTTCTCGGCCAATTCTCATGATCTTGGTGTCAACTACAAGGCCTTTTCGAGAGCTTTCAATTGGTAATCAATTCATTAAAATTAATTGCATTTCAATTTTTTTGTCACAGTTAACCATATTCAACCATCACCAATATCGAATAACGCTTTATGTAAACACACTTTCACACTCTCCCACTCTCCTCACCCACTTTGTAAATAATTTATCAGCTCCAGCTCATTACGAAACTTGCACTTCATATAACAGAATGAGCTTTGCCTCATTTATCACCCTTTTCTTGGGCGCACATTCTCATACAGCACTCGGCGGCCCAGCCATATACTAGGTTGCACATAGTCTTGTTTCATGCAAGTCAATGGGCGAAATCTTTGTATCAGTTTCCTCGCACTCTAGAATTTAGAGTGGAGAGAGGAAAAAAATTACTTGGAAAAAAATTTTGAAATCGCTCCCCCGGCCACAATTTCCAACATACACACACAAATTATACATCAAAACGTAGGAAAATTTGTGCAGGCCTGAAAAATGTCACTGTGGAAGAAAACAGACAAAGGGTTGAGACTCCAGGCGCCCTCAAGCGACAGGAGCGCAGACCAACTGCCCCATAGACAGCCATTATAACAGGAGCAGAAAATTTTGGGAAGCGAGCTGACACACTCCTTTTTTTGAATCGCTACCCTGACCACATACTTCACACTACAAAAAAATATATGGGAATGATCAGCAGAGTCTCCTCTCACTCACCGTATTTTTGTTTTTACCATAGGACCTATGGTCCGCCAGAAAATAGCAGTAGTTCGGAGATTGTCACTGACCAACTCCCCCATAGGCAGCCATTATAACAGGAGCAGACAGTTGAGACACCTTTTTGAAATCGCCGCCCTGACCACATACTTGACCCTACAAGAAAAAAAAATACATGGGGACGATCAGCAGAGTGTCCTCTCACTCGCGGTATTATTGTTTTTATCGTAGGACCTACGGTCTGCCAGAAAATGGCAGTAGTTCGGACAGTGTCACTGACCAACTCCCCCATAGGCAGCCATTATAACAGGAGCAGACAGTTGAGAAACCTTTTTGAAATCGCCCCCCTGACCACATACTTGAAACTACAAGAAAAAAAAATATATGAGGACGATCAGCAGAGACTCCTCTCACTCACCGTATTTTTGTTTTTACCGTAGGACCTACGGTCTGCCAGAAAATAGCAGTAGTTCGGACAGTGTCACTGACTAACTCTTCCATAGGCAGCCATTATAACAGGAGCAGACAGTTGAGACACCATTTTGAAATCGCCCCCCTGACCACATACTTGACACTACAAGAAAAAAAATACATGGGGACGATCAGCAGAGTGTCTTCTCACTCACAATGTTTTTGTTTTCACCATAGAACCTACGGTCTGCCAGAAAATGGCAGTAGTTCCGACAGTGTTAATGAAGATTTTTTAAAATTCGTTTCTGTCTCACAGCACCTGAGAGATCACCATTTTAAGCACACAGGGGTGCTGCTGTCTCCATCGAGACATGCACACATATAGAGGAGCTGCAGTGTCAGACTCATGCGCGCACACACACGCACACACACACATCTGTCTGTGTTTCTTATTGGTAAAAATACTGCGTCAGAGATTAAACAGGCTAGTATAAACAAATTTCAGAGCGATTCCATTCGTCAAAGGTCATAACTCCTACGCTGTAAGTCTGATTTACACGAAACTTGGTAAAGACATTCCTTGGTCCAACCTCTACAACTTCCGGGACCCCTAAGGTCCGCCATATTAGATTTTCCGGAATTTTGAATTTTTTGAAAAACACATTTTTGACATCTCCTCCAAGGCTGTAAGTCCGATTCCTTCGCAATTCACTGTGGATCATCAGGGGACCAAGCTTATCAAAGATTGCATAAGGCTTGTTGAAATCTCTTTTTGTTTCCAAGATATTGACCAATGAACTTCAGCAGGGGCGTGGCTTAGCACATAAATGGACAAAAGTCAACAACCATTGGGCCAATCATCAAGGAACTTGCAAAATATGTCCATATAAGTACCAGGAACATACCTTTGCAGTTTCATGCAAATCGGCCTATAGGGGGCGCTATAAATGCAAAAAACGGGCATGGCATGACACAAATCAGACTATAAATCAGCAATCGTTTGTCCTATAGCCATAAAACTGACAAATATATTTATATTCATACCTAAAACATACCCTGAAAATTTCATTTAAATTGACAGATAGGGGGCGCTATAAATGCAAAACAAAGCAGCGTGGTATAACACAAATCAGACTATAAACCAGCAATTGTTTGTCCTATAGCCATAAAACTCACAGGATATATTTATATAAGTACCTGAAACATACCCTGAAATTTTTATTCAAATTGATCGATAGGGGGCGCTATAAAAGCAAAACAAAGCAGCGTGGTATATCACAAATCAGACTATAAATCATAAATAGTTTTCCCAATCATTACAAAACTCACAGGACATGTCCATATAAGAACCTGAAACATAGCCTGAAAGTTTCAATTAAATCGACCAGTAGGGGCGCCATAAATGCACAAAATAGCCTAACATAACACAAATCAGACTATACATCATAAGTTATTGGTACAATCATTATACTGGCAAAATAGGTCCACATAAATACCTGCAACATACTCTTAAAGTGGTTTTTGTGCCCCGCCGCCGCGGTAGCGAGCGGAGCGGGGGACATAGTATTCAGCTCTGTCCGGCCGTGTGTCATATCCCGTTTGTTCTGAACGTGATATCTCAAGAACGGTTTGACCGATTCCATTCATCTTCGGTGTTAAGGTATATTGGTGTGATACGCCGACCCCAGGAGATTTCCGTGACCTTGGCGTTATTCTCAAGGTCATTACGACCATTTGACCACTTACATATTCCTTGTCAACATGATATCTCAAGAACGGTTCAACCGATTCCATTCATCTTTTGTGTCAAGGTGTATTAGGGGCGGGGGACATAGTATTTAGCTCCATCCGTCCATCCAGCCGTCCGTCCATCTGTCCTGTCCCGTTTGTTGTGAACGTGATATCTCAAGAACGGTTTGACCAATTCCATTCATCTTTGGTCTCAAGGTGTATTCGGGGCGGGGGGCATAGTATTCAGCTCAGTCCATCCGTCTGTCCGTCCGTCATGTCCCGTTTGTTGTGAACGCGATATCTCAAGAACGGTTTGACCGATTCCATTCATCTTTGGTGTTCAGGTGTATTAGGGGAGTGCTCATAGCCCACTCGATTTACGCGACCTTGCCATTATTCTCAAGGTAATTACGACCATTTGACCACTTACAAATACCTTGTCAACAAGATATCTCAAGAACGGTTTGACCGATTCCATTCATCTTTGGTGTCAAGGTGTATTAGGGGCGAGGGACATAGTATTCAGCTCCATCCGTCCGTCCGGCCGTCCGTCCGTCCCATCCCGTTTGTTGTGAACGCGATATCTCAAGAACGGTTTGACCGATTCCATTCATCTTTGGTGTCAAGGTGTATTAGGGGCGGGGACATAGCATTCAGCTCCGTCTGTCCGTCCGTCCATCATGTCCCGTTTGTTGTGAACGTGATATCTCAAGAACGGTTTGACCGATTCCATTCATCTTTGGTGTCAAGGTGTATTAGGGGGGTGCTCACATCCCATTCGATTTATGTGACCTTGACATTATTCTCAAGGTCATTACAACCATTTTACCACTTACAAATACCTTATCAACATGATATCTCAAGAACGGTTTGACCGATTCCATTCATCTTTGGTGTCAAGGTGTATTAGGGCCAGGCGACATAGTATTCAGCTCTGTCAGTCCATCCATCCAGCCGTCCGTCCTTCACGTCCCGTTTGTTGTGAATGCGAAATCTCAAGAACGCTTTGACTGATTTTATTCATCTTTGGCTTCATTGTGTATTTGTGTGATATGCCGACCCCGGTCGATTTCCGTCACCTGGCAGGGGACATGGCCACGTTTAGTGGCAACACTTGTTAATTAAGCTGTTAAAGCTTTCAACTACTCATGGTCTTTCTTGGCTTGAACCCCGGAATCGCCGCTTGCGGCTATGTTTACTGTTTAATTTTACAGTGAGAATTTTTAAGATAGGAAGACGTTTAACCCCTTGACGCCTGAATTTATATACAATTATTTTTTAAAAAATTGTGTTTTTGCTTTCAAGCAGATGCTAAATTGGATGCATTCTGAATGGAAACGGTTCGCGACAATTCGCAACAATAGGCGTCAAGGGGTTAAAAATGGTTAGAATGGTAACGGTGAAAAAAAAGGCATCAAAAGTGGTTCAAAGGGTAAAGTTTTTTCAACGACTATTTCAAGACGATGAAACGTTCACATTCAGACCATATTTCACCAGAATTTTCAATAATGACTTTCAGCTGTGAAATTGGGATATTGGGCCTCATGCAAGAAGCGATAAAAGAACAAATAGGCCTATGTCACATCAAATTTGAAAGCCGGACGTACCCGTCTAAACTCGCTGAAGCAGTGTATTGTCACTTCTGGTCAATACATTCAGCTTCTCCCTCTCCTGTGCCACAAGCCGTTCCTTTTTCTTTATGCAGTGTCATTTCTTTTTTTTTTTTTGTTGGCGAATGCACGAATTTCGCAATTATCTCCACGTTAAAATATTCTTTTGCGAAAAACATTCGCGTGAGTGGAACAGCGATCTGATACCATCATTACTATTAGCAGCAACATTGGCTAGCTGGGTTGCCTAGCTTCATATTCAAATCGCAGTTGGCTGCATTGATTGAGATAATGGGAACGCTAGCTGCCAAGCTCGCTAGCTAGGTTGCCAGCGAGCTAGCTATTAAGTCAAATAACCTATGGATCACAGTTTCATTAAAAATAGTGGTCTAGGTAAACATTGGATATGACTACATCACCTGTTTTGTAAATATTTCTATTCTCAAGCGGTGAAAATGTTCTTAAGGTAAAATGTTTGTGACGCTGGCATTGCGACATTAGCGCTGCCATCTTTTGTTGATTTTTTGAGATTCCAGGAAGTACCGCCCTTTGACTGCATTTTGAGATTCCAGGAGTACCGCCCTTTGACTGCATTTTGAGATTCCTGGAAGTACCGCCCTTTGACTGCAAACACGGTTGAGTGTATGCACACAATAGGTTCAACTCGCATTGCTGTCGATCGGCGGTGAGAATTAGCATGTCAGTCGAAACAAAACGAAGAAATTCAATGTTTGCTCGAAATGTAGGTGGACGAAAACATGCAATCATGTTCTGGATACTACACACAAAAACTCGGAGATTTATGGAATAATTCATGAGTAGATACATTCGCGTGGTTACCACAGACAAACAAAAGAAAATGCGGCTGCGATATTTCAAAGTGCGGGATGCAGTGCGAAAGGCTGGTAGCTCAAGTTATGAGATAGATAAATTTTCGTGGTATGAGGCAATGGACAGCATGATCGGCCAAAAATGCAAGGGCGAAAGAATTCCGTTTGCAACATCCACCTATATTGAATGTAATCAGTACATTTTCGGCTTACCTTGATGTTTGGGTACCCAGAGAAAGATTCGGATGTGTAAAAACATCAAGTATTCAGTCAATAAAATTTCGAGTTTAATTTTGTGTGCTGCTATACGTGGTAATCCATGTTACAGATGACACACCGGGTTGCTACGGCACGCGCAGCAAATGCATTCGCGATATTAATATTCTAAACCCCCTTCTCAATAGTAAAACCCCCCGAAATATATTGGTGCTTCCTTTTAAAATCATTCCCCATTTAAAACCACCTAGGTGCATACTGCAACGCGCTGCATCGGAATTTTGACATGTATGCAAGTGTACTCGGGTACAGTCCGATATTACTCGTCTGAAAGCTGACCAGCGGGGGGAGAGGGGAGGGGGGACAATACTGTGGCACGGTACGGAACAATCGTGCCTAGTGAAAGTGCCGTAGATTGCCATGAGCAGTTGGCTCTTTGCACACGGCAGGTCACCTGCCCTTACATGGTGTTTAGTGGGTGCCATATATGCTAATTTAAAACAACCGGCCAAGCGCTTTCAATTTACGATCAAGTCGGATTCAACATTCAGCATACCTGGGTTAGAGCAGATTTGGACGGTAAGAGCGTTTGGTGCATCTGGAGTTTATTTCTCTTTTTTTCTTCTCTTAGCAAAAAAATAAGAGAAAATATAAGAGAAATTTAAGAGAATGTTGCTGCATGAAGCCCACTGTTTCATATTTAGTCTTTAAAAAGATGATAGGCTGTTATTTGCACATTGTCGAGGATGAAAAATCCCTGTATTGCAAATCCTGGTGAAATATGGTCTAGATCTGCTAGTTGAATCAACGTCTTCAAATAGATGGTGAAAAAACTTTCACTTTTGAACAATTTTTCGAACATCTTTTCAACAGTAGTCTTAGTCGTCTTTTAAACGTCTTTTCAATGAGAAATGCTCACGGATGATGAATTCAAAGCACTACCAACAAAAGAAAATCAGTGCACATGTACAACCTATAAAAAGATAATGAAAGGAACATTTATTCATTACTGCACTGCATTACAATGTGTAAAAAAAAAGGACCAAGGGTCCTGCAGCTTCCTGGCACACAATCTGTAATGGGCATTATTAACTTTCAATACTTTATAATGACTGAAGTTTATGTTCAGATATGATCATATTTAAAACACATATTAGCAGTACATGTATTATACTAGTATGCATCATATCTGCAATAGTTTTAAGTGCAACATGTTATTGAAATTGAATTGGTGAATTCAATAAGGGCCCAACTCTACACATTTTTAACATGGAGTTGTGCCCTGATTGAATACACTAATTTAATTGTACTTCTGTAAGTTTTATTTTCAAAGGCTGTCATACTTGGTGAAGTTATGGTTCTGAAGCAATATGCAATATAAGCAATAGTTATAGAGTTAATACTGAGTTTTAGAACTTCCAAATGAGTTCATGAAGGACGTCCTATATATCTCTAATATAAACATAGGCTCCATCTGTGACCGTCTTGGTGATGCAAGTCATTGTAATTTCACCATGTCAAGTTTAAAATTCGAAGGTCACTGAAGGTCACCAAATTAAAGTTCATGTATGACATTCTATATGTCTCTAATACAAATTTAGGTTCAATCTGTGACCAGTATGGTGATAGAAGTCATTGAAATCACACTATTTCAAGTTTGGCCTTCAAAGGTCACTGAAGGTCAAGTTCAAGGTCACCAAATAAAACTTCGTACATGAAACCCTATACGCCTCAAATACAAACCTAAGCTCTACTTGTAATAGTTTTGGTGATAAAAGTCATTGAAATTTTACCATGTCAAGTTTCACTTTCGAAGGTCACCAAAAGTCAAGGTCAAGGTCACCAAATATAAGTTCATATATGATTTTCTATAAGTGTTCAATACACATATATACTCTATCTTCAATATCTTCAAGCCTAGAAGCCTTTAAATTGTTTTACATTTAGCTTGATCTCAAGTCTGACCTTTCAAAGTCATCTGAGGTCAACTCTAACACTGCCATGATATAGGTCATAGATGACTTCCTAAATGTTGATAAAACAAACTTAAGCTCTTTCTGTAATCATTTGGCCTCCTCAGGCCATTTTGTGTTTTCTCCTTAAGACTCAATGTTAAAGTACAACGCCCCCACTAGACCCATTTTCAGCAATTCAATCAAAATGGCATTCGCACTATGCATTGAGGGTACTAAGGTGAGTTGATTACCTCATTTAGAAAAAACTTATCTGACAGTTTTTGAGAAATCATTTTTTGAAATTTGAAGTCTTATCTTTTAACGTTGTAAAAAAAAAAAAAAAGCCTGGCTTAGTGAATCCATCCCTGGCATTCATTTGCGTGAATGTCATCACGTGCCTCCTCCATTGCCTGGAGATGTGCCACACACTCACAGGGTCTACGTTTGTACACTTTCCATCCCTATGCTGAAAAGAATTCCACCATTGGATTTAGAAATGGGGAATGTGGTGGAAGGAACAGTGCTACAAATCATGGGTTTTTGGTACACCATTTTTGGATCAGAGCAGCTTAATGGAAACTTACATTATCCCAAATGACAAGGTAGGTGGGCTGCTCTTGTTCCTCTTCATGTTGGAGGATGAGGATTGTTTTGTTTGTAAAGGAATGTTAGCAAATTGGGAGTATTATAGGGACTAAGTTGTGAATATTGATGTTTGACCCCACGCTGACCAATAGTGGCACACATGGTGACATTTCCACCATGCTGCCCAGGGACATTGACAATGGTACAGTTGCCAATGATGTTCCTCCCCCGTCCCCTGGTCTTCTGGAAGTTGAACCCTGCCTCAGTGAAGATACATTGATAGGGAACTGCACTGGCATCCAGTTCAAGCACTCTGAAAAAGGGAGAAAGACTCAGAAAAAAAGGCCTACATACAGGAACACTTGTCTATATGAAGTACTGAGAGGATGCAGTACTCACATGAACATCTTGGTATCCATGCGCCTTTACTCAGTCAGAGTTGTCCTCAAACAGAACATGATACAACCTTTTCGTCTTCAGCAGGTGTTTATTCAAGACACGGTTGATTATGGACAGGGCAACCAGGTCAGTGTTTGCGAAATGGACATTGTCTTCAAGGACTGTGTCTTTGATTTCCCTCAGGATGTTGGCATTATTTTCTAAAACCATGTTGATAATGGTGGTCTCTTACTCATCTGTGAATTTCCAGCCTCTGCCACTTCTTACTGGCCGTCTTTCTGTTCCGTGAAAAGTATATACCCACATTAGATACACATTTTACTGTATAGCTAGGTAAATGTAAGACAATATACTACAGGATACATTTCTGTGAGCACTGTAGATATCCATAGAAACAACAAAATTATGGTATAATGTAATTACTGCAAAACTACTCAAGTGTTTATTTGCCTGTTCTCTTCTCTGAAGGCCCAGATATCTAAGGCTACTGTGAAGCAGCGCAAATTCGGCTGGACTTGATGCCCTGCTTCAGTCATGGTTAGGCCAGGGCTCCCAACTCTTCCGCATTCAGCGTGAGATTTAGTGGCATATTCATGTTCCTGTGCCGTAGTCAGCAATTATTCAATCAACGCAATGTATGTGTTTCACAATCGTTCAAATTGTTTACATGAAATAAGACCATTTAAAACGTTTTTATGCAATTCCGTTGCTTTCAACCACTGAGTAAAGAAAAGCATGAGAAGTCCGGAGTCATAATTGATTTCCATGTTACTAGTGGTGAAATCCACTGTGATGCATGTGAAACTGATAAACCTCCATGCACAAGGACTTCAGTTCCACCTGAGAATCCCTTACAAATGCGCTGATCGAATAATTGCTGACATACATTACGGGATCATGAATATGCCACTAAATCTCACGCTGAATGCGGGAGAGTTGGGAGCCCTGGGTTAGGCCACGATTGATGACATGGTCTAAAGTTGCACGAACTTTGTTGGAGATATTGGCTTGCCTTTGCCTTACTCCTGCTCATCCTTGATGGCCTCCACGGCCTACAAGGTCTCTTCTTACTCTCACTCTTCCTCTTTAAGATTCACAGAACTTTATTGTCCATCACAGAGATAGAAAATTGCCTTAGGTTAGAGGCTCACAAACACCTGAAAACATACACTAATAAACAGTTCATGGAAAATAAATTACATTAAAACATCATAATTCTATAAAATATAAAAAACGGGTGCAGAATTGCATGACAGCTAGTAAGTTTATTTGTCCTCATTTAAAATGGATATTGCAGTGGGAATGAAAGAGTTCTTGTATGTTTTCTTTTTGGCCAGAGGTACTCTGTAGTGGCAGCCTGATGGGAGTAGCTGGAAAGCATGGTGAAGGAGATGTGCGGGGTCCTTAGTAATGGAGTCCGTCTTTCTTTTTACAGCGTGCTCGTAGAGGTCTGAGAGTTGGGTCTGAGTGGTGCCTGTGATTTTTGTTGCCTGCTTGACAATTCTACTGAGCATGTCTTTGCTTTTCTTTATGAGGAAGTTGTACCACGATGCAATGTTGAACGCAAGGACTGATTCAATGAGTGACTGGAAAACTGCTGTTAAAATGCCCTGACTGACATTAAAACCCATTAGCCTCCTCAGGAGAACCATGCACTGTTGGGCCTTTTTATAGATCTCATCCCCATCTTGTGTGAAGGACAGGAGGCAGTCGATCTCAATGCGCAGGTACTTAAAGAACTCCACCTGCTCAACCACCTGCCCCTTCAGCCCGATTGGTTCAGAGAGAGGATGTGGGATCTCAGGTGTCCTGCACCCTCCACAGCACAGCTCCTTAGTCTTTGTGATGTTCAGTTCCAGGGAGCTTTCCTGGAACCAGAGGAGCATGGTGTTCACATACTGTGTATATATAGACAGGGAGCACTCATCTATCAGGTGGGCCACCAGGGCCATGTCATCTGCATATTTGAAAAGTGACAGTCCGTTGTTCGTACAGGTGATTTTGTTTGTGTAAATAGAAAAGAGGAAGGGTGACAAAATGCAACCCTGCGGGACTCCAGGATTGAAAACAAAGTTGCTGATTGTAAAACCATTGATTCTAACATGTTGGGGTCTAACCTTCAAAAATTACTTCATCCTTTAAACCAGTGTTTTGTTGACTTGTAGTCCCTGGAGTCGTGTTTACTGTATTAAAAGCAGATGAAAAGTCCATGAAGAAAATCCTGACAAATGAGTTTGGAGAACTGAGGTGCCTAGTCACTATATCTAGAAGGGTTAGGGTGGCATCTTCAACCCCGTTTCGCCTTGTAGGCAAACTGGAAGAGGTCCAGTTGTGCTAGAAGGCTCCCCAGCAACCACACTCTCCATGCACTTGCAGACAATGGAGGTGAGTCCCACAAGCCTGAAACAGTCCATGGCTTTGGCAGGGGTTTTATGTTCGCAATACGCCTTTCCAGTGGTTCTATTTATTGAGGCATTAGCGGTGGCCTGATCAGGTCACGACTGAGACTAAAAGATGCTGTTTATCACATAACTGAATTGCGCAATTCAATAGAAAACCAATATGATTTCTGCAAGTGCCAGAATAGTAATGCCATCATTCTACTAACTTACACTGCGGTCAAGCTATGACTTTTGCATTTGAACTGGCAATGGTTTGTATTGACCACTTTCGCATCATGAGTTGGGCTGTGGGAAAAGTACTTCACTTAAGTGATAGAGAAAAATATGGAACAAATGCCAAATCTTCCACTGTCAACTGAGCTAATGTTAGCTTGCTAACTATCAAACTGATGTTACATGAGGGCCTTTACATACCGGATGCGTTTTTTTCGTGCAAATAATTCACGCAAAAAACATATATTTAGAACTGCTGATTGGGCATGAGGTTTTACACACAGAATGCAATTATCACGCTGCGAAAAAGCAAACATTTTATTTTTCGGATCAAGGTCGATTTTTGCGAACATTCGCACCGCGAGCAAACGTATCAACCAATCATATTTTAACAACTTCTACCTCAGACAGACTGCACGACGTTCGTCCGGGTCAATAACCTCTCGGTCAGCGGCATGCCGTCAGGTGCATAGACTGTATAAAAAGATGGACAAAGCAACCGTAACGTCACCCATTGGTTTTAGCATACCATTCAGGAAGCCTCGATTTTGGCAATTTGAACAGCACCATTTTGTCATTTTGAAACCGGATGTGATTCCTATTGGACGTGAGCATGAAATGAAGATCCAGGGAAGAGCGAGGGGTGGATCAATGGGTAGATCTGACCGTATCTGACAAGGACCAGAGGATAGCCACGCCCCTAAAGCATATCTGGCTTTATCCTTTATTCTAGTCTATTGGGGACCATAATTTACAAAAATGAACATCATGATACGGTGCTGTGAAAAAGTATTTGCTCCCTTTCTGATTTCTTTAGGGGCCTGGCAGCCTAAGCTGCCAGGACCCAATTGTTATCCTGCATCTTCTTCTTCTTCTTCTTCTTCTTCTCCCGAGCAAATCCAACTTCCCATGCGCGAAAAATCACCAAACTTTGCACAAAGGTCCAGTCCCATGCCAGATTGCCTCAGCTGCAAAAAACAGGCCAATAGTCTTGATGGTGGTGCTACAGCAAGCCTCTACATTTCAAAATTTGGAAAATTCACAACAAATCAACCATATGTGCTACAGATTTGCAACTTTCACCAAAATGTAGCCCCAATACTGAAGAAACTTTTGTACTTTTAAACCTATTGCAAATTATGAAGTCCATCACTCTGTTTTTTTTCAAAAACTGTAAAACATATTAAACCTATCTCCTCCCAAAATTTTCGCTCAATTGACACCAAACTTGCTACAGAGCATCTTCAGACTGTCCTACACAAAGGATCCACACATATTTTTGATTTTTTGAAAGTTGAGCCTACGGTGCATCAAAATGTTTGACTGTAAACGGTATTGTAAACATGCAAATTCTTGCTAAATACATTTTCAATGTTCATTAAAAAATGCCAAAATTTTGGAGTCATGGTAGATGATGTTTGGAAAATATCAGAATTTTATCTCAAGAACTTAAATTTTTACAACATTTTGAATTTCGCTCTCATGCGAACAATTGGAGTCAATGCAAAAATGGCATTTTTAAACATCAGTTTTTCACTTATGGAGCCAATAAAGTATGGTTAAAAACAAATTACCAACATCTCCATGCTGTCTAGATGCAATTAATGTATTTTCGGATTTTTGTCTTAATAACTGAATTTTTGACAGCCGTTTGAAATCTGCCTTTACACGCTAACAGCTGCTGTCTTATACACAGGTGACTGGCTTAGTCAATTTGTGAAACTAGATGTGACATTTCCATTTGCCAATTAGCTCAGTGAGATAGAGGATGTTTCTTGGTGTTGAAGATTGTGAGTTGAAGCCTCAGCTGATGTAAAATGCACATTAGAATGCCACCTTTTTTCATCTTCCTACACTCTGCTTGTTTCTCAGAATTGCCTAATTTAATTTTGCCTAAAATTGCCAGGCCCCGACCATTGCTGCGCACAATGGTCACACTTAAATGTTTCAGATCAACAAACAAATTTTAATATTAGACAAAGATAACCCAAGTAAAAACAAAATGCAGTTTTTAAATGATGATTTCATTTATTGAGGGAAAAAGCTATCCAAACCTACCTGGCCCTATGTGAAAAAGTAATTGCCCCCCTAAACCTAATAACTGATTGTGCCACCCTTGGCGACAACAACTGCAAACAAGGGTTTGCGATAACTGGCAACGAGTCTTTCACATCGCTGTGGAGGAATTTTGGCTCACTCTTTTTTGCAGAATAGTTTTAATTCAGCCACATTGGAGGGTTTTCGAGCATGAACGGCCTGTTAAAGGTCATGCCACAGCATCTCAATCGGATTTAAGTCCGGACTTTGACTAGGCCACTCCAAAACCTTCATTTTGTTTTTATAAGCCATTCAGAAGTGGACTTGCTGGTGTGCTTCGGATCATTGTCATGCTGCATAACCCAAGTGCGCTTGAGCTTGAGGTCACAAACTGATGGTGACATTCTCCTTCAGGATTTTTTTGGTAGAGAGCAGAATTCATGGTTCCATCAATTACGGTAAGTCGTCCAGGTCCTGAAGCAGCAAAGGAGCCCCAGACCATCACACTACCACCACCATGTTTGACTGCTGGTATGACATTCTTTTTATGAAATGCTGTGTTAGTTTTACGCCAAATGTAACGGGATGCACACCATACAAAAAGTTCAACTTTTGTCTCATTAGTGTACAGAATATTTTCCCAAAATCTTGATGATCCCCAAGACTGTTTTTTGGCAAATGTGAGATGAGTCTTTGTGTTCTTTTTGGTCAGCAGTGGTTTTTGCCTTGGAACTCTACCATGGATGCCATTTTTGCCCAGTCTCTTTTTTTGTTGAATCATGAACACTGACTTTAACTGAGGCAAGAGAGGCCTGTGGTTCTTTAGATGTTGTTCTGTCTTCTTTTGTGACCTCCTAGATGAGTCCTCGATCGATAGGCCAGCCACTCCTGGGAAGGTTCACTACTGTTCCAAGTTTTGACCATTTGTGGAAAATGGCTCTCACTGTGGTTCGCTGGAGTCCCAAAGCCTTAGAAATGGCTTTGTAACCCTTTCCAGACTGATAGATGTCAATGACTTTGTTTCTCATCTGTTCTTGAATTTCTTTAGATTGCGGCATGATGTGTTGCTTTTTTAGATCTTTTAGCCTACTTCACTTTGTCAGACAGGTTCTATTTAAGTGATTTCTTGATTTAACAGGTCTGGCTGTAATCAGGCGTGGGTGAGGCTACTGAAATTGAACTCAAAAATGTGGTTAATCACATTTGTGAAAGAGTAGAAAGAGAGCAAAAACCTGCAGGGCAGGGGGTCCTTGAGGACTGGGTTGGGAACCACTGTTCTATAGGAATGAACTTCTTTCTGCAACCACCGATGTCTGGCCATTAAATAGAATGCAATTTTAAGAGATTTCCGCATTGGCTTCACTTTTCAGACCTGGGTGCTGCCTCCATCTTTTTATACAGTCTATGGTCAAGTGTTCAGAGGGTCTTCAGTAACTTCACGGTTACCGCTAGATTGCCTCTAAGCTGTTTGCGTTTAAGTTCTGATTAACATCAAACTGAACAACTGAACAACCAAGACCAATATATGACCTCTAGGCCTAATAAGAAATGATCATTAAAAAGTGCATGCCTATTGCCTACATTTATTGATATGGCATTGTAAGGGTGACAATACAAATGCAAAAGAATCCAAACTTTTGCTGACTTCGCAGCATTTATTTTCGCCATCTCTACAATTGTCATTCAGCTATGCATCGTGCCTAACAATGCCCTTCAGCCGTGACCAAATTCAGAAAAGCACAGACGGATTCTCATGGCTTATTGCTTAATGAGCCTCACAAACCAATTTATGCAGATCTGTGCAGTTTCACAAGTTAAACAAGCACAGAAATTATAAACATTTATTGAGATTTCACGTCGTCATTTTTGTGCAGAAGAAAACACCTCTATAAGGAAGTGAAACTTCTCTATCCCAACTTTGTACCAGAGGGTGTACCCAAAACCTGCTATTTTTTTCTTAGAAAGACTGATGAGGTAAAGATCTTCATCACTGGAGGATGAGTCAGTTTTTTGTCGTCTTCCTCTTCTTTCCTCTGTCTTTTTTTCCACCTCGGACTGAGCTGTCAAAACTTTGTAAATTCGTTTTCCCGTGTTTCTGTCACAAATTCGTGTCACAGCCGGTGTGAAGAGTTTTGATCCAAACATTTTGCATCCGAACATTTCGTATTTTCATGTGGTTTATTTGTTACGCATTCCCTTGTCTAAAGGCGTTGATGGTTATGAAAAGGTGCAGTGAGCATACTAGCTAAGTAACATTAACTTTGTTATGAGAGTGGCACTTTGCTAGCCTGCTACAGTGCTAAGCCATTTAAACAACATTACAATTAGCATTCAGTTTGACTAAATATTAACAGCATGATGTATATGGAGTGATTTTTTTCCCTCACGCTCTCAGACAAGGAAATTTCCGCAAAATGTACATGTACCTAAGGTAATATCAAAAATATGTCAGTTTGGCAATGGGGAAAAGTGCTATAGTTAAGTGATGTAGGTGTATGATGGAGAAAAATCAGAAACAAATGCTAAATCACGGTTCTCATCCACGAGCAAGCCACTGCAAACACAATGTAAACAAAGCCAACGGTCCAGCTGCGCGTCTCAAGCATAGCTTTGGACAAAACTAAATTTCACACGCTGAATATTAAGAGTGGTCAATTCTGCTCCAGCTGTGGGAGTAATGTGGTGACGTCACAGCCATTGAAATCCCCCCGCAGAGAAACAGGTGAATCATTGGGATATATTACGAAGCAAGTTCATCGAAGACAGGCTTTGTTTGAGTAAGTAGGCTCAACAAACCCCAAACTCACAATCAGAGGTAGTTAGTACCATGATGGTGGTTATTATCTTTCTTTGTAAACCTAGGCTTTGAGCTTTCGGCTCTGTGCGCGCTCCCATTGAAAGGGCATTCTACGCATCATTTGACTCGTATTCTGCCCAAGAAATGGACCGATCGTGTGCTGTATATTTCTTCCAGGAGGAGCAGATCATTATTATGGAGTGTTATGAAGAATATGAGAATATAATAACAGCAAAAAGCAACACTTGCTGCTAATAAGGCCAGAGAGCCTTATTGCTGGCAGAAGCTGAAAATTGCTGGCTGCGCAAATGCGCAAGTCCGATGATTAGAGGAAATTACTTTAGTTTCCGGGCCCAGTCAAAGTGAAATTAATTTATAGATTGAATATTATTTGACTGTGATAAATACCAACAGTATACTCAATTTTAATTATTTGTTTTTGGTTAAAAGTATTTTTGTTTTTGGTTCGGTTTGTTTCTGTGTTTGTTTGTGTGTTTGTGCATTTGTTTCTGTGTTTGTTTGTTAACACTTTAGCAGCAAAACTAATGGCCAGATTCACCCCAAATTCAGTTTAGGGATTGCCACTGACCCAGAACAGATGCCTATTGAATTTCGGAAAAGTAGGTCAAAGTATGTGCGAGGGGCGGGGTTTGTTGTGCCTGGCACCACTTGTTGCCATTATATTTGCTTAATACAGCATGTTACATTTTTTTTTTTAAGATTTTTTTTTTAGGATTTTTTTCCTTTATTTGATAGCCGTACAGTGGAGAGCGACAGGAAAGCTGGGGAGAAGAACGGGGGAAGACCTGCAGCAGACGACCCGAGCCGGAACCGAACCCAGGTCACCGCGAGAAGGACACAGCCCCCACGGCGCGTGCACCCAGACCGACGAGCCACCGGGGCGCTAACATGATACATTTTAATAAAATCCCATCCCACCAATAACCCAAACCTATTGTACCATTACAAATTTACAATAGGCCAATGGCATATGAAAACAACCCTAAGTATGATAAAATACTAATTAATTTTGTAATTGGGGCTTTAATGGATGCAGTACCAGCACTATCAAGACGACATGGCAGAAAGTTAAAACAAAGCATAAGAACATTCTTCGAAGTGGTAGGCCCATTGCTACTTTGTTTTCATAATTATTTTGATGGTATGCTGTGTAAAATGTAAAGCGCGGCATATATGCAGTATTCTTGCTCAGATTTTCTGCATCACCAATAGGGCTTTTCCAATAGCACCTACTCAGCTCAACCCAACTCGACTCGACTCTACTCGGTTTTTTAGGGTTTTCCATAGGGTGATAGTACCTTGTACCAGGCCCAATTCCGAAATAGTTGGGGCAAAGTGTAAAATGTGAATAAAATCAAAATGCAATGACTTTCAGATCACATGATCCAATATGTTATTTACAATAGAACACAGAAAACATTTTAAATGTTGATACTGAGACATTTTACATTTTTATCCACAAAATGAGCTTATTTCAAATTTTCTGGCTGCAACAGGTCTCAAGAAAGTTGGGACACAGGTAAAAAAGGGCTGAGAAAGCAATAAATATATAAGAGAATCAGCTGAAAGAACATTTAGCAAGTACTTAAGTTAACTGGCATCAGGTGTGTAATATGATTGGCTATATTCCAGGCAATCTAGAGCTGTGATGATTGACATTTTGCTTCCTAAAACAAAGCCTATTACTGTTGTATGTGTATATCAACCACCTAAGGACAGCAAATTTATTGATAATTTTGAATGTGTTGTGTCTAACATTCGAACAGACAGTGAATCTTATTTTTTGGGTGATTTTAACATCAATTTTAAGTGCAGCTCAAGCCTCTCAAATAGGTATAAAAGCATGTTAAATATGTATGGTTTATCACAGGTCATTAAATGTGCTACATGCACTGTGAAGAATTCATCTTCTCTATTAGATCATATTCTATGTAACTCAGATCGTGTGTGCCAATCTGGCACCTTTAATATAGGCCTAAGTGACCATGTTGCTATATATTGTACTAGGAGAGCCACAAAAGTTAAATTCAATATTCATAATACCATAAAAATTAGATCTATGCATTCCTATAGTAAAGATGAACTGCTAAAACACCTTCAGGAAACTGACTGGTCACACATTGTTAATAGTAGTAATGTTAATTATGCCTGGGGGGAATTCAAAATAATGTTTTTAGCAATACTCAATAAAATTGCTCCTATCAAGGAAATTAGACAAAAAAGCTCTATAGAACCTTGGATGAATGATGAAATTTTAAACAACATCTATCAGCATGATAAATATCTTTCTTCTTTTAGGAAAGATAAAAGTAACATCGATGTCTTTAATAAATTTTGTAAACTCAGAAACAAGATTCTGAGAGATATAAAGAGTGCAAAATCTCACTATTTTCGATCTAAAGTTAGTGAATGCAAAAATGATTAAAATAAACTGTGGAAACGCTTAAATAACCTGGGACTTAAAAAATCCAAAACTTCTGCTAAAATTGTTCTTGAAGCAAATAATAATTCATATCATAAACCATCCCAGATTGCGAACTTAATGAATTGCTTTTTTACAAGTGTTGCTTCTTCACTTGTTAGCAAACTTCCTGTCGGCAAAAGTCTTTTTAGCACTTCTTCATACTATTTTAAAACATTTTATAAGGAAAAGAATGTGCAACCTAATAGCTTCTCTATCAAGACTGTAGAAGAAGATAATATTATGGTAAGATTAGATGAGCTAAACCCTAATAAAAGTACTGGACTTGATTTAATTCCTGCAAAATTCTTGAAGAATGGTTCATCCATTAAAGATACCTATTAATAGTATTATTAACAACTCAGTTCGGTTTCAATTAACTCAATTAACAACGATTTCAAGTATGCAAAGGTGAAACCCTAGTACAAAAAGAATAATAGGAATGAAGAAGGGAATTATCGCCCTATCAGCATTTTACCATGTGTCTCCAAGATCTTAGAATCTGTTGTTAATGATCAACTACATGATTTTCTGCTGGCCCATCATATTCTCAACGACTATCAGTCCGGTTTTAGGGGCATCTACTCTACAGACACTAGCCTTATAACTTTACAAGATGATATAAAAACTGAAGCGAGCAAAGGCAATCTCACTGGAATGATTCTTGTCGATGTTCAAAAAGCCTTTGATACTGTTAATCATGCTATTCTCTGTGAAAAACTCAAAGAAATGGGTGCGGATTCAAACTCAGTTCTGTGGTCTGAATCATATATTGCTAACCAGATGCAAATTGTTGAGGTAAGCAGGGTCCACTCCCTGCCTCTCTGCATTGAATGTGGTGTTCCCCAAGGAAGCATTTTGGGCCCAACACTCTTTTCATGTTATATCAATGATTTAGCTTCTAGTGTAAACTGTAACGTTCTTATGTACGCTGATGATACAGCTTTGATAAGTTATGGGAAAGAGCCAAAGGTTATTGCGGAAATACTCACCCAAAATCTTCAGCTTTGTAACCAATGGTTCATTGATAATAAATTATCCATTCATCCTGAGAAAACTGAAGCCATTTTTTTGGATTTCATAAACAACTTAAAGATAAAAGTAGTAAATTTAAAGTGATGTTTCAAGGTAAAGAAATAGCAAATAAGACCAATGTTAAGTACCTTGAATGCCTACTTGACAATGACCTTAGTGGTAAATCTATGGCTCACTCAATCATGACTAAAATAAATGGTCACTTAAAATTTTATTACCGAAATGCACATTTTCTCGATCAAGCTACCAGGAAACTCTTCGTAATGCTCTTATACAAAGCTGCTTAGACTATGCCTGTACGTCATGGTATCCTGGTTTAAGTAAAGATCCTAAAAAGAAATTGCAAACCATCCAGAATAAGAGAGTTCGTTTTATTCTGGATCTAAAACCACGCAATCTTGTTGGGAAAAAAGAGCTTGATATGGCTGGCTATATTAATGTTGAAAGCCAGGTAAAACTGTTACAGCTATCATATGTTCATAAAATTTTTCATAATAAGTCTGTTCCATACATTATATCCACTTTGAAAGAATTAGTAGTCATCATCAATGCAACACTAGAAATAGGACATTAAATTTCCGGGTTCCTTCTGCCACTGGGAGGTGCAATACAACATTTTATTACTGCGGAATAAAGCAATGGAATAGCTTGCCAAATGACATTAAACATATAAAAAATCTGACCTATTTTAAAAGCAAAGTTAAGAATTATTTTTCCAACCAAACTAGCATTTAGATTGTGTTTTTATAATGCAAAACCTTATGTTCTACTACAAGTATGTTCGCTGCACAATTGTGACTGTAATTTGTTATATGTTATTTTATATGTGATTTTAGTTCTTTGCAAGAGGCCCACAATGGAAATAAGTTTTTATAACTTTTTGTGTTATCCTCGGCAGAATTCTTTATTTTTGGTTAATATGTGTGCACCAACTATTCTTGTTGTGTATGTGTATAGTATTGTGTGTCATTAGCGTACTAAATGTCGGACTTCTACCAAATCAAATAAATAAATAAATAAATCAAATCAAATCAAAATAAAAGGGATGTCTTAGAGAGGCTGAGTCTCTCAGAAGTAAAGATGGCCAGAGGCTCTCCAACCTGTGAAGGCTTGCGTAAAAAAAAATGTGGAATACTTTAAAAACAATGTTCCTCAATGTCAAATTGCAAAGGCTTTGAAGCTTTCATCATCGATAGTGCATAACATCATCAAAAGATTCAAAGAAATTGGAAAAATTTCTGTGCGTAAGGGACAAGGCCGAAGACCTTTACTGGATGCCCATGATCTTCGGGCCCTCAGACGCCACTGCATCACTCACCGTCATGATTCTGTCATTGACATTACTACAACCCCAATTCTAAAATAGTTAGGACGAAGTGTAAATTGTGAATAAAATCAAAATGCAATGCATTTCACATCACGAGCCAATATGTTATTTACAACAGAACATAGATAACATTTAAAATGTTGAAACTGAGACATTTCACATTTTTATCCACAAAATGAGCTTATTTCAAATTTTCTGGCTGCAACAGGTCTCAAAAAAGTTGGGACACAGGCAAAAAAGGGCTGAAAAAGCAATTAATATAGAAGAGAATCAGTTGAAAGAACATTTAGCAAGTAATTAAGTTAACTGGCATAAGGTGTGTAACATGATTGGCTATAAAAGGGATGTCTTAGAGAGGCCGAGTCTCTCAGAAGTAAAGATGGCCAGACACTCTCCAACCTGTGAAGGCTTGCGTAAAAAAAATTGTGGAATAAATTACAAACAATGTTCCTCAACATCAAATTGCAAAGGCTTTGAAGGTCTCATCATCGACAGTGCATAACATCAAAAGATTCAGAGAAACTGGAAAAATCTCTTTGCGTAAGGGACAAGGCCAAAGACCTTTACTGGATGCCCATATCTTCGGGCCCTCAGACGCCACTGCATCACTCACTGGCATGATTCTGCCACTGACATTACTAAATGGGCCCAGGAATACTTCAAGAAACCACTGTCAGTAAACACAGTCCGCCGTGCCATGCACAGATGCCACCTGAAACTCTATCATGCAAAAAGGAAGCCATTGTTGAACATGATCAGAAGTGCCGCTGTGTTCTGTGGGCCAAGGCTCATTTAAAATGGACTGTAGCAAAGTGGCAAAGTGTCCTGTGGTCAGATGAGTCCAAATTTGACATTCTTGTTGGAAATCATGGGCGTCATGTCCTCCGGGCTAAAGAGGAGAAAGACCACCCCTTCTGTTATCAGCGTTCAGTTCAAAAGCCAGCATCTCTGATGGTATGGGGTTGCATTAGTGCATATGGCGTAGGACACTTGCATGTTTTAAAAAACACCATGAATGCTGAAAGGTATATATATGTCATGGTTCTGTGTTTGTGTTCATGCTTTTTGTTCATGGTTATGTCTTCTCTTTATTCTTTTTGGTTATTGTATTCTCCAGTTTTCAGTTCATCCCATTTTCAGTTTCATTGCACTTGTCTCCCTTGTCTTGTGATCTAGTTGGTTCAGTCCGTCTTCCCAGTCTGCGTGCTTACCTGCTTCGGGTGATTTCAATGGTTTCTGGTGTTTCATATTATTACTTCAATTCTCGTTTACTTCCTTCGCCTTGCTTTTCTAGATTACTATAATACTAACATTTATATTTTGTATCATAGTCTACTAACCCAACTAATCCATGTATATATTACTAACTTACTAATGAGCACTTTGGTTAATTTGTAAAGCTGCTACTAATTATTACTAATTCAATCTCAGCAATCGCCCTGTTCTAGTCTCCGCCCCTTGCTTTGCCTTCCCTGTCTCTCCTTACGTTTCTGCGAGATCTCTCGTATGTGCTTAATTGTTTTCCTGCACTCATTGTCTGTGCAGTTAGAACTCCTTCACCGGAGCTGTTTATTTGTCATAGGCTATCTGCATGAATCCCGACCGTATCTTGGCTTTTGCCAATTGTTGTGGTTTAGGACTTCCCCATGTGTACCTTCCTTTGTAATTAGCTCTCATCCAATTCACCTGTTCCTTGCATAGCATGTGACTTCTCTTGTGTCTATTTAGAGTCCTCACTGCTGTTCAGCCCTTGTCAGAACGTTGATCAATATTCCTTTGTGCAGAGCCTCTTGTATGCCAATTGATTATTGTTTCTCTTCGACTGTTTTGTCTGACCTTGATTTTTGCCATAGTCCTTTTGTCTTGTTTTTATCTTTCTAGATTTTTGACCCTTTCCTGTACGACCACGTCTACTGTGTTTGGATGCCCTGTGTATGACTCCCTGCTTTGGATTTCGACTACGATTTTTTGCCTACTGTCTATGTACCGTCGCACCTCTGCTTTTCTGGTTCAGACCCTGGCCTGTCTAGTCGACTTTGTTTTTGGATTTTGTTTTTTGGCTCGGCAATTCTTGTGTCTTCTGGTCCTGACCCTGCTATCAATAAAGGCATACGATTTTTGGATTTCCTGCTCTCGCTTGTGGTTCCTGAACGCACCGTCACATCTTTGACAAGAACGCACTCCGAATTCAACAGCACCTTCGCAAGGAAGATGTGCAGAGTATGGTATCCCTTGGATCCTATCTTACAGGAGGCACAAGAGTATCTCACTGCTCTGTAACTTTGAGTCACTCGTCGAGGAGGCAAGAATCTGCATTAAGAGTAGCTGCTCTTGAGGCTAAGTTACAGGCCAAAGAAGAGAAAGACAAGAAGTAAGACCAGCCAAAACTACTTGAACTTGAAGAAGAAAAAAGGACAGCCGAGACTAAGGCGGAGATCCAGCGACAGTGGTGGATTGTGGAAAGGAAAAAGATCGAACAGAAATTGAAGATTGAACAAGCCAAGCTGGAAGTCTATGATCGGGAAGGATCGGAAGTGAGAAGCACATCGACAAGGTCAAGTCTTCGTCGTTCCGGCAGAGAGGAGCCAATGCCCATTGCTCGCCCGCCATCACAAGGTACCCCTTTGAAAGGCCCAGCTGAAATCTCCACCCAACCTCGAAGGGTTTCCAGTGAAGAACTCCATCAGGACAAGCCAATCACTGGTTCTTCCGGCAGCCCCAGATCTTAACACACAGAGCACCCTGGTGCAGTACAGCCTTCTTATATTGGTCAACCCCATTTGGGGCCCTGTGCTCCTCCACTGCAGCTTGGTAAGTTATTAATGCATTTGAATTCCAGGAATCCTTATTCAAATTTGGTCAACCATGTAGAGAGCCGTAGTGTTAAAAGGTCAACTGAAGTCGAAGAAAAGCCCCACAACTCAAGTCTCCGTGTTAAAGTAGGGATTCAAAGAAAATAAGTACCCATAAAATTGGTCTGTTATGGCAAGTTCATGATAGGTTGAAGGTATTCACTCATATAACAAGAGAAAAAAGTTTCATACGACTTGATATTCGCTTTCCAAATGTCGCTCCTTTTCCACTGTAACCAGTCCGCCAAAAGTCTCATTTTCCGTGACGTCACATACGGGTTGTGTACTTTGAAAGTACCCAGATGTTCCATAGTTATAATACTGAGAACACTGTGAAAACTGTTTTCAATTTTGTTTTTAAAGCCTGACGAGTCAGAGGTCTAAAGAGATTTCTTCCAGATCTTCCAGTAGTTCATGATTTTAAATCCCATGTTTAAATCATTATTTTTTTTAAAGCTACTGTCGCATAAAGGTGATTTCTTTCATCGATGCATACTAGTTTTGCTGCTTGTTTTGGTTCGTTCTGTGCCAGCAAAAAGTCTGGTCGCCGCGCTGACTGTATGTTATACACGTACACGTTGTCTAGTTTAGAAAGAAAATTATGTTTTTCCTGGAGTCATGCTACCATTCCGAGGAAGGCTGGATAAGCCAAAGCTGGGCTACAAAAAAGATAATATTTTATGAACACGATCAAGTGGACTCTCATAACAGTGATTGACTTACATAGAAATATGGAGTGACGAGGTCGATGCCATGTAGAATACAATCTTACCCCTCAAATATCTCCACCCAATTCCTCAAAAGCAGCCTGAATCGTCCTCCTGTACTTCTCATGCACTCAAGCTCAATTTCAGGTCTTAATTGCTTTTTTATAGTTGGTGTATCTCTTCCCATGGTTCTGTCTTCAACTTCTGGTCCTTCCTCTTCCATGATGGCCAAAATGAAACAAAACCTCAAATCTAATAACGTTACTTACAGTCTGTGCAATAGAAAGATCTGACGACAGGCAGCTGCAAGTGCATAAACAACATGTATTCCTGCGCAAGTTAAGAGAGAGAATACATTCTAAAAATCTTCTTTTCTTGTTTTGTCGTCGCTCTTCTCAAGTCTACTCGTCAAAAAAAATATCATAATAAATTTAGGTATCAGTCCTTCCCCCAGGGTTTCTGCTACATGTAATTGATTGTGGCGCACCGCCACGGCAAAATAAAAGCCGCCTCGAATATGTAAAATGACTTTTCATAAACTCCAAAAATCCTAAGGACAATCAGGTGTCGCCAGTTCACATTGTTAGTTAAAATGAGCGCTAATAATTTTTGACCTTTTGTCAATCATTTTGCTTAATGAACACGTTTTCCAATGCATAAAAATTAGCCATCAGCAGTAAAACGCGCTGCTTTCTTCTTAATGCAATGTGTGCAACGATTAGAGAGAAAATATTTTGTTCACTTTGCAAAACGATAAACTATGATGTTCTGTGTTTGCTGTGAGCACATCCTGCTCTACCTAATTGTATCTTCATGATTATTTAATTCCAATTCCGGAGTCCGGAGTCATAATCGTTTTTCATACTATATGTGAAATCCACTGTGACACATGTGAAACTGATAAACCTCCATGCACATAGACTTCAATTATTACATCGCCTACATGCTGATTAATGAAAACTGGCCACACCTGATAATGCTGAGTTTTGACCCGACGGTGAGGCCCTCCGCCACAGTTTCAAAAAAATCCTGGAGGCAACCCTGCCTTCCCCGTATTTACACGATTTCGGTCAGGTCGTTTATATGTCCATGTTAATCTTTAATGTACTAGGCCTATATAGAAAAATAAGATTTTAAATTAAAAAAAAGACAGATAAATGTTTCTCCATTATAATTTATCCATCTCAAGTAAAGTACGACTCAATTTTAACCTTTAACAAAATATAAAGCTTAGAGAGAGACATAGTATTTCTATTCACATGTAATACAGCAGGGCTTGCAAAACCCGTATGTGACGTCACCCAAAACAGGCCTCTTTCCTAGCATCATGGAAGTATTCACGCTCGATGAAGTAGGCCTACTGTCGTTTCGTGCGTGTTTCCATTTTCTCGTATCGATAATGTGACGGAATGACATTGCATTGCATTCTTTGCGTTCTAAGCTCTCCATTGATGTTGAAATTGCCATATTTCAGTTTTTCCTTTGAATCCCCACTTTAATGCAAAGCCGTTCTTTCCAACCTCCCGAACTGATGATTGACAACAAGTGCCTTCTTGAATCGTCTTCCTGTTCTTGAACCAACTATCTTTACAGGGAATCCACTTGAGTATCTGGACTGGGAAGGGTCATTTTCGGCCCTGGTAGAGTCCAGAGGGATCCCACCCCAAGAGAGGGTTCATTACTTGAAATATCTAGGAGGACCTGCCAAGGAAGCTGTGAGTGGGTATTTCCTGCTGATAAGTGAGCAAGCTTACCAGAAGGCCAGGGGTATCTTAAAGGAGCAATGCGGAAACCTGTTCACGGTCGCTGTCCATTTCAGGAAGAGGCTTGACAATTTGGACGGTGAATCTTTAAGGAAATTCTCAGATTTCCTGCTGCAATGTGAGGCAGCAATGTCCGACATTCCCGAATTGTTTATTTTAAATGACCCTGCCAAAATGATGAAAGTTCTTCGCTCTTGCCTGACTCCATTGTCAAGGGATGGAACTGGAGGGTCTCCAAGATGAAGAAACAGAACGATGGTAGGTATCCGGATTTCCCGACCTTTGTGAAATACTTAGAAGAGGAAGCCGAAATTGCATGTGATCCCATGACTTCATTGACTTCTGTAAAGGGAAAGAAAAAGAGAAGGAAAAGTTTCATGGGGAAAGGCCTCAGAAACAGAGCCCTGGAGCAAGCTCGTTTACCACTGAGAGCCAAAACGAAGACACTCCGAAGCAGTCCTGTATCCTTTGCAACAAGGCAGGGCACACACTTATAGCATGTCATTCCTTCGCCGCAAAGAGGATGGAGGAAAAGACGGATTTCATCCGTAAAAACAACTTATGTTTTGGATGTCTGTGCCCAGGGCACGTCAAAGGCCTATACCAATAGGAGTACGTGCAAGAAGTGTAACAGTCGGCATCCTACCTGCCAACATGAGGATAGACAGAAGGATGGTGTTGGGAGTGTGACATTGGATGCCAAAGGTAAAGGTCTGGTGTCTCTTATGGAAAGTAGCTCGACTGCAGATTAGGTAAGCTGAAGGGTATGTTGCATGTCCCTGTGGACTGACTCGGGTTTAAGGGACATTGTGTCTTTGTTTGTGCAACATCCAGTATTGCACATAAGTCAAGTTTGCACATTTGATGAAATCTTAGATGATTTGGGGGGAGTGTAGCTGCTGCAGTTTTGTCTAAAGTTTTGAGATGGATTTTGCGATGAGAAACACGTGGAAGTACCAAAATTCGTAAACATCCGGTTGCTGCTGTCATGCCATCTCCGGTGATGCACGCCTTTGTTTTTCCATTCATTCTTCCGCAGATCCTTATGTAAGTTCTCTGAAGTTAGCTCCACCTTTTGACTTTCAAAGACGCTTCTGTAGGACAGCCAAACGTAATCTACCAAATTTATTTTGCATCGCATTTTTTATTTGAACACCCTGCCTTTCTCAACCCTTTGAAAAGTCTATTAATTATTTTCCCCAGATTAAGATTATGTGATTGGTACCTACGCTGACTTTCGCGGCATTTTCGCTCTGTTTACCAAGGAGGCTGTAAGAAGCTTCTTCTTCCTCAAGTTTCTAATTTATTGAAGGTGGGCGTAGCGGACGCGGAGGACCCGGGGTGCAACTTGGGTTTTTTTTTTTTGACAGCACGAAAATGCAGGTGGAAGGGACAGATGGAGGGAAAAAGAGGATGAAATATTCCTAGTGGGGATGAAATTAGTTGGAAAAAGTGGAGAAACAAATCACGTCTTTAGTGATAGACACTTTGTGGGCAGATTTGTCAAACAAGAAGTTGGAAATGTAAAAACAGCAAAGGTGTTCAGAAGTGGACTAGTGATTATTGAATGTAAATCTTTAAGACAGCGAGATAGGGCTTTGAAGATTAGAGAATTTGATCTGACGCCAGTTGTTTCCCACTGCGCAGCCGACCCACTGTTAAGAGAGTCATTAGTGGAGTGTTGTTGTCGATAAAAGTGGAAATATTTTTGGAAATTGAAGGGGTATGTGGAGCTCGACGCTTCGCTCATTACCTACGGCAAGCCGCTGCCAACGCGTGGCAAATTCTACGATTCCCTACGGCAGGGGTCGGCAAGTAACTTGGGCTGCGGGCAAAGATTTTTCCTCGCCACTAGGTGGCGGGCCAGAGGCCGGGCCGCGGCCTATTTAGACGCTGCAATAGGTGCCCCTAAGGTCCACTCGCAAAAAGCAGGCCAACACGGAGAATGGTGAGTCTAATAAAAATAACTAATGACGATAAATAAACTATGTGAACTGTGCACAAGCCCATCAGAAGTCGCTTTTGATAATTTAATAATATTAATGGAATTAGTATCTCTTTCAGTATTGAGTCATCTGAAATTGTGAAAAAGGCAATGATGGCAATGATAGGCCCAGGTTAGGTCTATTAGGCTACTAGTAATATTAGTCTGTCTTGGGCTACGTTTATTTTGAAATACTTGGTTGACCGCCTCCTTATAATAATACAACGAACTGACTATTCGCACTTATACGTGTGGCCAATGCTTAAATTTTTTCTTGGCCACACTTCGGGCTTATACGTGTGGCCTATGCTGAATTTTTTTCTTGGCCACAGCTTAAAATAAGTTTGGCTAAGAAAAAAAATTTAGCTTTGGACACACTTAAAATTAGTGTGGGCAATGGAGCAATGTGCCTCTTGGCCACACTTATAAGTGCGTCTAATGCGAATTTCGATCAATTTTTGTGCTTGGATGCACTTAAATAAGTGCGAATAACAGTGGCCATAATACAATGTTTGCTGTTTTGGTGGAAATAGCGTGCAGAGAGGAGTAAGCTGAATTAAAAAGATGTCTCTGTCTAAAGGTCTAAAGAGGAAAGTTGACAGTTAAAACAGAGCCTATAAAGAGGAATGGAGAGACACATTCGCGTTCATCTTACCCAGTTGTAGTAATGGAAAGCCCATGTGCCTCATATGCAAGGAAGTTATCGCGGTTTGAAAAGAGTATAATGTATAATGTATAATGTCAAGGAAGCATGGCTCCTTCAACGTTGCTTATCCGCTCCGGTCTGCAGCGCAAAAACGCAAAATTGAAGCGCTGACAGATGGTAATACAAAGAGCAGCAGCATATAGTGCGAAGACTTACATCCCAAGAAAAAGCCACAAGTGCATCCTTAAAAGCGTCTCGGTTGCTTTTTTTTTCTCTCTCGTGCGTTTCGTTTCAGGAGCATCCGTGCCCACCACCTCTGCCATTGCGTGACTGCCTGATCATAGTTTTATTTTATTTTACTTTGCGTGAAAGCCTTTTGGATTATGCCACAGTTACTGTCTTGTTAAATAAAATATAAATCTAGTTTCCTGTGTCGCTCTGACGCAAATATTTTTCTGCAGCACGACTGTCGGCCTGAAGTTCAGCAAAAGACAGCGCATCTTTTCATTGGCCGCCCCATTATGTCAAAAACGCAACTTTTCCTTTTTAGTTGAAGAAAGTGAAATAAAGACAACTAAGATTAAGAATGCAAATCCTGGCTCGAGTAGCTATTCTCTCGTTTCTGCTTAAAATCAGGTGCCTGGTAGGCTATAGGCAGGAATCGCAAGAATAGCCTGCGTTTGGAAAAAAAAAAAAACGCTCGGAGAGAGAAAAAAAAACTGTGATCGGAATCATCTGGCGGGCCAATGAAAATCGTTTTTGGCCCGCGGGCCTTCTGTTGCCGACCCATGCCCTACGGTAAACCGGTGCCAGTGGCTTGGATGACCATTCGCGGTCCGATGAAAACACGAAATCAGTTGACGATCGCGGTCATGGGCCACCTGTAGGGGAGCGCCGGTGCGAAAGTAACTCTGGACGAAAGTAACACGGCGATTTACTCACAGCCATTCGCACTTCGATGCGTCATACTAGGTCAGCTTGTGCAGCTCGCGCCCCTCCCCAGAACTGCGAACATTCTTGAGGCGTCCAGTCTTCCTCGCGGCACAAGACCGAGAAGACTGTTTTCCACAGCGGTGAGTAAATTCAGACGAATGCTAAACTTTTTCGATTTAAAGATTGTCTTTATCGCTCCATGTGTCATATTTATGATGAAATGATCGGTGATTTAGTTCCGCAATATATGGTGCAGTCTGAAATGTCAGAATTTTTCCACTTTGGAAGTAATCCTCGTTCAAATGTCAGGAGTCACCGTCGGGACTGAAGTAGCAACAGTTACGTTTGTCCCTCACTGCTAATGCGGCCGCATTTTGTGTTTAAAAAGCTCCATAAAAATGTGTGTTATGTTTTACCGACAGAAAATGCCCAGAGTTAGGGTCAGAACTACCCAGAGAGGAACGGTTGACCGGAGGTTTACGCCAAAGGGCCTTTTTTGTCCGAAAGAGGCGATAGTATAAGGAGGGCAGCAGCGGTGCATGGCGGTTGTCATGTCACCCTGTTCAGGTACTGCAAGAGGAGGGCAGAGGCAAGAGGGCAGCAGACCAGGGCCCCGGGGTACAGGGCTCACAACAAAGTCTTCACAGAAGAACAGGAGAAGAGACTGCAGGCATATATAAAGAGAGCAGCCGATATATATTTTGGCCTGAGTCCTAAAGAGGTGCGAGTAACACCGCAGACAGAGCTACACCACTACCGCCATATAGCAAGCACCTCCGCTCCGGATCTGCCACGGCTCTGAGCTGGATCAGCTGGAGCTGGGGCAGATCCGGGGCAGATCCAGAGCGGAGGTGCTTGCTATCTGGGAATTAACCTCTTTTTTATGCTTTTTTAGGTGCGAAAGTTTGCATATGAGCTGGCCGAAAATATTGGGCTCAAAACTCCATGTTCATGGAAGAAAAACCAGATGGCAGGGAAGGATTGGCTCACCTCCTTCCTCGAGCGCAACAGAACCCTGTCCATCCGTCGACCTCAAGCCACCAGCATGTCCCGTTCCACCAGCTTCAATAAGACCAACGTGGACGCGTTTTTTAACAACCTAAAGACTGTCCTCACCCGCTATAATTTTGAGGCAAATGACATCTGGAACATGGATGAAACAGGTAAAAATTTATATTTGGATGATAAATTTAAAAGCACCAGTGATTTGCACCAGCAATAATTCATTTCACTGATTATTTCAGGTACCACAACGGTTCAAGTGCCAGACAAAGTCATTGCCACCAAGGGCCAGCGCCAGGTCGGTGCTGTGACCTCCGGGGAAAGAGGGACATTGGTGACCGTTGCCTTTGCTGCCAACGCACAAGGCAACTTTGTTCCCCCTTACTTTATCTTCCCAAGGAAGAAGTTCCATGACCACTTCATCCGGGATGGTCCCCTGGCTCCACTGGTTCTGCCAATGGATCGGGGTGGATGGAGGAGACAGATTTTTTGGCCTTTTTACAGCATTTTGCAAGACACACCCGCGTGACCCCGGAGTCAAAGTTGCTGCTACTCTTAGACAATCATGCATCATGCCTCTCCGTGGTAGCTATTGACTTTTTGCAAGTCACAGGGCATTGTACTCCTGTCATTTCCACCCCACTGCTCCCACCGCCTTCAGCCGCAAGACCGGCGTTTTGCGTTTTGGCCCCCTGAAGCACTACATTAACAGTGCAGCAGACAACTGGATGCGAATGAACCCTGGAAGAACTTTGACCATCTACAACATCCCGAGTCTTGTGGCTAAAGCTCTGCCTCAAGCTGCGACACCAAGCAGCATTTCGTCTGGGTTCGAGTGTACGGTATCTGGCCCTTGAATCCAGATATTTTCAGTGAGGAAGACTTTGCTCCAGCTTACGTGACCGACCGTCCTGCACCACCACCAGCTCCATCCCCAGTGCCAGGGCCAGCTCCATCACCAGCGCCAGCTCCGCCAGCGCGCACCATCTATCCAGGTATGCTAGTGGTTCCAGGAACATCTAGTGGCACGCCAGTACAGAGGTTCAGCCCAGAAAAGCTTCGCCCATATCCAAAGGCTGACTCGAGGAAAGAAAGTAAAAGGAGAGGTCGAAAGAGGTGGGCATAGTGTCATTTTTAACTCGTCTTGGTTCTCTTGCTTGTATAAAAACAAGCTGATTCTGACTATTATCTCATTGAATGTTGCAGGTCAACAGCAATACTGACCGACACCCCGGTGAAAGCTGCTTTGGAGGAGGTGAGTCGGCAGAGGGGCCAGAGAAAATAGTCCTCTTCAAAACTCCCAAAGAAAAAGAGGCTTAGTGGACAGACTGCAACCACAGTTTCTCGGGGCAAGGATGAGGAATGTCTTGTTTGTGGGGAGACATTTGCCTCATCTTTGCCTGGAGAAGTGTGGGTACGGTGCATCTTTTGTCTGCTGTGGTCGCATGAGGCATGCACTGAGGGTGCCACTCATTATATCTGTCACAACTGTGATGAGTAATTTCATCCCAGATAGCAAGCTCCTCCGCTCCGGATCTGCCCCGGCTCTGAGCCGGATCAGTTGGAGTCGGCACAGAGCCAGGCAGATCCGGAGTGGAGGTGCTTGCTCACTGGGATAATTTTTATAAATAGACCTTGCACATTAAACATGTTCACGGTCACTTTTGGAACATTTGAAGCCAATTAAAATGTTTAAAACAAATGCCTGGCTGTTTTTGCTTCTGTTTAAACGAGAAATTTTAAAAAGATTCCAGTAAATTTGATCACGTTACTTTTGCCCTGCCCGTGCATTACCTTCATCCCGGCTGGATGGGTCGAAAGAAGCAAGCCGCAACTTCCGTTCGACGTCAAACTATGCCGAAGTCAATATATATGGTGATGATTTAGCACCTGATATTGACAGAGCACACACGAAAGTAGTTAATCGCTCCGGAATTTTGTTTCGGTCTGTAACGTTATCTTTTAAAATGACGCACATGTGAAAAATGTAACTTTCGTACCAGCTCTCCCCTACTTCAATACTTTATATTGTGGAATTTTTGGGAAAAGTATTCCATACAAACGCGACTATGTTATATAAAAGTATTCCATAGGGAATGAGTTAAAACGTTATAAAGATGGCAAAGCAACGGACAGCTTGTCAGTGTTGCTAGAATTTGAAAATGAACTACCTGACCGGGTAATGATTGAAGTTAGTTACAGGGTGCGGGCATTTGAAAGAGCCCCATTAAGATTCTTTCCCTGCCAAGAATACGGGCATGCGGCTGCGGTGTGTAGTAAAAGAGAATATGGGTGTAGAAGGTGTGGAAAAGAGGGTTGCACAGAACAGGACTGTGAATTGCCGGAGGAAAAAGCCGTGTGCTATCACTGTGAGGAAAATCACGAGACTGGTACCAAGGAGTGTGAAAGATGGAAATATGAAAGTGAGGTGGAAAGGGCAAGGACACAAAATAAAATATCATACACAGAAGCTTGTAAACGAATAAGGGTAGAAAAGGGAATGGGGAGGGAAGCACAGAGCACAATGGGGATGGTGAGGGCAGAAAACAGATGCAACAAAGAGTTAGTTATGGATCGGAGACGGTTTTTAACTTTTATAGCTATGGTGGTGAATTATGCGAGTGAGATCGAGACAAAGACGGAAAGAATGAATGAAAGAATGGTAGTGTGTGCAGTTCGAGAGATATTGAATATTACAGACGTGACCGGAGAAGATCTTCAGGGGAGACTGGAGGAAGGGTTTGGAGGGTTATAGGCAATTGGTAATTAGATACGACAGAAACATGAAGTGGATTCGGGATTCGAATATGGTGACAAGTCTTGTAGTTCCTAGCTCAAAAGATGGCGGTAATGCAACGTTACGGATGCCAACCGCCGTAAAACACCAAGGAACAAGAAGAAGAAGTTTCTAATTTATGTTTAATTTATGATGTTTTGCAGCCCAGGGTAACCAAAGAGGTAATTATATTTCCAAAGGTTTCATTTTCTCTTTGAGAAAGGTTTGGTGCTCAGATCAGTATAAAACTGGTCAAAATTAACAAGTTTTCCTGACAGCCAAGATCTCCGGTTGTAAATCCTTTGTGCGTTGGTCATGCAGTGTCGATGTACGTATGTATATATAAGCATGATACATTTCCACAAGATTGGAGATTTAAACTCCAATACTTAAAGATTGAAATGATACATTTATTACTGAATTAAGTCAGATTTATTTGTGGCCAACGTTTGGTACGTTTGGGAATTCTATTGTATTCAAGAAAGTTTCTTTGTCCTGTTGGTTAGGTTTGTTGCCACCAGATGGCAGCACTGTCTAGTGCCTAGTGTTTGGTTTGGTTTATTGTTGCACAGATGGCGACACCGTTCCAGCCTTCAATTCAGTTGAGAGCAAATAACAAGGCTAAATCGTTTCATTACATTATTGGGTTTAGAGTTATTGGCCACAGTATACCACCTATTTCAACAGTCAAGTTTTCTAAGAATTCAAATTAATCAAACTGCTCTTTTAATAAATCTTTACTCTTTTTTTATACTGTATAATTGCAGTTATCTTTGTGTGACTGATGTACTCAATATCTGTATTTGTGTATTTTCAGTTTCACGGTGTTAAGAGAAAAACATATATCCGTGTATGAGCTCTCATATTGTCTCAATAGGTTGGACGGGCAGAACACCTATACTGAGGGATTAGTGGAAATTACTTTAGTTTCTGGGCCAAATAAAAGTGAAATTAATTTATAGATTGAATATAATCTGACTGTGACAAATGACACACATATAGTCAATTTTACTAGTTGGGACGAAGTGTAAATTGTGAATAAAATCAAAACGCAATGACTTTCAGATCACATGAGCCAATATGTTATTTACAATAGAACATAGATAACATTTCAAATGTTGAAACTGAGACATTTTACATTTTTAGTCACAAAATGAGCTTATTTCAAATATTCTGGCTGCAACTCAAAAAAAAAAGGTCTCAAAAAAGTTGGGACACAGGAAAAAAAGGGCTGAAAAAGCAATTAATGGAATCAGCTGAAAGAACATTTAGCAAGTAATTAAGCTAACTGGCATCAGATGTGTAACATGATTGGCTATAAAAGGGATGTCTTAGAGAGGCTGAGTCTCTCAGAAGTAAAGATGGCCAGAGGCTCTCCAACCTGTGAAGGCCTGCGTAAAAAAAATTGTGGAATACTTTAAAAACAATGTTCCTCAACGTCAAATTGCAAAAGCTTTGAAGGTCTCATCATCGACAGTGCATAACATCATCAAAAGACTCAGAGAAACGGGAAAAATCTCTGTGCGTAAGGGACAAGGCCGAAGACCTTTACTGGATGCCCTTGATCTTCGGGCCCTCAGACACCACTGCATCACTCACCGGCATGATTCTGTCATTGACATTACTAAATGGGCCCAGGAACACTTAAAGAAACCACGGTCTGTAAACACAGTCCGCCGTGCCATCCACAGATGCCAACTAAAACTCTATCATGCAAAAAAGGAAGCCATTGTTGAGCATGATCCAGAAACGCCGCTGTGTTCTGTGGGCCAAGGCTCATTTAAAATGGACTGTAGCAAAGTGGCAAAGTGTCCTGTGGTCAGACGAGTCCAAATTTGACATTCTTGTTGGAAATCATGGGCGTTGTGTCCTCTGGGCTTCAGAGGAGAAAGACCACCCCTCCTGTTATCAGCGTTCAGTTCAAAAGCCAGCATCTCTGATGGTATGGAGATGCATTAGTGCATATGGTGTGGGACACTTGCATGTTTTAAAAAGCACCATGAATGCTGAAAGGTATATAAAGGTTTTAGAGCAACATATCGAGGGCTGACTGCAATAAACAGTTATGTCCAATGTAAAACATCTGGACATAACTGTTTATTGCAGTCAGCCCTCGATATGGTCCCCTCCAGACGACATCTATTCCAGGGAAGGCCTTGTGTATTTCAGCAGGACAATGCAAAACCACATACTGCAGCTATTACAACAGCATGGCTTTGTAGTAGAAGAGTCCTTGTACTGAACTGGCCTGCCTGCAGTCCTGATCTTTCACCGATTGAGAACATTTGGCGCATAATTAAACGAAAAGTCCGTCAAAGGAGACCCAAAACTCTCCAGCAGCTGGAAGCCTGTATTAAACAAGAGTGGGATCAAATTCCAATGGCTAAACTCAAGAAACTTGTCTCCTCAATGCCCAGATGCCTCCACTCTGTGTTAAAAAGAAGAGGGGATGCTACACCATGGTAAACAGGCCCCTGTCCCAACTTTTTTGAGACCTGTAACAGCCATCAAATTTGAAATGAGCTCATTTTGGGGATAAAATTGTAACAATTCTCAGTTTCAACATTTGCTATGTTGTCTCTGTTCTATTGTGAATAAAATACTGGCTGGTGTGATTTGAAAGTCATTGCGTTTTGATTTTATTCACAATTTACACTTTGTCCCAACTGTTTTGGAATTGGGGTTGTAGCACCCTACCGACCAGCTGATGACTGTTGACGACGTTGAACTAATGTTAGCTGTGTTTGAATTTCGATTTTTTGTTTGACGAGCTTGCTAGCTAGCGAGCTAGCTGCCGTTACGTGCGCCTAAAGTTGCGTAAGTAAATATAAACTAATCTAGCTCAATTTTATTCACAATTTACACTTCGTCACAACTATTCCGGGAAAGGGGTTGTGCATGTCACCACTTTCTTTTTGGGACACAATGAAAATTAAAATGCAATCTGTCAGGCGTCTCATCTAGGTGGGTCTTTAGCGAGGACGTCACTCAATTCCTTGGCAGGGCGCGAACTTGTGATTCCCTAACCACATACCAATGCGAGAAGTTTTGAGGACTTTGATTGTCTGAAGAGCAGTGTTCCTCATTAGCATACCAACCAATCAGTTTCTGGAGAGCGCATGCATGCACTAGGGAGGCTTACTGATAGTGTCATGATGGCTAGACTGCTATGTGAGCTATCGCATATTAAGTTACGTTGCTCTTTGGATATAGCCACCTAGTTGGATAGTAAGCCAGCTAACGTTAACAACAAAAAATCTTCGTAAATCATCATCACATTCAAGTGATATGATTTGGGTTTAGCCCCAACTTTTCTAACTTAGGTAGTTGTAATATGCATTAACTTATCTGAGGTTTTGTGGCAATTTTTTGCGACCCAACTGTACTTTCAAATTTTTAGGGCATTAGAAAGCTTGCTAGCTAGTTCAAAAGCATCTCTTAGGTACAGCTCGCTAGTTAGTGAACTTGTGGTTGCTATAATGCCTTTTGGAGAAGTTTTTCCAGCTCTGATTTGTCCATTTGAAAGCCATTGCACATACAACCTCTTTCAACATTGATTACCAGCTTCTTTTACCTCAAGAACAGACAGTACAGCCTGAGCCATGTAATTTCCTAGCTATACTACCGGTCAAAAGTTTTAGGACACCCCAATTTTTCCAGTTTTTTCATTGAAAATTATGCAGTTTAATGTCTCATTGTACTCTGGAATGAAAGCATAGACATGATAGAACAAATAAACAATTGTAGTTAAAAAAAGAAATCATGGAATCAATTTATAAACCAGAAGGTATTTTAAACTTTTGACTCAAAGTAGCCACCTTTGGCAGATATAATGGCTGAACACACTCATGGCATTCTTTCTACAATGGAAATCAAATATTCTTCAGAAAGTTCTTCCCAACTCTGTTACAGAAGTTCCCATAAATGTGTGGCACTTGTAGGTTGCTTTGATTTCACTCTTCTGTCCAGTTTATCCCAAACCATCTCAATGGGGTTTAAGTCTGGAGAGTGTGCTGGCCACTTCATGTTTTCAAGCATACCATCTTATTTTTTTTTCCTAAGGTAGTTCTGGCAGAGCCTGGACTTATGTTTTGGGTCATTATCTTGCTGTAGGATGAACCCCTGACCAACTAGGCGCATACCAGAGGGTACTGCATGGCGCTGCAGAATGCTGTGGTAGCCGTTTTGGTTCAGGGTGCTCTATAAGTCACTGACCCTGGATCCAGCAAAACAGCCCCAGACCATCACGCTTCCTCCTCCATGTTTTTGTGAACAATATTTTATTGTATATAAAATACGAGAGGAATAACACTGGGAATATAGCTTATGCTACATTAAAATCATATCATTAAGTACACAACATATAGAAATTACACTCAGAATTTATAACCTAGACTTACACAAAACATGCATACACAAAAAATGTTACATTAGCAGTTCTCTAATGGCTCCAATAATTGTGGTCCAAGTCTTAACGGTCTTTGCAGAAGCTCCGTGTAATCTTGCTGAGGATCTTTCACAAGTAGCAATAGTTTGTAGATATGACAACCAAGTATTTAAATATGAAATATCTGGAGAAAACCATACTCGAAGGATAGTCTTTTTAGCTGCAGTGAACGCTGCCAGTAGAGGTCTACGGTTACAAACGGATAAATGTAAGCTTTCATCATCGTTTAAGAGGCAGAATGAGGGAGACGTGGGCAATGACCTTCCAATTATTTGAGACATTTTCCCAACAACTTTTGACCAGAATTTTGAAATTACTGGGGAATCCCAAAACATATGTAAAGTAGTACCAATATTACTTTGCTTACAAATCGTACAACTAGCATCTTTAGAGAGCTTCATCTGATATCGTTTGAGTGGAGTGGTATAAGCTCGATGAATCAATTTATAATGGATAATTCGATGTGATAGGTTTCTAGATGAGGAAAATGTTTTATCCCACACTCTGTCCCAGTCTGGTTTTTCATCATAAGCACGGATTTCATTCTCCCATACCAAAGATACTGCCAGATTATCCGAGAGAAAACTAATGAAATTATTATAGAGGGTGGATACAATACCTCTACTGGCAGACAACAAATCAATGATAGGATGGGTGGGTAATGCCAAATCTATTGGTACCTTAATAGCTCACAGAATAGATCGGAGCTGCAAATAAAAGAAATAAGAGTGACGGGGGAGAGAGAAGGCTTCCTCTATGTCATGGAAGGTGCGCAAGCCCTGTTCATTGAAAATATCACCTAAAATAAAGATTCCTTTTTCTTTCCAAGAAGGAAATTTTAAAGGTTGCTTCCTCCTCCATGTTTGACTGTTGATGTCACACACTGAAGAACCATCCTTTCACCTACTCGACAGCATACCAAAAAAGTGGGTAACCTTACCTTTTGTTTAAAACTTCTGACAGTTCACCACTTACCTTTGTACCATTTCAAGCTATTTGTTGGACTGGAACTGCATAATTTTCAATAAAAAACTGGAAAAATTGGGGTGTCCTAAAACTTTTGACCGGCAGTGTAGTTTTAGCTGCATTTTCAGAAGCCATATTGGCAGGTGGTTGCGTGTTAGGTGGTTAGATGGTGAGACTGATAGAAGGAGACTAGCCTCGTGTTTCCTTCTTTGATGTCAAGTCTGAAAATACGGATGACTGAAAAAGTAGTGAGCTAGCAATTAAAGTACTCAATGAGATTGGAAAAGTTACATCTGCTGGCTAAGTGAGGATGGAGGTAAAATTCTTACAGAAATTTGACAGGCATTTACACCTTTGGAATTCATAACATGACAACTGATTCACCCAATCTATTCATTCCTGTCAACACGTCCCCTTCATTACCTCTGGCTAAACAAGACTAGCCAGCTTGGTCAAAACCAAGGAGGTACATGGGTTGACTCTTCATATTATCGCGATCACGAGTCTAAGTTCCATTAGCACCTTAAATTGCAATTCTCACTATGTGTTAGCATTGCTAATGTCTGTTAGCACCTGAATGGCAATTCCCATTATGTGCTAGCATTGAGATACAGTTGTGCTCAAAAGTTTGTATACCCTAACTGAATTTGTGAAATGTTGCCATTTATTTTGAAAATATGACTTTGGCTATATTTGGAAAATATAAATGGCTATTAAGGGTTAATTTTCCACACCTGTGACTTTTTAAGTTGTAACTATTGTCAGTGAGTTTGTTAGCTCCTGAGTGGATGCACTGATCTGGCTAGTCACAGAGCCATAGCGAGCCGAAAAGAACCATCTAAGGACCTTCGTAACAAGGTAGTTCAACTTTTTTAAAATGGGGAAGGATATAAAACGATATCCAAAGACTTAAAAATATGTCAGTCAGTACTATTCAGTCCATGATTAAGAGGTGGAAAATTAGGGGATATGTTGATACCAAGCCAAGGTCAGGTAGGCCAAGAAAGATTTCAGCCCAAACTGCCAGGAGAATTGTTTTAGACACAAAGAAAATCCATAAGCTATCTCAAGAGACTGGATAAAGACGGTGTGATCGTTTCAAGGAGCACAATAAGGAGGTACTTAAGCAACAATGAGCAGCATGGTTGAGTTGCTAGAATTAAGCTATTATTGTAGCCTGGTAAAACCAGACTCTGCTACTTTGCTTTGCTTCGTACACAGAGTCTGGACAGTCGTCATTGACAAGTGTTTACTTCCTGGTGGGTGGGCTCTTGTCTGAAGTTTAAAATCATTGGTGTACCCGTAAACAAATCACTAACGTTTGGCGATGACGTATGTTATGCGCCGGCTCAGCCGCCTAGTACTTCCGCAGCAAACACGGTCCTTCATACCAGGCATGCAGCGAAAACAAACTGATCAGTACATTAAAGTTAATACTGTACCCATACAAAAGCCCATCTACCAAATTTTAGCCTTCACTCTTTCACTGAAAAGAACCAAAGGTGCTCTTTCTGTTCTCCTTTCAAGAAACAAACTGTTGAGCTATCATTTCTCCTGCCGATACTGCTGCCATTAAAAAAAAAATGATAAGAGACCCGAAACCAACGGCAGAATCGGCGAGAATAACACATTATTTACATCAGGACGAAATCTGCGTTGACACGAAAACTGAACCGTTAACCACACTTGTGCTAACATCGTACCGAGCTCGCTAGCTAACTTTATAGTAACATAGTTTGGCTCTGCGCATTTGGCTGTCTCAGACAGCCATTTCATTCATGGATAATGACAACATAACACTGAGACAGCGAATAGGTCTTGTGACATGAACAAAAACACGGCTTTTAAAAAGTTCGCTGCTAACTTAAATAGTGTGAAATTCGCGGGCAATGTAACACTAGAAGCTACACGCTAGCTGAGGTGGTTCGGCTGTCTCTCACAGAGATGAAGTGGGGGGGTGCCCCAGTGGCTCATCGGTCCAAGCGCGCGTACCATAAAGGCTGTGTCCATCCTGCAGCGACCTGGGTTCGATTCCAGCTCAGGTCATTTGCTGCATGTCTTCCCCCATTCTTCGCCCCAACTTTCCTGTCTCTCTACACTGTATAACTGTCAAATAAAGGAAAAATTCCCCCAAAAAAAAAAAATCTTTACAGAGATGAACTGGGAGCCTATTTCATATGTTTCATGATGGATATTAAGTAGATATGACAACTCTTCTCGAAACCTCTAGGGAGTAGCGCTACAACCTCATTTCCATTCAAAAAAACTAACCAAACTTTCATCTTATTGTGGCTATAAGTCGCTGATACCCGGGATTTTCTCTACGACAGAGCGAATGGCCTCCCGTGTCTCCATGTCCGTGGCCATTATTGATTTCGGAGACTACAATTTCAAACTCGGCGCAGCGGCCACATCATGGCTCTCGGCCACGCCTTCTGTTCGTTGGTTGGTCTGGCGTCTTTTCTGCCGAGGTAAACGAGGCAGAGCTCTGAGTGACCAGACTGAGTAATGAAGCGAAATTAAATTTAGCGGAAGTACGAAGGCTAGCGGAGTCAGGCGACTATTATTGCCCCAATGCCACAAAAAAAACTCAGCCTAAAATATGCCAGACAACACCTCGACAAACCTCTCAACTTCTGGAATAATGACATTTACAAATTCAGCCAGGGTATGCAAACTTTTGAGCACAACTGTGACTCAATCACTCTGCTGCTCAATCATTTAGGCATGGTCATTCTGTTTGTAAGAGCGATGAGTTTTGTATTCACAGTCAGTTGAGTCACTTGCTCGCTAAAAACACTCAGTTGCAGCTCTTTTTATAAATTAGCAATATGGCTAGCTTAGACTGCTAGCTAAATAACCACAAATTGGTTACTGGGACACAGAAAGGAACTCGAACCACTTTCCTCAGTTCTGTCATTGAGCTAGCCAGCATGCTAATGATGGCTCATTTGGGACAGCAAGAGAGCAGCTGTGATTGTTTAATCGTTGTTACCCTGCAACACCAGAAGGAAAACCTGCAGAGACCTCAATAAAGGTTATTTTTTATCCAAAATATTAATCATGGTTACTTCAAGTGCGGTATAAAAATAATTGGAAGACTGACTAACTGAAAATCATATCGATTGGGTGCCATATGAGGCAGGGGAAAAGTATAAAGTAGATATTTTGCTGTCTCTTCATTGACCTCAATCATAGACTGAATAAAGAGAGGGACGAAGCAACCATGACGGCACTCATTGGTTTCAGCAAACTATTTAGGAAGCCTCAATTTGGGCAATTTGAACAGCGCCATTTTGTCATTTTGAAGCCGGATGTGATTCCTATTGGACAAGCGTGAATTGAAGATCCGGGGAGGAGCGAGGGGTGGATCTATGGGTAGATCTGACTGTATCTGACGAGGACCAGAAGATAGCCACGCCCCCAAAGCAAATCCAGCTTTATCCTTTATTCTAGTATTAGACCATAATTTACAAAAATCAACATCATGATATATCTAAGGAGACTTGAAAATTGTGATAGATACCATAAAACAATGTGGAAAATCATTATTGAGATAGTAAATCAGGTGGGAAAGTAGGGTCATTTTCTTAATTTCTATAGCATTGAACTTCTTTCTGCAACCACCGACATCGCCATCTGCTGGCCATTAAATAGAATGCAATTTTAAGGCAATTCCGCATTGGCTTCACTTTTCAGACCTGGGTGCTGCGTCCATCTTTTTATAAAGTCTATGACCTCAATATACTGAAGTAACTGTCTGTACTCCTAGATATTTTCTGTCGCCACTAGAGGTTGTTACTTCTCCGACCAGGAGGTAGGCTCTATTCATAAGGACCATGTGACGTCACTGTGCTTTCGTGCCGCCATATTTGTGTCCGAAATGGTCACAGCTGCATCCCACAGCCATTGACTGCAGTTGGCAGACGAGACATGAAGATGTACAACATACTGAAATGAAGTGAATCCGGGATATGTCATACAGTTTGCTGTAACAACAGTTGTCAGAGAAACTCCAAACTATAGTTTCATTCCATCGCGAAAGACTTCGTTAAACTGGTTGGCTTCCTTCAGAACGGACCACTGGCAGCCTGCATCTAACTCCCAGTGATTGTGCTGTCAGCGCTTTGTTTTCGGCAAGTTGCGTTTGTCCTCAACTTAGCTAATTATTATGTCATCCTTTAGCACCCCTTGCCTGGAAAACTCAAGGGAAACACTTTAAACGCTCAAATACAGTTAATTAACTTACAGGGAAACCGTCATTGAGTTGCGCTATGAATTGTTCAGTTTGTCAAACCAGTTCTTGATATTTTAGGAGACAAAGCAGTAATTAACATTATTCACTTGCTAGCTAGGTAGCGTAACATTACAGAACTTGAATGGGTTAGCTACGAACAATAACTTAGGCATGCTTACCTGCGAGATATAATCGCATGCATTTGTTCCTGTGATTGCTCTTACGTTATCTGCGCGAATATTCCTTGGAGGTTTCGCTTATCTTAATGGTAACGTTGGCAAACTTAGCGAGACTGTATTATAACGAGTGAAGACATAACTTTTGCTAATATACGTTGCGTTAGACAAACACTAGCTTTGCTAAGCAGTACTTTCATTTAAGGTGGACTGCAAACAGTGGCATATCGCATTCATTAACATATGTTTCTCTTTTTAACATTTCATTTCTAGCGAACGTTTCTTTGCGTTTGATGGTTTGACACAGAAAGCAACGTTTTAAAATAGTAACGAATTAGCTTAGACCTGCCAGTAGCCTATAAATAAACAGCCTAGAGTGTTAGCTAGGTTACCTTTTTTAAGATTGGGAAACAGAATAGCGACAGAAGAAAACATTAAACTGCCTAAACCTGCAACTGGTAACAAAATCGTTCAAATAAATACTGACATGCAAATCAAAAAACGTGTAGTAGTCCGTTGTTTTTAAGATCAGAATAGGCAAACGACCATAATACACCACATGAGAAGTTGCACCTGTAGCCTGCATAGCCTCAGCCGTAGCGTACTTCAAAACAAACTAGCTAAAAGTAGCACTTCAGACTTAATCACTGTCAAGATAACACGGCTGCTAATTGTTGCTGAATTACTTAATGTCCTATTATCACGTGGACATTTTTTGTCTCCAGATTCTAGTGTTGCTCACGAATCCTGCAACTGCATATTGATTGGCATCCGTACTTTTGAAAGCCTGAAAGGTATATATAAATTTCAGGAAATGTTAGTTGGGGTGGACACTTCGCAAATGGCAACAGACAAAATAAAATAAGGGGTACTAAACATGGATCACAACCGATTATTGATGTTTTTTTATGAATAATGCTGACCTGACTCTCTTCCTCATTTAAATGTACCGTGTTTGCTGTCATGAGCGAGGGAGAAAAGTGGAATCGGACACAAATATGGCGGTGGGAACATCGGAAGTGACGTTTTTGGTACCTATGAATTGCTCCATTTTGTTAGTGAAGGCTCCGGTATCTTTGGCAGGACCCTTCATCTAGGAGTAATTTCCATTATCAGTCACGAGTGCCCTGCCCCTTTAAGAGACGAGCGTGGGTGCATTAATTCCTACGGCAGAAGTGAACGTGAGTGCAGATATTCATTGATTATTACCCTTCAGCCCTGAAAGAGGCTGTGGGGTATTCATCATGCACGTCGTCCGTCTGTCTGTCCATCCACATTTGATTCCATGCGATAACTGAAAAACGCCATCGCCCATCAGGGCTCTAAATGAACTTTTTTACTTGGTAGCGCTGCGCTCCCAAGTTCGAAGAGTTAGGAGCGCAAGCCAAAATTTAGGAGCGCACACACCGAAATCTAAGAAGCACCAGTATATATATTATATTTTTTTAATGTTTAAAAAAACTACAATATAACACTCCACAATAACAATGCAACTGTCTCCAACTAATGAAAGTTATTAAACAATATGACAGTCTTGAGTTCATTGTTTAACAAAAGTTTCCACTTCATTGGCTTTATGCCATATCCTGAGGCCAGGATTTAAAATTGGGTCTCCTGGCTCTCTGCCCTTCCATTTATCTCTTCTCTGCCTGTGAGGCATCAAATATGTCCAAAGGAGGACCCTCCACACTGATCCGAATCAGATCTTCAACTGTATTAGGGTTAAATGCAGATCTGACGAAAAGTCGAGAAGTCTTTGTTTTCGCCTTAATATTGCAATATGAATAAGTCTACAGAGGTAACTTTGTTATTTGTTAGCTTATTATAACATAAGCAGATGTTATAATGAGTTGGATACGTTTGTTTTAAGATATATGCCACACTCCACTGTCATTTCTGCATTTTCAGGAAACCCAGCGTGTACATGCAAAAAACGCTTACAGGTCGGATGATGTGCGGAAAAAAATGTGTTTTTATGATTTTTGCAGATAGGCCTCTTAAGATATGAGCGAAGAAACCGAGACATAGATTTTAGTCTGCTCAAGCGCAGAACCGCAAAGCAACATACTTTGATAGGTTGCAAAATTTGACAGAACACCGGACCTACTCGTTGATGCACATCTGTCAAAGCATTTTGTGTATTTTGCGCTTTCTCCATGTATGGAGAAACTTTCACGTTTAAAGTGTTTGGACCCAGTACCCAGCGCGCTGTTATCTGCAAGATCTGGGCCATACTCTTTGCAATGAACACAGTGCATTTCACCTTCTTTAAAGCTCAGCCATTCAAAGTGTCGAAGCCACTCTTTGTGAAAATAAGAAACTCTTTTCACCGCCAGTTCGTCCGAATCACCGTTGTAGTCATTGTCACGATTCTCAGTTTCAGTAACTTTTGTTACCGACTCCTTTTTTTGAATGTTAACGGTAACAAAAAAAAGTCTTCTACTGTTCATCGTTTCATTTTCCGTCGAAATCTTGTGTATAGTTACAATAGTAACTCTCAGTACCGGGAAATGGAGTGACTGACGGCTAATATTAACCATTCTAGAATCAGGACTGAGGTTTAGGACGTCAAGCTCCCCTTTGATTGGTCAGAAGGGTCACTGTCAGCGCAAGGGAACACACTGGGGGCCTGATCTACTCAAGCTTTGCATGTATAAAAACGTGTGCAAATGCCATATCCCCCGCAAATTAACCAGCAATCTCATCTACTAAGGGTGTGCACTGAGAATTGCATCTTTGAAGCATGCAAATTTGCACATTCTATGCAGTTTGTACTTTTGGCCCTGATAAATATGTAATAAGGGGCGTGCCTATATTAGCGTGCAAAATATGGGAGGAGAAAATGCAAATACAAAATTTTAGCACATGCATAGTGACTTATCAAGCCTTAAAGGCAATTTCAGTGATGGTAATTGCATTTGCAATTTAATACCTTTGAAGGGTAGGTACTAATTAGCTCCACGTAATTGCGCTAAGACAAGGCTGCCATTATCGCCGCGAGGAGAAGACACAGGCGGCGAGTACACCGAGAACGGGTGTTCTTCAATTGTGTTACAATGTTTGGGATGTCAGAGGAGAAAATAATCCAGACATACGGCCTATCCATAGACTGTATAAAAAGATGGACGAAGCAACTGTGACGTCACCCATTGGTTTCAGCATACCATTTAGGAAGCCTCGATTTTGGCAATTTGAACAGCACCATTTTGTCATTTTGAAACCAGATGTGATTCCTATTGGACGAGAGCGTGAATTGAAGATCCACGGAGTAACGTGGCTCTTGATCTGACCGTATCGGACGAGGGCCAGAGGATAGCCACGCCCCTAATGCATATTCTGGCTTTATCCTTTATTTTAGTCTACTTGGGACCATTATTTACAAAAATGAACATCACAATATATCGAAGGAGACTTGAAACCTGCAATAGATACCATGAAATGATATCAGGTGGCAAAGTAGGGTCATTTTCTCACAGACTTCAATAGCATTGAACTTCTTTCTGCAACCACCGACGTCGCCATCTTCTGGCCATTAAATATAATGCAAATTTTTGAGATTTCCCATCGGCCTCACTTTTCAGACCCGGGTGCTGCGTCCATCTTTTTATACAATCTATGGGCCTATGCAGCAATGTCATTTTGGAGCTGTTAGATGAAATAAGGGCTGATTTGGAACCAGTTACAAGAAGAAGTCATGCCATACCTGCAATGACAAAACTTCTTGCTATTCTCCATTTCTCGCAACTGGTTCGTTCCAGCGTACAGTAGGTCTCACTGCTTGGATCTCCCAAAACAGTTTCTCATGTGTACTGTCTCAAATACTGGATGCCATGTTGCGCAGGATGGGCCGGTATGGCGCGGGATAAGTGCCAAAACTCGGCCAGCGGCTGCGACATCCATTACACAGCCGGCAAACAATCTAGCGACTGCTAAGCCAGCGGTGGTAAATGAGAGGCCGGCGGTGGTAAATGAGAGGCCGGCGGTAGTAAATGAGAGGCCGGCGGTGGTAAATGAGAAGCTGGCTATTAATTAGCCAAGGCTTGTAACTCATTGGATTTGCTACTGGCTTGGCTGGTCACTGGCATTCCTCCGCTGGCCACTAGCATTCCTCGGTAGCAGATCATTGGATTTGTGATTGACTCGGCTAGTCACTCGCGTACCTAGGCTGGTAACCCACAGACCTAGCGTGGCAATCCATTGGATTTGCGACTGACTCGGCTGGTCACTCCGCATTCCTGGGCTGGTAACCCACAGACCTAGCGTGGCAATCCATTGGATTTGCGACTTACTCGGCTGGTCACTCACGTACCTAGGCTGGTAACCCACATACCTAGCGTGGCAATCCATTGGATTTGCGACTGACTCGGCTAGTCACTCACGTACCCAGGCTGGTAACCCACAGACCTAGTGTGGCAATCCATTGAATTTGCGACTGACTTGGTTAGTCACTCACATAGGCTACCCAGGCTGGTAACCCACAGACCTAGCGTGGCAATCCATTGGATTTGCGACTGACTCGGCTAGTCACTCACGTACCTAGGCTGGTAACCCATATACCTAGCGTGGCAATCCATTGGATTTGCAACCTTTTTTATTGTTCCTAAATTAACGTGGGATCTCGTTTGCAGTTTCAGTCTACCGTCAGGTGTTCAATTCAAGCGAATGACTCGACAGTAGCAACGACGAGACGCATGAGTGGCTTGTGTAATAAAAATATATTCGAGTGACTTTAAAAGAAACATTAAAACCAAAACAAAAATCCGAGTCCATAATTCTTTAGGTAGTCAACTAATTATATTACCATGTTCAATTCTGTCTTTAGATTTGAATGACGAGGCAAAAGAGATTGCAATAGACTGCGCTAATGCCAAAATAATACGGATCAATTTCTTGTTTTCTGTAGGCTACTCTTTGGTGAGGGGCAATGATTAATCAAGATTGATGCAAACCTACTGGTTCACTGTATCATTTGATAAGGTTTCAAATTTTCATTTGATTTATCCAGTTATTATATTTGAAGCAAACAGCAGTAATATTCCGTCAGTGATAATGCATTATGTGTACGATGTATATTGCTTTGCTGTCACTCTCAGAAAAGAGGGTTCCAGCAGGGTTCTTCAGAGATATGGGGTTCTGCCATTTGCCAGAGCACCCTTTTTCTTTTAGTCTTCCAAAGGGGTTCTTAGGGTGGCAAATGGCTTCATGGAGATCCCTTTGTTTTTAAAGAATCCTTCTTGGAAGAATGTATTCAGGGTATCTGAGGAAGTCAAAATAAGGCAAGGCAAATACTTTATATACTCAGCACCATTAAAAACGCACAGGTGAGGTATGTACTGTATTTGCGGCAAATTGAAGAATCGATTGATTTTTATTGCTTTTCCAGTGAGGCACAAGAGAAAATAAAGAAAAGTGCATGGTATTGTAATCCTGACGCGCACCACGTGCACGCGCCAAGCACTTCAGTAATAACAAACATTGAGCTGTTCGTGATGTGTACAGAGACACTTGACTTGTTCTTTTTGGTGTGGTCAATTGCCTACATAAAGCCAAAAAAAAAAAACGTAAAATGCTACTGCATCAAGAAAATGGAACAGCTTGTGACACAGGAGAGAGAAAAAGAGCCTTTGGCGTGTTACGGGCAGATCTCAGCCGCCAAGAGGTGGTGCGTCATTTGCACTGTCACCGTTCAACAATCAGTCGGCTGTCTATCCGAGAATGGAACACAGGCACTGTCACTGACCGACCCCGCTTAGGGCAGCCACGACTGACGATGACAGCTGAAGAGCGCCACATCTGGTTACAGCCTGTACGTGACAGATTCCGGACAGCAACCAAAACTGATCATGAGATGAGGGGTCCGAGACGATTGAGGATGAGCGCAAGTACCGTTTGACGCCGTCTATGTGAGCAACACATGCGTGCACACGGGCTCTACAGAAAACCCAGTTTTTGCCCTTACCGTGGTCGGTCAGCGACAGTCCCTGTTTTCCATTCTCAGACAGAAACAGGGAAATAAAGTGAAAAAAATTACACAGAGGCAGGTTCCCACTGTCAGAAGTGAAGAGTTCCTACTCCTGTTGATGGGCAAAAAAATGGGTTTTCTGTAGGGGCCGTGTGCACGCATGTTTTGCTCACGTAGATGGCATCAAACGGTACTTGCGCTCACCCTCAATCGTCTCGGACCCCTCATCGCATGATCAGTTTTGGTTGCTGTCCGGAATCTGCCACGTACAGGCTGTAACCAGATATGGCGTTCTTGAGCTGCCATCGTCACTCGTGGATGACCTAAGCGGGGTCGGTCAGTGACAGTGCCTGTGTTCCATTCTCGGATAGACAGCCAACTGATTGTTGAACAGTGACAGTGCAAATGACGCACCGCCTCTCAGCGGCTGAGATCTGCCCGTAACATGCCAAAGGCTCTTTTTCTCCCTCCTGTGTCACAAGCCTTTCCATTTTCTTGATGAAGTAGCATTTTTCGTTTTGTTGGCTTTATGTAGGCTATTGACCACACCAATAAGAACAAGTCAAATGTCACTGTGCACATCTCGAACAGCTCAATGTTTGTTATTACTGAAGTGCTTGGCGCGTGCACGTGGTGCGCGTCAGGATTACAATACCACGCTTTTCTTTTTATTTCCTCTCGTGCCTCAGTGGAAAAGCAATAAAAATCAATCGATTCTTCAATTTGCCGCAAATACAGTACATAACTCACCTGTGCGTTTTTAATGGTGCTGAGTATATTAAGTATTTGCCTTGCCTTATTTTGCCTTCCTCAGATACCCTGTATAAATTCTTCCAAGAAGGATTCTTTAAAAACAAAGGGATCTTGATGAAGCCATTTGCCACCCTAAGAACCCCTTTGGGAGACTAAAAGAAAAAGGGTGTTCTGGCAAATGGCAGAACCCCATATCTCTGAAGAACCCTACTGGAACCCTCTTTTCTGAGAGTGACAGCAAAGCAATATACATCGTACACATAATGCATTAGCCTACCACCGACGGAATATTACTGCTGTTTGCTTCAAATATAATAACTGGATAAATCAAATGAAAATTTGAAACCTTATCAAATGACACAGTGAACCAGTAGGTTTGCATCAATCTTGATTAATCATTACCCCTCACCAAAGAGTAGCCTGTAGAAAACAAGAAATTGATCCGTATTATTTTGGCATTAGCGCCATCTATTGCAATCTCTTTTGCCTCGTTATTCAAATCTTAAGACAGAATTGAACGTGGTAATATTATTAGTTGACTACTTAAAGAATTATAAACTCTGTTTTTTGTTTTGGTTTTAATGGTTTTAATTTTTCTTTTAAAGTCACTTGCATATATTTTTATTACACAAGCCACTCATGAATCTTGTCATTGCTTTTGTCGAGTCATTCGCTTGAATTGAACAACTGACGGTAGACTAAAACTGCAAACGAGATCCCACGTTAATTTAAGAACGATTAAAAAAAAAAAGTCGCAAATCCAATGGATTGCCACGATAGCTCAGTGGGTTACCAGCCTAGGTACGTGAGTGACTAGCCGAGTCAGTCGCATATCCAATGGATCGCCACACTAGGTCTGTGGGTTACCAGCCTTGGTACGCGAGTGACCAGCCGAGTCAGTCGCAAATCCAATGGATTGCCTGCTAGGTCTGTGGGTTACCAGCCTAGGTACACGAGTGACCAGCCGAATCAGTCGCAAATCCAATGGATTGCCACGCTAGGTCTGTGGGTTACCAGCCTAGGTACGTGAGTGACCAGCCGAGTAAGTCGCAAATCCAATGGCCACGCTAGGTCTGTGGGTTATTAGCCTAGGCACGCGAGTGACCAGCTGAGTAAGTCACAAATCCAATGAGCTGCTACCGAGGAATGCTAGTGGCCAGTGGAGGAATGCCAGTGACCAGCCAAGCCAGTAGCAAATCCAATGAGTGACAAGCCTCGGCGAATTAATAGCCGGCTTCTCATTTACCACCACCGGCCTCTCATTTACTACCGCCAGCCTCTCATTAACCAATGCTGGCTTCTCAGTCGCTAGATTGTTCGCCGGCTGCGAACCGGACATAGCCGCCGCAGGCCTCTCAGTAGTCCGATTTTTGGCACTTATCCCGCGCCATAGGGCCGGTACATAAAGTTTCCATCCACACAGGAAGCACTGAATGAAACCAAACATGAGCTTTATGCAGTTGCTCGCTTCCCAAGCGATTGGGAATCGGAGCGATTAACTGTACTCTGCAAAATGTTCCTCCCTCAAACACTGAGCTTGCAGTTATAAACTTGCACCTTTTTCGCCAGTTATTTTAACTGTAATTTTACAATCAGTTTATAACACAGATTCTGCGCATGTTAACTGTGAACCACAATTAAATGCGCGCAGTACTCTACTTACAGTTAAAATAACACAGAGACAATGGGTTAATTTAACTGTAAAATTCAGTCCATTTATAACCGTGTATGTGCTTCCTCCACAAGCACCTCCGACTCCATCAAGTCGAATTTCATCTTGCGTTTGCGTTCATCCTTTTTTTCAAAACTGTCCATGGTGGAAATAGCTGCAGCACGCAAAGTCCTCATTTAAATAATGCTGTTTGCACCAGCAGTCATTTAGGCAATTACTCTTAGTAGATCACCCACAAAACGTAAGCAAACCAAACGCGCAAAATGTTACCACGAGCGCGCAATTTTGCGCTCTTTACCTGGGATCTTAGTAGATCAGGCCCTGGGTGCGCTCCATTCTTTCACCGGTACGCCCAGCTGGGGTATGTCAAGTAGATGCATGTGTAACCCTTGGGTTATTTAAGCGGGGTACACACATAAAGATAATCTGGCTGATTTTACCCCGATTTTCCCCTCCCGACCAACGACGACAATCGGAAGATTATCGTATGTCTTATAAGATTATCCGATAAGATTATCCTGTGGTCTGAAGTGTGTTAAGTGTGAATTTGTCCCGATAATCGGGTCCGAAATGGGTCGGGCCCGACGATCGTAAATATGAAACTTGTTCAATATTTACGACCAAAAATCTTCATGTGTGTGGGGAAAGCCGACGACTCCCGAGTCATGACTCGGTGAATTGTGACGTGAAACGGAATGTAGCCAATCAAGAAGCGAGCTGACCACCATCATTCCCTCCTCTCGTGTGTCCTCTTCCATGTTGCGTCTTGTGCTTGTTGTTGCCATGTTTCTTTTTCTTCGTTTTTGTCAGATCACATTTGATCATGCAAGATTTCTGTCTTGGAGGACTAGATTCTAGATCGGTGGTGGAACAGAATCGTTATGTGTGTGTTGTGCTGTGTTGAGATTATCGGAGCACACCACACACAGTACGATCAAAACTGTTCAGTGCCTGATTTTTTATCTTCATGTGTGGGGTCAGTAGCTGATAAAAAATCTCTTAAGATTTAAAAAATCCTTATGTGTGTACCCCGCCTTAGTCAAATTCATTTATTCGGTGTTATGAGGCACACTCCTTAAGAATCACGACAGCCAGCACAGCATTTACGGTTGTGTAGCGTCATTCTCAGAGAAATGTATAGAGCACAAAAGTGATGACGTGGTCGCGCAAGATGGCTACTGGAGCAGACGTGTGTCTTCACGGCTGAATTGGCATTTTCAGTTTTCATCCCTCTTTACCCTTTTTTTTTGAGCTGTTTTTGCAATAAGACTTTTTTTTTTTTTTTACAAACCTCCTTATATCTCCTCGGTCAATTTGTCCAAAACGGTGCTCCTCCAACTCTTGTTTCACTTTAGTTCATCAAGTGTAACTTGATGAACAGCATGCTACCTTTTCAGCTAGGCTAACATCCTACGAAGTTGAACTGTTATCATGTCCTGGCCTGAATGCGGTGTCAAACACAAAGAGAAGGGGAAAATGTTCTCCTTAAAGAACATAACCAACACTTCCAAAGGTACGCTGGCAATTGCTAAAACCACAGGTGCCCAGACTGGTTATGCGACAGCCATTGCGGAGCATGACTATACCGACTCCTGCGCAGGCAGACACAGCCCGGTACTATCGCCACTGCCAGACTCTGACCCTGATACTCCTGCCAAACCAGACCGAAAGAGGCTGAATGGTAACTTAACGCTTACTGAGCTGCAGAACAATATGCTAAATTAATTAAGGAGCGCGCGGCATGAGTACCATACACAACCTCCACTTTTTTTGGGTTTTTTTTGGCCAGAATGATTTTAAAAGGGGACACAAATATTTTTGGGGGGTTTTTATGAGTGAGAAGGGGGTTTAGAATGATGAGGGAAAACTTTTAAAAGGAAGGGGTAGATGCGGCTCGAGTAAAAAAAATTTTTTGCGGTAATTCCGCTTTCCACATCTGTACTCTTCCCTCGTGCCATTCACTCTACAGTGCCTGACAAAAGTCTTGTCGCATAAGGACATAGTAACTAAAAATAGCATATAACTTTATTTCTAACCAATCAATTGTTACAATAAATGGTCCATTTTAATGTCAAGGGCTTTTACATTAATAATTTGGTGCAAAATGAAACCGTCAAAAAGTGTTCTGATGTTCACAGCTTGACTAAGCCCATAACATCTGTTTTTGCTAGGACAAAAGTCTTGTCGTCTCTTCAGATGATGCAACAAATCGCAGATTGGAGTTTAACCTATGACAAATACTGTAATTAACACATTCCCAGATGTGTATAGAAATAACCGCAGCACACCAGACTTTCATATGAGGTGTGACTAGACCTCTGACAACATACCAAAGATTCAACCACAGACCAAAGTGCTGATCATCAAGAGCCTGAAGACTGAGTCTGCTGCTGAGGTGGCAGACATCTTTAATGTATCCAAATGTCAAGTGGAGGGGATGAGAAAAAGATTTGAAGAAACTGGTGACGTTCATGGCAAGCGCAGGTCAGACAGACCCTGGTATGACAACTGTTTGAAAGGAAGGACCGTTTGTTGCTTTAACTGTACAAAGGCTAGCCCTTCTTCAACTACAGCGGTTATATGAGGAAATGTCACCAAAAATCCCGGGTATCTACAAGAAGAGTTTGTCAAATTCTCTCTCAAAGTGGTTTTCATAGCCAAATTAGTACACAGAAGTCTGCATTAAACAGAAAACAAAAAACCTGCATTGCATTTGCCAAGGCCCACAGCTCGCAGAAAGGATTGATACTGGAAAAGTGGCTGAAAGTTTATTTTTCTGGTGAATCATCCATTGAACTGCATGCCAGTCACCGTACAAGACCTGTTGGAACCCTCATGGACCCAAGATTCTCCCAGAAAACAATCATGTTTGGTGGAGGAAAAATCATGGTTTGTTGTTACATCCAGCATGGGGGTGTGAGAAAGATCTGCAGAGTGGATGGCAACATCAACAGCCTGAAATATCAAAAAGTTCTTGCTGCCCTACTTATACTGCTGCTCCTTCTCATTCTTCTGCCTCCATGTCACAGTTCCTGAAAGCGAAGAAGGTGAAGGTACTCCAGGATTGGCCAACCCAGTCACCTGACATGAACATTATGAGCATTTCAGGGATAAGATGAAGGAGGAGGCTTGGAAGATGAAACCATAGAGTCTTGATGAACTCTGGGAGTCCTGCAAGACTGCTTTCTATGCCATTCCAGATGATTTCATCATCAAGTTATCTCAGTCATTGCCAAGACGTATGGATGCAGTCCTCCAAGCTCATAGGAGTCATCGCAATATTAATTATTTTTTCCAAGGCACCATGGCTTTATGTTCTGATATTATAGTGGCATATTTGTGTATTCAAAATAAAGTGTATGTATAATTTCCACATTTTTTTTCAATGTGACAAGACTTTTGTCCACATAAAATCTGACCTTTCTGTACAAATTAAATTATAAAACTCAATCAATGACACAAAACTCTATTTTGGTATATTTCGCATAATCTAGAGGGCTTTGCCTTTCATATAAGCCATTTTTGATTCCAATTAATCAACTACAAGTCAGGTTATTATTTGTTGTTCCTACAACTTGGATAAGTGACAAGACTTTTGTCAGGCACTGTATGTCCTATCTCTAGAACTTCTTATGTTCTCCTTTTTTAATGTTTTTTCTTTTCTCCATCGATGAGATTGTGAACAAAGATTTACATGTTAAGTTAGACATTACATTAGTGTCTGCAGCAAGATTCAAACCTGGAAACCTGTGGAGAAAGCAATGTTAATCACACCACACACTGTGGCCTTAACCACTACATCAACTAAGTTTGTTGCCAGCTCAGCGCATTGGTTTCCATTCATTGCTGATGGGTGAAAGACAACTGAAGGTATGTCCACCTACGTTGGTATACCTTATTTATAAGGTATTTATTTTTCTTTCTTTTATTTATTGCTGCCAACGAGGGGATGTCGAGTGAATATCGATTTTGATGTCTTTCATGCTGGTGAGTTGGCTGATCCGTTGACACTGGGTAGGATAATTTGAGCAGAACAAACCATTGTTTGTGGCTGAGTTGGGTTAAGGGTAGGGTTAGGGACAGGGATAGGGATAGCATTCTCTATGAGTTGGGTTAAGGTAAGGCACAGGGATAGGGATAGCATTCCTTATGAGTTGGGTTAAGGTTAGGCACAGGGACAGGGATAGCATTCCTTATGAGTTGGGTTAAGGTTAGGCACAGGGATAGGGATAGCATTCCCTGTGAGTTAGGTTAAGCTTAGGGTTAGGGATAGGGATAGCATTCCCTATGAGTTGGGTTAAGGTTAGGCACAGGGATAGGGATAGCATTCCTTAAGAATTGGGTTAAGGCTAGGCACAGGGATAGGGATAGCATTCCCTGTGAGTTGGGTTAGGGTTAGGGACAGGGATAGGGATAGCATTCCCTTTGAGTTAGGTTAAGCTTAGGGTTAGGGATAGGGATAGCATTCCCTATGAGTTGGGTTAAGGTTAGGCACAGGGATAGGGATAGCATTCCTTATGAGTTTGGTTAAGGTTAGGCACAGGGATAGGGATAGCATTCCCTATGAGTTAAGTTAAGGTTAGGGTCAGGGATAGGGATAGCATTCCTTATGAGTTGGGTTAAGGTTAGGCACAGGGATAGGGATAGCATTCCCTGTGAGTTGGGTTAGGGTTAGGGACAGGGATAGGGATAGCATTCCCTTTGAGTTAGGTTAAGCTTAGGGTTAGGGATAGGGATAGCATTCCCTATGAGTTGGGTTAAGGTTAGGCACAGGGATAGGGATAGCATTCCTTATGAGTTTGGTTAAGGTTAGGCACAGGGATAGGGATAGCATTCCCTATGAGTTAAGTTAAGGTTAGGGTCAGGGATAGGGATAGCATTCCTTATGAGTTGGGTTAAGGTTAGGCACAGGGATAGGGATAGCATTCCTTAAGAATTGGGTTAAGGCTAGGCACAGGGATAGGGATAGCATTCCCTGTGAGTTGGGTTAAGGTTAGGGACAGGGATAGAGATAGCATTCCCTATGAGTTAGGTTAAGGTTAGGGTTAGGGTTAGGGATAGGGATAGAGATAGTTTAGTTCATTTGGTAAGTGTGAGCACGAGCATGCCGTGCTCGGGCACGGTACGCGAGTACGGTTGGAAGAGGTGCATTCAGGCACGATCCATCCGTACTAGTATCAAATGTGAATGCAACCGTACTTCAACACGGCAGATTACCGTTATGTGTCACGGTTATCTTGTTCTAACAAATGCAGCGGCGAAAGGATCTCTCCATTCAAACGAAGAAATTCAATACTTGCTCGAAATGTAGGCGCACGAAAACACAATCCACCACTGGGTATACTACGCACAAAAACTCGGAGGTTTTCGGAATAATTTGTGCGCAGTTACATTCGTGGGCTTATGACAGAACAATTGATCAGTGTCGTGACAAATTAAAGAAAATGTCGCTCCGATAGTTATATCAAAGTACGCGACGCGGTGCCAAAGTCTTGCAGCTCAAGTTATGAGGCAGATAAATTTTCGTGCTGTGAGGCATGGATAACATAATCAGCCAAATACACAAGGGCGAAATTATATATAAGGTTCTTTTCCTTGTTAACAAGGAGACGTCATGTAAATGGGCAGCCTTAAATGCACTCGCATGTGTTTTCTATTTAGAATGGAAATAAAAGGTGTGATGAAATTGGTCATACGTGCACAGAATTAGTTTCAAGACTATAAAGGGTCGCGTAGTAATCAGTGACAAACAAGAGGAAAAATGAGTGATTGCACGGTGCAAGATTTGTGGAATTTATTGATTGAGCGCCAGTGGTGGCAGATCAAGAGGTCCTTGCTATCCATGCATTAGAGCAGCAGCGACGGCTTAGGTTTTTATCTGGCCGAGTATATGTGGCGACGTAAACACGGCAGCGTCAACCACTTTACTCAAATTTTAGCAGACATCCTGCTACTGTACGCACCACACGACGCCCAGATTTCCAACAATAATGTCAAATTTGGACTCGTCTGACCACAGGACACTTCTCCACTTTGCTACAGTCCATTTTAAATGAGCCTTGGCCCACAGAACACGGCGGCGCTTCTGGATCATGCTCAACAATAGCTTCCTTTTTGCATGATAGAGTTTTAGGTGGCATCAATGAATGGCACGGCGGACTGTGTTTACAGACAGTGGTTTCTTGAAGTATTTCTGGGCCCATTTAATAATGTCAATGACAGAATCATGCCGGTGAGTGATGCAGTGGCGTCTGAGGGCCCGAAGATCACGGGCATCCAGTAAAGGTCTTTGGCCTTGTCCCTTACGCACAGAGATTTTTCCTGTTTCTCTGAATCTTTTGATGATGTTATGCACTGTCGATGATGAGACCTTCAAAGCCTTTGCAATTTGACTTTGAGGAACATTGTTTTTAAAATATTCCACAATTTTTTTCTGCAAGGCTTCACAAGTTGGAGAGCCTCTGGCCATCTTTACTTCTGAGAGACTCGGCCTCTCTAAGACATTCCTTTTATAGCCAATCATGTTACACACCTGATGCCAGTTAACTTAATTACTTGCTAAATGTTCTTTCAGCTGATTCTCTTATATATTAATTGCTTTTTCAGCCCTTTTTTGCCTGTGTCCCAACTTTTTTGAGACCTGTTGCAGCCAGAAAATTTTAAAGAAGCTCATTTTGCAGATGAAAATGTAAAATGTCTCAGTTTGAAATATTATCTATGTTCTATTGTAAATAACATATTGGCTCATGCGATCTGAAAGTCACTGCATTTTGATTTTATTCACAATTTACACTTCGTCCCAACTATTTCGGAATTGGGGTTGTATCTTGGTAGATACATTCCTCACTTGTCTCATACCCTTCACCCTCTAAATGAGCTATTAAAAAGCAGAGTTGCATGGATGTGGGGCCCACAATGTTTTTAACTTCCAAAATGTAAAAAAATTGATATCCTCTGCACCTTGTCTCCAGTATTATGACCCAAGGCTGCCCACTGCAGTTAGCAGCAGATTCATCCAGTTATGGGCTAGGGGGAGTACTGCTGCAGGATCACTGAGGTACACCCAGACCTGAAGCCTAATGCTCCTGCACACTCACCGAAGCAGAAAAAAATATGCATAAATAGAGAAGGAATGTCTCACCATGGGTTTCAGAGAAAATTTCAGAGAAATTTTATCTGTATTTGTGTGGGTTGGGGATTTACAGATTGTAGACTGATCATAAACCACTGGTGATGCTCATTAACCACAGAAACCTTGACAAGACCCCCTGCGGTGCCAGCAACTTCTGATAAGGCTCATGAACTTCAATCCTGTTGCTGAGTTCGTCCCAGGTAAGAACCTGGTTGCCCCTGGTGTTCTGTCCAGATATCCAGAGTCCTTGGAGGATGACACCAGGCTGGAGCACAAACCTAGCCAGCATCGTGAGCCACTCATCACTATACCCTTGCTGCAGCTCTCTTGGCAAAAGCTCGCCGCAGACTTGTGCGAGTTCAAAGGAATGAACTTCCTTGTAGTAATAGATTACTACTCAAGATGGCTGGAAATACTGAACCTCACCAGGCAGGACCACAAGTGAAGCGGTGAAAAGCAAACTGCTGAGCATATTTGCAAGGTTGGGGATACCAGAAGAGCTAATAACTGATAACGGTTCTCAATTCACCTCACAACAGTTCAAGGACTTCACACTCAAATATGACATCAAGCATACAACGTCAAGCCCATACTATCCCCAAGCTAACGGGATGGCAGAGCAAGCTGTCAGGACAGCCAAAGGTATCTTGAGACAACCGGACCTTCAGCTTGCTCTCCTGAGTTACAAAGACACAGCTACTGAACCGACTAAGGAGAGTGCAGCTAGACTTCTCATGGAAAGTCTCCAAGCTCAGCAACCTACTGAGGCCAACATGGCCAGATCTGACAACAGTCAAGAAAAATGATACCATGGCTAAGAAGGTCTACAAAAGGAGATACTCTGCAAAGCCGCTTCCTGCCTTGAGTGTAGTCGACAAAGTCAGACTGTAAACAGACACCGAAAAGGATTGGAAGGGAACTGAAGTCATCCAGGCTACCAGTCCTATGCTATGAGCATTTGCTGCGAAGACGTCACCCTAAGAATGCGCAGACATCTGCAGCTCATCAACAAAGAACAGCTTAAAATTCAACTAGGAGAGGTCTCCTCACCACCAAATCGGAGTCCTCTCACATAGGAGGCTCCTAGCCCTGCGTGAGCCTCTGCTGACACAGAGACTGTAGAAGTTACACCACCGCCCAGAATTGTGACGACGCAATCTGGACGTGTTGTGAAACCTTCTGTTAAACTCAGCTATTGGTTAGTAGGAATGTGGAGTATCGTCGGCCTCCTTCAGTCATTGCTGACTATGGATGAGTAGCATCCGCTAGAGTGTGGACATTGCTGCGGGAGCAGCGCCGCTTGTGGCTATGGATACCGATGCAGGAGAGACACCCGGCAGGTTTGTTGTCGTGGTTCTCCATTGGTCAAGTCTCTATGTCTTTTCCAGTATTTCTCTTCTGCCAGCGTGGTCATCCTGGCCTCTGAGACCTTGAGGCGCTGCTTGATGGTGACCCTCTATTGGCTGTGGTCGTAAGCGAGTTCCTCCCAGGAGTCCAGACTTATGTCAAGAGCTTTCAAGTCCTGCTTGATGACATCTTTGTAGCGCAGCTGTGGGCAACTGCCTTGGGTGAGCTTGCTGTACAGGAGGTCTTTTGGAATGTGGTCGTCATCCATTCGGCGGGTGTGTGTGTGCAAGGCAGCTGTATGGCTAATTTCCAACCAGCTATTTGCAAGACAAGACTTTGCGGCCAATTTTCAATTAGCTTTTCGCAAGGCAAGACTCTGGTGGCAAAATTGGGAACTACAGTTACAAATAAACTAAACAGTTAAAGGGTGACCCCTCCATCATGGGACCACAAGTTTACACACGCTCACTGTACTCTTAAAATTGTCCGATTTTAATAAACTCGGTGTCATTTGATAACACTAAACCTACAGATGATAAATCCATAGAGTTTACATGCCTTTAACCAGGTGTAAACAGCAAAATTCATAGTTCCCAATCTGGCCACCAGGGTCTTACCTTGCGAATAGCCCATTGGAAATTAGCCACAAGGCTGCCTTGCAAATAGCAATGGCCTTTATGTATTTTATAAATGTTCAGATGCACAGTTACATCTATCTCAAAAATAATTTCAAATTGTGAATTCCATGAATTGTGAAATATCTTTACATGGATTTTCAGAGAATTCAGTGTAATCCAAATTGAGTTGAATCAGTCAATTCCAATAGAGGCAGTGGATTAGTATGGGAAGGTCTTCTGACAAGTCACAGCTTAACAACTACTTTGTAATCCAATTTCAATTACATTTTGCACAGAATGAATGTTTGCATCATGACTTTGTAGTGATTTATGGTTGTTGTGTTTTTTGATTTATAAAATCAGTGCGCATGATAGTGTGTGTACTTCATATGGCAAGAAGGTTGGGGGTTTGAATACTGACTGCAGCATCACAGCGAGGTTACAGGTTCAAATCTGGCCTTTCTGTATGGAGTTTGGAAATTCCTTGCTCATGTGGGTTCAGGATGTGTCCCAGCTTTTAGCCCATAGTCAGCTGGGATACACAGCAGCTCCCACAAAATCCTAGTGAGGAAGAAGCAGTATAAACAATAAAATTTGTTACATTTAATTGTTTCAAGTGTTCTGGGCAGAATTTTTTGTTTTGAACAAATCAATTTTTTTTAGAAATCACAGAAACGTAATTTCATGAGGTTAGATTAAATCAAATTATCTCCTCTTGTGAATAGCAAGCCATGAGTACACACACACACACACACACACATGCACATGTACACACACACACACACGTACGTACGTATACAATTTTTCATTATTTTTAAGTTAAAAGTCACATACACACACACAATGAATCAATAAATACATATTTTAGTATATTCTCAGTATACAAGTACATACACCTGTTTTTGCAGCACGGTCACCGCAACTTGCTGTAAAAAAAAAAAAGACAGCTGTCCGATTGGAAAACGTTAACGGACGACACCACGTACCTGTCACCGAAATTACCTTCATTTGCTGAAGAGTTCTGAAATGCCGCTGTTGCTGGAAAAAAATTACCGGCGCTGAGTGCCAGTGCACAGACCTAATTATTATTAAATTATTTCTCTTTACTGAATGTAGCCCATTATTTTGTTCCTTTTAGATTGTATGGGGGAGGGAAGCATATCTTCAATTGCCACTTGATTATTACTATAATTGGAAAACATGTTAATAAAGGAAAATGATTGAGAACTAGCTAGGACTAATTGTTTTAATAAAGGGATGGATCTTTGCCCTCGAATTTTCAGTTCTAGCGCCGGCCCTGGTGCTTCTGTGATCCAGTAGTCCAGGTGGGAGATTTTTATGTGTTTTATAATTTGGTTTACTTGAGTGGGCAGTTGTGAGGCAGTGCTGGTCTGAAGCTGGTTTGTGTAAGAGTGTGTTAATGTAACTTTGGAGCATTTCAGAGCCTGCTGACAGAGGGAATACTTTGCTGGGCTGAGGTTTTGCTGGGGGTGGCATGGTAGCACAATAAGAAGCGCAATGGGAAGCGCTCCAGCCTCACAGGAAGAAGGTTGTGGGTTTGAATCCATCCTGGGGCCTCTCTGTGTTGAGTTTTCATGTTTTCCCTGTATTTGCAAGGGTTTCCTTTCACAGTCAAAAGACATCCATGTCAGGCTAACTGGAGGCTCCAAATGAAGTGTATTCTGAAAAGATTGCTGAAAGTGCTGTTCAAAAATTAATCTGAATTTAGATGAGAATTAGATCTCTGCCTAAATAAGCCCAGCATGTGTTGCCAGGGGCAAATCTGTGTGCTAGTGATAACTTTCAGCAAAATTCTTTATAGAGGGTTTTAGCTGGATGCTGCTCCCATCTATGTTAGTCCTGCTGACTCAGTGGACCCCATATTTCACTTCTGCATTACATACCGTGGGCTCCAAAATCACTGGCACCCCTGACTGGCAATGCACAAACAATACTTTGAAAAATTCTAAAAATTAAATTTATGGAGAAACTCTAAATACCAAAATGTGGGAGATACTGTGCCATATTAATGTTCCAATGGAAACATCAAAAAGCATTTACTGGTCTAATTAAAAATCAGTTTCCTCTAAATCAGGGTTTCACAATCAATGGCACCCTTTAAGATTATTGCAAATAACATCAACCGAAATTAAACCAGGTATTAAATTCCACTTTATCTAAGGGTTAAGGAACTAGATTGAGCTATTACATCACTTACTGTTTCACTAGGGTATAAAAATGAGCTAACTCTCATGCAATATCCCTTTGTCAAACAACACCATAAAGAAAACAAAACATCTGCCAGTTCAAAAGGGGGAGATGGTCATAGACCTTCATAAATGAGCCCCTAAGAGCCATACTGGGCCAACCCATGTTGGGGAACTTTTGAGAAAATGGGACTCAAAGTTGCCAGCTTCCTGCGTCATTTAGAGTATCTGGGAACTAGAAACACTGCTTCTGTTAAAAACTCAAGATATGTACAGTTACGTAGTGCACTTCTTATGCAGGTTTTGGATGCCCTTCTGTTTCATTTAAAGTGAAACCTACCTCCTTCTGAAGAGGAACCATCATCTTCTGATTCATTTGGGTCAAACTCTGGGTCTCCATTATCTTCCACTTCACCATCATCATCAATCATAGCAAGCAATTCCTCATCAGTGCGATACCTAGCCGCCATGTTTACATTGAATTATGGAAAAGTTGTGGGATGGTCCACTATGGCTAAGGCAGCGCATTGCATATTTACAGTGGCAGAGAGGGGCGTTTGCTTATATGAGCAATCCATGTGGGTAGATTGGGTTGGCTCATTTAGGAAATGTAGATCTCAGTTTTCTGCACATGCTGACTACCTCAACTCAATTTCGCCAAAAGTGCGGGATGGCCCGGTATGGTTCTTAGGGGCTCAAATCTGGTAGTGGCTACAAGAAGATTCACAAACGACTGAGTATGCCACTGAGCACTGTCGGGGCAATTATTAAAAAATTCAAAAGATATGGAACAGTTGAAAACCTCAAGGATTGAGGATGCAACTGCATTTTGCCCCTCAGGACACTGAGGAAGATGGTAAGGGAATCGAAAAATCCCCAAGAATCACTCTGAAGGAATTGCAGACCTTGGTGGCATCTTGGGGTCACTAGGTTTCAAAAAGCACCATCAGGCGCCACCTCCACAACCATAGGCTCTTTGGAAGTGTTCCCAGAGGAAAGCCTTTTCTGATCAGAAGACACAGAAGCCAGCGCTTGGAGTTTGCCAAACCTCATTGAAATTATGACTGGAACAAGGTGCTTTGGTCAGATTAGATCAAAATTGCACATTTCGGTCAGATACAGCATTGGCGTGTTTGGCGTGGAAACAGAGATGTGTACAAGGAGAAGCACCTCGTACCCATAGTGAAATATGATGGTGGGTCAGTCATGTTTTTGGGCTGTTTTAATTCAGGAGGTCCAGGGGCATTACTTAAGATCAGTGAAATAATGAATTCCACCAAGTATTAGGGTCATTTGGCTGACAATGTGATTGCCTCCACCAGAAGGCTGGGACTTGGCTGTAGGTGGACTTTCCAACAAGACAATGACCCAAAGCATACCTCAAGATCAACACAGAAATGATACAGTGTCAACAAAATCAGTGCTCTGCAATGACCATGCCAGACCTCAATCCAATTGAAAACCTATGGGCTGAGTTGAAGAGGGCAGCTGATAAATGCAAATGCAAGAATGTGAAGGATCTTGAAAGGATCTGTTGAGAGGAATGGTCAAAAATCCCCCCAAAATGAGCACCTTAACCTTGTCAAAAATTACGGGAAAAAACTCCATGCTGTTATCCTTGCCAGATGGTTGCACCAAGTACTAACTGAAGGGTGCTAATAATGCCCCCTGTATCATATATGATACACCAAATTTGAAGGACCATGCTCACCTGGTAAGATGCAACACAACCACGACTGCTCACTGTATCATATCTGATACACAGTGCTGCCACCTGGAAGGAAGAAGTGAGATTACAGGAGTAGTTTCTCCCCTAGTCACTCACTTCGAGGTAGTAGCTCCCATGTGAATGGGAATTCATGAATTTCCTTGGACTTTGGCAGTGAAGTTCAGCATTCCAAGGTAAATTTTACACAAAAACTTATTCTTATACATGTTAAGGGATAGCTATAGATAGTAGAGAGCATATAAATAATTTGAAATTTCGAGTGTTGAGTTCTGGAGGGGTGCAAATTTTTGGCTGTATCAGATATGATACTCCTGGAATTAGAAGTTCTGTTCAGCAATATATATTTTGCTGTCACAAAACCTAATGATGAACAGTGGATCTGAATACTACCCTTCAATACTTCAAAAATATTACTGGGTCATATTTTTCCTATAATGATGTCTGTGTCTGGGCATTATAGGGTTTAGAAACCTCAATTTTGTCAAAATTTATTTTGTATTAAATGACTGTTATGATTTTGGTTGTTTCCATCGAAACATTTAGCAGACACTTTTATCCAGAACAACTTACAGTAAGTGCATACAATAAGGTCACTGACACTGTAGCCCAACAAACTGGACGAAGTAAAGTATTTCACACATGTTGGTATATTCCATTTCTCTATAATCATATTGTTTTTTTGTGTGTTGTTTGTGCATTGCAAGGCAAGGGTTTCAGTCATTTTTGAGCCCACTGTAACAGGCTTCATGACAGTGTCAAAGACTTTTGATCACATTTTAATAGGAATGTTCGTTTTATGAAATATTCTTTTGATTACATAGAAAGCCCTACGACCCTTCTCTTTTAGCGCATTTACTGCTAGGCCAAAGCCCCGTGATGCACTGATCTTCAGTATAAAGAAATCCTAGCTTTGCATATGTTCTAGGGTGGTGTTTCCTAGAGTAATGAGGTATCTGGTCTTTCAGATGTACACTTCTTTTAGAAGATCATAATCTTTGTTTTTCATGACTGCAGCGAGCAGAAATTTAACTTCAGAGTTGTTTAGAGCAAGGCCAGGGGCTGAAGATTGTTTCAGTAACACCCACTAACTGATTGATGTAAATCTCTCACTTTCTATTGAGTACGTCACCAGAACAATACTATTAATTTGGGCTGTTATGAAGTGTTTCATAGGCTACTCAGTAAAAATCCAAGTTACTTGTTGGTATGATCGTTGTGGAGCATCTGTAATGCTGTTGAAAGTCTTCAGGTCCCTGATTTTCTCTTGTGGCAATTTCCAGGTACAGCAAGTATAAACTCTGCATGTGGTTTTAGAAATGAATTATAATAAGCGACTTTTCTTTGTGCTCTTCTGTTTACTGAAACGTCATCAACCCCTTTGTGCAGATGTGTCCACCCGCGGACAGGGAGCTGCAAATTTATGCAAGCAGTTACAATATTCTATCACTAGATGGCAGTTATTGAATATTCACTAGCAAGCAGAGCTCGAACACGGGTTAGAATATGGACGAGTTTACTCCCATCCCTGTTTTTCAGGAGTTGCATGAATTAACGTTATTTCAATTTTTATTTCAGACATCAAATCTGGAAACCTGCATGTATGCTGGCTGTATAATCAATTATTTACTCAATTATTTAATGTATTCATTCAGGGTACCTTTCGTATAAGTAATACTAATATTGTAGTTGTTTACGTAGAGGTGCTGTTTGCAGTAAAAAAAAAAAAAAAAAAAATCAGATCAGATACTGTAACATGCAGGTTAGTCCTTTGCGGACTGAAGTAAGACCTTTTAAAAAGGACAGTAGTGATGAAGATGCATCAAACCTTACATGGGCCAATAATGCAAATATAATCATTATAGAAATTAGTACAGGCAGCCCACATTCAAATTGAAATTTCTTATCAAGTTGATAGGCAGAAAATGGGTCAACCAGCTGTCTGTCTGTTTCAGCTTGATGGTGAAGCCACCTGAGACAGCAATTCCTCCCATATCCCAAAAATCTGAACAAGCAAGTTGGGATGCACGAAAACGCCGCAAAACATATCAGATAAGTTTGTGCCTATTACAGATGGCTAGTAATGTCAGGGCAAAAACAAAATCATATCGCTTAAATATGTAGATTATTTGCAATGATTTTTCTTAGCTAAAGTTAGCTAGCTAACCTGGCTAATCTTGAACGAGCCTAATGAGGTGAGATGAGTTTACTTAATGTGGAAGCTTGAAGCGTAAACCGTAGTGCGATTTAGCTTGTGTCTGCCGTCTACTTTTAGCAAATCATATGAAAATAAATGATGAATAATTGGAAAATTAAAATGGCTTTTCTTGAAGCCAGATTGCATAACGATTTTTCGAAGTCAAGTTTTGTGGATTATTATGATCTAAGAGCGCTGATCAGGGCATGTATTTGAGAGAAGCTGCAAATTGCAATAAATATAGGTGAGTGATTACCACAGTTGAAATGTTTTAATTCAGGCTATAACTTGTTATTTTGACTGGAACGATGACTTGGTTATCCAGAATGGATGTCTTGAAATGATTCTGTATGACAATATTGATGTTTTTGCTAACTATATGTTAGTAAATTATGAAATTTAAAGACTTTTCTGAATCCTGTTGCACCTCGCTACCTCTAGGGGGCGTTTGAATTATTTGCAAGATGCCAATTTAACACCAGGTAACGTGACCACTGGAATATACACTGCCAATTAAGTTGTGACGTTGCGCCGAGGTCAACCTGCCACAGCCATGGCGACTGGTTCACGCCGAATGAACCAAACAACTTGCACAGTGTTTATCGCCATGGCCCTTGTGTCTATGTATGGAATTATGCTTTATTTTCAGCGATCTTAAACCCAAACTATGCTCATTATAAAAGAACAGAAAGCAATTTCTTAGAATATTTTGATCGTCAAATATTAGGTATTTCGTGCCATTTATTAAGTGTATGAGTGAATGTGTTACTATGCTGTGAGTGTGAACCATTGTCAAGGAAGTGAGTGTTGACCCCAGCGAAAGTGACATCGCACCTCAGCAAATTTGTCTAAGCCGACAAAATTGGAAGATTTTTAGTCTTCTAAATCTCTAGTATAAGTTGTCAAGAAAAACAAACTGGTTTAATTATCATGCCATACATTCTACACATATTTCTCAGGAATCTTCCATTTAGTTTCTACATCAATCCAGCTTTTATTTTTGTAAAATATGAAGGTCCAAAAATGCCATCTTTACGGGCAGATTTAACTGTTGTAAAGGTTGTTATATGTAAAATGACAGTAATATTAAAGTTGTCACGTGGGCTTTCTTTATTCAATTCAAATACTAATAAAATCAGCCTGAGAATATGGCTTTTTGCAAGAAACCACTGAAAGTAACAAAAATAAGACCCATGAGTATTGTCTACTTAATGTAGAACTGTACAGAGCTTGCATGACATTCTTCATTCCTCCAAATGCAAATATTAAAAATAAAATTGAGATGCCATTTTCATACCTGGTAAATTGTGCGCCACTCTGAGCATTATGTCTTGTAGCCTAATGTTACTAGCAAAGCTAACTTTGGGCTGTAATATCACTTAGTTAAGCAAGATTCAGCGTCATGCCACCTTCATTGGCTAGGTAGTTATAACTTGCATTTAAATAGACGTATAGCTATGATAAATTACTGCCCTCAAGTACTTGAATATCAGATTTGTATCAAATGTTATCTCATAGCAAATTTTTGAGAATTGTTGATTTACTGTAACCTTCACTGACTGCTGCAAATCAACTTACATTCAGTTTTAGCAGACATAAAAAACCAGTTGCGTAGAAATATATCTGTGTTGGCCAGCCAGTTCAGCCAGTTCGCAGTCTTCCCCATTAAGCAAATTCGTGCGCAGTTTTGTTTTTTTGAAACAATGGGCCTCATGCAAGAAATGATATAAAAAAATTTCCCTTATTTTTATCGTATCTACAATTTTCTCATATTTTTTTAAATACCCATTGATTTCTGGGATTCAACAATGTTTTCTTATTGAAAGTGTCTACCAGTACGGGACCGTACGGCAATTAGTAAAGTCTAGCCGTATGGGAGTCCTGTCATTCTCTGATTACAGGATAGTAAGTCACACATTGGGTTAAGTCTGGCAAATACATGACAGACAGGTTGGCTGACTCGATTAAGGCTCCGCACCATAATGTAATATTGTCCACCATGATGCGGGTTCAATCCTCAGTGGGTAGCCTTTTTCATTGGGAAGGGACTGCTGGGATATTACCATAGTAGCTGTGTTCAAAATCCAGGGCTGCGTCCGAATAGTTAAAAAATTTCGGCTTATCCACCAATTCCTAACCACTTTTCTTTAACCTTTGTGGAAAACATCATAAGGTAAAGGAAAGGTGTCAAAGGGAATTCCTAATGGCTTAGGAAGACAACCGCGCTAATTAGAGAATGCGAATGCACATCCAATAGGCAGCATGATCATAAGTCCCCTGCCCATCGTATGTGTTTCTTAATGCGATTGGCTGGATGAATGGTTGCTGCTTTAAATATTGCTGCTGCACAGAATTGTGGGATAGCGTTATCTCCTTTCTTTTCGAAAAGGATGGTTCTGTGTACTCTTTGCTAAAGGAGATAAATTAAGAAGCACTGAGACACCTTTCCTTAACATTTAATGAATTCAAATACACTGCCACGATCATTTTTTAGGAGTTAGGAACTTTCCTCGGTAAACAAGACTATTCAAACGCAGCACCGTATTGTCACCTGAGTACGGGACTGAGCATGCGCATTGGACTCCCGTACTGCTAGCCTGGCGGCTTTGCAGTATGGTCCCGTATTTGTAGCCACGGCCTTTCTTATTTTTGCTCTTCTCTTAGGTAAGAGAAACTTTTACAAGAAGTCGACAGCACTGTTTTCTGTCGGTGACAGGTCCGGACTGCAGGCAGTCCAGTTTGGCACCCAGATTATTCTATTGCGAAACCATGCTGTTGTGATGGATGCAGTATGTGGTTTAGCATTGTCTTGCTGCAATATGCAAGGCCTGCCCTGGAAGACACGTTGTCTGGATGAGTGCATATGTTGTTATAAAACCTCTATATACTTTTCAGCATTGATTGTGCCTTTCCTACTACATTGATGCAGCCGTCCTACTACATTGTTACCGGTGAAAGAATTTCTTGAAACTTTGCGCAAATGAACTTGGCATACTGCACCTACTTTTTACCAAATATTTAGGGTGGATCACTTTGGAAACTATATTAATTTTAATGTTAAACTTTCAATTTGTGAAGAAAAATGTAGCCAAATTATGCTTTTTAAGGCTTCAATTCCTCCTGGGTCTCATATTTTCTAAGCAATTAAACCATGTTTGGTGTCAAATTGTTCCTTGGGATGGCAGCAACAATAGCAGTTATAAATTTTAGAACTAGCACTGTGATAATTGGGAGTTATTCATTGATTTATCCCCATATGTTTGTTTTTAAGGGGGTGCTCATCTAAATTTGGCCCACATCTGTCCTAGCACATATGATACAAAAAACAAATGCATTTTCTAGGCCCACATACGTCTCTCCACACAATCAATATGGTAAGGAATCAAAAGCTTTCATGGGCAATTTTCCCATACGGACGCAACACCACTTTTCATTGGCTGATGACTGCCATATTGTTTTAGTTATCACTTTGCTCTTATAGATTTTCATAGCCACCCTGACCAACATGAAGCATGCAAAATTTCAAGTTGATCGGACAATTGGTTTGGGCATTATGACCATTTATTTACTACAGCGCCACCTATGGATGGATTTACACCAAATTTGGTATCTTTAAGCCAAATGCCCTATAGATGGCAGGTCTCCAGTTTTGTCAGGATTTGATATTGTGTTTAGGAGTTACAGCTCATTATACCAATAGAGGCTGCACTCTAAAAACATAAAAGTTTTTATGGAAACAGAGTGCTTTATTTACAAGGTGATTAGGAAAGATTGCCCTTTCCCAGCACCTTACGGTATGCCAGCGAGTAGGCACTTGGAGTGGCTAGCCGCGCTAAGACTGAAGTATCCACCCAAGAGGATATACAAGGGAAAAAGTTCTCAAAATTAAAGAGTTTGGGGCGCCCCGGTGGCTCATCGGTCTGAGTGCGCGCACCATAAAGGCTGTCTCCTTCCTGCAGCGACCTGGGTTCGAATCCGGCTCAGGTCATTTGCTGCATGTCTTCCCCCATTCTTCTCCCCAACCTTCCTGTCTCTCTACACTGTATAACTATCGAATAAAGGAAAAATTCCCAAAAAAAAAATTAAAGAGTTTGATCTTGCTCGAGTAGATTGTTTTAAGATGAACCAACGGGCGAATGTGAAGGGTGTTATTGGGGGTGTCCCAATAACATGCTGTGAAAGCTGAGTGTTTTTTGGAAGTAGAGGGCGTCTGTGGAGATCGGCGGCTGAAAAGTCATCGGGATGGAAAAGAACAAGACAGCATGTCTGTACTGCTAGAATTTGAAAAAGAGTTGCCGGACAGGATCCTGGTGGATTACTTGAGCTACAGAGTGAGGGCCTTCGAGAGGATGCCACTACGGTGTTGTTGGTGCCAAGAATATGGACATGTAGAAGCAGTATGCAGGGCAAGTTCTTTTAGATGCCAACGGTGCGGAAAAAAATGGGTGCAATGAGGAAGTATGTAAGCTTAAGATGGAACAAGCTTTATGTGTTCATTGCATGGGAATCATGAAGCTGGGAGTAGGCAATGTGAGCGGACGAAATTTGAGTGTGAAGTGGAATGGGCGCGGGCTTTAAACAAGATGTCATATGCTGAGGCTGCAAAGAAAGTTAAGGATGAACAGGGTTTAGTGAATAAAGAGAAGTGTATTACAAAGACCGTGTCTAAAGAATCAAGATCTGACAGTGAATGCATTAGTATTGACAAAAGGAGGTTTTCAGAATTTGTGGCGATGGTCATAAATTGTGCTAGCGAATTAGAATCAAGGACGGATAGGATCAAAATGGTGATGCATGCAGCAAGGGAATTTCTTGGGGTTACAGACGTGAAGGGGGAAGATATCCAAGAGATTTTGGAAAAGGGGTTTGTTGGGAGAGGGAGCCAGATACAGACTGACTAGTTGCATTTAGTTTAGTTATAGATGATAGAGAACTGCAGATTGTTATTTTTTTCTTCTTCTCTTGGTTTCTTTTAACACGTTGACTGCCAACTGCGAGATAAGTCGTAATGGTGGGTCAGGGCCAGTGCTAGACCTGAAAATTTGGGGGAAAATATCCATCCCTTTATTCACATCAATTAGTCCTTGCTAATTCTAGATGGTTTTCCTATATTAACAAATTTTCCAATTCAAGAATAATCAAGTGGCAATTGAAGACACGGCTTCTTTCCCCCATGCGATCTTACAGCAAATAATGGGCTACATTCAGTAGAGAAAATAATTTAATTATAATTAGGTCTATGCACTGGCACTCAGCAACGGTATTTTTTTTTCCAGCGAGAGCGGCATTGCAGAACTCATTTGCGAATGAAGGTAATTCTGGTGACAAGTACGTGGTTTCCTCCGTTTACATTTTCCAGTCTGACAGCTGTCTATTTTTTACAGCAAGTTGCGTGACCATGCTGCAAAAACAAGTGTAGGTACTTGCCGAAATTACCTTCATTCGCAAATGAGTTCTGAAATGCCGCTCTCGCTGGAAAAAAAAATAACGTTGCTGAGTGCCTGTGCATAGACCTATTTGTAATTAAATTATTTTCTCTACTGAATGTAGCCCATTATTTGCTGTTAGATCGCATGGGGGAGAGAAACCGTGTCTTCAATTGCCACTTGATTATTCTTGAATTGGAAAACGTGTTTATAAAGGAAAACCATCAAGAATTAGCCAGGACTAATTGTTGTCAATAAAGGGGTGGATAATTTCCCCCGAATTTTCAAGTCTAGCGCTGGCCCGGACCCGACATTACGAGTTATCTCGTAGTTGGCAGTCAACGTGTTAAAGATAATTTAAGCGATAATATAAATCCAGTAGGTGGCGGTAATACACCATATGGTCTGTAAACTGCCATAAAACCCAAGAAGAAGAAGAAGAAGAAGTAGAAGAAGAGGATATACGTATGTTCACACCATTTCGTGAACGAAGTGTTTATTTTGCCGTGAACCGTTTTACATTTCAACGGCTATTTCGCCGTGCCGTCCGGTACACCTGCGCAGTTGTATTATATTTGGACTTGCTCATAGAAGTCAATGGATAATAGTGAATAGTTATAACTTCGCCATTTAGGCACCTAGCTCGCATATACATACATTAAATATAGCTAGCTAAGTTGGCATAAAGGCTCTCTTGCCAGCCATCTAACGTTATATTTCATGCATTTAAATTTAGTCAATTTAAAATGGGTATAGCCATTATTGTGCGAACTAATTTGGCTGGAGTTGCACCGCGAGCATCTAGCTCGCTAGCTGGCATTAAAATGCGCCGAATAAAAAGGTTGCCAGCTAAAGCCGCTTTCACACCGGACGCGAAACACGACAGGTTACATTCAAAGTTAATGCAAAGACGCAAATCACGTGTATTCGCGCCTTTGCATTGACTTTGAATGTAATCTGTCATGCGAAAAATTTGTTTCGTGTCCGGTGTGAAAGCATCTTAACGTTGACCAAGAAACTACTGGTTACCTGGATGTAACTCCAGTTCTATGAGCGCATGCATAGCCCTCTAACGGGCTTTGCTATTGGTTTACCCCTCTGAGGCCCCGTCTCGGTGCCTGAGAAAGAAAATTGAACTCACCTGCTCCATAGGACGGGGTAGCATACTCATCTCCTATCAAGCCTCAGTGCTGCCAATGCTCGTCTCCCTTTGAAACTCAGCATCTCACACTCGGGGCCAGCTGGGCAGGTTGTTAGAGGGCTACGCACGTACTCATAGAACTGGAGTTACATCCAGGTAACCAGTTGTTCTATTTCGTACGTGCTCCGCCCTCTAACGGGCTTTGCTATTGGTTTACACCTAAGGCGAAGGCCGTTAGGGATGGATGTACTCCCAGGTGGCCCCCGACCACAGAGTTCCATTCAGAAACCAAGAGAAACCCCACCACACACTGGGGCGAGCACCGCCAGACTGCGTACCCCGCCTCAGGTCGTGGCGCACACAGTAACACCAAACCCAAGTTGGTGCCGAAAGGGGCCCACACCTATAGGGTCCCTTCTTAGAATGAATGGGAGGGCTTGCTAGCTGTCATCTCCCAACGAGAAACATCCACACCCACAGGCGAGCACCGCCAGAGTGCATCGCCTCAGGCAGTGGCATGCCACAAGAACAGAAGACCAGTCGATGTTGGAAGGGGACCCCCCCTCCGATAGGGTCCCTTCCCTAGACTGAATGGGAAGGCTTGTTAGCTGTCATCTCCCGACGACAAGCCCCCACACCTGCAGGCGGGGCACCCCAGAGCGCCATCGCCTCAGGGTGTGGTGTGTCACTAGTCAGTGTTGGAGGGAACCCCGCTGACAGGGTTCCCAGGACTGAATGTGCGACCGTGCTGGCTGTCATATCCCTGAGATATGATGGCGCAAAGGTTGATGCAGAAGACCAAGAGGCCGCCCTGCAAATCTCTTCTACGGATACGCCCTTAAAAAGTGCTATAGAGGATGTAATGCCCCGGGTAGAATGTGCAGTCAATCCTGCTGGGGCACTGAGACCCACGGCCAAATAGCCTCTGCAGATAGCATCACAGATCCAGTGGGTGAGGCGCTGTGCTGACAGAGGGGCCCCCTGAGCCCGTCCACCATAACAAACAAACAGCTGATCCACCTTCCTAAGATTTGCAGTGCGTTCCATGTAAAGACTGAGCGCGCGCACTGGGCACAGCTTGTGCATCCGTTCCTGCTCGCTGGTGGCATGAGGAGGTGGACAGAAGGCCTGCAGTCGAATGACCGATGACTTGAAAGCTGTGGTGATGACCTTCGGCCGGAAGGACGGGTTAGGACAAAGCTTCACTGAACCCTGGTCCTCTCTTAGGGTCAAACATTACGGGTGCACAGAGAGAGCGCCCAGCTCGCTCACCCTCCTAGCTGACGCCAAGGCCAAAAGGAGGGCAGTTTTGATAGATAAAATATGCAGGTCCCCTGGTCCAGGGGTTCGAATGGTGGCCCTGCCAGGCCATCCAACACTGTCTGCAGATCTCATTGCAGGATTACACGCTGCATAGGCGGTCTTATCCTGCAGACTCCTCTCAAAAAGCGCTTCTGGCCGTGAAGTGGTCAAACCCGTCATGTCCAGCTGCGATCGCGGCGGCAAACACCCCCTGAGTGGATGCTGCTCGGCCCCCCTCGAAGAGTCCTTGAAGGAAATCCTGCACCCCTTGAAGGGGGCATGAGCGCGGGTTCAGGCTTCCCGCCTGACACCAGCCAACAAAAATCCGCCAACGGCTGCATAAGCCTTGGATGCGGCTGGGGCACGTGCACACTGAATTGTGGACCCCACCGCCTCAGGCAGGCCCAACTCCCTCAACTTCACCCTTTCAATTTCCAGGCCATGAGGGGGCAGGCAAGAATGGTACTCGGCACCCGAATCCTGGTCGAGGGAAGGTCCGGAATCTTCCACGGGCCTGCAACCGCCAGCTGGATGAGATCTGGAAACTACCTGGCGCTTAGACACATTGGTGCCACAATAATTATGGACAGGTGCTGTTCCCGTACTCTGCGGAGCAGTGGCATTAGTAGTCGCCGGGGCGGGAACGCATACAGCAGGCCCGCTGGCCAGACTGAATGGGCCAACGCATCCACCCCCAGGAAAGGACTATCGGTAGGCCTCAGGGAGAACCAAAGAGGGCACAAAGTGTTTTCCCTGCTCGCAAACAGATCCACCACTGGTTGACCGAACAGCCTCCAGATCTGTTTGGCCATCACTGGTGGGAGGCTCCCATCCTACTCGGGCAGCGCCCCCCCTGGACAGCCCATCTGCCCAAGTGTTGAGGATGCCAGGAACATGCCGGGCTCTCAGGGAGCAGAAATGGCAATCCGCCCACGTTAGGATGGAAGTGGCCATCTTGTGTGGGGCCAAGACCTGACCCCCCCTTGCCTGTTGAGATAGGCCACCACTGTTGTGTTGTCCGATCTCACTAGGACGTGCCTCCCTTCCAGCTGTGGGGCAAAATGGTGCAACATTATCTGAACTGCCATGAGTTCCAGTAGGTTGATATGACGCTGGGGCCCCTGCCATGCACCTGCGACAGAAGCAGGGCCGCAAGTCCCGCCCCATCCTGTGAGGGAGGCATCCACAAATATGTAGGGGTAATGAGACACGCACCCCATCCGAACCCCCTCGCGGAGCTGGCTGGGTGAGGCCCAAAACGCAAATGCTCATCGTGCTCGCATTGGTATGCGGAGCACGCGCTGTTGGTCCCGCCTTGGGTCCAGACAAAGGCGTATGAACCAGCGCTGAAAATCTCTCATGTGCAGCAGCCCCAGGCGGACTACTGAATGAGCTGCAACCATCATTCCCAGCAGTGACATGACTGCCATCGCTGGTACCGAGACTGCATCCAGTATTCCTTGGGCCCGAGACTGGATCGCCTCTGTTCTGTCCAGTGACAGGTCATAGATTGCGAGTCCAACAGCAGCCCTAGGTACAGTGCCGTCTGGCTGGGCTGCACGGTACTCTTGTCATAGTTGATAGCTAAGCCCAGTTGAGCCATATTTTGCATTACCAGCATCGTATGGGCATCTGCTATCTGCTTGGAAGGGGCCAGTATCAGCCAATCGTCCAGATAGGTCAGGATCCGTATCTCTCTCTGCCGGAGCGGCGGTCCCGCTGTCTCCTCAGATTTGGAGAATGTCCGAGGCGCCAGGGAATATCCAAATGGGAGGCAACAAAACTGGAAACTCCGATCTTCCAATGCAAAACGAAGGAACTTCTGATGGTGCGGCAGAATTGGGACACGGAATAAGCGTCCGTTAGATCTATTGATGTCATCCAGTCGCCTGGCCTGACACATTCCAGCAGATCCCTCACTGTCAGCATCCGGAATGGTCTGCATGCAATATGCATTTTTATTTCGCAAAGATCCAGAATGGGCCTCAGGCCTCCTGATTTTTTTTTTGGGAATCAAAAAATATGGGGGAAAAAAGCCCGCTCAAGCTTCCGATTAGGGGACCGGCACTACGGCCCCTTTTCGTAGAAGCGAGTTCACCTCTTCCCTCAAAACCGCCCTCTCGGCGGAATTGGGAAGGCTCGTCCGCACAATGCCTCTTAATGGAGGAGGACGGCAGCGAAACTGCAGTGCATATCCCTTCCGCAGTGTTCTGTCCAGCCAGACTGGGAGGGGGGCGCACAAACTCACCCAAGACTGATATGGCTCGTGAGTGGCAAGGCAGTTGGTTCTATGGTCTCCGCTAGCCTGGGTCCTCCCGCGTCGCCCCTCCCCCAGTGGGAGAAGTCAACCAGGGGGCCCTGCCTGAAAGGCTGAGAGGCTAATGACAGCAGTGCTTCCTCTCTGCATCCCCAAACACGTCACCTGGTGACTCACTCACCATGGATGGCGGGGGCACAGCGATTTCTGAGTTAAGCGAGAGCTCTTCCTGATGTTTAACTTCAGAAACATTAGTGTCCAGAAACACATCGGCCTGTGGAGCAGAACGAGTGAAGGTCTTCTCCGCAGATTCATAAGCCCCGGTACCAGAATTACACTTGTGCAAACATCCCACCCCTTGTCCCCGGGATGCACGGTGAACGTTGTGTGACATCTCAGGAACTGTGGAGCCAAAATGGCAGACAGCTCCACTTCCGCGCCACTCGGAAGAAGATGGAGCATGTTGAGGTGTACTAACCACGCTGCTGGAGCCAGCCCAGCAAGCAATGTAAGGAAATTGCTGGCATTATGCATCAGTTCATGAACGTTTCCTCATTGGTGCTGCTTCAGGATGAAATGAGTGAATCGAATTGAAGGATTTAGAGTGAACCCACCCGCCACTGTATGATGGGAGGGTATCACCGTCAGGATTCAGATTAGCCACATTGTTTGATCGTGTACTACCCCCGCGGGTAGAACAACGCAAACTTCGCCGGCGCTTAGCTAGCCAGTGTTTCATAAACAGGCTATAGCTGGTGAAGCGCCGATTTGCAGATCTGTGTTGAGTGGAAATGCCAAGAAAACACGAGCCTCACGTACCGTGTCCCTCTTATTAACCCCATCAATGGAAGGGAGAGCCACTCTGCTTCCCCCGGTAGGGTGTCCCAATGACCATGAACGCTAACATCTGAAACAGCCAGTGTGTCAGAGTGTCTAGCATGAGAACATAATGACCCCAAGGTCATATTTCCCGGAAGATGGAGCATGCTAACGTGAACTAACCACGCCGCTGGAGCTAGCCCAGCGAGCAGTGTTAGGAAGTTGCTGGCAATCTGCATCACTTCGTGAACGTTTCCTCACTGGTGCTGCATCAGGATGAAACGCGAGCCGAATTGAAGGATTTGGCGTGAACCCACCTGCCACAGTACGACGGGAGGGTATCACCTTCAGAATTCAGATTAGCCACATTGTTTGACCATGTAGTACCCCCGTGGGTAGAAAAACGCAAACCTCGCCGGCGGTTAGCTAGCCAGTGTTTCATAAACAGGCTATAGCTAGTGAAGCACCGATTTGCAGATCTGTGTTGAGTGGAAATGCTGAGAAAACACGAGCCTCACGCACCGTGTCCCTCTTAATAACCACATCAATGGAAGGAAGAGCCACTCTGCTCCCCCCCCTGGTAGGGTGTCCCAAATGACCATGAATGCTAACATCTGAAACAGCCAGTGTGTGTAGCGTGAGAACATAACGATCCTGAAGCCATATACAAATAACGCCTTTTATTTGTAAACTTTCCAGAAGCAGGGCGACCAGAAGCTGCACCCCTGGTGCGGCTCTGGCAATGCTGCGGTGGCGGTAGACAGGGGCAGGAGCCCACCGATGGCCGGTCCTCTGAAGACCTGTGATGGCGGCTGCTGAGCGAAGGCGGGACCGCAGCTGCTCGCGGGAAGTCTCCAGGCGGTCGACCATCTTATGGACACTGGAGTAGGGCCCATAGGAGATTGCCGGGGATTTGGCTGCCATCGGGCTCATCCAATCACGCTGCGGCGCATCCAAAGATGGGCGACACCTTCGTACACACTACCCGGGGCCACGGTCTTCACTTCGGCTGGGCCAGCAGGCCGATGGTGAAGTGGTCACTTGAGCTCGGGAGGGAGCTCGTCGTCCCGGAAGAGGGCCGCTGCTAAGGCTTCAGACAGACCACTGCCGCCGCCGGCTCTCAGGCTGGCCCCGAGCCAGCCTGGAGGGCGCGCGAACTTTAGCGGCCGCTAACGCTCCTCCCAGGGGGAGCGCTTGCGCAGGCGGCACAGGAAGCGGCCTCCGCCTGGTGCCGCCAGCCCAGACAGATGAACAGTCATCGTACTGGTCCGAGGGCGCCATGGGGGAGGCATATTGGAGACGAACCTTATCCATATCTTTCGCGACACAAGACAGTGACTGAAATTTGCGAGAGTCCAAACTTTCATCAGGCTGAGTGAAAAAGGGAGACGAGCATTGGCAGCACTGAGGCTTTATAGGAGGTGAGTATGCTACCCCCTCCTACGGAGCAGGTGAGTTCAATTTTCTTTCTCAAGCACCGAGGCGGGGCCTCAGAGGGGTAAACCAATAGCGAAGCCTGTTAGAGGGCGGAGCACGTACGAAATAGAATCAACAAACTAGCTTGCACGCTAGGCTAGCAAGCTAGTCCGCCTGCTCAGCTATTTGCGGTGCATATATCAATAAAAAACAGTGAATCGCAATTATTTCGCATTAGCTGTGTAGCTAGCAGAGGTGGACAATCCAGCGCCAGAAAGTAAAAGTCTGTCCCAGTATTTTGATGCAACTGCCTGGATCTAAGAATTGCAGCAACTCTTCAGCCCAGAGGTTGAACTAATTAGGAAAATCAGCTGCCTGTGTTATGAAGAGGTCAGGGGGACACCAGATGCAGGATCCAAAGTGTTTATTTAAACACAAAACACGAGGGAAAAGATGGCAGACAGGCCAGAAACAAAACACCGTGCACATGCACTGAACAACTGGGAGAACTAAGGTACACTGCCCGAGGCAGGGGGGGAAACAGAAGTACACACTCCTAGAGTGGCTAGACTAAAAAACAAAAACTGGATCTAACTAAACTGACGGAAACACTAGGAGAATTAGACAAAGGGCAGACAAGACGTGGGTGCAGCAAAACACGAGGCTGGGGAAAAACACAAAGGAAAAACTCAGGAAGGCACAGGTGCTGTGAATTGGCAATGTGGAGCTGAGCAGATTCAGGAACAAAAACAAAGTCCCGTCTGACGGTCTCTTCTCTCTTCCCCACTGATATATGCATGGGAGGAGGCGGGGATACGGAAGGCAATCTCAGGTGGAAACAGAAACACATGGGATTAATGAACAAATTCACGAGGACCGAGTTAACAATAATGACTCGAGACAAAACGCTGAGACAATCAATCAAGCTAGACAGTTTAGATGGAGGTAATCTAAACGTGACAAGTATAAAAGCACCACGAGAGAAGCAAAGGAAAGCATAGTTTTAAACGCAGTTGATCAGGGAAAGCTTAGGAAGGAATTTACAAAAGCTAGAAACACTCGCACTCGCTAATGAGTTAATTAGGTTAATACTATGTGACGAAATATATACAAACACCCTTAAATAAGTGCTGGTTAGTACGGGTTAGTAAAGACCCTATCAGTGAATGCATTCACTCAGAGTTTCGCGAGACCCAGAATTAAGCACAGGTGGAAGCAATGAATGAAATACCACAACCGAAACCAAAAGAGGAAACGTGATTGGACAATGAGACTCAGGCATGCTGAAGGCTGTCACACGACATCACAGGAGTCAGGGAAAGAGGGAATCAATGGTCAGACCGCGGGGAAAAACTAATCAAGAGAGGCATGGGGGAAAACGTACAAGCACAAATAAGCACAGGAGGCAGAACCATAACAGCCTGAGCTCATGGCTGGAGGTAAAACATGGCCGGACTTTTACTTTCTGACCCCTGGAATGTCCACCTCTGGTAGCTAGGTCAGTTAGGCCTATGCATTGACGAGGCTGATTAATTGTTCGCTATAGCTACCGAATTTTTACGCTAACTTTGGCCAAAGATACTCCATTGATTTCTGTTTTTAAGTCCAAAAATAATGCAACTGCGCAGGTGTACCGAAGGTCTTGGCCAAATAGCGGTAGAAGTGTAAAAACGGTTCAAGGCAAAATATACACTGTCTTTCGTAAAAAAAGGTGACTGACGGATGATCATCCCGATCCCACTGTATGATACATTATACAGTCCCCTGATACGTTAATTCAAAGATTCGTACAACAAGTATCCTTTTTCTAAATCCGACAAAAAGCAGTATTGTCAGCCAGTGGTCAGTTTAGTTTTCTAGTGAAGTAATCAGCGTTTTCCATGTAATTAGTGGCCATCTATGGTCACACGCGGGATGCATATTGAAACCCACACATTTAGCTGATATACAGGCTAACGTTAGCACTTTTGAACAAGTTGACATTGATCAGTGCAGGTGCTTACCAGTTTACCAGTAGCGTTAGTGAATTGAAAGGTGCATAATCGTAATCCTGGCTTCTGTAAAAACCTTAGCTTTAGCCGACTATATTCTTGTGGCAAATATTTAGCTTGTCAGCTACAGCAGTTGTGAAGCATTGGAGTGAGATCTTTATTTTGTTCCGTGAATGGCTGATTTCCAGCATGCAAAGTGAAGCTTGGGGACTGTACTTTCATGCTCTGAATGATTGATGTTGCTCACAGCTAATGTGATATCATTCAGTAGTGGAGCGGGTGACGGCTGGGTTTTTACCCTTTTGTAAAACAAAGACACTGCTCGCCAGACTATTTGCTGAATCAAAAGCATTTTGATACGCAGCTTGCGAGCTGATCACTTCCTGCATATGAATTGCAATTCGCCGTCTTTCACGCTTTTTTTTACTTTGGCTGTAGGAACGTGTGTAGCCACCCAAATAGATCTCATGTCTTCATCAAGCTAAAGAATGTTTTTGCCAAATAAAAAATAGGTTAGCTAGCCTTTACATTTGAATATACACTGTATGAATGTGTACGTACACATCCCACTGTCCCACAGACGCTAGCCGCAAGCTACTACTCGGTTCAATGAAAACGGATGTAAGAAACAGCTCGACAGGAAGTAGGAGACCGGCAAGTCCGTTGAACCACTATGAATCATGGGTGATCGAATGTTCAGGGAATAAGGTGGATAGCCAGCTCCTGAGCTGGCTTACCTACAGGCTAAGCTCCTTCCTCCAGTCAATTTCACCTCACCTCAGTCAGCAGTCACCCAAATTGAAAATCACTGTCCTTAACAGTCATTCTAAATTGCCCTCTACACATCACTATCTCAATTATAGTAGGCTCAGAGTAATCATCTTAACTTGTGACCTTTGATGTCAGCAAAATAGCCAATATTCAATCATTATATTCAAGTAGCCTATCCATGTGACAGTCACCATCACAATTCAATCGGTCCCCCTTCCATGTGACATTTTAACCATATTTAGAATCAGTCAGTATCATATTTGTCCTTATTCCCCAGACTTCCATCTGAGTGGAAGATGAGCAGTACTGAATGAAGGGGGTTACTGTGTTTCAGCGTGGTCGTTATTCGGTGCGGTTACCCCTTCAGCACTGCTTTTCTCTGTTTTATTCAGACTGCGACGGGAAAGGTAAAGTCGTTGCCTTAGCGCTGTATACGTGCAGTGTCGCTCGCTTTGCGATACTAAACATTTTCAGGAGGCTCCTTGACGTTAACATTTTACTTTTTAATTTGCATCCGCCTCCATCAGTAGTGATTAAAAGCAGAAAGTAAAGTCAACTAGTCTGAAACTGTCTTCTAGATCAGACTATCATTTCAGAGTTTGTGCGGGACAAAAAAAGGGCTTGTAGCAATATTGTGGTGTATATGAAAAAATATGCTTGTAAAAATTTGTAAGCACTTGGGTTTGCCTGGCAGTTCTCGTGGGCATTTTGTGCATAATCACATCTGCCTATTTTCTTGTGTTGAAGATTATATTTCAATATTTCTTATCATATTCATCAGTAGATCAATTGCCATGTTGAATAACCATAATCAATAACCATATTATGTAAGCAACAGTAACACACACACACACACACACACATATACAAGCAGTTCACACACACATGAGCAGTGCACACAGACACATGCACACACACATACAGCACATGTACACATGCACACACACACACACACACACACAAGCAATTCAATTCACTCATGTATAAGCAGCTCACACACATAAGCAGTGGGCTTCTGTAGCTTTGATTAGTAAGCAGGCTTCTGTTTAGTTGATTCGAAAACATAATCAGATGATGTATTTGATTTCTGTAGCTTTGATCAATATTTATTCAGTAAAATCATTAGTTGTTGCTGAAAACATAATCAATTGAATCATTTATGTATCTACTTGTATCCTATTCATCTGGCTGCATTTTTCCTCTCTTGACTGTAATTTTCCAGTCCTTTGTAGTGATGTGCATCCTTATCTTTGCTTGAAGTTCTGAAGGTTAGTGGGCAGTGTTTTGGTTTTCCTGTCCTGTTGTAGCGTGAGAATGAGAAAGCGGAAAGACCATATTTGGAAGATATTTCCTGTGATGAAGGTATAAAAACTGGGTGTGAAGGGCAAGATGTGAGTTCTTCTTGCGCAAAAAGAACTCGGCTTTATATTCATCAACATGCCACAATAAAGCCTAATTGTCTGAAGAATCTGTCTCTCTCCAATAGCGGCCTTGCCAGATGTGCGGTTCAGCTTTCTGCCGCTAGATGTCCTCACCTTCCTTCACGATATCCGGGGCGGTCGGCCGTCCAGCTTGTACGAACTGCCATTACATATCAATGGGAGAAATTTTGTTGTTAGCTTCATCGACGTCTCTATCGTCGTTCGTGTGACAGAGACATCTGATAAGTGAGGTATACATGGATAAAGACTCCAACTATTAACTTCTGGGCAGAAAAATGGGCATTTTGGAGTATTAAATGCATTTCTCCGCCGACAAACACCCCCGGGTAGCCCAGGTGCTCTTCCTCTTGACCAAAATCACACCTGCGCATGCGTAAATTAACAGAGAGGTAAGATTCAAGAAACTTTATTGATCCTCGAGGGACAATTTTCAAGGCAAGCAGAGCAATTTAATGCGAAGATGTTTCTACCGCGCATGCCCAGTTTGTTTGAGAAGATTATAGCATTCGTGGAGAAAACCTGGATTTATTCGGTGAGTAAAGCAGCTAATCGTCTTAATTTTCTTAGCTAATTACTAGAGGAACATTCGAACTATCGGGCGGTGACAACGTTTTTGCAGTCAGCTGTATACAGAAGGCGCTATCACTTTCCTAAAAAGTTCTAAGCTTTTTAAATAAGACTTGATATATAGAAGACTAAAAAAAATGTGAAAACTATATCCCCTGATGAGTTTCTTATTATAAAACATCTAAGAAAATAAAATATTTTTTCTAGGGTAATTTATTTTTTGACATAAGTTTGACATACAGGTGTACACATGCTCTTCAAAACTCAGATTAAAACAATATTACTATACGTGTAATCAAAGATTAAAAATTTTTGCAATACGTGTAATCACAAAACTTCAAAATGGTCAAAAGAATAAATAGCCCAAAGTGGCCCAAGCTGCGATTTAAATCCCCCAGCTACACCTTTGCAAACGCACGATATCACTAGTGATGTTACGTCTGACACTGAAGCCCCGAGGTCTGTATTGATCAAAGGGGGCGTGTCCAAATTAAGCCTGTTTCGAGGCCTGTATCGTTTTTCAGAATATCACGTGACCAAAGACAAACGAGGCCCCGGTTCTCTGAAATCACGTGATTGCCTCGTTGTGTGATTCGATTCACTGAAAAAGCCGCGAGAAATTCAAGACGTGTTCTGCGTTATCTGGTGAGGTACATGCAGAACACTGGAGATAATGGAGCCAACAAAAAGAAGGAGGACACCATCCGTTTGGGAACATTTTGATATGATATCTCCCAATAGTGTAAAACATAATATACATCAGCTGAAATCAATCACGTGGAGGATGAGTGATGTGTGTGTCTACATAGATACAAACGCACAGAGAGAGAGAGAGAGAGAGAGAGAGAGAGAGAGAGAGAGATGTGTGTTTGCAGACGTAGCCCACATGTGAACATCGCAGTAGCACTGCTGTACATCAAATGACCAGCAGATGTCAGTACTCCCAAATGAGCTGTTAAACGGGGCTTTATGATTAGCCTTTTCATGAATCAATTGGCTGGAAAGATTCGATACATTCACGGGGCCTCATCACACCATCACTAGTCTTCAGTCGCCAATTACGATAATAGGAAAACGAGTCAATAAAGGAAAATGATTGAGAACTAGCTAGGACTAATTGCTGTCATAAAGGGACGTGTTTTGGCACACCCGCTGGCTACGCCACTGCTATAGTTAATATCTCTTGCAAACAAAGCAATAATATATTCTGTCCAGGGTGGGATGCACCAAAAATCGGCGTGTTGAAAGTATTGTTTGGGCGGAGATAATCGCAAAATGGCGCTGATAGATTTAAGCCATCATGCGGGGCGTGGGAACTTCCAGCATTAAAACGGGCATAGATAAGAATCCTTCAGTTTTAAGTCACTTCACATTGACAGCTGTTATCTCTAATGTATACTTGGTGATCTTACCATGCTGTGCATTCGAAATTATAGCTACTAACAATCCAAGAAATCCTGGGGGGTTCGCTAATAGACAGTGTTCCTCTGTGTATCTGAATGGGATCCGGACAAACAATGATCTGCCGCACGGGTCTGAACCGCCCCGGATACAGAATTAGCGCCATCTGGCGATCGCGGGTATTGCATCTGGCAAGGCCGCTATTGCTTGGGGATGGGGGAACCTCATAATCTGAAAATATGTCTGAATGAAAACCACAAACACTTGTCTCGATGTTATATCTCAAATATGCCTGGCAACGACGGCTTATCCCATTCACACAGACCCCAAAGTGCATCGGCTACTCCTTGTCAACGGCGCTGAAACTCCTCCCGAGTTTACTTTCATTATAAGTTAGCTCACTTGAATACTCCTCTCAAACACTTTGCACTACTCAGACAGAAACTAACTGAGTAGCAAACAGAAGCGTTTCGGAGACAACATCGTCCCTCTGGCTGAACGCGGTCTTTTAGTGAAAGCTGCTGCATGCGTCTACTGCATCTACTGAGTATCCATGGTGATGATCAGCGATTCTGCGATCGATCTCGGGGTCTATTTGAAGTAGCCGTGTGCGCTCACTCAGCAGATCAGCCGCAGCGGGCTTTATTCAGCCGATCGTCCTCCACCTGCTGTTGGCTTTGTGCAATCGATTAAGCCAGCGACGCGCTGTTTGGGATATGGCAATCCCCGCTTTGACGTTGATCCAGGATCTCAGGATCCGACTTTTGTGCAATAGGCCCCAGGGTGCTGCGTCCATCTTTTTATACAGTCCATGGTAAAAACTGAACACTCTGGCTTGAAAGGTGCTCGCGAAAGCTCACTCGCAAAATCGGGGAAAAAAATAAATTAATAAAATAACAATAATAATAAGAAGAAGAATTTGGACAAAAATATTAGGTATCCCCTTCAGGAGACCCAACGGGATCCCTAATAATAATAGTAGTCATAATAATAATAATAATAATAATAATAATAATAAATAATAATATATTATTGTTTATTGTTGTTATCAGACGAAAAGTATATGAGGACCTTTGGCTTTACTGTGGTTGTGTCGGAAAGCGCGGTGAAAATTCTTCTCGGAGGCCAATGCCCTGATTTGAGTTTTATTTGACAATATTTCAGGTCTACCTTAACAACTAGGCGTTTCCTGTGATGATATAGGGACGATGACCTCATTGTACCTGGAAAAGGTAATCTACCACTACGTGGTAGCTCCTCCCCGGTTTTTGGTGTCGGGAGCATTGTCGGACTCAGGCTCAGAAAGAAGAGTATATCTGACAGTCGTGAGACCACATATACGTGGACACTTTCAGTCACTTTTTCAGGCCTTGTTTTTATTTACAAATAGCCAGAATTCATTAACCGTCGTTGGTCACTGAAACGGAACCGATTTTGTATACAGACGGAGGCTAGAGGATTATTTTTGAAGCGTGTCGGACCAATACTTAACTCCGCAATTACAACAGTAGCGCGTTTCTTCCGCAAACCACGAGATGAGTGTGACTGTGCCTTCTGAAAATGTTTTTATGTCTGCTATACAGCCCAATACTTCTGTCAGCTCTTACGCTGTCCCCTCCGAGATTCACCTCAGTCATGGGGGTACGGTCTTGAACGAGGTCTCCAAGACGAAGCGGGTGCAACAACAGGTTCAGATGCGTCTAGCTGAAAAATTCTCGTCTCTTCCTCGCATGAATGGTTCAAGCTCGCATTACGCATCATCAGGTGAGCCTCCATTGAACTGTTAGGGTAAGAGGCGACATTGCTTAGTTTTTGTCAGTTATTATTAAACCAAATGTACAGCCTACTGGAACGACGCACACAGTCGGGGACGTGCATGTTTTAAAAATAGCTGTTATTCTAACTTTTCTGTGAGGATTGATGACCCTGTGGACTACAAAAGTTTACCGCCTACTCCGCCAGTTTCAGTTGTATTGTCCTATTAGGGCTATTCGATGTGATCAAAACTGGAAATACAGCGTGTGTAACTGAGTTTAACTTACTGAGTTTGTTGACTGTGGCTCGGTGCAGTTCTAAGAAACGTCATTCCTGGCCTTCTCCATGATGAAGCAGATTGGAAGAATTTTTATTGTTTTACGCAGTGGGTGATATGGGAAAGAATGATGCCCGCATGAATTGTTTTCTGTGAAACCAGTGTATGGTTGGTCGGATTAATGCGGATTTGTGTTTTGAAGTTTAAAGGTTAAAATCAGGGCTACAGAAAAGGTTTCTTGGTGTTCTTTTCTGGAGGTTTCTTTCAATGAGAGCATTTGAGAAATGAGGCAAAGACTGAATAAAACCCCAGAGATCAGGCTGAGAGGATGAATTGCTAAAACACCAAAATATAGTTGGCTGAAAATGAAAATAAATGCCAGTTTGAAGTAATTTTATGTATATGAGTATGGTCTCCGGGCTGAGCTTCATGTTGATATAACTGGAAGTACATTTCCCCAAAAAATTCAGGAACAGGAAGAATCTAGGCTTTGTCAATTTACTAACATGGTTACAGTTAAGTAAGTGGGATTTAGAGACGATTTGATCGCTGAATTTTGAAACTTCTTACATTGCATATGACCTGAGATTAGAAATGGATCAAGGAACGCAACAAAAGCCGGAAATGAACAAAATTCTGGGATGAACGTAATAAAAAAACAGGAACTCAAGCAATTTCAGTGGTTCCAGAGTGAAACTGTTGAAAACTGGTAAATAACATTATTTTTCGTTCCAGTTTTTTTGAAATATTATTGCTGACAAATTTTTAAACAAAATATTAATCTGGAATTGATTTATTTGTTGCCTGCGAGATTGTTCCATAGACCACCTAGTCTAACGTCAGATTTTAGCTGTGAGCCTGCTTAGGTAGCTATACCCCTGGCTCTGCATTCTACAGCGAGTTCGTAGGATGGATTACCTGCCCAACATTATCTGTCCTCATCCAAATCACGTTGCTTCATTACTTAAACAGTGTGTGAAATAACCTACCAGAGATGCGTAGAAAATATGTTCAATGCTGATGTCAGCGATGCATAGGTTAGACTGTTAAAAGTTGACCTCCCTTTCTGATGAGCTTTGATTTAAACTTTTAGATTTAGGTTTTTTGTTCATAAAAAAAGCTTATCAGGCCACTTACGACAAATAAATGAACAGAGGTTATTCATGGTTCAACAATGAGGATTTCCTGATTGCTAGAGGCAAGTAAAATTCCATATTGGGCTAGTAAATATAGCAATTCAATTGCCCGATCAGGCAAGTGAAAACAACACTTACGTACCATCTATATATTAATTCTCAGTTTGCCCAGTCTTTGCGACGAATCTCCTCCCAAACCGCCCAACGGATCCCCACGCCCTCTGACATATGCCTTCCAGACGAGCCTGCCTCTGTCGTCCACCATGTGGGATTGAACCAACTCACTCCGTTACTGAAATTTGGGCCATTTTATCCGTTTTTGCCTTTTGTTAGCATGAGGAAGGGTAATGTCACTATTTGTTAGGATTATTGGTCACAATCAACCCTGTGCGGAGCATGGGAATGGCTAGTTCTGAAATAAAGCATGTTTTTCTGGAGCTGATAATGGGAGTAGCTGATGAGGGTTGCCGCTTGAAAGGATCCAACTTCCGGCAAATGAAGTGTTATTACCCTTGGTTTTGTTTCTAAGATATTTTAGCCCCATAGAGGAGGCTGTCTTGGCTACATGCTAGTGATTCTTGCATCGTAGGATATGGAAGTGATTAAGTAAAGCAAGTAATTGTGTATGACAGAGCACTTTTTTGAAAAATATTTTTAATTTATTTTGGCCGTGGTTCTGTTTAAATGATCCAGCGCGATTTAAAAATGTCACCGACTGTCATAAAGAAAACTTTTGATTGGAGACAAATAAATATAAAACGGTGATGAAATTAAATTAATTTAATTCAATTTAAAAGTTGTTGGCTAACCGATTAGGCCTGTTTCTAAAGTGTGAAAACGGCACCCTCTCCATTGCCTTTACACTCACACCCACTCCCACCCTACTTGTGTTGCTTAATGATGGCTGGAGCTCAAATATGTTTGAATAGTTTTCTTTGCATGAATACCAATTTTAGATTTTTTTTCCTTCACTTTTGTTCTGAGAGTGGTGATGATTGAGTTTCAGAGGATGGGCTGTCAGGCCACATGGTGGAGGTAAATATTGTGAATTACTCATTCAGCCTTGTGCAAAGCTGCGAGTATATATTTTTTTTGGTGTGAAGCTTATGTATTTTATCTTATTGGTATATAAATCATTTTGCAAAGGTCATGTCATTTTAAAAGGAGTGTTATTAACCATTCTTCTATAATGTTCTAACTGGTTATTAATTTGAGGAGAGGCCATGGAACACTGGATCGGGATCGTAAAGCTAACATTTCTGCTCTGAACCAACTGAAATGAAAACTTTTTTTTTTTTTTTTCTGTTCCCTGCATATGAATGAATGAGGTTTTTCGAAGTGTGCGATGCTATCCATGACCTGGTGTTTCAGCGGACAGATCAGACAGAGATTGTCGGTGATGGGAGTCATTGATTGTTCGTCCTGTTGGACTGAATCACCTGAGTTAATTGCCACCTTGAGAAAGCTTGTTGTTTGCTCTCCACAGTGAGAGTCATGACAATGTATTCATCTGAACGAAACAACAGAAAAGTTGGTAGTTCTGGGAATCAATTACCTGACATTATTGCCCAGTATTTGGGAGATGCTTGCCATCGGGGGTGTCCTGTTTCTGCCTTGGATTCTTCAGTTTGCCAGTTCAACATTATTGACTTGTAACCTATTGTTGATCACTTGCTAATTTAAAACTTTTCATGCTAATGAAGTTGTAGCTGGGCCACCGTTGTCATTATACATTATGTTGTATTGAATATTTTCTACGTTCAGTGATTTTGCTAAATCCACTCTTAGTCTGTTGAATGAGCAATGCAGTCGTATTGGTTTGGGTCAATTAGCTTGCAGTACTGAACCAGTGACTGAATTACAGTTTTGTTGTTGTTGGCAGATGTGATGCACAAAGCAAATGAAAAGGCAAACGCATTTCATGACGCACTGTTATTTGATCTATTAATGCAAGTAGCATATCGAACAGCGGAAGAATACACACAGTTAATCCTCGCATACTTTCACTACGGGAATATATTTTTAAGTGCTGATTTCACAATTGCAGAAGTAGTGTGCCACCCCTGAGAATTGATTGGGCATGCCAAACAGTGAGGTAATTGAGCCTGCTCAATACGCAGGGCTCCACGATGAGAGAACCAAAAACATAGGGAGGATACCAACTTGATCAACAGAAGAAAGCTTCTGTGATGATGCCATCACTTGAGATGATCACTCAGCATTTTGAGACCTGGCCTTCAGTGCTTTCCGCTCTCCTCATAAGACAATCAGAAAAGGACTGGCAGATGTACACTGCTTTAAATGTGTTGATGACGATGTATTATAGAATTATATTCATTGAGACGCTTTCTGGGTGAACAAGCTGTGATCTTTTTCTTATTAATTACTGTAGCTATATTAAAGTAAATCTCATCAAGCCCTTTCTTTCACCAGTTGAGCAGAAACATGGCGAGCTGGTTAAGTATCACTCCCTTCATATCAATCTGGAATCTAATGGTTCCAGAAATCCACCAGTAAGCTACTTGTTTCAAAATGATCTAGATTTTGGTGAAAAAAAGTATTAACAATAAAGACTACTTAATTTCCTTAATTACTATTTAGAATCATTATCAATTGGAAAAAAATGGTTGGGTATTAAGTTTTGGGAGCTTTCAGGAGATGGAATTTAGTATTTTGTGCACGTTATGCACTAAATAAAATAATGTCTATTTATTTATTGTTGTATTTTATTAAATATTGCTTGCAGACAGCACAGAACATGCTAAATCTGAACTTTTTGTTCCCTGGCATATTAATAACAGTTTTGCTGGGAAAGATAAATGTATGTATGACGTACGGTATTCTGCCATGTTTGAGCATTTACATTAAATATAGTGGCTGATTCTCATTTGCGATTGTTGCAGCGAATATTGCTGGCTAATTTTATCCCTATTCTTGTAAGTTGCTGCAGATCACATTTCCAGCATGCTGAATTTGGTCTTATTGTTTTGAAAATGTTTTTTCAGTTTTGATAGTCTACCAAATATTTTATTATAGGTAAATGCATTTTAGCCACTGTTCTATTTTCATTGCAAGAGTCACCATTGATTTTAACCCATGTTTAAGGGTCAATTTTTAATACAAGATAAAGAGAAAAGATTTTAACATGTAGTTTTAACTTTCAGCAACTTTTAGGTAAAGAAAAAAGCGAGGAGGTTAATGGCAGAATGGTTCTGATTAAGTGTAGTCAAGAACAGAAGGCAAAATGTAGGGCGTAGCATAAAAGAAAGTCATGCACAGCACTTCCATATCAGCCGGGAAGCTTGTGGCTAAAATTGTAGTGAAGTGGTGTGGAATCTAGCAAACTATGAGGGTGCCTTTTCCACTGACAGGTGTGGACTGTAATTTATGTGCAGAGCTCAGCTGAAGTGGATCTTTTTTTAAAAGTTATAATACTTTGAGTATTTCCTTAATGCACACATTTTATCTTGTATTATTGAGCAAATATCTGGGTAGTCTTTTTAAACTTATTTAACAGTAAAAAATACTTTGTTTGATACATGGGCGTCCTTTTGTGTTTCTTGTTGGGTGTTGTCTGGGGTGGGACAGGGAGGGGAGAGAGGGCTGGGATTCTCCTGGCCAGACCAGTTTTTATCAAAATACCTGCGGCATTTCTGTTTCAGTCATGCGATTTCTGTGCTCCTCCCTTTCTACCCGTGAGAACAGGCCCACACTATCACAGTCGCTGAGCTCAACACGCATGCCCAGCGCTGCTGCACTCTCAAATATGTGCTCCACACCATGTAATTGCTCGCACATGCCCTTCAAAGCATAAGAATCTGCCCAATCTACTATGGGTCATCTCACTGTCAGTATGAGTCACACTTTGAATCGTGAAGTGTGAATGATAACAACCATGACTGTATAGCTGATACGTAAGAGTGCATTTTCATTTGTTTAGTCTAACAGCTATTGCGCTGTTGAAAATTATTTGTGTGTCATAACAACGGGGTGTGTACTGCTTTCCCTTTGCCTCAGAGAACAGACACTGTTTTCTTTCAGGTGCTTTATGAGCCACACCTTTCCTGCCCAACGGTAACACAGAGCAGATAAGGATAGGCTGAACTTCAGATTTTTTGCGGATGGGTATTTTTACAGATAGTATTCGGAGGAATTCTTTTTTTTTTTTAGATTTACCTGGCACAATAGGAAAAATAAAATTGTGGAAAAGCGCGAATGGAAAAATATCCTAGCAAGGAAAGGATTTCTCTCCTCACTGCTCTTGTATTTAAAATTACTCATTTTAGTTATTCTAACTGACTGCTAGAATGTTTTGAAATCAAGCATTACCAGAAAATATTTCTTACACAGTATTACTAGATTTAGTTTTAATTCATTGACCATTGTACTTGCCAGCTAGTTAACACAGAATATGCACGATGATAGAAAAGGACTTTTGCAGAATTTGATGCAAGCCATGAAGGGTTTTTTTTTTTTTTTTATTGGTCTTCATGGGCAAATGCAAACTTAGATTTTGCTGTGGAACAGATTCCTTTTTGCTTTGAGGAATGCAGACTTTCAGATCAAAGAACAGGCTGGCCTTCACCCATCCTCCCCCTTTTGAAAGCGTGAAGACAATTCCCTTTGCGAAACTGCTTATATGCAACTTCTTAATAATACATTTAGAATGCTGTGTATCTGTTAGAATGGTGTCAAAAGTGATGGTTTAAAATTATTTGTTTTTTAACCATGTTTTTCATGTTATTTTCTTCCAACTTGCGGGCCTTTTCACTGTAAACTGTGTATAGTAGTGTCCTACTTGATCGTATTTCTACAATTGAATATTCATTGTATTATATGTGTTCTGTTTTCCTTTTGTATACCTGTAACCACACATTGAAAGGAAAATCATCTGAATACATATATGACAGTAGAGTTTTAAAATTATGTTCTGTATTATATATGTATATATTATAATCATTAGATATTAATAAACGTGTTTGGAAGCTCAGTGCAGCTTTCAGATGGCAACCCTTTTTTTAAAGGCCGGGTATACGATGATTTGGAATCTATCTATGATTCAATTTTTGCCTTAAGCTTAATTGTTTGCCAGAGCTGATATACAGAGAGACACTTCTTATGTGCATTCTTTTTGAGCCTTTGGTGGAGCATAAGCGCAGTGTCCTAGTTTGCTTCAGTGATGTCCAATATGTAATTTCAATCTAAAACCAGCTCATTTTGAGAATTATAGTGCGTACTGCTGTTAGTTCATATTTGTTCAGAAACGGTATTGATTTACGACATGTGCCAGACAAATTTGGAGCTGGGCAGAAGTAGTTTTGACAAATCTGCCCCAGTCTAAGCGCTGATAACCCCAATCCTGGGGAAGAATAGTTGTGTGTCTGCATGCGTGTGATGCGAGTCTCCGTGTGACTGTGTTTCCGCATTCAGTTCTATTGTGGAAATGCACATAAGGCTAGAACAAGAAATGAGCCTCCCTATCTAGGTCTATAACAACAGAGAAATATCACACTCCTCAAATTATTTACTAGTCTGTGAGTTTGGCTTTTTCTTTTTTTAAAGCTTATACAACTACTTGCTGCTTTGACCCGGCAACCATTTATTCATTGCGATTTTATATGCTTGTCAGTCTTTGGCCTGCTCTCTTTATTGTTGTCGCAACTTACTGAAGTTAACTTTTTGACAGAATAACCAGGGCTGAGAAAATTATAGCTATCGGCATGTTTTCATTTAAAGGGAAAAAAATAAAATGATTCCATTTTGATTCTATATTCAGTGTTCAAAATGTTGGCACTGAGTTTCTATTGCCCCTGAGAGCTATTGTGTGTAAGTTTTTCAATGTGCCACAGCTTAGCAACCAGGTGACTGCTGGTGGATTAATAAAAACTCATTTCGACACCACTGCGTTGCCTGCAACACCGAGAGCCCATTGCTGTGAAGTTCTGGGTCCTTCAACTGAAACCCAGCAAGTCAACTGCAGAAATGCAGACATCACAGCCTGCTCCGCCCCACCCCCTCCCACCCACATATTTTGAGTGTCACATGACTTTCATGTCCGACCCCTGCTCTCCCTAATCTAGAGTACTTGGTCTCCTTTGAATCCACTAGTAATGCCCCACTCTTTTGAATGCATTGCTGGAATTCTCAGTTTAGTGAATTATTGCGGAAAACTGAGCTGCTTCAGTGGACCTGCTTACCAGACCTGGGCCTGACTCACTGCTTTAAAATTAATCTAAAAGATACACTTAAGATTTTTAAACGCTCATAAATAGAACAAGGTTTCTTGCCAGATGGTAAAAATATTGTGAGAAAAGAATTTTTATTCTGAATATTGTTGAAAATTATTGAATTTTAGAATTACTGGGAATCTACTGGGATTTTCCAGTGCCTGAACAGTTTTTGTTTTTTGGGCAGTTATTTGGCTGCTTTTTATTATTTGAATGTGCCTGTGTATTGAAGCCATATTGTGGAGAAATTTTTGTGAGGCACACAGAATCGCAAAAGAGCGAATGTACGCCCATAAGATTTTGTTTCGTAGGCTGATATCAGTTAACACTTTATTCAGTTGCTCTTATTTGAAAACAGATTGTGACAAATTTGGGAAGATGGTCTTGTCTGCAATGACTCACTGACTAAATAATCAAACGGGACTACTTGAGGTCAAAGTCTGCCTGAGTGCTGGGGGGAGGGGGGTGTTAGTGGTTGACTGCAAAGGGAAAATATTTTCTTTACAGTTAAAATGCAACACACTAGCTATAGTATCCACTGAATTGTTGACTGTTCTTGACTGTTTTGAAATTTCAATTTTCTTTCCTGTACATTTGAAGTTTGACCGCTTTGTTGAGTGTATTGCAAGGGTTTTTGTGTTGCAGTGTGTTTTGTGAGCACAGTTAAAATCTTTTTATGTACAATGAAATGTGTAGCCAGTAAATTTTTGGGCATTTAGACATTTTCCCAACCAGTTAATATTGTGTAGTGGACATGCTTATGCTACAGTCACTGTAGTGCTGTTGTCTGAAGTGGAGGTGGGGACAACATGTTCTGGTGATATCAATTGTTTGACAATTTTCTCTCTCTTTTCCTAGAGTATGGTGGCACCCAGGCAATTAAATATTCAACTTACAACCCAGGATTCACCTCCAAGTCCCAAATGTATACTATGAGTAGGACCATGGCGGTGAGTACAGCATCATGCTCTTTTGTTCTATAAATCCTGTTGCATTGCTGGTTTTAATCTGTAAATTATGTTGATAGTCAAGTGTCCTCCAGTAATTGTACACTGAACAAATGAACCTGTGAAAATACCATACCCAGGTATGGAACTATTATGTCAATATACTCTTAAAGGCAGTGAAGTGCCTTTTGAGTTTTTACCATTTTATTCTTTTTACATTGCAAAGCGTTTTGAAATTATACTGAAATAGGAGTGTGTTCAGGCTTCATATTTTTCCAACCAGTCTATGTACTCTTTCATAACTTGGAGATGTGAAATAACTGGTTATTGCTCCAGCTGGACATTCAGATTCTATTGATTCATATTTTATGTACAGCATATTGCACTATTTAAGCTATACGACATATGTACGTTGCATTAGTGTACACATGATATTGAGCAAATTGCAATGTGTGCTATGTCAGGTGCCACATTTGCTTGCAGTTAGGTGTGGCTAGCTGCCGCGGCATTGCAGTATTTCACAAGTCCATGCTATGTACGTGTTTAGAAGTTGACATCCACAATCAAGACTGTTCTGTAAGAATCCTTGATAAAGCTGCATCAGGCAGTGGGATGAATATCACATAACTGAACTTTAATAGGTATACCACAGTCGGGTGATGAGGAAAAAACTAATAATAAGGGGATATACATTTTAATGCAAATTTTCAAATATGTATTTGATTATTCTGGTTTTCTTTTCTAATTAAGAACAAATACATACAGTCAGTTCCACAGATATTTGGACATTGACTATGCTATTATTATTTTAGTTGTCTACCACTGTGCACTTCAATAATACATTAAAGAATGAAAATGAGCTGAAAGTGCAAGGCTTTCATCTTGCATTTGAGGGTATTCACTCCAAATTGGGTGAAAAGTGTAGGATTTACAGGGCTTTTTTATGTGGCCTCCCCTTTTTAAGAAACAAAAAAAATTGGACCTTTCATTGCTTAGCTAATTCCATGGAGAAGTGTATTTTAGTCCTTCATTGTTGTATCCCCAGTTTTTTGGAAGATTATAAATCAACCTCAGACACCACACCACCCTTGCAGATTCTTTATGTTGGCACAATAAGTAGATTTTTTTTTTTTTATGGTTATCACGTGAAACTTCTCATTCATTTCTGGTGCATAGAGGGCATATCCTATGGTTTTGTGTGACTGTAACAACCTTTCCTGTAGTGCCATCACAAGGTCAAACGTCACACTACCAAATAGGATAACACAAACAGTTGATGGGAATCATGTCGCACCTCTTTCTGTTGCATAGGGAAGTGCTGTTATTGATGTTGGTCTCCCTTTGACATTTACTGTAGGGCCATCCCCAGGCAAGACTTGAATTTTTAAGTTTCATGTCAAATCTTCTGGTGCTCATTTCTGGTGCTCAGAGGAGTAAGTTCTTGGTTGCGGTGTTTCTTGTAGTGCCACCACTCGGGGGGAAAAAATATGATTTCCTTTTTAGTAGTAGTGGGCCACATTTGACAGTCCTGGCTGTAGCACCACCACCAGGCCAAACTTTTAACTTAAAGGAGTACAATTACTCAAACAGTTACTTGAATCCTGTCATATTTGCTGTCAATACTGGTGTACAGAGGAGGAACGTTTTGATTTTTAAGGCTCAAATACTTCTACCATAACTCCACTATTAGGTGAAACTTAATTTACAAATGCAGTGAGTCACACTGTTTTAGGGCAAATCAGATCAAGTTTGCTGTGAACATCTTGGTCCATGAATGAGCAGTCCTATTGCTCTGGTGGCATTATGACCATTATTGTAGCTCCACCATCAGGCCAAACTTCACTTTTCCATAAGTGCGGTAAATCAAACAGTTCTCATGAGTATCAGGTAAAATTTGGTGTGAACATTCCTTGAGCCAAGAGGAGTTCCCATGTTGATTTTATGGACCGTATACCCATTCCTTTAGCACCATCACAAAGCCAAACGATGAGTTGTTTCAGGGATGCAGCCTGCTGTTGTGCATTGGCAGCATTTGCCTAGATATATTGATGAATAAGCTGATAAACTGTTTTGAGTTGATTTCATATGTGCATTTGGAATTTACCACTATTAGCTTTCAAAATAAAGTCCAAAGCACTGTCCTTACCAGTGAAATAAGCTGTCATTAGGTTGAAAAAGTCCAAACAAACCCTTCGTAGAGATGGCAGGTGTGCTACATTCTTAATAAGAAAGAACACGGTGGTGCGCTGAGGAGAACAGCAGATGATAACTGTGGTAGGTGATTGAAAAATTATTTTCACATAAAGAAAAACCCCTTTTCAGCAGTGAGCCAGATCAGGAATACCTTCCAGGAAATGGGAATATCTATGCCAAGTTAACAATTCAGAGGAGGCCGGACCAGATTAAATGCAATTGGATCAAGCGTTTGAGTTAAAATGCATTTGTAGGCCTCAAAAACAGGATTCCCAGATTAAAGCTTGCTTTGAAATGTCAAAATAAGCCTTTTCTCTTCTGAAATAAGAACTTTTACCAGAATGATTGGAAGAGAAGAGAGTATGGAGAAAGAAAAGATTTGCTCTTGATCCAAAGTATACCACCTCTTGTTTGAAGTAAGATGGAGGTATTGATATGGCATGTGAATGTATAGCTGGCGATAAACTGGTGCCATTGTATTTATAAATTACAACCCCAAGTCCGACATAGTTGGGACCAAGTGTAAATTGTGAATAAAATCAAAATGCAATGACTTTCAGATCACGAGCCAATATTTTATTTACAATAGAACATAGATAACATTTCAAATGTTGAAACTGAGACATTTTACATTTTTATCCACAAATGAGCTTATTTTAAATTTTCTGGCTGCAACAGGTCTCAAAAAAGTTGGGACACAGGCAAAAAAGGGATGAAAAAGCAATTAATATATAAGAGAATCAGCTGAAAGAACATTTAGCAAGTAATTAAGTTAACTGGCATCAGGTGTGTAACATGATTGGCTATAAAAGAGATGTCTTAGAGTGGCTGAGCCTCTCAGAAGTAAAGATGGCCAGAGGCTCTCCAACCTGTGAGGACTTGCGTAAAAAAATTGTGGAATACTTTAAAAACAATGTTCCTCAACGTCAAATTGCAAAGGCTTTGAAGGTCTCATCATCGACAGTGCATAACATCATCCAAGATTCAGAGAAACTGGAAAATTCTCTGTGCATAAGGGACAATGCCGAAGACCTTTACTGGATGACCGTGATCTTTGGGCCCTCAGACGCTACTGCATCACTCACCGGCATGATTCTGTCATTGACATTACTAAATGGGTCCAGGAATACTTCAAGAAACCACTGTCTGTAAACACAGTCTGCCGTGCCATTCACAGATGCCACCTAAAACTCTATCATGCAAAAAGGAAGCCATCGTTGAGCATGATCCAGAAGCGCCGCCGTGTTCTGTGGGCCAAGGCTCATTTAAAATGGACTGTAGCAAAGTGGCAAAGTGTCCTGTGTTCGGACGAGTCCAAATTTGACATTCTTGTCGGAAATCATGGGCAGTGTGTCCTCCGGGCTAATGAGGAGAAAGACCACCCCTTCTGTTATCAGCGTTCAGTTCAAAAGCCAGCATCTCTGATGGTATGGGGATGCATTAGTGCATATGGTGTGGGACACTTGCATGTTTTAAAAAGCACCATGAATGCTGAAAGGTAAATAAAGGTTTTAGAGCAACATATGCCCCCCTCCAGACGACATCTATTCCAGGGAAGGCCTTTTGTATTTCAGCAGGACAATACAAAACCACATATTGCAGCTATTACAACAGCATGACTTCGTAGTAGAAGAGTCCGTGTGCTGAAATGGCCTGCCTTCGGTCCTGATCTTCACTGACTGAGAACATTTGGCGCATAATAAAACGAAAAGTCCGTCAAAGGAGACCCAAAACTCTCCAGCAGCTGGAAGCCTGTATTAAACAAGAGTGGGATCAAATTCCAATGGCTAAACTGAAGAAACTTGTCTCCTCAATGCCCAGACGCCTTGACTCTGTGTTAAGAAGAAAACGGGACGCTACACCATGGTAAACAGGCCCCTGTCCCAACTTTTTTGAGACCTGTAGCAGCCATCAAATTTGAAACGAGCTCATTTTGTGAGCTCAACAAATTCTTAGTGTTTGTGGGGCAGTTGAAGGACTGTTGTTGGGTCATTCCATGCTAAATGAACCAATTTTCAGAAAAGTTTAAGGGGGTCCATCTCCAATTTCTCAAATTTTCTTCTCTAAAAATACCTAAGGGTGTCAGACGAAGGAATCTTAAGTTTGAGCTCAATACCGCAAACGCTTTTCGTGTGCGAGTCATTTTAAATTGGGGTGTCGCCCCCATTTTTTGCTCTTGTGAATCGCGACATTGGCTCGTGAGCGTTTTTGGAAGGGTATAAAATCTTTTCTAAATAATATAGAAAGCTGAAAATTGCCACTCTTGTTAATCTTTGCCCTGGCTTTCAGAATCTGGCATCAAAATTGTACTGAACCATTTGGGATCCATGAGCATTTGAAAATGGGATTTTGGTTGGACAGAATTTTTTTTTTTTTCGCATTTTGATGGCTGTCTGTCTGGTCAACTTCATACCAAGACCCAAATATCAAATGGATATGTGTTATTTGGGTAACAAACTGTATGCAGAAGCAATATAACACAAAACAAACATTTAATGAAAAAGTTATGGGCCTCTGAAAATAGTCACAGTGCAAGAACTCCTGCGGTGTCCCTACATTCAGGGTGGCGGTTGGCCACGTGGATGGTTGGACATCTTAATGAAATTTTGACCACTTCAAAGATTCACATCTTGGCAATATTTGGAACAAATTTTAATATCTCAACTCAACTCTTTCATTATAAACTAGATTTTTGGAAAAAAAAAAGGTGTTTTTGTCTGAACAGACAGTATTGAACATGTACATACTGTGTACATTATATTCCCACCTCGGGGGACTTAGACAATACTCCAGCTTTGTATCTTAGAGCCTGGAAGTTAAGGAAATTCACACAAGGGACAATAAACACACTCAAATGAAGAGTTAGTCACGATAGCGAAGGACGCCCTGCAGTACTAATTACACCTTTTGTGATGAAGCACACTTCATTGTCAACCTGAAACTGATGGCCGCATCTCCACTGCATCAGCTCTTTATCGTTTTGACTGAAATTTTTTACAAGTCCTTTCTGCAGTAGTGTAACTAATGACACTCTTGATTTAAATAAAAATCTGCAACTTGTACCAAGAGATGATGTACTTGGTGTAGCCATCCTGACTCTGCAAGAACCAACCTACAACTGAATGCGTTGTCACAGGAGATGCAGAGATCCATGTTCCAAACACATGTGCAAGAGAAAAGCAGAAAAACATTGTTCTTGGATTTAACCAGAAAGTGTAAACTGTCAATCAGGCTAATTCCTATTCTTCAGCATCTGGATCACACTAAAATAGTGGGCTATTTTTACAGCTATCACTATGATAATACTGTCCATGTACATGTAATAGTGCAGCTGTGGTGTAGGCTTATTAATCATGTTCATGGTGTTATACCTAAATATAACAAATCTATTTGATATTTGGGTCTTGGTATAAAGCTGACCACACACTGAGCCATCAAAACGTGAAGAAAAAAAAATCTGTCCAACCAAAATCCCATGGTCAAATGCTCATGGATCCCACATGGTTTATCACAGTGCAACTTTGATGCCAGATTCTGAAAGCTGGGGCAAAAATGAACAAGACTAGCGATTTTCAGCTTTCTATATTATTTAGAAAAGATTTTATAGCCATCCAAAACGCTCACGAGGCAATGTCGCGATTCAAGATTGCAAAACGGGGGCGACACCCCAATTTAAAATGGCTCTCACATGAAAACCGTTTGAGATATTGAGCTGAAAGTCGGGATTCCTTTGTTTGACGTCCTAAGGTATTTTTAGAAAAAACTTGGCCAAGTCGGAGACGGACCTCCTGGAGGCTCTGGTTCATTTGGCATGGAATGACTCTCTTTGAAGCAGAAACCGCAGCTTTGATGATGCCCCTAACAACTGCTGTGACACCTGCCAGTTCCATGGACAGGATAACAATTTTTATACTACAGTTAGTTCCGACAGAGTAATTTGATTTGACGACAGGCATTCCATGAGTGTTAATGATAGAGTACAACATCACTGGGACATGTAACAGCAAGATCACTCCGCTCACAGCTGTTTTAATAACTGTTAATTACACTAACTGCCGACCACAAAGAGCACAACATTGGTAGCAACAGTCAATTCCTGATCCATTTGGGGAACTATTTGCGCTGGCGAAGCCACATAACTTATTAAATTAACAAAGAAGTCATAATCTGTTGTCACTTATTGCTGTCAACTAATAAGTGGCGTTAGTAGAACTGTTGTATAAAAGCAATATCGCACTCCAGGTCGTGATGTTGTTGCTGAATATCATCACAGCTGTGATCACTCGTAGCACCTAAAAACCGAGAAAGTGCACCTTTTTCCGAGAAATTCCTACAAAAACTTAGAATACACCGAGGTTTACTGAAGATTTGAGGCCAACTCTGTAAACCTCGGAAAAATTTTACCGAGGTATCCCGAAGTCTGTCCGGTTTTCTTAAGTTTGGACAACACCTCAGTTAACCTCGGTTAAATTTTTCTGAGACACACCGAGGATTGTCTGGCCCACTGACGCTCAGAGACCACATCGGTATTCCTGGGGAAAATTTCACCGAGGTAGACCGAAGTTTGTTTGCTAGGCCTACGCTCACACCAGAACAAAGGGGAGGTGTGAAGACAGTCAAAACACGTCTCATTAAAGACCTCCTTTCAGCACTGCAGTCCAAGCGCCAATTAATTATGAAAATTACCAGCACTGCCTGTTCAACGAGGTGCAGTGTAATTAAGCCAGGCCCTAGATGCAGTCTGGATGAAGTACAGGCTTACAGTACTGGCCATTCCAAAGTTCCCCAATCTGAAATTCGCCAAATTTTCAGTGATAATTCGTTCTGCGAATTTTCCTGAAAGATCAGGCAATAAACATTGTGCAGGGATTGTGCCTCAATGATATGGACGCTGTGCATATATGATTGTAAATGGCATTAAGTGTTGGTGGACTGGACTGTGACTGTGAATAATGGTTTGGTGTTGGTGGACTGTGAGATGGTGGACTGTGATTGTGAATTAATGTGCATTCATGTTAACATAACATAACTTAACATAACATGAATGGCGAGAACAGGCCGTTCAGCCCAACTACGCTCGCCAGTTTTTTATACTATTGTGAATATATCCCTTCAGATACTCAATGACTCAATGGTATCTAGCTTTAAGTCAAGCCTACTCTTGAAAACCCCCAAGGTCTCTGCCTCAACAATATGGTCAGGCAAGCTATTCCACATCGAAATTATGTCTCCCCCTGAAGGGTCGGGAGACATATTGTTTTCGGGTGAGTTCCCGTTGGCGTTGGCGTCGGCGTTGGCGTTGGCGTCGGCGTTCCCATCGTTTTCGGAGCAGAACTCTAAAACTACTGGTCCGATTTCAACCAAATTTGGAATGAACCTTCCCTATGTCATGTAGATGTGCCTTTTGGGGGTTTGAGCTCTTTTTCATTTTAATTTTTTTCTGTTTCCATGGCAACAGTTGGGACTTAGTCATTTTGAAGGGTAGGGTTCGTTTCCGGAGCTGAACTCTCAAACTATGCAACCAATTTTAACCAAATTTAGTAAAAAGCTTCCCTATGTCATGTCGATATGCCTTTTGGGGGTTTGAGCTCTTTTTCATTTTGTTTTTTCTGTTTCCATGGCAACAGTTTGGACTTAGTCATTTTGAAGGGTGGGGTTCGTTTCCGGAGCATATCTCTCAAACTACTCAACAAATTTCAACAAAATTTGGTATAAATCTTCCCTATGTCAAGTTCCTAGATAGATATGTAAGTTATTCTCAGTTTTCTTTATGTATTTCGATATTTATATCTTGAGAGATCAGGTGGCGGAAAAGGGGGAGACATCTGTTTTTACGAGTAAAAACACTCTCTAGTTACTCTTTGGGTGAAGAAATATTTCCGAATATCAGTGCTAAATTTACCTTAGGTCAACTTCCATTTGTGACCCTGAGTTCTACTAACAACACTTGGTCAAAGGAATCCTACATAATTCACTTTGTTAATCCCTTTAACATATTTAAAGACCTCAATCAAATCACCCTTTAGTCTCCTTTTCCTAAGACTAAAGAGATTAAGGATCTTCAGCCTCTTCTCATAGCTTTCTTGTTTTATACCTGGAATTAGCTTAGTGGCTCTTCTCTGAACTTTCTCTAGATCCTCTATATCTTTCTTAAAGTATGGTCCCCAGAACTGCACACAATACTCCAGATGTGGTCTGACAAATGTGTTGTACAAAAGAAGCATCACCTCCTTAGATTTGTACTCAATACTTCCTGTAACTCCAATGGAGCTCATTTTAAAAATTAGTCTCTTATGCGGTACTGTATCAAATGCTTTCTGAAAATCCTAGTATATGATGTCATAAGCCCTGCTCTGGTCATAAGTCTTGGTGGCCTCTTCAAAAAATTCCAGAAGGTTTGTCAGGCATGACCTTCCCTTACAGAAACCATGTTGGCTATCCCTCAAGATACTGTTACGTTCAAGAAATAAGTCCAGCTCATCTTTTATGATAGATTCCAATATTTTGCACGCAATGCAAGTTAAACTGACGGGCCTGTAATTTCCTGGCTCAGTACGGTCCCCTTTCTTATATATTGGTATTATATTGCCCTGTTTCCAATCATTTGGTATTTCTCCAGTTTCTAAAGACCGTCCGTGGATATACTAAATTGTGAATGGACTCCTTCCATGATTTCTCACTGTATGTGTGTGATTATGTGCTTAATTTTCCCCACTTTGCCCACCCACACTGTACTTACTCTCGATGTTCACTTTCTCTCAAGGTTCCCTCTTTTAAAAATTAAATTGTGTATCTGAGTTGTTTGTAAATTTGTGCTTTTGCAGATTGAATATATTCTGAATACTGAACATGAGTTTTTGTTGTTCTTACTATAATGGTGGTGGTTTGCCCTTTGACAATTCCTGTATGCAGCACAGACAGAGCAGGCTGAACTAAGCCTGTATTTCATCTGGACTGCATCTAGGGCCTGGCTTAATTACACTGTAACCTCATTGAACAGGCAGTAGTGGTAATTTGCATAATTTGCATAATTAATTGGCGTTTGGACTGCAGTACTGGTGGGAAGTCTTTAATGAGGCATGTGTTTTGACTGTCTTCACACCTCCCCTTTGTTCTGGTGTGAGCGTAGGCCTAGCAGACTAACTTCAGTCTACCTCGGTGTAATTTTCCCGAGGAGTACCGATGTGGTCTCTGAGCTTCAGTGGGCCAGACAATCCTGGATGTGTCTCGGGAAAATTTAACAGAGGTTTACTGAGGTGTTGTCCAAACTTAAGTAAACCGGACAGACTTCGGGATCCCTCGGTAAAATTTTTCTGAGGTTTACCGAGTTGGCCTCAAATCTTCATTAAACCTTGGTGTATTCTAAGTTTTTGTAGGAATTTCTCGGAAAAAGGTGCACTCTCTCGGTTTTTAGGTGCTACTAGTGAATGCGGTCGTAGGCACAAAACCGCTGGCCGAGTGCCGAAGATATCACAGCCATTATTATATTCAGCAACATCACTCCCTCTCGTGTGATATTGCTTATGTAACAATCCAGCCATGAGGCCTAGCCATCTGTTGTGTCAACTAAACAACCCAATTGTCTCTTGTCTGTGATGTCTCTCAAGTGATGTGCACCGTTTTGAGTGCTGCTGTTTACTGACTAGCTTTTCTCTCTAGGTGCCACGGGTGTCCCAGCAAACTGCAAGCTTCACTTCACGATCGGCTGTCGACATTGGCCCTCGCCATAAGGTCAGCCTAGGGGGTGGAGCTTTTCACCGTGAGAACATGCGCGTGGGTGGAGGCCAGCACAGCTATAGGCAGGTGATGACTCGCACCATGAGTCGGCCTGAACCTGAGACCCTATCTGTTCGCTCCTTGCGCCTCCACAACCAACAACCCCTGCACGTACCGATCTGGATGGGGCAGGGACAGGAGGGCAGCGAGGGCAGCTTGATCTCTGATCATGATGCTGCCTATCAGCGACAGTCATCCTATGCCCAAAGCAATGGCTACGCACAGGTCCGTCACACAGCTGGGTCAGTGTCCGGGCCTGTTACCATGCGGCGCTCTCTCAGTAGCACCTTGTCTCGTGGGGCTGGGGGAGGGGGTGGGGAAATGGAAATGGTCCAGCAATACCATTCCTTCAAGGGCCCTGCCCACCGGACCATCAACCGCATCGCCCAGCGTAACCGCATGAGCATGGGCTCTGTATCAGGAGGGGGAACCTACCAGCAACAGTTCTCCAGTGGCAGCAGCAACTACGGTGGGGCAGTAATGATGGGGAACTCTCAGGGCTTCATGCAGCAGGGGTCTGTCATGCGCCGTGCCCCATCATACAAGAGCGTGCGCAGCGTGGGCAGGGGTGAAGACGTGTTGGACAGCCAGATGATGGGCAGCACGGGCAACCTCAGCGGGTGAGCATTTCCCAATTGCTGGCTTTACAGTCATATTCACAATGACAGCACAGTGTTTCAGAAGTGTACTCAATAGTCTAAGCATTATTATTGTGCATTATTTAGTACTAAGTTGTATACTTCAAAATCTTTTCACAGCCTCAAGTTCAAAGGGTGTACAGTCCAGTGCTCTTGTTTGACTTCCAGTCTTGGGAAAACTTGAGCGCGAAAGTGGTAGAAGCTAGTTCTCTGCGATCTTGAGAGACTCTAGTCACACCCAGAGAGACATCGTAGACACACAGGCCTTCCTTTTGGAGTCCCATTTTCTTGCATATTATCTGTGGAATTGCTGAATCCTGACGACTTATTAATAATAATGAAATATGAGATGTGTTTGCAGGACTCTGAAGAAAATTACGCTATGATAGGTAGAATATGTAACTCATTGTTTTCAAATGAGAAAGCCATCCAGATGATTCAAATGGAGAAAATGAAGCAGCAGTATATACTGCACCTTTGACTAATGCTGGCTCTTTTGGTAAATACTAGCTGAAAAGCCTATAAGATAATGTTACTGACTGTTGTCAATCCTCCTGATCTTTTTAAAAAATTAACCAAACTCTAACCCAGAATTTAGAGGAAATGAGTGAAGGAGAAATTATTCTTTTCTTGAAATAAATATTTTTCCAAAAACGTGTGCTACAACTGTAGGCACCCCTAAAAATACAAATTTGCTGTGTCCTGACTGGGACACTTCTGGCCTGACGTACTTTCCTGCCTTTTTACAGGCCTCGTATTTGATGATTGACAAGAAGCGAAAGTGGAACTAATTTATACATGTCTAAAAGTGTCTATGTATTAATTCAAATTTATACATTAATATTCACATGTCTAATTATTATAGGAAAGTGACTTTAACGAGAGAAAGCCGCAAGAACGCTAAGATAACACTTGGGTGACGCTCTTTCCAACTTTAAAGCTTCAGTTGGTAACTTTATAAAAATAACTTTTTTTCATATTCTCTGAAATTGTCATTCTATACTGACAGTGGTACATGAGAGGTAATCTGTAATAAAAAAATAGGGAAATATGGCTCCTCCCACTGCTTCTAATGGCATCTGCAAGAATCCATCTTCCTTAAACAAAACAAACCAATCATAGCCAGTAGGAGTTTCTAACACAGTGTCAATCACCTTCATGCACATGCTGTTCAGCCCCCTTCTTAACATAACATAACATAACATAACATGAATGGCGAGAACAGGCCGTTCAGCCCAACTAGGCTCGCCAGTTTCTTTGTACCATCGTGAATATATCACTTCAGATACTCAATGACTCAATGGTATCTAGCTTTAAGTCAAGTCTGCTCTTGAAAACTCCCAAGGTCTCTGCCTCAACAATATGGTCAGGCAAGCTGTTCCACACTGAAATTACTCTTTGGGTGAAGAAATATTTCCGAATATCAGTGCTAAATTTACCTTTAGTCAGCTTCCATTTGTGACCCCGAGTTCTGCTAACAACACTTGGTTGAAGGAATCCTACATAATTCACTTTGTTAATCCCTTTAACATATTTAAAGACCTCAATCAAATCACCCTTAGTCTCCTTTTCCTAAGACTAAAGAGATTAAGGATCTTCAGCCTTTTCTCATAGCTTTCATCTTTAATACCCGGAATTAGCTTTTGTGGCTCTTCTCTGAACTTTCTCTAAAGCCTCTATGTCTTTCTTAAAGTATGGTCCCCAGAACTGTACACAATACTCTAGATGTGGTCTGACGAATGTGTTGTACAAAAGAAGCATCACCTCCTTGGATTTGAACTCAATACTTTTGGCAATGTATCCCAGCATCCGATTGGCTTTTTTTAACAGCTACGGCACAATGGCTAGAGCCTGTGAGGGTTTGGTCAACAATCACTCCCAGATCTTTCTCTTGTGGAGCACATTCCAGTTTAAAACCTCCCATGAAGTAATCCCGTCCAATGTTTTTATTACCTACATGTACTACTTTACATTTCGCTACATTAAATTTCATTTGCCACATTTCTGCCCAATTTTGAATTCTATCCAAATCATCCTGAATCACTTTAGTGGACTCTAAACTATTTGCCAAGCCCCCCAATTTAGTATCATCTGCAAATTTCACTAATCTGCTCTCAATATTCCTATCAAGGTCATTAATGTAGATGAGGAACAGCAGGGGTCCCAACACCGATCCCTGGGGACGCCACTCCCCACCCTACCTAGCTCAGATGATATACCACTGACCACCACTCTTTGTGTTCTGTCCTGCAACCAGTTATGAATCCACTTCAGAATACCACCTGTAACTCCAATGGAGCTCATTTTAAAAATTAGTCTCTTATGCGGTACTGTGTCAAATGCTTTCTGAAAATCCAAATATATGATGTCATAAGCCCTGCTCTGGTCATAAGTCTTGGTGGCCTCTTAAAAAAAATTCCAGAAGGTTTGTCAGGCATGACCTTCCTTTACTTAAAACCATGTTGGCTATCCCTCAAGATATTGTTACGTTCAAGAAATAAGTCCAGCTCATCTTTTATGATAGATTCCAATATTTTGCACGCATGCAAGTTAAACTGACTGGCCTGTAATTACCTGGCTCAGTACGGTCCCCTTTTTTATATATTGGTATTATATTGCCCTGTTTCCAATCATTTGGTATTTCTCCAGTTTCTAAAGACCGTCTAAAGATGGCAGATAGCGGCTTAAAGATGATCTCACTAACTTCCCTGAGCACTCTAGGATATAAGCCATCAGGACCCGCCCGCCTTATCTGCCTTTAGTTGATGCAACTTGTCTAATGCGACGTTATCCCTAACCTCAATTTCCGCTAAATAATCTTGAGCATTGGACAAGCCCTCTGGCGAATAAAGACCCGCTCTAAGGTAAAATTCTCAACAAAGTAACCGTTTAAGGTGTCCGCAATATCCTTGTTATCATATAGCAGCGATCCATTTTTTACTCTTTATGCACTTAACCTGCTCTTTTGACTTTCCTTTTTTCTGCTACAGTACTGAAAGAAGCGCTTAGGGTTAGTTTTTGCCCCTCTGCAATTTGTCTTTCATACAGTCTTCTAGCATTCCTCAGCTCTTTTTTGACCACAGCCCGCATTTTACAGAATTCGGCCTTAGTAATCTCATTGTTATCCTCTATGTACATCTTATAAAGATTCCTCTTTTCCCTCAAACTCCTACGAATAGCTGCTGTCATCCACTGAGGATTCTGCTTTTTCAGCTTACTTTTGGACACCTTTGGAATGAATTTGCATTGTGAATCAAGTAAAACCCCTTAAATCTTTCCCACATCTCATTTACAGACTCACAGTCCAGGAGTGTCTCCCATTTTATTCCACTTAGATATGAGCGCATCCTGTCAAAGTTTGCTCGCCTAAAATTGAAAATTTTTGTTTTTGGAGACACCTTTTTAACTTCCCATGAAACCTCAAAATTAATAGTAGAGTGATCACTTGTCCCAAGTGGCTCCAGTACCTCAACACTGCTAATTCTATCTGGGTCATTACAGAGCACCAAATCTAAAATTGCCTTCTCTCTTGTTGGTTTATTAACATACTGCACCAAAAATTATCATTTATGACATCTAGAAATTCTTCCTCCCCCTACCCTGTCCTTTCACCATTTCCCAATCAATACCAGGATAATTTAAGTCTCCCATAATAATAGTCCCTCCTCCTCTACAAGCTTGCGTAATCCTCTTAAGGAGCATTTCATTGACTGTACTGTCCAAAGCTGGTGGTCGATAGCATACACCTATGTTTAAACCAGTCTCGTGTTTGCCAGTGAGCCTGACCCAGATATCTTCACAAGGCACGGAATATTCAATTTCAGGAATTTCCTGCACATTTATGTTTTTTCGTTCACATAGAGTGCTACACCCCTCCTCGCCTATTACATCTATCCTTCCTAAAGAGCTTATAACCTTCTACATTATATTCATCTCCATCCTCTTCACTAAGCCATGTCTCTGTAATCCCAACTATGTCATAGCCTTCACTAATCATAACGGCCTCAAGTTCTTGAAATTTATTTTTAATGCTTATTGCATTTAGATAAAAACATTTCAGGTTATCATGAACGCTCTTCCCCTTCGATTTCCCATCGCCTGCTGCTCAAAAGCCCCTCACCATGCTTTTTTTGCTTTAAAAATATATCATCAATAGTGCATGTAACGCTGTCAGCTTCCATCAGGGCAGTCTGCATTTCCTCTGTGTAACACTCTCTAACCTCCCTGCCCCCCAAGTCCCTAGTTTAAATAACTCTCTGCTGCTACCCTCAACATACGCTGACCCAGTGCAAAGGTACCCCTCCGTTCAGGTGTAGCCCATCCGGCTTGAACAGGTCACCCCTGTCCCAGAAGTAGTTCCAGTGCCCCATAAACCTATACCCCTCTTTCCTACACCAGGTTCAGAGCCACGTGTTAAACCTCCAGATAAAATTCTGCTTCCCTCTGCTTGCACGTGGTACCGGTAGAATCCCGGAGAACACTACCGTGGAGGATCTGCTCCTAAGCTTTTCAGCTAATTCAACAAATTTACTTTGCAGAACCTCAAACCTACCCTTACCTATGTCATTAGTCCCAACATGGACCATGACAACTAAAGTGCTTAAGTGCTTGCTTTCTGTCTTGGTCTGAGAAACTTTCATCACTCCCCTGCAAGTGATGGCATACATGAAAAAAAACAAACAAGTTATGGGACCCGAAATGGTTTAAAACAGATGTGGAGTTGGGAACATTTCTGCTGGATTGGTAATTACCCCTGTTTGATTGGAAGTGAGATCAAAAATTGCAGTTTGAATGGGTTTCTGGGTTTCAATGGCGCATTTTTTTGCGCTTAACAGTCTGAGTGTAACACTTGCTTGTACACGGTGTATTTTAGCCTTACTGTAAGAGCTGAGCTGGAAATAACAAGATCAAATAAGAACACACAATCTTACCAAAATTAATGCTACATGCATGAACACAGCCAAAATTATCAAAAAAAAAAAAAAAGAAGAATGAAAAGTCGTAAATGCGCATTGCCGTCCCTAAGGGTTAAACTAAAATTAATGTAAGAACGGAAAATGTATTTGTTATCCGTTTTGACTTCAATTCCCCAAATGCTTTGCGGTTGTGGTTATGTTTGGGGAGAGGAGAACGGTATTATGCACGAAAGCGCATTGCATTCACAGGATAAAAAAAATATACACCTTATCTCATAATTACGAGATCTAATTACGCGCGGATGGTGAAGTAGGCCAGCTTCTTTGAATAAAGTACCCTGATATTTTTGACTGCTTTTTCCCATCTATTACTGTACACGAGAGAAAACCACGTGCAATTGTCAAACATAGCAGAAGGCCACGCGCAAACACATCGGTGGCCTTGGTTAGAAACTAAACGAATTGCATATAGCCTATCTTAATGAAACAGAATATGTGGGCAAGCGGTTGATAGGAGACACTATTCAAATGTTTAGTTTAGATGAATAATTATCTTACCTCCACATGTCCTTCCCACGACGACAACAGGTTATTGTATATCCGGATAATTAGCTTCTTCCCGGTACAAAAAAATAATGTTGGCGTAGCAACAGGTGATAGATGGCGCAGAAACATATTTAACCAACAGATGCCGGCCGCGGCCAGAGTCATGTAAAATCTGGTTCCCCCATAAAATCTGGTCCCCCTACATGACTTTCGTCACAAATTGCGTGTCAATTCGCAGCAAATCGCATAATTTGACTAACCTACGTGATTTGCGTAGGAACAAAGTATTCTCGGAAATAAAAAAGCCAATTCCTTGCATTTAAACCATAGACTGTATAAAAAGATGGTCGCAGCGCCCGGGTCTTAAAAGTGAGGCCAATGCGGAAATCTCAAAAATTTGCATTCTATTTAGTGGCCAGCAGATGGCGACGTCGGTGGTTACGGAATGAAGTTCAATGCTATAGAAGTCTATGAGAAAATGACCCTACTTTCCCATCAGATTTATTATTTCAATAATGATTTTCCACGATATTTTATGGTACCTATTGCAAGTTTCAAGTCTCCTTCGATATATGATGATGTTCGTTTTTGTAAATTATGGTCCCAAATGGACTAGAATAAAGGATAAAGCCGAAACATGCTTTAGGGGCGTGGCTATCCTCTGGCCCTCGTCAGATACGGTCAGGTCCACCCGTAGATCCACCCCTTGCTCCTCCGTGGATCTTCAGTTCACACTCTCGTCCAATAGGAATCACATCCGGTTCCAAAATGACAAAATGGCGCTGTTCAAATTGCCAAAATTGAGGCTTCCGAAATGGTATGCTGAAACCAATGGGTGACGTCATGGTTGCTTCGTCAATCTTTTTATACAGTCTTTTCTGTAAATGCAGTGATTAGCACAGACGTTGGCGGACATTATACAAATGTTCGCTTGTATTGAAGTAATGGGCTAGCTAGCTTGCTATTAAGGCCACAGTTCGCTTCTACGGTAATATCCGCTAGCTAGCCAGCTAAAGTGATAACGAACTCTGTAATGAATAGCTAGCACACCAGTATAGCAAGCTAGCTGGCTAGCTTGCTAATAAGGTTACAGTTCACTTCTACTGTAATATCCACCAGCTGGCCAGCTAAAGTGATAACAAACTCTGTAATGAATTGCTGGCACACCAGTGTAGTGCGCTAGCTTGCTAATAAGGTTACAGTTTGCTTCTACAGTAATATCCGCCAGCTAGCCAGCTAAAGTGATAAACTCTGTAATGAATAGGTAGCACACCAGTATAGTGAGCTACCCAGCTAGCTAACTAGGTTGCTAATAAGGCTACAGCATACTACATGCACGCAGCCGCAATTCAATTAATTCTACGCGATTTCAGCAGTGAGCTATATGATAATCTCGCAAGACATGTCATTTGATGCACATTATGCAACTGAAGTCACGTGGGGGGACCAGATTTTATGGAGGGAGCAGATACACTGGCAGCTATGAGCATGAGGTCTTCAAAGTTCTTAGCATGTGCAGTAATCGTGTCACAGCTCCTTTTAAGCATGTGTGTTTTTTTCACAATACTGATTAAACTAGCTAGCATGACCCAGCTTTCTTTTCACTGCTTTTTCTAGCCAAAGAAAATATTAGATCATACATGACGTAATCTGTAGTCAAGGGACTAGGGCTGCCACCGTGGAAAAGATGACAGAAGAATCATGTTACAAATTCCAGCTGGTTTTTTTTTTTTTAAATCCCTGAAACATGAACGTACACAAAGATTTAACACAGAGCTGTGTTCATATCAGCTGTTAAACTGTTTTTTTTTTTTTTTGTGTGTAGTTTATAATCTAGTTCTAACCCAGTATTGATGTTGATTTTGCCAAGTCGGGAACAACCTTACTACAACGCCATTTCCAAAAAAACGTTGGGAGGCTGTGTACAACATAAATAAAAACAGAATGCAATGATTTTCAAATCATTTGAACTTTATATTTATTTGAAAATAGTTCAAAGACGACATCAGATAATGAAACTGAGATTTTATTGTTTTTTGGAAAATATGTGCTCATTTTGAATATGATGCCAGCTACACATTTCAAAAAAGTTGGCACGGGGGCATGTTTACCACTGTGTTGCGTCATGTCTTCTTCAATCAACACTGTAACGTTTTGGGAACTAAGGAGACCAACTTTGCAATTCTTGCTCTATGCAGGATTTCAGCTGCTCAAAACTTTGCAGCCTCCTTTGTCATACTTTCGTTTCATAATGTGCCAAATATTGTCAGTGGGTGACAGGTCTGGTCTGCAGGCAGACCAATTTAGCACTCAGACTCTTTTACTTCAGAGACATGTTGTAATACGTGCAGAGTATGGTTTTTGGCATGGTGTTGCTGAAATGACCAAGGCCTTCCCTTAAAAAGGCATTTGGATGGCAGAAAATGTTGCACCGACAACTGTATATATCATTCACCATTAATGGTGTCTTCATGGAAGAGCAAGTTACCCATGCCATGTGTACTAATGCATCCCCATGCCATCATGGATGCTGGCTTTGGAATTGTTTCCTGATAAGCCGCATGGCTCCCTCTTCTTTAGTCCACAGGACATGGCATCCATGATTTCCAAAAAGAATTTCACATTTTGATTAGTCAAATCTCAGGGCAGTTTTCCACTTCCCCTCAGTACATTTTAATTGAGCTTGGGCCCCACAGAAGCAGGCATTTCTGAATCTTGCTATATGGTTTAATCTCTGCATGGCAGAGTTTTAACTTGCAGTTGTAGATACAGTGACAAACTGTGTTTACTGACAATGGTTTACAAAAGTGTTTCTGAGTCCATGCAGTGATTTTCACAACAGAATCCTGTCTGTTTTTAATGGAGGGCCGCCTGAGGACCTGAAAATCGCAGCCACTCAGAATTGGATTTTGGCCTTGTCCCATGCATACAGACATTTTTCTGTATTTTCGGAATCTTTTAATGATATTATGTAACGTAGAGGATAAAATCTCCAAATTCTTAATTTTGATTTGAAAACGTTATTCTTAAATTTTTGAACTAGTTCCCCATGCAGTCTTTCATGGAGTGTTTAAACCCTCACCATATTTACTTATGAAAGACTTTTTATATCCAATCATGTTACTGACCTGTTGCTAAATAATCTAATTAGCTGTGAGATCTTCTGTCAGTTGCCTTTTTTTTAGCATCATGCAACTTTTCCAGTCTTTTATTGTCCCATACCAACTTTTTAAAAATATGTTGCTGTCATCAAATTCAAAATGAACAGATATTTTTCGAAAAAACAATAAAATTTATTAGTTTCAACATCTGATATATTGTCTTTGTACTATTCTTGTAGCGGTTGTGCTTCGTGCACAGTTCAGATGCACAGAAGAAAGGAAGTTAAGCACTGGACTCAGGTGCAAGGATGGACTTGGTTGTATTTATTATGCCTACTGCACAACAGAAGACACAAACGTTGCAATACAACACAAAAAAAATGAAAGGAGATTCCTACATAAACATGACTCTGAGCTTTAGCCACAGTAACAATGTATTACAAATAGGAAAACAAATCGAAGCGAGGCTCCTTTAAATAAAGTGCTGGTTTAAAACAAGAAACATTTCTAAGTTAGATTTAGAGAATAATACACGTGAAATACGGAGAAAACGTCTATGTAAGACCAGGGATACAGCACAGGCATGTAGTTACAAGACTTCGCAATGATTAAGTGCGAAACTTGGTCTTAAATAGGCCACTGCTACCGCACAGAGGAAATTAGAAACTGGCAGGTGATAATTGAATTATCACAGAATTGCAGTCCGGGTCTTGGTAGACCGGTGAGCTGGACAGCTGGAGGCGTGGTCTTGCAGTACCCCCGAGGCACGACTCCTGGCGTGCCTGATCTTCGGCTGGGAGGGCGCCCTCTGGGGCACGGAGCAGGCTGGTCCGGATGAGCCTGGTGGAATTCAGCCAGGAACTGTGGATCCAAGATGTTGCCACAGTCCACCCAGCTCCCCTCCTCCGGACCATAGCATTCCCAGTCCACCAGATACTGCAGGTCCCTCACAGAGTGCCAGACTCAGTCCCCCGGCTGGAAACGGGGGCGTCCCGACGTCTCCGGTCCGCCTGGATCTTCTGGTGGCGGAGCGCCCTCCGGATCTGGACGTCAGTGTTCTCCCAGACCTTCTCCGCCTCCTTGAGCCAGGTGTCCACCACTGGGACTTTCATCTGGCTGTGGTCCCATAGGCATGGGGAAGGTTGCCATCCGAGCACACACTGGAAGGGGGTGAGTCCAGTGGAAGCGCTCTTTAATGAGTTCTGGGCGTATTCTGCCCAGGGCAGGTATTTGGACCAATCCCACTGGCGGATGAAGTATGCTCGGAAGAACCTCCTCAGGTCCTGGATGGCTCTCTCGGCCTGCCCATTAGATTCCGGGTGGTATCCCAAGGTGAGGTTGACTGAGGCTCCCAGCTTCCTGAAGAAAGCTGTCCACACTCGGGATGTGAACTGCGACCTACGGTCCGAAAGAATGTCCTCCGGAAGACCAAAGTTCCTGAATACCCGTGTGAATAGTGGAGAGCGGATGGCACAGCAGCGAAAGGCGCAAATTTACAGAACTCAGAAAATCTGTTGATAATCACTATGATACATGTGTTACCTTCAGATGAGGGGAGATCGGTAACAAAATCTACAGCGATGTGCGACTATGGATGCTGAGGTACTGGTAATGGGTTGATTTTACCAGTGGGCAGCTGTCGTGGTTTCTTGGAAATTGCACAAATTGAAAAAGAGAGCGTGGTCGCTTCCACATCAGAGGCCAGGTGGGGCCACCAGTATTTTCGGGTGATAATGTTTTTAGTTCTTTTGGTCCGGGATGTCCTGCTGACAGGGAGGTATGTGCCTACAGAATCACTCTCTCACAAAGGGTAGCGGGAACGAACATCTTGCCCGCAGGCACTGAGGTAGTAGGGGGATTCCTCGTGTTCTCCTTCGCTATTTCCTGTTTTAACTGCCGCTTGATTGGGGCGAGAATGCAGGAGGATGGCAAAATGGGCTCTTCCTTCTCAGGATCTTTCTCTGCCTTGTATTTTCGGGATAGTGCATCTGCTTTGATGTTCTTGGAGCCTGGGTGATAGGTTATTGAAAAATTGAAACAAGTAAAAAAAGAGTGCCCACCTGGCTTGCTGTGGATTAAGCCTCTGTGCCTTTCGCAAATACTTCAGGTTGCGGTGATCGGTCAGCACGAGGAATGAATGACGGGCCCCCTCCAACCAGTGCCTCCAGTCTTCGAGAGCGAGTTTAATTGCAAGTAGTTCCCAATTTCCCAAGTTGTAGTTGGCTTCTGCTGGTGTGAGTTTGTGTGAGAAAGGCGCACAGGGGCACAGCTTCTCTGGAGTCCAATGCCGCTGGGACGGGATTGCTCCCACCCCTGCTCTGGAGGCGTCGACTTCTGCTATAAAGGGCTTTTCCGGGTCTGGTAATTTAAGTACAGGAGCAGTGACAAACAGATTCTTCAGTGTGTTGAAGGCTTGTTGAGCTTCCGGATTCCATCCCAGGTTTTTGGGTTTCCCTTGAACAGACGCGTCAGAGGGTGGGCAACTGTGCTGAAGTTTTTAATGAAGCGTCGATTGAAATTTACGAACCCCATGAAGCGCCAGAGCTCCTTTATCGTCCGTGGGATTGGCCATTCGACTACTGTCTTCACCTTTTTGGTCTTCACAGCCACTCCCTCTGGTCCAATCACATAGCTGAGGAAAGAGATGGTGGACTGATGAAAGACTCACTTTTCCGCCTTTACGTAAAGCTGATGTTGTAATAGGCATTCGAGTACCCTCCTCAAGTGTTGCACATGTTCTTCATAAGTCCTGGAGTAGGTGAGGATGTTGTTGAGGTAGGCGATGACGAATCTTCCCAGCATCTCTCGTAGCACATCACTGATGAAAGACTGGAACACAGAGGGGACGTTTACAAGGCCATACGGCATGACGCAGTTCTCGTAGCACCCAGAGGTGCTGCTAAAAGCGGTGTTCCACTCGTCTCCTTCTCTGATACGGATTAGGTTCTATGTGCTGCTGAGGTTGAGCTTCATTAAAATTTTTGTACCTCGCAGCTGCTCCACATTGCTGGGGACCGGAGGGAGTGGATATCGATACTTCACCATGACGTCATTAAGGTCTCCATAGTCCTTGCAGGGCTGGAGCCCTCTATCCTTCCATACGACAAATACACAACAAAAATACAACAATGGAGAACCCGGATTGTTGAGCAATTGAAGTCGTACATCAAGCAAGAATGGGAAAGAATTCCACCTACAAAGCTTCTACAATTAGTGTCCTCAATTCCCAAACACTTAGAGTGTTGTTAAAAGGAAAGGTGATGTAACACAGTGGTAAACATGCCCCTGTCCCTTCTTTTTTGGAATGTGTTGCAGGCACAAAATAAATGAATATTTCCAAAAAAAAAAAAAAGTTTATCCGTTTGACCATTAAGTATCTTGTCTTTGTAGTGTACTCAATTGAATATAGGTCGAAAAGGATTTGCAAATCATTGTATTCTGTTTTTATTCACGTTTTACACAATGTCCCAACTTCATTGGAATCGGGGTTTGTATTTGGTCTGAATCTTAAATGATTTTGAAGCTACTGCCTTTTGGAATTTCGATTAACTTTATTCATTTTGCCAAACAAGTCTTTGGTCCAACTTCAGATATGAATAACTCTCATTGTATGAAATGTACGGCTTTGAAACTCTGTGACTTGGGCCAAATTACACTGTTGAATTTGGCAATTTTGTCAGTTCTTGTGTATCTGATATACTTTTCCTCACGCAGAGCTCTGAAATTGGCAGAAAATGCAAAATATAAGAAAGCATACCCCCTTTGAGTGCTATTAAATCAAAAGGTATGCCAGAGAAAGCACTTAGATTTTTTTTTCCCATCATTATAACATTTTAGGTCATGTTAATCAAGTCACCACATTTATTACTGTCTTTGGGGTGACAGAATAATTTTCAGAAATCTACTGAATTGTTCATTTTTCAAAAAATTGCCTCTATTCATGTCCCCTAATGGTTAGGTGGGCAGTTAACAATCATTTTCATATTTTTACCTGATACTGTTATATGTCTGAAGATGATGAAGTAAAAATATGGTGTCGTTTTTGAGCTTCCCTCTGAAATTGTGAATTTTTAATGTATATGAAATACACTCATTCTAATCATTTTCACACATTTCACAGAGTGAAATACTATTTGTTTTGCATAGTAACTATTTTCAAGTACTATCCTTGACAAATATACAACTTTAGTGCAACATTCATGTGGTTCACATTTACATGAAATTATTGGGAGAATTGGTTGTTTTGAAGGCCAACATTTTAATCAATTTAGACATTGAGCAGATGAAAAAAAATTTCTTATATCATTCATCATTTCAAAGTTATAGATATAAAACTTGCACAGGTGTATTGTGTCTCTCACTGTATGGCAGGAGTGTCAAACTGGTCCGTAAAAAGGCCAAGGGGCTGCAGGTCTTCATTCCAACTGAGCAGAAGCACACCTGACACAACTAATTTAATCATCTGATCTCAGCTTGCACAGTCGATTAGTTGCATCAAGTGTGCCACTGCTCTGTTTGAATGAAAACCTGCAGCCCTTGGCCCTTCTACAGACCAGTTTGTAACCCCTGCTGTATGGTGTCACTGATGCATGTTTAATACTTGTCTCCTTGCATCTGGCATCAGCAAGAGGAATGCTGACTTGGAAATATGCAGATATTGAACTGACCAAATGTATCTTCTTTACAAGCACCATTTACAACATTAGTTCATGTTGTTGGTATCCGATACTGCTAATAATGTGTTTTACAATTAATAAATGTGCTTGACTGGAAAAATATTGTTTTCATTGTTTTGAATTTAACTTTGAATGACTATTATCTTCCTCTTATGAAAATAAGTCTATGGGCCGGTTCTAAAACTGTCAGTTATGTAAAATATTTTTGATTCAGTTTTATTTCTTCAGCAAGAAGTGCATGGGAGTTATTTAATTTTAAAACTCATAACTTCTGAGGGAAGCTCAAAAACAACTCCATATTGTTGTCACATTATCTTTAGATACAGTTGTGCTCAAAAGTTTGCATACCCTGGCTGAATTTGTAAAATAGGTAACATTTTTTAAAGAAAACATGAATGGCCAGGCAAAACACATTTGTTATTTCTTATTGGATTCATATCCAACTGTAGGTCATGTAGAATGGCACAGTCATCAAATAAAACATGACAATAAGAGGAAAAAAAATGAAATGATCCCTGTTTAAGAGTGTGCATACCCTTATTTCTTAATACTGTGTATTGCCCCCCTCAGCATCAAGGACAGCATGCAGCCTTTTATGATAATTGTCACTGAGGCCCCTAATGGACCTTTCTGACCTGTCAAACGCGTGTATATAAATAATCAATCAGATTGCCTCATCTTACTAAGGTCCTGCCTACCCTGATAGTAAGACCTTATTGTCCCACAACCAATGTAATCATTAGCTGTGTGTAATAGGCGCGTTTGCTGACTTTTTCGGAAATGGCTCTCAGATGCGCTTGGGGAACATGTAATTCTGACGAAAGATACCCTGCCTGGCAACAGGGAGCTCAATTTATTCTTTTTCTAAAGCCAAAAATGCAGTTGGCGAAGTGTTTAATATGGATTAAGGCATGTGGATGGCCTCGCACACAACTCGATGTGAACAAGATGGACAAACTTTAGGCTGTGTTTGCTTGAAGGTAAGCAATAAAGTTTTTTTGCCATTTCGCCTTCAGTATTTAATTGAAGTTGTGCAATTTCAACCCTTGCAGAGACTTAACCAGGCTGACAATATGTGAATAGTGTCCACTTATCCTGAAAGGAATCAAACAAGTTCTAAATGGCTGATGTTAAATATCATCAAGCAGCGAGAATGAAACGGCGCTTAAAAACTGATATCAGCCCAGATAACATAACACGTGCTGCTTTATTACAGCTCTGATGACTTCACTGGCATGAAATTACGTGATCTGACCAGCGCAAAAGAAAATTGGTTTTCAGGTTCAGATGAAGTTGTAGTTGACACATGCATATACTTACATACCCAAAATGAAAACTGATATGATACGAATACGAATCTATCCGTATGAAAACTACTTGCCCTGCTTTACACGTGCAGTATGATTCCACTATTTTGTCTGGTTTGATCTCAATTTGCAGTTGTTTGGCTTTTCTGCAGCGATTGCCAGCACTTCGCTGTGACTCTTGTATCTCCGCCCGTTCCATAAAAAATGTTTATTTCATGGATATATCCTTGTGTAAAATGGTTAAGGCCTCTTTGGACAACTTTGCCGGGTAAGTTGGACCCATTCGGTAAGAAACAAACTGCAGTATTATCGGGAATATGCAGGAGAGAGTGGTACTGTGTAGTTGTTATTTTGAAACTGAGCTGCATGGCATGGGGCCCTTAGCAACTGTTACTAGGGGGGGCTGAGCTTGCCGGAACTAGTCAGAAAGGTCCATTCTCTCAGGTGGTTTAGCTGTCCATCCTTCCTTTCAAAATGCCTCCAGCTTCTGCAAATTCTTTGGTCATCTTGCATGAACTGCACGTTTGGGATCTCCCTAAAGCGGCTCGATGATGTTGAGGTCAGGAGACTGTGATGGCCACTCCAGAACCTTCGCCTTTCTCTTCTGTAACCACTGGAGGGTCAACTTGGCCTTGTGCTTTGGATCATTGTCATGCTGGATAGTCCAAGTGTGTCCCATGTGCAGCTTTTGTGCTTAAGAATACAAATTGTCTGCCAGTATGTTCTGCTGGCATGCTGCATTCATCTTGCCATCAATTTTTATGAGACTCCCCGTGCCTTTAGAGCTCCACACCCTCAAAACATCAGAGAGCCACCACCATGCTTTACAGTGGGAATGGTATATGGGCCTAGTTGACTGCCCTCCAAACATAGTGCTTCTGATTGTGACCATTAAGCTGTATTTTGGTCTCATCACTCCAAATGACAGTATTCCAGAAGTTGTGAGGTCTGTCAGCATGTTAGGCATATTTTAGGCTGGCTTTTTTGTGAGATTGGTGCAATAATGGCTTCCTTCCAGCAACTCGACCATGCAGCTCATTGTTGTTTAAGTGCCTCCTTATTGTGCTCCTTGAAAGAACCACACCATCTTTTTCCAGAGAATCCTTTATTTCTTTTGAGGAAGCTTGTGGATTTTTCTGTGTCCTGAATGAATTCTCCCGGCAGTTTTGGCTGAAATCTTTCTTTGCCTACTTGACCTTAGCTCAACATATCCCCTAATTTTCCACCTCTCAATCACAGACTGAACAGTACTGACTGGCATTTTCAAATCTTCGCATGTCTTTTTATATCCTTTCCCATCTTTAAAAGTTGAACTACCTTGTTAAAAGGTCAGTTCTTTTCTGCTCCCCATGGCTTTCTCCACCCAGGAGCTAACAAACTCAATGACTATACACGGGCACTAGTAACAATTTACAACTGTAATTCCGAAATAGTTGGGACGAACTGTAAATTGTGAATAAAATCAAAATGCAAAGACTTTCAGATCACATGAGCCAATATGTTATTTACAATAGAACATAGATAACATTTCAAAAGTTGAAACTAGACATTTTATATTTCTATCCACAAAATGAGCTTATTTAAAATTTTCTGGCTGCAACAGGTCTCAAAAAAGTTGGGAAACAGGCAAAAAAGGGCTGAAAACGCAATTAATACATAAGAGAATCAGCTGAAAGAACATTTAGCAAGCAATTAAGTTAACTGACATCAGGTATGTAACATGATTGGCTATAAAAGGGATGTCTTAGAGAGGCTGAGTCTCTCAGAAGTAAAGATGGCCAGAGGCTCTGCAACCTGTGAAGGCTTGCGTAAAAAAAATTGTGGAATACTTTAAAAACAATGTTCCTCAACGTTAAATTGCAAAGGCTTTGAAGGTCTCATCATCGACAGTGCATAACATCATCAAAAGATTCAGAGAAACTGGAAAAATCTCTGTGCATAAGGGACAAGGCCGAAGACCTTTAATGGATGCCTGTGATCTTCGGGCCCTCAGACACCACTGCATCACTCACCGGCATAATTCTCTCATTGACATGACTAAATGGGCCCAGGAATACTTCAAGAAACCACTGTCCGTAAACACAATCCGCCGTGCCATCCGCAGATGCCACCTAAAACTCTATCATGCAAAAAGGAAGCCATTGTTGGGCATGATCCAGAAGCGCCGCCGTGTTCTGTGGGCCAAGGCTCATTTAAATGGACTGCAGCAAAGTGGTCAGACGAGTCCAAATTTGACATTCTTGTTGGAAATCATGGGCATCGTGTGCTCCCGGCTAAAGAGGAGAAAGACCTCCCCTCCTGTTATCAGCGTTCAGTTCAAAAGCCAGCATCTCTGATGGTATGAGGATGCATTGGTGCATATGGTGTGGGACACTTGCATGTTTTAAAAAGCACCATGAATGCTGAAAGGTATATAAAGGTTTTAAAGCAACATATGCTCCCCTTCAGACGACATCTATTCCAGGGAAGGCCTTGTGTATTTCAGCAGGACAATGCAAAACCACATACTGCAGCTATTACAACAGCATGGCTTCGTAGTAGAAGTAGAAGAGTCTGTGTGCTGAACTGGCCTGCCTGCAGTCCTGATCTTTCACTGATTGAGAACATTTGGCCCATAATTAAACGAAAAGTCCATCAAAGGAGACCCAAAACTCTCCAGCAGCTGGAAGCCTGTATTAAACAAGAGTGGGATCAAATTCCAATGGCTAAACTGAAGAAACTTGTCTCCTCAATGCCCAGACGCCTCCACTCTGTGTTAAAAAAGAAGAGGGATGCTACACCATGGTAAACAGGCCCCTGTCCCAACTTTTTTGAGACCTGTAGCAGCCATCAAATTTGAAATGAGCTTATTTTGTGGATAAAATGGTAAAATTTCTCAGTTTCAACATTTGCTATGTTATCTCTGTTCTAGTGTGAATTAAATACTGGCTGATGTGATTTGAAAGTCATTGCGTTTTGATTTTATTCACAATTTACACTTTGTCCCAACTATTTTAGAATTGGGGTTGTAAAAAGCCACAGGTGTGAAACCCTTAATAACCGTTTAAACCTGAGTGTGTCACCTTGTGTCTATATAATAAGGTCAAACATTCAAGGGTATGTAAACTTATGATCAGGGCCCTTAGAGTCATTTCAGTTATCATTATGATTGAGAAATAGCCCCACAAAGCAAGCATTACTCCTCAGTGCCTGGATTGTTTGGAATGAATATAAAGTGATGTCAGTGCAAAACTGGAGTAGGAAAGGCAGAACTTTTGTCATGAAAAAGGAAAGAAATCTAACTAGTGAAACTGCACACATGAAATAAAGAAGTCGTCCTTGACATATTAACCAAATTCAAACCTTGCAATGATGATGCAATTCCATATATCTTAATTCCAACTATGATTTCACACAAATGAATGCTTTGAAGGAAGCTTTTTTTTTTTTTTTTTAGTTAAAGAAATTGTGACTTGAGAAATTGTATCATACACGTCATGTTTTTTGGGAAGAAATTACTGAAAAGAAATAAAAAAAATGTTGTACTTACAGTCAGATGGCAGCTTTGGTGGCTATACGGGACATCTGAGTGCCATCAAAATTAATAGGCTTCTATTGCTACGCAAGACCAACCAACTCAGCAAAGATGTCGTTTACTGACAAAGGCATTTTTAAGTTATCGTGCGAAATGCTAATTCAAGATGGCGGTCATACTGGACATCTTGGTGCCATCAAAATCGATAGGCTCCTGTAGGTACAAAAGGCCAAGCAACACAGCAAAAATGGCATTGATTGATTAAGGCATTTTCAAGTTATCCTGCAGAATACAAAATTCAAGATGGTGGCTGTGGCGGTGTACTGGACATCTGAGTGCCGTCAAAATCGACAGGCTTCTGTAAGTACACAAGACCAAGCAACAGAGCAAAAATGGCATTGATTGACAAAGGCATTTTCAAGTTATCTTATGGAATACAAAATTCAAGATGGCAGCTGTAGCGGCCATACTAGACATCCGAGTGCCGTCAAATTTGATAGGCTTCAGTAAGTACAGAAAACCAAGCAACAGAGCAAAAATGGCATAAATTGACGAGGGCATTTTCAAGCTATCTAGTAGAATACAAAATTCAAGATGGCGGCTGTGGCGACCATACTGAACATCCAAGCACTGTCAAAAGAGATAAGCTTCAGTAGGTACTAAAGACCAAGCAACAGAGCAAAAATGGCATTGATTGACAAAGGCATTTTCAAGTTCTCATGCAGAATATGAAAGTTTACGGGACAGACGGACAGGCGGACGGACGGATGGGCATTGCAAGTGACGATAATACCCCTTTGCCCCTTAGTTTGGGCTGAGGAGTAAAAAGGAGCCAAACACCTATGTGATGATAAATGACTTCACATGATCACTATCCTTAGATAAAAGACAAGTTTTTTGCATGGTGAGTCATATGTTCTGAAATAAATGGCGATATTTCACAAATTCAGCTACGGTATGCAAACTTTTGAGCACAACGGTATATAACAATACATGTAAAAATATGAAAATGATTCTTAACTGCCCAGATGACAATTTGGGGACATGAAAATTAGGTAATTTTTAGAAAACTGAAAAATTGTGCAAATTTCTGAAAATTATTCAGTCACTCAAAAAACAGTGATAAATGTGATGACTTGAAAAACATGACCTAACGTCATAAATGAAAAGCGAAAAAAAACCTGAGTGCTTTATCTGGCTTACTTTTTGATTTGATTTTTGGTTACGCTACACTACATTTTGCCTTACTGTCCATTTTCAGAGCTCTGTGTGAGGAGAAATGCACCAGATACATGAGAACTGACACAGTTTTCAAATTCTCCAGAAAAAGTTAGCCCAAGTCAGAGTTTCAAAGCAGTACATTTCATTTACAATTAATTGAAAATTTAAAGGGCTGTAGTTTCAAAACTATTTAAGATATAGACCTAATACTTGGGATTTCCTCGTAAGTTTGGTGCAGGAGCACGTGAATTTTTTTTCATGGGAATCTGAGGGGATGACCTGGGACCCACTGGGTGATATGAGATGGAATGACACTATATTTAAATTTGTTATAATTGGACATAATATTTGATTAAGCAGTTGATGTTTTCTAAATGCACCCTTTCACTAAGAAAATCTTTTCAGTGTTGTTGCAATTTGGTCTTCAGCCAAATTACTCCTCTGAAAAACTTTTGGGCAGTGTTTGTGGTTGAACTGGTCTAGGTGTGGTGCCAGAGAAAATGCACAGGCTGACATTTAATGCGGGAAAAACAACGCAGCACTGTTAGAAAGGTCATTCTGTTGCAGGTCTGATTGGGCTTCGCCATTGAATTCAGTTGCTATCATTTTTGCTGTAGAGATGAGGTAGACAAGCACAGTAAAATTACAGGATTTGCTGAAACGCCACACCTGAGACTTGTAATGGCCCCATGATATTTGGGACAAAGACGTAATTTTTATCCCCTGCCGGGCAAAAGCCCAAAAGGGGCATTATGTCGTGGTGTAGTCTGTCGGTTTGTTTGTCTGTTTGTATCAGGAGGTACTAAGCTGGTGAAATCAGCTCCTCCTACAGTTTGCATGGGACATCCCTGAAACTTTGCGCAAATGCTGCTGGTAGACTGATGCATATCACAGTCGAGACTCTGGCGGGGGTTGTTGTGCTCTCAGCGCAGTCTTGTTCTTGATTCCGTTATACAGTCCTCAATTTTTAATTTGTAATGAAACATTTCACTTATGGTAAAATTAAGACATTCAGCCTTACAGTCAGATTGTGAAACCAGTAATCTCATGAAATGACTTAAAAATTCCAGTCATTTCATGAAATGGCTAGCACTAAACTTCAGTCATTTCATTAAATGACTAAAAATATTTAGTCATTTTACAAAGTGACCGGTTTCACAATCTGGCTGTAACATATAGAAGTATTTGTAGGCACTTTCATCACATAGAAATTACTTCACTTTTTGAGCATACCCCCATTTTAGGGCGCTGTAATGTTCGGCATAATTTTTTGCACAGTCCAGGGGTCTGAAAGCAAATGTTCTGCCATTGGTCCCATTACCTTGATTTAGTTCTACATTGTGGATGATGAAGTACACTAATTCACAGGTTGGAACTTAAAATTTGTGAACCTGCATTTTTTTAGTCCACTGTAAATAATAGTTGTGGCTTGTACTTTTGGCATACACTTTGCATGCATTTACTGCTTGGAATCATTTACCTATTGGCTTTACCATGTGGGAATGAATTCTGTGGTAGTGCTCTGCCAGGTCTGTGCTGCAGCCATTTTTAGTTACTTTCTCAGCATTATAATAGTATCACAAACTAGAACTTGGATAAAAATATCTATTCAGGGAAGGTAACAAGAGCTCAAGAAATGGTATTACACTTAAAGGCACAACAACAAATGCCAAACATAAAGAATAAAGAAGGCAATAAAGAGGGTATGTTTTAAAATGTTGATAAAGGAGGGAGGGAAATCATTTAAGTTTTAACTTGAAACAGTATGTTTGATTTATTTATTTATTTATTTTTAAATTTGGCATCTCCAATCCCACCCGAATCTGGAATGTCCAATTGGGGAACTTTGTACAGGGCTTTCGCATATGCGACCCCCTGTTGCCAACTCAGGAGAGTGAAGACAGCTCGCGGCTCTCCTCCAAAGCACGCGCCAGTCAGCCACCGCTTCTTATACACTCATTGGTCGAACCCTCGCAAGTTCAGAACGAGGGCGGAGGATACCTGAACATGAACAAGCTTAGAATCTTCCTGACGAGCGTCCGTCTGGCCAACAGGAGGCGCCTAAGGAACGAACAAAGCAACTTATATTACCCTTCCCGGCAGACCCTTCCCAATTTGCATCTCTGTAGCGCATTGGTCAATTGCGCGCTACTTCTGAAAAAGCTACCAACCACTGCCGGTTGGTATGACCGGGGCTTGAAACCACGCCGTGATAGTCACTTCTGCTTTGCAATGTGATGCTTTAACCGAGTGAGCTATCCGGCAGCTAGTATGGTTGATTTTTATACGTCCACTACACTGGATGGGTGTATATTGCGATCACCCCGGTCCCCACTCCGTCGGTCGGTCCGTCCTCAATTTTTTGTGCTCACTTTACAGACTCCAATTTTTTGTTTGATTCTTTTCACTTTTGTTTTTTGGGTCAGTGGTGATATGAAAAGGATCCCTATTGATTTTGTGACGATAGGACAGTTTTTAGTCAAAAAAAATTTTTGTGGACAAGGCTTGAATGTGAGCATATTACCATGTTTTGCGTGGCTATTTTTGACCTTTTTGATGGTGTCAAATATTGCACTTCTTCACATTATGGGGCCTATAGGATCAAATAGCATGTCACATGAGTAACACAAGGTGGCAAGTGACCTACCTGGTGAAACCTGTTTTTTGTCCTTCGAATTAAGGGGGCACCACTGTAGTACTTCATGGTGGGAAAAACTGGTTTTACCAGGAATGCCACTTGCGACCTTGTCTTACTCATGTGACGAGTAGGTCATGGACAGTCAGGTCCCTAAGTATTTAGACAGTGACACAATTTTCAAAATTTCAGATCTGTACACCCCCACTGTGAGGTTGAAATTAAACCATCATGGTGTGCTTGATGTGCAGACTTCAACCTTTTCAAAAACACTGTATGAATAATGTAGGAATTGCTAACCATACTCATGCATAGCCCCCCATTTTTAGGGTTTCAAAAGTAATTTGACACATGATAATCATAAATTAAATTGCCATACATTTTTGTAAATCCTTTTATTTGTTAATCCTTTTTGTCAATGATTCGCTGACGACTGTTTGATGGACATTGCCAGGTGCTGAGTTTCTGTCCTGGTGATGCTCTGTCAGGCCTTCACTGCAGCTGTCAGTTCCAGCTTGTTCTCGGGGTGTTTTCCCTTTTGTTTTGCCCTCAGCAAGTGAAATGCATACTCAGTTAGATTGAGATCATATGACTGATTTAGTCATTGTGCAACCCCAAATCAGAAAAATTTGGGACGGTGTGTGAAATTACAAATAAAAATGAAAGCAATGATTTGTACAACCCCAATTCCGAAATAGTTTTGACAAAGTGTAAATTGTGAATGAAATCAAAACGCAATGACTTTCAAATCACGCCAACGAGTATTTTATTCACAATACAACAGAGATAACATAGCGAATGTTGAAACTGAAAAATTTTACAATTTTATCCACAAAATGAGCTCATTTGAAATTTGATGGCTGCTACAGGTCTCAAAAAAGTTAGGACAGGAGCCTCTTTACCATGCTGTAGTATTCCCTCTTTTGAGTGGAGGCCTCTGGGCATTGAGGAGACAAGTTTCTTGAGTTTAGCCATTGGAATTTGATCCCACTCTTTTTTAATACAGGCTTCCAGCTGCTGGAGAGTTTTGGGTCTCCTTTGACGGACTTTTTGTTCAATTATGCGCCAAATGTTCTCAATTGGTGAAAGATCAGGACTGCAGGCAGGCCAGTTCAGCACACGGACTCTTCTACTACGAAGCCATGCTGTTGTAATAGCTGCAGTATGTGGTTTTGCATTGTCCTGCTGAAATACACAAGGCCTTCCCTGGAATAGATGTCGTCTGGAGGGGAGCATATGTTGCTCTAAAACCTTTATATACCTTTCAGCACTCATGGTGCTTTTTAAAACATGCAAGTTCCCACACCATATGCACTTATGCATCCCCTTACCATCAGAGATGCTGGCTTTTGAACTGAACGCTGATAACAGGAGGGGTGGTCTTTTTCTTCTTTAGCCCGGAGGACACGATGCCCATGATTTCCAACAAGAATGTCAAATTTGGACTCGTCTGACCACAGGACACTTTGCCACTTTGCTACAGTCCATTTTAAATGAGCCTTGGCCTATAGAACACGGCGGCGCTTCTGGATCATGCACAACAATGGCTTCCTTTCTACATGATAGAGTTTTAGGTTGCATCTGTGGATGGCACGGCAGACTGTGTTTACAGACAGTGGTTTCTTGAAATATTCCTGGGCCCATTTAGTCATGTCAATGACAGAATCATGCCAGTGAGTGATGCAGTGGCGTCTGAGGGCCCGAAGATCACTGGCATCCAGTAAAGGTCTTCGGCCTCATCCCTTACACACAGAGATTTTTCCAGTTTCTCTGAATCTTTTGATGATGTTATGCACTATCGATGATGAGACCTTCAAAGCCTTTGCAATTTGACGTTGAGGAACATTGTTTTTTGAAGTATTCCACAATTTTTTTTACGCAAGCCTTCACAGGTTGGAGAGCCTCTGGCCATCTTTACTTCTGAGAGACTCAGCCTCTCTAAGACATTCCTTTTATAGCCAATCATGTTACACTCCTGATGCCAGTTAACTTAATTACTTGCTGAATGTTCTTTCAGCTGATTCTCTTATATATTACAGGGTTTCCTCCAGGATTTTTTGAAACTGTGGTGGAGGGCTTCAGTGTCGGGTCAAAACTCAACATTATCAGGTGTGGCCAGTTTTCATTAATCAGCATGTACGCGATGGTAATAATTGAAGTCTATGTGCACGGAGGTTTATTAGTTTCACGTGCGTGATGGTGGGTTTCACATATAATATGAAAACCGATTATGACTCTGGACTCCGGAATTGGAATTAAATAATCATAAAGATACAACTCAGTAGAGCAGGATGTGCTCTACCGAAAACACAGAGTTAACATTGTAGTTTATCGTTTTGCAAAGTGAACTAAATATTTTTTCTCTAATCGTTGCACACATTGCATTGAGAAGAAAGCAGCGCGTTTTACTGCGAATGGCTAATTTTTATTCATTGGAAAACGTGTTCATCAAGCAAAATGATTGACAACAGGTCAAGAATTATTAGCGCTCATTTTAACTTAACAATGAGAACTGGTGACACCTGATTGTTCTTAAGATTTTTGGAGTTTATGTAAAGTCATTTTACATAGGCGTGGCGGCTTTTATTTTGCCGTGGCGGTGCGCCACGATCAATTACATGTAGCGGAAACCCTGTATTAATTGCTTTTTCAGCCCTTTTTTTTTTTGCCTTTGTCCCAATTTTTTGAGACCTTTTGCAGCCAGAAAATTTGAAATAAGCTCATTTTGTGGATGAAAATGTGAAATATCTCAGTTTCAACATTTGAAATGTTATCTATGTTCTATTGTAAATAACATATAGGCTCATGTCATCTGAAAGTCATTGGATTTTGATTTTATTCACAATTTACACTTCGTCCCAACTATTTCAGAATTGGAGTTGTAAATCCATTTACCTGTATAACATGTAAGACAATACAACAACTCATTATTTGCTGTTTCACCCCATGAATTTTACCGATTTTTCAGAATATATTCTTAATTCAATTTTGATTCTTTCAACAAATTTCAAACAAGAAGTTGGGACAGTATTTACCACTTTGTAATGTTTCCATTACAAACGACTGACAAACGACATTAGAGGATTAAGTGTTTGTGATGTATTTTTCTCCCATTTTTCCTGCAAACGAGTCTTAAAGTGAGAAAGCAGGTAATAAAGCCTTGTACAATTTGGGATTGATCCTACTGCTTTTGTCAGCAGTCACATCATCAATCCTGAAAAAGTGCCAATGAAATTAAAAAGGACTGATATGAAAAGTTCACCAACCTCGAATGTGTTGAATACAGGTCAACAACACATGATTTAATGTTCTAATATTTGAGTTCAATTGCTTGTTGAATTGCTCAATTGCTTGTTGAAAATATAGAATGTGATGACTGCTACTAAAAAGTTTGCATAGTCGACTGTACATTGCCTTTTTAATCACAGTTGCATACATTGTCTTGTTTGGCTGTCATATGCCAATGAGCCTAAACATTAAAATCAGTCACAGAAGCAGCGAATAATGTTGATTATTTCACAAAGACAGCACATGTCCAGGTCTGTGGACAGATATTAGACGGTAAGCCAGCAGTCAGTTCTTATTCACTGTGTTGTATATGGGAGAAGGGGTATTTCGTGGTATTTGCGACATGGCTCCAGACATTTTTTTTTTTTTTTTTCAGAATTTTCCTGAAATACCTGGTGGATGTGTTAGTTGACATCCAAAAGTTTCTGAAAAATGTATTTTGGCTTCAAAGATCATTGCACTCATGGCATTCATGTACCGTTGTCGATTTCATGACTGTGACCGGCATCAACATATGGAATTTTGTTTAAATTTACATGTTCAAGTTAGGCATGCCAAGCATTGGACTTAGATGTGTCAATTTCCGTTGTATAACAATCTTTTACATGCTTATAGTTATGAGGCTGTAATTCTTGAAATTTGAAATTAAAATGACATATATCTTATTAAAGGATATGTAGCTGTCTCTCTCACAAAGCAAATGTATCCATAATATTGATCAATACAAGTTTTTGTGGTAATTAATCGATATTTATTTAGAGTGACAAAAGTGTCCTGTCCGTAACAAGGACCTTGAATGTGGTTGTCAAGGTGCATATCCTGATAAAAAAAATAACACCAAGATTTCTCAAGCTTGAGGGCACATTGGGCTTTAGGGAACCCATACAATTAGCCACCACGGATGCAGTATGATCATCGGCTATAATGAGAACCTCTGTTTTGTCAGCATTCAGCTGGAGGAAATTATTGGCCATCCAATTGCTAATTGCAAACAGACAATCATGCAAGATGGTGAGTTTTTCAGCAGCCCTATCAGGTTTAAAAGAAATGTACAGCTGAATATGGTCCGCAGAGCAATGATATGAGACACCATTAAATTTATCGATAATGGCTCCCAGAGGAAGCATGTATAGGGCAAACAAAATTGGACCCAGGACAGAGCCCTGGGGCACCCCACAGGATAAGACAGCAGACTCAGACATATGAGGGCCAAGAGCAACAGCGAAAATTTCTGTCTGAGAGATAGGAAAGAAACCAATCAAGAGCGCTCCTAGAAACACCTACCCAATCTCTGAGCCTGTCAATCTAAATTTGGTGATCAACAGTATCAAACGCTGCAGTAAGGTCAAGCAGCACCAAGACAGTGCATTCACCTGCATCAGAGGACATCATAATGTCATTTGAGACTCTGAGAAGAGTTGTCTCAGTAGAGTGTTTCTGACGAAAACCAGACTGAAACTTATCCAATAAGTTGTGGTTTTTTAAGGCTACAGTAAGCTGATTTTCGACCATTTTTCTAGGATTTTAGAAATAAAAGGAAAGTTGGAAATAGCCCTGTAATGTTTGAAAAGTGAAGGGTCGAGGTTAGGTTTTTTAAGCAGGGGGTGAACAACTGCCTGTTTAAAATTAAAGGGAACATAACCAGTTTCCAGTGATCTGCTTATAATAGAGACCAGACATGGGCCCACAGAACTCAACACATCTTTTAGAAAGGGTGTTGGTAGGATGTCTAGGGGACAAGAAGAAATTTTCATGGAGCTCACAAGATCAGTTAGGTCTTGTAGGGAGATAGAAGAAAAATGGCTTAAAATTGGCGGCTGGGAGTGGCAGATAGGAACGGGAGGATGAGGGGCTGGGGTTGGATCTAACTTGAGCGATCTCGTCCACAAGAAATGAAAGAAAGTTACTGCAGTCCTTATTTGAGGAAATAGGCACAATAGGAGTTGCAGAATTGACAATATTATTGATGGTATCAAATGGGACTTTGGGATTTCGCCTACTAGAGGAGATGAGTTCAGCGAAATAAGAAGCCCTTGAAGCCTTAACCATGCTATTGAATTCAGTTAACAGTTCTTTAAGATGCAAACGATGAACCTGAAGTTTTGTAGATTTCCACAGACGCTGCACTCTCCGACATTTACGCCTAAAGCAACGAATGTCATCATTAAACCAGGGGGTTGAGTTGACAGCGGGGACAGTTCAGGTTTTTAAGGGAGCAACTGCATCTAAAATGGAAGAACAATGAGAGTTAAAAGAGTGGACTAAACACTCAACATCACCATCAGCAGTCAGCAGCTTGCTGCTATCAAAGGAGGCGGAGAATTTCTGTGCTGAGAGATTATTTAAAATGCGGACACGCTTCACTTGTTTACCAGGTAAACATACAGAATTCAGAGAGAGGTTAAAAAGAACACACTCATGATCTGTCATAGGCAATTCCTCAGAGTAAACAGCATCAATGTTCAACTTGGCCCTGGAGGCAACCAGATCTAGGTCTGCTATCTCTATCAATCCAGCTGGGACATCCAAGCCAACCAAATCAGGCCAGGGAGCCCAGTCAGGGTCTGGCACTTCAGCCAATCCAGCTAATCAGGGGCGAAAACGTCCATCAACCTCATCCAGTACTACACTTCACAAGCCGTTCAACAGAAATTAAAATTCTCATTAAAAAAAATTGAATCATACATCATAACGTTCTAAAGTAGACTTAATAGTAGTAAAATAATCAAAATGGTAAAGAAAACACAAGTCAGTAGAGTATCATGTCTTAACATGATCATTGAGTCATGCTTTATGCCAATAAAGAAAACACTAGTCAGGAATCTCTGAGGATTTATATCAGTGCATACAGGAATCTTTGGAGGACACTAGTCAATGCAAATCATAAAAAATGTCCATTTGAATAATATATCCCTCTCATGCATGAATTATGATAAACTCATTCAGGATTCTTTTACTAATATGCAGAAGTGCCCAAAATTGCAGGCATATATAGAGAAAAAACACTTTTAAAAAGCTGCACACTGTAGTGACCTCCATGCATGAAAGGGTTAAACAAGAAGAATGTGTTTTTACTGTTTATAATATTTGTTCCTAAATGCAATGATTTCATAAAGTGTGGAAAGGTGTGACTCTTTGCAATTAGATGTCCATAAAACGAGAGATTAGCAAAGAAGTACTAAACCTTTGATTTGTATGATTTCTCAAATGTAACCAGATATCAGAAGTGAAAAAGTATAATGCTGCACAGTTAGACTCCCAACTTTAATCTGCTCATCTGCTGATGCGCCGCATTGTCTTGCTGGAAGAGCCCATCCGCCCCAGGGAAGACAATCAGCATGTATGGGTGTACGTGATACATGGCAGCAACCAGTGAAATGTTTTCAGTATTCTTACAGCACATCTTATATACCCACCAAGCCAGCTCACAACAGGTGCCTTATTTTCATTGGCTACGGTCTGCTGACATCAGAAGTTGGAGGTAGTCATAATAATGTGACTTGACCGTGTATATTATGTACTGTGCAGAGTACACAAAATCCTCCCTATTTGTTTTTGCTGAACATTGTTCTCAAAGCGATGGATTATAGGCCTAAGCATGTGTTGGCACAAGTCTTGACTCACCTTTGCTCTTGAGGGACTAGTTGCCTGAGGGCAGAGCAAAAGAGTCAATCGCATGATGGTAGAAATCCCGAAGGGAGCGTTTATTAAATATTAAGGCAGCCAAATCCAAAGGAAATGGGCAGAGCATTGTCAGAGACGGCCAGGGGTGGGTTAAGGCAAACAGGATTAAAAGGGGCAGGCAGAGCGTACTCTGAGAGCAGGTCTGAGTTATCTGGCCTGGAGGAGTGGAAGACACAAGATAGGGGAAAGACTCAGACGTTCATGAAGAACAAAGATAACAAACAGGAGACTAGAGGAAGACGTGGCTGGGAACTGGGACTACAATGAACACTCAGAATGCAAAAAAGTAACACTGCACAAATGGAGGTCAACAATCTAGCAAAGGGGAAGGCCTTAAAGTGGCTCTACCAACATGCGCAAATCTTTGCTCCAATATTGCAATGGTTATCTTTGCAGTTACAATAGGTGCAAAGAATTTTGAGTATCCTTGAGTATTATCATTGCAATCCTTGCACTCTGGAATATTTCTGCTGTTTTCTCATCCAGATTAAGAATTTTTAAATATTTTTGGGCTGTTATTTTTGTTTCTGAGTGAACTCTACTTTGTTCATAATTTTTTGCTCTTGTAAATTTAATAAGATTGAGAATTATTGCAAACAAGACTCGGCTAGTTTGAGATTTTTTATGTTTTCACAGTTTTGACGTGGTACCAAAACGGCAAAGATTTTTTCCTTTACGCGAGGAACTCCAATGGCGTTGTCCTGTTTTCTTAGTAAAGCAATTGCTCTTGCAGTTGCTAGAGATCACAAGTTCCCTATGGTGATAATATCTTTGTTAGTTTTAGCTTTGTGAAGAAGTAAGCTAAAACAGCAAATTGTCAGCAATGAAAAGAATTTTGCCTGAGTTGTCTTAGTAGTTTGATGTAAATCTGTATGGTTGTTGTATTATTATTGTAGTTAGCAAATGCTTAACTGCAAAACACTTTCAAAATCCTTTCACACAGTTCAAAATATCCACAAGACTTTGCCAATAAATCTTTGAGTTTGTATCATTAAAGTCAACCATGTCTGTCATGACAGTGCCCCTTTAAATACATAGAGGCGACAATGAAGGTCAGGTGGGGGAGGAAGCAATGAAAAGCAGAATTAAGGGGCGAAGCCACAAAACAATAATTGAATAATTTAAATCAATCAAAGAGACAATCTCAAACTGAAACGGACAACTAGACTGCGGGGAAACCCTAATTAATGAACATTCAGGACGTGACACTGGACCTTTTTTTGAAGCTCCTTTTACACTATAACACAATCAGCGCACCTGCTAAACATAATCTGCTTCAGATCACCTTATTATTGCAACTTGTCACATTATTATTAGTCATAAATTGTCCCTACACCAATGTTTTAGGGTCTGTTTCGGTCATCAGATTCAAAATTAGAATGTGGTTTTAATAAACAATTGAATTTACAAGTTAAAGCAACAAATAATGTGTTGTAATATTTTCAGTATTGTAGAGGGTGAATGGACTTCTAAAATTAGTGTTTTTATTTGCATTTTGAAAAAGAGTTGAAAAAGAGAACCATTTCTATTGGTGACTGTACTTGCCCACGCCATAATGACACCTGTACCATACTTCGCAATGAGCTATAATGCTTTGGATAATGAGCTGTTCATTATTTTCCTCTGTACCCCGCTACTGCAATCAGTCTGGCAAAGGTTGAACGGTCTGTTGGATTTTGTGTAAAAGAACTGTTTTTTGTGAACTTCAGTGTTGTGAAAAGGAATTTCCCGACTTATTCTAATTTTGCTTATTTGTCATTTTGCAACTGTCACAACCTTCGTGTAAATCCCTTTTGTGCCTCCTCCCATCTAGCAGCTTTTTTATCTATTAGATAGTTTGTCTCTTGGATTGGTTGACATCCTGCGTGCCCCTCCCATCAGGTGATATGCGTTCGTGTTTCCCATTCCCATTCCCATTGTGTTGGCGTATATATACCCCTTATGTTGAGTGTAGAACTTGCTAGATTGTCACTTGCTATATGCCCTTTAGCAACGAGTCAGCATTTTCCAAGCAATAATTTATTGTGTTCAGAAATTATTCTTTATCTTTATTGCTAGTTAAATATGGAAGTACTCCTCTTAGCCATACTAATGCGAGCAAGCTCCCAAGCCTTACTCATGGTCTCCAGGACTGGGACCGCGGTCCTATTAATTATCATTCAGTGTGTTTCTCTGCCAAGGCTTCTGTGGTCACTGTGATTGAGACTGCATTCTCTCTTTGTTTCATGAATAAGCAGGGGTGACCTGGAATAGTCAACTATTCGACGATTCGATTCGGAAGAGTCTGATTCGACGATCAACCTCTTAGTCGAATCGTCGGAAAATGTTGTTATGTGACCAGGATCGTACCATTCTGACTACATGGGGGTGCCCAGGCTGCTGAGCATAAATCTTTATATAGAATGTCTTTGTTTTCGTTATAGCCTATTTTGATTCAAAATCAGCCTAATTTCTGTTACTAAGGAATGAAAATGATGTGTGCGTTTAAACGGTAGACCTATACTTACTATGAATGAATAAATCACCCACTGCAGTCAGCGCCGTCACGGGGGGGAGCAAGGCCCTTTGCCGACTTGATGCGCGAGGCCCTGCTCACATGCATGCGCATTAATCATGTTACGCTGCAAGCACATAGCTGTTCTAGTTATACCCGGTGAAATGACATGCATTTTTAGACTAAAACAGCATTATTGTGGCAATAATTTCAACTATGATTTTTTGGATATCATAATCTTTCAAAGGAAAAAAATCAACTGCACAACGATTGGCTTTTATCATCAAATCAGCTCAGCTGTCACTTTATACTGGCATGTTGAAGTATGACAGTGCGTCAGAAATCACAATTCAGCAAACAGTAATACCTAATGGCTCACACTCACTGGTGACAATCGCTTATTTTGACTCATTTCTATGGAAAAATCTCAGATTACAAAGGCGTAGTATCCGCTGACACCCGCGATGGTTTAACATTTGATTACAATGCAGTATATTTTCTAATACCAGTCAGTCACAAATGCTCTGCTGCGGTATAACTTTAAAACATCAGATTCCTGCTCACCATTCATTGATTAGGTGATGGTCACTTTCCTTGCCTTTTGGGCTGCAAACTCAGCAATTAAATCCTTATAATCCAGCCTGGATGCAACGTTTTTTTTTTTCAATAGACAGAAGGGCGAGCCCGCATAGTCTCTCCTGCGACATGGAGGTCCGAAAATAGTTTTAAATTAGTTTTAACTTTGAAAAGCTTCGCTACCCCGATGCCAATTATTGATGTCGTCAATAAGACCCTGAGAGCAATCTCACAGTTAGGAAAGGCAAGTGAGCAGCCAGACAGAGCATGTTACGTTTGACGACATGAAATTAAAAAAAAAAAAAAAAAAAAAAAGATCAGGGTAAGCTTTTATTGAGATGAAATGGTAAATAATGAAACTGACACAGGAAATTGCCATTTTAGGAGCATGATTAGTCAGTGCAGTGATGTAAAATATGTATTAATTTATAAAAAAAAAAAAAACAACATGATTCGATGAACAGTCAACTATGGGCAAAATCTGACAAATCAGATTCGACTATGAAAATAGTCAATAGTGCTGAAAGTGCACCAGAAGCCAACGCAGAAGCCCAAATTGAAAAAATGTTCACAGGGGAAGCTCCCCGGACCCCCCCAACGACAGGTGGGTACCCCTCTTGTACTCTCCCCTGGGGGCACCAATGGACACAAAATATTCTGTCCACTTGAAGGTCAGCTTTTTTTCCCATGACTGATTCACAACCCTGATAAACCCTGTCATTGGATGGTACTCTGACTGCATATTGCTCCTAGACTGGATCATAACAGCAGTAAGTCTTTTATGTACACTACAGGCCAGAAGTTTGGAAACAAGGCCAGTACAGGTCAAAAATTTGGAAGCAACTTCAAGTTTCTGTTCACAATGCCTGTCTTAAAAACCAATATGAAATCTATGGATTTTGGGATGTATTTACTGCATGATTAGACTCTTCTTTCATTGATATGCACCAGTTTCCTCTATTTACCTTTAGGTACTGTATACATTGATGTTATTAGACCATTGCTGAATAAATGTGAACAAAAGAAAGGAGGGGCTTAGTTTTTGGGTTGAGAAGATTTGCAAGAGTCACAACTTCAGTGAAAAAGTAAAAAACACAGTTTGCATTTTATACTTTATGTCATGGTTTACAGCCCATCGGATGCCAATGGCAAACCGGCAGGCACTAGGACCATGGGCCTAGTAATATGGGCCTGATGATTTAAGTAAAAATGTATTCCTGTAAGTGACTCTTTATATAATAATCATGTCTACTTTGTTGCAAAGTATGCCAATGAAACTATGATTTTTTTTATACGAATTTGATCTTGCTTCCAAACTTTTGGCCTGTAGTGTGGCTGTGGAGGAATTTTGGCCCTCTCTACTTTGCGGAATTGTTTTAATTCCGCTACGTTGGAGAATTGTCATGCATGAACTGCCTGTTGAAGGTCATGCCACTGTATCTCAGTCAGATTCAAGGCAGGATTTTGATGGGGCCCCTGGAAGAACCTTCATTTTGTTGCTTTTGAACCATTCAGAGGTGGACTTGCTTTTGGGCTTCAGATAATTTTCCTGCTGCATAAACCAACTCGCCTTGAGCTTTCGGTCACAAACTGATAGCTTGGCATTCTCCTTCAATACTTTCTGGTAAAAAAGCAGAATGTATGGTTCCATCAATTATAGCAAGTAACCTCAGTCCTGAAGCAGCAAAGCAGCTGGTGACCATCACTCTACCACTAACATGTTTGACTGTTTGTAGTGGTGTTCTTACTGTGAAATGCTGTGTTTGCTTTGCACTGATGTAATGGGACTCATGTCCAGCAGAAAGTTCCACTTTTAACCCCTCAGTCCATGGAAAACTATCCCAAAAGTCTTGGGGTCATCAAAATTTTTATTTATTTATTTATTTTTTGCCTAATTTGAGAAGAGCCTTTGTGTTCTTTCTAGTTGGCAGCAGTTTTCGCCAGCTCTCCCTTGGCTGCCATTCTAGCCCAGTCTTTTACTTATTGTGCAATCATTGAACACTGACCTTAACTGTGGCAAGTGAGGCCTGCCATTTTTTACATATTGGTTTAGGTTCTTTTCTGATCTCCTGGATGAGTTGTCAATGTAGTTTGGAGGAATTTTTGAGATCACCCACTTCCAGGAAGGTTCATTGCTCCAAGTTTTCTCCAGTTGTAGATAGTTGCTCTCACTGTAGTTTGCTGGGGTACCTGAGCCTTAAAAATGGCTCTGTAACCCTTTACAGACTATTAAGTGTCAATTACTTTGCTCCTCATCTTTTCTTGAATTTCTTTAGATTGTCACAGCACATGCTTATTTTTGCTTTCAGACAGATTCTATTTATGTGATGTTTAAATTTTGCAGGGCTGGCAGTAATCATGCCTGGTCTGTCTTGTGAACTTGAATTTGTATAACTGGTTGATTTAGAAACTAAGCAGCAATTAGCTTTTCATGTAGGACAGGGGGTTGGATCACTTTTTTCCTTCAGTTAACCCTTTAAGTCCAAAGAGTGCCATATGGCACTCCGGTGTGACTGTATTAAAATCCCAAGACAGCCATATGGCACTCTCGACCTTGTGTGATTCACACCAATCAAAATCATTGGTATATATATCCTAGTGCCTTCTATTGTACTTTAGCCAATTGAAGAGGACCTAAGGTTTGTTTGACTCCAAAATCACGCCATGCGCCCATTCAACTTTATTCAGAATTCAGCGATCAAAATCACGTAGCACATTAGAGACCTCGCGTAATTGGTGGACTGTCATGGCGGCACGAAAATTGAAATTGAAACTGAATAGTTAGTATCATAATTTTATATGCGTATATATATATATATATATATATAGCACTAAAATATCTAGGGTTATTTGAAATAGTTGTGTGTCGTTATAAAGCTCATTTTTTTACAACCCCAATTCCGAAATAGTTGGGACAAAGTGTAAATTGTGAATAAAATCAGAACGCAATGACTTTCAAATCACACCAACCAGTATTTTATTCACAATAGAACAGAGATAACAGCAAATGTTGAAACTGAGAAATTTTATAATTTTATCCACAAAATGAGCTCATTTCAAATTTGATGGCTGCTACAGGTCTCAAAAAAGTTGGGACAGGGGCCTGTTTACCATGGTGTAACATCCCCTCTTCTTTTTAACAGAGTGGAGGCATCTGGGCATTGAGGAGACAAGTTTCTTGAGTTTAGCCATTGGAATTTAATTCCACTCTTGTTTAATACAGGCTTCCAGCTGCTGGAGAGTTTTGGGTCTCCTTTGATAGACTTTTCATTTAATTACACGCCAAATGTTCTCAATTGGTGAAAGATCAGGACTGCAGGCAGGCCAGTTCTGCACACGGACTCTTCTACTACGAGGCCATGCTGTTGTAATAGCTGCAGTATGTGGTTTTGCATTGTCCTGCTGAAATACGCAAGTCCTTCCCTGGAATAGATGTCATCTGGAGGGGAGTATATGCTGTTCTAAAACCTTCATATACCTTTCAGCATTCATGGCGCTTTTTAAAACATGCAAGTGTCTCACACCATATGCACTAATGCATCCCCATACCATCAGAGATGCTGGCTTTAGAACTGAATGCTGATAACAGGAGGGGTGGTCTTTCTCCTCTTTAGCCTGAAGGACACGAACGCCCATGATTTCCAACAAGAATGTCAAATTTGGACTCATCTGACCACAGGACACTTTGCCACTTTGCTACAGTCCATTTTAAATGAGCCTTGGCCCACAGAACACGGTGGCACTTCTGGATCATGCTCAACAATGGCTTCCTTTTTGCATGATAGAGTTTTAGGTGGCATCAGTGGATGGCACGGCGGACTGTGTTTACAGACAGTGGTTTCTTGAAGTATTCCTGGGCCCATTTAGTAACATCAATGACAGAATCATGCCGGTGAGTGATGCAGTGGCGTCTGAGGGCCCGAAGATCACAGGCATCCAGTAAAGGTCTTAGGCCTTGTCCCTTATGCACAGTGATTTTTCCACTTTCTCTGAATCTTTTGATGATGTTGTGCACTGTCGATGATGAGATCTTCAAAGCCTTTGCAATTTGACGTTGAGGAACATTGTTTTTTGAAGTATTCCACAATTTTTTTACGCAAGCCTTCACGAGTTGAAGAGCCTCTGGCCATCTTTACTTCTGAGAGGCTCTGCCTCTCTAAGACATCCCTTTTCTAGCCAATCATGTTACACATCTGAGGCCAGTTAATGTCATTACTTGCTAAATGTTCTTTCAGCTGATTCTCTTATAAATTAATTGCTTTTTCAGCCCTTTTTTGCCTGTGTCCCTACTTTTTTGAGACTTATTGCAGCCAGAAAATTTGAAATAAGCTCATTTTGTCTCAGTTTCAACATTTGAGATGTTATCTATGTTCTATTGTAAATAACATATTGGCTTGTGATCTGAAAGTCATTGCATTTTGATTTTATTCACAATTTACACTTTGTCCCAACTATTTCGGAATTGGGGTTGTAGAATATAAAAAAAACTTCAACCTTTATAGTTCAATGACACAGTGTTTCATTTTTTGCAAATGAGGAAATATTTTAATGTCTAAGATTGAAAGGACTGTGAGCCTTTAATAAAATATTTAATCACTGTGATTTATCAATCAAAGTATTCCTTGTTATTAAGCAAACATCTTTTCTTATATTTCAAGACTTGATATGGCCTAAGTAAAGAGATATAGATTAAATAGTTATCCATAGATACAGTAATTCATCTTGTTTCTTTATCAAGCCCATGGGATTTGGATGTAGTACCATAGCATTTCCCCTGGGACTTAAAGGGTTAAAGAAATCATCATGTAAAAACTGCATTTTGTGTTTGCTCTCTAATCTCTGTGTTAAGATTAAAATTAGTTTGATGATCTGAAAAATTTAAGTCTGACAAATATGCAAAAAGAGAACAAATTAGGGAGGGGGCTAATACTTTTTCATAATACCATTTCCTCCTATTTTAGGGACTTGCCAGTGGTTTATTTCTTGTGGTACACCCTATGTATTTCCCCTGGTAAAGTTGTCTCTTGATTTGACTTGGACTGATGCAACCTCTTCCTGCAAGAAATTATTTATTATTTGTCGTCCCATGCGTGTCTGTCTGTCGTCTGTCGTCCGTCCATGACTTTGTCCGGGCCAGTACTCAGCAACTAATGATCGCAGCTGCACCAAATTTGGTATGGTAACTCACTATGACCCATAGATGTGCCACGTCAGGTTTTTTGCTGGATTTGACCTTTGACCTTAGCGCTGTGACCTTGACCCTGGAAATCTTGTCCGGGTCAGTTCTCGGCAACTAATTATCGCAGCTTCACCAAATTTGGTATCGTATCGTTTGTATCATTCAGTAGAGAAAATAATTTAATTATAATTAGGTCTATGCACTGGCACTCAGCAACGGTATTTTTTTTTTCCAGCGAGAGCGGCATTGCAGAACTCATTTGCGAATGAAGGTAATTCTGGTGGCAAGTACGTGGTTTCCTCCGTTTACATTTTCCAGTCTGACAGCTGTCTATTTTTTACAGCAAGTTGCGTGACCGTGCTGCAAAAACAGGTGTAGGTACTTGCCGAAATTACCTTCATTTGCAAATGAGTTCTGAAATGCGCTCTCGCTGGAAAAAAAAATAACGTTGCTGAGTGCCTGTGCATAGACCTAATTATAATTAAATTATTTTCTACTGAATGTAGCCCATTATTTGCTGTTAGATCGCATGGGGAAAGCCGTGTCTTCAATTGCCACTTGATTATTCTTGAATTGGAAAAACGTGTTTATAAAGGAAAACCATCAAGAATTAGCCAGGACTAATTGTAGTCAATAAAGGGATGGATAATTTCCTCCGAATTTTCAAGTCTAGCGCTGGCCCGGACCCGCCATTACGAGTTATCTCGTAGTTGGCAGTCAACGTGTTAAGTGCAGAATAGACTTGATGAGTAGTTGTGTTAGTCTGGTTATGCTGTCAAGTTGCTTAAAATCTCCAATTATCTCTCTTATCAATGTACAGGTTCAACAGTATGGACATGCCCAATGCTGTCAACTATCTGTCCTCACCGGAAACAGGCCTCCAGGTTCAAGGAGCTGCTTACATCCAGCATGAATGCTACCACAACAATGATGCCAAAAATGAGGTGAAAACATAATTCTCATATTGTAATAACCCCCAGTCATTACTTATAGACTGTGTTAAAAGGGACACAGAAAGAAACGGGCAATTGGTATATAAATTTTTTGCATTTAAAATAGCATTAACGGTGGCTATTTTGAAGGACGCTTCATTCAAGACGTCACGCTTTAACTGCCATCATGCGCACAATCCTGATGTCACTGCCCTAATTGATACATGTGTTGACCTTTCACACAAGTGTCAATCCTGCTTGAGTTCAGGCTGCTGCTGTAGCAAGGAAAATCAAGACAGCTTTTCATAGTTTTGATACTTGTTTTAAAGGAAATACTGTAATATGCATCTTCCAGGTAAATAAGCAAGTATGGTTTGTTTTACAATTTGTGTAGAATGCCAGAATCATGCTTTTAAAGATAAAGGTGACTTGGCTACTGGAGTCCATCTGGTTGCATGATAGCTGCTAACAAGGTAACACACACAGCAACCTGCAATAACTCTAGATAGAAAGGAAAGTTTGCAGTGTGGTCTGGAGTTTATTTACTTCAAAAAATTAACAGTAGTTAATTGTTGTAGTATACTCAAATCCTGTTTTGGGTGGAGCACCTGTTTAAATTGTGATTTCTGTATAAGATGTGGTAAATTTCACATGGCGGTGCATTTCTCCAGTGTTCAGGCTCAGAGCTTGTTTATAAATTTAGGGCACCCACCTTTTAGTTGGATTTGAATGTGGATCCAGCCTCATTTTAATGTAAGAAAATGTCAAACTCTTCAAGTGAGTAAAAACACTTACTCCGGTAAAAATCAGGAAGTCTGGAGCGCTTTCGCATTCTTTAAATGGCAGCACAGTACTTCAATCCTTTCTTCAGTACTGGGCTTTTTCCCAGAATATTATACAGTTCATCCAAAGTATGTTTTAGACGAAAGGTGCTTATTTGGTGTTTGCCTGTCTTGCTTGTATCTTAGCTGTATGTCTAACCTAACACAATGCAGGATGTTTCATTTTTGCTGGGTTTAAAGTTGAAAAAGTTATTTTGTAGCAGTGGACTGTAGAAAGGTCCCTTTTCTGCAATTACGGAAACACTGAAGGAAAGGTATAACTGGGTTTCTGAAAGAAAAACGCGTAAGATTGAGAAAAAATGCTTCATGACACATCGTGCGAACCAAGTCCACTTAAGCATTGATTTCACTTTCTGAAGGCAAAATTGAAGGAAAAATGTCCTCTGAACATGTTCCTGGAACTGAAGGCAGCAGCAGTTAAAGCAACACTAAGGAACTTTCATTTTTGGTTGAGTTTGGCGGTGCCTGTGGACCAAAGCGGTAGTGTTTTGCCTGAAGGAAGACCCCATTTCCCATGAGCACCAGCGCGTAGCGTCGTAAACATCCTGATCTCCCGGTCGCGTGCAGATGGTTTGGAAACTAACAGAAGACCGGTCCCATCTAGGGCTGTCAGAATGAGCCTAAAATGCTGTTCGAATATTCGTGACAATGAAACACATGATATCGATATAATATCGAATATTTTACTTCCTGTATTTCCCACACAAAATAACGACATACCATACTAACATAAGATACATCAACATAAACATATATTTGATGGATAATAAGCACAGATTAAGACCTAGAGTTTCCTATGTTTGCAATAAGCCCCGACACAGTGAGTCTGAACTCAGGACCCTGACACATTGCAGGGCTTGTGAAATAACAACACACCAGGCTCATCCAAGTTCGAACGAGATGGCAACCGTTCAGTTTTATTCCGTGTGACAGCAATTACAGTAATTAATTACAGTACAGTACAGTACAGTACACATCATCATTAGATCCCTCACCCCAGTAAAATCCAAAACTTGTCCGCAAATGAAACTGCATTTCAAAAAGCACATTTTCTCTTCTCCGGTTTTTAACATTACACATTAAAAACCAACACCCGCTGCAGAAATGGTAGGCTAACTCGAACTTGCATATAGTTTGCGAACAACTTTCGCTCGGTCCTCAGTTTTACCGTCATCGACTGACCCAAACCCGAAGTATTTCCAAACGGTGCTTTTTAGATTCTTCGGGGTGTAAACCGGTTATTTTCTGAACAGCTGCGGCTCGTGAACTGGCGATAGGGGAAGCTCAAACCCATCCCTTAAAAATAATGATTTGGTCATGACCAGTTTTCAGTCATTCATTTAAATTACTATTACGGAAACTCCGAAATCTCTCAACATTATCAGGTGTGGTCAGTTTTCATTAACGCATACATGTCAACTCTTACGCATTCGGCGTCAGTTTTGAGTGGCATATTTACCTTCCTCTGCTGTAGTTAGCAATTATTCAATCAACGCATATGCAAGAGATTCTCGCGCGGAATTGAAGTGCATGAAGTTTTATCAGTTTCACCAGCGTTACGGTGATTATGACTCCGGACTTCTTACGCTTTTCATTGCTCAGGGGTTGGAAAAAATAACTTAAACGATAATGAAACACATGCATTGCTTCCAAGCCCTGAGTAAAGAAAAGCATGAGAAGTCTGGAGTCATAATCACCATAAGGCATGTGAAACTGAAACCTCCACAAATATTATATGAAGGTTGAAAAGTTACTTAGGCAATTTCAGGCCTTAAAGCAACACTAAGTGGGTAAGTAATCCAGGGTCTGGTGATTTTTATGAGTTCCAGTTCATTTACTGAAAAAATTTGCAATCGAGTACCAAAAATGACAATCATGAAATTGGGGGGGGGTTATGGCCGTTAAAAAGCATTTGCCCCCTTCTGGATTTGTTCTACAACCCCATTTCTAAAAAAGTTGGTCTGCTGTGTAAAATGTAAAAAAAAAACGGAATGTAATGATTTTCAAATCATTTGAACTTTATATTTATTTGAAAATAGTACAAAGACAATATATCAGATGTTGAAACTGAGTTTTTTTTTTTTTTTTTGGAAAATATATGCTCATTTTGAATTTGGTGGCAGCAACACGTTTCAAAAAAGTTGGCTCAGGGGCATGTTTACCATGTTACATCACGCCTTCTTTAATCAACACTCTGTAAGCATTGGGGAACAGAGACCAGCCTCTGAAGTTTTGAAAGCAAAATGTTTTCCCCTTCTTACTTTATGTAGGATTTCAGCTGCTCAATACTTTGCTGCGTCCTTTGTCATATTTTTTTGTTTTATAATGCTCCAAATATTTTCAGTGGGTGACAGGTCTGGACCACAGGCAGGCCACTTAAGCACACAGACCTTTTTACTACAGAGACATGTTGTTGTAATACGTGTAGAGTATGGCATTTGAATATCTGTGGTACTCTTTGGGCAAAGTGATACTCAAAAACCGAAAGACAAATGGGAATCAAAATTGAAAAATCTACAGGAATCACAGGGCTTGTAAATAACTGGCAAAATACACAAATACAGATTAGCAACTAGACAAAGCAAAAGTAGGAATTTATGGGCGCCCCGGTTGAACATCGGTCTAAGTGCACGCCAAAAAGACTGTGTACTTTGTGCGGTGACCTGGGTTAGATTCCGGCTCGGGTCATTTTCCACATGTCTTCCCCATTCTTCTACCCATCTTTCCTGTCTCTCTCCACTGTATAACTATCAAATCAAGGAAAAAATCCCAAAAAATAATCTTAAAAAAAACTAGGAACTTAAAAAGCAAATGAATCCCAGGGAAAACTCAGTAAGGTACATGGCAAAACTGGGAAGCATGACCAAGAGTGTGGTTACTAACAAGGGAATTAACAAGGCAATTAACACATGGAGCTGGCAAGGCGAGTGGGGAGCAGGAATGAAAAAAAACACAAATGTGGAAACTGACAGCTAAAACAAAATAACAGCAATGGGCAATGATACAATAAACTTGAAATAAAAACATTTAATAAAATAAACAGACTATGGAACACTGTAGGGGCGTAGCCAGGATTTGAAAAAAGTGTATACACGCGTTTAAAACAGTAATGCAAGAGTGCAAAGCGAATGAGTTACAGCTGTCTTAGGGTATAGAAAAGAATAGGTGGGAGGACTATCCTAAGGACTGGGGTTTACAAGCTAATAGTGCATAGGATAACTAAACACTAATACGGCACCTTGGTGAATTTGCTTTTTGATTGATTGAACAATTACAACCAATAAGAAGTATTTAAGCAGCTAAAGGCTGTAACTGTGTTTACATGAAGTCACAAAAGAAAAGTTTTCAACTAATTGGTCCCTTACATCTACATGAGATCGCCTTCATTTCAGGTTGTGCTTAAAGTGAACACAGAAGTTTTATAGAATAGTGTTATTATTTATTTTACACATTTTATTAAGTAATTAAAACATTGTTCTTGCTGTGTGCGAATGCAATAACAATTTACATGTCACGTTCGATGCGCTTTAACAAAATGTTTTCCACCGTCACTGTAGGCTATTTAGACGCTCAAAAGTAACCAAAATCAAGAGCTGTGAATTACTTTATTTTAAATTAATCTTGTTCAATCACCAAATTAAAAATGCTACAAATTTGTGGTACAGATTTGCCTGAATGTGTTGCCAAGTCTTTGGTGCATTTGACTATTGCTGGCAATGCGAAAATAATTTCTCTCTCACATTCACGTTTGATATGCTTCACAAAAGGTTTTCCACTTCGCACATATTTTTAATGCTTAAAAACCAGGGCTGTCTTAAAATGATTTTATTTAAAAAAAATCTTTTTAATAATACATAAAATTCTACGATGAGAGGTGTAATTCAGAGGTCTTTTTATTTTATTATTTATTCGGATTAGTTGCATTCTTTCAATCTAACACAGTAGCCTGGTTAGGTCTGTCTGCTTCTCATTATCTCTTTTTAATCATTATAGGCTACATTTTGGTTTTGATTTGTCAGTTGGCTGAACAAATGGCTTGATTGCTAGTTAGGCAAAGTACACAGGAATTGATTTAAGGTAAGCTAATTATGCCAAGGTGATGGAGGCTGTCCAACCTCGCTGGTAATTAGCGGACTCAAAACACAGGCCCCGTTTACACATACACGGTTGTTTTGACAAACGGAGACATCTCCCTGCGTTTGTGCATTCATTTACACGCAAATGGAGAATTCGCCTCTGAAAACGATTCTTTCTAAAAACTCCAGCCAGAGTGGAGATTTTGGAAAACTTCGGTTGCAAGTTTGCATCTAAACTGAGAAAAACAGAGTTTTAGGCAGCCGACGTCAGGTGGTAATCATGGATGATCGCGATTCGTTTCTGTTGTTCATATTTTCGGGATTCTGATTGGCTAACATGGGCTTGAGCTTATCGTTACACTGCCACCTACAGGTATGTTATGCTCTTGACGGCATATACACAGGTACGTGTAAACGAAAACTTTTCTGAAAACTGATACGTGTGCATGATATTATTTTTGAAAACGGAGACGGTGAAATGTTCGTTTATGAAAATAGCCGGCCACGTGTAAACGGAGTGACAGTCTTCCTCCCGGAAGCATTTCAAATGGCCTCTAATGTTTGTTCAACACCACTTTAAGTATGTGTCATAGAAACGATACTAGGCAAGCTCGTCTGCCTGCACCATATTGGCAGTTACTTTTATTGCCCTTAAAATAATTGCGATATATTTATCACCCAGCCCTACAACGAATCAGAGAACTCACAGTTCAGATCACATCACTTTTAAGAAGCGAAGACGAACATTTCTTTGGATCAGAAAAATACATAGAAAAAAGGGAGACAGTTATAACTTCGCTCTCCATTTAATCTGTAAAACATATAAAGTAAGGAACTTTTACAAGGATCTTAAATGAATCAACATTCAAGACATTCAGTGTTTTCCTAAAATCTTGAAATAATTCAATATTCAGTTGCTAAAAAGGTGCAATTTGATGCTTCATACCGCCTTTCTTTAAGCATAGTAGAATGAAAAAAATAGCCTGTTTCTACATCTTAAGAAAGTTTTTAAAAAAAGTAAGACAGAAAAGCAGACCTAATTTTACACCTTTAATTTTTTTTTGAAAATTATGTGGATATCTACATTTTTATTTCTTTGATGATTTATTAATTTTCACACCCTATGAATGTTTGTCAGAAGGTTACATTTGAAAATTTGAAAATCTGATTATACGTGTCCCTGAACACACATTCAGCATATTGAAAGTGCATTTTTCACAGACCGCATTTCTGTACTTCAAGCACTTGGCGAAAGTTCTATTTTGTTTCCACACTGATTTCAACCGCTACGTCTGTAAGGGTTTGTCCTTGCAGTCCCTCCCCCTGCTGCATTCTTCACCTCCACCTTAACGGGCAACAGGTGTGGCTCATTGAGGTGAAGGTGAAGGTCTGTCTATTTAAGGGTTGGCTGTGCCTCAATTTAGTGCAGCAGCATTCTGGTTTTGAAGCCCTGTCGTGTTTGTGCTGCTGCTCCCCTGATGTTTGTTTTACTTGTTAAATTAAAGATTTTTATATTTTTATACTCAGCCTGCGCATTTGGGTCCCTTTACCTGCTTTTGGGCCCATGGTCCCAGTGCCTGCCGGCTTGTCGTTTTCATCCAGCGGGGCAAATCCATGACAACATCTAGTTATTACTAACAGCTTACAATTCATGGTGGTTCATAGATGCGCACAAAAATAAATTTATTTTTACATAGAGGGAGACTGATTTTTTCTGATGCCTATACAGATGGCCTATTTTTCCTTTATTTGACAGTTATTCAGTGTAGAGAGACAGGAAAGTTGGGGAGAAGAATGGGGGAAGACATGCAGCAAATGACCTGAGCTGGAATCGAACCTAGGTCGCTGCAGGAAGGACACAGCCTTTATGGTGCGCGCGCTTAGACCGATGAGCCACCAGGGCGCCCCAAATTCCCATGTTTTAAATGAATTTATTTTGGCTAGATTTAATGATGGTGAGTACAACACAACACTATTTTAGGAGGAGTCAAAAACATGAGGACATCAATATTTTATGAAAACACATTAAGCTACAATTCAAAAAACTGCCGTGGTTGATATTTAGCCTTGCCTATGGCATTTCTGGCGTTAAAGAACATGCACCAGTTAAACTGTATTTCTCGCTACGATGATTAAATTTTGCAATTACTCAGCGGTTTACATGTGCCTAAGGATGATTAAATTTTGCAATTACTCAGCGGTTTACGTGTGCCTAAGGATCATGATTCACCAGATCCAGCTGAGCGTCGTCATCAGAAAGGAACGTTGTGACACTCATGTGACACTTCAAAGGAAATGATGTCTAATCTTTTAAACAAATTTCCTTGATCCTTGTCTCCTCACATGGTCTCCCTGCATCCTTCCATGCATCCTCGGTGGGAGAGACAAAGATGCAAGGAAAAGACAGAAATGAGGGTAGCAAGGAATTAATTTAAGAGAATTGAGATGCACCCAAAGACTTTGAGTGATATGTGGTAGAACCTCCCCTGGGAGAATAACTGCAGTCTCTTCCTGTAATGTCTGACAGTGTTGCAGTAGTGACCACTGTAATCTGGTGGTTACATGTAATGAGAAGCTTTCAGGTTTGAGGGTCAGCTGGTCAGGACTTCTCTGGGTGGAGGTTATATGTTCTTCCTGTGTTTTTTGGGGTTTTTTTAGTTTCCTCTCACCCCAAAACACATGTTTGATAGAAATATTCCTGGCACCCCTGATTCAGGCTCTGGCAGTAAAACTAAAGTCGCTAAACTAAAGTGGGAGCAGCACTGTTGTTACGTAACTAGAATGGTTTAAATGCAGAGGACAAATGACCCCCATGGAGTTCAATAATATGTTACATTATATGTTAACCGGTCATAATTACAGAAGTTCAGGTGCTGCAAAAAGAGTTGCTTTCACTAAAGGCTTTTTTCAAGCAACCTTTACAACTTAGTGCATTGGTGAATTCAGTTTGGGCCAAACGGTACACATTTTCAAAATTCATGTTTTGCATGCTTTATGCTCTTTATGGGACTAGGTTTTTTATTTTTTGCAAGAAGGTCCCAACACATTGAATAAATGTGTTTACTCTTAACACATTTTACTCAGTGAGTTCAAGACAGGTGAGACAGGCCCCTATTGCTGGAAATTCTGCCTCAGCCAGCAGGAGGCAGCAGTGCCACCTACTGCCACTTAAGCCATTTACTCACTCTATAAGTAAATACAATGTGTTCAGGTTTTCAGCAGACTTCAGAAATAACATGAAGGTTTCTGAAATTATGTCATTGCAAGTCACAACCAGGTCTCGTCTTGTAAAGCCTCATGTCAGGACTTGTACTTATCCACAGCAACCATTCTTCACAGAGCAGTTGGGGGTCAAGGCTGCCGAAGTTTGAGACGCCCGGATACTTGCCAGGTATCTTTCACCTGAGGCACAGACTTCCCTTGATAAGTTAGTGGCCACGGATAACGGTGGTGGGGACAAGGAGTCAGGTTTTGAGGATGAATAGGCCTATGATGTGTTTGATGCGTGTCGATCAGAAGGCTCAATTTGGATGCATTTAATCACAAAAGAGATTGCTTACTTGGTAGGCATTTCATGTTTAGGTTAAAATGAAACTATCTGAAAAAAGGTTTTTTTTTTTTTTTTTTGGAAAGCCGATGCTATTAACGCCAGATTTTAGAAGTTGATGAGGTCTTCGTATATCCCAGCATAAGTATCCCAATGATTTAAGGAAGTTACAAAATAGGTCCTTTGGACTGTTCATTTCATGCTGCATTTGAAATAAATGATTCTGGAGAAAAAATACATGTTTTGTCCCTTCCATCAAGAAGCTTGAGTTGTTTAATTCAAAAAGGCCCAACTCCGAGCTGTAACCAAATTATCCTTTGCCTTCATATTTTGTCATTTGTTACCTCTTGTGGCGCACTATGTGTGTCAAAAATAAGATCATGGCCGCACGTCAAGGAAAAATAAAAATGTACTCCTTTAAACAATTTTTTTCATGGAGAAGGGCCTTCATGGAATTTACTGATTCAATTTGTCAACATGGAGATGGGGTCAAGGAATTGATTGCGAAACTTGATAACCTCAGTAGTGTATATAACTGAGCGGCTCTATAGGGTGCATTCTGGTTTGGTTTTTTTTTTTTGTTTCTTTTTTTTACATTGTTGCCTTTTGACTCCACACCAGAGATCCTCAAATAAATAGGCCGTCTGATGCGCAGTCTTGGTATCTAAGGCCCCTCTGGGCCTTGTAAGCTCAAAAATAAAATTTTCTGTCCCTCCTGTTTGGCACGAAGATGTAAACAAATTTAACAGCTTGGTCAGGAAGCAGGTTTCCATACTTCTTAATCCTTCCTTGTTCACAGAATGCTTGTATGAATACATCGAGAACCAAAGACTAACTACGTTGACTTTGGAGGGTTTGGCTTCACGGATTCTTTTTATGCCCTAAAAGGCATGCGCTTTTAAACCTAGGACCCTATTTTAACAATCTAAGCACATGGTCTGAAATGCGTGGTGCAAGTGCATTTTGAGCATGTCCAAATCCATTTTTGCTAGTGTAAAGGTGGGCAATCTGGGCGTGTAATAAGGCGCATAGGACAAAGGGGTTGGATTTAATCTCTTAATTAATCATTGGCATGTTTTGGGCAAAACATGAAATAAACCAATCAGAGCGTCATCTCCCATTTCCTTTTAAAAGCCAGGTGGACTTGTACCTAGGCAAATAGCTATTATAAGGGTGTATTATCTGAGTGGCAGAAAAAAAAAAAAAAACTCTTCTCTGCAGAAAAATGAGGTCTGCTCGTGCACGAGGTGAAAGCGTGCGAGCAAGCCATTGCTGAAAGCATAGAAACCTGCTTACAGTGATCTCGAAAAATGCAATAGAAGATATTTTTGAAATATTGTTCAAAATTATTTTACTCATATCCAGATGTTTAAAAATCATAATTCTGAATCCCCAAGGCCGCATTGGAAATTTACATTACTACTGGTGTATAAACCAAGCAAACGAAAAAGGTTTTAATTCAAGGTTGCCGGTTAAATAAATAAATAAACTTAAAAAAAAAAAAAAAATTACGCACTGGTGGCGAATGACCAAGCGAAATTAAATTGATTGAGTAAAACAACCTGAAGAAAGGAACTAAACTAATGTTATTTTGATTAGGCTACCATAACCCCTTGAACACTACCCAACAGGAGTGAAAAGAACTTGCTTCCGCTTGACTGATGATTGAAGGTCGAGTCGGATATATGGAAGAAATCTGGATTGATTATAGATGGTGACGACAATATTTAAGGATATTGAAACTTGGCTCACAAGTAGATGATGCTTCCGCCTCTTACTATTTCATCAGCGTACCCATGATTCAAGATGTCCATCTGGCCATTTGGAAATTAATTACTTTTTTGCCTGTGTCAATTCTGATTGGCCATAACTCCCATTTCTACTAAAATATGAAAGCTTTCTAAGCATTGGTAATGTCATCCAGATATTATTCTTACAGTAGAATTAATCAAATAGATCCTATGTATTAGAGATATATTTTCCAAATTTTTTGAAAATCCACTTTATTTGCGATTTTTGAACAAATCCTGAATTTGAGATGTCTTAAGCAAAAAATTGAGGCTTGATTGCCTGAATTTGCTGCATTCTCACCATTCACCTGAAACTTCTGAACATCTCCTGAAAATCTGAAGACACTAGGACATATACTTTGGGAGATATGGACATCTGGCAGTGGCATCTCGTTCAATTTTCAACTAGCAAGTGATTTCTTGAAAATTTCCATTGGGTGAAAAATTATGAAAAAGTTTCAAGAGAATCTGAGCTGGTCAAGCAACTGACCTCCCCTAATCTCGCTGAGATGACACAGAATGACCCTTAATTAATCATAGACGTGTTTTGGGCATAACACGAAATAAACCGATCAGTGTCATCTCCCATGCCCTTTAAAAGCCAGGGGCCGGTTGCACCAACTGGTCTTAACTAAGCCTGGTCGTAACTGCTAAGTTGGTCGTAACTAAGACCAGTCTTTAGAATGGACTTAAGGCCAGTTGCACCAACCAGACTTACGCCTGGTCTTAACTCCGCCTGGTCTTAGCGATGCGCGTTCCTGTGAATGCTTATGTAGCGTGCGTTGCTAGGATACATTGTTACCTTCCGCTGTCTTGAATCTTTGTAGCCTAACTTATCGCTTCTGTTTGCGGCAACCATGGAGGAAAGAAAAAGAAAGGGAAACTTCACTGACATCGAAATCCGGAAATTAATCGAGCTGTACAGTCAGCACAGGGCAACACTCACTGCCAAGCAGTCCAACATCCTGACGAACAAAAGAAAACAATCAACTTGGACAGCGATAACGGAGGTGATTAACAGTTGCTCTCACTCTGGCAGCCTTCGCTCAGAGGGTGATGTGAGGAAAAAGTGGAAAGACCTTTTGAGTAAGGCGAAGAAAGATGATTCCGCAAAAAAAAAAAAAAAAATCACAAAAACCGGCGGAGGTCCTCCCCCGAAAACATCCGTATACAGCGACATAATTGTCGACGTGTTTGGTGAGGATTCACCTGCATTTACTGGGTTGGTTGGAGTGTAAAGCGGCGGTTATAATCAAAAGTCCGTAGAGCATTTTAATTTAAAAGAGCACTTACTTACATGATTCATGACACCCTGACACGACACACTCATCAATTTCAATAAAAAAGTGGTACTGCAATTTTTTATTTATTGGCACATTTGAATTGTAGACTTGGGCATTTTTCAACCTTCCTCATAAAAACGAAGTACAATCAGCAACTGCAGCGTTGGTGGCAATGCTGCGTTGTGGTCCGACACAAATTGCAAGTCCGGTGACAGCTCTTCAACAAGTTCATACGGATCTCTCCTACGGAATCGAAACCTCTCAATCAGCTCCTCATCGCCGTAAAGGTTGCTTCTGTCCCTAATTACTCTTTCCCGTCTAAACGCCCGCTTCGTTGTAAAAGGCGATAAATGAGACGCCATCATCTTTTTCGTTAACAGTACAGTTAGTATAATTGTTACTATAGAAACAGCAAGATTTCCCTACTTAACGCCTGCTCCCGACCAGGCATAATATTTACACCTGGTCTTAGTGAGAAGAAGGCGTAAGACCAGCTGGTGCAACTGGCGTAACTATGCGACTGGACTTAGAACGCCAAGTTACGCCTGGTCCTAGCTAAGACCAGTCATAAGACCAGTTGGTGCAACCGGCCCCAGATGCCCTTGTGACTTGCTGAATTGCGATTCTCGGGGTGAATTTTCTTAATAGTCGGAATAACACTTCTTGGCAGAGACAGGTTGACTCGTGCGCAAAGTGAAGGCATGCAAGCAAACTATTGCTGAAATCGGCTCTCTGTAATGTCCAAAAATGTTAGCTAATAAGAGATGTATTTTTAAATATTATTCAAAATTGTTTTAATCACATTCTGATGAAAAAAGTCCTCATTACACTGTGAATACCGGGGTCGCATTTTAACGTGCATAAAACAAGTAAACTAAATTAAAAAAAAAAAACTATGACTTCTATCACCAAAACTATTACAGATAGAGCTTAGGTTTGTATTGTGGCCATATAGGAAGTCATGTATGAAGTTTCATCGGGTGACCTTGAACTTGACCTTCAGTGACCTTCAACGGCCAAACTATACAGTGAAATTTCAATGACTTATATCAGCAAAATCATTACAGATTGAGTGTACTGTAGGTTTGTATTGGAGACATATAGGAAGTCATGTATGAGCTTTCATTTGGTGACCTTCATATTGACCTTCAAAGCTCTAACTTGACCTAGAGAAAATTCAATGACTTCTGTCACTGAAAAGGTCACAGATGGAGCCTAGGTGTTTGTTACTGACATAGGAAGTCACATATGAACTTTCATTTGGTGATATTCAGCTTGACTGTTGATGACATTTGAAGGTCAAACTTGACATAATACAATTACAATGACTTGTATTGCCAAAACGGTCACAGATGGAGTCTAGGTTTGTATTAGAGACATATAGGAAGTCATATATGAACTTTCATTTGGTGACCTTTGTATTCATCTTCAAAGGTCAAATGTGACCCAGTGAAATTTCAATGACTCACTAAAACGGTCACAGATGGAGCCTAGGTTTGTGTTACTGACATCTAGGAAGTCACATATAAACTTTCATTTCGTGACATTCAGCTTGGCTGTCAGTGACCTTTGAGGGTCAAACTCGATGGTGAAATAACAATGACTTGTATCACCAAAATGGTCACAGATTGTGCCAAGGTTTGGATAGAGACATTTAGAAAGTCATATATGAAGTCCATTTGCTGACCACAACTTGACATTCTGTGACCTTTAAAGTTCACAATTGACATATTGAATACATATTGACATATTATAATGACTTGTATCACCAAAATTGCTTCAGAGCTTAGGATTGTATTACAGAAGGTTTTATAAATGTATGTGAACTTTTATTTAGTGACTTGACATTGATTTTCATTGATTCAAATGTCACACTTTACATGAAATTTTCATAACTTGTATCATCGCTGTAAGACTGCTTGCTGGTAAGCTACAGAACCCTTGGTCCTATTTTTATTTATTACACTGTGTTTATGCGTTAAAAGAGCAAGAATTTCCATGTTACAAAAACCATTTCTGAGGTGCAATTTCACTAATTCGTCTACATTAGGTATTTTTTAAAAGCAGCGATATGCGCTAATGTTTGTTGTTTGATTTGAAGTTCGACTTAAATCTTGAAATTCCAGCTTTATTCTGTTTCCTCTTTATTCTCGACATTTTGACCTGATTCTCAACATTTCTACTGTATTCTTAGCATTTCAACTTTATTCTTGATATGTAACATTAAAAAAAAAAAAATTTTTTTCTTATGCCAGGCCCTCAGACTCTTTCATATTTTTGTGTTTCAGTGAGTACATAGCACTATATTCACAGCCTATACACATTCAGAATTTCAGGCTAATGTCACGACAGTTGTAATTTTATGTATAAACTAAACAACATATATTATTATTAGTTCGTTGAGATACTCTCCTGTGAGAAAGTAATGTACTTTGTACTGCCAGTAAAAACATGAAATGAAGTGTCTATCCATATAATCTTAGCTAATCATTCATCGTTAATCTATTTAGCGAATCAACGTAGCAAACATGGAATGCCATGTAGGCCTAGATATAGTCTATAAACAATCGTGAGCACACACGACACTTGAACATGTGACCAACACCCACCCCCCACCCCCACCTCCCCAATTAAAAAATTCTGCATGAAAGCCTGGATTTGCCAGAGGGCTCGTATACTACTGGATAACAACACGGTGCCGATGGAGCAGTTGGCCAAACACTATATATATGGCTCTGGGCAACGGTACACAAAGGCATGTGGAAGACATGGAGAAGAAAGCAAAGATACAGAAACAGAATAAACATTACTAAAACTAAACCAAATAGCAAAAATAACCTGAACAACTGAACAAACACGTACAGATAAAGCATAATATTTTTTCTATAATCAACTAAATGACCTGTTTCCATGTCTGCTTAAGTGTGATGGCTGGTGTTTTGAGATGCCAAACGCAGTGGCCGGAACAAAAGGAAGCACAGGAATGCAAGAGAGACAAACACAGACAAAATAGGAGAGAGAGACTCGCGCTTCCAATGGACATAAATCCAGTCCGAGATAAACAAGGAAGCAGAGCGAGCTAGACAGTACGAAACAAAGGAAAAATCTCGGGAACCGAGATAAAAAGAAAAAGCACCAGATGGTGCACAGAAATATGAAAGGAAAGGGAAAGATTCCCTTTACTAACTAACACTTTCCTTTTTTGCAACTAATTCCTAACAAACTCTCTAGCTAGAGAACCTACGGGCTACAGTGCAAACGTAACACTGACACTCTAGCAAAGGCGGCGAGGCGGAACTTGGGTTTAAATAGAGTCTGGGCACCGCCCACAATTGATGCCAGCTGGCCAAAGAATCCGATTGTGGGCAAAACGATATCGTCCCGGACGAGAGCAACAAAGAAGGCTCGCCAGCCTCCAAAAACCATGACATAAGTGATGAATATTACATCTTATTTTCTTGTTCAAAGCATGATTAAGATCAACTGTAGTAGATGATTGTGTTGCAAAGTCCATTTCAGTCTTTTGAACTGAAAAAAACAGGCTTTGCACACAATTTTGAGATTTAGATTGTGTCATCAGAAAGTAATGTGCTGTGCTTTTTAGTTACTTCTAGAATGGGAAATTCAGAGAATTCAGAGTGCAAAGACAGAGTCAAGAAATCTAAATTCTAAGAAATCAGCTGGACATGCCAGTCTGGACCATAGTTATACTGAAGTTAAGACACGCACTCTACTCAAGACATCATATTTACTTGGGCGTTATGAATTATGAATAAAATGAAAATAAAAATGGTAAAGTGTGGCGCTACCATATAGAAATGTATTAATTCATATTCCTTATATAAATAAATTAATATTTCCCTTCATGGTAGAGCAGTGATTTAACTCACTCACTTTATAACTCAGCTCTGGCCAGCACCAAGTCATGTTTATTTATTCGAGCGTTTTTTTTTTTGTCATTTTTGCCTATTCTATATTGCCATGTGGCTATGAATTTGACAGTTGTGACTGCGTTCAGCAGCTGTGACATTCCTTTATGTCTGAATCGTTCCTAGGTGCGGCTCCTCAAAGGTATCCCCATGCTTGTGCAGCTCTTCACTAGCGAAAACCAGGAGGTGCAGCGCTATGCCACAGGCGCCATGCGCAACATCATCTATGAGAATATGGACAACAAGGCAGCACTGATTGAGGCAGGAGGGATTCCTCTGCTCATAGCTGCACTGAAGGAGCAGGATGACGAGCTCCACAAGAACATCACTGGTAAAGAAACTTATTCAACTGCCCCAGTGTAGCTACAGTTTCAATGACTGCAGAGAGATCAAGTTTCGAAAAGCTATTTAAAGGCATGTCTGCCATTAGACCTAGTGCAAACAGGTTTTTTGTCACATTAGAAATGTTTGAGAAATATGCACCATAGCTGTGGTAACTGTTACAATTGAACGCATAACTGCGACACTTGAATATTAATTGCGATGTCAATTTCAGTGTTGCAATCCATGCGGAAAAAATGGACAGATAACAAGTAACAACTCACATTTCTAACAGTAATTTTATCTTCACTTTTTGAGGATGATGATCCAAATTAATAGTTTTCAAAATTTTAATGCAGTAACTTAAATGGACTTTGAGATGAAATTAATACAATATTTTATAGCAAAAGAAATCTAAAATGGATGGCTTAATTCAGTATCTCTGTATTTAAATGTTAACTTAAATGTTTCCATACCATATGATGTGGTTTTTCTTAGGCAGAATTTCTGACTTCCTGGTTATGCCATATTCAATGAGTTTTTCATAAACAGGATTTTATTGCAATAGCCAGAAGGTGCCTAAGCAGCTGCTGTAATAAAATAATAATAATTTAAATATTAATTAAAAATAGTGTAAAGGTAGCAATATACTGTTTGGCGAATTAAAAAAACACAAAGTAAATGTGTGTAAAAATTATGGTAATGAAATTGAATGGCGTTCCATTGTGCAATATGTCGCATTGAACGGTTTGCAGTGTGTGAAACTGAGCTCTAAGCTTATTGGCAGCCTTTGCTTACAGACTTTGTGCTCTGCCATCATCTGAGAGCAAACAGTCCTTGAGATTCCTAAGCCTTCACAGAACCCTTGAACTATCTGGGATAGTTGAGCACGCAGCAAGGTCAAATGAACTGAATTTTTGAGCCAAGAGCTATTTTTGATTTTTAAGTTAGCTTGTCTGCACAGTATTGTTTCTTACTGATGTACTGGTTTACTGTCTTGACTGAAATTGTTGAAACCTTACAGAAAAGCGCTAACTTTTGCAGGGGCTAGTCAAATAATCAAAAACGCTTCTATAAATTCTTGCTTTGTGAAGTTCATGATCTGTTTTTTTCCCAAAGCACCTGCAATGCAGGCACCTGTTTGGCCCCCCTTTGAACAAAGCATCCATGTCTTGCTTTGGAGACTTACCTTACCAAGTGCTGCAGATAAGACATCCTCTAAACAGATGCATGCTGCTAATTTGGTCATTGCAGTTCATTTGAGTTTTATTTTGATGCTTTCATAATTTTGATCCGGACCTCTAGTCAGTCATTTTCTGGGCTGCTTCTAATCTTTTGTCCACCCCTAGATATTATTGTTGATTTTTATAGTTATTCATATGGAGCCCCAGCATAGGCGTAGATTTGGGTAGGGATGGTTGGGATGTGTCCGAAGTCCTGACCAACTTTCAGATGTAGCAAAAATATCCCGACCATCTTTGGATCAGTGAGGAAAACGAAAGAAACAGAATCGTAAATCTAATATGATTCAGTTCAACATAGAGTTTGGTTTGTGGCTTTATCTGATCCAGAGATAGTCAATGATCCAATCTGAAGTGTTCATCATAGCTGCAGTTGCGTTACTAACGCTGTTTCAAAAAAACCATTGCACACATAAAGATGCTTAGGATCGCGAACTGGCCTGCTCACATAGCTATATATCTACTCACTTGGTTTTAATGTCCACTCTACTAGAACTGAGCAGGTTTCAGGAGTGTGCAGAGTTGATTTGAAGTGGATAGTGAAGGTTGCGGAAAGTGTACGAAATTCAAACAGTAGTTGATATCGATACTTGATGGCCAGTGGTGGAAACACTGGAGGTGCAACACCTGAGCGGATCCATTCACAATTGAACTCATGGCTGTGGTGATATGATCGCTGTGGTAGTCGAAAAGAAATAAGAACACATGCATGACAATTGAAAGAATGTTTTTATCATTATAAATGACAGCAAAGGCAAATAAATCTCTGTCTTGGGAAGTGACATTTTTAAGATTTGTTAATGGTTAGTACATAGATATGTAGGGGCCTATGCTAGATAATTGAATTTTTATTGAAATCGATGGTGGATCGGCTCCATATTTTCTGTATACATTATGGAAAATATCCCTCCACTTGCTTTCTTTTTGTGGAGATTTATGGGAAACATGATAACCAATAAAATTGACTTCCCAGAAAATGCAATCATCAAAGAAAAACCACAAAAATGAGACAAAAAAAGAAAGTAGAGAGGTGACTGTAATACTGCCGAAAGTAATTCCAATTCTTGTAGCGGTAGAACACCTGAGAAAAACCACGATGCTATCTGGCTTGCTAGCTAATCAACCTACTCCTGTCCTTTGGTGTGGGACTTTTCACATGCAGCTGGTTTATTGTTTCCAGCTCGACCAATTCACTATGCAAGACAGTCGGAAAGTGAATGTGAGTACCTAGCTGGCACCCAGTTTTTGTTCAAAATAAAAATGGACACTGAATTGAAAATATAAGATCAAGGCTACGAGAATGCGTTTAATAATGAAAAATTTAAGTTTTTTTTTGCTTGAAGCAATTAAATCGGGATGTTCTAAAAAGGTCAAACAATGGTTCTTCTTAAAAAAAAAAATTTCTAGTGTTAAAACTTATTTAGCTTATTTTGGGACAATGTAGGATGTTGGGCTACACATAAACCGAGCCATGCATCTCTAAGTTTTATTTGTACAGAGCCGTTAATTGCGAGGCTGGCGTCAGAACGTTAACTTTAGATCACTGTCTAGCTAGCTAGCTTGCAAACCATACCTAGTTAATGAATTACCATATATTGATTTGTAACATTGGCTAATAATACAACATACTAGCATGTAATTAAGTAACTTTTACATTGGGAAGAGTATTTCAATTGTTTGATATGGTTTAGCTTCTTAATAAATTTTCTTTACATAAATAACAATTGTAAACTTTCAAAAATTCAACAATCAAATCAAAAGTATTTGGATACAAATCGAAAAACAAGTTTATGAATTTGGCATCTATCTATGAAAGTTATGGAGGCACCTGACTTGGTGTAACACCATGCCTCCAGCGCCCTCAATCACCGGCTCAACAAGACCCAGCCCACATTCCACGCTCCACCAGATTCTCCGCCTCTGTGAATCATTGTTACTGTGTAATTAGTGGCCTTATATAATGGAGAGCTTCACACTGCTTCAGCCGGTAGTTCACTGCTTTACATAGTATAGACGCTTGGGCTTGTACTAACGAATCTTTATTCTATTTCTAAATTGCGCTGCTGTAACCTTACCAGCACAGAAGGATATTATATTAGAACCACAGTTCCTGTTTGTTAGCATTTTTGCCTTTTTGCAAATGCGTAATATTGCCAACTTCATCTTTGCGTCTGAATCCAGTTCCATAATTGAAGCACCGAGATCAAAAACAACATAAGTCACCTTCAATGAATTTTGAGAAAAACAGCGAAAATTGTTTGGTTCCTCTGGTACTACAGAGAATGCAGAGAAATGAATTTTCTAGCAAAATGTACACTTTTTAGGGCAAAATTGAGAAAAATAGGAACGATTCCTTTGCACATTGCTGCTCAGCGGGCAAAATAAAATTTGGACTTATGTTGTTTTATCACTCAACCCTGGTACATGTGCTGTTTTAGCTGTCAACTGATATGCCTGGAACAAACTTTGTTTCACCTGATTCAGAAAAAGTCCATCTAGAGAAAAAAATTGAAAACAAAAATGTATTTTTGCTTTTTTCTTAGCTAATTCTTGAATGATATAACATTATTCAAATGCTTGTCAAATGAACAAAAAACACAAGAACAACACCTGAGACCCACCCTTACAGTTCACTGTCGGATAGCCCAATATTCCATGTTTACAAGGAGCCCCAGCTCACAAGACTGTCTGTAAGCAGTTCTGTTTTGAATGGACTAAGCCCTCAATATTCGCATTAGTCAGAATCCCAAACTTCACTTCCCGAAGTGTTCTTCTCCTTTCACTTTCTTTTTTTAATAGCATTTCGCTTCCATTCTGTTTCATTGCGCCTTTTTCATGAATGAATTTCATCAGTTTCATCCACTTCTGCAGCCACGCCCTGCAGAGGAGCAGCCATTTTGTCATGCACGTGTTGTTTTTGTACTCAAGATTATGTTGCCATCTAGTGGCCATTGGGTGATGTGAGTTCTAAAACCTGTGTTGATTTTGCACCAAACAAAAACTTTCTATGTTTATTACACATAGATGGCTACACAAAATGTGTTGTTTTTGCACTCATTGTGTAGCCCTGTCAATCTACCACATGTTGGCAGTACTGACTCAGTTCAGCCAAAATGTGACTTATGTTGTTTTTGATCTCAGTGCTTCAATTGCATTTTTTCTGTGCACGTTATCCGGTGCCCAGAAAAGGTCCTTACACTTGGCATCAAAAAAAGCAAAGAAATTCTCATTAGGATGATCTCTGTATACGGGAAAGGCTGTATTTGCACTCAGATTACTGCAAAATTTTTCTGGCTGGCGTGCTGTGGGCTCTTATGTATATGTCTCTACTAACTTTCATGCTAAACAGATGCCCTTGAGCACCAACACAGCAGTCTTTCCCATAATGCAAAAGCTGCTTCTGCAAAATCTGTAAGGTGGGGAGCGGCAGAGATTGTTTTGGGTTGTTGCCTCCACTTGCTCTAATGATTGTGCCGTGTGAGTCACTCAGTCATTCTCTGTAACTGTTGAAACTTGCCTGTGTTTTGAGTACCTCGCAGGACAGAACCTGTTTGTCGATCGTGGCACTACTTGTCTCTTATTGCCTGGGTCTTTTTGTATGAGTTTTTGATGACCCTGATTTTTGGGCCTTTATTCATGATTGAACAGGCATACTCAATTACACTGTATGAATACACTCATTAAAACTTCAGCAAACGAGCATCAGATCAGAAGAATCCGTAGCTTTCAAAGACCAGGGAGAATTAGGTTTCAAATAACTTTTTAGAGCCGTTTCTGGTTTCAGATTCAATATCACGTAATGGAAGTAAATAGAATGCCCTGCTTGGCAAAGAACACTTCGTCCCGCTCTTTTTCTCAGTGTCTCTCATTTTCTCTTTATTGCTCTCATTTTCTGTCTCATTACTCTGTGTGCAGGGATTCTATGGAATCTGTCCTCAAAAGACAGCCTAAAAGAGAAGCTGGCGAGGGAGACATTGCCACAGCTGACGGAGAAGATATTAATCCCTTTGTCTGGCAGTGGAGGGTCTGAAGTGATCCAGCAGACTCCTTCAGAGGCCGATATATTCTACAACACTACAGGTTGCCTCAGGTGCCAAGACATATCTCCTTAAGTGCCCCCACACCTTCCTCTGTCTGTATTTGAATTCCTTTCGTCTTCAAGCCTTGGGCATCTTGAGCAACAGACTGCTCACTCCCTTCCATTGTGCAGTTTCCCATTATCTTGAAGCTGTATTTTTCTCCATGGGTGTGATCACAAATACTTTGGATTACAATTAGATTACAGTCTAAAAAACTTCACACATTAAGGAAAATGCTAAAATAAAGGAGTTGAAAATTCCATTCATACTCTACTATATCGCAAAATGTGCAACAACTCATAACTTGATGTTTGTGAATTAATTTTATTCTCGTAAATACACGCTTATTTCAAATATAATCACTGCAACTGACTCCACAAAAGGTTGGCCTTGGAGCATTTTAGGACTAAAAATGATGTTAAAAGTTGCAGTTGAGTGTGGTGTCGATTTAAAATGACATGGCTTATATCGTTGGATTCTGTGGACTTTTCACTGTCATTTGATGTATCAGTTGTATGCCTAGCACAAATTCAGTAGAATGCTAGCGATTGAGTGCTGTTATTATTTTATCCTATGTTTTGCAACATGCTTATTTAATTGCTTGGTGCTTGAATTGTGTTCGGTTGAGGTAAAAATGTTCAACATGAGTTTTTTGCCGAGTTTCTTCCCGTAAAGTGGATATACCGCATGACGATGTTGCTGTCGGGTAACATGCTGTATTAATGATGCGTAACGATCTCCCCGGGACTGGGGCTGCGCAGGTTTAAGAGTTTAACATCTAAAGAACCTCTTAGGAATGAAATTCAAACCATTTCGAATGGTTTAGCGAATGGGAAAATAAAAAATATTTCAAACCTATTTCCGAAAGAATAAATGCTGTTATAGAAGCAAAGGGTGAGTACGCCAAATATTTATTCTCTCAAAAAGATATTATTATTTTTGCTTTTTATAAACATATTTTTATTGAAGCAAATTCAAGACATTTAGTGCAATTGGGATACAGTCAAAATCCCCCGCCGCCCCCCCTTTCAGAAAAACATTCGGAACCCAAAATCACTTCTCCCTCTAAATGACACCCCCAGACCAACAAAGAGACCTCTTAGTTTAAAGACACAAATCAAAGTGCAAGAGTGGGAGACACGCACACAAAAAAAAGTTACAATCACAGAATAAAAATAGATAAGCATAAGAAAATAGAAGTACATTTGAGAGTAAAATCAAAACAAAAAAAAAGGGATAATAGCACAAAGTGACGGGACAAACATAAAAACATTAGCCAGAATAAAAGTTGTAATGTGTATACAACACAAGTACATAGGACAAACAGTATGACCTGTAAAAGAGACAGAATCACTCACTCACTCCGCTCAACTTGATCTATAAAAGAAAAAGACAACAGCTGCTCACATCCCGATCACCACCTCAGTGGTTGATGATCCCGTGCTTATGAGGAAGAATAGTCAGAATATAAAATTTAGTATTGAGTCACGCACAGGTTTGCCCTGACGTGGGGGAGGGATTATTATTGTTTTTAATATATTTTGTTATCTGTTTACTTATTTTCATCATATGATCCAATATTAAATGGGATAAATACGTCCCCATTTCCAAAAAAATTGGGACGCTGTGTAAAATGTAAATTAGAACAAAATGCAATGATTTTCAAATCAGTTGAACTTTATATTTATTTGAAAATAGTACAAATACAATTTATCTCATGTTGAAACAGAGATTTTTTTTTTTTTTTTTGGAAAATATGTGTTCATTTTGAATTTGATGCCAGTGACACATTTCAGAAAACTAGGCTACCGGTTGATCCATTTGATCCATTTGATCATCTCAGTAATTCCGAATAATTAATGTTTTCCCAAATAAATTTTAACATAACACAGAACAGTGGCGGGGCAGCCAATGTAAAATCACTTGGCACAGCAGCCTATTGAAATATCTTACCGTTTGATGATCATTTGGCTAGCCTTTTCGCCAGCTCAGAAAATCCATCTATGGCCCAGAACCCACGGCAGACAATCCAAGCAATACAGATTCTCCTTCTTGGCTCATCCTGTTGTGGGTATCGCGTGTAATTGCTGGTGTTGAAATGCCTCTCAAAAGCCTTGTTTTTTTTGCGCCAAATTAAGGTCATCTGGTGTAGGTCATCCCTCGTTGATTAACTCCAACTTCTCATTGAATATTAATCTGAAAAACGGCGTGTTTAGTAAACTCGAAACGATATCCTAATCACTCGCAGCGCTGAGCACAACTCACGTCTTCCATCATGAAACAAGAACACTGGCTAGATAGGTTATTTACCACCATTTAATTTTTTTTGTTTCCAAGCTCGTGATTTACCCGGGGGACAGTGGGTGGAACTTATCATAGTTCGCGATAATAAAGTCCATTCATAGGGAAAATATGACTGGTCAATTTTACGGTCATTTGAAATTACACTCATTGAATTACTGCTGCTAAAACCTCTAAATTTACTGCGGGTCAGCTGCAGGGGGAGACAAAGGGCTTCTTTCCTTTTAACCATTCACACTCCAACACAAACTTTCATTTTCCCCTGGTTGAAAGCCGAAATGTTGCCAAATTTGTGATCTCACATTCTTCTTTGCGACTAAATCCGCCATGTCTGCGTACTGAAACGCTGTATGCAGGCTAACCCAAATAATTCAGCAGTTATTTCCGTTCGATTTTTTCGCGGAAAGAAGGAGGAGTATTAAAGTAAAATAAAAGTCTGAGGATGCCATAACAGCTGTTCGATGGTCGATATTGTTAAAAATATTGCATATGACGACAAATATTGCGATATTCGATAATATCGAAAATCAGCCCAAGCCTAGTGTCTTCACAGATGTGCGAGTTACCCATGCCATGTGTACTAATGCACCCCCATACTATCATGGATACTGGCTTTTGCAGGCAATAACATACATAACCGATTAATTAAGTATGTTATTGCTAGGTTCGTGAATGACCTCTTGCTTATTATCCACAGTGTGGCTGTTTGCATTGCCTGTAATATTGCTTACTTGCTGCCTTAATTTATACGTTAGCACCTCCAGTTTAGTGTCAATATTGCTTTTGATAGAAGAAAGACATTGATGGCAAAACCAGCTGGCAGTTTGGCTGAGAAGGTGCTAATCAATGCTGTTCATTGCGTAAGGGACAATTAGTCTATTCAGGTATATTTTAACGCCTTCCGGATCTAGAATCTAGTATATGTTCCACATCACTTCCAAAATCAAATCGACTCATCCTTTGACTGCCATCTACCATTCTACCAAATTTCTTGCCAATCTGTTGATATCCTGTTGACAGACAGACAAAAACACAGGTGAAAATATAACCCACTTGGCAGAGGTAATTTATATACTGTAGCTTTTGAAGCCTTAAAATATAGATTTCCTTGTGTATCTATATTTCTGACCGTGGTCAGAATATGCATTACCCACCAGTGGAAGTGACACATCTGAGTTGAAGATGTAGCTGCTCAATTTAGCCATCTTGGAAAGACATCACAAAAACAACTGAGCTTGTAAACTTTTACTTCCAACAAGCAGAAATGAATTCAGGACGCATTGAAATGCCTTGAGACCGAGAGGTTTTAGTTGCCATGGAGCTACAAAGTCAATATGCACTTCAGCACTTCCATTTGCCCTTCATGTATTTACATGCCTGTCAGATCAACTGACTATTTTCCGCCATTACTTTCCTTCTGATTCTAATTTCCATCCAACAATACCCATAGTGCATGCTCTAGAAGCATCAAAGTTACATTTTATGCAAGCACCAGAGATGCTTTAGCCATTTGCGCTGTGGATTATCTTCTCAGCCAAGTTATTCTCATGTAATGTGGGTCATGGTCAAGCTTGCTCGAACACCAGAGTTTCAAAATTGCCTTGGGTAGCCCAATGAAGACACATCTTTCAGTATTTTGCTGATGTGAGATTGTATCACTCAGTTCTCCAAGCATAGCAGCTGATGAACATGCCTGATAAGCTTTCTGCCCTAACTAATTGCAGACAAACGTAGATTACGAGTAAACTCAACATATATATCTGGATAGATTTTAGAGCCTGTGAAGGCTGCCTTTGAAAGACTTGCAACGAATCCATTCATTGATATACCTTATTGTGTAACTGTCCAAAGCATTAGCCTATTGATGATCATAGATATGGCTAAGTGCCAGCAATCGAGACGCCTTTAATCAGACTCATAGATTGATTACTTTTAAGCAAGATGTTATTTGGCAAGATTTGCTGGCATGCAGAAATGGTAGAGAAGGCAAAGCATTTTTTACGAGTCTAATGTCAGCGTTTAATTTAAAAATCATGAACACCCATTCAAGAACGAAATTTAGATTGTGAACAGGTAGATTTAATATCTGTTAAATTGCACTAACTTGAAGGGACGATATCCAGTGATTTTTAAGCAAGCCCATTAAGTACAATTGAAATCTTCCTTTCAATTCTCATTCACTCCAGTCGCACTTTTATGGCAGATGCTGAAGTAATGCTGAAAATTCCCAGTAGAAACGTGGCATCGACCAATTAGGGAATGATCTAATTTAATGAACAAGCTATTGTGCCAAACAAGTATAAGTAGGATCTCCTGCACACTGAGCTTAAGAGAGCACAGGTGAGGACAACCAAATTAATTGCTAAATTTTCTTCTCAAGCATGAAGGTCACAACCATTTTTAGATTAGCCACAGTAAATATGCATTCGAGAGAAGGTTAGCCCAGCCACATGCAACAGCTTGCATGCAGGAAGCGCATGTGAACTAGCAGCAGGCAAGGGTGTCAAGCTGCAGCAGGTGGCGTAATCTTACAGCATGCAAAGTTAAGGGGTCTTCAGGGTAAAAATTTCAATATTTTTGATTTTCACATAAAATAAATAAAGGAATGCAGTGAGATGCCAGTAAACACCAAGAATCTATGTTTTTCCTCTGCCTCAATTGTTACTTGTGACTTTAAATGCAAATTACCGAAAATCACAATTTTGACCGATTTTCAACCTTGTGGCATTCATAAAATCATTAATATTCATCTGATTAACTTGAAATTTGGACTGAAGTTGTATCTGTTGGAGATCTACGAAATGACATAAGATTTTCTAGATAGGTGCGTCCCTAGGGGGTTAACAGGGGTGCTCAAAGATTTTTTTTTTGAAAATAAGGAAATTGTACATGATAGGATATAAAAATAAGGAAGTATTGACATGCCTTTCTAGGGGGTCCGGGGGCATGCCCCCTCGGCAAATTTTTTATTTCGAGGCTTTAAATGGTGCATTTTGAGCACGAAAAGAACAATTCATAATACATCACCATTTGGAATTTTTCAGGCACAAAAGCCAACAAAATCACACAAACAACTTGAACTTGGTTGATTGATTGAATCCTTTATTTATACAGGAAGACACATTGAGACCTAGGTCTCATTTGCAATGGTGCCCTGTTTAAAATCCAACACACATTACCGATCATTAAAAAAAATAATAAATTTAAAAAAAAACTTATGTACTAAGAAACTAGAGAATATTTGTTTCAAGATAATATATAAATGTATATATATCAAGTCATTCCCAAATTGAAATTTTTTTTTTTACTAATGATTGAAAACACTCTATTACAATCTACCTCACATTACAAATCAACCCTGAGATTACCTCTTTAAACTTAACGCAAAATTTGAAAAAGCCTAACATTTTTTTACATCTTTGAACCCTCTTGAACATATTTGAACATTTTTGAACCCTCTTCCATCCTCCAGTTTTCAAAATTGTCACTTGAGGAAACTTGGAACATGAAATCATTGTAAATTTCAACATGGTCTATTTTTAACATAATGATTGGAAATATAATGATTGGAAACACCAACTATTACAATCTTCCTGAAATTATAAATCTACCTGAGAGCACAAATCTCCCATTAGATTACCTCTTGAACACATTATCATGGATGCCAGCCCAAAAAAAACATTTTTTGCAGAATTTTACTGAAATTTAGTAATTTTCAGTAATTTATAATTGAAACATGTATAATATCTGAAAAGAAAGTTAGTGAATTTCAGTAAATAACTGAACTTCTGGCATGGGTGCACATTATTTCTTACAACAGTCCTGACATCATTGTAATTAGGGCATCTACAGCTCATCATCATCATCATCATCAGCTGCAACTTCCTGTACTGCCAAGCAACGTAGATTATGTCCACGATCAGGAAAGATATCCGTAATCTCATCCACAAGCAAGCTAGCTACATAAAAGCAATACTCCAAATGGCCACGCAAAACAACGGAGCCTTACTACTTACCTAGCTACGTTAAGCTGCTTTTCCACCGAACGCGAAATGAATTTTTCGTGCGATAGATTTTATTCAAAGTCAATGCAAAGACGCAAATGCACACGAACTTGAGTGTATTCGCATCTTTGCATTGACTTTGAATGTAATCTGTCGAACAAAAAATTTGTTTCACGTTTGGTGGAAAAGCAGCTTAGACTAATTGTAGACTTCGGCACAATGTCGTAACTTTACAGCAACTTGTGAGATAAGATCTAAAATGTTCGCTGAGTTGCTGTTATTTAGTATTTGCAGGACAGCACCAAACAAGCACACAATATTTGCGGTTCACATTTTCAATGATCAGCTACAAATTTTGAATGGATAGGAAACCTTTGACCAGTTGAAATGTGTTTGGCGCGATGTTCGGGGGCTGCATCTGTGGTTCAAAGGAGTGAAGCAAGGGAGAATCGATGATACGGCTCAACATCTGCACGAAATAAAAGTGGATTCTACACTAAACATCAGCCTGTGTTTCAGCGTCTCGCATACCGAGAGTTTCCCTACAGCTTCGCAATAACTCTGCCCCTGCCCACGACATAATTGGTGCTCATTGCTCGCAATCACCAACAAAAGGCTCTCTGATTGGCTACGAATTTAAGTTTGTACAAAAGCACATATTGGCTCAATCAACCAAACTTATGGGAAATGTAGTTTTTTACATACCGAAATTATTTTGTATTTGTGCCAGATTTGTTCTTACGGAGGAAAATTAAAAAAATACGGAAATCCGTAACATTACGGACTCTGAGTACCCATGGGTTAATTTTGAAAATGAAGCAAGTTGATGATAGCGATTTTCGTTATGGTTACATAACAGAGCTCATTAAATATTCGTGAATGTTCCAAACAAAAAAAATCCTTTGTCATTTCATAGAACTATCTTAAACCTTTCATATAAGACTAATTTGAGTAAAATCCAACCATGGGTTATTGAAATATCAGTGCCACAAAATATTTTCAGATTTTGTCATTAAAGTGCCGTTTCCATGGCAACCATGTAAATTTTTCTCAAAAATCTACATTTTATGAGGTTAAAATCATGTTGAGTATGTTTATTTCTTAGTTATTGCATTATCATGGTTATTTCTACACTTTACCCTGAAGACCCTTTAACAAGCTGCCAGCAATGTTAAAGAGCCGCAGGAAAGTGCGATACAGTGCAGTAGTTAGCAAAGGCGTATTATGCCGCGAATATGGAGCAGAAGAGCACCTTATGGGGTGGAGCAGTGTCTGATATGCAAGTGTCTATTGGAATGTGGGCATGTCTCAAGTTGTCTGCCAGAACTAGCTCCAAAACTGTGATCCATTTATATACTGTCAAATGTTTAGCCTTCATCATTTCAGTCAGAACTGTCCCTGCTGTTCCTGTTTCCTTTCACTGTCCTTTTCTTCCCAAGTATACTTTCTCTTGCCCTTAACCAAACTCTGTAACCAATTCCTTCCTTTGTTCCTGGCTACGGTGCACATTTCCTTGCCTCAACCCAGTTGATACCATGGTTCTGTGGTCCTGTCTTTCAGGAACCTGAGCTCTGTAAATGAAAAAACACGGGACCAGATGCGTGGGACATCGGGCCTAGTGGACGCTTTGGTGGGCTACATCCGGAACTCGCTGGAGGAGGGCAAGGTGGAGGACAAGGTGAGCCTAAGACATGTCAGATCATACCATATTTTAAAAGCAAACTATGCTCTTTGTTTTTTTTTTTTTTTTAGAGATTTAGATCTGAGTCCAGTGAGCTGTAATGGCTTCTTTACGAGCAATTATAGTTGCTTTATTCACATTTATTGCCATCTGACATGATTTTCTGCTCTTTATGTTCCACATTTTTCTTCCTAGGGGGTTGAGAATGCTGTGTGTGTCCTAAGGAACCTGTCCTATCAGCTATACAACGAAATGCCACCATCTATCCTTCAGAGACTGGAGGGACCAACCAGGGGGCAAGATCGAGGCAATTACGAGGCCATTGGCTGTTTCACCCCCAAGAGCAAGAAAGCCAAGGATGTATGTGCCCGTTAGCCACAAATTCTGAATTTAACTTCCTTAAACAGATGCCTGTTGTTAATCTGAAAAATGTGAAGGTGAAAATGTATGTTTGGGTTAACTTACTTAGGCATGGGACTGCTTTAAGTGTGCAATTGAAAGTTGTTTTTGAGACTGAATGTTGATATTTTCAAGATTTTAAATTTCATGATTACTGTCTTGTAAGAAAAGGTGGGTACAGCTTAGGATCAGCTTCATAGCGGCGTCACTACATAGGCCTCTATCTTGCACCCGATCGACGCAGATACCATTTTCCCGTCCAGCGTCCACCCTGCGTAAATGGCGAATAAATTTGCCCCAAATTGAGCACCTATGGGTGTATTTGTCTTAAAATGAGGCATGATCAGGTGCTGGCGTGCTGCTATCTTGAGGAAGCGTAAAGCTCTTGTGCAGTTGACCAACAAAAACTTGGTCTAAAATTAGTTCTCAGTTTTTAACTGCTATTTTAACGATATGTTATTAAGATAGTATTATCTTAATGGGATGCAAATTGGGAAGGGTCTGCCGGGAAGGGTAATATAAGTTGCTTTGTTCGTTCCTTAGGCGCCTCCTGTTGGCCAGACGGGCGCTCGTCAGGAAGATTCTAAGCTTGTTCATGTTCGGGTATCCTCCGCCCTCGTTCTGAACTTGCGACAATTCAACCAATGAGTGTATAAGAAGCGGTGGCTGATAGGCGCGCGTGCTTCGGAGGAGAGCTGCGAGCTGTCTTCACTCTCCTGAGTTGGCAACAGGGGGTCGCAAATGCGAAAGCCTTGTACATAGTTCCCCAATTGGACATTCCAGATTTGGGTGGGATTGGAGATGCCAAATTTATTTTTAAAAAAAAAAGACAAGAAATAAGAAGATTACATGTGAAACATTATTATAGATTAAATAAAGATATTTAAAAAAATAGATGCCATTATGGCGAGCGCTATTGTTTGCATGCTCGTGCAACTGCGTGCCGCATCAATGAATGTTCTGATTTATTTAAAATGTGAGGAACGTACTCCCGTAACATCCAGGTGATTCATGATTCAACATGCAACATTACACATGTAGGTATTTGCAAATTATTCAGGATAAAGCCATACCTCCTTTATACTGGCAAAGTCTGTCATTCTTGCCGTCTTCTTGGTGATCCTCCTGGAGGGATAGCTGTAAGGAGACAATTAACGACATGGCATATCAAGCCTAAAACTGTGTGAATTTCCTTCAATCAAAAATAGGAAACACAAGTTATTTGATGTACTCGCATGGTCACCAAGTAGAAGTGACTGCAAAACAAAGAAATCTTAGAAGAAATGAGTGTAAAAGTGCATGTGCTTATAATAAATAAGATATTTTGAATCACTGACATTCTTAGTTTCTGGTGAATTTTATATTAATTTTTGTTTTGTTTGAAGCTCAGTATAGAAAAAATGTTTGGAGTGCTTCAGACGTTTGGATAAGTCAGGTGAGAGTCTGGCATGGATCGACCTCTGACCCGCAATTATCTCAAAATCAATTTCGAGTAGGAACTGACCCACGAAAACAATACCTGCTACCCGTCCGTCCCGCTTCTGTTATCAAATGCACAACTCCGATTTTGTTGGAAATGTGCTTATTATTGTTTACCGTTTGGCTGACGAATGAAGCAAACTTAAAATGCGGAACTTTATGAGCATTAAAGCGACAGATGAAATTGTGGTCACCATCTATAATTGATCCAAATTTCTTCCATACATCTGACTTGGCCTTGAAGGATGAGATGTGAACAATCTGGCATTCACCAATGGTTATTTTTTTTCTCATGTCATCCAGGATTATCAATTTCTTTCTCAGCCTTTCTGTCTATGAAGCAGAAGCAAGTTAATTTCACTCTTGCTGCATATTATTCAAGGGGTTAGAGCAGCGTAATCAAAATAACATTATTTTGTTTCTTTCTCCCAATCTGTCATTTTCCTTGCTCATTTGAATTTCTCTCAGTCCTGGCCCTGCCCGCACATAATTAATTTTTTGTCCATGACCCTGAATTTAAACTTTTTAAATTTGTTTCCTTGTTTTATTCACTAGTTCAAATGCGACACCAAGATTCATAGTGAATGATGACTTTTTTCATTAGAATACGATTAAAACAATTTTGCACAATATTTAAAAAAAAAATTTCTTATTAGCTAACATTTTAGGACATTAGAGATCTGGTTTTGACAGTGGGTTGCTCACATACCTTCACTTTGTAGACCAGTTGACCCATCTCAGCAGAGAAGTGTTTTTCCTACTACTTGGAAAATCCGCCCTTATGATAGCAATTAGCCAAGGTGCAGGGACATCTGGCTTTGAAAGGGAGTGAAAGATGACACTCTGATTGGTTTATTTCATGTTACGCCCTAAACATGCCCATGATTAATTAAGAAATTGAGTATGGCCCCTTTGAACCACGCACCTTACTTTGCACCCATATTATCCGTCGTTAAACCAGCATGCCCTAAATGCTCTTGTGCTACACACTTCTGACCGTGCCCTTAGTTTGTTAAAATGGGGCCCACAGAGTTCAGACAGCAAAAAATAAATATCTTGCCAATCATATTTGTCTTGTATTTAGACCAGTGCCGTGGCAGGGGGGGTGCGAGGCCCTGTGCCGACTTGATGCGCGAGGCCCTGCTCACATGCACGCGCATTAATCATGTCAGGCTGCAAGCACATAGCTGTTCTAGTTATACCCGGTGAAATGACATGCATTTTGAGACTAAAACAGCATTATTGTGGCAATAATTTCAACTATGATATTTTTGATATCATAATCTTTCAAAGGGAAAAAATCAACTGCACAACGATTGGCTTTTATCATCAAATCAGCTCAGCTGTCGCTTTATATTGGCATGTTGAAGTATGACTGTGCGTCACGAATTACAATTCAACAAACACTAATACCTAATGGCTCACACTCACTGGTGACTATCGCTTATTTTGACTCATTTCTATGGAAAAATCTCAGATTAACAAAGGCGTAGTATCCGCTGACAAACGCGACAGTTTAACATTTGATTACAATGCAGTATATTTTCTCATACTAGCCAGTCACAAGCGCTCTGCTGCAGTATAACTTTAAAACATCAGATTCCCGCTCATCATTCATTGATTAGGTGATGGTCACTTTCCTTGCCTTTTGGGCCGCAAACTCAGCAATTAAATCCTTATAAAACGTCTTTTTTGATAGACAGAAGGGCGAGCCCGCATAGCCTCTCCTGCGACATGGAGGTCCGAAAATAGTTTTAAATTAGTTTTAACTTTGAAAAACTTCACTACCCCAATGCCAATTACTGATATCGTCAATAAGACCCTGAGAGCAATCTCACAGTTAGGAAAGGCAAGTGAGCAGCGAGACAAAGCATGTTACCTATGACGACATGAAATTTAAAAAAAAAAAAAAAAAAAAAAAAAAAAAGATCAGGGTAAGCTTTTATCGAGATGAAATGGTAAATAATGAAACTGACACAGAGAATTGTCATTTTAGGAGCATGATGAGTCAAGTGCAGTGACGAAAAATATGTATTAATTTATTTAAAAAAAATAAAATCACACACCAGCCGCAAGGCCCCCTAAAGGCGCGAGACCCTGTGCGGTCGCACACTTCGCACAGCCCATGCGACGGCTCTGATTTAGACACTTATTTCTGTTACCTTATTTCTTAGAAAAAGAAATTCTGCCATTGATTTGAGCTAATTTTGACTCATTTCTAGATTTGTTCATAGGATAACATGATTTCACTTGTCCCATGGACAAATCTAAAAGTAAGTCACAATTACTTAGAATCACTGGCAGAATTTCTTTTTCTAAGAAAAATGGAAATAGAAATAAGTGTTCAAGTTTGAATACAAGATTAAAATGCTTGGTAAAATTTTAGTTTTGCAGTGAAGACTGCAGGACAGGGAATTGTATTACATCGATATAAAAGATCAAAGCCACTGGGCGATTTGGTTGTCAGGAGAACTCGTCTTGAAAGCTTTACTGCTATTGATTTGTTATGGAGAGGCATGCAAAACTTGCATGACTCACTTGTGGGCATGTGACAGCTGACCTACCCTCCCTTATCCCCAGCGGCAGAACCAAGACCTGTCCACATTCACGGAGGTGGCGAGGCAGCCCAGGGGTCAGGAGTGGCTGTGGCACCCTCAGATTGTTGGGCTTTACAATCGCGTGCTGCAGCGCTGTGAGATCAACACAACTACGCGTGAGGCTGCTGCCGGAGCCCTGCAGAATATAACTGCTGGGGAGAAGAGGGTAAGCCTGCCTGAATCTTTCAGCTATTTTAGTGTTCCCCCCTCTCCTTACCAGACCCACAGGCTTGACCTAAACCTTTTAGGAATTTTTTAGTCAATCATTGTCAATGCCTCACTCAAATAAAGTAGCTAACCGTGCAGATTGTGTCACCCCTTGCACTTTATGGATGCGCTACCCATGCTTGTAAGTAGTAAAAGATCATCCTGAGTGAATGGTTCCTGAAGAAAGATGGTGCAAAATATTATTATTCAAAATAGAGTTATAATATATGCGACGGAAAAATATATGCAGTAGCAATGATGCTCGAACAATCCTCCTGAAATATGCTCATGATATGCTATATGTGTGATTAAAAAGGTCAAATATACAGTACCTTAGCATCTACTCGGAAGACAACTTCCCAATTTCTTAGTGTCAGTGTGGTCCTCAGTTTTGATATGGCTCAGGTCGTCTCATATCTTTAATCCATCATTCATCATCCAGAAATGATCTGAGTTGGAGAGGCAGCCTTTGCTGCGTTCTCTGTCTTAATGAGCTACAGTGGTTGTGACTTGTAATGGTGACTTCGTTTTGGTAACTTCAAAATGGATTGTTCACTCAGTTAAGGTGCTGCATTTGGAATTAAGTAGACACTGCTGCGTGACTACTCAGTTAAGGTGCTGCATTCGATCCCCAGTTTCGATCCCCACCAACCAGCAGTGGTCGGCAGCTTTTTTCAGAAGAGCGCACGATTGGTTGAAGTGCTGTAGGGATGCAAATTGGGAAGGGACTGTGGGGAAGGGAAATTAAAAATGATCGCCTTGTTCGTTGCTCAAGCGCCTCCTGTTGGCCAGCTGGGCGCTCATCAGTGAGATTCTAAGCTTGCTCATGTTCGGGTATCCTCTGCCCTCGTTCTGAATTTGCGATAGTTTCAAGCAATGAAAGATGCAGGGGCTGACAGGCGCGTGCTTCGGAGGAGAGCCGCAAACTGTCTCACTCTCCTGAGCTGGCAATAGGGGGTTGTATACGAGCAAGCCTTGTACATAGTTCTTGGATTGGGCATTCCAGATTCGGGTGGGATTGGAGATGCCAAATTTATTTTTTGGAAAAAAAAAAAAAAAAAAAAAAGGAATTGATTACACACTGAGGAATAGTAATCTCTTCAGTCTATAAAAAAGGAGACTTCGGGGTGATCTGATTAAGGTCTTTAAATACTTACAAGGGATTAACAAAGTTAACTATGCAGGATTATTGTGGGCTAAATTCTGATTGTGGAACTCGGGGTCACAAATGGAAGGCAGCCAAGGGTAAATCAAGCGCCAATAATAGGAAATATTTTTTCACGTAGAGAGGGATCACAGTGCAGAATCGCTTGCCTGACCATATCTTGGAGGCAGAAACTCCGGGAGTTTTCAAGAACAGGCTTAATACAGTGCTTGATATCATCTAGTCCTTTAAGTATCTTAAGTGTTAGGTTCACTTTGGTGATTGGAAAATGGCAAGCGTATTTGGACTGAATGGACTGTTCTCGCCACTCTGACTGCCTGCCTGTGTGTGTGTGTGTGCATGTATCAGTGCTAAACATACATCTGTGTTGTGACTTGTAGGACTTATATCATTTTTTGCCCTTCAAGTGCTTAGAACATTCAGGTTGATTGGTAGCACTATTGCTCTGATATTACGCTGTTATTTGATTGGCTTTCTCCCTTTTCAAGTGGGCGTCAGTTCTGAGCCGGGTCGCTATGGAGCAGGAGCGCATGGTGCCTGTAGTGATGGACCTCCTGCGCACTCACAGTGACCTGGAACTACGCTCATTAACGGGCTTTCTGAGGAACCTATCCCGCCACGCCCGAGACAAGAATGACATGGGTATGATCCCTCCCCTCTTCCCTAGCTTCCTCACTGCGCTACACTCTCCGCCCAGTGTGACTGAATTGCATGAAACGTAATGAGTAAAACACTGGCTACAAATCTAAGATCATCATTTATTGAGTTCACCAGACTGTCTCACTTGTGAAATTAGTTGAGAAATGATTCCGTGTGGATTGCTGTATATGCTGTTAAACACTGCTTGATGAGCTCCAAAAATAATCTGTTTAAGAAAACATCTGGAGGCCTCATTTATGTCCAGTGTTGTGCTAGAAACTGAAAAATAGTAACTAGTTACAGTTACTAGTTACTTCATTCAAAAAGTAACTCAATTACTTTGTTGATTACTTCATTCAAAAAGTAACTTTTAGTTATTTTTTTTTTTACTTTTTGATTACTACAAAATACATTTTCAAAAATTTATTGTAATGCCTAACTGTGACCCAGTCAGATGGCAATCGCTTTTTGAGTTGCCTTTTTTTTGCTTGAACTAACAAGCATTTCCAATTTAATTTTTTCATTTGTGCAACTGAAGTTTAAGTTTTTTCAAAAAATTATTTTCAAAAATATGTTTATTGGTTAAAATTTATTTCACCTAAAAATAAAAAGTATTTAGCAACTATTCAGTTTTTTTTAAAGGAAATACAACATGGCTATCTAGATGCATCCCATCAATCAAATTCATGCTAGATAAATTCATGTTTACTTTAGTCAATCCAGCCCTTCAATTGCCCATATATTAGTAAAATTTAATGTTTATAGTTAGCTACACATTAGAACTAACAAGCATTAATGCTTCAATGGAATTTTTTCATTTGTGCAACTGAAGTTTAAGACTTTCATTTAAAAATTATTGACAGCAGAATATGTTTATAAAATTAATCAATTTATTGAAAAAATTCACTAAAAAATAAAAATAATTTGATAAAATAAACAGACCGGACGATGCACTTAGATAAGAGACAGAGATTACTAAAATGAAATACAACATTTGCTATCTAGATGCATCCCATCAATTCAAACCTTCCATAGAAAACTTTTTCTTGAGACTGAAATTTTTTTCGAAAATCATGTTTACTTTTATACATTGTATCCATCCCTTCAATTACAGCCTCATAAAAAGATTTACCATAGTATGAAATTTAATGTTTATAGTTAAACTAAACATCTAGATAAATGTAACTATGAAATACTCAATGCAAAAGAAATAGTAGTCCTCCAATTACAAAAAGCATTGGAGGTTCATATCCCTGTATAAGAGTATTATTATCCAAGTCTATCAAGTGAAAATTTTATTTAGTAATTAACTTTATCTAATAAGAATCATCCATTCAAATTGACTGGTCACGTTGACTTCTTGATGCAGTTTTTAATAACTCTGATTTTTTTCAAAAACTCTGTGAAGTTGAAAAATTTAGAATTTTCATAGTTTTAAACTGCTGGAGAATACTTCCGAATAAATTTGATATTTCATTAATTTTCAAACCTTTCTTTTTGATGACATTGGTCATGTGTTTAACATTTTGGTTCAAACTCAAAGAATGGCCCTTTACACAATTTTGAATAAGCATAACCTAATTGAAACGCTCCAATTGCGCGTTATGAATGGTTGTCGTCTTGCTCGGTGAGGAGAACAACCAGCACTCGATAGTGTGGTGCGCTTTCAGCGTGTATGTATCGTTAATTAAGAATAACGACAGAGAACTAGTCAGGACTTATTGTCATAAAGGCATGTCTCGTGCGTACACATTTTGAAGTTCTGGTTACGCCTCTGATGCACAGTGTTATTCAATATGGCTCAGCTACGATGGTTATGACCGAATAAATGAGCACTAGCTTATTATTTATCTTATTATGTAAAGATTTCATTATTATCATCATTATATTATTATTTAAACAGAAAAATGGCTTTATAGATATGCCGATCTGAAAGAAAAATATGAACAATGCAGTCTAGCAAGGAGATTGGCGGATTACATTTTTTATCTTGACTGTGTGTTTATACGCCGGGGAGTCGACATCCGCTTCAGTTTACCATGACTGGGCAACTCGACCGAGCGGTCGAGCACTTTTTTCAGGGTGCCACAGCGATTAATTTTATTGAAACGTTTCTGCCATTCAACAAAAATATAATCGTTAGGGTGTCAGGAACATGAAATATGCTAAGATTTTTTTCTTGCCTCAATTTTCACTGTCATCTCAAGCCAAAACTTGGGGTTACCGTCGTCACCGATCAACTTCCGGTTTTCACAGAGCTTTCAGACAAGGATGTCTCTTTACAACATTGCCACCCATTGGATATAATCGGCATTACATACTCTATGAATTAATTTAGCGAGTAACAGACAAACGCACCATATCGTAACGGTAACTGAGTTTATTTATTTAAAAAGTAATGCGTTAGGAGTATTAGTTACAGTCAAAAGTAACGGCGTTACTGCCCAACACTGTTTGTCATAGATTGAGGTAACTAGTTGGATATTACAACTCCAATTCCAATAAAGTTGTCACATCATGGAAAATGCTAGCAAAATTAAAGAGGACTGATTTGGTAAGTCTATTCAGCAGGTTATTTGATGTTCTAAAATGCTAAATTCATTTCTTTTTTTAAAAACATACAATGTGATGACTGCAACAGGGTCCTGAAAAGTTTGCACAGTTGGCTGTTCATCATTGTGTTACATAAACATGTATTTTAATCACACTCTTAAAGCATTTTGGCACTGCAAGGACCAGATTATCAAATGTTGCGAACACAATTTCCCCCATTCCATCTTTATGCAGAACTTCAGCAGCGCAATTGTACAGAGCCTTTGTTATCATTTATTTTGCTTTGTAAAGCACCATACATTCTCAAATGGATACAGATCAGTACTGCTAGCAGGCCAACATGGTACCTGCCCTCCTTGCTTACATATATATGAATTTTTAATCTATGAAGAATATGATTGACACTGCCTTGCTGGAAATGTAGAGACGTTCCTGGAATAAGGCCTAGATGGCAGCGTGTGTTGCTCCAAAATTCATACATGCTGCGTGAATGGTTTCCTGGCAAATGTGCAAGTCACCCATGCCATGTGCACTGACTTGCCTCCGCACCATGATGGAGGCTACCTTTTGGACCTGACTCTGATAACAGCTTGAGTTGTCATCCTTGTCTCTAGTCTGGAGAACACGGTGGCTGTTGTTTTTTCCCCAAAACCACATAAAATATTGACAAAACGTGTCCATCAACCCAGAGTAGGAGGAGGATAGTGTTGTTAAATGGCTTCCTCTTTGCATAGTGGAGTCTTAATTAGCATTTGATGAGTCCATGATGAGCTGTGTTCACTGACTCAGGACATCTTAGTGGAGACTTAATTTGCATTTGATGATGCCATGACAAGCTGACTCAGGCCCCTCCAGTTATGTCCATTACACAGGCATCACAGTTCTTCATGCAGTACCTTCTGAGGGTTCGACGGTCACCTGCAAGCAAGTTTGATATATTCATTTTTGATGTATAACTTGAGCTTTGCAAAGTGGATGCATCTTTTGATGCAGCAGTGAATGATGTTGACCGACAAAGGCTAACAAAAATATTTCCAAGCCCCTATCGTGCTACCCATCACTGTCAAATGTTGATTCGTAAGACCGGATTCCTTCCATCTTTTAATTATATTTACGCATTTTTGAAAGTGAAAATCTTAAAATCATGCTTCACTTGGGTAAAGTCGAGTATTTGAATTAAAAATATTTTGACATGAAGATGTAATAACATTTACTTTGGCAGAAGGTTCTGCTCTGGAGGTGCTTCCTTAAATCAGCGTAGCAATGACGTACTAAACAACAAAAATTAGGGAGGGAGCAGAACTTCTGAATGCCCTCCATGTCAGACCGAGCAGAACCAAGCCGATGGAGGCAGTAAGAAAACCTTTCTTACCTAGCGCATGAGGCAGCAAATTAAGCAGCTGAGGTGAGTGAGCTTGACTGTGCTGAAATAGACCAGCATATTAAGTTTCACATTATTGCTGGTCTCTGATCTGTGTATGCGCGCTGATGCAGACACTCACCTGCTTCAGCTGATGTAGCCTCTGACTTGGTTTTTCTGCCTTACTAGATCTACCCATTTATTTGGATTTGGAGAACATCATTCTCATAGTGATGGATTATAAGCATACATGTCTTTTGGCAGATTGGTGAGCCTTGACCAATTTTCACTCATTAGTCACTGGGACTTTTTTGGAGACGCCTTTAATACTGTAACATGATTATCGCGCCTATTTAATTCAGCTGGTCCACATCCCCTTGTTATTGCTCCCTATCACGCCATTATTCGTCCTCAATTGTCCCTGCGCCAACTTGGAGTCTCCTGCAGTCATTAGATTTGAAATAAGCATATAATTTCACAAAAAAATAGAATTTACTGTCTTTTCAGTTTTTGTAGTGTGTTCAATATAGTAGAGGTTAAATTGACTTTTCAGATCACTCCTTTTTTATTCCATTTTTCATAATGTTCCAACTTTTTTGGAATGTAGGTTATATAAATGTGTCTTGGTGGACAGCAATCAAATGATTTTAATGTTTCTATCTTATGTGCTCCATAAAAGAAATTGCATTTGTATTTTTATTTTTAAATCAGTTGTGGCTCAGACATGACATAAACTCAACAAATGTATATAGTCCATAATTATTACTTTACATCTTTTATCCAATTTCCCATGCACTTATTTATCACAAATTTATTTTTCAAACATTTTATTTGTTTTCTATGAATAATAGGTTATGGTAATTCAATATGAGTAATATATTTTGAAACATATTTTCTTATTCAATTCAGAATATGTATTGTTGGGAAGCATGCTTGCCTTCGCCATTTTGTTGAAAGCTTTGTCGACTTGGGGATCTGTCTGTCTACAGCAACTAAAGTGGTGGGAAACCTGGTGTCCAAGCTGCCTGAGGATGGTCACCAGAAGGAACCATCCAGCGATGTGGTGGTCAACATCTGTGGGGCCCTCAATAACCTAGTTATAGGCAGCATGGTGGCTGCCCGAGATATAACATATTTTGATGGACTGAAAAAGCTGATGAACATCAAAAATTCCCATGACACTAGGTAAGGAGAGGAATTTCTGTGGAGCAGCATTAAAATTCACTCAACTGTGTGAGCTGCGGTCTTGGGCTTTTTTCATGCAGGCACACAACACACTGAATCAACAAGATATTAGCAAGATTGAATTAATTTATCTTCCCTCTCCAGTTCTGAGAGGAGTCTCACACTGTCAGTCCAAACAACGCAGAAAAGCAATACCCCTTTGTTAATGGTGCTGATAAAGTTTAGGTTACTCTGTAAAATATAACTGGTTGATTACATAGGAGCTGCTTGCTGTCTTCAGCCTTTGACACGCCTTTGTCTGCTGCCAGGGTTTAGGAAAGGTCATTCAGTCTGTCCTGCGTTTTGAAGTGAATGTGAGATTATGTCATATAGTGGGATAATGGGTCTCACTATAGACATTCTGTTTCAGTTCAAGAAACTATACTTCCTGCCCTTAGGATAAATAAACACACAGGGATAAAGATTGCACTCTGATTTACAGAGAATTTTGATGGGTTGTCTCTGATGGTGCTGTTAGTCTCCTGACCTGGTTTTTCGTTTTCACTTGTGCAGTTCTGGGAAGCTGAAAGCAGCCAAAGCAGCTTCAACTGTGCTGTGCAACATGTTTCAATACAAGAGCATGTATAAGGACTACAAACAGGTGAGTTCTGGGGTCTAAGCCAGCACAAAGAGGAACTACTGATTGTAGAATTTCTCTCATCCTGTAAGGGGAGTCGTTTATTATATAATTATACAATTATTGTATCATTATACGATTATTGATTTCAGTTGAGGTGAATCCAATGATTCATCCACCGTGGACAAATCATTAGAATCACTGATAACTGAAGTCAATAACTGTTTTATTGTCTAACTCTACTTGCAAAAATAAAATGAGAGAAGGGCCACAGCTCTAGCGTACAGCTCCTCACGAGGATCCAGTGACATTAAATACTGACATTGTCACGCACTCCGGGGGGAAGCCTGATCTCTTTTAGCTCAAGGTTGTCTGATTGGTGTATTCACCTTCTGCGCATTTTAGCGCGGTGAATGTCACGTTTACAGTGACTGGCAGAGCTTGCCTCAACCAATCACGAGAAAGCAAATCCATACGTCATTTAATAAAGAGAATGATTACATTTATTTGAATAATTTTAAGCTGGATGAAATTCTATGTTTGATGTCCATGCTGGTCTGTTAAAGCAACGCTGTGAAGAGATTACGAACAGTTATTACAAAGTTGTTGAAATGAAATAAGATCATTGGAAGCCATGGAATTGCATAAAGACGTTTCAGATGATCGTATTTCATTTAAACAGTTTATTAAACGATCATGAAACACATGCATTGCTTCCAACCCCTGAGTAAAGAAAAGCGTGAGAAGTCCGGAGTCATAACGCAGGTGAAACTGATAAACCTCCATGCACAAGGACTTCAATTCTGTGCGAGAATCTCTTACACATGTGTTGATTTAATAATTGCTGACTACAGCAGGGGAACGTAAATATACCACTAAACTCACGCGGAATGCGTGAGAGTCGACAGGTGTGCGTTATTAATGGAAACTGACCACACCTGCTAATGTTAAGAGTTTTCGGAGCTTTTGTAATGGTAATTTAAATGAATGATTGAGAACCAGTCATGACCAATCATTATTTTCAAGGGATGGGTTTGAGCCTCCCCTATCACCAGTTCACCAGCTGCCACTGATATATATATATTTTTTTTTTTGGTATTGTTTGTGCATTGCCAGTCAGGGGTGCCTGTAATTTTGGAGCCCACTGTAGTTTTTTTTTTTTTTTTTTTGAGAGTTTGACCAAGGAGCAGATTTCTAATTGGTCCAACGGCATTTCAAATGCTCAAAATTTGTCTGAAGAAATTGAGATGTTGGATAACGATTGCATAATTTAAAGACAAATAAGGCGACAGGCCCTGGTAGCTCATACCCAGGAGTACTCAAGGAAGTGGGTGAGATCATCTTTAAGCCACTGTCAGTTATTTTTGGCAGACTATAGAAACTGGAGAAATGCTAAATGATTGGAAGGAGGGCAGTGTAATAACTACAATATATACTGTATAAAAAAGAGGACTGTGCGGAGTCAGGAAACTACAGGCCTGTGTGTTTGACTTGTATTGCATGTAAAATACTGGAATCTATCATTAAAGACAAGTCAGAAATATTTCTAGAATGTATTCCTGAAGATTAGCCAACATGGTTTCCACAAGGGAAGGTCACGCCTGACCAACCTTTTGGAATTCTTCAAAGAAATAACTGAGGCTTCTCACCAGAGCAGGGCTGGTGATATCATATACTTGGATTTTCAGAAAGCACTTGATTAGCTACCACATGGGAGACTAATTTTTAAAATAAAGACCGTAGGAATCACAGGAGGTATTATGGAATGGATATGGAACTGGTTTCAGAACAGAACACAGAGTTGTGATCAGGGGGATCTCATCTGAGCTAGGTGTTGTGGGAAGTGGAGTGCCTCAAGGAACAGTGTTGGGGTTCCTGCTCGTCCTCATCTACATTAATGACCTTGACAGAAACACTGAAGGCAAAATTGTCACATTAGCTAAATACTAATACTAAATTGGGAGGTTTGGCTAACTTAAGTGTGCTACAGTGATTCAGGATTTGCATAGAATTCAGAAGTGGGTGGAAACATGACAAGAGGAATTAAACATAGATGAATGTAAAGTTTGACATGTCAGAAGTAAATACAATAGACAGGATTACTTTATGGGAGGTTTAAAATGGGAATGTGCTCTAGTTGAAATAGATCTAGGAGTGATTGTTGACCAAAACCTAACAAGCTCTAACCATTGTGCTGTGGCCATTAAAAAGGCTGAAAGGACGTTAGGATATATCGACAAAAGTATTGAGTATAAATCTCAGGAGACCATACTTCTTTTGTACAGTACTTTTTGTCTGACCACACTTTGAGTATTGTGTGGAGTTCTGTAGACCGCACTACTAGACAGGTACAGAGGCTTTTGAAAAGGTTCAAAGAAGAGCCACAAAGTTAATTGCTAATGTAAAAGATAAAAAAGGGCTCCCCAAATCTGGCCCTTGAATCCAAATCCAGTTCTGGTTTTCTTTCCTTCCAGGCAATTAATTGAAATATAAGTGGTACAGATTGGCTAGACTGTCTGTACACCTGACTCTCAGGTAAAGGGAAAATGGAAAACCAACAGTACTCGGCCCTCAAGGACCATGATTTGGGGAGCCTTGAGATAAATCTATGAGGGCAGGCTGAAGAATCTTTACCTGTTCAGTCTTAGTAAAAGCAGACTTTGGGGTAATCTGATTGAGGTGTTTAAATATGTAAAAAGGATTAACAAATTTAACTATGCAGAATTATTTAGGCCAAGTTCTGTTTGCAGAACTCGGGGGTCACAAATGAAAGTTAGCCAAGGTTAAATTTAGCTCTGATATTTGGAAAATTTTTTTTCAAGCAGAGTGATCACAGTGTGGAAAAGCTTGTCTGGCCATATTGTAGAGGCAGTAACTCTGGGGGTTTTCAGGAACAGGCTTGATGCAGTGCTTGATAACATCTAGTCCTTTAAGTATTTAAAGTGTTAAGCTCACTTTGGTAAGAAATTGGCAACCCTGGGTGGGCTGAATGGTTTGTTCTCACCACTCATGTTGTGTCAAGTCATGCAATGTCATGTTATAATATTGAATGAAACTTTTTCTGCAATACAGTGAAAGGAGACTACAGGTACTTCACAGATTTCATTTTAAAAGCTTTGCAATTTCATATCATAACTTGCAAAATGTAGCAAAACTAAACTGAAACCTAAATTAGGATATTTATTATAAATCATGAAATTTATGATCCATTGTGTTACTGGAATATGAGCATATTATGCACTTATGTTTTTGGTGATCACTTCCCTCAGGCATATAGACCTAAGGAAAAAAAATCCTTCCAAAATCTTGAGACAAGGTGGAACATAAAACAACACAAACCTCTCTCTGGCTGAGTGCGTTCTGGCAGACCTACCCAGCTCCAATGTTACTTTCACCAGGTTTAGCCTCCAAACAAGTTTTAAAAGCACCACTGTGCCTGCCTGTTTCTGCCGTCTCTTCTGTTGCCCCAAATCTGTCTGTACCACTCAGTTTCATTTCATATTTCTTTGTTGTTGCTCTTTGGATGGTTTTGCATTCTTGGATATTCAGAATTCTGTGTGTTCTGAACAGCTGTACAGATTCTTTTGTTCTACAACCCCAATTCTGAAATAGTTGGGATGAAGTGTAAATTGTGAATAAAATCAAGATGCAATAACTTTCAGATCACATGATGTTATTTGCAATAGAACATAGATAACATTTCAAATGTTAAAACTGAGACGTTTTACATTTTTATCCACAAAGTGAGCTTATTTAAAATTTTCTGGCTGCAACAGGTCTCAAAAAAGTTGGGACACAGGCAAAAAAAGGGCTGAAAAAGCAATTAATATATAAGAGAATCAGCTGAAAGAACATTTAGCAAGTAATTAAGTGAACTGGCATCAGGTGTGTAACATGATTGGCTATAAAAGGGATGTCTTAGAGAGGCTGAGTCTCTCAGAAGTAAAAATGGCCAGAGGGTCTCCAACCTGTGAAGGCTAGGGTAAAAAAATTGTGGAATACTTTAAAAACAATGTTCCTCAACGTCAAATTGCAAAGGCTTTGAAGGTCTCATCATCGACAGTGCATAACATCATCAAAAGACTCAGAGAAACTGGAAAAATCTCTGTGCGTAAGGGACAAGGCCGAAGACCTTTACTGGATGCCTTGATCTTCGGGTCCTCAGACGCCACTGCATCACTCACCAGCATGATTCTGTCATTGACATTACTAAATGGGCCCAGGAATACTTCAAGAAACCACTGTCTGTAAACACAGTCTGCCGTGCCATCCACAGATGCCACCTAAAACTCTATCATGCAAAAAGGGAAGCCATTGTTGAGCATGATCCAGAAGCGCCGCCGTGTTCTGTGGGCCAAGGCTCGCTTAAATGGACGGTAGCAAAGTGGCAAAGTGTCCTATGGTCAGACGAGTCCAAATTTGACATTCGTGTTGGAAATCATGGGCGTTGTGTCCTCCGGGCTAAAGAGGAGAAAGACCACCCCTCATGTTATCAGCGTTTGGTTCAAAAGCCAGCATCTCTGATGGTATGGGGATGCATTAGTGCATATGGTGTGGGACACTTGCATGTTTTAAAAAGCACCATGAATGCTGAAAGGTATATGAAGGTTTTAGAGCAACATATGCTCCCCTCCAGACGACATCTATCCCAGGGAAGGCCTCATGTATTTCAGCAGGACAATGCAGAACCACATACTGCAGCTATTACAACAGCATGGCTTTGTAGTAGAAGAGTCCATGTGCTGAACTGGCCTGCCTGCAGTCCTGATCTTTCACCGATTGAGAACATTTGCCGCATAATTAAATGAAAAGTCCGTCAAAGGAGACCCAAAACTCTCCAGCAGCTGGAAGCCTGTATTAAACAAGAGTGGGATCAAATTCCAATGGCTAAACTCAAGAAACTTGTCTCCTCAATGCCCAGACGCCTCCACTCTGTGTTAAAAAGAAGAGGGGATGGTACACCATGGTAAACAGGCCCCTGTCCCAACTTTTTTGAGACCTGTAGCAGCCATCAAATTTGAAATGAGCTCATTTTGTGGATAATATTTAAAATTTCTCAGTTTCAACATTTGCTATGTTATCTCTGTTCTATTGTAAATAAAATACTGGCTGGTGTGATTTGAAAGTCATTGCGTTTTGATTTTATTCACAATTTACACTTTGTCCCAACTATTTCGGAATTGGGGTTGTATTTTATCAGGTGTTTATGTATCACAAGCAGTGCATTTTGCAAAGGCACATGTTGACATACCTTCTTTGGGCTGGCACATGTGATATGATCAGATTCTTTCAATAATCAGACATAACCAGCACATTTTCATCATTGATCTCTGTATGTCTTGTTTATCAAATTCCTGACTTTTCTTTCTCTTTCTTTATTTCTACAGAAAGGATACACAAGACCAGACTTTGCTGACTTGACTATTTAAGCAGAACTGCTGCTGTTTTGCTGTTGCAAATAAAATGTTTGTCCAGCGTAAAAAACCGCTGGTGTAAAAAATATTCTCCTTGAAATCCATCCTGCCAACATTACATATATCACAATTTTTAACACTGCAGTACCATGTTCAAATTATGATAAAATCAAAATCATACAGTAACATTTAATGCAACACAAGGGAATCATACTGAAAAAGAATGTCCCGATGGATTCCCCCCAAATTAAATTGATGAACTAATACCCTAGTACTCACTATTCCAGCTTCTATTGTCTTAAAGTGGCTTTTCTTGGTGAATGAATTAAGCCAGATTTAACTGTTGAATATGAATCTGATATGGACCTATGTGGTAAGTCACATTACTTATTCATCATATTTATTTTGCGCTAATTTATGATAGAATTGTTTCCATTTTACTGGAGTTCTATTATGGTTAATGACAAAAAAGCATCATGAGCATCTTTCTGTAAGCAGGCCCGTCTTTATAAATGACACCAAACACACTCATCAGTGCTCTTTGCAGTATAGATGTTAAGCCTAGGCAGTGAGTTTTAACCTTATTATACTAAACCTTGCTTGATTTTGATTTGATATTGTAGCCTACTATTCTAGAGTTTCTAGAATATATAATGAAATGCATACACTGTATTAATGCGAGAAGACAGAATGATGGGTATCAACTTGTCCAATATGAAAACTGTCCATAGCGATTTGATTTTCCAGAAATGCAGTGATATTTGTTTTCAGAATTACATTTGTATCTCTAATCTGATATAATGTAATACAGTCTCAATTTTTCCTTCACTCAGATATTGTTATTTGATATTGTTCAATGGTGCCTTGTACCAAAAGTATAATTTTTTTGTTTTTCACTATTCAAAGGAAGTAATCCACATCCAGTTGGAACAATGGATTCAAGGGCTCTGATGGAATATTGCTGTGTGTTTGTATTGCTGTATGAATTGCTTGTAAACCTGTGACGTATATCATTATGCATGATATGCGAGAGATGCGTCTGAATGTCAAGCCAAATGGCATGCCCAAAGCTGCTTGCACACTGGACGCGAAACAAATTTTTCGCACAACAGATTACATTCAAAGTCAATGCATGTATTCGCGTCTTTGCATTGACTTTGACTGTAATCTGTTGTGCGAAAAATTTGTTTCGCATCCAGTGTGCAAGCGGCTTAAGTGGTGAAGTGAGCATGAGCAGGGGGTTGTACTGTAAATGAATCTGTGAAATAGCAACTATCCCAGCCTTGAAAGGTTATTGTCTTACCTAAGGAGATTTTAATTTCCAGTTCATCATGTTGATTTCCATATAAATACAGTTGCAATCAAAATTATTCAACCCCCGTTGCAAATTAGGTTTACTGGCAAAATTTACAAACTTTCAGCTGTATGCAATGAACAAATCAAACAAGAGCAATTTAAATGACTCAACACAACAAATATTACAAGTGGCTTCTCCAAATTCAACACAAAATGCCACTTTTAATGACTACTGCTGGCTCAAAATTATTCAACCCCTTCATGACAAGCATCTTTAATACTTTGTAGAAAACACTTTTGCCGCTATGACCTGCTGGAAATGGATGCATTGGCAGATGTCAGCTTTTGGCAGCATTCCCAAGGAATCTTAGCCCAGTCTTCATGGACAATGGCCTCCAGTTCACTAATATTCTTGGGTTTGCATCCTGGAACTGTGTTCTTCAAATCCTACCAGAGATTTTTTATGGGGTTCAAGTGAGGCGATGGGCACTCTAGAATCTTCCCAGACTTCTTCTGAAACCAAGCCTTGGTGGATGCTGAGGTATGCTTAGGATCATTGTCCTTTTGGAAGGTCAAATGATGCCCAAGCGTCAACTTCCCTACAGAGGGCATGACATTTTCTCCTTGGATATCCTGGTACTTCACTGAATCTATCTTGCCCTCCACACTTTGCAGATTTCCAGTGCCAGAGGAAGCAAGGCAGCCACAGAGCATCAAAAAGCCCCCACAATTCTTCAATGTAGGCAGGGTGTACTTTTCAGCATATGCTTCTTTATTCTTCCTGCAGACATACCACTGATTCATAAGCCCGAAATATTCCAGTTTTGTTTCATCACTCCACAGAACAATATCCCCAAACCTCTGTGGCTTATTTATATGGTTTTGGACATATTGGAGCTTGTGCTTTTGGATCAGTTGTCGTGTATGTCTTGGAGACCTTCAACATTTAGTATGCGTCCTACTGTGCAAACTGAAACCTCAGTGCCTCCTGCATTCAAGTGTTGCTGCGGGTCTCCTGCAGTCACTCAAGGGTTTTTGACCACCCGTCTCCTCAGGAATCTGGTGACAGCCATTGATAGCTTCCTCTTTCTGCCACATCCTGGTACTGTAGCCACTCTTCCTTTAACTCTGAACTTGTGAACTATGCTTCCAGTTGTATCTCTACAAACAGTTAGTGCCTGTGCTACCTTTTTGTATCCTTTTCCTTGTTTGTGCCAGGCAGTGATCTCCTCTATTAGCTTTTTCGACAATTCTTTTGACAGCCATATTTCTAAAATGCAATCAAATGTCACTGTCTACAAACCCCTAGCGAGTGCAAGTATTTGATGTGTTCTATCTCAAGCAAACCTGATGCAACTAATTAAGCTCTTGATTAGCTGCATTAGGTGTGCTTGAGACAACACCTGATTTGCAAATATGCTCTTATGAGGGATTCTTTTCGGGGTGTTGAATAATTTTGAGACTGCAGCAGTCGTTAAAAATGGCATTTTGAGTTATATTTGGAGAAACCACTTCTAATATTAGTTGTGTTGAGCTATTTAAAATGTTCTTGTTTAATCTGTTATCACAAACAGCTGAAAGTTTGTAAATTTTGCTATTAAACCCAATTTGCAATGGGGGTTGAATAATTTTGATTGCAACAGTATAATGTTAATAACTCTTTTTTTTTTTTTTTTTTTTTTTTTTTTTTTTTTGGCTTAAAGCACAAACTAAACTACACCTCGAGTGAAATGGTTTTTATTTTGTGAGATTCCAGTCAGCTGAGAAGCAAAGGATATCTGGCCTGAATAATCAGGACGTGAGATTATCACACACACTATAACCTACAGCAGGGATCATGAAATCATGGTGTTTGAGGCCTTGGACCTGCTGATTTTTCAATCCTACCTTTACCTTTGGATTCAGGTGTGGAGGGAGCCAACCGAAAGCAGGAATTTTTCACGTAATTTCCTGCGAGAAAGTAAAACTGGAACTGGATTTTTATTTGAGGTCCAAATTGGGTGATCTGTGACCTATAGTATCTTCTTTGTTTATTTTTGTCAACATAAGTTTTATTGACTCAAAATGTTTTCTGTAAGGTTGTCTTTATATTGGGTGTGAATGTTGTAAATACCTTAATTGCAAAGGATTTTGTTTTCAAGCAATAGCTTGATATTTGGATGTTACGGAGGCTTTATTTTTTTATCAAAAACTTATATGCTGATGCAGATTAACATATGCTGTTCAACCTAATTATACTTATGGGTAACATATATAAAATTCTGACCTGAATATTGAATGTGCAGTTTGAATAGGTTGAGGGGAATTTCTGTCATCTTGCATTGCTAATTGTAAACATTGCTGTTGCTTAGTTTGCTTGTCTCTATGATGGAGAGTGGGTTTGCATTAATGTACAGAGAGAGTAGAGGCCGAAGGAATGTCAATAAAACAAACCTGTTTCAGCCACACACTGCTCTCAAACTCTACTGCAGCCCATTTGATAGCTTTCATTGGTTACACTGATCATGTTGTCAGCCTTTGCCTCCATAAGGCTCCTGTTCTCACATGGAAATTTCCTGATTGTATTCATCATAAATCCTACCAAATAAAATATTGTTGATGTGCATTTACACATTTTTTTCAGAAGACATTGATTCGGTTCATTTGTGGCAAATTTGTTGGATAATTTCTGAGAAAGGACATAACTGTCTTCTATAGCAGCAGTTCTCAATAATGGACCCGGGGACCCCCTGTCCATGCTGGTTTTAGTTCAGACCAGAATTGCAATCCCAGAATTTTAACATGGTCCTAATGTTCTTGATTACACCAATCATGCTTATGAGGAGAATTAAACTTTTAAGCCACAGTATGACCGAAATGGGCATGCTCTGATGAGTCCCATATTCATATTGTAACTCTTTTGGACATTTTTTTGTTGATTTTGTTGAGGGGGAAAAAGAGGGGAGCATTATGACCGATAGAATTAAAGATTCAATTAGCTTCTGATTGGTAAAAGTATGGACATGTCGTCACTAAAAATAGCGTCATAGTCATTGACAGGGACGTCACTAGACATTTTTGGTTTTGGGGGGGTTGAGCCATCACTGGTGGGCAGGGGATGAGGGTTTTAAAAAACTAAAGTCCAATATTGTCATTATTTTTACAGCATAAGGTCCTGCAGTAGACCTTGTCATAATTTTTATTGAGCACAGATCTACTGAAATAGATTACATCCATCAGTATGCAGCATTCACAAAGCAAGAGCACGTGGCTTTGGCTGAGTGCTTTTCTTTTATAATAACAACTCATGCGTATCCAGGGTTAACATAAGGTTACATACTAGTTTTGGTAGCTACTGCAACAATCCCAAGCACTAACCAGAAACTCCTCGGACTTCTCCAGTTTTACTTCACGAATGAATATTGGTTATACAGTGTAAATGTCATGGCATACACATCACTGCACTTATGGGCCCATTATTGTAGCAAAACTATTTACAAATGTGTAGCTCAATCTGTGTGTGTGTTATCAGATGTGTAAACTTCTTGTGTTTACATGAAGGTTTGAACCTGGAGCTGGAAGTGATGGCTAGTTTGACTGCAGGTAAATTCACTGTCTGTGTGCCTCAGCAGCTATACAGCCTATACACTATCGGATTATAATGTAAAACAGATGCTGACAGTTTCGAAAAAGGCGGTAAGTGTGAAGTGAACATAGCCTAAGGCTAACCTTAACTTTTTATGTGAACAATATTTTATTGTAAATAAGATGAGAGGAACAAGACTTGGAATACAGCTTATGATACATTCAAATCAAATCATTACATACATACACAAATTGCACTCAAAATTTATAACCTGGACTTACACAAAACATGCATACACAAAACATGTTACACTAGCAGCTCTCAAATGGATTCAATAATTGTGGTCCATGACTTAATTGTCTTTGCAGAAGCTCCGTGTAATCTTGCTGAGGATCTTTCACCAGTAGCAATAGTTTGTACATATGACAACCGAGTATTTATGTATAAAATATCTGGAAAAAACCATGCTCGAAGGATAGTCTTTTTAGCTGCAGTGAGCGCTGCCAATAAAAGTCTCCATTTACAAACCGATAAACGTAAGTTTTTATCATCATTTAAGAGTTAGAGTGAGGGAGACATGGGAACTGAAATTCCAATTTGAGACATCTTTCCAACAACTTTTGACCAGAATTGTGAAACTACTGGGCAATCCCAAAACGTATAAAGAAGTACCAATATTACTTGGTTTATAAATCATACAACTAACATCTTTAGAGAGTTTCATCTGATATCATTTGAGTGGAATGGAATAACCTCTGAATTAGTTCAAAATTGATAATTTAATGTGATAAGTTTCTTGATAAGGAAAATGTATTGTCTCAGACTCTATCCCACTCTGGTTTTTCATCAATAGCGCGGATTTCGTTCTCCTATACCAAAGATACTGCCAGATTATCCGAGAGAAAACTAATGAAATTAATATAGACGGTGGATACTGTACCTCTACAAGCAGACAGCGAATCAATGAAAGGATAGGTAGGTAGCTTTAAATCTATTGGTACCTTATTGGCTCGAAGAATAGATCGGAGCTGCAAACAAAAATAAGAGTGACGGGGGAGGGAGAAGTCTTCCTCTATGTCAAGGAAAGTGTGCAAGCCATGTTCATTAAAAATATTTCCTAAAATAAAGATTCCTTTTCCTTTCCACAAAGGGTATTTCAAAGGCTGTCCTCCTGACAATAAAGCAAGGTTGTGCCAAATAGGAGAAGCAACTGTAAAGCGGTTGTGTCTAAAAAAAATTTATTTTCTACAGTGTGTCACACCCTTAATGAGTGTGTTATAATGGGGCCATATCTTAAAGCACAAGATTTAAGTTTCTGTGGAGAAAACACAATATCCTGCAATCTCAGAGGAGAGTCTAGCGAGGCTTCAACTTTCCTTTAGGGAATTAACGAGTTTGGTTCCAACCAGACCTGTAGAGGCCTCAACTGAAAGACCCAATAATAAAGTTTAAAATTAGGCAAAGCCAATCCTCCTTGAATTTTAGGTTGCTGTAAGGTAGACAAACGAATACGTGGTCTTTTGTCTCCCCAAATAAACTTGGAGATAATGCCATCCAGCTTTTTGAAGAAATTTACCGGAGGAGAGAGAGGAATCATTGAAAAAAGAAAAGTGATCCTTGGCAAGACATTCATTTTAATGACTAACACTCTTCCATGCAAATTTAAATACAATGGTGACCATCTCTCCAAATTGTCTGCTATTTTTTTTCAGGGTTACTTTATAATTAGCCAACATGATCTGGTTAAAGGATGAATGGATTTTGATGCTTAAATAAGTAAAACCTTTAGGATGTCTTTCAAGAGGAGGTTCAGTTGGGAGGTTAATGGTCATTTTTGTTCAGGGGCATTAGAATGTAATTCCTCCAGAGTTATCGGGGCCTCTAGAATTTCAGTTTGAGCAGTTGATAATTTGGGGAGATTTAGTGCATTTAAAGGGGTTGTGTGAAGTAAGCAGACATATCATTTTCGTTCAGTTTTTGTTTGTGACGAAAAACTCATTTCAAAACATTCTGCGTTGGAATTTTTCCAAGACTCCCTCCGGTTTACGAGTAATGGCCCTAGCAATGCCCTTAGCAGCGCGAATGAAATTCTTCAGCGATCTTCGGTAATCTCCAGCAGTGACGTCAATTCCAGAACAGCTATTGTTATGATTCTGTGCACGCCATTGAAATTCCTGTTCAATCTTTGCTGTTTTGGTGGCTTTGTGTCGAAATTCCTAGGATGCCTCGGTGGTGTGTCGCAATGTATTGTTCTTATTCAGCCCAACAGTTGTTTGAGTGGCCGAACATTGTCAGGTGTGGCCAGTTTTTATTAATAACGCATACCTGTCAACTCTCACACATTTGGTGAGTTTAAGTGGCATATTTACACTCCTCTGCTGTAGTCAGCAATTATTCAATCAACGCATATGTAAGAGATTCTTGCGCTGAAGTCATTGTGCATGGAGGGGTTGGAAGCAATGGAATTGCATAAAGACATTTTAAATGATATTATTTAATTAAATCCTGAAACACATGCATTTTTTCCAACCCCTGAGTAAAGAAAAGCATGAGAAATCTGAAGTTGTAATCGGTATGCCTTGTAAATGAAAACTGGCCACATCTGACAATGTTGAGAGTTTTTGGAGTTTCTGGAATTGTCATTTAAATGAATGATTGAAAACAGGCCATGACCAATCATTACTTTTAAGAGCCATTCCATGGGAGATTGACATTCAGTGCACAGTTGACCCCCCTGGAATTGAATGAAACTTGGCACATAGGTAGATATGGGTGTCTCACAGAAAAAGCCAAATTTTTAGGTCCGTATTTCATTTTGCCTGCCGATAGCGGCACCGGGAAGCTACTTAAGTGGCTCAGTTTTGCTGTTGACACCACATTTTACATCAACTATCATGACTTAAGGGTACACAGTACCAAATATGTTATACTTTTATCATGACCTGTGACACTTCAAGTCCAGTTAGACTTCAGCACCACATCAGCGCCAAGCTGGGTAACTACGTTACCAAGCCAGAATTATTTGAGAAATAATAATAAAATTTAAAATGGGAATGGGAATAAAATAATACCCCAGACATATACCAAACTAGAATGCTTTATTATGTGTTTACACACACAACAAGACTATCATTTTCAGTGAATAGTACTTTGGTATCTTGCTGTGTTTGTGCAATGGACGGCCAGAAAGATGGTTGAAATTCATTTTTGGTGCATGTTTGCGGTATGTTTTCTCTGTAACCCAGATTTGTACTGTGAGGGTAAATGCTGTTTGTTGTGCTTTTGGAGCTCTATTTTCAGGAATACCAAGCATTTCTTTGGTAGTATCCACGGTTTCAAGCTAGACGGAGCCAAAGTTGGAGGAAACCTCAAAATGGTTCATTTCACAGCAGATTGTGCCTATGTTTAGGTGGCATTATTTTGTTTACCCAGCAAGATTGAGATCTGAAATTCTCTGGATACATAGTACCTTTGGGGTACATTACAGCATTAGTAAAATCTCAATGGTAGTCTTTTCAGCGTAGATGATTTTAAACATCAAAAGTCGGAAAAATTCGCCTCCAGGGGGCACTGTACACTGGATGCAAGTGCTGGCCATCCCCAGCGAAATACCAAAGAAATTGTTTTTGAATTGTGATGCACACAGCTAGTTTTCTCTGAAAATGAAGAGTTTAGCTTGGTACTATGCTGGGTGGATAGCTATCTGACCGAAGGTGGTGCTCTAAAGAACAAATGTTCTTACGACCTAACATTCCATATTCCCAGACATATACCAAAGTTCTGTCTTTTGATATATATAAAGTACATGCACAGTTATACATAAAATTTGCAGTCTCTTTGGTATAAAGCTGGGTTTGTTGTAAATTGGAAAAGAATGTTGGTGGTGATTGTAGCATTGTGTCAACATGCAAGACTTTTACCAGTAGTTAGTACAGTGTACAGTTTTGTAGTGTTGGTGAGTTTCAGGAAATAACAAATTCTCTGCATTTTTGCATTACTATCAGAATCGGAGAGCAGGCTTCAGTGTTAATTCTGGGATTTCCCTAGGGTATGGTGCTTGGGTATGAAAAAGGGCACAGCAGTCGCGTCTAGCAAGTGGTTATCCTGATAAAGGGCACAGAGGTCCTAGCAAGCAAGCAGCACCCTGCCAAGAAAAGGGCAGTTCATTTGTAGTGGTAACTTGCATGCCTTCATTCCTAACACCTGCCCATGATGCCTAGCCTACGAGATGCCCGCTGGTTGGGAGGGCGGGGTTTCTTTTACAGACTTCCCATTTCTGTGCATACCAAGCCATGGGTGTTGACACAACTATTGTGCCATATAGGCTGCAGCCCGCTATTTAATTCAGAGACAGACAAGCTCACTATCAATGGCTTGTAAGCAGCCCTGTAGAGACCCAGGATGCAGTGTAGTAGGGCTTGCCTCGGGCTCAACTGGCTCCGTGGGTAACATCGACCTGGATCCAATGAAGAAGGCCATGGATGGCTGCTCACAGACAAGGCCAAGGAGCACCTCTGGTGCACACCACCAGGTGCCGCCAACCCACAATCGAATTCCAAAATCAGATTGATGGATAGAGCTAGTTACATGCTGTGTTGTCATCATTTCACTTTGGATAACATGACAAGTATAAAACGGTTCTAACTATTGTACTAGACATTCTGTCTTCATGTACACAGTTGTGTGACAAAGATTTTTTTTTAGAGTTAAAATTATGGTCTTTTTTTTATGTACGTGTACGTATACTGGTGACACATGTCTGCATACTTACGGTGGTATGCCTTTTACATTAGTTCTTTTTTTGGCATTTAAAAATTTTGGACTGGTCATGTTTTATAACGTGCTGTATGTTTCTGACTGCGCTGTGCCCGTACTTGGTAACAGCCCATGTATTGTGCATTTGATAATGCTCACAGTCACCACCAGTTTACAACCAAACAAGCTTTATACCAAAGGGATTACAAATTTTATGTATAACTGTGTATGTGCTTCATATATTTCAAAAGACAGAACTTTGGTATATGTCTGGGAATATGGAATGTAAGGTCGGTTGAACATTAGGTCTTTAGAGTGCCACCTTTAGTCAGAAAGCTATCTACCCAGCATAGTACCAATCCAAGCTCTTCACTTTCTGAGAAAACTAGCTGTGTATATCACAATTCAAAAAAAATTTCTTTGTTACATTGCTGGGGATGGCCAGTACTTGCATCCAGCCTACAGTGCCCACTGGAGGCAAATATTTCTGACTTTTGATGTTTAATCATCTACGCTGAAAATACTACCATTGAGATTTTACTAATGCTGTAATGTACCCTAAAGGGACTATATATCCAGATCATTTAAGATCTCTATCTTGCTGGGTAAACAAAATAATGTCACCTAAACATGGGCACAATCTGCTATGAAATGGTCCATTTTGAGTTTTCCTCCAACTTTGGCTCCATCTAGCTTGAAAGTGTAGATACGACCAAAGAAATTCTTGATATTCCTGAAAACAGAGCTCCAAAAGCACAACAAACAGCATTTATCATCATGGAACATATCTGGGTTACTGAGAAAATATACCGCAAACATGCACCAAAATCAATTTTGACCATCTTTCTGGCCGTCCATTGCACTAACCCAGCAAGATACCAAGGGAATATTAACTGAAAATGATAGTTTTTTTGTGAGTAAACACATAATAAAGCATTCTTGATTGGTGTATGTCTGGGATATTATTTTATTCCCATTCCCATTTTCACTTTTTACTGTGATTTCTCAAATAATTCCGGCTCAATAACATAGTTACCCAGTTTGGCGCTGATGTGGTGCTAATGTCTATCCAGACTTGAAGTGTCACAGGTCATGAGAAAAGTATAACACATCTGGTACTGTGTACCCTTAAGTCATAATAATTGATGTAAAATATGGTGTCAAAAGCAAAACTGAGCCACTTTAGTGGCTTCCAGGTGGTGCCACTGGCAGACTTCTTGAGATACGGACCTGAAAATTTGGCTTTTTCTGTGAGACTACCATATATACCTATCTGCTAAGTTTCATTCAATTCCAGGGGGGTCAACTCCTCAACTTCTTCAAAAAGTGCCATTTTCTCACGGAATGGCTCTTAAGGGATTGTTTGAGCTTCCCCTATTGCCAGTTCACAAGCCGCCACTGACGCCGATACATACATGTACATGAATACGCATGCAATAGGCCGACCGCCAAATGACCGTAGATACAGGATATTAATTTACGATAAATATGACTTTTTACATGAACATTAAATAATTTGTTGTCAATGTCACATTTGAGTGTATGTTTATCAACAACAGACGAAGTCATACGATGAAACCAGTGGCGGTCCGTCGGCAGAAACACAGGGCCAGCAGTAACCTCACCTTTCACTGCTTAATGACCTACACCTCTCGCAGTTTACCTCTCCCGATTCGCAACCGTTGCTCAGACTAATTGGTAGAACTGACGAGAGTCTAATTTATTTTTGAAAGCCTTGTTATACATTGCACTACGAAATTATACGGCGTTTTCTTCCGCACATCAATGACTACAAAAAATATCAATATGTCTTTATAATTTCTGCGCTTTTGTAGCTTGTGAAACAGCACAGATTTGCGTAAATTCGTTTGCGAGGCTCATTGAGCAATAAGCCATGAGAATGCATTCTATAGTCTGAATGCAGTGACAGCTAAAGGGCGTTGTTAGGTGCGATGCACAGCTGAGTGATTGCGAAAATAATTGCTGCGAAGTCAGCAAAAGTTTCGGATTTTTTGCAGATTGTCGTCCTTGTGGAGTCGCATCAATTATATCAACATAGGCAATAGGCAATCGTTTTGTCATTAGCATTTCTTTATAATTACGTGTCGTGCATTGATGGTGGTTGTTCAGTTAATAAATTGTTTGATTGTTAATCAGGCAAATTTGATCGCAGACAGTTTAAGAGCAATTATGTGGGAAAGAGTGATGTTACTGAAGGCTTTCCTGACATCTGACGGCATGCCGCTGGATGAAACAAGTCAGCAAGACTTACTATTCATGCCATTGAAGATCGGGTCTTTCAGGGGCAACGTACTCGGGATTATCCATGGCTTCTGGCTCATACATATACGGTTCCAACATACATCACTGCATTGCCCTTTTCCTCATCTGTCTCCTCAAAGACTTGAGGCTCACCAGAAACTTCAGAAACCTTGGAAACGAAGGTTTCTGACTCGCTCTCTCTGACTCGCAAGTAGAAAAATCTTTTACTTGTTCCGCTATTGTTTTCGCTGTGTTGTTCTTATTTTGACGTCAGACTTCCGGGTTCGCCGTCTTTCGTGGGAAAATTTGAAAAACTTTGGAAAATTGGGATTTTAGCCCCAAAACACATTGCTGACCACCTCTTTTGACATTTTTTTTTTTACCTGATACCTTTTATTTATCATCTTTTACACTTGAAAACCATTTATTTAACATTTTGCTAGGATACTCCACACAACCTCTTTAAAAATTCTTCAGTTTTACCATTATCAGGGACTGAATCAGACGTGTAGAGCTTGGCATAAAAATTTTTAAAAATCTGATTGATTTCCGTTTGGTCAGTAGTAATATGGCCATTGGTATTTTTAATGGCATTAATGGATGCCCTTCATTCACTTTGTTTTAGTCTCCAGGCCAGAAGCCTACTGGGGTATTCAGAATATTATTAATATCAGTGCTTTTTTTATGCATCAAGAACTCAGCCCTTGCACCAGCAAGATCATTAAATTTGGATTTAATAATCCTTAGTTGCTTTGCCCTCTTATCAGAAAACATCATCTTCAGCTTCTTTTCAATCATCATAACCTCATTTTCTAGTTCTAATATTTGCTTGTTATGAGTTGAATTAACATGTGAAGCAAAGGCCGTACTATTACCCCTTAACTCTTCCCTACAGCAAGCCGCTGCGAACGGCGCAACGAATTCTGCCATTCCCTATGGTAAACCGGTGCCAGCGGCGTGGATGACCATTCGCAGTCCGATGAAAACATGAAATCCATTGACGATCACAGTCATGGGCCACCTGTACTTCAATACTTTATACTGTGTAATTTTCGGGAAAAGTATTCCATACAAACGCAACAATTTTATATAGAAGTATTCCGTAGGGAATGAGTTAAAAAATACTTGGTAACTTCCCAAAGAACCTGTGGGTTGGTTGATGAACTTGCATTAAGTTGTATAAATTCTGTAAATGTGGTCTTAATTGCTTAATGAAATCTTCATTCTGAAGAAGACATGAATTAAAACGGCATCTTTTTGCTCTCACCAGTTTAGGTAATCCTGATACGCGCCACATGGACGCGCTGAGCCCTTCAGTACTAAAGAAAATTGAGTTGTTTTTGATGTGTACAGTGATGCTTGACGTGTTCTTTTGGGTGTGTTCAATAGTTTGCACAAATGCAACAAAAAAAAAAAAAATGCTATGGCATCAAAAAAATGGCACAGCTAATGACATAAGAGAGAGAAACCGAGCCACTGGAATGTTACTGGCAGGTCTCAGCTGCCGAAATGTGGTACATCATTTGGACTGTCTCTGGTCAATGGAAAACCGGCCCTGTCACTGACCATTCCTGCTTACGGCAGCCACAAATGACTACTGTAGCGCAAGAGCGCCACATCCGGTTGGAGTATCTGGACAGCTACCCAAACTGGTTGTGAGACAAGGGGTTTTTTTTAGCTTTATGTAAGCATTGAGTGCATTCAAAAGAACAAGTTAAGCATCACTATATACATCAAAAACAACTCAATGTTTTTTATTACTGAAGTGCTCAGAGCATCCATGTGGCAAGCGTTGGGATTGCAATACCACACGCTTTTCTTTATTTCCAATCGTATCTCAGTGGAAAAGCAGTAAAAATCAATTGAATCTTCAATTCGCCGCAAATACAGTACATATCTCACCCATGCTCCGAGTATATGTTACTATGGACAGATCTAGAAAATTGTAAAAGGTTCTTGAAATTTTTGTAAATTCTACAACATCCCTGAAAATTCTTAAAACTTGTCGGAAGTTGTACAAAATTTTAGAAAGTATTTTTGTAAGCTCTAGAAAATTCTGTAATTAGCAAGTCAGCACTGAAGCTGCCTTTAATATTCTGGAAAATATACTGATGGACTTTAAATACTTATAAGTCTGACTAGACAAAAATAGTATAGTTGGGTTAGGGGAACTTTAATTGGATGATTACATAATTGACATGCAGTTGTCTTTGAGTAAGGAGACACAACAGTGCGTGAGGTCATGACCTCGTTTGTGTCTGTGCAGCAGGATTTGAGGAATTAGTGATGTAACCTCGTCTGGCTTCACTGATCACAACTGCAATGCTGTCAAATCCCTTCAAACAATCCTTGAGGTCATTAAGGCCAGAACGCCTTTCTAGCCCCCAACCTGATCAAGCCATTGGGCTGTGGATGGCTGGAACATCCCAAAATCGCATCGCCCAGCATTTTGGGGTAAGCCGACCCACAATCTCTAACCTTGTGGCTCGTTACCAGGAGACTGGAAGCACCAATGATTGACCCCGACATGGTCAGCCTAGGGTCACGACCCCAGCCCAGGACAATCAGATCCGCCTCGTCCACCTGAGAGATTGGTTTCGAACCTGCACCAGGACGGCTCAGGAAACCCTAGGAATCCACAGACCAAGGATCAGCAGAAGAACAGTGAGTTGCCGACTTGCAGAGCGAGGGATCAGAGCGGGATCAGAGCCCACAGGGCATGTGTTGGAATGCAGTTTGATGCACGGTGCAGGGCTACCAGGCTTCGCTGGGCTGAAGAATATGGTCAGAGACGAGTCCCCAACCGATTCTGGAGGAATGCTGTCTTCAGTGATGAGTCCAGATTTTGTCTGTACTGACATGATGGAAGACAGAGGGTCTACAGACGACGTGGTGAGAGATACGCGGCCCCCTGCATTGCTGAGACAGATCGCTTTGGAGGAGGCTTGGTGATGGTCTGGGGTGCCATTCGGTACAGCCAGAGGTCTGACCTGGTCATAATCAATGGAAATCTTAATGCAGCCCGCTACTGTGACCTTGTCATCAGACTGCACGATGTGCTTTACATGACAGACAATCCTGAGGTCACGTTCATGCAAGACAACGCACGACCTCACTCAGCACGCGACCCAGCAGCTCCTGGCCCAGAATGGTGTGCAAGTCATGAAATGGTCACCTTTCAGCCCTGACATGAAGTGCATCGAGCATGTGTGGGACCTGTTGGATCAGCGGGTTCGGCAACGCACTCCAGCTCCCAGGACGAGGGCGAAGCTCCAAGAAGCCCTTCTCCAGGATTGGCAGGCTACTCCCCAGCAACACCTCAACAGAATGGTGCTGTCCATGCCAAGACAAGTGATGGCTTCGTTGCAGGCACGTGGCGGTCACACTCGGTACTGAGATTGGAGTTGATCTTTGTTGTTGATTTTGTAGTTAAACTCGTCATTGTTGATTCTTTTGTTGCTCTTTTTTTGTTGATGTTATCTGACATTTTGTTGAAGTTGTTGTTATGGGTGAAGTCAATAAATGGTCACAAATTTGAATCCGAGTTTGGCTACAATTCCGGTTATAAGTTCTTAAAGTCCATCAGTGTAGATAAATTTGAAAATTTCATTACCCAGGTCACAAAAGCAAAGTTTGAAGACAAAAATAGGTCTTTTCCATTTACTTAAGATATAGGCAACTGTGAAATAATGTCTGCCCAGGGACAAGAACAAGTCAAAAAATTGTTGCATAGTGTAATTAGATTTTACAAAATATCCTGTTATTTTATTTTTTATCTGTGCACTTAGAGCAGTGCTTCAAACCTGATTTATGAATGAAGGGGAAGAGTACTTTAGGATTGCTCCAAAAGACCTCAAGGCCCCTATGAAGCACAAATCATTTAATGAAGTTAGAAATGAGTACCACAAAGTTGTCACGTGTTTCACAGCATAAACACATCATAAACTAGAACTTTAATGAAATGGTCATTCTGCTCACTGTTTATTGTGTAGGCCACCATATACTACTGTGAAATCAGGTCTGTATATGTCGGCAAACATGGGCTGGCTGGATCTTGTCCAAGTAACCAAGTGTTGTCATCATACCTGACCACACAGGGGACCTTTGACATATTACAGTGGTTGAAGAATGAGATTTATGAAAACGCGGCAGGACGATGGAAAAAGCAGGGAAATTCATGGTGGGATTGGACACTGGCAAGCGTTGCTAACCAGAGTTTGTGCAATCATAGGTATACTCCTGTTAGTTTTAATTAGCAGCATGTGCTGTGCAATACCTCTCAGGCAGAGATCCATTTGACAGATATTCAAATTTTTTAGTTAACCGTATGCGCTCATAAAACGGGATGACAAAAATGAAGACATGGCAGTGGAGGAGCTGTCACTAGTTAATAAAGCTCAATAAAGGTTAGATAACATACCCCGAGCCAGTTCATGAAATGGGAGTCTTGATTTTGATTGGGGTCTGGGACCTGAAGCAGGATGGGAGTGCCAGCATCATCATCCAGCAGACTGACATGCAGAAAATAGTCTGGAGTTCTAGCAGCGATGGTACTGTCGGGATATTCTGCAGGTGGAAGAGCTGCAGTGAAGAAAAGTATAGTATACACAGTCATTTACACTGATATTGACACGAAGATAGCAAAAAACAGAAAACATGACTGCATGATTAAAGTGAGGTGGGATAGGAAGATAAACACTCACAGTGTTTAGTAGTACATCTGAAGAAGGTCTCCTTGGGTAAAGCGCTAGTAACCTCTCCCCAAGGGAAAAGCCCAGCAAGGGAATCATGGAGAAGCGGGAAGATGGTGGTGTGGAACCTCACGGTCCCAAAATGGAAAATGTAGCAGGTGGGTGATCATTCTGTAAATAAAATATTCATGCACTAACTTTTTGCATTACAAAATAAGGCAGCTGTCCTCTTCCTCTTTGGCTCAGCATCATCAGTTTTGCCATGTGGTAAACAGCCATGGCTGTCTGCACCAAATGTAACAAAAACAGCACAAAGGCAGGTAGCAATATGTGTGCAGCCTGTAGCAAGAAGGAGTCACTGAATCCTGCTTCATCAGCATCAATAATCCTGGTGAGTGAAGCCTGTATGTATGCCCAGTTTCACAGAGATGGATACACCAAAGGCAGCATCTTGAAGGTGATGGCAGGTTTCTACTCCACTGAGGTTTTGAGAGCTGCAGAGACTCTGTTGTGGTCCAAATTTAGTGAAGATGGTGTGTTGGACCCCATACTAAACAGACATACTTCTTCAAATACAGGTGAAAATGAGGCCATCTGTGATGATACACTGAAAGCATTAGGTGATATTGAGGAGAAGAGCACTGAATTAGAGTGTGTGGCAAAAGACTGGAATACGGTGCCCAAAGCTCATCCCAAAGCAGTGTCTGAGCTAAGCATGGCAGAGACGCTTGCCTCATTCGAGGGCAAGTTTGAGGCCTTTCAGCAGACCTTGTATGGGATGAAGGTGGATATGATGCAGACTAACCAGAAGTGAATTGTTGTGGAAGCAGTAAGGTACACTACCGGTCAAAAGTTTTAGGACACCCCAATTTTTCCAGTTTTTTATTGAAAATTATGCAGTTTAATGTCTCATTGTACTCTGGAATGAAAGCATAGACATGATAGAACAAATTAACAATCGAAGTTAAAAAAAGAAATAATGGAATCAATTTATAAACCAAAATGTATTTTAAACTTTTGACTCAAAGTAGCCACCTTTGGCAGATATAACGGCTGAACACACTGGTGGCATTCCTTCTACAACCCCAATTCTGAAATAGTTGGTACAAAGTGTAAATTGTGAAAAAAAAATTAAAACGCAATAACTTTCAAATCACACCAGCCAGTATTTTATTCACAATAGAACAGAGATAACATGGCAAGTGTTGAAACTGAGAAATTTTACAATTTTATCCACAAAATGAGCTCATTTCAAATTTGATGGCTGCAACAGGTCTCAAAAAAGTTGGGACAGGGGCCTGTTTACCACGGTGTAGCATCCCCTCTTTTTAAAACAGAGTGGAGGCGTCTGGGCATTGAGGAGACAAGTTTCTTGAGTTTAGCCATTGGAATTTGATCCCACTCTTGTTTAATACAGGTTCCCAGCTGCTGGAGAGTTTTGGATCTCCTTTGATGGACTTTTCATTTAATTATATGCCAAATATTCTCAATCAGTTAAAGATCAGGACTGCAGGCAGGCCAGTTCAGCACACGGACTCTTCTACTACGAAGCCATGCTGTTGTAATAGCTGTAGTATGTGGTTTTGCATTGTCCTGCTGAAATACACAAGGCCTTCACTGGAATCAATGTCATCTGGTGGGGAGCATATGTTGCTCTAAAACCTTTCTATACCTTTCAGCATTCATGGTGCTTTTTAAAACATATGAGTGTCCCACACCATATGCACTAATGCATCCCCATACCATCACAGATGCTGGCTTTTGAACTGAACGCTGATAACAGGAGGGGTGGTCTTTGTCCTCTTGAGCCCGGAGGACACGATGCCCATGATTTCCAACAAGAATGTCAAATTTGGACTCGTCTGACCATAGGACACTTTGCCACTTTGCTACAGTCCATTTTAAATGAGCCTTGGCTCACAGAACACGGCGGCGCTTCTGGATCATGCTCAACAATGGCTTCTTTTTGGCATAAATGAGTTTTAAGTGGCATCTGTGGATGGCACGACGGACTGTGTTTACAGACAGTGGTTTCCTGAAGTATTCCTGGGCCCATTTAGTAATTTCATTGACAGAATCATACGGGTGAGTGATGCAGTGGCGTCTGAGGGCCCGAAGATCACGGGCATCCAGTAAAGGTCTTTGGCCTTGTTTTTACGCACAGAGATTTTTCCAGTTTCTCTGAATCTTTCTATGATATTATGCACTGTCAATGATGAGACCTTCAAAGCCTTTGCAAGTTGACGTTGAGAAACATTGTTTTTAAAGTATTCCACAAATTTTTTTACGCAAGCCTTCACAGGTTGGAGAGCCTCTGGCCATCTTTACTTCTGAGAGACTCAGCCTCTCTAAGACATCTCTTTTATAGCCAAACATGTTACACACCTGATACCAGTTAACTTAATTACTTACTAAATGTTCTTTCAGCTAATTCTCTTATATATTAATTGCTTTTTCATCCCTTTTTTGCCTGTGCCCCAACTTTTTTGAGACCTGTTGCAGCCAGAAAATTTGAAATAAGCTCATTTGGTGGATAAAAATGTAAAATATCTCAGTTTCAACATTTGAAATGTTATCTTTGTTCTATTGTAAATAACATATTTGCTCATGTGATCTGAAAGTCATTGCATTTTGGTTTTATTCACAATTTACAGTTCGTCCCAACTATTTCAGAATTGGGGTTGTACAATGGAAATCAAATATTCTTCAGAAAGTTCTTATTAACTCTGTTGCAGAAGTTCCCATAAATGTGTGGCACTTGTAGGTTGCTTTGCTTTCACTCTTCTGTCCAGTACATCCCAAACCATCTCGGTGGGGTTTAAGTCTGGAGACTGTGCTGGTCACTCCATGATTTCAAGCTTACCATCTTGTTCTTTTTTCCTAAGGTAGTTCTGGCAGAGATTGGACTTACGTTTTGGGTCATTACAAGGGCGTAGGTTTAATGTGACGACTGATAGGGACACATATGTAAGGGGAGCGCGCATGGCGCGTGAGCTGGAAAATTTTTGCAAATCTGAGGGCAGATACTGCCTTTTCTGTGTACAGAGATTATCCGAATGAGAGTTTTTTTTTTTTTTATGCTGCTAAGCAAACTGCCTCCATAATCTTAATAGATAGATGTCACAAACATAAACTTCTGTTTCTATTTTGTTGCCATCCAAATACTTTTGATTTGATTTTTGAATAGAAGTTTACAACTGTTACTAATGTTATGAAGACTTTATCACGTCTCAGCTGGATTACTGTAACGCACTTTATTTTGGAGTTAGCCAGTCTTCCCTCACACGTCTCCAGTTGGTTCAGAATGCGGGTGCTCGTCTCTTAACTGGAGCTCTTAAGAGGGAGCACATAACTCCTATTCTGGCCTCCCTCCACTGGCTGCCTGTGCACTTTAGAGTTCATTTTAAGATTCTTTTATTTGTTTTTAAATCTTTAAATGGTCCCGCCCCACCTTACCTCTCTGAGCTGTTCCATCCCTATGCTCCTGCTCAGTGCCTCAGGTCAGCTGATCAGCTGCTCCTGGAGGTACCGAGGTCTAAGCGGAAGCTCGGAGGGGATAAAACTTTTTCTATCGCTGCTCCCAAATTATGGAACGATCTACCATTGCATATCAGACAAGCCGCCTCGCTGCCCATTTTTAAAACTCATCCTAAAATCCATTTGTATTCCTTGGCCTTTGACCCAGCATGTGTCTCTGCTCTTGTTTTAGTGCCTCTCATTGTTTTCATTGTTTTTACTATTTTCTGTTTTAATGTTTTACTGTTTTTATTGTTTTTAATTGTTTTATTTTTTTTTTCCTCCCCCCCCCCTTGGAAGGTCAGCTTTATTTTTATTAATAGTCATCATAGTGATAGTTCTGAGAGGGAAGGGTATCCACCTTGTTCCTGAGGGCGCTACTGTAGATATAACTATGGGTGCAACTTCTGGCGGAAGTAGCTGGCTAGTCAAAAACAACAGTGGTTCATTCGAAAATAATTGAGTTAACTTGGCGATTACAGCTCATTTTTTAACAAATTAACTTGCTTTTCTTAAAATGTCCCTTCGGAGCTCCAGCACCTATTGTGCGGTTCGAGGCTGTACCAACAATCTGAGGTGGCTAAATGTGTGGCTTGGTCAACAGTGTTTCGAACATGCACCCAGAACATAGGGGATTGTCCTTGTGTTCAGCGATACAGTTTCCATCGCTTACCTACAAACAAGAAACCAGAATGTGGCTGAAAAACTTGGATTTGAATAGAATCCCGAAAACATTAGGTGCTCATTTTATTTTGTCGACAAACAGCGATTCCGACTTTAAGGTTAGGCTCAGACAGACCACCGCAGAGAAGATGCCCGCCCTCAAAAAGGATTTTGACAGCAGTGCCAGTAGCGCATCAGGTATGATTTCACGTGTAGCGTGGAGAGAAGATTGTTGTTTTCATCCGGTAATGCCAGTCAGTGTAACTAACGTTTCATCCTGTACAGTTTAAGATGAGGCTAAAGAAGTAGCAATAGTCTACTGCAATTTGAAAATGGCCTACTCCGTTACAAACAATAGTCTTGCACTCCAACCCTCAATTCACTAAAATTAAAAGTATGGGCAAAATGGACTTGGTGTGTTTTACATATTATAGTATTGGATCAGCTAGCAGCTTTATATTTTATAATATAGTTTGCTGGAGTAGAGCTAATTTGACTCTCTTATGTACTGTCAGATGGCTCAATTTATTTACTCTGTTTAACAATCCATTACATTTCATATGTAGAGCAATATTTACTACTTTACTACCTTTTACGAAACGTGACAGACCTTGTAGCTGTGGAAGTACTGCAAGCGCTTCGGAGCTTTTTAGATTGTTCATAGCGTGCAGTCTGTGGCAAAGAAGTCGCTAATATAGCCAAATACGCTAGTGTACGTTATCTGTGGCCACTGCTTGTGGTCGTCCTCCCATTGATCGATAGTAGATGGAAGCGGTACCGTAACGTTATCCCGTCTGAGGGGTAAAAGATGATGTTCCCTCACATATTATTTACCGATCGCTTCAAAAAAGAGGATTAGCATTCGCTGTTACCAAAGTAAACTGTTTAGTGACAGGATGCAGCGGAAGTCGCTCCCATTATTTGTGCAAGGGATCATGGGACGTGGGAATAAGGTGGATAAGGAAAGGTTTTAACAGCAGGGGGATAATCCAAATCATAGAACATTTGATCAATAACAACCTTGTAACAAATGAACTGCTTGATGATTTGGAAGGAAAAGAAGAAAAAAATGCCTAAGAAAAACAAAGACAGGAGGGTCTTTGTTTTATTTAAAACAAAACAAAACAAAATAATAATTAAAAAAAAAAAGGTAATTATGCTGTGTTAGGTTAAGTGAGTGTGGGGAGGATGGGAATAATTCTTAATGGCCGGTGATATGTGTTGTATGTATATGATTTTTTAATTTTTTTTTGTGGTTTGCGTAGGCATTAGTTAAGCAGCAGAGAAATAATATCATGAAAGTATGGAAATTTTCTATGAAATTGTTGCATTTGTTTTTTTTTTTTGTAGGGCTGAGTAATGTTCGATTGACAATTGTTTTGCTAATAGGTCTAACCATTGAGATATTTTCAGCTGTTTTTTGTTTTTCCAATTTAGCAGTATTGTTTTCTTGGCGATAGTTACGGATAATAGTTGCGGTGTTGCGATTTGTGTTGGAATTGAGTTCATTTCAGCTAATATGCAGATGGATGGGGTTAATGGGATTCTGCATTTAAATAGTGCTGATAGTTTGGTGATTACCGCTTCCCAAAAGTACTGTACAGGTTGGCAGAGCCAAACAGCATGGAAGTAGTGATCTGTGGCATTGAGTGTGCATTGAGTGCATATATCGGTTTCTGATAATCCCATTTTGTACATTAATTGTTGTGTAATGTGTGTTCTGTGTATAACCTTGTACTGGATTAGTCCTAATATTAGCATTTTGTGACATGTTGTAGATGTTACTGCAGATTTCATTCCAGAAGTTAGCGTTTGTTTTGATGTTCAGGTCTTTTTCCCACTTATCTATTGGAATGCATGATGTGTTGTCAGGACCAAGGGAGGATATGAGTTGATAAAGTTTAGAGAAAGGTTTACTTGATTTTGCAGTTTTGATTAAATCATTCAATAGTGGTGATTCTTTGAGGTCAAGGTTGGTGAGATCAAATTTTTCCTTAATTGACTGTTTTAATTGGATGTATTAGAAGTACTGATTTTTATTAATGTCTTATTTTTCAATTAACTGCGGGAGGGACAGCAGGTTGTTTCTTTTCAAAAAAATGGTGCAGATGTCAGATCCCTTTTTCTTTCCATTTATTGCCATTCATTAGTGATTTGTTTATAGTGAGGTCAGGGTTGTGCCAAATTGGTGTGTGCGCACTGGGACTTACTGCGAAGGTTATCATTTTATTGATTTTCCACCAAGCTGTCAGAGTTGTGGAGATTGCAGGATTCTTGAAACCATTGCGTTTTTTAATGGTACTGCTACTCCAATGATATATTCTTTGAGTCTGTCTGCTCGATGTCAGTCCAGGGGTGGATGGGGTCATGGTTGGCATGTATCCATTTGATGAGGTATTGCATTTGACTTGCCAGGTAATAGTTATGAAATTGGGGTGCTTCCAGGCCTCCGTGGTCTTTTGGTTTTTGCAGTGTAGACAGTTTTATTCTGGGTTTTTAATTTTTCCAGTAGAATTTTATTATCAATGAGTCTAATTTTTTAAACCATTTTGCTGTCGGTTGGATGGGGATCATATTGAAAAGGTAAGTGACATTTAGGTAGTAACATCATTTTTATTGTGGAAATTCTGCCAATGATGGATAGTGGTAGTGACGTCCATAGATCCAAGTCATCTTCTATTGATTTGAGTAGTGGGGTGAAATTAAGATGGAACAATTTGACAGCTTAGGGGATACATTTATGCCTAAATATGTGATATTACCAGTAGTGAATGGAAATTGCGATAGTTGAGATGCAGCATTCCCACTATCCCCATAAAGAGGTAGGATGGTTGATTTATTCCAGTTGATGGAGTAGTCAGATACATCTGAGAATATTTTAATAGTTTTTATAATTGTAGTTGGATTTTGCAAGAATAGTAATACATCATCTGCATAAAGGCTGATTTTATGTGTTATTTGCTTGGTGATACCTGTGATTGTGTTATTTTGTCTGATTGCTGCTGCTAGTGGTTCAATGAAGAGGGCGAAGAGTAGTGGTGAGAGTGGACATCCTTGACTGGTACCCCTGTGAAGTGCAAAACTTTGTGATGTTAGTCCGCTAGTTATGATTGCTGCCCTAGGAGTGCTGTAGAGTGTTCTTATCCATTGGATGAATGACTCTCCAAAGCCAAATTTTTCCAGAGTCTTGAAAAGAAATGTCCAGTTAACTTTATCGAAGGCTTTTTCTGCATCGAGTGAGAGGATAATGGCTTTAATTTTGTGTTCATGAGCTGTGTGAATAATATTGAGTAATCTGCATGTGTTGTTTGAAGAATGTCTTCCTTTTATGAATCCTGTTTGGTCTGGGTGTATGAGAGATTGGATGACTGATTCTGCCCGAATCGCGAGAGCTTTACTAATGATTTTTATATTGGTGTTGATAAGGGAGATCGGTCTGTAGCTTGTACAAATGGTGGGATCTTTGTTTGGCTTAAGCAGTACTGAGATGTTAGCGGTTATCATGTGTGGGGGGATAGTTTGTGGTATTTTTGTTTCATCTGCCATTCTGATAAACAGTGGTGAGATAGTCTTCCAGAAATGTTTGTAAAACTCGGTCGGGAATCCATCCGGGCCTGGTGCTTTATTATTTGCCATTTTTTCCAGTGCCTTTTGATATTCTGAAATTGATAATGGTTTTTCTAGGAAATTGATTTGATCAAAGGAGAAATATAGGAGTGTAATATTATTCAGAAAGTTATCAATTTCTTCCATGTTTTTTTCTCTTTCATTGATGTATAAATCTGAGTAGAATTTTTTGAAAATGTTATTTATGGTTTGTTATTTATGGTCATTGATGTTATTCCCAGCCGAGTCTTTAATAGTTGTGATGAATGTTTTTTCCTTATTGCGTTTAAGTTGATTTGCTAAATATTTTCCAGATTTATCACCATGTTCATAGTGGTTGTATCGTAATTTTTGTAGTAAAAATTGGGGGGTTTTTTTGTTGATAATATTATCTAGTTGAAATTTGGTCTCTCTGATTTCTTCTAGTGTTTGTTCAGAGGGATTAGTTGCATGTGAATTATGTAGTAGTTTGATTTTTTCTTCTAATTTGGTTTCTAGTTCTTGTTCTGCTTTCTTTTTGTGGGTGGACTATGAAATTATTTTCCCTTTCAGTACTGCTTTTGCCGTTTCGCAAAGGAGTGTTGGTATGGTACTTGGAGAGTCATTTGTTTCCAGAAAGAATGCCCACTCTTTCTTGAAACATGCATCAAAAGTATTATCTGTGAGTAAAGATGTATTTTAGCGCCAGTTTGAGAAATTTTTTGTTTCTTGTTTTGTGATGAGGGTGAAACTGATAGGATCGTGGTCAGAAATAACAATTGGATGTATTGTAGTATTTGCAATGTCTTTTATCATTGAGTTGCTTGTAAGGAGATAATCAATTTGTGATAAGGATTGATGAACTGTGGAGTGGTAGGTAAATTCTTTTGCCGTCGGGATTTGTAGTCTCCAGGTATCGCCAAGACCAAGATCTGTCATGTATTGTTGAATGATCCTTGTTGAATGCCAGTTTTGAGTATGATGTTTGTTTGTAGAACTATCTTGTGTTGGGTTAATGACAATGTTAAAATCTCCTCCAATGATAAAAAGTGATGTTGGGAAGTCCTGTAATCTTGTGAAAAAATTGTGAAAGAATGCTGGGACATCTGTATTAGAACTTTAGACACTTGCTATTGTTATACTTTTAGTATTAATTGTGCCATTGATAATTATATATCTTCCTTCAGGATCAGATATGGTGTGGTTATGTGTATATTGTGTGTTTTTATGGATTAGTATTGTGACACCTCTTTTTTTTAATTATATGAGGAAAAAAATAACTGACTGAATTCATGAGTTTTTAGTTTGTTGTGTTCTGCAGCTAAGAGTTTGGTTTCTTGAAGTAAACATACATCTGCGTTTATCTTCTTGAGGTTTTTCAATATTTTGGTTCTTTTTGCCGGCGAATTAATACCCTGCACATTCCAACTAAGAAATTTTATTATTTTTTGTTTTTGTAAAATGTCTTGTAGGAATCTGATTGCTTAAGTTCCTCTTCCACAAACCATATGTGGCATATAAACAGCAGAGTGTGAGTGAAGAAGAAAAAAAAGAATAAAAAAGAAAAAAAGGTTAAGAAAAGAAAAAACAAACAAAACAGAAAATTTAATACACTGTACATTAAAAAGAAAAGGGTTAGACTTCCAGTCAAATCCATTTGCCCTTGAGTTTGACGTTCCATTACAGCTGAGTGTCAATTTAGATGTGTAATGTCCGTTTAGCAATCTGGTTAGTGGATTTTGTCAGTTATTGTTTTATGTCTTATGTTCTTATTTCTTTTTATGTACAGCACTTTGTTTCGGCTGCGGTTGTTTTTAAAGTGCTATATAAATAAAGTTGAGTTGAGTTGAGATGAACATTTAGTATGAAGGTTAGCAATATCGAACAATTGAAATACTCTTACCAATTCATAAGTTTCTGAATTACACAATGGTATGTTTTATTATTAGAGAATGTTAAATCATTATAGGCAATTTAAAGGTTGATTATGGAGAATGCGTATTAAAAGCTATATTTTTCCAAAAATAATACATCCACGGTGCGTTTAGAGGGGTGCAGAATAAAAGTATTGCTTTTCCGTAAAAAAATATATTTAGTCTGAATTAAATAATTTAAAATTTTTGACGGGTTCGACAATGACTTCCTGTTTACATCGTACAAGCCAATAGCGGCTGGGGCATTGCTGGTTGCCCAATACAATCTCTATGCTCGGCACAGCTAGGCTGGCACTGGGTAAAATGGCGGAGTCTGCAAGTCCTGCTGCAGCTGCTTCAGAGCCCCGGCGAATGGTGCGTTATCCGTCCCAGCTGCAGAGTGACCATGATGATTCATCACTTGACATTGTGCAGGCTGATCGCTTGACACACTCGGCAATGAACCTGGCAACCCGACTCCTGGAATTATTTTCTATTGTTGAGACTACAATCTTGAGACACTAGATGTCGGTATTCTGCTCATATTCCATAATCAACCTTTAAGCATCTCTCTGTGCGGTAACGCGACTGCAGCTGAGATAAACAATTCAAAATGGACCACTGACTATCTGTGAATTGAATGAGCCGCGAGTGTTTTATCGGACTGGGTTGTGGTAGATTTACTACAACTTGTTTCTTTCATTTTCCCCACTGAGGCAAAGTTGGCTGGGACATTTTGACTTTCAAAGGTTATATTTGCTGAACATCATGAGACTAACTTTAATGCTTTCCATATAATTCCATACTATAATTCATAATTAGGACCTCACCTGAAGCTCTGATATACCTGTATCCTCAACAGCTTGCTGATGTGGTTCCTGCATACAAAATAATACATCAATAAAAGCACCATCGCGGGACTTTTTTCCTTGACTGAAATTCACCTCATAATTTAATATATCCACCCGTGTTATGTCTACAACAGCTGGCAACCTGGCGACTAGCCAAGTGTGACAGAAACCAGGTTTAGTTTGCTAGTAGAAACTAGCGAACATGACTAACTAACATTAGTTGACATTATTTTCCAATAAAAAGTAACTTTAGGTAGCTAGCAAGTTTTCACTTTAAATAGCTAACTGTTTCTGACTAGTTAGTTTGATCACTTATGCCCTGGATGGTTAAAAAAAGAAAGCTTCTTATGCTGCTTATTTTTTTGGTGACCTCTCGGTTTTCTTCCCCTGTCAACTGAGTGGCTCGCTGCCATTTGCTCGCTTGTTAACAAACTGATTTTATATAATGGCTAGCTATGGAAAGGTACTGCAAGCACACTAAGTTATGAGAGTGGCAGTTAGCTAGCCTGCTACAGTGCTAAGTTGCACCGATTCAAGTTCCCAACATTACACTTGGCATTCAGTTTGGCTGAATATTAATAGCATTAAATGGACCAATATTTTTTTTCTCACACTCTCAGACAATGAAATTTCTGCAAAAGTGATACGTACCTAAGGTAATATGTAATATATGTCATGAGTTGGGCCATGGGAAAAGTGCTATAGTTGGGTGATGAAGAAAAATCTGGAACAAACGCCAAACTACAGTTCTCTTCAGCTGGCAAGCCATTGCAAACACCATGTTATCAAAGCTGGCAATCCAGTTGCGCGTCTCAAGCCCCACTTTGGACAAAAATGAATATTCATGACCTGCATAGAGTGGTCAGTTAACTCTTGACTTTTAGCCTTCAGGTAGCCCCTCCCTTTCAACCAATCAAATGCTAGAACGCGTAAATAGGTTGTCTTGGAGACGTAGCCTCCACAACTGGGTCTAATATGGCTTATCTGGAAAGATGATAAGAACGAGTTTGCAGAAATATTGGTAGGGACAATTTGGCTTCCGAAACGCAAACCTACGCCCTTGGGTCATTATCTTGTTATAAGATGAACCCCTGACTAACTAAACGCATACCAGAGGGTACTGCATGGCGCTGCAGAATGCTGTGGTAGCCATTTTGGTTCAGGGTGCCTTTCACTCTATAAGTCACTGACCCTGGATCCAGCAAAATAGCCCCAGACCATCACGCTTCCTCCTCCATGTTTGACAGTTGATGTCACACACTGAGGAACCATCCTTTCACCTACTTGACGGTGTACAAAAAACCTGGGTAACCTTGCCTTTTGTTTAAAACTTCTGACAGTTCACGACTTACCTTTGCACCATTTCAAGCTGTTCGTTGGACTGGAATTGCATAATTTTCAATAAAAAACTGGAAAAATTGGGGTGTCCTAAAACTTTTGACTGGTAGTGTACATGGGCAGTTTACACAGCAAATCATAGGCAAGACCCAGCTGAGAGGGGATTTCCCAACTTTTGCTGAAGTAGTTGCATCCACAACAAAAGGCAATCAAGGTAGCAGGGTCCCCATGAATGCTACTGCTCAGCACAACCTGGGGGCAGCGTCTAACCACAGTAGTGGTCCACCACAAGGTGGGCAGAGTTCAACAGGACATGCCATCTAAATACCCACCAGAGGGCAGGCAGGTGGCTCTGTCTCTGGCACTGATGGACAGAGGTTCCAAACTCCAGCTGATCAGAGAAGAGGAAGACAGAGACGGCTAAGATGGCAACAACAGCAAGGAGCCCAGGTGTGGGCGAGATGTTGCTGCTGGTAAATGCAGTGCCTGCCCCAGACAGAGACTTCTTCATATGGAGAGTTCACAAGTCTGATGGGGAGCGTGAGGTTGGCACATACATCAGGAACAAAGGAGTCCAGTCTAGAAGCCTCACCAAAATCAGCAAAGATGAGGCAAGATTTAACTCTGACAATATCAAAAGATGACATGGATAAGGCAAAGGATCCTCTGCATTGGCCTCAGGGCTGGCACATTAGACGATGGTACGAGAGGAAAGAGCCTGTTCCAACCAGCCAGAGTATGACTGATAATATGGAGACAGAGGTGTGTTGTGTGTTAATCCTGTAGGGTTTGACTCACAGGAGACTGAGGCCAGTAATGGAACAATCTGACAGAACAATTTAATATGGCCCTCTACAGTAAATTAACAATATGTTCTTTTATCTGTAAGCATTTTAAGGATGACAGACGGAAATATGATTTTATGTGTGATATTATTAACAAATGTGACATTCAGTTCTTGCAGGAGCATGGTTTATTTGAGAGCCATTTGTGTAAACTTAGTAAGATGGGTACTGACGTAGCAGTCACTGGTTAAAGCTCTATGGATGAATCAAGATTGTAGTATTTTATGTCTTAATGCATATATGCCATGTGATGGTAGATCTGAGGATGAGAAGTATGTTGAATATTTGGAGGTGATTAGTGAGGTGGTACGGATAATCCATCAGCATAATCCATCCCATGTAATTTATGGTGGAGATCTAAATGCTGATCTGGCAAAAAATACTCCTCATTCTTTTGCGCTGAGAAATTTTTTATCTGAGTATAATTTGAGGGAGTGTATAAACCTGCCTGTTGCTGATGTACCATATACTTACGTCCGCTCTACTGGTTATAAGTTGAAAATTGACCATTTTATTGTTTCCTCTGTTTTGAGCGAATGTGTTTTATCATGTGGAATAATTGACAATTGTTTATTTTCTGATCATGTTCCAGTGCTCGCTGATTTTAATATTGATGTTGATCATGTATCCAGAAAGATAAGGAACTTTGGCAGTAAAGTGGCCTGGCATAAAGCTAGCGATGAGCAAATAAATATGTACAAGCGGGAACACAAGGATAGATTATTTAAGATTGTTTATGACAAATCTGTATTTGAGTGTAATAATATTAGATGTTCTGATAATATAACTGACATAAATGGTCAACATGATCATGATGTCTTATTTGCTTGTCATGAAGCCTCCCTGTGTATTCCCCATGTAAGTCCTGATAAGAGGGGAGTGCTACCTGGTGGGAAAAGGATTATTCCGTCGAGGCCGTCGTTCACTGCGTCCCGAACCTCCGCAGACCCTCACGCTCAGCAACAGGTCCTCGTCTTGGATGACATGAAATGTCATTCCTCTGCTGACTGCGGGCCGTCCTTTCCCCCCGGTTCTCTGCCGCCTGCCTTGTCGTTTGCTGCTTGCCCTCCGAGGCCATCTCCCGATCATTCATCAGGTCTGCGGCCCAGCTCATCGCCATTTCCTCCACAGTCACGGAGCACAGCTCATGCACAGAGGGCAGAACCTGTCTCTCCGTCTCCAAAAATGGTGGCAATGGAGACTCCATTGTCCGGGGTTTAAGAATAAGGCAGCAGCTACGTACTGTTTCCCTGAAGCCACAGTAGTGGATATCATTGCGAAAACTCCTGGCATTCTGGATCGGCATTTGTCCGCGAAGAAAGTAATCCTGCACGTTCGCGAAAATGACATTCCTCGCCAACAATCGGAGCTCCTGAAAAGGGATTTTACTCAACTTTTTAATCTTTTGGATGGATATGGCTGGGACATTTTTATCTCCGGCCCCATTCCAACTCTTGGTCGGGGTTCAGGAAGATTCACTCGACTTCTGAGCCTTCATTCGTGGCTTCAGGCACAATGCGTCTCTGGCAACATTGGTTTTATTGACAATTTCAATTTATTTTGGGAGTGTGCTGCATTTTTTAAAAGGGACGGGGTGCATCCAAATTGGCGTGGTACTCACATGCTTACTGCAAACATGGTTTACTGCGTGTTGAATTCCCAGCGTGGGTGACTAATCAACTGTGACCTGAACTCTAATTCTAAGAATCACCCCTTGGATGTTCCATACAATTTCAGAATGTTTGATACCGCCTGCAGGTATGGTGGTCTTAATTCCACAACATGCACAAAACGAAGGAGTTTTAATCGACACCCATCAAGGTCAAATGGTGTTAACCCTGGGAATTTAATCCCTATTAAGATGAATACAATGGTTAATTTTAACAGTGGATTTTTACCGTTGAAAACTCCTTTTGATTTTTACAAACGAAACAGGCTTGGTCTATTGCACTTAAATGTGAGGAGTTTAGTTCCTAAATTGGACATGATAAAAATTTGGGTTACAGACACAAATCCTGATGTTTTTGTTGTATCAGAGACATGGCTGAATAACTCAGTCTCAGATGATACTGTTGAAGTGGATGGTTTTAATATTTTCAGATGTGATAGGAAAGGAAGAGGTGGTGGTATAGCCATTTATGTAAAAAATACACTAAGTGCTACCTGTGTCATCAGTCATTCTGTTGAGAAACAATTTGAGGTTTTAGTGATTAAATTGATATTGAATGCTAATTCACATTTTTATATATCGGGAGTCTACCGGCCGCCATGTGCATCTAAGATTTCCGTGAATGCATTATTTGACTTATTTGTACCCTACCTGAATTCTGAATTAGTTATTCTTGGGGATTTAAACTTGGACTGGCTCACTTCTGTATCTGATGATTTAAAGAATATATGCATTCAACTAAATCTGTTCCAGCTAATTTCAGAGCCCACACAACCAAATTTAAAAGATACAGGGAAATATTCTCTAATTGATGTTATTATTACAAATAATCCTCACAAGTATTTGGCTAATGCAGTTTTTGCATGTGATCTTAGCGATCATTGTCCCATTGCATGCGTAAGAACAAAAAACCTCCAAAGGTTCAAGCCTCGTATAGTTAAAAAGAGAAATTATAAAAAGTTTGATGCTCAAGGCTTCCTCCATGACTTGTATAATTGTGATTTTCATCGTGTCTTTGCTATGCCTGAAACAGAGCTTGCACTTGAATTTTTCTCGTTTATATTTAACTCTGTGGCAGCCAAGCATGCTCCGTTAAAATTGCTGAGAATTAAGGACAGAGTGATTCCATGGTATTCGGTGGAGCTCTCTCAACAGTTCAGAGACAGGAACAAAGCATGGCAAAAAGCTAGATCAACCCACTTACCCCAAGATTGGCTTTATTTTAGACAGCTTAGGAACAAATGCACAGTGTCCGTTAGAAAGGCAAAATCTAATTTTTACTTAAAATCCATTGCAGATGCTGGTAGAAATCAAACACAATTCTGGAGAACTGTGAAAATTCTCGAAAGTTCAAGTTCCTCTCCTTCTCTTCCATCGCAAGTTGTTTTTAATTCAAATTTAATCACTGGTAAAGTTGAAATAAGTAATGCTTTTAATCAGCATTTTGTCTCAGCAGGCTCTCTTTTTGAGAAGATAACAAAGAACAAAGTAGCAGACCCAAGTTTCTCTGAGCAGACTAATGATAAGCAGTGCACCTCTGATCTATCTACCTGTCCTACAACCTCTTATTTGTTGAATAATAATACTGTATTTTCTTTACGTTGCGTTTCAACCGAAGAAGTTCTTGTAGCTCTTAATGAAATCAATGTAAAAAATTCTGCAAGGGATGACTTGATAGATCCATATCTTTTGAAACTCTCTGCCTCACTCATTGCCAAACCTCTGACTCATTTATTTAATATGTCTATTATGACAAGCAACATACCAAAAGTATGGAAAACTGCTAATGTTCTCCCTTTATTAGATGCAAGTAATTTGGATAATTACCATCCAATATCCAGGTTGACTTGCCTGGCTAAGATTCTGGAGTCCCTAGTTAATTCTCAATTACAATCTTTTTTAACTGAAAATTGCATTTTGAATACTCACCAATCTGGTTTCAGGTCTGGGCATAGCACTGTTACTGCTACTTGTTTAGTTGTAAATGACATCGTAAGAGCACTAGATAACAGACAGCATTGCGCAGCCCTTTTCATTGACCTGTCTAAGGCATTTGTACTGTTGATCATGCCCTTCTTTTGAAAAGATTATCAGACATTTGCCTTGACAAATCTGCTTGTAATTGGTTTAAAAACTATCTTGAGGATAGGACTCAATATATTTCATTTGAAAACATTCAGTCTCGAAGTGCTCAAATCAGCAGAGGAGTCCCACAAGGTTCAATTCTTGGCCCTTTGTTATTCACTATTTATATTAATAATATTGGCTTATCTTTGGATCATTGTAAATTGCATTATATGCTGACGATACCATCATTTGCTCAACTGCTTCTTCAGTTCAGCAGGCCATATCTAATCTGCAGCATGATTTTAACGTTATTCAAAGATCTCTAATTGAGTTGAAGCTCGTCTTAAATGAGGACAAAACCAAGTTCATGGTATTCACAAAAGCTAGAGAAAAGGACCCCCCTGATTTTCATATTTGTACCCTGCAGGGTAGCCAAATTGAACATGTCCACCATTATAAATACTTGGGCATTTGGCTGGATGACAAGCTGACTTTTTATATGCATATTGAAAATTTCACCAAAAAGATGAGGAGTAAAATAGGCTTCTTATTCAGAAATAGGGCTTGTTTCAATTTCAAAAGTAAAAAGAAGATTGTGCACTCAGTAATACTCCCCATGCTTGACTATGGTGATGTGATTTATAGAAATGCATCTACTTCTGTTTTAAAACCTCTAGATTCTATTTATCATGCTGCTATTAGATTTATCACAGGTCTTGACTTCCGCACCCACCATTGTGTTTTATACAAGTCAGTAGGGTGGGGGTCATTGAAAGCTAGAAGAGACTACCACTGGTTTTTATTTGTTTATAAATGTGTTTTATTGAAAATCCCTCTTTATTTTGCTCGTCTTCTTACGCGGTGAGTGGGTTGCCATGGGACACGGTCACAGGACTCATTGTGTCTGAATGTTCCTCGTGTAAGAACAGAGCTTGGTAAGACAGCTTTTTATTATAATGTCCCACACACCTGGAATCAGTTACAAGTTAATCTGAAACTGAATGAACTGGTTCCTTTTGAACATTTTAAAACTTCGATCAAATCATTTTATCAAGAGAATTGTTGTTGTTTTAATTAATGTTTTCCCTTTAATAATGGCATTGTATTATTTTTTTTTCTTCTTGGTACTACAAATGTCCTTGTAAACTGTGTTATTTTAATTGTTTGTAATGCAGGGCCCTGCTGAAAAGGAGACATGGTCTCAGTCAGGCCCCCTGCTTAAATAAATAAAAAATAAGCAAAAATATTCCGGGTTGGTGTCAACAGGTGGGGGACTTAAAAAGAGAAGCCTTGTTTTGGCATAAACGGTGGAAAGTTAAGGGTCAACCTCACAATGGTGATATAGCAGAGCTAAGGCGTATAACTAGGGCTCAATATCACAGGTCTGTAAGAAATGTAATGAAGGATGTAGATGCAATCCATATGACTAGAATGGCTGAAGCAACATCTGAAAACAGAAATCGTGATTTATGGAAAGAGGTCAGCAAAATAAAAGGTCACAATCAATTCATGCCTTCTAGCATTTATGGTATTGTTGAAGAGAATGAAATCTGTAATTTATTCAGTGATAAATGCTGTAACTTATATAACGGTGTGCCATTCGATAAAGATCAGACATGTAGCATTAAGAGAGAAATTGACAGTCGTACTGATCAGAGTTGTATGTACAGCGTTTGTGTTGGTGAGCTTTGAAAGGCTGTTAACCAGCCTAAAACTGGTAAAGCTGATGGTTATGATGGACTTAATTCTGATCATATTGTACGTGGACCAAAGATTTGTATGTATTATTGACATTATTTAAATAGTATTGACATTATTTAAATAGTATGTTGGTGCATGGTGTCCTGACTCTCTGTTAATAGGGACTTAATAGGGACTATGATACCCATTCCAAAGACTAAGAGACATTATGTAATTCAGAGAACTTTCGTGCCATAACTCTGTGCAGTGTTATTGGTAAATTATTTGATTGCGTCATACTGATCAAAGAACATCAAGCTCTAGTCACATCGAACCTGCAGTTTAGTTTTAAACCAGCTACTTCCACGACACACTGTACATTTACTCTTTTAGAAACTATTAACTTTTATAAGAGTAGTAATGTGTACACCTTATTACTAGATGCTACGATGGCATTTGACAGAGTTAACTGTTACATCTTGGTTTTACTGGATCTTTGTCCCATGTAAGCGTGTGGGTGACGCACTTCGTGTGCGCAGAGTTCTTGAAAATAAGTAAACGTTAATGGCTGAACTTGTTGTGAGCTGAGTGATTTCAGAGGGATTTACACACATGTAACAATAACTACTGCAGAATATTCAGAATACTGTTATACCATTGGTGACACATCACGGTCTAAGATTATTATTGTACATGCATACTAAAGAGAAATTACAGATCTGATGGGGAGGATACCATTCCTCTCCGCCGCATTCCCCTGGCATTGCGTGACGACGTCACAGAAGAGCTGACAAAGCTTTTGGAAGCAGGTATCATTGAGCCAGTCAACGCCTCCCCCTGGATCTCTAACCTGGTGATCGCAAAAAAGAAATCAGGTGTGTGCGTGGATTTGAGGGCTGTGAATAAAGCGGTGGTTCCAGACAAATACCCACCACCCACAGCAGATGAACTGACTTCACAGTTCCATGGCCCCAAAATATTTTCAAAACTCAACCTCCGACAGGGCTACTTGCAAGTCCCTCTTCATCTAGACAGCCGCAACCTCACAGCGTTTGCCACCCATGCGGGTGTCTTCCGCCACACCAGGGTCCCCTTTAGCCTATGCTCGGCACCAAGCTGTTTTCAAAAAATAATGGCCACTATCTTTGCCGGCATCCCAGGGGTGGTGATATTCCTGGACGACATAGTGGTGCATGGACCAACGCCTGCCATCCACGATCAGTGCCTAACATGGGTCCTCAACACACTGGCTTCCCATAACCTCACACTAAATAGGGAGACATGCATTTTTTCAGCACCTGAGGTGGAGTTTGTGGGGTTCCGCCTGACACCGGAAGGACTCAGCCCTCTCCACTCTAACATGGAGGCCATCCAACGGCTATCTATGCACTTCAGCCCTGCTCACCTCGCCTCATTCCTTGGCATGACAGCATACTACTTGTGTTTCCTCCCTCAGTATTCCAACATCACTGCTCCTCTCCGTGCGCTCCTCAAAAAAGATGCCTTATGGGTGTGGACGCCTGCCTGCGCTGATGCGGTAATGCTGCTGAAGGATCAACTCACAGAGCCACCTGTGCTGGCCCAATTTGACCCGTTAAGCCAAACATTCCTCACCTGTGATGCCTCTAACTTTGCGTTAGGGGCTGTGTTGTCTCAACTTCACAACGGCACAGAGCGGCCCATCACTTTTGCCTCTCGTGCCCTCAGTTCAGCAGAACAGAAGTATTCAGTGGGGGAGAGAGAGGCCTTGGCCTGCGTCTGGGCATGCGAGCGGTGGCATATGAACTTACATGGCCGGTCATTCACATTACGAACGGATCACCAAGCGCTCACAGCCCTGCTTGCAACATCTGGTTCCGGACACAGGCCTCTGCGTATCCGTCGCTGCTACGAGTGGCTTCACTCTTCAATACACGCCAGGCCGGGAAAACATGGTGGCAGACCTGCTGTCACGCTCCACTTCGCCTCCTGCACTGGACTCCACCACCGATCCCACAGACCTGGACCTGATCCATCTCCTCCATTCATCCCTCAAGACAACAGTGTCTCTTCAAGAGCTCCAGCTGGTCTCAGAGCAGGACCCAGTGTTATCACAGCTTTGCACCTTCATTCATGCTGGCTGGCCCCCAGCGGCCAAAATTCCAGAGAATCTCAAACCTTTCCATTGCTTTAAAGATGAACTGTTTTGCTGGAAGGACTACTGTGTTGCCGGAGGCCATCGCACAGTCATACCCTCTTCACTACAGCCACGGGTCCTATCCATGGCTCATGAGGGCCACTTGGGCATCGTGAAAGTCAAGCAGCGTTGCCGCAAGGTTGTCTGGTGTCCGGGGGTGGACGAGGACATTGAGGCAATGGTCAAGGACTGCACGGCCTGTGTGGTGAGCGATAAGACCGGCCCCCAACCAGTCCCTCCTCTTCAGCCCCTGCAATAGCCGGCTAAGCCCTGGGAGCACATCCAGATGGACATTTGCGGTGAGCTCCAGGGCGTGCCACACCATCAGCGCTTTCTCATTGTGGCCTACAACCTTTACTCCAAGTGGCCGGAGGCTGTTCCTACTGGGTCAGTCACCACATACTCAGTGATAAACTGTTACACTACGGTCGCTCTCAGCACGGCTCAACAAACAATTCACCGGCGCTCCTCATGCTGGGGCGGGAGCAGTCTATGCCCCTCGACCGCCTTTGGGTCCCTCCCCACCTGTCATAGCGGGGTGCCCGGCGACAGTCACCAGGCCAACTGCACGACCGGGTCTCAGCACGGCAGCACTTGACTAAGCAGCGCTTTGACAAGTCCCGCAGGGCCAAAGCACCGTCTTTCACGGTACTGGACTGGGTCAGGATCTGTAGGCCCACCAGCAGCCATAAGTTCCTGTCTTACAGGTCAGAGCCTCTGCAAGTGACCGAACGGCTGGGACAGGCCACTTTCCGCCTGTCAGATGGCACAAGGTGGCATGCGCGCCGCCTCTGGAAAGTGCCAGAACCCACCGCAGCAGACCAGTTGGCCAACAGAGACACAGATCCAGCTTATGGAGAACCATCTTGTCCAGCTGCAAGACCGGTCCGTTCCCATGCCAGAACGGGTTACCTGGGAGACTATGTGGATACTTTATAACCTAACTTGATTTAATATGACTGGACTGTTGTATTCTTTTAGTCTGGTTCCAAAGCACTTGTGGTGAGGTTTGGGAATTGACCTATTAGTGATTTGCTACCAAAACAAGTTGGACTGTTCTGTCTGCCATGGTTTTCTGTATTGGTGCCATACCAAGGGTCAGGACTGAAGTTATTCTTTTATGTTTATTATCTCTTATGTTGGTATAGGATGTGTTTTGGGCTTTCTCTGGGGAGGGGGGAAAATGTTACATCTTGGTTTTACTGGATCTTTGTCCCATGTAAGCGTGTGGGTGACGCACTTCTAGTGTGCAGAGTTCTTGAAAATAAGTAAACGTTAATGGCTGAACTTGTTGAGACCTCAATGATTTCAGAGGGATTTACACACATGTAACAATAACTACTGCAGAATATTCAGAGTACTGTTAGACCGTGATGTGTCACCAATGGTATAAGATTATTATTGTACATGCATACTAAAGAGAAATTACAGACCTGATGGGGAGGATACCATTCCTCTCAGTTTGCAGCATGTAATGGTGTCAAACAAGGTGGTGTTTATCCCCAATTTCATTTTCCATTAATATGGATGGCCTTTTTTCGAGGCTTCAGAGGCATGGTGCTGGTTGCCACATTGGTAATCATTATGTTGGTGGATTGGGGTATGCTGACGATGTTGGACTGAATAGCTCCATATTATGTGGTCTAAAATCGATGGTCAGGATTTGTGAAGACTATGCTGTTGAATAAGATGTAAGATTTTATGTTCCTGGAAGTAAATTTCTTGTATTCAAAGGTCGTAGATGTAAACTTGACAATAGAACTGTTGTCGTTAATGGAGTTGAACAAAGTACAGACAGCAGTTCTTCTAGGCCATATGATATCTACAGCTGATAAAGACAGTTTGATGTCTGATGCCATTTCAAAATTTTGGCGTGGCTTCAATTTATTTATGGCTGACTTGGTGGAATTCAGTCTGCTGTCAAATGTAAGCTATTCAAACAATATTGTTGTACATATTATGGTGCTCCACTATGGCTTTTGAACAATGACAGAGTGAAAAATTATGTTTTGCCTGGCGCAAAGCAGTTGGGATAATTTGGAGATTGTCCTATATCTCACATTGTGATATCATAACTTTGCTTTCAGAATGTTTGCCACTTGAGGTCAGTTTAAAACAAAGATTTATGACATTCATCAGGAAGGCTATGTCTAGTAAATCAGAGGTATTGCACTTTGTAACTAAGATGTGTTTATCTTGTCCATCATCAGTCTGTGGTAATAATTACAGAGATAAAATATTTGATAATTATCTGTTTGAGGATTTGAATAAGTTGAATGTTAATGTTCTTGGTCAAAAATGGCTGTGTAATATAAATGAAGAAACAAATGCTAAAATGAGTTTTGTATGAGATGATTGAAATATGAGATGGTTTTAAAACTTGTGATGTATTGAACCTGCAAGAAGTGAATGATATTATTTGTGATATAACTGAAAATTGACAATTGATTTATGTAATATTTTTTCATTTTGTAGCTTTTTGTATACTGATGCTTCTTCTTTTTTGTGCCATATTTTATGTGCAAATCAAGATATTATTATTATGATTAGGATAGCTATTTTGTTTAATCCATGTCAAAGTAGAAATAATTAAGTGATCAAGAGTGTACTCCAAAAATGACAATTTAATAGAATAAAAGCTTAACATGATAGACTAAGAGTAAGTATTTGTGGAAATGTATATGCTTAACATTTTAGAAAATAATGTTCCACTGCAAGAACTAGATGACAAAATACGGAAACGCCATGTTTGTCAGTGCAGTTTTTCTGTCAAGGTGTAATTACACCAGCAGGAGAGAGTAATGGGATGAACAACTTTCTGGGAAATAAGCCAGGAGCTGAGCAAGATAATGGGCAACAAGGTCAGGGTGTAGCTGACTTACTTTATGGTTTATTTCCATAAAGAGAACAAAGAGTTTTGTGGAACTGAGAAGTCATAGACATAGTATTCCAGCCACGAGAGAGCTTCAGCATACACAAAATAGTTTTGATGAATTTCAGTGCTAAATAAACAATGCATAGGAGGAGACTATGCTAAAAGACCTGTATGTAAGCTTATGCATTGTACCATTCAGGGAGCTCTGTGATCTATTTGTATTATAAAAGAGACCTCCAGGATGCGTTCGAGAAAAATAGAACATCATTAAGTATATGACTGTGTACTGCTGTGGTGGCTGATGGGCAGGAAACAACAAGGATGTAAAACATGCCTTTAAACTGAAAATTACTCTTCATCTGTTTTGAGTAAACTTCCTTGATTAAAGATACTTCAACTCAGTAAACATTCACCTCCCTCAGGTGTAGCCAATTATCTTTGTTCAGATGAGAAATAAAAATGGATGAAAAATGCGCACATTTTAGTTTTTGTTTTCCTAGTTTTCATTTAAAAAAGCATAAAAAATAGGTTTGATGGCCTGCTTTGCAGGATATGACAAAAAAAAAATTTTTATTTTGTATTTACTGTATTTTTATTCCTAATCTGTTCACACTGATCCATCTAAGAGAAGGAGAGGGGGAGAGAAAAAGTCTTCTTCAAAAAGACTGTTGGTTGCCCATTGTTCGAATGGTGTGTGATGGCCGTCATTGGCAGGCTGTCCAGGGTGTGTTCCTGGCTCCAATTAGCCCCCCCACCCACCATTAACTTTCATTACCTCCGCCAAGGAGGCTATGTGTTTGCCGGCGTCGGTTTGTCTGTCTGTCTGTCTGTGTACGGGATAACCCGAAAAGTAATGAACGAATATCTCTGCAATTTTGTGGGTGGGTTGCTTTTATATCAGGGATGGACCCTATTGACTTTGACCGTGATGGGTCAAACAATATGCCCGCCACAGCAGCCATCTTGAAATCCTATGACACGCGATAACTGAACTTCGCTCCCAGTGATATCACTCAAATTTTGTGGGTTGATTGGTCTCGCATCAGGGACAGAACCCATCCTTAAATTTCTTATGGGAAATGTTCACTCAGCAAGATTTCAACTGTGTTGCCTTGGCAGGGATTTGCACTCTCGGAGTGCCTGTAGATTTTTTTGATTTTTAAGGACACTGTTTTGAAGCAAGAGCAATTCTTTTCACCAAATGATTCAGTCATAAACCTTTAGAATCATATTTGTATGTCAATACAGTTCTCCAGCCCTGCCCTAATGACGTATTAGGCCCAGCAAGAACATGAACAAAGCAAAGCTCCACCCAGCCCATCTGTTCCCAGGTGAGCTTGCACAAGCAAGCATGTTGGAACCTGTGTAGATTCCTAAGTAGGGTAAACTGCTGCTGGGTTACAGAGACAACAAGGGGAACAACAAAAGACAAGCCCTGTCTTCAAATGAATTCATTTCAAAACTCTTTAAAAGGCTCAAATAAAAAGGGAGCTTCCCACCGTCGCAAAAGTAAAAAAAAAAAAAAAAAAAAAGAAAAAACTGTAATTCAAAAATATTCTAAATGAATGGGTGCACATGTACAAAATTAAGTTTTCATTATTCAAAAATTTTTTAAAAATCTGATCAAATACACTGTACCCAAGTCACTACGCCTTATTTCATGAATGCTGTTTCTAGGTGTTAAAAACTTTAAAATGGCAGGTGAATGAAACGAGCATACACAGCCCTCTGCAAATATTTGAGCAGTATGTTAAGGTATGACTCAAACGGGAATGTGCCAATCATTCCAACATCTCTGTTGTTTTTCTCCCTTTTGAACTCTCTGTAGTGAGACATAATGATGACATCAGTCGCATAGAAAACTTTGTCGTCATTATGCAACCCAGTGAAGTGTTATGGCTTACCCCGAGTCTACTTTGACAGTGAACTGCCTCGTTTTATACTGCAGCCAACTGGAAAACTGATTCAATAAACCTTGTTTCCCATCTTTAACACTTGAATCTTTAATGGTCTCCAAAAACAATCACACAAATTCACTTACTTTGATTAAAAAATATCAAGAAACTATACATTCACAACTCTTCTACTCAAAAAATATACAGAAAGAGTGTCCTCAGCGGAGCAAAAAACAAACTTGTCTAAAAAAAAAGATGTCATCAGAGAAGGACAAAATAAATAAATAAATAAATAACCACCCAGAAGTGATAGTAATGCGTAAAAAAATTCAGTAAAAAATTGTCAATAGTGCAAATACTATACAAACAAGCTACCACTTTTTCAATACACCAGTTCAAACCAGGCAGGAAACAAAATTAATCTCACTATTGCTTCGGTTGGAGAGTCGGACTCTCAACTTATCCCTGCGAAGCCACAGCACCATCACACTTATTTTCTAAATAAATATCAAAAAAAAACTTATCGTCTTCTTCCTTCTCAGAGTTGCAGAAGCACCAAATTCCCTTGTTACGTAAGCATTTTTCATCGTGACTTAACTGAACCGGGCATGAATATCCCCCCCCTTGCCAAATAAATATCAAAACTGGCACCTGCTTTGACGTGAATTTTTCTGGACTTCACAAAGAGAGCATGATCAGCGCATGAAATCGAACGCTAAGAGTAGGTTTATTTTGTTGTGCACTCGTGATCATGAAAAGATAAAGAAACAAACACAGAGCAGGCATTGTAAAGCGTTTATTGCGCACTTCAATAGATAAACATGATCATGAAAAGATCTGAGAAATGAGCATACATAACATTAGTCCGCATTCACAAGTATCAATTTCACGGCACGCTCTCAAGATGCTCTCTGAAGGTCTACAACTTCAAATCTTTTTGCAGAAATATGACGAAGCATCAAAAGGTTCTTGGGGCTTTGGCAGCCCATCTTATAATTCTGTGCAGAACAAAATGACAACATCTGTGCAGTGACACCACAAAACTAGTGAGCAGTCTTTCGTATATATGCTACACGGAAAATAGTTTTCTGTCGCGCTACCATTAAACTGTAGCGGATCAAATTTAGTATCATCGGATTACTACATCTGACGGTAAATTCCATCACTACGCGACTCGCTGAGGAAGGGCCGTGTAAAAATACCAAACATATTGTGGCGATTTCGCCAGAGTTCTGTATTGCAGCGTTTCGCGGTAAAAAAACTAGCTCTGTTTTCCCCTGGGCCGCTGTGATTGGCTGCACTAATCCGTCCTGACGGGAGCCAATCACAGTGATTCAGGGGATACATATAAGCAGGCTGATCAGTGGCCTGAGGTTGTGTGTGATATGCTCTGTGAGAGGTTGTGCCATTCTGAGAAGAAATCGTTGTGTTTACATGAGTATGGCAGAAGAAATAAAGCGAAGCTCCGCTTCTGGGACAATGCGAAAACTCCAGTCCCTGACTCTGCCTCCGCTTATTGGAGAAACTGCTACACTGGTGTCAGAAGTGGGATGCAGCGAACTGCGGCGAGAAATCCAGCGGTTGGAGGCAGGGATGGCAAGCCGGGGTCAGCGGAGCAGCCCCACAGTAGTCGCGGCAGGAGAAACCCACACCCCTGCGCTGAGCCTGGGAGAGCGAGGGCGGCAGTCAGTGCCGCAGCGGGAAGTCAAGCTGCCGTGATTCAGCGGCTCCTCCCCATGGGAGCTGTATCGCGCTCAGATGACACTCATCCCCCAGCACAGCGGGTGGACGGAGGCGGAGACGACGATGCGTCTGGTGGCAGCGCTGGAGGGGCCAGTGCTGCAGACTCTACTAGACTTAAGCGCGGACGAACAAAGCAGCTTATCGGCGCTGATCGCCGCACTCGAACGGCGCTACGGGCGCCGTGAGTCTACGAATCTGCATCGAAGCCGGCTGAAAAGTTGCCGTCGACAATCCGGAGAAAGCTGGGGAGCTGAGGCGGCTGACCTGTGCCTTCGCGCTCACCTGGGGTACTCAAACCTTGAGTACCTAGGTCAAGACGAGCTGACGCTGCACGCGTTTCTTCAGGTTCTCGTGCCAGAGAAGCTGCGCCACTACGTTGCCCTCGCAGCACCTGGCTCCCTCGACGAGGCGCTGAAGGAGGCGATCGGTGGCCATCATGGGGGAAGCCGACGCAGCCGAGCGGGGCAGGCCACCCCCCAGGTCCGCGTGGCGGAGTGCAGCAAGGAGACGGAAGAGGTGCACTGGACGCGCACTTCACCTAATTTGCAGCGGTGTTGCTACCGCTGCAATGAGCGGGGACACATCGCCCGCTGCTGCCCCGCCCCAACACCGAAACACCCTGAGCCTAAGCTGGCCGAGCCTAATCTGAGCAAACAGCCATCTGCCTTTTTAAAGGCGAATAGGCGGCAATTCCCTTCCCCTGCCTTTGTTAAGACGGGGGCGCAAAAGTTCCATTCCTCTGCCTTTGTAAAGGCAGATGAGCAGCCATTTCATTCCCCTGCCTTTCTAAAGGCGCGGATGCAAGAATCCCATTTCCCTGCCTTTTTAAAGGCAGACGAGAGCAACTTCCCACAGATAGGCCAGCTAGGCTCAGGAAATGGGTTGTTGCAGTGTTGGCTGGATGGGCAACCCTGCAGGGGGCTCATTGATACGGGCGCCACTATCTCCCTGGTGCGCCCAGGGGTCCTCCACGACACCCACTGGGAGCCCACTGACACACAGCTGCAGTCCGTGACTGGCCAGCGGATCGGCATGATGGGCTGGAAGAAAGTGGGCGTGGCCGTTGGAGATTGTCACCTCGACCACCAATTCTGGCTGGCCGAGATACGGAATGACTGTATCATGGGCCTAGACCTGCTAGCGCGCTGGGGCGCCACGATCAATATCGCCCGCCCAGCCCTCATCATCGGAACGGACGCCTATGAGCTCCAGTCCACGGCAGGAGAACAGAGTGCGAGGGGAGCTCACCCACCGGCTGTAGCCACAGCCCAGCCAACATATTCACCACCCCAACCAGCCAACCCAAGCGGATGCACAAACCCCGTCTGCCCAGCCCCCTCACCACCATCCTGCTCACCGTCAGCTGACACAACAAAGGCAGTCCACGAGCTGTGGCAGCGCAGCTGCAGTGACCTCAAACCAGCACAGAGCTTACAGCTGAAGCACCTGCTGACCAGCAACCTGAACCTCTTCGCCGTCCGCAATGAGGAATGCACCCAGACGAACCTAGTGCAACACCACATCGACACCGACGACGCTGCGCCCATTCGCCTGCGGCCACACCACCTCTCCCTCTCCAAACGACGAGCAGCGGAGGAAAAGGTGAGGGAGATGGCTGCAGCGGGCATCATCGAACCCTCCGATAGTCCGTGGGCAGCCCCTGCTGTCCTGGTGCCGAAGAAGAACGGCGAATGGAGGTTCTGCATTGACTATCGGCACCTAAATGCTGTAACCTGGAAGGATGCCCATCCTCTCCCGCGCATCGACGAAGCGCTTGACCACCTAGCAGGCTCCAGTTGGTTCTGCTCACTGGATCCCCGCAGCGGATACTGGCAGGTGCAGATGTCTGACGACGCCAAATTAAAGACAGCATTTACCATCGGACAGGGGCTGTGACACTTCCAGGTTATGCCGTTCGGATTGTGCAACGCCCCCACAACCTTCGAGCGGCTAATGGAGAGGGTCCTGTCAGCTGTTCCGCGGGACCGCTGCGTCGTGTACCTTGATGACCTCCTGGTGCACGCCAGCAGCTTCGAGGGCACTCTCTCCAACCTGTGGGATGTGTTCGCCGTGATCCGGTGGGCGGGGCTGAGACTCAACCCGAAAAACTTTCAGCTGCTCCGGCGGGAGACGACATTCCTGAGGCATGTGGTGAATGGGCAGGGGGTGGCCACAGACCCAGCAAAAGTGGCCACTGTGCAAGACTGGTGGTGCCGACTGATGTGGGTGAGCTGCGCAGTTTCCTGGGGTTGGCGAGCTACTACCAGCAGTTTGTGCGGGACTTCGCCTCCATCGCCAGCCCTCTCGACCGTCTCAGTGACAAAAACCAAGCATTCGAATGAACAGAGGAGTGCGCAGCTGCATTCGCCCGGCTCAGAGCGGCCCTTACACAGGCCCCAGTACTAGCCTATCCCAATGTCCAGTGACCCTTCATTGTGGACACTGACCCCAGCAACACTGGGGTAGGGGCCGTGCTCTCCCAGCAGGACGAGGAGGGGGAAAAAGTAGTTGCGTACTACAGTCATGCTCTGAGTCTGGCAGAACGCAACTACTTGCACCACTCACCGGGAACTGCTGGCGGTCGTCAGGGCGCTCCGCCACTTCCGCCTGTACCTACAGGGCACCGCCTTCTGCCTGCACACCGACCATGCCTCCCCCACTTGGCTCCTGAACTTCAAAGATCCCGGGGCCAGGTAGCGCGCTGGCTGGAGGTTCTGCAAAGCTACCACTTTACTATCGAGCACCGTCCGGGCCGCCACCACGGGAACGCTGATGCCCTGTCCAGACGACCGTGTGCCGCACTGGAGTGCAGGTACTGTCAGCGGCTGGACGAGCGAGACCAGCCGGCTCTCAAAGTGGCAGCTGTTTCGACAGGGGCAGAGGGAATGCCAGTGCCGCTAGAACCTCATCAGCTACAGGAGGAGCAGGAGGCAGACGGCACGCTGGGGAAGGTGAGGGGCTGGCTGGAGGCAAAGGTACCACCAACATGGGCTGAGGTTGCGGCAGAGGGTACGGAGCTGAGGGCTTATCGGAGCCAGTTTCAGCAACTGGAGCTGCTGAACGGGTTGGCCTACCGGTGCTGGCAGGCGCCTCGCCAGGGGCGCGACATCCTCCAGCTCTTGGTGCCCCACAAGCTAAGCCCCCTGGTTCTTGAGCTGGTTCATGGCTTGGTGGGGGCGGGCCACTTTGGATTGACGAAGACCCTGCGCCGCCTGAGGGGGCGGTTTTATTGGTCGGGCTGCCACCGCGACGTGGAACTCCCCATCCACTGCTGCGACTCCTGCACAGCCCAGAAGGGACTCAGCAACACTTCGCACGCTCCCCTGCAGCGCTATGTCGTCGGCGCCCCAATGGAGCGGGTAGGGGTGGACTTCCCCAGGCCATTTCCAGTCACCGAAGCTGGGAATCGCTACATCCTGGTGGTGATGGACTATTTCACCAAGCAGCCGGAGGCGTACCCCGTGCCCTACCAGAGCGCGGAGACAACAGCGCGCTGTTTGGTGGAAATGTTTGCGCGCTTTGGGGTCCCTAATGAGCTGCACAGCGACCAGGGGCGGAACTTCGAGGCGCAGGTGCTGGCGGCAGTCTGCAAAAGGCAGGGGGTGGCAAAGACGCGGACAACTCCTCTCCACCCACAGAGCGATGGATTGGTGGAGAGGTTCAACCGGACCCTCGCCACCCAGCTTTCCATCCTCACGAGCCAGCACCAGCGCGACTGGGATCAACACCTGCCCCTGGTCCTGTGGGCGTACCACTCGGCCGTGCAGGAGTCGAGCCAGTGCACCCCAGCAGCTCTGATGTTTGGGCGGGAGCTCCGAACGCCTGTGGACCTGTAGAACCAGCGGAGCCAGCCACAGGGGAGTTGGACTACTACCAGCAGTTGCTGGAGTGGCTGCGGGTGGCACATGATTTCTCCCGACGGGCGCAGGAGACTGCAGGGTTGCATCAAAAGTGCAACTATGATGTCCGGTGTCGGGGGCAGGCCTTTGCTAAGGGAGACCGGGTCTGGATCCACTGCCCGGTCAGGAAGAAGGGCCTGTCCCCAAAGCTCCAGCACCACTGGTGGGGGCCAGGCGAAGTCATCAGTCGCGTGGGAGAGGTGACTTACCGGGTCCAGATGCAGCACAACAGGCGGTTGGTGGTGTTGCACCAAGACCGGCTTACCCCATACCGCCCCCGCCTTCCCAACGTCGCAGCCAGCCCATCTCGCCATTCGCCTGCTCCAGCGCCGGCCAGCTGCTGGCCAGCCAACAGCCTGCCTCCCCACTCACCAGCTTCATCACCGGCGGCTGCAGTAACTCTCGCCGGTGCACCGTCGCCCAGTCCGGCAACGCCAGGTGCCGAGGCACCTAAGTTTCGGCTCTGTTCCTTTTTTTTTTTTTTGAGGTCGCGATTGTCCTGCTTATGCGCACGTGCGGTTTCACGATTGGCCCAGGCCTAGACCCGGCCCGAGTTCAGGCTCTGAGGAGCCTCTTGTTATCATTTTTATTATTATTATTTTATTCAGGATTTTTTGGCATACTTTTGAATTTCTATTTCAAAATTGGACTTAGTCACATAATTACTTTTTATGTCATAAATTTGCCAAATTTACCTACTACGAAATGCTCCCCACACACATAAGTGTGCGGAGAAGCGGAATCCCACAGCTTTCTGTTTTCCTCCCTTCGTATGGCTTGGAGCTATAAAGCCCCTCTCTCCGGATATTTTTTTGGGGCATGGCAGAGGAATGAACCGAAGATCCTTGTTTTTTGTTTTATTGTTGGTGCAGCCAACAACACAGTAACTCCTCGGCATGTCGGATTCAAGTTAAATCGGCTTGTTTTAAGCGTTTGTGCTTTGAATGTCTATGCAGGAAGCAGCATTGTTTTCCCCCTAAAAGGGGCGTGGCGATCAGGGCCCACTGTGGATGACGTATTGCCGACCTTACGTATAAGAGGCTCAACTGCAACTCCACGAGAGTCAGAATGAGTAAATCCCACGGTAGTCGCGGTAAAAATCAACTACAACTTACGCAGCACTTTAGCCTACAGGATTAAGAAGCTAGCAAGACGGCTACTAGCGTAACTGCTACTAACATGGAGCCACTAACATTGGAGATGCTTGTCGGTGAGCTTGATAAATTACGGATAAGTGTAACAAGTTAACTCACTGGCTGTTTTCAGAACTGCCTACTACATACTACCAATGGATCCAGTATGCAGTATATACAACATACTACATACTGAATTCCACAGCAGTATGTAGTATGACAGTTAGAATCGATTTAATTCGCAGTATGCTAGGTCGAGGAGTTGCTGGATGTCAACCGCCATGGAAGAAAGCTGGCAGAAGTAAACGGGCATAGCAACTAACAAAGCACCGCATAGTGCAGCAGCCCCTTTTGCTATATTAAAAAAAGGTTATAAACGTTGGTTTTATTATTTTTCCAACAATAATTTTGAGGGATGTGTAACGCCTGACTGACGTTTGAAAGAAACCAGATTTAGCTGCACTGAATTACCTCACTGTTAAGTTAAATTAAAGTGTGTTGGAGCTTGTTTCGTTGTTGTAATTCATTTGTTTTTTGGACGCTTAATCCGCCCTTCAATCCAAACTGGTTACTTTTTATACTTGCCGATTGGTTAACTGTTTTCGTGTGGCCCGAGCTGGTTTACTCGTATGGTTAACATTTATCCGAAGGCAATATCTGCATCATAAATAACATCAAAAATTACCACACTTCATCTGCGTGTCATTCAGTCGCCCTTCAAAACTTAATGACTTAAACCTGTCGCTGTTTACTTTTCTTGATCAGCAGTCGCTCAGACGAATTGGTAGAAGGACAGTCAAATTTATTTTAGATAGCATTGTTATACATAGCACCAAGAAATTATGAGGGGTTTTCTTTCGCACAAATTATCAATACGTCTGTATCAATATGGTCGGCTCACACGCCGGCTGTCAGCTAACGTTACCCCCTCAGGTGCTACTGCCTGCTAGCTGTCACGGCCGTTTAAGGAGCTTCTCAACTCCGATACCAAATAGGCAAATTTTAAATTCGCCACCTATCTTCGTGAAACTGCTGATTTTTGACATCTACAGTTTTCTCACCTCAAAAAATATCAAAAGCAATTTTAATAAAGAAATAATATATGAAATTTACTAAAAACGCTGTCTCATTCAACTTTCGCGCCACCACTCCTCGAATGTCTTTTTTTGTGACGTCCCAGCGCTTTGCATTGTGGGATATCATATGCGAGGTAGACTGGTTGGCTGCATACTGCCACATTCTCCCCGAATCAGTATACATCTGGGTATTTGTGGCATACTGGAGATTTTGCTTTTGTTGTCATACTACATACAACAGACTACATTTTGGTCAAATCAGTACGTACTGCTTGTATAGTATGTGATTCCGAAAACAGCCACTGTCTCTCTGAACAATGCTATGGCGCAGATCCAAGCCTCGCTTCAGAAAATAACCAACACCGTAGCTTCTCACACCACGACCATTTCTGCCATGGAAATGGCTCTCACGGATCACTCAGATGGAATAGCCACTTTGGAGGACGAGGTTGCTACTTTGAAATCCAAACTGGAGACCACGACGCAGGTGAATGAGAAACTACAGCTGGCTGTGGAAGATCTTATCTCACGATCCAAACAAAACAACCTCCGTGTTATCGGCATCTCGAAGGGAGCAGAGGAGAACGATGCCCGGCTCTTCATCACCACGCTGCTCAAGGAGGTGACCGGAGAAGCTTTACGATACTCGGACCTGGAGTTGGATCGCGCGCACTGCAGCTTAGCCCCGAAACCCCCATATGGATTCCGGCCCTTTATTATCCGCTTCCACAGATGTGTACACAATGAACGTGTGCTGATGTGGGCAAAGAAAAATAGGGACATCTCATATCATGGACACTCTCTTCGGATTTTCGAAGATTTCAGCGCCACACTCGCCAAAAAACGGGCCAGCTTTAACAAGGTGAAGTCCTTACTTTTCAAGGATGGGATACGTTTCGGTCTCATCTACCCCTCCCGCCTGCGGATTACTGTTAACAGACAGATGCGCATATTTGACTCTGCTGAGGAGGCAGAGCATTTTTACCAAGACCACAAAAGTAAGTGAATAACTTGGACATGATGTAAAGGCATCCTCAGGCGTTTTGTATGGCGACAACTGAGTGGACACTATGTATAGTTTTAAATGCTCTGAGGCGCAGGTGTTCTTTTTACTTTTTCTAAGTATTTGGCTGATTTTTAGTTATGGTGTGAATATACTATTATGTTATTAAGGGAAGCATGTTGTATAATAGACAACTGGTAGTGAGTGTTATCTCCTGCTTGCTCATCAGTGTTACCAGGTGAGTATAGGACAAGGGTTTAAGTTTCCATTTACTTTGTTGAGGCCAGTTAGGGCCCATGTTGGTGTAGATTACATGTGGGGTTTCCATGTTTTATTTTTATTTTTTTATTTTATTTTATCTACTATTATTATTATTATTATTATTATTATTGCTATTAATTTTTTTTTCACTCTGATAACCTGTTTTCTTTTGCATGCTTGCAGTGTAATTTTGGGTTTATCTTTGCTCCATGTTACCAAATTGCTCTGGCTAGAGCACTGTGTCAATCTGAAATTGATGACTAATGGCTGCTTTGAATCAAAGAAACAGGTTGGGATCCATTAGGTTCACAAGTTGGAATGTGGGAGGACTGGGTGGACTTTTAAAGAGAGCAAGAGTACTCTCACACCTCAAACATTTAAAATTAGACATAACATTTCTGCAGGAAACTCACTTATGAGTGTGTGATCACACCAGACTATGTAAACCTTGGGTTGGGCAGGTTTTTCATTCAAGTTTTAATAGCCGATCAAGAGGCACGGCAATACTACTACATAAACGATTACAGTTCTCACTTGAACAAACTATATCAGACCAAAATGGGCGTTTTATTATTGTTGTGGGTAAATTACTCCAAATTCCTGTTATTCTTATGTGTGTTTACACCCCTAACTGGAACTGTCCTAGTTTTATGACATTCTTATTTTCACCAATTCCATGCCTAAACTCACACCATCTTATTTTTGGGCGAGATCTTAATTTAACAGTCGACCCAACTCTTGACAAATCAAATCCAAAAAAATTTATCCCATCAAATATGGCTAGAAGTTTGTCTTCACTGATGGATGAAATTGGTTGTGTTGATGTATGGCGTTTTCGCCCCCCAACTCCAAAAGAGTTTTCATTTTTTTCCAGGGTTCACCAGACTTATTCCCGTATTGATTATTACTTTATAGATAAAGCACTCTTACAATCAGTGAAATTTTGTGAATATTCAACTGTAGTAATTTCAGACCATGCTCCCCTCCTTTTAGATTTACAACTGATCCCTAAATATGAAAATCCCTCATTTAGGCGACTCAGTATTGGCTTACTATCCTCAGACACATTTTGTAAGTTTATTTCTGAGAAGATCACCTTCTTTATTCAAATAAATAATTCTGAGTCCACTTCTCCCTCCCTTTTATGGGAAACTCAAAGTAGTAATAAGGGGTGATATAATATCTTATTGCGCCAGGCTAAGTAAACAGCGGAAAAAAAGACAGCAAGAGCAACTTGAAGCAATCCAGAAAATAGATAGACAACATTCATTGTGTCCAAATTCCAGTCTCCAGACTGAGAGGCTCAAACTTCAAACTGAATTTGACATTATTTCCACAGATGAAGCAGAGCACCTTGTGAGATGCACAAAGAGCACTTACTATGAGCATGGCAACAGAGCCAGTCGGCTGCTTGCATTAACACTAAAACGTCGAGCTTCATCTCGATTCATCACTCAGATTCGTAAGAACCCCAGCACTCTAGTTACAGACCCAAGTGAGATAAACAGTGTTTTTGTCCACTAATATGCAAATCTCTACAAATCTGAAGCCCCAACTGACAAATCTACAATGAATTCATTTTTAGACAATTTAAATTTTCCCAAAATCAGTAGCATAATGAAAGACAAACTAGATGGCCCACTCTGTTTAGACGAAGTCCCTGCTAGCCTAAAAGCATTGCAGAATGGCAAAGCACCGGGCCCAGATGGCTTTCCAGCTGATTTTTTGAAGAAGTTTTCTAATTTACTTGCCCCCCTTTTATTGGACATGTTTAATGACTCCTTAAGGCAAGGCACCCTGCCTGCATCTTTAACTCAAGCTTTAATTTCACTTATTCCGAAACTTAACAAAAATCTGGAAGAATGCAGCAACTGGAGACCCATCAGTTTACTCAACTCTGATGTTAAGTTGTTGGCCAAGATCCTTGCTAAGCGTCTTGACCAGTGCTTGCCAAATATTATCTCTAATGATCAAACAGGCTTTATAAGGGGCAGACAGTTATCTTCAAATATTCGTCATCTCCTCAATATAACTCTAAGTGTGACACACAAGAAGCTGAAATGGTAGTCTCAATGGATGCAGAAAAGGCATTCGACCGGGTGGAATGGGACTACTTATTTTCAGTTCTTAACAGATTTGAATTTGGTAAGAAATACATCTCATGGATCCAACTGTTATACAATGCACTAACTGCCAGTGTGATCACCAACTCCACTCGGTCAAAATTTTTCCCTCTGGCACGAGGCTGCCGTCAAGGCTGTCCTTTGTCGCCATTGTTATTTGCTGTGGCTATTGAGCCGCTGTCCATTGCCCTTAAGAGATCACCTCTTTTTATTGGTATCTGCAGAAATGGAATTGAGCACAAAGTCTCACTTTATGCTGATAACCTTCTGCTCTATATATCAAGCCCTAATGTCTGTATCAATAAGGTCCTTGAAATATTACAAATATTCGGCTCATTTTAAGGTTATAGGTTGAACTTTGGCAAAAGTGAATGCTTTCCTCTCAATGACGCAGCAGAAAAGCAGCCCAAACGTTACCTTTTCACCTGGCCTCCCCTACTTTTCGTTATCTAGGTATTAATATCTCACACAATTTTACCTTGCTATATAAATAAAATTTACTAAAACTTATGAAAGAAGTTAAAACAGACCTTCAGTGTTGAAATGCTCTTCCATTGTCTCTCCTGGGCAGGATTAATACAATTAAAATTAATGTTCTTCCAATATTTTTATTCCTATTTCAATGTTTACCAATATTTCTTCCCAAAATCTCTTTTTAAAAAACTGGACAAGAATATTTCATCTTTTATTTGGGCAAGAAAACTCCCAAGAGTAAAATACTCTATCTTACAAAGAGAAAAAGAAGATGGTGACCTCTCACTTCCTGATTTTTTGGCATATTATTGGGCAGCCAATATCCAAAAAAATTTGTACTTGGTACAACTCCCCCAACACAGACTGGTGCCAGGTGGAGGCTCACTCATGTGGCTCTGTCTCTTTGAAGACATTGATTTGCGCTCCCTTAACCCATTTAAACCGGGACAGCATGTGCGCATATTAACCTTTAAAACCGGGGACGCTGTTACGCATTTCTACCCTTCAGGCCGGGAAAGCGGATACGCCATTTTGTAGTTTTCATTACTTTTCCGACCATTTCCGGGCTCATAGCTGTTTTTTTACTGGCATTTTATACTAGGGCAGATGCCATAGTAACACTTCAAGACACTTTGGGCCCTATCTTACGCCAGAGTCCCTAAACCCGTTATTTGGGGATTTCGCATTGCGTAAGAGGCGTTCCCCCGCAAAAGTTGCTATCTTGCACACCTGCCTATATCCCTAAAACACCAGCGCTACCCGTTACATTATGCATAGGCGTGGTTTGGGCGTTACGCCAGTTAAACCAATCAGTGTGCCAGGTGCCATTGCCTTTCGGAGCAGGCTGCGCTATCCCAAATCCTCAAACCGAAATCCGTGATGGAGAGAGGAAGGTCGCCACGTTTCTCCGTTGACGAAGTTAAATTGCCCGTGCATGAGGTCGAATCCAGTCAGGGGAGGATCTGTTTTTGTTAAGTTAATCATGAATAGTATTATTATTATTATTTGACATTGACATATTGTTTAATGTTTGGTATGTAGTAAAAAAAAAAAAACAAGCCTACCCCTTTTGTGATGGAAACTTCAAAAAAAAAAAAAAAAAAAAAATTGCGTTTCGCCATCACTTCCAACTCCCTCTCTCGTCTGAAATGAAGCATAGAACAAAATCCCATTTTAGAAAAATAAAATTAGGTATATGCACTGGCACTCAGCGACGTAACTTTTTTTTTCCCCCAGCGAGAGCGGCATTTCAGAACTCTTCAGCGAATGAAGGTAATTCTGGTGACAAGTATGTGGTTTTGTCCGTTTAAATTTTCCAATCGGACAGCTGTCTATTTTTTTACAGCAAGTTGCGTGACTGTGCTGCAAAAACAGGTGTACATACTTGTCGCCGAAATTACCTTCATTCACAAGAGAGTTCTGAAATGCCGCTCTCGCTGGAAAAAAATTTCCGTTGCTGAGTGCTAGTGCATAGCGCTCTTGTGAAAGCCCAAATGCGGGTAGCGGGTGGTTTTAGGACCCGCTATACGCTTTCCCTAACGTGTGTGGTCAAGATAGCAATTGTAGGGAAAGCGCATAAACACGCCCATGGGCACACCTCCAGGCGCAAATAAAGGATTCGGCATAATGCATAGCGGGTAGTGTGGCCGCAAGATATCGTTTAGGGATAGTGGAAGCTGCTAAATGCGTAATTCTCGGGTTGCGGGTAGTGGCAACGGGTAAGGCAGTGTGAAAGATAGAGCCCTTTATTTTTTATATTTTTATGTTTATTTTTATTTTATTTGAATGGACACTTTATCATGCCTGCCACCTGTTCCAGAGAAAGAAAAAATGTTTGTTATTCTCTAGTGCAGAGCTTATACTTTTATTTATTAGGCCTCTTTATTCCATTTGAGTTGTGCATGTTATGTAGATAGAGATTTGTTATTTATTTTATTGGTTTTATTATATTTTATAGTTTGTTATAGTTTGTTCAGTGTTTTAAATATTGTGATGAAGATTTGCACAAATAAAAAGCATAGTTCTTATGAAAGCCACAGGTGTAAGCTCTCAAATACTTTTTGAATTTTGTTTCTATCTGCTACAGAGGCTGAGATATTAGCTTTTTACAAGACGTTGACACCTGGGTGCTGTTTTCCAGAGAACCTCAGGTTTTAGGGGTTCTTTTCAAAATCGCCCATAGGTTTTTATAGGCGTTTTTTGAATAGGCCTCAGGCCTAAATGGGTTAAACACATATTCTGCTAACTACACCTCAAACCCAATCGTCTCATCTACTGTAAAAATTTGGAGGCAGTTTAGAAACCATTTTAAAATGACCTCAGCTCCCCCAAACATGTCCATTTGCGACAAAATTCTATTTTCCCCTTTGTTACATGATTCAGCTTTTTCTCTGAGGAAGAACAAGGGTTTATTCTTTTTCAAACAACATTATGTTGAGAGAATTTTTACATCCTCTGAAACTCTTAAGACTAACTTTGATATCCCACAATCGCATTTATTCAGATACTTTCAAGTCTGTAATTTTGCTCACTATAACTTTCCTAATTTTCCCCAACAATCACCTGATTCTCTAACTGAGACAATTTTATCTTACCCTACAACCTGTGGGACCATTTCAATTTCAATGGTGGTGAACTTCATGACATCACTGTCATCTCCTCTAGCAGTCAAGAATATTTGGGAAAAAGAGCTGGGCATCACTTTGCCAGCTAAATGGTGGCAGACGGCTCTGGAAAAGATCAATAACACCTCTCCCTGTGCCAGTCTGACACTGATACAGTTTAAAGTCTTACACAGGACTCACTCTTCTAAGGTTAAACTTAAGAAATTGTTCAACACGAGTGATATGTGTGACAGATGCTGTCTTTCACCTGCTAATCATACTCATGTTTTTCTCTTGTCCAAAACTGGGTCCATTCTGGTCCTTTTTCTATGACACAATATCAAAAGTCCTCCGAGGGCCTATTGCTCCCAACCCTCTCATCTCCATCTTTGGTGTTCCCGAAGAAGGTGTTTTTTTCCTGCCAGAGAGAGAAACATTATTGCTTTTGCTTCTCTTGTGGCCCGCAGGCGTATTTTACTTCACTGGAAAGATCAATAACCTCCATCAACCAATTCTTGGCTGAAAGAACTAATGCCTTTTCTTTATTTAGAGAAGATTAAGTACAGCATCAGAGGCTGTTCTGATAATTTTAACAAGACTTAGGGTCCCTTTCTAGCTTTGGTAAACTGTAACCCATCTTTGGTAGATTGACTCTGTAAAGCTGATCATTTTATGGAACAAAATGGACTATTATTAGTATTATTTAATATTATAATAATTATTATGTATATAACCAAACATTTGTTACCATTGTAATTTAAGCTATCCAGATCTGATTGGTATTCACTGCAACCTAACTATTTATGTTATATAATCACCTTCACATTTTCTAATTTATTTCATTTCATTATGCTTGTTATTAATTATTTTATTATTATTAGTATTATTTAATTAATATGTTATTATTTGACTTCTTAACTTTTTATTAGTGTTCTGTTATTTTTTATAAATGTTTGGGGAAGGGGGGACTGATTGGGTGCTCAACAAAAATGAGGGGAAAAAAGGTTTCATGTACACTTTGAGGGCTCTAAATTCGTAGACCAGGCGCAGGCGCGGCGAATGGGGGGTGCGCCGCGCCAACGGGGTGTGTCCAGGCGTATGTTGCAATTTCGTGCCCCGTGCAGCCTGGCGCAAGTACTCCTCTGTCCCGCCTCGGTCCCTCCCGCTGGCGCAAGTGGCAAAGAGGGAGGAGAGAAGGCGTTTTTGGGTATAACACAGTCGAGTCAAATCTTCACCAATCAAATGAGCTCCTCTCCTCGCCTTTAATGTGTTGGAATATAGAAGCCTCTGTCCTATATCTGCATGATGCGTTAATGTTGCATTTTACTTTGCTGCTTCAGCCATGTTTTCTGCACCGCTTACGTCTATATTAAGCATTACGAATATGAGTTAGCTGGCTAGCTAGGGCATTCGCGAATTATTATCATTAGGGAACTTGAATGGAATTACTACGAAACTACGTCAGATCATTCAAACTTATGAAGTTGGAATGAAATACGATGGTTGCTCATTTACTTCTTCTGCCTGCGTCATTGGGAAGAGAAACGATGGATAGCGTGTTCCTATTATTACACCCTCTTGCCGCTTAAAATTTTGTGATTAACATGCATGGACAACAATGCAAGATACGTTACACATTTATTTTCAATATGTGATCTTAACTCAGTATGAGATCATAGCAATCAGGCTGTATTCCTTTCCCCCACTAAAAACGATAAAACCTAAGTGACAATAATAGTATTCAGCTGCTTGCACACTGGGCCCTTGAACGCGATTTTTTTTAGCGACAGATTACATTCAGAGTCAATGCAAAGACGCGAATACACGCGTGTATTTGCGTCTTTGCATTGACTTTGAATGTAATCAGTCGTGCGATATTCGTTTCGCGTCCGGTGTGAAAGCAGCTGAAGGGCACATACCCACATAGCCTACACGCGCACTCACGCGCCCATATGTACACATCTCTCTCTCTCTCTCTTTGATCTGACATCAGGACAGTCGATATAGATACTATAATTTATGTGCTGATTCAGATAGTTACATTAAATAGTGGTTGCTGTCATTATTTATTGCATTGAAATGTGCCTGACATTCTGGAAACCTGCCTGTGAAGTTTCGTGGCGACGTAGCGCACTGTGCGCCGTCAGCAAATTACCACTGCACAGAAAGAAAACCAGGTTGGAGCTGGCGAGCTTTCTGCGCAACTGCAGCGAAGACCTTTTCTACGAAACTGTCACTGCGTCTTGATGAATATGTGACACCTCCCCCTACTACGCCGCCACACCCATCTCGGCGCACGTTCGTCTGCCAAAGGCTGCGCACGGTGTTGCACCGCACGAAATTACCACTGCGCGGGCTGCGCCGAACGAAATTACCACTGCGTGGGCTGCGTCAAGCTACGCCACGCTGCGCCACCCTGCGCTGCGCCAAGAAATTAGAGCCCTGAGTGTCTTTTGTATACATGGATGATGACCCAATAAAGATACATGAGGAAAAAGAAAAAAAAAACACAGAAGAAAAATGCATGAGCCACATGGTTTGGAATTAACCTGTTCGCAGTTAACACACTTTCTACTGAAGTCCTGAAATGGCATTTTTAATGACACTGTTTGTGAAAATATTGTCTGTAAAAGACCAAGTGAAAGTGATCTGCTGCTCCTTCATCATCCATTACCCCCTAAAAACTGCAATTGTCAGAAATTCCCACTGCACACCTGGACTTGCCTCGCAGCACACCGTTTGGGAACCCCTGGCTTAGCAACTCTTGTTGGGGGCAAAAAGAGAGTTTTATTTCTACACTGTATTATTCAGATTACACCATGTAGAGGATTGCATTTTTTTTTTGGTACCACTGACACAATAAGCACTTACAAGCACACTCATACACAAAGACTGTTTTTGTGCAAGCCTCAGGCAAAAACCTTAAACAATAAGCCAAAAGCAGGTACCAACCACATCATCAGGTACACCTGTTAGGACCTCCTTTTGCCTCTCGGATTGCCCAAATTGTTAATTGCATGAACTGAATATGGAACTATAAATATTCATCTCAGATCTTGGTTAATCTGTCAGCCACCTATTCACATTATAAACCACTCATTATATCTCATTCCAAAAGGGCCCAATTGAGATCTCTGTAGCTGAAATCTTTGCACTGTCTACAGTAAGATTTAAATAACTTTTGCAACTGTGACAAAAAGAATTAAAGCAACAATTTTCTTTTTTATTTAATCAATTTATTTATGCAAAGTCTTCAATACACAGGAGGAAAATGTTGAAATTATCTACTTACAATTTGAAAATATATTCCTGCATCAAGTAAATTTACTGAAGCAATAAGGGGCCAGTCTGCGTGTAAAATGGCAAATAAAATAAGAGAATGAGCATATGCTGTATAAACCACATACTGCAATTGCATAACGAATTTGATGAATGGCTGAGCCCCTTACTGTACATTTACGCAGGCCTTTGAGTGTGAAAGCAGTTTCTGCTTTGGAGTTTGTACCTGAGAAGAAGGATGTTTTGGCTGGAACAGTTTGCTCCGAATAGGCAACTGAAATAGAGTACTGTTCTCAATATCTCCATCAATTAAAAGAAGTTTGGAGCAAGTTTAATTCCACAGTCCATTTTAAGAATTTCAAAATGATCACCAAGGCATTTCTATTTGACTGATTTTACAGTAAACATGACAAAAGGAGCACCACTTAGTAGTTAAGAAGTTGGGAAATGAAGCCATTGTTCTTTGCAAAGGTAGCTCCATTCATGCAAATGGTGACAATACAAAGTGATGATTTTACCAAGCTTTTTCGCACATTCCACTTCAAGTCCACATTAACAGTTTGATTCTGGACTTTAATAATGATGCCACACTGAATTTATGTCCATTAGCAAGTTGCTGGGGTAGTTTCTTCTATTAACCAAATCCCTTCAATTTATATTCTGGACTCAAAACTTCCTGGCGTCACACATCCGAAGACCTGTCAAATCTGTGGCTCTTCTTTCTAAAACACAATAAAACAAAATAATTTAGGTGACTAAAGAATTAAACACATTTGGCACTCATTTGACCCAAACTCTAAATGTAAACATTGTGCTTCGCTTGCTTGCTGGCCCATCAGTTTTTTAACCAGTTTTTAAAAACCTGTTTAAATCTTCTTATTTATATGCCTTTTAGGTATAAGAAACAGGACCATAGAGAGGCTACAGGCCTGTCAGTTTAGCAACCCATCATAAAAATCATATTTTCCTGAGAATACGAACATCCTAAAGGATAGACAATATGGTTTGAAGAGGCTATTAAGACTTTTGATCAGTGTAAGGTATAATATAATCCAGCTTGCAGAAAGCAACTGATAAGCTGCCGTATGAAAAATGTATGTTTCATGATCGATCCAATTGTTTAAATGAAATAAGATCATTGAAAGCAATGCAATTGCAAAAAGACGTTTCAAATGATCTTATTTCATTTAAACAACAATGAAACACATGCAGTGCTTCCAACCCCTGAGTAAAGAAAAGAGTGATAAGTCCAAAGTCATAATCGGTTTCCAATTACAAGAGGTGAAATCCACCGTAACGCACGTGAAACTGATAAACCTCCATGTACAAGGACTTAAATTTCGCGTGAGAATCTTACATATGCGTTGACTGAATAATTGTTGACAACAGCAGGGAGACGTAAATATGCCACTAAAACTCACATCGAATGTGTGAGAGTAGACAGGTATGCATTATTAATGAAAACTGACCACACCTGAAAATGTTGAGAGTTTTCAGAGTTTCTGTAATGGTAATTTAAATGAATGATTGAAAGCAGGTCGTGACCAATCATTATTTTTCAGAGATGGGTTTGAGCTTCCCCTATCGCCAGTTCACCAGCCGCCACTGGTAGCAACCCTGACTAACATGAAGCATGAAAAATTTGAAGTTGATTGGACAAATGGTTTAGGAATCATGACCATTTGTGATAGCGCCATCTAAGGACGTATTTGCGCCAAATTCGGTGTGTTTGAATCACCTCGCCTGTGGATTACAGATCTCAACTTTGGTGAGGATTGGCCATTGCATTCAGGATTTACAGCTCATCATATCCATAGAGGCCACGCCCTCAAAATTCATTGGCTTACTGTGGCCAATCCTCTTCATGTAGCAAAATTCTGTACACTGGGATTTTAGATCTTGGTCTGAAGATGCTGTCTACCAAATTTTGTGCAAATTGATCACACCATCTAGGAGAAGACAGAAATGAAAGTTTTTACAAACAATTCAAAAATGGCAAAAAATTAGCATTTAAGAAAATGAGTGGGGCTTATTTTAACTGATTCGTCTTGATCCACAGAATCTAACAAAAAAAAAATTTTGCTTGTATGATTTACGGTTCAGGAGATAAAGCCTGAAACACGTTATGAATCTCTATAGCACCAGATATGGACAGATTTGCACCAATCAAACAATTGATAATCTGAACATCCATATGTACCTCCCCACCAAATTTCACATTGATCCCTTCAGTGATTTGGCAGAAGAAGATCAAAGTTAATGCAGATGCCGGCGAGATCGCTTAAAGGGATAGTTCAGATTTTTTGATATGAAGTTGTATGAAATACTCTTTAGCAGTGCAGTGCATGAGAGGTGATTTTTTTTTGTTGTTAATGGGTCCTATGAGTGCAATTCTGGCCTCCCGAAGTTTTGAAGTTAGAAGTTCCGGCTATTTTTCCGGGGGCACATAAATTAGAAGTTTTGCTTCCGAAAAAAAACATGTTTTAAAGAGTAATATATTTGTGTCACAAAACCATGGTCAGTGAGTAACTCACACTTCACAATCATTTGGCACTATTTTTCTCTCCCTTGGTATCACTGCGAGTATGCTATCACCTATTTCAAAGATAGAACCCCAATTCCGAAATAGTTGGGACAAAGTGTAAATTGGGAATAAAATCAAAACGCAATGACTTTCAAATCACACCTGCCAGTATTTTATTCACAACAGAACAGAGATAACATAGCAAATGTTGAAACTGAGAAATTTTTCAATTTTATCCACAAAATGAGCTCATTTCAAATTTGATGGCTGCAACAGGTCTCAAAAAAGTTGGGACAGGGGCCTGTTTACCATGGTGTACCATCCCCTCTTCTTTTTGACACAGAGTAGAGGTGTCTGAGCATTGAGGAGACAAGTTTCTTGAGTTTAGCCATTGGAATTTTATCCCACTCTTGTTTAATACAGGCTTCCAGCTGCTGGAGAGTTTTGGGTCTCCTTTGACGGACTTTTCGTTTAATTATGCGCCAAATGTTCTCAATCGGTGAAAGATCAGGACTGCAGGCAGGCCAGTTCAGCACATGGACTCCTCCACTACTGTTGTAATACCTGCAGTATGTGGTTGTGCATTGTCCTGCTGAAATACACAAGGCCCTCCCTGGAATAGACGTCGTCTGGAGGGGTGCATATGTTGCTCTAAAACTTTTAACCTTTCAGCATCCATGGTGCTTTTTAAAACATGCAAGTGTCCCACGTCATATGCACTAATGCATCCCCACACCATCAGAGATGCTGGCTTTTGAACTGAATGCTGATAACAGGAGGGGTGGTCTTTCTTCTCTTTAGCCCAGAGGACACGACGCCCATGATTTCCAACAAGAATATCAAATTTGGACTCGTCTGTCCACAGGACACTTTGCCACTTTGCTACAGTCCATTTTAAATGAGCCTTGGCCCACAGAACACGGCGGTGCATCTGGATCATGCTCAACAATGGCTTTCTTTTTACATGATAGAATTTTAGGTGGCATCTGTGGATGGCACGGTGGACTGTGTTTACAGACAGTGGTTTCTTGAAATATTCCTGGGCCCGTTTAGTAATGTCAATGACAGAATCATGCCGGTGAGTGGTGCAGTGGCGTCTGAGGACCCGAAGATCATGGGCATCCAGTAAAGGTCTTCGGCCTTGTCCCTTACGCACAGAGATTTTTCAAGTTTCTTGGAATCTTTTCATGATGTTCTGCACTGTCGATTATGAGACCTTCAAAGTCTTTGCAATTTGACATTGAGGAACATTGTTTTTTAAGTATTCTACAATTTTTTTTACGCAAGCCTTCACAGGTTGGAGACCCTCAGGCCATCTTTACTTCTGAGAGACTCAGCCTCTCTAAGACATCCCTTTTATAGCCAATCATGTTACACACCTGATGCCAGTTAATGTAATTACTTGCTAAATGTTCATTCAGCTGATTCTCTTATATATTAATTGCTTTTTCAGCCCTTTTTTGCCTGTGTCCCAACTTTTTTGAGACCTGTTGCAGCCAGAAAATTTGAAATAAGCTCATTTTGTAGATAAAAATGTAAAATGCCTCAGTTTCAATATTTGAAATGTTATCTATGTTCTATTGTAAATAACGTATTGGCTCATGTGATCTTAAAGTCATTGCATTTTGATTTTATTCACTATTTACACTTAGTCCCAACTATTTCGGATTTGTGGTTGTAACATGCTTGGAGCTTGGAGAGACAGAGTCAACGAAAAGGGGTGATGCACTTGTTCAATGTGTCAAATAATGCCAACGGGAACTGCTGAAATACATAAGGTGAATCAGACAGATTTTTATTATTATAGCTGGGAAAATCACAAGTGCGCACCGTTTTTTTTTCTGTATTTTCTTGTCTGACAATAAACTTGTCTCTCTCTGTGTAGCTCTCTTAGTCACGGCAGTCGACATTTGAGCATGTTACCTTTGAAATAGGTGACAGCACGCGCACAGTGATACCGAGGGAGAGAAAAATACTGCCGAGTGATTGTGAGGTGTGAGTTATTCACTCACTATGGTTTTGTGACACAAATATATTACTCTTTAAAACAAATGTTGTTTTGGGAAGCAAAACTTCTAATTTTTGTGACCCCAGCAAACTAGCCGGAACTACTTACTTCGAAACTTCGAGAGGCCAGAATTCCGCTCACAGGACACATTAACGGAAAAAAATCACCTCTCATGCACTACACTGCTAAACAGTGCTATATATGACTTAATGTCAAAAAATCCAAACTATCCACCCATTTCATGACTTTGTGATGTTACCCATAAGTCATAGCGGCTGCCGGTTCTTCTCTTCCGGTTTATGTGTTTGTTTACGGTTGCATAGCTGTAAAAGCTGGCTTTTAGCAAATACAAATGGAAACAAAACGGAGGTAGATACACAGGTTGGATGTTTTAAAAAGTCATGAGGACCATTCTGTTACAGTGCCTCACCCATCGCTTCTCATGGAGTGGGTAGATGACATGAAACAATGGCCCGATGTTAGCTACAGTGGGGTGCAAAAATTTGGGCACCCCTGGTTTAAATGTCTGTTACAATTAATCTCCAAGTGATTGAAAGCAAACCTGAACACTACATGCTACAAAGTTAAACATGACACATTTCATCACATTTTAAGGCAAGAATAATTTTTATTTTTTTTTACTTTTTACAGTTTCAAAATAATAAAACAAGGAAAAAGGCCTTGTGCAAAAGTATGGGAATCCTGTCAGCTAGTACTTTGTAACTCGTCCTCGGGCAGCTATAACAGCTTGCAAACGCTCCCTGTAGCCAGCTAAGAGTCTTTCAATTCTTGTCTTTGGAATTTTTCCCCATTCTTCCTAACAGAATATCTCCAGCACAGAAATATTCTTCGCCCTCTTGCATGCACGGCATGTTCGAGGTCTCTCCACAAATTTTCAAAAATATTCAAGCCTAGGGACTGTGATGGCCATTCCGACACCTTCATCCGTCTTTCCTAGAAGTACTTCATGGTGGATTTTGAGGTATGCTTCGGGTCATTGTCTTGCTGGAATACCCAACATCTCTTCAACTTCAACTGGACTGAGCTTTGAACATTAGCCTCTAGAATGTCTTGATATTTGGTAGAATCCATTCTTCCTTCCACCCGCACAATATTGCCGGCACTCCCAGCTGCTACACAACCCCATAATGGATCCACCTCCATGCTTAACAGTTGGCAGCATGTACTTCTCCACAAATGCTTCACCTTTTTTTCTCCAAACATACCTTCTTTGGTTGTGGCCAAAAAGTTCAATTTTGGTTTTGTCAGTCCAAAGCACATTGTTCCAATAGGCTTGAGGTTTCTCAAGATTTTCTTTTGCATAATTCAGACGCTTTATTCTGTGTTAAGGTCGTAGGAAAGGCTTCTTTCTTGCAACTCTGCCATGTAGGTCTTTGTTGTTTAAGGTACGCTGTATTGTTGTCCTGTGAACAACTAGACCTGTGTCTGCTACTCTTTTTTGCAGCTCTTTTGCTGTGATGTGTGGGTTCTTCTGAGCATTTCTCACCAGATCTCGGGCCATTCTATCTGAAATTTATCTTGCACCTGTACCTCTATAGGCACCGTCTATCTCTTTAACTAGGTAAACCAGCCAACTGCCAAAGCAAAATCAATGTTTTCGCTATGTATACATTGCACATATTTCATTTCAAGAGATTTCTCTGTGGCACGTCTGGTTTTGCGAGATCTGAATAAGGTGGTACGGTGGGGCGCCACCTATTGGCATTATTAGTTAAACCAACACAGAGCTGAAACAAAATCAGTGTTTTCACAATTTACATAAGACACATATTCCATTTCAAAAAAGTTCTCCATGGCACATGTCTGGTTTTGTCAGATCTGACATATTGGTAACAGCACCCCCTATACTGATATATTTTTGAACATTCCTCCCTTTATATCCAGACATTGGCAAAGAGTGCCATAAAACTTCCTTCAGCATGTTAAAATATCCTCAAAGGGCTGGAGACTCAGCTAATTTCAAGGCTCTATCTTCTTGGTTAACATTTTTATGGGCCCCTGAACATCACTGCAAATAGGCAAATTGGAGATTTTGTCAAAGATGGAGCAAAGTGCCAAAGATGTTTCTGGTGCCCTTTGTTTAGCCCAAAGGAAGGTTCAAATTAATGGGCTGCCCATCCCCACAGGTGTTTGGTTACTAATTTAATCCACTGTACAAACAGGAAAAAATAGGACCAAGGGTCGTGTAGCTTACCGGCAAGTAGTCTTATAGTGATGATACAAGTTAAGAAAATTTCATGTGAAGTTTGACATTTGAATCAATAAAAATTAATGTCAAGGCCACTAAATAAAAGTTCACAAACATTTATAGGACCTCCTGTAATACAAACACAATCTTAAGCTCTGAAGCAGTTTTAGTGATACAAGTCATTGAAAATTCAATATGTCAATTGTGAAATTAAAGGTCACAGAATGTCAAGTTGTGGTCAGCAAATGGACTTCACATATGACTTTCTACAAACCTTGGCTCAATCGGTGACCATTTTGGTGATACAAGTCATTGTAATTTCACTGTCAAGTTTGACCCTCAAAGGCCACTGACAGTCAAGTTGAATATCACCAAATGAAAGTTCATACATGACTTCCTAGATGTCAGTAACACAAACCTAGACTCCATCTGTGACCATTTTAGTGACACAAGTCATTGAATTTTCACTAGGTCACATTTGACCTTTGAAGGTCAATACGAAGGTCGCCAAATGAAAGTTCATATATGACTTCCTACATGTCTCTAATACAAACTCAGACTCCATCTGTGACCGTTTTGGCAATACAAGTCATTGTAATTGTATTATGTCAAGTTTGACCTTCAAAGGTCACCAACAGCCAAGTTGAATGTCACCAAATGAAAGTTCATATGTGACTTCCTATGTCAGTAACACAAACCTAGGCTCCATCTGTGACCTTTTTAGTGACAGAAGTCATTGAATTTTCTCTTGGTCATTTTTGACCTTCGAAGGTCAATATGAATGTCACCAAATTAAAGTTCATACATGACTTACTATACGTCTCCAATACAAACCTACACTCTATCTGTAACGATTTTGCTGATACAAGTCATTGAAATTTCACTGTATAGTTTGGCCGTTCAAGATCCTTGAAGGTCAAGTTCAAGGTCACCCAATGAAACTTCATACATGACTTCCTATATGGCCACAATACAAACCGAAGCTCTATCTGTAATAGTTTTGGTGATAGAAGTCATTGAAATTTCACTATGTGAAGTTTGACCTTCAAAGGTCACCGAAGGTCAAGTTCAAGGCCACCAAATAAAAGTTCATGTATGACTTCCTATACATCTCCAATACAAACTGAAACTATCTGTAACCATTTTGCTGATATGAGTCATTGAAATTTCACTGTGAAGTTTGGGCATTCAAGGTCACTGAAGGTCAAGTTCAATGTCACCCAATGAAACTTCATACATGACTTCCTATATGCCCGCAATACAAACCTAAGCTCTATCTGTAATAGTTTTGGTGGCAGAAGTCATTGAAATTTCACTATGTGAAGTTTGACCTTCGAAGGTCGCTGAAGGTCAAGTTCAAGGCCACCAAATGAAAGTTCATACATGACTTCCTTGAAGTGTTCAATACACATATGTTCCCAATCTTCAATATTTTCAGGCCTAGAAACCTTTGAAAATTGTAACATTTTGCTTGACCTCAAGTTTGACCTTTCAAGGTCATCTGAGGTCAACTTTAACACAGCCAAAATATAGGTCATATATTACTTCCTATATGTCAGTAATACAAACTTAATCTCTATCTGCAACCATTTAGCTTCTACAGGCGATTTGGCCCATTCTCCATAAGACCCAATGTTAAAGTACAGCACCCCCACTAGACCCACTTCTCATTTCAATCAAAATGGCACTTGCACTGTACATAAAGTGTATCAAGGTGAGTTGATTGCCAGATTTAGAAAAAAAAGTTATCAGACAGTTTTTGAGAAATAATTTTTTGAAATCTCAAGGCATATCTTTTAACATTGTTAATATATTCCCTGACCTCGAGTTTGATCTTTCAAAGTCATCTGTGGTCACGTTTAATATTGCAAAAATATAGGTCATATATGACTTCCTATATGTCAATAATACAAACCTAATCTCTATCTACAACCATTTGGCCTCCACCGGCCATCTTGCATATTAATAAAGTACAGCGCCTCTCACTTCTGTCGATTCAATCAAAATGGCGCTCGCACTGTACATTGACGGTAAGTTGACTGCCTGATTTAGAAAAAAATTATCACACAGTTTTTGAGAAATAATTTTTTTAAATTTCTCAGTCCTATCCTTAACATTGGAGCCAAAATTTCAAGGGCCCATAAAATGGACAGAAATGATTGAATCAAAAATCCGAGAAAAACATCTGGAGATATGATCTAGTAGTATGTTATTGCAAATTAACACGAAAATTCATCAGGCCAAAAAAAAGATAAAAAATGTTCCGGACGACAGACGACGGACGACGGACGCCACACCATGGCAATAGCTTATCGGCCCATAGGGCCGGTAAGCTAAAAATTAGCCCGCAGCCCCGCACCCAACTTTGGGAGCAAATATCTAAAAAAAACAAAAAAGTGCTAGACTAAATATCTCAACATTTTTCTCACCTTTAATGTCCGAAAAGGAAACAGGTAAGATGAATTTGGCACTGGTCTGCTTTAAAAATTAAAATAAGCCTCAATTTGCAAAAATATTTTTTCCCCTTGTACACAGATTTCTTGTCATTGCACGCATAACCAACATGATCACCAGGTGGCACTTTCACATCTTAAAAATTTGGGTATCCCAACATCAGATAAAATCATAACTTCTTTAGCACATTGAAGCAGTTATCCACAATATTCCCTCAAAAATGGGTATTTTTCTGCAAAAATGCTCAATTAGTTACATGACTTATCCACTTCTCGGTGGCGCCGTAGCCATATCGATTAAAATTGTTAGCTGAAACTCAGGGATTTTCTGTTGCACAGATATGGGCACTATTCTGCCAAATTTCATGCAATTCTGAGAAGTCAACTCCACTAAGTATCTAAAAAATGCCATTCTCTTAGAATATGGCTCTTAATTATTAACCTCCGCCAAACGAAGTTGGCAGGAAGTATATGTGATCGGTGCCGTTTGTCTGTTGTATGTGAACAAGATAACTCAAAAAGTAATGAACGGAAATCTCTGAAATTTTGTGGGTGGGTCGCTATCATACCATGGATGGACCCTATTGATTTTGACGCGATTGGTCAAACAATACGCCCACCACAGCAACCATCGCAAAATCCTATGTTGCAGATATACAGGATCTTACAAGAGTGGGCGTGTCATATAAAAGTTATGAAACAAGTAGAGTAAATTTTGCATTTGTTGCTTTAGCTTTAGTGAACAAAAAACCCAAAATTTACTCAACGACTTTCATAACTTTCTCATTCTGTTTATCACATTACTGAATTGCATAATTTCATGGAAAGCAAATGTAATTTCCCTTAGCGCCCAATGTATGTTAGCACTGCGCTAACTACATCGCTCTGATTTCCCAGTCTCTGAGTCACTGACATTCGCGGCTGCACGAGCAACGCTTTGTAAATTAGGTCAAGTGAGTAGCTAGTATGCCTTCATAAAATTTATGAGACATAATGTCTTCAGAAATCACACATGAGCAAATGTCATGCTTTGTAAAGGGTGAAATAACACATGCTTATTCAGCATGTGCTGCCAGATGTCATATAACTGACAATGTCACTTAGCTAGTGGCTAAATACTATAAAGGGTGGCACTGTCAGCTAAGTGACATTGTCATTGTCACATCTAACATCATATGCTGAATAAAGATGAGTTATTTCACCCTTTACAAAGCATGACATTTGCTTACGTATGATTTATGAAGACATTATGTCTCATTTATGAAGGCATTATAAATGCTGTATAAAGCCTTTATGAGCAACACTTCATCTAAAGTGTGACCCAAGATGCATTCAACAAGCAATGGTGAACAAGAGATGCAAGAAAAATAACAGCACTCAAGACTCTAGAAAACAATTTTTTGGAGCTGTATTACCACAAGATTGTACAATGAAATAGATGTATTTTTCACATTCTGAACTTGAATAAAAAGTGGATTGCTGCCATGTTTATTCTGAGTTCTAAGTCTTGAACCATACGTCTCAGAAACAAAAGTCTTGCCTTGCCAAATTCTGTGGGTCCTGACAAATCTATCCATATGGCTACTCCCATTTATATATGGGCAGATTTTTTGCCATTTTGAATTTCGTTCAAAAGTTTTTTTGCAATCCCTCACCAAATTTTATTGGAGACATCTTGGAACCAACCCAGAAAAAGGCACTTTTTGGAATTTTAATTTAATTGGCTGTCAGATTTTACTGAAATGATGAGGGCGTGGCCAATTCTATTAAAACCGCTGTAACTTGTGAACTCTTTGTCCCAAGTTGACAAAATGCTTCATACTTACGAAGTATGAGATTCTATGTAAGTATATCATTCTGTCACAGTCTGCTCTGCTGCTGTTGTCTCTCCCTCTGCCTGGCCACACCACTTGTATTGCAATTGCTCTCAGCTGACTCCCATTACCCAGCCAGTATTTAAGCAGCTCTGTTTCACTCACTCTTTGCCAGATTGTCATTGCAGCATCCACTACTCTCCAGCCTTTGTCTTCGGTCTGACTTCCTGGAATCAACTCTGCCTGCCTCTGACTACGTCCTCTCATTCCTGCCCCTGTAAACCTGATTGCCTTCTGCCTCTGACTCCGAGTTCTGCCTGTGTGCTTCCTGGTTCCCGTCTGCCGTCTTCCAAGCCCCTGTCCAAGCCACCCGTCTTGCCGCTCCGCTGCCTGCCTGCGTGGACACTATCCTGTCTGCCGAGCGTCAAGCCAGCCCAGTGGCCCGGTGGTAACTCTCCCGCCTGCCGCGTGGACGGCCCGGGTTCGAATCCCGACATCGGCATCTGCTCCCTCGAGTCCCCGGCTGAGCTCCACCCACTATCCACGAGTTCCTAATTCTGATCTGCACCAGCTACCCTGCACTGCATTCTGTTTTCCCCTGCTCAGAGATAATTAAAAACCAGTAAAACTTCACTCATGTTGATTGTGTTGCATTTGGGTCCTGCCACTCTGTAAATATGTGGCACGGTAAGCCCCAAAAACATCTTTCTGTGTTCATATATGTGTCAAAGTCACTAACAATGCAATGAACGAAAGATATCTTCAAGAATATGTCTGCCAGCAGCCTATCGGGTATCAGCAGCTATTTGATCGGCTCAACAATGGCAGATCAAAGTGAAAATAACAGGATAATGAATGCCACAAATTGGAATTTGTATCAACACTTTATATGATGCATGTCTTCACTGCCTCGAAATTCTTGTCTTATATTGCTGAGACCCCGTTAATAACCACTTACATTTATACTCGGTTCTGAGTGAAAATTAAGGGTTTTAACTTCCATAAATAACCCCAAATGGCACAAAGTAAGAAGTAAATTGTCATAAATAAATAAAAAATATTTATTGCACAGGATTGTATGCCAAATTTTGCAATTCATTTGCAGCCATATTGGAAAAAGACACCGATGAATAAGTTCCTTCCATTTTCCAACAAGAGCATTACAATCAAGCTAATTCACCTTTCGCTAACCTTCTCCCCCTTAGTTATTGTTGCTAAGTCCGACAAAACTTCAGTTTCAACATGGCGTTTTTGACAGCTCTTCCAGCTGAACGGGCTTTTACAAAGCAGCAAATGCGGTTTCAGACAGGAGTAGACAGAAAGGGTTACAGTATGTTCATGCACAACGTAGGAAATCTGGACTTGGACCCATAGACTGATTTATACAGTCTATGTTTTTACCACGGCATTAACTATAATGTATCAGTTGACGTTAGCTAGCGGGACGGCTGTAACATTTCTGATGTTTTCTAGCTGCTTAACTTAGCTAAAGGGTTAGGTAGTTATGAGAGTGTAATTTTAGGTTCAACGTTTGCTCGCTAATATTTGGGGAACGGTCAGGTCGTCACTCTCCACAATCAATAGTCAGTAGTGATTTGTCGCGATGACTGTGCCCTCTGAGCGGTATTCCTTCATGGCCCAGGAATTTAGCCGATCTGAATAAATGACTGCGTTTACATGCACACCATATTCCTGTATTAATCGGAATATGAGAATATTCCGATTGCGTACCTGTCATGTAAACGCGTGCAATAACCCAATTAAGGTCATTTTCTGATTTGAAATATTCCGAATAAGACCCCTGGCATATGCCTGTTTTAATCGGCATATTGGGTCATGTATACACCTTAATCGGAAAATGCCCCTGAACACAATATTCAATTACGTCTGCGCCTGTTCAATTTGCAAGGAATTAGCATTTTTGGAGGGAAGAGGAGACAACTGTGTGCATTCAGATAATGAAAGACATGAATATAATGGAACATATCGATGGGCGAAAGTACTGTAACAACGATATCTTTAAGGTGTGCAAAAAGTGGAGAGAGGCTGGTTTTGTGTGAACTGCTAACCAAGTGGAAAACTCTGAAGGCGGCATATTCGAAAGCAAAAAAAAAAATATAGGCAGTGGCTATTTTTATGCAAACCCCCCTCCAACCTCTCTGGGTAACGAGTGTCAGTCTTACAAGTGCCCCAGGTACAACGTTTAACCATGACTATGTTATAGTCCACAAAAACGAGTGTTGAAAATAAAGAAAATCTGAGACGCCTGCACTAGATTGAATAAAGCGCTGTCATGAAAGTGTCGGAGTTCAGTCGGGAGCCAGTGGTTGGCTCCGCTATGATTGGCCAGACTGCATTCTAGGGCGGGGCTTAGCGAAAGGTGAATTTGGGATTTATTACACATACAGGAAGGAAGGAAGTATTCTGAAATGCAACGCATCTGTGAAGACCTTTACAGTAATGCTGAAGTGAATGCTCAGAGCCACACGATTACTGTACTAGACTAACAAAGGTAAATGTTGGTTATTTTGCCCAAAGAGCCTTTTTTTTGAAAATTCAAAAGGTCATTATAAATTTCTTTTTCATTGTCTAATTTTATGGAAATGAGGGTGTATCCAAACTTTTGACTGGTACAGTACAGGGATTCACGCACTGTGTAATTGGTATTATGATGCAACCTGTAAATCTCACAGCTTCACCATAGAATGCCATTCAATTTCAATCCATCATTCTCAAACTAAAAATTCACCTCAACTCCTCTTTTAATCTGTCTAGCTTCTGTCGCAGTCTCTTATTCTTGACCTTTAAGGGGCAGTCTGGGACAAACCATGCAGCAATGAACTTGCAGATGACCACAACATGCTGAGAAAGGAAGGGGAAGAGAAATAAAGAGAGAAAATTGTAAGCATTTATCAGAATTAATCCACTCGACAGGTTTCCAGTACATAAAACAACTCACAGTAGCTTTACAGTTCACTCCATTTTGGCACACCATGACAACTACCTTCAAGTTTGTACAACTCGATCACTGTGACTGAAATATACTGATAAGAAAATAAAACTGGATGCTTATTGCTCCACAATTGTTTACATGGATTTACTCAAAACTGGGAGACCTTATGGAAAAAGTCTTAGCCTATTGAAGAAAAACAAATTAGGCATGTTCACAATAAGATAAGCTGAATAACTTCCAGGGATATTCATGTCATTTTTTCTAGCACCGCTAGGGTTTTTTTTTTTTTTTTTTGGTTGAGTGTTTGGCCTGAACAAAAACTGTTTCAAAGCAACTGCACTCTGCACTATAGGTCGCAAATGCAATTTACCTGAAAAAAAAAAAAACATTCAAAATCAAAGCAAACTAAGCGAATCTCAATCCAGTGTTTTTTTTTTTTTTTTTTGTGGAAAATGACAACATCAGGGCTTTCCACAAGCATATAGAGTAGAGGACCAGTCTGCTTGGGGTGTGCAAGGGAATTCCCTCCAGAGATAAATTCTGGAAATAAAAGCCATAATTTCATGCCACACATGCCACTGATCTTAATTATTCCGTATTTTAATGAGTTTGAGTTAATGATTGCGAACATGTTGTAAATTATTGTCCAACCCCAATTCCAAAAAAGTTGGGATGCTGTGCAAAATGTAAACTGAAACAGAATGCAATGATTTGCAAATCTCAACTGACATTTTATTCACAATAGAACATAGACAACATATCAGGGCCCGTATTCACAAAGCATCTTAGTGCTAAAAGTAGGTCCTAACTGCCGGATTTAGGAGAAACTCCTAAAAAAATGGGTGTGTCAGTCGTAAATTTGGGACTCCTAATTATTTTTACTAAGTGTTATTCACAAAGCATTTTAGGCCTAAAAGTAGCTCCTAAGTCTGGGAGAGCTTAAATGTAGTCAAGAGGACTCCTAACTCGCTAAAACCTATTAACAAAGAATCCGAAATGGCTGCTGCTGTTCAAAGACGGAATGACTTAGAAATTCTGAATGACGCGCAGTTGTTGAAAAGATATCGGATTGACCGTGAAGGGATTTTATTTGTTGCTGACTTGGTGAGGGAGAGAATTACGTCTCCAACCATGAGAAACAAACCAATGAGCCCCGAAATAAAATGTTTGACAACACTTCGTTACTTGGCCACCGGAAAAATGCAACTTTGCAACGCTGGACAATTTAGGGATTTCACAATCATCTGTCAGTTGCTCAATTCAACAAACAATTAATGCGCTCAGTGAACCCTATATCATCCGACAGTTTATCCGGTTTCCGATGGACATTCGCCAACAACACAGAATCAAACTTGAATTCATGCACATCTCAGGTATGCCCAGTATCATCGATGCTATTCACGGGACCCATATTTGAATCATTTCTCCGACCCAAGATGAGGAGGCATTTGTAAACAGAAAAAAGTTCATTCCATCAACACCCAGAAGGTATTTTATGCCAAATATAGCCTAATATTTTGGACATTCTTGCGAAATGGTCAGGATCCACGCACGACTCTCGCATTTTAATGGAAAACGGCTTATGCCAATTATTTGACAGTCGTTAGGTGCCTGCTGGATGCCACTTCATAGGGGACAGTGGCTACCCCTGCAAACGTTAGCTCTTGACCCCTTACCTGAATCCACAACCGGGACCACAATAAAATTATAACAGATAGGTCATTGTTGCTATAGCCTACAATGGCATAGCCTACTACATGTGAAGATGGCATAATACTGTAAATTACAAATATACTGAACAACAAAAGAAACTATTTAAGGACAGACCGGAAAATAAGTAGACGTGCAATTATTATTATATAAACTCAAATTTATTACCAGCGTGTGCATATTTACACTCATTTCATCAAACTTTTCTTTATTTTGCGGTCACTTTGACTGAGTAACCATAAGAGTACATTAACTAACTAGCAAACTTGCGTTTCTTTTGTTGCTCAGTGTATTTAGTCTGGTGTTTTCTTTTTCATGGTGCAAGTTAGAGCGCACAAGATGACACGGAGTGTGGTGGAGCGTGGTATTGGGCAGCTGAAGCGCCGGTTTCATGTGCTGCATGGGCAGGTGCATCTCAGCCCAGACAGAGCCAGCAAAGTAATTACAACATGTGCCATCCTTCATAATTTATGCCAACAAAGAAACATACCTCAACCGGATGATGATGGTGCTGTTGACAGCGGTGATGATGATGATGATGTCGAGGAGGATGACGATATTTGCAATGTTGCTGAACAAAGTAAACTGACAGTTTAGGGCAAACAAACTTGAATGGCCCGACATTTAAATGATCTCAACATATTCCCATTGGGTAATAAGTTGCCAATTATTGGGGCAAATGACACGTTTCATCATTGCCTCATTTTACGCTATTTGCGTTTTTACAACTATCTCTTTCCTATGTATGTTTATTTGCCTAGAGCGTGATATATGGGCACTGCGCAAAGTGCATTTTCAGGAGTGCTCAACATGTTATTATTTCATTGTACAGACCAGCCGCTCTGACTATTTCCTCATTCTTTTCCTCCATGGGTTGTATGTGGGATATTTTTTTCAATGGGCCGCCCTGTCACCAAACAACCAATCATCGTGCTCATTGTCCCAAGGCTCGTGCATGAGAACTGATGTCATCGATAGCAACGGAGATTCACTCCCACCTGTCTCAGAGCTACTCCTAGTCTAGGAGTTACCAGTTTTCTTTACTAAAAGTTGCTCTCAGCGGCTTTGTGAATAACTTTTAAGATTTTACTCCTACATAAAATGTTTTAGCGTGACTTAGGAGTACTCCTAGCAGTAAGATAAGATGCTTTGTGAATACAGGCCCAGATGTTTAAAGTGAGACATTATATCATTTCATGAAAAATATTAGCTCATTTTGAATTTGATGGCAGAAACATATCTCAAAAAAGTTGGGATAGGGCCATGTATACCATTGTTTAGTATCCCCTCTTCTTTTAATAACAGTCTGTAAACATCTGGGAGGGGGAGTTTTGGGAGAGGAATGTTTTCCCACTCTTGTCAGATGTACAACCCCAATTCCGAAATAGTTGGGACGAAGTGTAAATTGTGAATAAAATCAAAATGCAATGACTTTCAGATCACATGAGCCTATATGTTACTTACAATAGAACATAGATAACATTTCAAATGTTGAAACTAAGACATTTTACATTTTTATCCACAAAATGAGCTTATTTCAAATTTTCTGGCTGCAACAGATCTCAAAAAAGTTGGGACACAGCAAAAAAGGGCTGAAAAAGCAGTTAATATATAAGAGAATCAGCTGAAAAAACATTTAGCAAGTAATTAAGTTAACTGGCATCAGGTGTGTAACATGATTGGCTATAAAAGGGATGTCTTATTGAGGCTGAGTCTCATAGAAGTAAAGATGGCCAGAGGCTCTCCAACCTATCAAGGTTTGAGTAAAAAAAATTGTGGAATACTTTAAAAACAATGTTCCTCAATGTCACATTGCAAAGGCTTTGAAGGTCTCATAATCGGCAGTGCATAACATCATCAAAAGATTCAGAGAAACTGGAAAAATCTCTGTGCATAATGGACAAGGCCGAAGACCTTTACTGGATGCCCATGATCTTCGGGCCCTCAGACGCCACTGCATCACTCACCAGCATGATTCTGTCTTTGACATTACTAAATGGGCCCAGGAATACTTCAAGAAACCACTGTGCCACCTAATACTTTATCATGCAAAAAGGAAGCCATTGTTGAGCATGGTCCAGAAGCCCCGCCGTGTTCTGTGGGCCAAGGCTCATTTAAAATGGACTGTAGCGAATTGGCAAACTGTCCTGTGGACAGATGAGTCCAAATTTGACATTCTTGTTGGAAATCATTGGCATCGTGTCCTCCGGGCTAAAGAGGAGAAAGACCACCTGTTATCAGCGTTCAGTTCAAAAGCCATTATCTCTGATGGTATGGAGATGCATTAGTGCACATGGTGTGGGTCTGGGACACTTGCATGTTTTAAAAAGCGCCATGAATGCTGAAATGTATATCAAGGTTTTACAGCAACATATGATCCCCTCCAGATGACATCTATTCCAGGGAAGGCCTTGCGTATTTCAGTAGGACAATGCAAAACCACATACTACAGCTATTACAACAGCATGGTTTCATAGTAAAAGAGTCCATGTGCTGAACTGGCCTGCCTGAAGTCCTGATCTTTCACTGATTGAGAACATTTGGCACGTAATTAAGCGAAAAGTTCATCAAAGGAGACCCAAAACTCTCCAGCAGCTGGAAGCTTGTATTAAACAAGAGTGGGATCAAATTCCAGTGGCTAAACTCAAGAAACTTGTCTCCTCCATGCCCAGATGCCTCCACTCAGTGTAAAAAAGAAGAGGGGATGCTACACCATGGTAAACAGGCCCCTGTCCCAACTTTTTTGAGACCTGTAGCAGCCATAAAATTTGAAATGAGCTCATTTTGTGGATAAAATTGTGAAATTTCTCAGTTTCAACATTTGCTATGTTATCTCTGCTCTATTGTGAATAAAATACTGGCTGGTGTGATTTGAAAGTTATTGCGTTTTGATTTTATTCACAATTTACACTCTGTCCCAACTATTTCGGAATTGGGGTTGTAGGATACTAGCTGCTCAACAGTCCCGGGTCTTCTTTGCCAGATTTTTTTGTTTTATGATGCGCCAAATGCTTTCTAGTAGTGAATGGTCTGGACTGCAGGTAGGCCAGTTCAGCACTCAGACTCTTCTACTGCGAAGCCATGCTGTCGTGATGGATGCAGCCTGTGGTTTGGCATTGTTTTGCTGAAATATGCAAGGCCTTCCCTGAAAGAGACATTGTCGGGATGGGAGCATATGTTGTTGTAAAACCTCTATATACATTTCAGAATATATAATGCCTTTCCAGACGTGCAAGCTTCCCATGCCATAGGCACTATGCAACCTGATACCATCAGAGATGCAGGCTTTTGAACTGTGCGCTGATAACAAGCTGGATGGTCCCTCTCCTCTTTAGACCGCACGACACGGTGTCCATGGTTTCCAAAAAGAATTTCAAATTTTGATTCATCTGACCACTGAAGAGTTTTCCATTCTGCCTCAGTCCATTTTAAATGAACTTTGGCCCAGAGAAGACGGCGGCGTTTCTGGATCGTGTTCACATATGGCTTATTCTTAGCATGAAACAGATTTAACGTTAGCTTGCATTTGTTGATTGCAAATTGAACAGTGTTTGCAGACAATGATTTCTGGAAGTGTTCCTGAGCCCATGCAGTGTATTCCATTGCAGAATCATGCCTGTTTTTAATGCAGTGCCGCCTGAGGGCCCAAAGATCACAAGCATCCAATATTGGCCTTCGGACTTGTCCCTCGCGCACAGATTTCTCCAGATTCTCTGAATCTTTTGATGATATTATGTACTGAAGATTCAAAGTCTTGGCAATTTTACATTGAGGAACATTTTTCTGATTTTTTTTTGTAAAAATCTGTCCATCTTTACTTCTGAGAGACTCTGCCTCTCCAAAATGCTCTTTCTATACCCAGTCATGTTGCAGACCTGTTGCCAATCAACCTGATTAGTTGCAAAATATTCCTCCAACTGTTTTTCTAAGGGTACAACTTACTTTTCCAGCCTTTTGTTGCCCCTCTCCCAACTTTTTTGAGATGCGTTGCTGCCATAAAATTCAAAATAAGCTAATGTTTTTCATTAAATGGTAAATTGTCTCACTTGAGCATCCCAAGTTTTTTGGAATTGGTGTTGTAAAATAACTTGGCATCTTGTGCATTTTAGCCCACATAGTCCACCAATGGCAACCAGATACTCCCTTTTGATTTTAACTTTTGCTATCAAGAGTCATAAGACCTTTTTGATTATTTTTTATTAAAAGACACTTTCACTGTAGACCTGCCATAATGATGGTAAATATATTACTTTACCAGCAGCCCTCTTATACAATAAAAATAAACACGGTCATGGGTTCGAATCCAGCCTGGGGCCTTTCTGTGTGGAGTTTGCATTTTCTCCCTGTGTTTGTGTTGGTTTCCTTGAAGTACTCCAGTTCCTTCCCAGAGTCCAAGGACATGCATGTCAGGCTAATTGAAGACTCTAAATTGCCCAAAGGTACGAGTGCATGAGTGAATGGTGTGTGAATGGAGTGTCCGTCCTGCAAATGAGTTGCTGGCTGTTGGGCAGGCAGCCGGGACGCATGGAAAGCTCAGGTTTTGCTTTTGATTTCTTTTTGTCAATAAAACCAAACTTGTTGGGTTTTATAATAAAAAAAATACATCAAAGTATGAAAGATATTTACAGGTTCATAAATTTTTACGTGAAAGTCCAAAATCATGGAAAATGTCTATCTAAAGATTTGTTTCTGTGTAGGATTCAAATCTTAGAGGACGAGCATAAATTATTTTTTGGTGATAATCCATTGGGGATCAATTTTAGGGGGTCACACCCAAAAAGTGGACATATTTTTAGTGTCATTTCATTTGTAACTGAGAGTCATTTGAGAGCATTTTTCCACACAGCTGGATTTGACCCAAGACCACGATAGTGGGATATGAGATGGCTGTTATTCTTTTCAAGGATGAGGTTAGTGAAATGAAAATAAACTACAAAAGAATAATAAGTGATTCAGAGTTAACAGAAAATTTTCATATTGAATACAAGACATTATGGGTATATTACCTCAAACAGGATCACAAAAGCAAACCGTACGGCCAGGATGACCCAGAACTGTGCTTTGAATTCATAATCTTCATGGCTTCTGTAGTCTTTATAACTGTGTCAGGAAAAAAGTATAACGTAAATAAACTGAGTGTTTTGATCCACTTAATTAATGCGATCAAACATTAATTAGTAATGAGTCTAGAAATTCTCCAAATTGTAGCACCTTCCATGATATATTTACTTATTTTTTATGTGTTTATAAAAAAGACAACTGCAGCTGTTGAAAGGGTTTTGTTGCGAATGGCTGATTGGACAGCTTACTAAATTTCTGTACTGGCAATATTCAGAATAAGACCAGATTCCTTTGGCAGTCACAGTTCAGATTAAGTGTTGTTCATAAAGGCTCTACACAGCATGTCTAATGCCTTCATAAATGATACATAATGTATTCATAAATCATACATAAGCAAATGTCATGCTTTGTAAAGGGTGAAAGAACACATACTAATTCAGCATGTGATGCCCGATGCGATATAACTGACAATGGGCCTCATGCAGCAACATTCTCTTAAATTTCTCTTATTTTTTCTCTTATTTTTTTGCTAAGAGAAAAAATAAGAGAAATAAACTCCAGATGCACCAAACGCTCTTACCATCCAAATCTGCTCTTACCCAGGAGTACTGAATGTTGAATCCCACTTGATCGTAAATTGAAAGCGCATGGCCGGTTGTTTTAAATTAGCATATGTGACACCCACTAAACGCCATATAAGGCCAGTTGACGTGTCGTGTGCAAAGAGCAGACTGCTCGTGTACGATTCATCTGTACTGGGGCGCGGTTCATCCAGTTATGTGTTACGGCTCTCTTGTTCTGACAAATGCAGCGGCGAAAAGATATCTCCATTCAAACGAAGAAATTCAATGCTTGCTCGAAACGTAGGCGGACGAAAACATACAATCACAACTGGATACTACAAGCAAAAACTCAGAGATTTATGGAATAATTTGTGAGTAGTTACATTCACGTGGTTATCACACAATAATAGGTCAAACTAAAGATAAAGCGGCTGCGATATCTCAAAGTGCTGGACCCTGTGCGAAAGTCTGGCAGCTCAAGTTATGAGAAAGATACTGTACATTTTTGTGGTATGAGGCAGTGGACAACATAATCGGCCAAAAACGCAAGGGCGAAAGAATTCCGTATGCAACATCCACCAATATCGAATGTAATCAGTACATTTTCGGCTTACCTTGATGTTTGGGTACCCAGAGAAAGATTCAGCCGTGGAAAAACATCACGCATTCAGTCAAGAAAACTTTGAGTTTCATTTTTTGTGCTGCTATATGTGGTAATCCATGTTACAGATGACACACTGGGTTGCTACGGCACGCGCAGCAAATGCATGCAATAAAAATATTCAATATTAATATTCTAAACCCCCTTCTCAATAATAAAACCCCCCAAAATATATTGGCGCCTCCTTTTAAAATCATTCCCCATTTAAAACCACCTAGGTGCATACTGCAATGGGCTGTATTGGAATTTGGACAATTATGCCTGTGTGCTCGGGTACGGTACGATATTACTAGTGCGAAAGCTGACCAGCGGGGGGAGAGGGGAGGGGGGGCAATCGTACTGTGGCATGGTATGGAACAATCGTACCTAGTGTGAAAGCGCCTTAAATCGGCTCAGCAGCCATTCATCTGTCTCAGCAAACAGATCCGCGCGATCTCTAAAAACGCGCTCTCTGCGCAAGGCCTGGATGGCCAAAGCGTCCAACAGCAATAGGTAAGCCATTCAGAAGCATAACGCACGCAAGTATCTAAGGGTTTTTATAGCTTAATTAGGGTTTTTATAGCTAATTAGGATCAGCTGGGCAAACTCTTTAAACCAAGAATTAAATAATAAAATAATTTTAATTTCTCAAAAACCTAAAACAATCAAAATTTGATTATATGATGCATTTTTAACGTTGATAATGTTTTAAAACTTGTGTTTCCGTGCATTGGACAAGGAATTTGTGGACAGACATAACAGTTTTCTGTTTTCTCTCATCTCGGTAAGAGTGCTCTCGACCACTCGTAAAATTTTCTTTTACCTAAATGAAGAGCAAAAAAATGAGAAAACATTGGTGCATCCCAGAAAACAATGGACAAGAACATAATAAGAAAAAATCGGGGATACGAACAAAATTAAGAGAAAATTTGTTCTTATATCGCTTCTTGCATGAGACCCAATGTCACTTAGCTAGTGGTTACATGCTATGAAGGGTGACACTGTCACTAAGTGAAATTGTCATTGTCACATCTGGCATCACATGCTGAATAAGGATGTGTTATTTCACCCGTTACAAAGCATAATGTTACCTTATGTATGATTTATGAAAACATTATGTCTCATTTATGAAGGCATTATACAAGCTGTATAAAGCCTTTATGAGCAACACTTCATCTAAAGTGTGACCCCTTTGGCTAATTTTTTAGGCAATAACATTATTCAAAACAGTGTTAGATCATAAGAAGAGAGCACATAGCACTTCCAATGCTATCTAATTGGGAGGAAAGGAACTGCAAAGAAGAGGTCCCACCTGCATTCGGTGACGTTGTGGCCATTGGTGACTAGCTGAGTATCGATGAAGTCCCTGCTGACATGCGGGTCTTTCACTGTCACAGTAGACAGGGTGTTATTGATGTAGCCAGTCATGCAGCTTGAATAGAGAGGGAAAAGCTCTCTTAAACAAGATGTCACAAGCCTTAGGGAGCAATCAACTGAAGTAACAAAAGTAAAGTAAAAGTAAAAAAGTGAAGCGGGCTCCGAAATTACTGGCACCCCTAACTGGCAATGCACAGACAATACTTCAGAATATAATTCTGAAAAATATATCAATAAACTCTAAATAACAACATGTGAGAAATACTGTATGATATTAACTTCCTAAAGCCCAACGTCCCCCTGGGGCAATGCCGGCATTACAGGATATTCAAATGACTTGCCATGAGCCTCTGACCCTTAAAAGCATAATTGCTTTCAAGCTGTTTCCGTTCAATATCGCTTGATTAATAATCACTCAATTTATTTACTGAATAATCAAGACCAATATATAAGCCTGTGATTATTTAGAGAGTGTTAAGAAATGACAGATAACTGAAGGGTAACATTGACAATTTACTTAATAGTGATATTATATGGATGCAAAAAAAAAAAAAATTATATATATATATATATATATATATATATATATATATATATAAAAATAATAAAAATCAATCAACCTAATTTATTTTAAGATTGCACTTAATCCCAATGTTTTCAGCGTCCCAACGAACAGGTTGCATTTGCAGGGAAGCACAGTTGCACACTTGTTGCCGCGCCAAGAAATAATAATTAATTAGTGTACTATGTGTGTAATACCAAACATGTATGACATGGCTGTATCACACCAATTCTTAATAATTTGTTGGATAACAATGAATACATGTCTACAATGCTCTTCAATAGTGCAAATAAAATAGCAATATTCCACAGATCTTAAGCAGATTGTTGTTATGGCCTCATTCTGATTACAGTTAGCAGAACATAGGTCCGCTGTTTACGTGGCAGTGTCATATACGGAATATGGTCTTCATTGGGTTAATGTTAGAACAAGACAACAGTGTCATCACTATACCCCGCCACAATCAAAGGCCATAACTCAGTAAAAAAAATAAGCTTCGATATCCATTTCGGAACTCAACATAGATCATGAGTAGCTTATTAAGCGTACAAAATTTCATGCATCTAGGTGTAATAGTTTCAGAGAAATCTTGTCCCCATTGTAGCCCGGACGGTCCCCAATTCAATATTCCCCGGGGGATTATAATGCCGTCCATGTGAACGCACTGACTGGTGTAAATAATCGAACCATGTAACATTATGTTGGGTATATGTTGGTACACTGTCGGAGATTTTTTCATCAACATTTTGAGCACCTTTGAATCGAGGACATGATTGATCTAAAAGGTTCTCCATCTCTGAACAGTGCCCGCCCCCCACTCTAAGGATAAAAATCACTTCCGCATCACATTCACCGAGTTAAATGGTGCAAAAATGACAGCGTGCAAAACTTGTATTTGAGACTTGCGAGACCAGATTCACGCAGTCGTAGATATCGACTTGAGTTTGTGCCAGAGAATTTTAGCAGGTGTAACTACAGAGTTGTGTTTGTGGGAGAAAAAAAAATACAACTTTACAAATTATATTCTTTGAGGCAGGTGTGCAAAACAGTTTTGCATCATATTTTCTGCAACAACTGTTGCAAAACATGTTAGCGTGTGACTTGCTTAATTTGTGACTCATACATTAGGATTGTGTACTGGCAGTTAGGATTTGAGAAGGTGTTAGTGTTGTGTTTTGTTTTTGGAGTAGAAAAAAATTCTGCAAGTTTGAAACCTTTTCGTTGTGCTGTGAGATTTACTGATACATATGTGCACCTATTTTTTCACAACTACAAATTCCACTTTCACAGGTTGTCAGGAGTTTTGCACCATATTCTCTGCAACAACTGTGGCAAAATGTGAGCATGAGTTCTTTCATTTGTGATGAGCAGAATAGGATTTGTGCGTCTGCAATACAAATTTGAGAAGGTGTTGTGTTGTGTTTGTGGAGTGAAAAAAAATTCTACAAGTTTGAAACTTTTTCGCTGTGACTTCAGATTTACAGATACACATGTATAAAAATTTGTAACAAGTACAAATTCCACTTTCACAGGCGCTCAGTCGTTTTGCACCAAATTTATCTTCATACATCTGTTCCCATTCTTACTTGATATAACATATCTAATGGTGTTCTGTTGTCATGTTTTGCACTTCATAATTCACGTAACCTTTTCAATGGGAGATAGGTCTGAGCTGCAGGCGGTACCCACACTCTATGACTATGAAGCCATGCCGTTTTAACATGTGCAGAGTCTGGCTTTACAATTAATGATGCATGATGAACTGTGTTAACTGACTCAGGTCATCTGAAGTATTTCAGGTGTAAGTTATGGTTATTACAGAAGCATTAGGTTCCTAACCCTAGAACACTATCGCTAAAATTAGTAACACCATCACTAACGCCGGGTGATTTTTACCCGATATAATATACCCAATAAAAAGTACTTGTCATCAAAATATATCAAACTATGACAATACATGACAAATTAGAGTAGTGTTCTTTTATTTTCTACAGTGCCATGTCAAACAAAATGAAAAAAGTACCATGAGGTGAACAGAACACCCATGCCTTCAAAGATGTCAAAGACGATGCTGAAGATACCCAGGGACCCATGACACTCAGACAAACGCAACATAATGAAAAGCACATAAACACGTTTGCTCGGGTAACAATCACCCGGCGATAGTGTTCTAGGGTTAATGCAGAACCATCTGAGGGCTTCACAGTCACATGCATCCAACTTTAGAATTCAGTCTTGTGTTTAATGCAGAGCTTGCTCCAGTTTCCCCAGATTCTTGAAGTCTTTTCACTAAATTATGGATTGTTGATGGTGAGATTACAAAATCTTGTGCATTCGCATGATGAGAAACATTGTTCATAAACTGGTAATTTGCTCAGTGTTCACTCACCTTCTTTGCAAAGTGGCAAACCTCAAACAATCTTGCTGGTAAACTGTTGTACCTCTTATAACAGCTAATTTCATACCCAATCATAATTGAAATATATGTTACCTATTCCCTTGTTTACCTGTGGAATGTTCCAAAGGGGTGTTTTTCTGAAGATTCCACAACTTTTCCACACGTGTTGCAAGCATCAAATTCAGAATTTGTGAATATCAAAACAGTTGATAAGGGGAAACTTCAAATATTTTTTCTTTGTGTTGTTTTCAACTATGAAGTGGGTAAAAGACAATTTACTAATCACTTAATTCTGTTTTTTTTTTTAAATTCTAATTTATATACTGTTCCAATTCTTGTGAAACTGAGGTAGTAAACACCATTTAATTTATAATGGAGAGGGTTAAAAAGCTTAGAAAATAAACCTTGTCTGCCTTTTCAGCAGCATTTTTACTCACTCCAGTTTAGTGTCTGGATCTTTGGCACAGGGACCATAACGGTATCGGTACACCAGACGAGGTATGAAGTCAGAGGAGACACCAATAACCAGCCCATTGGCAATGACCGCCAGCACACCAATCATCTCCAGAACTCTGATCCATACACCTGAGGAGCAGACAAACTTAATTCACAAAATGCATCCTCTGAGATATGGGAACTTTTGGATAATTACTGTGTTACAACCCCATGTCCAGAAAAGTTGGGACGATGTGTAAAATGTAAATAAAAACTGAATGGAATGATTTGCAAATCAGTTAAACCCTATATTCAATTGACAATAGTGCAAAGACAACATATCAAATGTTGAACCTGAGAAATGTTATTGTTATTTGAGAAATATTTGCTAATTTGAATTTCATGACAGCAACATCTTTTAAGAAAGTTGGGACAGGGGCAATGTTTACCACTGTGTTGCATCACCTCCTCTTTTAACAATTCTCTGAAAGCATTTGGGAACTGAGGTGACCAAGTGCTATAGTTTTGGAAGCAAAATGTTTTCCTATTCTTGCTTGATATTGGCTTTCAGCTGATCAACACTTCACAGACTCCTTTATCAAATTTATTTTCATAATGTACCAAATATTTTCAGTGGGTGACAGGTGTGGCCTGCAGGCAGGCCAGTTTAGCTATTAGCCTCTTTTACTACTGAGCCATGTTGTTGTAATATGTGCAGAATGTTGTGCTTGGTATTGTTTTGCTAAAATCAGTGAGGCCTTCCATATCAAAGATGTCTGGATGGCAGTATATAAAACCCCAAAACCTGTATACTGTATATTATTTAGCATTAATGGTGTCTATTTTCATAGATGTGCAAGTTACCCATGCCATGTGCAATAATGTGCCCCCATACTATAATAGATGCTAGCTTTTGAATTGTGCACTCTTCAGCCCGGAGGACACAATGTCCATAATTTCCCGAAATAATTTCACATTGCTGATCGGTCAGACCACAGGACAGTTTCCCACTTCGCCTCAGTCCATCTTAAATGAGCTTGGGCCCAGTGAAGGCTGAAGCATTTCTGGATCTTGGTTTAATATTTGCATGGCAGAGTTTTAACTTGCATTTGTGGATACAGCGACAAATGGTGTTCACTAACAATGGTTTACAGAAGTGTTACTGAGGCAATGCAGTGATTTCCTCTTCAGAATCCCGTCTGCTTTTAATGCAGTGCTACCTGAGGATCATGGTCATTCAATACTGGTTTTTGGTCTTGTCCCTTGTGTACAGAGATTTCTCTGGATGCTCCGAATCTTTTGATAATATCATGTACTGTCAAAGAAGAAATCACTGAATTATTTGCAAATTTACTTTGAGAAATGTTATTTTAAATTGTTGAACTATTTGCCCATTTAGTCTTTCCTTGAGTGGTGAAGCCATTGCCATCTTTGTCTGAAAGACTTTTTATACCCAATCATGTAACTGACCTGTTGCCAATCAGGTTGTTGCAATCTACGTAAGTGGTCACGTGATCCCCGAGGCAAAATGTACACAAATGTTGATCGCAGCATAGTGAAAATGGGGAAATCTTGTGCTGCTGTTGGTTACACTAATAATGATGCCATTCAATTGTCCGGAAAATACGGCAAAATAAGTTTCCATCAATTTCCACAAGATAATGAAGCCCTTTTGAAAGAATGGCTTGTTAAATTAAGAAGAATTGACAGTGGAAAGCCTTACAAACCAACAAAACATTCAGTTCTTTGCTCAGAGCACTTCGAGAAAAGCTGCTTCACGTAAAAGAAGTTCACAAGTAAGTCAACGGTTTTGTTGCAATGAAAACTGGTTTTAAAGTGAAGATTTAAAGAAATTAGTGGAAAAGATACATTCAATACAAATATTAACCTTAAGCCCGAACGCCCCCCGTAACGGGGGCAATGAATTTGCATAATAAATACAGCATGTTTCCTAATAGCAACCTCATCATGCGGCATATCCTCTTAAAGCGAAGAAACTCGGCGAAAAGTTTGTGATGACCGTTTTTACCTAAACCGAACACAATTCAAGCACCAAGCAAATAAATAAGCACCTAGCAAAACATTAAATAAAATGAGATCAATGCTCTATCTTAAGCATTTCTCCTGAATTTGTGCTATGCATATAAAAGATACCTCAAATGAAAGAGGACAGTCCACAGATTCCAACAATATAAGCCTTGTCATTTTAAATTGACACCACACTCAAAGAACAGCAGGCATACACTTTACATGCTACAGAAATGAGCAAAAATTTTTCTTACCTTTGATATTTTGTCATAAAAAGCTGTTTGTGGGTAAATCTGTGCTTGCTATTGTTTTAGCCAGTCTATCTGAGAGTTCTTGCACCATTATGCTATGCATTGGAAGACCTCAGCAGTATAATTGCTTAAATGGTTTGTTTTTAGTATTTTCGCTATAATTAACCGCTAAATATTCAGCGGTTGTTTTCAAAGCCGGTTCATGACTGAGACTCCTTGCGCCACTATGCTCAAGTTCAAACACAGCGCAGCTATACAAGTGCTAAATCGACCTGTGAATATATAGTCTGTTGAGCAAGTGTCGTGGATAAGGCGGAGCATTTGGACCTGAGCAACCGGGGTTCAATATTCAGTTATAAATGCGACCTTTCAGAGCAAGGAAATAATTTTTTTTTGTTTAAATAAATAATAATTAATCGATGCATTCCCATCCCATCAAAGCCATCTTCCTAGGCTACATCAGGGATCACGTGACTTACACTACGGTTGCTGCATCCATTGCAACGCCTCCATTTAACCTTATTTGAACTGAGATGTTCCACCAGGTGTATTTTTTTGACATTGGTCAACCTTTCCAGTCTTTTGTGGCCCCTGTCCCAACTTCTTTGAAATACGTTGTTGGCATCAAATTCTAAATGAGCAGGTGTTTTTCAAAAAATAATAAAATTTCTCTGTTTTTGAATATATATATTGATATGTCGTCTTTGCACTGTTTTCAAATAAATATAGAGTATAAATGATTTGCAAATCATTGCATTCTGTTTTTATTTACATTTTACATACCATCCCAACTTTTCTGGAAATGGGGTTGTAAAACTATGGTAGCATATAGATAACAATATTAAAATGAAAATGCATTCTCAGAAATGCATTTTCGTTTTCAAGATGCAAATGCTTTAATTGCATCATAATGAAAATATAATCCTCCACTTTGCATTTTCATTTTCAAGCCCATGAGTGCAATTTTTATTTCAAATTGAAAATTAAAATACATTTCCCATTTGCGTTTTTAATTTTCAAAAAGTGCCCCGCCATGTCACTAACAAACATGAAATGAAAACACAAATCTTATAATGCAAATACATTCTGAAAATGCCTTTTCTTTTTTGAGAGGCAAGCATATTATTTGTATCATCACAAAAATGATAACGTAACTGACCACTTTGCGTTTTCATTTTCAAGTCCATGTATGCATTTTTTACAGCAAATTGAAAACCGAAATACACTCCCCATTTGCATTTTCATTTAGAGGAAGTGCTCTGACATAACACTAACGAAAATAAAATGAAAATTCAAATCATAATGAAAATCAAACCTCGGAAATGCTTCTTCTTTTTCAAGACATAAACACGTTTTGTGTCTCATAATTCAAATGATAAAGCAGTGTCCCATTGCTATTTCACTGTCATGGCACCAAGCGCATGTTCTATTATTAAAATGAAAATACACTCTGTGAGGAAGCAGTGCTTTCCCCCATGGTATTGGATATTAATACAAAGTGGTCTCATTGGAAGTCAATTAGTCCATTCTTGGCCAGCTGATTGGTTGGCTGATGTCACATAAACCCAGTCGTTCCATGAAGTATGACTCAGTTCAGGCATTACGTTATTTTATTTTGATTGTGAATGTAAATCGTTTTGTTATGGGGGGGCGGGCAAATAAGCTCAAAATGTCCACTGCATGGTCTGCAATGTGCAATGGAGGGCTGCATGTTTCTGACATAAAAAATGAATTCAACTATTGACTAATATTCTTGGGAAATGATCTGATTCAAGCGAAAAATTACTTAGCCGAAACTCCAGTCATTGAGGACAAAAAATGGCAAGATTGTGGACAGAACTGCTCCTCTTGCTTAATTTTAGAACTAGCCAGACTACATAGCCTATCCTACAATAGCTATCATATCTAGTTATAGATAACGCAGCACATATAAGTTTTGTAGAATTCTTGTGTGTTATTGACTCAGCTAATACGATGCAGATTTCACCTGTGGTGAACTAGCTAATCTTAATAATTAGTGAGCTAACATTAACATTGGCTGTCTTCTTGAAGGCTGACACAGAGCTTCATTTGTGACATTATCTGAATCTGATCATTCTAGCTTGCTCATTAGCTACTGCTACTCCCTTAAAATGCTAATCATATGTTTACGGCTGCCAGTTTCTGCTCACGTTACACAATGTAGTTGATGCATACTTCAGATCTTTGCCTTGGGAAAGAAGGCGTCATGCTCAAGCCTTCCCCAAACCTGGCAAGAGCAAGGGGATAGGGTAGCTGAGGAGTATACTATCCAGCTATTTCTACATTAACAAGGCTTCCCTTGCTCGAGCTGGCTCGACAAAGCCCAAGCTCATAAGCAGATACACCATAAGTTACCATAGCTTGGTAAAAGAGACCCAGCATTGTGACACTGAAAACCCTGGCTTTAGACGCAGCATACCCCGCAAACCGAACCACAGTTCGTGGTGTGTCCAGTCTGATGAGCCAAAAGTAAGCCATTTAGGGCTAAGTTACAATGCAGTTAGAAAGTTGCTTTATGTGAAACACATTTTATAAGACACTATTTAGCCCATATTTGATCGACATATTGCTCGAAATGTCCGGGATAAAGGAAATTTTTTTAATTTGTTTTGCTCAATCACAAAATAATTTATATTTGCAACAAACAAATAACATCATACCTGAAATATAGAGTCACAAACTTGATGGAAGGACTGTGTATGTGACATCGGCCACTCAATCAGCTAGCCAAGAATGGATCAATTGACATCCAATGGGACTGCTTTGTATTAATATCGAATCTGAACCATGTCATAAGGGAAAGTCTGGCCTCCTCATAGAATGTATTTTCGTTTTAATATTGTTAGAAAAAGCAGGTGGCGCCATGACATTGAAATTGCAATGGGAGACGGCTTTCTTGTTTGAATTATGAGACACAAAACATGTTTACATCTTGAAAATGGAGAAGCATTTCCGAGAATACATTTTCATCATAAGTTTTGAGTTTTCGTTTCATTTTTGGTGGTGTTATGGTGAAGCACTTCTTGCAAATGAAAACACAAATGGGGAATGTATTTTAATTTTCAATTTGTAATAAAAAATGCATGCATGGACTTGAAAATGAAAATGCAAAGTGGATGATTACATTTTCATTTTCACGATGATACAAATAATGTGCTTCCCTCTCGAATAAGAAAAGGCATTCGCAAGAATGTATTTCCATTATAAGATTTGCATTTTCATTTTATTTTTGCAAGTGATATGACAGGGCACTCAAACAAAATTGAAATGCAAATGGGGAATATATTTTAATTTTCAATTTGTTACAAAAGCTGCACAAATGGATTTGAAAGTGAAAATGCAAAGTGGAGGATTGCATTTTCATTTTCATTATGCTACAAATAATGTGTTTGCATCATGAAAACGAAAACACATTTCCGAGAATGTATTTTTATTTTAATATTGCTAGCTGAATACTTCCATATAAAACATGATCATGGCTGAAATGCCAGATAATCACATTTCTCTTTTGCCTTATCAATGCAATTGCATTTCCCATCACTTCAATTGAGGTCTTTTGCCTCACCAATGTCATTAGTCTTCTTTGGCACCAGTCGTCGCTCAAGGCTGACCATCTTTATGGCATCCAGTCGGATCTCAAAGATGTTGTTAAGGAGGGCCAGCAGTGGGGCCAGTGGGAAGGCTGCCACAAAGATGGTGGTGAAGCTAAACTGGATAACTGCAGAGAGGGAAAGGTATGAGCCACAACACACCACAAAGCCCAAACTCCTATACTGAAGAAAAGAATTAAGCCACTATACAGCACAGAATTTCAGCAGTTAAGAAATTTGTTAGGAATCTCAGCAGATAAAGCACCAGAAATGAATTGAGCGAGTTCAGCTCAACCCACAGGCCTGGCTGTGAAAAAATTTGTATTAGACTGGTAGGTTATGAGCTTCAAAGGCTTTGCAGTCAATTTCTGGACAACATCAGAACTAGATCGTCCGAGTTCCAAGATTCTCGAAGTGGCACTGCAAGCCCCTCAGACAGATCACTAAAGAGCAGCAAGATCCTTTCATTACCTCTGATTTCCTTGCGAGGGCAGCTAATATTACATAAAAAAAACAAAATGACATGAACAGAACAAGTAATAAGTAATAACAACAAGAGGCTCCTCAGAGCCTGTACTCGGGCCGGGTCTAGGCCTGGGCCAATCGCAAAACTGCGCGCGCGCAAGAGCAGGACAATCGCGACCCCGAAAAAAAAAAGAACGGAGCCGAAACTTAGACTCGTGGCCTACCGGCCCGAGTAAAAATAACTTCATCAGCATATCTCTTTAGAACCATATAAAACAACATGATAATGACATACAATACTGTAAAAAACCACACAATCAATCTAAATGATAATGGCAAAATAGATTAGACAAAACCTGAGACACAGCAAATTGAAGTTGGCAAATAAAAACACTAGGGCCTCTATCTTACACCCAGCGCAGTGGGGCACAAAACGTTATTTCCTGTCCAGCGTCCTCGCTGCAAAAACAGCCAATTCATTTGCGCCAAACTGAGCGCCCATGGGCGTATTGGTCTTAAAATGAGGTGTGGTCAGGCGCAATGCTGGCCTGCTGCTATCTTGAGCTAGCGCAAGGCTCTTGCACCATTGACCAACAAAAACCTGGTGTACAGTCAAGAATCAGTTTTTAGCAGCAATTTTAAGGGCGCATTATTATGAGTATTATGCGCTTTTGTCAGCGAGTGCATAATGCGCATATCCTCTGCTTGTTACATGTTACACAAGGACGAACTGCAGCGCCCACACAAGCAGGCAATTAAAAAAAAAATGACGATGAGAAAGATTATTTTGACTATATTTTAAAAAGCATGTGCCAGAATGGTGAGTGTAATCGCTCCACGTACCCACATCAGCGCATGCTATGATGCAGGCTAGTTTAATTGTAAGGGAACCTATTCCATCGGATAATTTGCGATTCAACATGTGAGGTTAAGCACATGGGTATACACACATTATACTGAATAAAGCCACAACTCTTTAATACTGGCGAACTCTGTAATTCATGCTGTCTTGCAGAAAATCCCCCCTGGAAGAGTGGCTATCAAGAAACAATAGTTGGCCAAAATATCAAATAAATGGCATATAATGTCTGAATAGTGCATGGATTTTCGGTCTGTCACACGAAACACACACTGTAACTGAACGAATGTTTGAAGTGCTGAAAATGCGCTTCAGAAGTTTGGATAAGTTCTGCATGGGTAGACCCTGTTATCTGCAATGATGTGAAAAAAAAACAAACAACTATTTAATCTGACTTGATCCATTAATATGGTGTCTGAAGTCCCGTTTTCGTTATCAGCTGCAAAATCCATCATTTCATTTGGAAATAGATTTATTATTTACAGTTTGGCTAAAAAACGAAGTGGCCTTAAAACCGGCACTTATAGAAAAAGCGATGGATGACATTGTCGTCACCGTCTGTAATTAATCTGAATTTCTTCCACATATTCAACTCAACCTGCAATCGTAAGACAAGCGGAAAAAAAGTTATTGTCTCTCCTTTTGGATATTATTCAAGGGGTTATGGTACGTGGTGAAATAAATCATTATTTTTATTTCTTTCTTGCTATTTTTCTCACTCATTATAATTTCTCTCAGTCGTTCCCCACCAGAGGATATTTAATTATTATATTTATTATATTTCACTCCTCTATGGGGGGAGAGAATTATATTTCACTACCCTATAGGGAGAAAGAAATATACAGTTTTAGCTCTGTTTCTTGTTCTTCTCCTGGCTTTTTGATCAAATTGGCGCCACGCTTTCATTTTACGGCCAAATGACCTGAAATTTGGAACAGTGGTACCTTAGTAACATGTGCCCAGACTTTTTTTTCATTTTTTGGATGCTAGCCTTAGAAATGATTTAAATAAGCTTTTTTTGGGTAATTTAATAGGGATGCCTCTAGGACCCTGGGGAATTAGGTAAGGTTATATAAGGCCAACGGCATGTAGCTCTCTCTCTCTTTTTTCAATTAATCTCCTGAGAACAAAGAAGTGTTGCGGGTGCGGCCAAACAATTGTTTGTGAGCCCAGAATACAACAATGAGTGTGTTTACATGCACACTAATAAAACGATTGTTATCGGATTAATGGAGTTATCGGATTATTCAAGTGGTCATGTAAACGGCGAAGTCCGACAATCATTATCGGATAAAGGCTGTTGTTGGTTCATGAGAAATCCGGCACCTAGCTTTTTGCCCAATAATCCGTTTATTCTGTGCATGTATACAGCAAAAGCTGATTTCTTTAGTTTTTTTTAAATCTGCGCATGTGCGACCTGTGGAGGGCAGGAATTAATCCAGGCTAGTTCTCAATCATTTTCCCTTATTGACACATTTTCCTGTCATAGGAATAATCCATTGGCAATTTTCCTGTCATAGGAGTAATCCATTGGCGCTGCGATAAAACAGCGTCAGCATCTGTACTTTCAAACGGTGAACCACGCTAAGGTAGTTTGGGACAGTACATCTAAACCCAAAGGTTTGCTTGGTGGCCATCTAAATATCAGAAGTGTATTGCCCAAAATTGATCAAATACATAACCTGCTGGTGGAGTCAAACTTAGACATTTTATGTCTTACGGAGACCTGGCTTAACTGTAATATACCATTCAACCTCATAAATATTCTAGGTTACACCTGCTTTAGGAAAGACAGAGTGTCACGGAAAGGGGGAGGAGTTCTTTTATATATTAGAGAAAATTTTAGATGTACAGAAATACAGCTAGACTGTGATCTTGAAAGCCTAGGAGTGAATATTATCCTTTCACCCCAAATTAATTTTACTGTCATTGTTTTATATAATCCCCCCTCACATGATGTAATTTTTTACGATGAACTGAAAAAACTTCTTACAATGGCTAATCGCTCATCTGAATGCATTTTATTTGGGGATTTCAACGTCAACTGGATGGACAAGGTGGCAAAACGAAAATTGAAAGCCCTGACTACAAAATTTAATTACCATCAACTGATAGATAAACCAACAAGAATAACAAAATCAAGTGAAACTTTAATTGACCTTGTTTTCACAAACAGGAGGGAAAGAATAACTAGAACATACAATCTGATTACAGGTCTATCAAGACCACAATATGACTTTGGTGGTTAGAAAGCTGACCAAAAAATGACTGGTTTATCATGCAAAAAATAACAATAAAACTGTTAAATCAATTCCTAAAAATAAAATGGCTGAATTTGAAAATGATTTGACACAACTGGATTGGTCTATAGTAACAGAAACAGATGATTTTAACACATGCTGTGATAACTTTGTATCAGCTATCACTGGCTTGATTGACAAATACACTAGAACATGGAAAAGCAGCCCTAGAAGGAGCTCACTTCCATGGTTTAGCCCAGACCACTGGCTGCTAATGAAAAGGCAGGATTTGGCTCTTAAAAAATTTCTTCTCTCCAAAATTAATACTGATTACCTGGTGTACACAGGTCTAAGAAATAAAGTGGTAGCTGAAATGCGCAGGACTAAAATGAATTATTTCGCTAAGCTTATTGAAGAATCCAATGGTAACAGCTCTACGTTGTGGAAACACATCAACAGTGTTGCCAACTCCGATACTAAAAAACAGATAATAAAGGGGGTGCAAATAAATGATGAATATATTTCTGATGATGCATTAATTGCAAAAGAGTTTAATATTTATTTTACCAAATCAGCCCAAGAATTGTCTAAGAATTTTAAACCTGTGGAGTGGACAACAAACATCCCTGATGAGAATAGTCCAAATCTATTTTATATTCAAGAGGTAAATTCCGAAAAAATTAGTAAAATCATGAGTAATCTTACTAACTCAAAAGCAAAGGATGTCTATGATCTGAACTGTGAAATGATTAAGAAACACAGATCCCAGTTACTTAAACCGATGACACATCTGGTAAATATGTCAATCAAAACAAGAACTTTTCCTGATAGCTGGTAAAAAGCTATAATCAGTCCAATTTATAAGTCGGGTGAGCCAGATTTGACTTGCAATTATAGACCAATTTCCATTCTTCCAGTTGTGTCTAAGATATTAGAGTCATTGCAGAGCAACTTGTGTCACATCTTGAAACAAATCACTTACTGCAACAAAAACAATTTGGATTCAGACCAAAATACTCCATGGAGACTGCAAACCTCTATTTAACTGAAAAAATCAAGGGTTTTTTGGAGAGTGGTTACATTTTGGGAGGAGTTTTCCTAGACTTAAAAAAAGCCTTCGACACTGTTAACCATGATGTACTACTGTCCAAACTCTCTACATTTAAATTCTCAAATCAGGCTTCACAGTGGTTTGACTCATACCTCAGAGGGAGGGAGCAGTGTGTCAGAGTCAATGGGCAAAAGTCCACATTCTGTTTTAATAGCATCGGGATACCCCAGGGGTCAGTTCTTGGTCCGCTGCTTTTTAGCATGCATATCAATGACCTACCTGAGATTTGTCCTGCTGTCAGCTGCCAAATGTATGCTGATGATACGGTCCTATACACACCAGCTAGATCAGCAAGGAAAGCCGCTGAGCAGTTAAATGATTCTTTGCACTCTGTAGCACATTGGCTTGAGTCTTCTCACTTAACACTGAACATTAAAAAAACTGTCTCAATATGTTTCTCTATGCGTAAACAACACAATAGAGAATGATTCTTGATTCAGATCAATAATGAGCCTGTTAATGTGGTTAATGGTGTAAAGTACTGAGGAATCATCCTAGACTCACACCTGCGATTTGAAAAACAAGTGAATTATGTTTGCAAAAAAGTTAAATCCAACTTAAACTGTTTCAGGATTATCAGAATGTATCTTTCATTAAACACAGCCAGACTTTACATGCATGCTATAATATACTATTCAAAAAAAGTAGGGGATATTGGATTTACAAGTACCATGAAATGCAGATCATGAGGTCAGGAAGGAAACAAATGACATAAAAACATTAAGGAAACATTTGTCAATTTATTCAAAACCCTGTGTACAGTCAGTAAAGGACAGATTCTCCAGAATAAGGGTTAAACACAAACACAGGGTCACACAGCAAATTTACCACCATTGTGAAACAGAGTCAGTAGCGGGTAAAACCCCTCGGTTGGCTAGACAAGCTCGAATTCGGCGTGGCATACTCCTAACGAGACGTCCCAGGTCATTTTGGGGAACATTATTCCATTCCTGTTGCAATGCTGCAGCAAGTTCTTGGACATTGGCAGGAGGTTGTTGACGTTAAGCGTAGCCGCTGTCCAAGCATGTCCCAGACATGCTCGATGGGGGAAAAGGTCCGGATTGAGTGCTGGCCATGGTAATGTGGTGATATTCTGCTGCTGGAGGTAATCTGTAACGATCCTGGCCCTATGACATCTGGCATTGTAATCTTGGAAAATGAAACGGCGGCCATAACGGCGTGCAAACGGCACAACATGGGGTGCCAAGATGTTGTCCCGTAGTACTGCCCTGTGACACGTCCAGCAACAACATGCAAGTCTGTTCTGCCGGCAGCAGTGATGCCTCCCACACCATTACAGATCCACCCCCATACGGATCATGTCTAATGACGTTAACGTCATGGAAACGTTAAATAACGTCGGCGCCAAACAGTCCTCGTCTGTCAAGGAAGTCCACAGTGAACCTCGACTCATCTGAGAACATTACGTTGTTCCATCGGGCGATTATCCCAGCGTTGATGATGACGACACCATTGAGTCTGGCCCCAATGTGACGATCCTCAAACAGGGAATGACACGAGGACGTCGGGCGTGTAAGTGAAATCTGTGCAGACGATTCCTGATGGTCTGGCCACTCACTACCAAGCCAGTATCCCTTTGAAGTTGAGACCTTATCTGATTTGCTGTTACCATACGATTTCTCAAGACAATAGTGCGGATGAATCTGTCCTGAGCCTGAGTTGTTGCCCTTGGTCAACCGGATCGTGGTCTATCCTGAACAGACCCTGTAGCACGATGTCTGGACCATAATCTGCTGATGACAGACTGGGAAACATTCATTGCCCTTGCCACAACGACCTGTCTTGTGCCAACCTGTAGCATGCCAAGGGCACGTAACCTCTCCTCCTGTGTTAGACGGCGCAAGGTCTCTGTTTAATTAACGACTTCAACCACTGATAATCTGATGCTTTCTCTTCAAAATCTTCCTTTACAGTGGCTCTAACCTTCCAATTCAGAGTCATGCAAATTTGTGGCACAACCCCCTTGATCATCAATAGCATCCCGTGCAGATCGTGAGAGTGTCATTGATGTGTTTGGGTGATGAATTTCTTTGGAAATGCTTCCTCAGTAAGGAACTATATAACATGGTTTCGTATCCCTTTGTATATGTGAAAATTTTGATCTCAAAATAAAATATCCCCTACTTTTTTTGAATAGTATATTTTCACATCTGTCATACTGCCTCACTTCCTGGTCCCAAGCCTCACAAACAACTTTAAAACCAATCATATCCATATACAATCAGACAATAAAAATCATGGACAAAAAACCTGTCAGATGGCATCACTGTCTCATATTAGAGAAACATAATATGCTTAGCTTTGAAAGTTTCATTGGCTACTGTAATCTTAAAATGTTTTTCAAATGATTACAGAGTCTAGTTCCATCTATGCTCGGTGAATTTGCTAGCAGGAGTCAGGACTCCAATCGAGTGAACACACGGGCTTCTGTTAATGGTAACTGTCGAATTCCAAAACGTCCTTTGGACAATCAGCCTTCTCTGTCACAGGAGCTAATCTCTGAAATAGTCTACTTACTGAGCTGAAAATGCAAACTAACTTTAAAGGTTTCAACAAAGGTATTAAATCATGGCTGAAGGAGCAACAATACTGTTCCCACATATAAAACATTTGCTTGTGTACATGTTTACCTGAGGGAACCATCTCATTCAGCTTTTTTATTGAACTTGTATTTTATTTGTTCTGGGTATTTTAATTCTGATATATGTCTTAGGTATCTCCTTTTTTTTTTTTTTTTCTCTGTACAACTTTAATCCTTAAAAGCCTCCCATGGACTGGTGTTGAAAATTAGCATTGTGCTATAAACACTTACAGCAGTGCATTTGGGACCTGTGTATATTTAAATATCACAGCATCAATGTTACTGTATGTCCATGTCAAATAAAGGAATAAAATTAAAAAAATGAGGACACAGCCTCTCTCCCCATGCGATCTAACAGCAACGAAATAATGGGCTAAATTTAGTACAGAAAAAATAACTTACTTACAAATAGGCCCATTCTTTACCAAAGACAAACTGCTCTGAAACTTCCGCGCTGCCTTTTCCGCGCATCTGGTGATTTAACTTGTGCTCCATGATCATTTAAATTGTTTAAATGAACTTCATTGTAAAAAACCATTTGTAAGGTCTTTATGTAATTTCTTAGCTTCCAACCCCAGAGGAAAGAAAAGCAAGAGAAGACTTAATTTCTGCGTGATAATTTCTTGAATATGCGCTGATTGAATAATGACTGATCCGCATTCCAATGAAATATCGCCATTCACTCTCGTGGGTGTATAAAAAAGTGGGACTTGGCAATTAAATATAATATTGTTTGCCGAATTAAAATTTTTCAGTCTTCACTTTTGTTATCAACTAAGTATAAGATTGCGGACTACAGCGAGAGAATGCGATATGCCACTTAAGGCATTAAACTCCATATGCGTGAGAGTTGACAGTTATGCAATTTGGAATAACGCTGATTTAAATGCACCAAATTACGCGTCCAAATGAATGATTGTCGACGTCATACCTAAAGGGGGAAAATTAGTAGCACCTAAAGGCGGATTTCCACATACTCCATCTGCGCCTCTCAGCGCATTGCCGCAAATCTGCAGTGACCGACGTCGCAAGCCCTCGCCCACTGGATGCGTTTCTGGAGCGCTGCGCAGTGGAGCCCCGTTTGGTGCTTTTAATTTCCTGTCTGGTGCAATCTGGTCTATGTCAATTGACACGAAAGGGGAGCGAAGTCGCTGAAAAATAGACCAGGCGCATATCTCTGACAAAGCGGAGCACAGTGGCGCTTTTGGGACGCTCCAGAGACGCTTCGCGGCGCGCGCTGTGGAAATGCAAATATTGACGAGAATAGGAGCTATATGCTCCGCAGTGCGTGGTGCTGCGCTGCGCAGACGGAGTATGTGGAAATTGGGGGTAATAGTGTGCAGTGCTCTCGGAGCGAATCAATTGCTAATTATGAAAATGATTGAGAACTATCCAGGACTAATAAAGGGATGTTCTGTAGCCCCCAGATTTTTAGTTCTGGTGCTGCCACTGCTTCGAGAGAAATCCGACTACTTGAATAAATCATTTAAACCAGGTTTTTCCAGATATCGGTTTATTAAAGTGCATGTAAACGCCTCAAATCATATTATTGCCATTATCGGATTATTCCCGGTTATCGGATTATGCTGTGCATGTAAACGTACTCAGTGAGGGAAGACTGGTCACTCTATAGTCAAGCTGTAACCACGGTAGGCAAATTATTACATAATATCATAATGCATCTTTTTTTTTGCAAAATGGTCAAACAACTGATGTGGCTTTTAATTGATTATAGTTTCCAAGGAGCTGCTTGTGAAGTTGTGAACTTTGAGGGGGTTATGATTTATTGAGCGTCATGACATCAAGCACGCTGCTGGTTTGGGTGTAATTTAAATGTGTTAAAGGTACGCATAGCTTGGCATGATACATTTATGGAAAATATTGGTTTTTAAAATTCCTTATTGTAGCCTAATACTATGTTTGTTTTCATAGGATTGTCTGAGTGCAATATTGACTCACTGTTTTTTCCCATGAAAGAATTTATAGAAATTAATGGGCCTTTTATTTTATTTATGTTTTCCTTTCCTTTTAATGGTACTTATTTAAATTGGGCATTGTGCAATATGGTTGACGGGCATTTTGCAATCCTTGAGCTGTAGCTTAACTATTGTGAAGTTGCAGGCGCGCTATAAATTTAGAGACCCTCTTTTGCATGTTTGAGGGCATAATTGGTTGTGATGTTGATCACTTCTCATTCTGTGTGCAATTGTATATGATTTGTGACTTTTAGAGTGTGCAGTGGTAGTTTGCTCAGCAGATTTAAATATTCTTCATTTTGTGTTGGGTCCTAAAGTATTGGGTCAATTGTAATTCATAGCTGTGAGTTAGTGCTGCTTGTATCAAGTGACTGCCTCAGTGCCTTGTTGGGTGCACAATTGTTATATATCGCTACAGTGTAGCATTAGGCGTGCCCAATGGATCTTCTTTCTTAATGTTTTTTACTACGGCATTTGTTGTGCAAATAAAATCTTGTATTTGGAGCAGTCAGCCTCCTGTCCCGTTCATTGCGGGCACTTGCTTGTATACACAGTGAGCTATATCGGAAGTTAATAGTCATATCGAATTTACCACTGGTTCTATTCACTACAGTAATAATAGCCAAAAATGTATATTTTTGACTCCTGTGCTATTATGGTCAGGCCAAATGACCTAAAATTTGGCATGGAGACACCTAGTACTTTTTTGCTTCCTTCCACTAAAAACTCACACATTGCATAATTTGCAATCAGTATGGCTGGCATTGCAATGTCACCTTGTTACTGCATGTCACATTCCACGGCAGATTACGCCTACAATCACCGCTGTGCTAATGAATTCAAAATAATTCACTTGCAGCTGAATTAAATTCTACAATATCAGTTTTTTCTTTTTAAAGCGTACAATAATTGGCCTAAGATTTTGGCGACTTATACAGTTGAAAAGAAGTCTAGCTCAATTCTTTGCGAAGTGCACTGTCATTAAAATGAACCCCTTATAGTTTGAGTCCAAATGAGAAAGATTTTCCCACCATTTTCCAAGGTTTAAATCATTTTAATTAGGCGTTTTTAATCTTGTTTTGTTTCTTTCTTTTTTCAGTTTTTCTTTCCTTTTCCTAAAAAATCTAATTCAGGCTCCTGCACGGTGGGAAATTAGTAGATAGTAACACAGTTACGCTATAACCTGACCACTTGAACTTTTTGCTTTGATTAAAAATGTTATATTTAATGTTTTTTCATGTCCGTTATTTTCACAAAAAAGTCTATTTTACAAGAGATGTGGGGTGATTTCGTAATAGTCTCATTTTGGGGGCAATTTTAGACGAGTCCATTTCCGCTTGGGTGAGGGATGGGAAGTGAAATATCCTGCATTTGCTCACAAATGTTGACTTTCTAGTTATTCATTTATTTTTACCGGTGACCCTGAAGTAAAACCTTTCTTTTTGTTTGCTTGTTTCGTGCAAAAGTTGTAATGTAATATGAAGTTCAACTGCAGCCCTGAGGATGCTCTGTTATTTTTAACGCCTAGGTATGATTTAAATAATTTTGGGCAATATTTAAAAAACATTTTTATTACATTTTTGAAGACTGCTGTGATCATGCTTCCATACTTTAAACAATGGTTTAGTCGCACGCTTTCACTTTGGGCACGAGCAGCCCTCATTCTGATGCAGTAGAGAGTTTTTATTTATTTATTTATTTATTGTTATAAGGGCAGTGAAATTCGCCCTTATAATAGCTATCCACCAGGGTACAAGTCCCCCTGGCTTTTAAAGGGAATGGGAGATGAAACTGATTGGTTTATTCCATGTTTCGCCAAAAACATGCCTATGTTTAATTAATAGATTAAATCCAACTCCTTTGCACTGAGCGCCTTACTATGCGTCCAGATGACCCGCTGTTAAACTAGCAAAAATGGATTTAGAAACGCCCTAAATGCACTTGCACGCTTCAGACTGTGACTTAGACCATTAAAATAGGGCCCTAGACCCGGATGATGCGGCCCTTGAAAAATATGAGAACCTTCCCTGAAATAAGGGGCCCCCTCCTGGAGCGAGGACTCGTGGTGAATCTCGTAGGCGAGCGCCTGGTGGCGGGTTAATGTGAGCCACTTCTACATGGACCCACCACCCTCGAGGAAAGGTGTAGGGGTCTGGTGGCAGACAGGGGCTGAGACCATGGCATTCTGAGCCCCAGTTAATGGAAACTGGCTCCTGGGACAAGGAATGTCACGAAACTGGCGAGGTAGGAGCCGGAGCTTGTGCAGGAGGGTGAGCGGGACCGGCTTGATATAGTCAGACTCACACTCATGCACAACTCTAAAAACGAAAAACTCCTTGAGAGGGTTTGGACTCCCTCGTTTTCTAAAGCTGCCCAAGGTGAGAGGTGGTGGTCAGGTGTAGGGATGATTATGTCCTCTCGGTTTAGTGTTGCTGTGTTGGAGTTCACACCAGTGAACGAGAAGGTCTCCACGACGTGCGGGCAGGTTGGTAAGGGGAATGTTCTGACCTTCTTGGAGTCCCTGGGCAGAGTCCTGGAAAAGGCTTCAACTAAGGATTTCATAATTTTACTGGGGGACCTCAACACTCACGTGGACAATGACAGAGACGCTTGGAGGGGAGTAATTTGGAGGAATGACCTGCCTAATCTAGCCCCAGCGGTGTCTTGTGGCTAGATTTCTGTGCTAGTCATGAATTCGCCATAACAAACACCAAGTTCAAGCATAAGAGTGTTCATAATTGTACTTGGTGCCTGAACAATCTTAGCAAAAGGTTGATGATTGAGTTTTTAATCATGTCATCAGATCTGCAGCCGTATGTTTTGCACACTCAGGAGAAGAGAGGGACAGAGCTGTCAATTCATCACCACCTGAAGGTGAGCTGGATCACATGGCGGGGAAGACTGATGGACAGACTTGATAAACCTAAATATGTTGTGAGGGTTAGCTGAGAAGGTTTAGTAAAGGACCCTGTCTTGACGATTTTCAACTGACGCCTCCGAAAAAGCTTCTCCCATATCCTGGGGGGCTTGGGACATGGAGTCAGAGCAGAGCCCATTCAAAGTCACAATTCTGAAAGCAGCTGCCTTGAGCTGTGGCCTGAAGGTTGTTGGTGCCAGTTGTGACGACAACCCAAGAACACGTTTGTGGACACCGGCAGTGATTCTCTGGAGGTAAAATTCGATGTTGGAGAGTGTTTCTTCATGCAGTGTGAGGACAATTGTCTTTGTAAGAAGTGGCTCTATCTTACTTATAGACAGCTAGCTAGCTATTTATTATTTTTGGTTTACGATTGTGATCACAGAACAAGCTAATTACAGCCAATTCCCATAGCAACCACAAGCTAATATAACTTGACAGATATGAAGCTGACTGTGCTAAAACAGCAAGTTTAGATATATTGCTGAAATGGCTATCAAAATTTTCTTTTTGCTGTCTTGCTCTAATCCACCACAACAGCAAGCTAATGAAAACCTTTGCTAGCTGAAAAAAAAAATAACGTGATAGAAGGCACATTATTAAGCTAGCTTACAGTAAAATGTATCTGTACCCAAGAAGTAGAAGCACTCAGAGTCCTGATAGCTGTTTACTACCAACCCAGGATTTATTCATTAATTTCTGGGACTGAAGTACACCACACCTCTTTGTCAAATATGATAAACACAATTTACTCACACCTCCTCTAACACAATGCAAAATAACCAGATCTCACTGTGAGTAGCAATATTTCAAATGCATACGGTAGTATTCAAATGAAACAGTTATAAAAACATTCATCTTTTTATATAAAATTAAATGAACATAATCAAATCTCCCTTTTAAAAGAAAGAGAAAAAAAACTTGAATGTTCTGTTTGAGTCCAAAATATGAGTTATAAATGCAAATACATCAATTGTCCTTCAGTTCAGGAGTATTTCCTCCATAAACAAATAAAGAAAAAAATCACTGATCGGGTCTTTGATAAGATAGTCTTTATATTGTCCTTTCAAAAATAAAAAAATCAATTGCTGGCCAGCCAAAAAAATAGAGAGCGCTCTTTTTTTTATGTTTATGTGTAATATGTGCAGGGGACTTGGGGATATGTGTGTGTTTGCCTGGGAATGGTCAAGGGGGGTCACAAAGACGGCAGGCGGCGAACATTCTCCTCTGCGGCCACAGGGACACCTCGGCACTCTTTCTCTCTCTCTCTCTCTCTCTCTCTCTCTCTCTCTCTCGTCCAAGTCGCTAATCAAGGAAACACCACAGTATCCGTTGCTATCGGAGAAGCATGGGAGCGACACATTCAGCTGCAGCTACATCCCTCTGAGCCCGCAAATCCCACTAGGGGCAGTATCATAAAGCAGCTGGCAGTCGTAAAACTGCCGTAATGCCATGCTTAAAGGGCAATACACCCAAAACAGGCCTGACAGGATTACAAGAAGTAACTGCAGTTACCGCTGGGTTACATATCCTCGCCCCTAACATCCTCTGCACTGTCATTTCTGTTCTTGGAAACATAGCTAGTTTCCTGGTGAATGCAACAGTGACAACATTTTAACGTGCCCATTATTCCGGTTACTGAGCTTGCCCCAGTTATGATCAGATTTAGAAAAACCCAGTTTTAATGACGAGAGTGACTATTGGCACAGTCAGGCGGACAAATCTATTTATCGGCACAAGAGTCTGGCACGTTTGTCTATAACACTACTGTCAAGTGGGCAGGTCTGTAATTATCACGACAGTTATGCGGATATCTCATGAATATGTATGTGCGTTTGTGTGAATATAAACATGAACCATTAATGAACTGCTCCAGTTCTACTCGGGTGGACAAATCTATTTATCCGCACGATAGTCAGGCATATTTGTCTATAGCACTACCGTCGTGTGGGCAGCTCAGCTAATTCACATAACAGTCATGTGGATATCCTCAGCCTGGTAAACGACTGACGATTCCTCAACCATATTCCTGTGCACATGATACGCTTCAGAAAGTGCCATCTGGCTCGAAAAAATACGCCTGCATGCTTTACAATGCTTCTACAAAAAAATCGGGCAACTGCTGAAGATGCTGCTCATTTTATTCCTTTTGTGTAAATTTATTTCTGCAATTGCAATTTTAAAACGCCAAAAGTTGGAGGTCGGTTACACTCGGAAGGGTGGGCGGTCTTCCGGTGCTCGAGATGGTGCGGGGAGCACACACACACACCCTAAGCTGCCAGCAAACTAAGCATAAGGTGAGCAATTTAATTAAGTTAATTTGATTTTATTATCTTGCTCAGATAGATAAGTAGGGGTGTTATTTTGTGTTGTCCCGGCCCTGATCTGGAGCACTGGAGACAAGTGACCTTTCGGACTCAAAGAATCTAGACACAAAATTGGGGAAAATTAAAAGGAGAGGGACAGAATCTGCAGAATTGTTCTGCAACTGCTAACACTGCACACGCAACAACTAATTGTGAGTGATTGTGTGGAATTCAGAGCACATTCTGCAGTTGGTGTATGACTGTTTGTTATGTGTGAGGCCTGTGCTGGACCCTAAGGTAAAAAAGGGAATAACCTGCTGGTTCTCAGATTTAGAGGAGGGGCCTGGACAGAGACCAAAGAGAGGTCTAACTGCAGGATCCGTGAGTATTGTTGTTTGTTCTGGACTAGAAACTTAAGTACATATTTAATGCAGACAAACTGTTTTAGTTTTTTTTGTTGTTGTTTATTTTTTTTTTTCAAAAAGGAAGGGTGCACAGCACACATGGCGTAATAGGAGCTGGCAGATTAGTGGGTCTTGCGAGGACATTGACGGGAAGTGAGGTTTGTTGGGTCCTAAGGGAGGACAGACAGGAGGTGAGGATTGCGGGGTCCCGAACAGACGTAGACGGGAAGTGTGTACTGTGCGACCTTTTGAATGAGTTTTTTGAATGGTTTTGTTGCGTATTGCATTAGTTAGGAGTGTTAGGAGTGCACTAAAATATAAAAAATATAACAGCATAACCCCTAATCTACATGCAATAAATGTTAAAATTATTATTTATGGTCATTACTATTTGGCGGATTAAAAGAAGTAGTAAACTGCATGCATTAAATGCTGATTATCTAAGCATTATTATTATCATATCTGTCTAAAGGAAGAAGAAAAATCAGCATAAGCGTGTTTATATTATAGACTGTTTATTAAGCAGTGTAACTGTTAAAATAGACATATTGCAATTTAATATGTGGGCAAAGATAATTTGGCTAAGTAATAAAATTTAAATAAATAAATAAATAAATAATAATGGCAACGCCTGTGGAGGAATTTAGAGAGCAATTTCCTACCTTTGAGAATGATATAAAAAAAAGGTCAAATAAGTGGGCAAAAAGAACAAAAAACACAGCAACAAAGTGGCCAGAAGAGGGAACATTTGATCTTGCAATATGTGAAAAAATTATGGGTATAATAACAAATTATGCATCGGCGGACAAATCGGCAAAAAGGGTTGAAAAAAGAAAACGAGCGGGCAATTCTGGAACTGTTTAGAGACAGGGGAATGCTAAACATTCAGGAACAGGATAAACATTTTGCAAAGCAAAGTGAAGCTGCGTCTCAGTGAAAGCCATCTGAAAAGTTTACTGACAATGAATTATTTAACCCACCGCCTTATGCCCCCCCATGTTCAGGAACAGAGGGAGAGACAGCAGCTGAAAAAACCTGTATCCAGTAATATCAGACTTGGAAAACCCAGTTGTATAATTGGTGTTGAAATAGAAGGTAAAGGTGTTCCTAGGATGATAGCTACAGGAGCTACATGAACTTGTATTCGAAAAGAACATGCTGCTCACCTGCCTATGTTGGGTGAATATACACAAACAGTAGGGTTCTCCGGAAAGCCTTCATTAAACCCGACAACACAATCGGTGGCAATAAGAGTAGGGAGTATGGAAACAAAATTGTTGTTAGTAGTGTGTAAAAGAACATCTATAAGTTTATTGGGAAGGGATGCAATTAGGTTTAAATTTGAATTGCGCAGGGGAAGGAATTGATTTAATGGGGACGTACAGTATACAAATTTAAAAAAGTAAATAAGCAAATGTTTATTGGTTGGGGGATATAGTAGACCAAATTAAAGAGCAAGTTTGGAGTACCTGGGGAAAATATGTAGAGGCCCAAATACCCCAGGCTACATGGCCAGAAACTGAATTGCATTGTATAATGATATTTGTCCCCACTCAGGACCTGGAATTAGAAAAAAAAAAAAAAAAAAAAAAAAAGGGCCCTTAATGTTGATTTGGAACAGGACATTCAGTCAGTAGTGCTCCTTATAGGACAGGAGGGAGCAGCACTTAAAATAGAGAAAACAGACTGGGTTAGGGAATGGTTTGGACTGAAAGAGACAGCACTTCAGGTAACATTTAAAATATGTCCGGGTTATCAGCCTAGGGATCTCAAGCCGATGGTAAAGAGGGCTGAAGTAATGCAATTTTTTCAGTCTAATAATCCATTAATTTGGTACTCAGATGATCAAGCAATGATTAAGATTATGCTTAACTGTCAATTGATAGGGAGAATAAAGCAAATGAAAATTCCTATTGAAGAATCAGAAGTGACAGAGATGGGGACTCGAGTCACTATGACTTGGACTTGAGTCGCTGTTTTGATGACTTGTAACTTGAATTGACAAAAAATAAAAGACTTGAGACTCAACTCGGACTTGGAAGTTAAAGACTCGGGACTTGACTTGACTTGAGACACGATGACTTGAATGACTTGAGTGTTATTCAGTTCATGTTTTCAGTTTGAATATAAAATTAATAAATTAATTTAAAAAATAATATTGATTACCCGGTAGTACCGCAGGCTGAGAATGGCGTTGTCATGATTGGATCACTACCCTGTCAATCAGTCATGCCCTCTCTACGTACCTTACGTGTTTATTGGAGAAACACGCCCTCTTTTATTAGATATAGGCATTAACATGTCAGCGGGAGGGGTACCGAAAGTCATTGTCTTCGGCCTTTTTTTTTTTTTTTCGGAATGACCATTTTGATGGCAAAAGATGAACAGCACAGTGCAAGACATGCAGCATAAACATCTCGGACAGCAAGACGACAACTTCAAACTTTGTTCGTCATTTGAAGAGCCATTCTGCCCAGTAAGTGCTTGTCAATTAGCTAATATTATCCTGTTAGCCTAGCTTGCAGGTGTAACGCAAACTTCAACCACCGGTGTCTCCAAAAAAAGCAAGAACAATAGCTGATGCTCTTGCTACCGAAGCCAGCCTGACTAGCCTAATCCACATGAAAAAAAAAAAAAATATATAATATATATATACAGCCAACAAACCCAAAAAAGCATCATTTTTGCTCATCTCGTTTATTAGCGGAATGGGATTACATAACAGGTAATTAAACTTCACATTGTGGGTCATTCACTGGGCATGTTTGGCATTTTTAGCACAATTTTAATTGTTTTAGTGCTGGCGCATTAAAACCGTAAGCTAAGTGGCTGAGTTGAGTGAATGCCGTTTATGTTCACGCAGCTTTGAAATTTGTAAATTGCGATTTGAGACATTATATGTGAATTCACTTTATCCAATTTATTTCTTCAGTAATTTAGTTCTTTCTTTGTTTAGAATAGGCTATATACTTAACATTGTTCAAATCAAGTGAACTGCGGTTTATTCTGTATTGCGGTTTCAAAGGAAAAACAAAGCATCCCTTACGGTAGTTTGCTGGAATGGACTGTAACATCAGCGGTTTTCTTTAAGTACGAATTAAAAACCCAACAAATTAAATCAGGTGATAGTAACAATGAAAAAGAAAATTACTCTGATTGCACCCAATTCTTTATTGAATGTTATTTCCACTTTGTGTCTATTTGAAAGACACGATCAGAGTCCATAAGAATTTTCGACTTACTGATTGTAATAGTTTACAGTAAAACGATATTGGGACTTAACTTCTCTTGTTCACAAATGAGATGAACCAGGTTTACTAAATAAATCATTACCTACGAAGTGGAAAGTGTTATGATACGGTCAAATACAAGCATCAGCCTGTTGTGCAGTCATACTTTAACCTCGCAAGTGAAACAGGAGAATCGGTAAGCGGAGTAGAAGGCTCTGAACAGAGTTAAAAATTGTTGAATCCTCGCTAGAAATCTTTTTCTAAGAACAATAAGCTGTTACTTTTTTTCTATGGACTGAATGTTAAAAATTGAAGTGTTTAGAGCTCTTGGTGTCTCAAGATGATACAGATGAAACACATACAGATGTTTCTGATGCTCTGTAATATGTTTATTCTTTCAGATTTTTATATGTTTGCCTTTTTTCTTGTTATTTGCAAGGCAACTAAAATATTTCAAATGCTGTTGGCAGAAGTGAGGTAGAAGTGAGCTAGTTTAGATGGAAAGCCATCAATAAATAATTTTATGAATTTATTTGTTTTGTTCGATTCCATGATGTATTTTACTGAATATCAGTGATTAGAATGCAAATCCAAATTACTGTCATATTTTTTAAACAGGTTGGACACATTGGCCAATGGTGTTTAGATTACTGACAGTTACTTATACCTTGTCTTTTCACTTTATTAAGATCAGATTCTGCGGGTAAAATTGCAAGAATAAGCACACTTGACTTGGACTTGACTTGACCTATTACAGGACTTGACTTGACTTGCCATAACCTATGACTTGACTTGACTTGACTTGTCTTGCCCAAGAAAAAATGACTTGGGACTTACTTGAGACTTGAAGGTTAAGACTTGAGACTTGCACATGTGTGACTTGGTCCCATCTCTGAGAAGTGAACTTAGAGAACAAATTGAGACAGAATTAGACCAATTACCAGAACAACTGAGGTCTCAACATGATACAGATGTGGCAGAATGCTATCCACAAATCCGGTTGAAATTTGGCTGAAACCAGGGTGTCGAAGCCCTTATACACCACAATATCCTTTAAAACAAGAAGCTACAGAGGGAATAAGGAGTTAAGCCATTTTAATGGCTGTGGAGATGCAAAGGCATTGTTCAGCATTGTTATAAGGTTGGTTAAAGTAAGTGGAATTAATTTGGGTGGTAAACAAAGTAGGAGTTTAGCCATTTGAATGGCTATGGAGTTGTAAAAGGACAAAGTTGCAGAAGTCAACAGAATAGTTATTCCTTATGAAACCAAATAAAAGTCCCTATTTCTTGACTAAATAAACGTATGCCCTTCTTGAACGATCAGTAACCATGAGCAGAGGGAAGTTTAAAGGAAGTAACAATTGAACGTCAATTACACAAATGTGGACAAGTGTTTCTAATGTTGTGGCTAATTGAATTGCTTTGAGTAAAAAGTGAGGATCGGGGAAAATGATAAATGTACGAGAAAGAAATACATTGCCTATTCCTTTAAAATAAAGTGATTACATGTATTGAGAGCAACACATCAGAAAAAACAGAGAATGGATATAAATGAGATCAAAATTTAAGACTGGGAATAAAACAAAAATGCACCATTTGACGCAGGCCGAGGCCCAATATTTAAATGCCCCAATATTTGACAGTAGTAACCCACTGCAGAGAAAACCACCAGTGATGTCCTCTATGAGCGTGAAGTAATTACACCATTTGAATTAGTTAAATATTTGTAAAATTCTAAAGAGCTAGAAAATCTTAGCAGTTTTCAGTGAATAATTAGACTGTGTGAGATTGGTGTGCTAGAAGCATATCTCTGAAAAGAAAATGAAGGAAAAGCAATACTGAGAAAGAAGAAGAATAACACAGTGGGCTCTAAATTCGTAGACCAGGCGCAGGCGCAGCGAGTGGGGGAAGCGCCGCGCCAACGGGGTGTGTCCAGACGTATGTTGCAATTTCGTGCACGGCATAGCCTGGCACAAGTACTCCTCTGTCCCTCCTGCCGGCACAAGTGGCAAAGAGGGAGGAGAGAAGGCATGAGTGGGTTTAACACAGCCGAGTCAAATCACCACCAATAAAATGAGCTCCTCTCCTCACCTTTAAAGTGTTGAAATAAAGAAGCCTCTGTCCTATATCTGCATGATGCGTTAATGTTGCATTTTACTTTGCTGCTTCAGGCATGTTTTCTGCACTGCTTACGTCTATATTGAGCATTACGAATATGAGTTAGCTGGCTAGCTAGGGCATTCTCGAATTATTACCATTAGCGAACTTGAATGGAATTTCAAAACAAAACTACGTCAGATCATTCAAACTTATGAAGTTGGAATGAAATACGACGGTTGCTCATTTATTTCTTCTGCCTGCATCATTGGGAAGAGAAACGATGGATAGCGTGTTCCTATTATTACACCCTGTTGCTGCTTAAAATTTTGGGATTAACATGCATGGACAACAATGCAAGATACGTTACACATTTATTTTCAATATGTGATCATAACTCAGTACGAGATCATAGCAATCAGGCTGTATTCCTTTCCCCCACTAAAAACGATAAAACCTAAGTGACAATAATAGTCGTATTAAGCCGCTTGCACACTGGACGAGAAACGAATTTTTCGCATGACAGATTGCGTTGAACGCAGTGTCTACGTGTCCGAAAGTCGGACAGGCTTTTAATATATCTCCGTGTCCGACAGTCGGATGGTTTCAATTTAACTCCGTGTCCGACAGTCAATTATTGTTTTTAATTTCGTCAAATCTACTGAATCTTTTAGATATTAAACGTGAATGTATTGATAAGGGGGCTCAGTTCTTCAAGATGAGTACTACGGTTCTGAAGCTAGACGGCCATGCTATTCCCTTTAGAGTTTGTGAGTAAGATATGTAGCATTTCATAAAAAGGCTATGTATGAATCAATCCAAATAATGCAAAGGTCTTATTGAAAAATTGTAAATGGCCCTAAAGGCACATTTCTTTTTCACATTCATTCATGCATATAATAATAATACTTCAGTAAAAATACATTAGTTTATATGTTGACAACGTTACGTTTTTAGTTTAGGACAGCATCATTGTATTTAATCTATTTCTGGACATTTTTAGGATAAATAGGATCTTTAATATAAATAGGATTATTTGTTTTTTAACATTACCCACCCACGTGCCCCAGGCCAGTCAAAGATGGAAAATGCCAGGGCCAAATTGCACTCCCAGTACACCCCAGGGTTCAGTGACGGATGTTTTACAGGAACTGGATACTGAACGCCAAAATGGCCGCCCCTTACTTTCAATGGGAATTGCTCAGTGGCACAGCGTGCAGACATGAGGCCTTATTTCCGGAGCCATGCGGACACATGCTGTGTGACTTTTCACTCACATGCGCAGTGTGGGGCTCACGAACGCACTGGTGTCTGTGGTAACTATGACAACGACCTGCGGCCAAGGCACTCCTACGTAGGGCACGTGTCTTCATGACGAAAGCTCAGCTTCCACATTTCTATATTTTATTTAGGCTACCGCAGGGAAAATTGCCCACATAATCATTTTTAAAATAATCCCACACAAAAAATCTCTCTTCAATGTATAACTCACTTTTGTTCCTCTAACATAATCTTCATTTTTCGTGGCTGGAATATAAATGGCCTCACGATGGAGCGGTTGGAAAACGAAGCCTTATTAGCACGTTTAATAAATTTATTGTCACGCGAGTAGGCTATTCCAAGATTATTTAAGTTTGCTGCCAGCATATAATAGGCCTATTATCACAATGACGTTTAAAACTGACCTAGTGAATGCGACAATGAAGTAGACTTTTCATTGATAGACTCTTTACCGTATGTATTTTTGTTGCATTGGCATTTCGCTGGGTAAAACAGAAATCTACCCATTTATCGCGAGTAAATTTGAAGTGGGAGCGTGGTGGTGTAAGGTGGGCATTATGACGCGTCCTGAAGGGTGGTTAACATTAGGTGCTCCAACGATAATGACCGTTACTATTAAAGTTGGAAGAAATCACGCTTTATTCATTAAACCATAGAAATTATGTATGGTTACAAAGGTGGCCAACATGTCCACAACTGCTGACTAGCTCGCTAGCTATGGGCTATGACAGCAGACTGATTTCAGCTAACTGGCTCTAAAGAAACCTTCAGAAGTTCTTTGTAACTGCGGCTAGCAAGCGAGGAAGTTATAAAATGATTACAAAATGCAGTATTGTGAAGGGAGTCACAGGAAGTATGTCAACTGATTGATGTACCAGAGGACACAAAAGGGACTCACAAACGAAGGTGCCAGTTTTCAGAAGGGTAGGCAGAGGTTGGCGCTCAGGTCGAATAGCCATACGTGGTCCCATGAATGCAGCTACCCTCCTGCGGTGGCCATTAGGGCACACTACTGATTTGGAGGTGTTATCAGGTTGCCAACCAGACCCTCTTTGCACAGAAGAACCAATCATCCATGGTAGGGGAATCTCTAGCTCACGCTCCAAGGAAACTGAGGAGGCTGAGACCCTTAGGCTCACTGAAAAGGGGTAGGGCAGTGGAGAAATGGGCTGAACAGTTTTGCGCATACTCTGCCCAAGGAAGTTAAAGGGCTCAGTCGTGCAATAGTTGGTAACCGTGGCTTCTGAGAAACCTTCTCACTTACACGTTTACCAACTCTGCCTGCCTATTAGCCTGTAGGTGATGCTCTGACCTGAGACTGACTGTGACACAGTCAACTTGCCGGCAGGAGCCATCCTCAGAGCTTTTGTGACAGCATAGGTGGAAAAGAAGCTGGCAACAAGGTGAATGTCCTGAACTAAGGTGGGCCACCACAAGTTTGGAGTAAGAGCTTGCTTCACACTGGTGATGCCTGGATGTCTGGGAGCTCCAGCTGCATGAACCTGAGAGTGGAGTTGCTTCTGCAGGCTGTTGAATACATAGGTTTGGTTGGCTGGGCAAGTGGGAGGTGCTCATTCACTTGAGCCTGCTGGATGTCTGCTTCAACTTTCCGCTCCTGCTCTCCCCACAGCTAATTCTTTTCCTCCTCAAATGCTGACTGCACCACTATAAGCTCCCTGTCATCCACATCGTTACATCATCCAAATAGACACAGACCTCAGGAAAAATAATGTGCCTCAGATTGTTTTTGATAAGGTTCTGGAAACTGCAGAGCCGTTGTTGAGCCTGAAGAGCATCACAAGATACTAACAGCGACAAAGGGGGTGTTGAAAGCAATCTTCCACTTATCTTCTTCATGGATCCAGACCGGATGGTAAGAGTCATGTAAATCCAGCTGTAAATCCAGGTGTTGAGACCTCAGGAGTCAAATAAAGGTGCAGCACCAATGTTCCCCTCAAAAAAGAAACCAGCTTCACGTTGGAAAGAGGATGAGCAAGTCATTCCAAGGCTCGGGACTCGATGCTGTATTTGTCTTTAGCCTCTGTCTCAGGACCCAGTAGGGAGTATAAGGGAGTGTTGCTATGGAGCAAGTCAATGGGGCTGTCGTAAAATCTGTGCAGTGGCAAAAAGCTAGCCTGAGAGTGACTGAAGGCTTGATGTAGGTCGCGCTAGATGTCAGGAACTTTGCTCAGATCCAAATTTTCCTAAGTGTAAAGAGTTTTACATACAGTTAGGCTCTGTGCTGAACTGAAGCAAGAAGCAGGCATGAAAAACTCCATCCCAAGTTCCCCCCCACCAGATCGAGTTGATATGTGGGTTGTGTTGGATTAGCAACGGTCTGCTCAGCACTTCCAACACTTGTTGAGACTTTATGAACAGAAATATCATCTCCTTGTAGTGGTGGCCAGAAGTCTTGAACCCCACAGGATGGCCAGAGGCCTCTCTTATAATGGTGCTGTCACTCCTGGCATGATAACAGACTGTGATGCACTTGTATGGGTTCCATCACTGGGGTCAGAGGAATCACAAAAGTGGTGGGCTGACAAACCGGATACTCTTGAGACCGGGCAAGGGTGTGGGTCGATCTGTGCAGGCACTGCTCCTCAGCAGCCAGGTGTTTTCTGAGATGGCCAGGTTCACAAGTTTGTCAAGGTCCTTGGGGGAGGTCTCAGGTGGTAAGTCTATCTAGAATATCATCCAAGAGTCCACCGAGAAAGCATTGTTCAAGGAGTCCATTCAGCAGTGGCTGTTAGTGTCTGGATCTCGTTGGAGTAATCTGAAACAGTCTGCAGCACCTGGCATTGCCACAGTATACGTCAAAGACCTTTTGAATCTCCATGGCAAAGGCTTGGAAAGATTATGTAGCCAAGTCTTCTGCTTTCCAGCAGGCAGTACCCCAAGCGTGGCCTTTGCTGGGCAGAAAAGTATGACATGCTACCTTGGATCCCTCTGATGGAAACGAGGAAGGCTGGAGTTTGAAAATGAGGGTGCAATGCGCCAGGAAAGCACAGAAAGTTTCCCATGGTACCATTCTGGTGGAGATAGTCGGGGCTCGTGGGTGGGTCTGGCTGCGGCTTGAGAATGGATCTGCATGACCTCTAGGCTGGCGGAACGAGCGGCAGCCATGGAAACAACCATGTTGGTTAGGTAATGAAGGGATTGTTGCAGGTTGCGCAGCTCTGCTTCCTGCTGCCCGACGCACAGTCCCTCGTAATGCAGAGCCTCTGCTGCTCTGGTCTACACTGGCTCCATGGTTGGCCATACTATTCAATAACAGGATCTTAATGAACACCGTTTTCATTATTAAGGTCGACAGTCCAAATCCAGAGCATAACAGACAGTCCAAAAAGGGTCCAGCTCAGAGAACTGTGGTTAGTGTACTAAAGCAGAAAGTTGACAGGCTCAGCTAAAAACCACAAGAAGGGGCTTAGAAAGAGGTATTGAATCTAACAAATCAGTGCAACGCAGTGCATTTTGAATCACTTTATAGTGAATACAATGCTCTAGGACATCTCTGTTATCAACACAATTTCTGACCTATCTCTAAAACAACTTTATTCAACTCTTAGACAAGTGGACAATGCCCACACATGCTAACATACGACCAGTGGCGGCCTTAAGCATCTGGGGGCCCGTTTCAAAAGCAAATGTAGGGCCCTATAAAACATAAGAACTTCATAATTTTGCTGAATGAAAGCTCACCCCTTAGCCTATTCAGTGAAATTTCAACATTCCTGGATGAAACTTGATGTTTATTTGTGATGATTTATTAAAATATTGGTAGGCCTAATAAAATATATGCATGTGTAAATGCGATAAATTTCTCAAAAACTGAAATGTGTAACTCACTCCAACAAGCTAGTTGCATTGCAAACTGCGGACGTCTTTGTGTACTTTATGCGTCACTGAATTGGGAATTTCAAAAAAAGTTGCCACCTAAAATGATCAAAGGTTTAAATACAAATGGCGCAAAGAGCCCTTATTCTTTGTTTTCATAGGAGGCGACGGAGTTACGGGATAGCTCTCCAACATAATCACTGGGATAATGATACGGTAAAATTCAAACTTCGAAATCCCATCAACATAATTTAATGTCGCTTGAGTAGACTAGGTTTAGAAGCATTTGGTGACTTGTATTGCCAGATCTGAATTCAAATATGCATAGCTATAAACATTACGCAACACTGGGTGATGCAGTATCCCTCTGCTTTGTCAGGGAATGAGGCTGGCTTTGCCACAGCCATGAAGGTGTATATAAAACCATCAATACGTTTTCAGCTTGTTCACCGTTTTAATGTTTTCATTCAATTGTGATGCCATGTAAATTAAGGAGCATATTTTTTCTTTCAAAGTACATGTAGCTAACATTACATTAAAGGCAGCGTCTCCGTGTCCAACAGTTGGATTTAAGTTTTAATATAACTCCGTGTCCAACAGCCCACAGTTTATTAAAGATTTCTTTAAATCGACTGGGCACAGCTCTTCAAGATGAGTGCCAAGATTGTCACCAACAGAGCTATATTGAAACCCTAGCCCTAAACCCTAAAAGATTCAGTAGATTTAAAGAAATTTTGAAGAAAAGAAAATGGACTGTCGGACACGGAGTTATATTGAAACCCTATCCGACTTTCAGACACGGTAAAACCATGTATAAGTTGTACTGAAAACCGTCCGACTGTCAGACACGGAGACACTTCGTATATATTAAAACGCAGCACAGTGTGTAACGTTAATGCTATGCACTGATAACAGATGGGCGAAAATCGAACAGGTCCGCACTGGTCATTTTCTGCCCGCTGTTTCTGCGTGGAGATGCTTGAACTGCGACTTGTCCCAAAAAACTCGCCTCTCGTTGGCTTTGGTTGGGTTATGTCCCGAAACTCCTTGGGTATAGAGTAGCCAGAAGTTATCTAAGAGCCATAACTTCTTGGAACTTGGAAGCATACGTTCGTTTTCAAGGTGCCTAATTTCCGTCAAATACTCATCAGACACCAATAAAAGGAAAGCAGAAGAGTTCTTTAATGTTGCAACTTAAATTTTGCGAATTATCATCGCATTTTACCGATCAGAAACTATTTTGACTGGGTCGGTTCCGGAAGCTACCAGACCGTGACCTGGCCCGAATCCAGACATTTCCATAATGTTCGTGGATAATTTAATGTGTATAAAACGCAAAAAATGATAAATAATGCTATAAAATGTACACACCAAAGCTCACTGTTATATACTGTTAGGGGTGACCGGATCTAGTTGTTACTCTTTTTATTTAACGGCTGTAGAATTGACATTATCTGGTTTTTATCATCAATATGCACTGTAAAGATAGAAAGTTTATTAGACTACATGACTGATCTGCAGCGACCCCTATATTCTGCGCATGCGAAATGCTGGTGAGGAAAAAATAGACCCCTGTCACCTGTAACAAACTACACCATATATGGGGTTGTTTGTTACAGGAGGAGTAGTTTGTTGCAGGTTGTGGGGCATTTTGTTACACTAAGAATTTGCTTAAGTGAGACGTGTTTCCCACTTAAGTAGGCAAGTTAAGGGGGATGCCGTACTACTATTATCCCACGAAGCCACAGTAAGGAACCTCTTGAGTCATTCTCTAATGGCATTGCCACATTTCGTTATTCGTTTGTAATTTCAAGGCATCTTTCTGAAATACAAAAAGGTAGAAAGTCATTCAGTGAGGTAATTTGATCTTGCCCAAGTTGTTACAGGTTTTGGGACAAGTTCTGATTAGTCATATGTTAATTAGTAATATCTTGAGCCCAGAACCAGACAGGGGGAAAAAAAAAAAATTGCTACCGCGAATAGGGTGCGCTGAAGCGGCTACAGCAAAATGCAGCAGTAGCTAACAATATTGAAAGAAATTTTTTTTCTTTTGACCAGCAAAAAATGGGTGGCGCAGAAGTCTGTAGTAGCCAGCGAAATTGCCCCCTGCCGCCTCTTACTGAGAAGGTAGCAATGGGACGTGACAAATTATCAGCACATTGCAATTTTGATGCAGATGAACATGTTTGCATTAGAACCAGCCTCATCCTAGATATATATATATTGCAGTTTCCTTTGTCATTTTACTGCATAGTATTAATGGCATGAATTAGAATCACTGGGCAAAATACATACACTCTCCTGTCTTTTACAAATGTAGGGGCACAAACAAAAAGGCAATAAATATCTCTGTTAAAATTTGAAATATTATTAAAATTACAAATTGTACCTACAATTTGATTTTCAATTACAACTGATAAGCACATTGTCTTTCAGAGCACAGAGCATGAATTTTAGCACAGTAGCCTTAGCAAAACTATTTTAATATTCAAAAGCAAATTGGTGGGTAACCGAGGATAAACTGTTTGTTGGTGGTCCTGCCATGGCATCTTGACTGGATTCAAGTCATGACTGTTGCAAAGCTACACTTAAACTTTTATTTCTGTTTCACCCATTCAGATGAGGACTTGCATTTGACGGATGAGTGCTTAAGTGCTTTCTGGTACAGAGCAGAATTGATTATTTTTTAAAAACAGTCAGAAAACTGCATAATTAACCCATTTAAACCGGGACAGCATGTGCGCATTTTAAGAACGTGTCGTTGCCGACACAGATATGCGCGTAATTTTGAAAGTACCGTAATTACTGTAAGTTTTGCGCAATAGAAAAAAATTCCAACTGTTCCTGAAAGCTGAGAAGCTGTGCTTCAGCCCAAATACAGGTTACTATGGTAAACACGGCAACATGATCCTCTGCTGGGATTTTTGCATAAGGCCTTAAAGGGTTAAAAAGAGTAACAGAAGTAGTGGGTTGAAAAGACCAATACCTCAGAAAGCAAGAGACTGGTGTGGCATTCTGCTTACAGCGACAATCAGTGAGCTTCATTTAATATTGCAGTATTTAAAATTTAATTTAATATTACATCAGAAAAAAGTTTCATCGACTGGCATCTGCCATATTGGGCTGCTATGATTGCCTTTCTCTTGGTAAAGCAACTTGCCAACAATTTAAATTGTCTACCTACAGCTAAACATTTTAAGTTTAAGGAGAGACTTACCCATTTCTAGAAACTCATTAAAGAGACTGAAGGCATTGATTTCTTTCAAGTCGTAGTTGCGGTACCAGTTCTGGATCTTGCAGTTTGTACATCGCTCTGAACCTTCATCTTGACCCTTGCACCCCTTCCTGTAGCAGACGGAGCATTTCCTCTTTAGATGCTCTTTTGTCCTCTTTTTCATCCAACTGCGAAACCAGCTGAAAAATACCAAAATATGGGAGGTGTATGGAGGTCTTGGTGAAGGGATGTAAAATAAGTCTAATAATGTGCAACGTACGTATTTTTCACATTAAAAGTGTACTTGTATTGCAGCCCCAAGTCTGAAAGAGTTAGAACATTATGGTACATGCAAATAAAATCTAAATGATTTAATTTGAAAAGTCTAGTCATCCTCTATTATATTGAAAAGACAACAACACATTATTTGAGACCTTGTGAATTCAATTGTGTACTGAAAATATATGCTTATTTCAGATCTTATGATTTCAACAGACTAAAAAAAAGTTGGTGCAGCGGCAATTTAGGACTATTAATGATGGGGCCAATTGCAATTATAAGGTGACATGAAACAGGTGAGCTAATTGTGTTATACACTGCCCGTCAAAAAAAAAAGTCACTGTTTGGATTTAAATAAGAAAATACTCAAGAGCCTTTGATTGAATCCTTCTTACAGTGATGAATATATTTCAGCTGGCAATAATTCTTTTAATCCTGCATGATTCAGTGCATACCCTCTCTTTTCCTAAAAACCATGTTGGCAGATGTATCTCATGGTCATTGAAAAGAAGTTACTGTGTTTCAAGAAAGGCAAATTATTGGCCAGCATGAAACAAAGGAAACAGCTAAAGAGATTGGTGAAATGACTGGAATTGGGTCAAGAATTGTCCAACAATTAATTAAAATCTGGAAAAATAGTGGTGAACTATCAAATTTGCAAAAGAAATGGGCTGGAGAAAAATGACTGATCCTGATCGGAGATCACCAAAATGCTTGGTGAAGTGTCATCTTCAGAAAATCAACAGTAGAACTCATGGCTGTTTTAATTATGAAGGTGAGAACATGTCCACATGAGAGATGCAACAAGACCGTGGAAAATTGGGACTAAACAGTTGCGTGGACACAAGACAGCCACTTGTTAGTGAGGCTTATTGAAAAAAACAACTTTAATTTGCCAGGGAACATACTGATTGGACAGTGGAGCAATGGAAAAAGGTCACATGGTCTAACAGATTCAGATTTACCCCATCCCAGAGTGATAGGCACGTCAGGGAAAGAAAGGAAACCCGTGAAGAGATGCACTCCTCATGTATAGTGCCCACTGCACAAGCCTCTGGAGGCAATGTTATGGTCTGGGGGTGCTTCAATTGGTCAGGTCTAGGCTCAGCACTGTTCTAGAGCAAAAAAATGAATTCAACAGACTACCTGAAAGATCAGTAACCCATAAATGGACTTTTTAATCACTGATTGCACAGGGATATTTCAGGATGACAATGCAAAGATTCATCAGGCTCAAACTGTGAACGAGCGGTTCATCGAGCACGAGGAATCATTTTCACACATGAACTGGCCACCTCAGAGTCTGGACCTTAACCAGTTGAAAGTCTTTGGGATGTGCTGGAGACGGCTTCACAGAACAGTTTAACTCACCCATCATCAATACAACATCTTGGCCAAAAATAAATGTAAATCTGGTTGAAAATAAATGTTGTAACACTATATAAGATAGTCTTTGGATGGGCAGAGTAGTTTAAAAGGATCCTTGAAAAAAGGCCTAGTCCCTCAAGAGGAAAGACGGGTTGAGGCTCACCAGTTTGCCACCAGTCAAAAAAAGCTTAGGTTAATAATCTATCACTTTAAGAACGATGTTGGGGCATTTCACTATCAGCACTGTGAAAATAACCCCAATTCCGAAATAGTTGGGACAAAGTGTAAATTGTGAATAAAATCAAAATGCAATGACTTTCAAATCACACCAGCCAGTATTTTATTGACAATAGAACAGAGATAACAAAGCAAATGTTGAAACTGAGAAATTTCACAATTTTATCCACAAAATGAGCTCATTTCAAATTTGATGGCTGCTACAGGTCTCAAAAAAGTTGGGACAGGGGCCTGTTTACCATGGTGTAGCATCCCCTCTTCTTTTTAACACAGAGTGGAGGCGTCTGGGCATTGAGGAGACAAGTTTCTTGAGTTTAGCCATTGGAATTTGATCCCACTCTTGTTTAATAAAGGCTTCCAGCTGCTAGAGAGTTTTGGGTCACCTTTGATGGACTTTTCGTTTAATTATGCGCCAAATGTTCTCAATCGGTGAAAGATCAGGACTGCAGGCAGGCTAGTTCAGCACACACACTCTTCTACTACGAAGCCATGCTGTTGTAATAGCTGTAGTATGTGGTTTTGCATTGTCCTGCTGAAATACATGAGGCCTTCCCTGGAATAGATGTCGTCTGGAGGGGAGCATATGTTGCTCTAAAACCTTTATATACCTTTCAGCATTCATGGTGCTTTTTAAAACACGCAAGTGTCCCACACCATATGCAATAATGCATCCCCATACCATCAGAAATGCTGGCTTTTGAACTGAATGCTGATAACAGGAAGGGTGGTCTTTCTTCTCTTTAGGCTGGAGGACACAACACCAATGATTTCCAACAAGAATGTCAAATTTGGACTCGTCTGACTACAGGACACTTTGCCACTTTGCTACAGTCCATTTTAAATGAGCCTTGGCCCACAGAACACTGTGGCGCTTCTGGATCATGCTCAACAATGGCTTCCTTTTTGCATGATAGAGTTTTAGGTGGCATCAGTGGATGGCCCAGCAGACCGTGTTTACAGACAGTGGTTTCTTGAAGTATTCCTGGGCCCATTTAGTAATGTCAATGACAGAATCATGCCGGAGAGTGATGCAGTGGCGTCTGAGGACCCGAAGATCACGGCATCCAGTAAAGGTCTTCGGCCTTGTCCCTTGCGCACAGAGATTTTTCCAGTTTCTCAGAAGCTTTTGATGATGTTATGCACTGTCGATGATGAGACCTTTAAAGTCTTTGCAATTTGACGTTGAGGAACATTGTTTTTAAAGTATTCCACAATTTTTTTGTGCAAGCCTTCACAGGTTGGAGAGCCTCTGGCCATCTTTACTTCTGAGAGACTCAGCCTCTCTAAGACATCCCTTTTATAGCCAATCATGTTACACGCCTGATGCCAGTTAATGTAATTACTTGCTAAATGTTCTTTCAGCTGATTCTCTTATATATTAATTGCTTTTTCAGCCTTTTTTTTGCCTGTGTCACAACTTCTTTGAAACCTGTTGCAGCCAGAAAATTTGAAATAAGCTCATTTTGCGTATAAAAATGTAAAATGTCTCAGTTTCAACATTTGAAATGTTATCTATGTTCTATTGTAAATAATATATTGGCTCATGTGATCTGAAAGTCATTGCATTTTGATTTTCTTCACAAGTCACACTTCGTCCCAACTATTTTGGAATTGGGGTTGTAAAATTGAAACAGCCTTTGTGTTCTGCAGACCAAATATGACAAGGAAAACACAAGCTGTAACCAGTGTTAGGTCCAAAAGCCAGCATCTGTCATGGTAAGGGGGTGTGTCAGTGCACATGGCATGGGTAACTTGCAGATTTGGACCCTTCATGCGGCAAGATGTGTGCGAATTTTGGAGCAACGAATACTCTCATTCGTACGATGTCTGTTCCAGGGACATCCCTGCATTTGTCTGCAATATAAGGCCAAACCATGTTCTGCACAAATTTAAGTACATGGCTGCAGGTGTGTTCTGTCGCGGATTGAGAATGTATGGGACATTATGAATTGAAATATATGGTGATGAAGGTCCAGTGCAACTGCGCAGCTGAAAGCCTGCACAGTGGAAGAATGGGAGAAATTTCTTCTTGCTAGACTAGACAACTGATATATTCAGTGTCCAAATGCTTGAGAGTGACTTTTTCTAAGATCAGCCCAAAACTGACACAAGTGGACTTCTCACCTCCTCCAAGTCACGTCATACTTCATGATTATTGAGTTTGAGACCAGGAATAGGGAAAACAGTCATTGTCATGGTGATTAACCCTTTCCCTGCCAAGCAGGCCACGCCCCTTTTTTGGGGCCTCGATGAGTCATACCACTTTTGACAGCTCCTAGCCTCAACCTGCACAGAGGTCCCAGGTTTGAGTCAATTGCATATGAAACTACCGCTGGTGGACTAAAACTTAAAATGGAAAAAAAATCATGGGTCCTCCATGCAGGCTGACGCTGGTGCCACCTGAAGTTGAAACCAAGTCCATATCTGGCAGTTGGAAACTGGGTGCTAGTTATACCCTACACAAAGATCCCAAGCAAATTACAACTGTTTTCCAATCTTTGCATGTGTCTTATCACTAATCAGTAATCATTAATCATTTCCTAACGATAACCTTCTTGCGACTCATCCCCATTTCCTCCAGAGGAATCGTTACTTGCGACTTCACTGGTGACAAAAGAAAAAAAAAAGTCATTCATAGACGTAAGGGAGCTTGTCAATATTCTGAACAGTGGACGCGTTCATTTTTGAACGGACGCCTGTTCATTTTTGGATGCGTTCGAGGCTGCAAACCTGGTCACTGCGTTCGATGATGAACACCCTTCCATTCATTTTCTGATATGTTCATTTCCCGATGTGTTCATTCTCCGATGCCTCCCCAAGGCCTGATGCGTTCATCTATGTGTGAAGTGAGCTTTTAGATTATGGGTGCAGATATTCTTTTGTGAACGACGACTGAATATGGATGACGGACTATATAAACGCTTGTACAGGCCTATTTTAAATTCTCAGTTCCTTAAAGTGAAATTGTTCTCATTGTCATTGTTAGGCTAGTTTTTTTTTTTTTTTTTCCCCCCATATACTGGGTATAATCCGCCTGCTAAAGATCATTTGCCAATTTAGGTGACGCTTCAGGAATGGGATTATATGCGACCTACTCCTGTTCTCTGAACAAAAACATATTCCGGTTATCTAAACAAAAACATATTAAACTTAGTCGACTGAACAAATTAAGTATTAATCGTGCACATCATCCAAAAGTCTTGGCACCGGTATTCCAGCGTGTTGCATGAATTCAGGTCTCACTCCGTGATCTCGTATCCCTGAACCAGCTAATCCCCATGGCATCACAAGACTACTTAATCGTTTATCTTGCAATCAAGCTTATTCATTAATTGAACTGATAACACCCTTATAATAAAGGTAATATTCATAAAGGGGGACGGGGGGGACATACATATTTATTAACATTCAGACATGCTGATTTTATAATAGCCTACTGTGCACATGCAGAGGTTTTACTTTGCTCATCTGCTTATCTAGACCTGGACTTGTCGTCGGCAGCTCCAACAGAGCGGCGGTTTCATGTGTTGTGACTTCAATCTGAAAAATATACTGTACAATAAATTAGAACAATATATAATATGACAAATGGTACAAAATCTGCGACAATCAATCGAACAAAATCTGAATATCATTGCAGAACTCATCGTGTATGTAGTGGGCTGTAAAGTGTGGCATTTTTTTTTTTTTTTTGTTTGCGGGTTCATAGGTTTAAAAAAGAAAGGATTAATATCGCAGATAATTTAGCAATTTGATATGAGCGGGACTAAGTTATCCTAGTTCTTATACTCACAGACAGAGGCAGACAGTAACGGAGTAAATTTACTTGAGTACTATACTTAAGTACACTTTTTGGGGATCTGTACTTTACTTGAGTATCATGTTGGGGGACGACTTATGACTTTTACTTGAGTACATTTGAAAGGCAAATATTGTACTGTTTACTCCGCTTCGTTTCTATCCATAACCCAAGTACTCACTACTTTTTCTAAAAAAAAAAAAAAAACGGGAAAACCCAGTGGATTCAGTATTTTGTGGTTGTTTCCTTCTCAAACGTGATTGGATTGTACAGGTGCCACTGACAGCCAGGTAGACAAAGAGAAAGATACAGAAACTCGTGGGGACCTATCCGCGTCCCCGAACATCAACAAAAGTGTTCCAAAGAATCGGAGGGCAGGGGTGGGTCTTCTGCGCCAGTTTCGTGCTCATGCATGACAAGTGGGTGGGACTGAGCAACGAAAGGAACTGGCAGTGGCACTTTATAGAAGCGGCAGAGTGAAGCATGGTGGAAGCTAAATCGAAAAAGAGATGCTGGAACGAGTGCATGTTGACGAAAAAGGAACACGATCGCAGCTATGCGAAGTCCCGAATAAGCATAGGGAAAGCATACCAACATTGGAGATAATCCCGGAGTTGAATGGTTTTAAAGGGCTAGTCCACCCAAAAACTATAATTTGTATATCAATTACTCACCATTAGATGTCTCGAGCGAACGAAGTTGTTTTGCACCTGGCGCAACTTTATGGCCACTGGAGAGTTTTGAAAAATTATCCAAATTCCTTTTTTGCTGGAAGCAAATGGGGTCACCCAGTAGCAACAGTAAAAAGTCCACAAAACGTCTGTTTACAAACTTTCAAACCATCTTTGAACACATCGTCCAGTATAATCCAAGTCTGCTTTGTCCACTCGTATCCCCAGAACTCTAGAAAAGCGGTTATTTTTCGCTAAAAATAATAAAATACCACAGTTATGCTTCAAGTAAGCTCGCGCATTCAACGGAAGTCCCGCCTACCGGCTCGTTCCCAGAGACTAATAAAGTTTTTGAAACATGTCTTCTCCCTTCTCTCAGTACCGTTGCTACTGTGTGATGAAAATCATGGCCTAAATTCAGTACAGAAAAATAATTTACTTATTAATAGGCCAATGCTTTACGTTGATTGAACTGGTCGGCATTCCAATGAAATATTGCCTTTCACTCTTGGTATTGCGTGGGTTGAAAAAAAAAGTGGCACTCGGCAGTTAATTAGGCTATAAAAAGCATGCGGCTCAAGCTATTTGCGAAGGTATGCAATTTTGAATAGCATTGATTTAAATACAGCAAATACACGTCCAAATGAATGACTGTCGTCTTACCTGATCGGGGAGAGCTAGCAGCACCTGTTAAGCGTGGAGTGCTCTCGGACTGAACCTTTGGTTAATTTTGAAAATGACTGAGAACAGGTCAGGACTAATAATTGTTTTAAACAGATGTTTTTGTGCACCCCAATTCTTCGTTCTGGTTCCGCCACTGTAGCCTACTGAATTTAGCCCATGATTTAATCGCTGTTAGATTGCATATGGAGAGAAACCGTGTCTTCAGTTGCCAATTACGATAATTGGAAAACGCGTCAATAAAGGAAAATGATTGAGAACTTGCCAGGACTAAAGGGAGGTGTCTGTGCACCGCCCCAATTCCCTTTTCTAGCGCCGGGCCTGTGCTGCGTTTGTTTTTGGATGCCGTCCGGTCGAAAATTAACGCATGCTTGTTCATTTTTGAACGTAAAATGAACGCATGCTCGTTCATTTTTGAACACTCTGCCGTTTGTTTTTTAGCTTAACACGAATGGAGACTTGTTCATTTTTGAATTCCTGTTCAAATTTGAATGCGTTCAGTATATTGACAAGCTCCCTAATAGATTCGAAACTGTATGGGGAATCATCTGATCCCATGGACCAGGATCATTGACAGATCGGCCAACGGAATATCATCCATTTCAGATTCTGATTGACCAGCTAAAGGTGTACTCATGTCAGTAGGATGCAGTTTTTGCTCTGGAGTTTTCACAGTCTGGGTTCTGTCTGACTCATTTGTCTCTGATGTGTGGTCTACTGGTGTCATCTTCTTGCTCGATTTTCAACATAAGGTGCACAACGGAGATCCAAGTGGAATTTTGAGGTCCTTCCATGTTTCTACTGTGCAACACCATAAGGAGGATCCTTTTGGCTTTCTTCCTCTTGGATAGTTGGGGTGCTTACATAGTTTTCCAGGCCTCCAACCGACTCCCAATTTATATTTATGACTTGGGCAGATAACATCATCTGGTTTCTATACAGCCAGATTTGCTCTGTTCATTACTAGTTCGAGCTCAGTGATTTCTCCCAGAGTGATTTTTAAATCCAACACGTGATTCCGGAGGCTTATTCAAGTTTCTCACCTCAGTCACAGTTTCCTTTGGATATAGAGGACGGGCCACAATTGCCAAGTCCCGTGTGGCAAATGATACAGTTTCCATAAAATGCCATCCTTGTCACTCAGCAACAGCAAAAGGCATTACTCAGACCTGTCTCGGATAGTTTGTCAATGACCCCTAAGACTTAGAACGTGTCAATATGCTATCAAAAACCATGGACAGCCATATTTTTGTGTGCTTAAAGCAACAATGGAAATCATAATCTGTTGTCGCTTACTGCCATCAACTAATAAGTGGAGTTGTAGAACTGTTGTATAAAAGCAATATCACACTTGAGGTCGTGTTGTTGTTGCTGAATATCATCACGGCTGTGATATCTTCGGCACTCAGCCTGCGGCCGTGATTAAGATACACCTTATTGAACCCTGTGGGGTAATTTGTCCTCTGCATTTAACCCATCCTATAGTTAGGAGCAGTGGGTAGCCATTGAGCAGCGCCTGGGGACCAACTCCAGTTCAATAGCCAGTTCCTTTGTCAGGGGTACTGGTAGGGGTGTTCCTATAATGCATGCTTTTCTTGATGATATTCAGCAACAACATAACTCCCTCTCGTGTGATATTGCTTAAATAGAACATCTAATTATGTGTTGTTGCCCCTTTTTCAATACATTAGATGGTGAATGGACTTCTCAAATCAATCCTGTTTGATTGTATTCCCTTTTTCCATGATGTATCAACATTTCAGGAATTACAGTCATATTTGGAAACTTGAATATGAGCCCTTATTCATTTTTATTCAAGCAGCATGTACTGACAACTGACATAAAAAATGGACATTTCCATTTCCCTAGTGGTACTGACCTGTTGGATGCCTGGTGCACTTCAATAAACCAGGGTAATTCCAGGTCAAAACAGCCAATATTGAGGTGCCTTGTATATGACACCTCTCGGATTTTTCTCAAACTTTGTCCAAAAATACTTTATGGTACCAAACAAAAAAATCCTAAGTTTCGTGTCATTGGGCTCTAAATTCGTAGACCAAGCACAGGCGCGGCGCAGGCGCGGCGAATGGGGGGTGCGCCGCGCCAACGGGGTGTGTCCAGGCGTATGTTGCAATTTCGTGCCCGGCGTAGCCTGGCGCAAGAACTCCTCTGTCCCGCCTCGGTCCCGCCTGCCGGCGCAAGTGAGAAAGAGGGAGGAGATAAGGCCTGAGTGGGTTTAACACTGCCGAGTCAAATCTTCACCAATCAAATGAGCTCCTCTCCTCACCTTTAATGTGTTGGAATATAGAAGCCTCTGTCCTATATCTGCATGATGCGTTAATGTTGCATTTTTCTTTGCTGCCTCAGGCATGTTTTCTGCACTGCTTACGTCTATATTAAGCATTACGAATATGAGTTAGCTGGCTAGCTAGGGCATTTGAGAATTATTACCATTAGCGAACTTGAATGGAATTTCAAAACGAAACTACGTCAGATCATTCAAACTTATGAAGTTGGAAGAAATACGACGGTTGCTCATTTATTTCTTCTGCCAGCATCATTGGGACGAGAAACGATGGATAGCGTGTTCCTATTATTTCAACCTGCTGCTGCTTAAAATTTTGGGATTAACATGCAAGGACAACAATGCAAGATACGTTATACGTTTTATTTTCAATATGTGATCTTAACGTAGTACGAGATCATAGCAATCAGGCTGTATTCCTTTCCCCCACTATTAAGCCACTTGCACACTGGACGCGAAACGAATTTTTCGCACGACAGATTGCGTTGAACGCAGTGTCTACGTGTCCGAAAGTCTGACAGGGTTTTCATATACCTCCGTGTCCGACAATCGGATGGTTTCAGTATAACTTTTAATTTCTTCAAATATATTGAATGTTTTAGATATTAAACGTGAATGTTTTGATAAGAGGGCTCAGTTCTTCAAGATGAGTACCGAGAATTTCAATCAATGTTTCTGTTTAAGCTCTGCTCAATAAAGTGAGTCGACATTGGCGCGGGACAATGTACAATGCCTGTCGGACATTAAATGCAAAATACTCCGTGTCTGACAGCCAAAAAAAAGAAAAAAAAGAAGAAAAGAGGAGACGACTAGAACAGATTGATAACGAAATAAAGAATAAAAAGAAACATTTTAACTACAAACAGAACATCCAATGAACACTGCGATTTATTTATTTGCGGGCCATCTTTTTTGGATGCTCTGTTAGTTGGTGATATATTTTTATTCTTTATTTCGTTATAAATCTGTTCTCATACCAATACTTTTACTTTTTGCTGGTTGCAGGACATGGAGTATTTTGCATTTCGCCTCGGACAGTCTTGATCGTGCATGCGATAATTTATTCACGCTGTCAATGGTCATGGAATTGATTTGCTCACTGACTACAAGCACTATTTTATCTCTGGTGTGGAAATAAAGCGTGAATCTGTTTGATCCATCTGACTAATTTTCAAAAGAGAGACCGAATAAAGACTGTTGTCTATCTTCAACGGAAGAAAACACACAAATAAAAAGACCAAGAAAAGTCGATAGCTTTCAATTTGCATTTTGTGAAGGTCGAACACAAACATGGCCAAGTTTGCACGTCTATTAATTCCTGGAATACTCGAAAAATTCGAACTTTTATGACTTTCGGACACGGAGATATATTAAAACCCTGTCTGTCTTTGCATTGACTTTGACTGTAATCAGTCGTGCGAAAAATTTGTTTCGCGTCTAGTGTGCAAGCGGCTTTACTGAACATAGAACGCAAGCATATATATATATATATATATATATGCAGTTTGTGGTTGGCTGAGAAAGATGTGAAGTCGTTATTTTGCATCACAGATTCAGCTGCGTTGATTAAGCCAGGTGGAGTTTCCATTACGCGTGCCAACCGCCTTTAACCTGACATCAGGACAATCGATATAGATACTATAATTTATGTCCTGATTTAGATGATTACATTAAATAGTGGTAGCTGTAATTATTTATTGCATTGAAATGTGCCTGACATTCTGGAAACCTGCCTGTGAGGTTTCGGTGGCGTGTCTTTTACTGTCGCCGGTCAGCCAAATTACCACTGCGCAGAAAGTAAACCAGGTTGGAGGTGGCGAGCTTTCTGCGCAACTTCAGCGAAGACTTTTTCTACGAAATTGTCACTGCGTCTTGAAGAATATGTGATACCTCCCCCTACTACGCCGCCACACCCATCTCGGCGCCGTCCGTCTACAAATTGCCAAAGTGGCTGCGCACGGTGTTGCACCGCACGAAATTACCACTGCGCCGGGCTGCACCGACGAAATTACCACTGCGTGGGCTGCGCCATGCTACGCCACCCTGCGCTGCGCCAAGAAATTAGAGCCCAATATCTCTAACGGTTTTCGTGGGGCACCCTCTTGAAATTTGGGTGCCACGCCCCTTTTTGACTTATGTGAATTTGTCTTTTCGTTTTGTTGCATTTTTGAAGGACACCAACTTCTCAAGTAATAGAGACAGGAAGCTGAAATTCAATGTGCTGGTGTATTCTGGCCGCATATATCAGGATTCTGCAGCCAGAATCACCACGAGACATCGGAGGGGTGAGAGGAGGGCCCCCAAATCCTAATTTTTTTAAGGCGGCAAGTGATTTTTCACTTTTTGGGGGTCCCTAGGACTCAGTTAAGTGAATGTTACTGTTGGAAATGTGGTTTTCCCTCATCTGTGGGAACTTTCCCACCACCAAACTAAGTTTTAGGATATTAGTACCATTGGTGGGAAACTTGTGGGGGTTGGAAAACCACTTCGGGCCAAAATGACCCTTTCAGACCCCCAGATGACCCCGTGGGCACTGGATGATAGTAATGGCATTTATACCAGACAAATATACATAATTAAACATTTATTTAATGAAATAAAAACTTTGACTAACAACCTCCTCCTATATGAACATGCTTTTTGAAAAAAGGCATTCTGAGACCCTTTTTCGGCAGAAATTTCTAAGTCTGAAACCTACCAACCTCAATTCCAATGAATTTGGGATGTTGTGGAAAACGTGAATTAACTCCTTCAACCCCACAGCCCTCTACAGAGGGCTGACCAACATATTCCCTTCAACCCCAAATTCCTGTAGGGAAAATTCAAACAATCTGACTAATTGATTGGAACATATCAGGTTACATTTAATGGGATTCCAGAGATAACAGTAAGATACAATGTCCAGATAATGACCAGCCCTCTACAGAGGGCTGTGGGGTTGAAGGGTATAGTGATGCTAGAATATCTGGGGTTGAAAGAGTTAAAACAGAATACAATGATTTGCAAATCCTTTTCAACCTGTATTCAACTGAGTACACTTCAAAGACAAGATATTTAATGTTCAAACTGATAAACTTTATTATTTTATTGGAAATATTCACTCATTTTGAATTTGATGCCTGCAACAAGTTCCAAAAAAGCTGGGACAGGGGCATGTTTACCACTGTGTTACATCACCTTTTCCTTTAACAACGATCAAGAAGTGTTTGGGAACTGAGGACACTAACTGGAGAAGCTTTGAGGTGGAATTTTTCCCATTCTTGCTTGAAGTGCGACTTCAGTCGCTCAACAGTCCAGGATCTCTATTGTCGTATTTTGCGCTTCATAATGCGCCACACATTTTCAATGGGAGACAGGTCTGGACTGCAGGCAGGCCAGTCTATTACCAACACTCTTTTACAATGAAGTCACGCTGTTTTAACGTGCAGAATGTGGCTTGGCATTGTCTTGCTGAAATAAGCAGGGACGTCCCTGAAAAGACGTCGCTTGGATGGCAGCATATGTTACTCCAAAAACTGTATGTACCTTTCAGCATTAATGGTGGCTTCACAGATGTGCAAGTTACCCATGCTATGGGCACTAACAAATCCCCATACCATCACAGTACAACCCAGATGGACGGAGCCACCCCTACTTAAGCTGGCCCTGAGGGAAGTTTGGGTGGTTTTTGTTTGGGTTTTGGAGTGTTGCCTGAACCTGATAGTAGCAGGTTATTTTATTGTCATAAATTTGTGTATAGTTTATTTTCTGTATATACATTTTTTTGTACATATTTCTCACTATTTTTCACATTTTTGCACTTTGGGATTTGGCCTTGTAAATAAAATCTTTTTCACTTACGTTCTGTTGTGGCGGTGCCATCATTTTTATTCCCATCGGAAGTGCTGCCTGTAAGCGCCTTCATTACAGTCAACAAACCCCAATTCCAATGAAGTTGGGAAGTTGTGTAAAATGTGAATAAAAACAGAATACGATTTGCAAATTCTTTTCGACCTATATTCAATTGAGCACGCTACAAAGACAAGATATTTAACCCTCTTCCAACCAAGGGGGGGGGGGGGTGGTTACCACCCCCCCAACAGATTTTTTCCTGTCGCACAAAAACATTAAGAGATATAATCTAATGCTTCTAGGTAATTGTTTATTCATCCTTTGGGCTCATTTTCATGAAAAAACGATAAGGGTACCTCTTCCCCTGGGGGTAGGGTAGGCCGTCAAAGTCGAAGGGTAGAGGGGGGTGGTTGCCACCAGCGTCAATTTTTGCCTGTTTTTGATACAAAATATACTTACAAATTAGTTGCAAACAGTATGCTATTATTATGTTTCATGCTCAATGAACTTTGTAGACCACACTGATTGTCATCCTTATTGATTTATTGATGTAGCTTGTCCTTGTATTAGTACATCTTGAAATTACAATGACCAGCAGTGACCAGTAACCTTGAAGTGATCTTCACCTAATAATATTAGAAGTGCATGACCGACATACTTTTACTTGTGTGTTTGACTGGTTACTGTACTGTATACTATTTTTATACTGTGCTATAGGCCTACTATTATACGAGTTCATAGAATTGTTCATAAAGTTGTTCTCATAATTCATAGATAAACCTTTTATGCAAGTGTGTTTTTGTATTTTTTTCAGATATGACATCTATAATGACATCATTGTGACGTCACAGTGCTGAAGTTTGTGATGTTTGATTCTTGTTTTGAAAGAGAACATATGTACCAGACATATTACTGATATTATAAGCCTTGTTCTATCATAGGGAAAAACAAAGTAAAGAAAATGTGAAAAATGTTCAGAAAACTATTTGTTTTCCTTTTGTGCGTTTTTCCCAAAATGAGTTATTTATGACATCATAGTAATGTCAAATTTATGTTCCTCATGAGTTTATAACATTTCTAATAATACTAAAATATTAATTGTAGTATCAGTAGTTCTAGAGGTGACAGAAAGTTAGTTATTTTCAGCTAAAACTAATAAAAATATTAAAAAACATGGATTTTTGTAATTTTGATGTTTTTTCCTAATATGGTGTTAGTTATGACATCACTATGACGTCATAATGTTGAAATGTGTTTTATTTGTACTTGATTTGAAGAGAGGACAGCTGTAGCTGTACACTGATACCAAACAAGATGATGTTTATCGCTTAATTTTTAAATAATCGGGGGTGGTAACCACCCCCCTCTTTGGTTGGGTTTGTAGTAGAAAAACCCTTGGTTGGACAAGGATTAATGTTCAAACTGATAACCTTTATTATTTTTTTGGAAATATTCGCTCAATTTGAATTTGATGCCTGCAACATGTTCCAAAAAAAGCTGGGACAGGGGCAACAAAGGACTTGGAAAGTTGAGGAATGCTCAAAAAACACCTGTTTGGAATATTCAACAGGTGAACAGGTTAATTGGAAACAGGTGAGTGTCATGATTATGTATAAAAGGAGCATCCCCAAAAGGCTCAGTCTTTCACAAGCAAGGATGGGGCGAGGTTCACCACTTTGTGAACAACTGCGTGAGCAAATAGTCCAACAGTTTAAGAACAACGTTTCTCAAAGTGCAATTGCAAGGAATTCAGGAATTTCATCATCTACAGTCTATAATACCATCAAAAGATTCAGAGAATCCGGTGAAATCTTTTCATGTAAGCGGCAAGGCCGAAAACCAACATTGAATGCCCGTGACCATCGGTCCCTCAGGCGGTACTGCATTAAAAACCGACATCATTCTGTAGAGGATATTACCATGTGGGCTCAGGAACACTTCGGAAAACCATTGTCAGTTAACAAAGTTTGTCACTACATTCACAAGTGCAAGTTAAAACTCTACCATGCAAAGCGAAAGCCATTTATCAACAACACCCTGAAACGCCGCCGGCTTCTCTGGGCCCAAGCTCATCTGAGATAGACTGACGCAAAGTAAAAAAGTGTGCTATGGTCTGACGAGTCCACATTTCAAATTGTTTTTGGAAATCATGGACGTCGTGTCCTACGGGCTGGACAGGAAAAGGACCATCGAGATTGTTATCAGCACAAAGTTCATAAGCCAGCATCTGTGCTGGTATGGGGATGTGTTAGTGCCCAAGACGAAGATTGCAACCTACTGACCCACCAACACCTCTTCCACCAGCATCTTGTTTTTCCAAGGTGGTCTCCCATCCAAGTACTAACCAAGCCCACACCGGCTTAGCATCAACCACATGGCTGGAGCAGATTGAATTGTGGCATGGCTGCTGCATGGAGTCATCAACCTTGACCATGTTGTCAGCTGTAACCTGGTTTCCCACTACATGAGGCCAAAGTCGTTTTTTGGTGTACAAGGGGTTAAAGTCTCTTTTTTGCATAATTTTGGATGATTACCTCAGGTTTTCATTTATGAACACCTGTATTAATGTAATTATAACTGATTTTAGACAGTTAGGTCAACTCTTTCCATGCAATCCTGTTTGACCTAATTTCCGAACTCAGAAATTTCTGCCGAAAAAGAATGCCTTTTTTCATAAAGTATGTTCATATAGAAGGAGGTCAATAATCAAAGTCTTTATTTAATTTAATATTAACGTTAATTTTATTTAATGCTTAAAACAAGGCATCCGCAAAGCAGATAAATAACCAGGTTTTCGAACCGCAACCAGGACAATATTGCAACAGTGCAACACAGGGATTTTGTATTGTGGAACGGAATGTGTAATGACCAAGTGTTCTTCACTTGGGGAAGATATGATTATGAGATCATTAGGTCAAAGTGCAGGATCTGTTGGAGATATGGTCAGTATTGGAAGTTGAGTAATGTAAGATAATTGGTACTTGATTGTTATAATTCCTCCCCCTCCCCCACTCCATTGCAATTTGTCGTGCAGAGGCCACGTATGAAATCAAATGGGAAATGACACTGGCAGCTATGATTGCATCTGAATTGTAACAGCATTAAACGGTTCAACCAACAGAAGAAGAATGGACATTTACTGTATGTTAATAGGTGAGATGGCGCTGTTAATATAGCGAAAGACCTGCCAGACCCCACAAGTCCTTCACCAATGGTACTATTATCCGAAAACTTAATTTGGTGGTGGGAAAGTTCCCAAATATGAGGGATGACCACATTTTCAACTGTAACATTCACTGAACTGAATCCTAGGGACCTTCAAAAAGTGAAAAATCACTTGCTGCCTTAAAAGAAATTAGGATTTGGGGGCCCTCCTCTCACCCCTCTGATGTCTTGTGGTGATTCTAGCTGCAGAATCCTGATATACAAGGGCGTAGGAATGAGTTTAACATTGGGGAGGACCAAGGGCGTAGGTTTAATGTGAGGATTGGTAGGGACATGTAAGTGATGTGAGCGTGCATAGCGCGCGAGCTGGAAAATTTTTGTAGATCTGAGTGCAGATACTGCCTTTACTGTATACAGAGATTATCCGAATGAGTGTTTCTACGTTTTTTAATTAGGCTACGCAAGGTGCCTCCAAAATTTTCATACAAAGATGCCACATACATAAACTTGCCACAACCTTAACTGACAGCTGCAAACCATATCAGCGCACTCATGAAACCCGCTCAGATCTAGTAACCTGGACATTGATACCAGTGAGTGGATATATAAGTATGTTAGCAAGCCAGCTCGCAATACTCTCTATTAAGCATCTTATTATGCGGTAACGCAATTGCAGTCGCGATAAACACCTCAAAATGGACCACCGACTATGCATCGGACAAGCCGCAAACCGAGCGTTAAACGGACTGGATCATGTTAAATTTACGATTACGTGTTTCTTTCATTTCCCCCACTGTGCCAAAGTTGGTTCGGACATTCTGACTTTCAAAGGTAATATTTGATGAAAATCATGAGACGAACTTTAATGCTTTCCCTATAATTCCACAGAACAAGTCATAATTATGACCTCACCTGAAGCCCTGATACACCTGTATCCTCAACAGCTTGCTCTGTTTGTCTAGCTTGCTGCTGTGGTTCCTGCATATAAAATAATTAATCAATAATGGCACCTTCGCGGGATTTCTCCACTGAAATTCACCTCATAATTTGACATATCCACCTGGCTTATTTTTAGCTACTACTGCTAGCAACCCGATTACTAACCAACATGTGACAGAAACCAGGTTTAGTTCGCAAGTTGAAAATAGTGAACATCTTTAATTAACATTCGTTGACCCTTATAGTACTGTGGAAATAATGAAAAGAGTTTCTGTCATTAGACCGCCTGCTGTCGACTGCTGCTGTCTCCCGCCTCCCAAACACTCTCAGAGCCGGTGAGGGAGGGGACGGGCCAGTGACATGACGCTGTGTTGCCTTTCAAAATAAAAGCACGTAAGTTAAAAATTTAAAATCAAATATAATTTTTGGGTGGGACAAATGCGCCTGTCTCCAATATTGGAGGGGACACGTCCCCCCCGTGCCCCCCGGTTCCTACGCCCATGCTGATATATGCGGCCAGAATACACCAGCATATCGAATTTCTGCTTTCCATCTTTATTACATGAGAAGTTATGGTCCTTCCAAAATGCTACAAAACAAAATGACCAATTCACATAAGTCAAAAAAGGGGCGTGGCACCCAAATTTCAAAAGGGCGCCATATGAAAATCATTAGAGATATTGACGCGAAATTTGGGATTCTTTTGTTTGGAACAATAAAGTATTTTTGGACAGAGTCTGAGAAAAATCTTTGAGGTGTCATGTACATGAATGGCTGAGTTCACATGGAATGACCCACCGCTTAAGTTTCAACTTTATGGACTTGTGTATACAAATACAAGCAGCAGTGAGGGTGTTGATAGTTATTTTATCCACTTAATTCCATTCTTGACTTTATTTGTAAATTACTCACGGCACAGCAAACTCAAAGACGTTGTTGATAGACTGTTTGAGCAGCATAATAACAGCCATCTGGATGAAGAGGTCAGTGAGGCAGCCACTGGGATGACACTGCAACAACAAGATGCCACATTTAAGAAACAAAACCAATTCAATGGAAATGGGCTTAAAGGTATACAGAGTAGAATAAAAAAAAATATAGGGCACTGCCAGCCCCATAAGCTCCCCCCGTAAACAAAAATACAAAATAGATAAACAAAATGTCGAAGTTTTTGTTGACAGGCGCACGCATGGACAGAGCCCGATACCATAGCTCCCGCGCCACTCAGGCGGCGGGAGCTAATTAGGAGCCTGTAACTGAAATAGTTGATAAGATAAAGCAAAATGTCGAAGTTTTTGGTGATATTTTTAGGCCAGTGACCCTGAAAAAATAGGCCAAGTTCACCTTTAGGCACGTCATTTGTAAGCCTTTATGCGATGCATGTCCAGTAAAAATTAGGAGCCTGTAACTGAAATAGTTGATAAGATAAAGCAAAATATCAAAGTTTTTGGTGATATTTTTAGGCCAGTGACCTTGAAAAAATAGGCCAAGATCACCTTTAGGCATATCATTTGTAGGCCTTTATGAGATGCATATCCAGTAAAAATGAGGAGCCTGTAACTGAAATTGTTGATGAGATAAAGCAAAATGTTGAAGTTTTTGGTGATATGTTTAGGCCAGTGACCTTGAAAAAATAGGCCAAGGTTACCTTTAGGCAAGTCGTTTGTAGGCCTTTAAGAGATGCATGTCCAGTGAAAATTAGGAGCCTGTAACTGAAATAGTTGATGAGATAAAGCAAAATGTCTAGGTTTTTGGGGATATTTTTAGGCCAGTGACCTTGAAAAAATAGGCCAAGGTCACCTTTAGGCATATCATTTGTAGGCCTTTATGTGATGCACGTCCAGTGAAAATTAGGAGCCTGTAACTGAAACGGTTGAGGAGGTCAAGCAAAATGTCAAAGTTTTTGTTGATGGACGCACGCACGGACGGAGCTCAAGACCATAGCTCCCGCGCCGCTCGGCAGCAGGAGCTAATAAAAACAATGTATAGACTCATACAAAAATAATCCCTTTGGCAATGTCTGTATGTACAAAGACCCTGCCATCTGCCTACGGTATATTTTCCTTTTTTTTTTGTATAGGAAGTGTTTTTTGGCGTCAGCCTTTGGGCAGTGGGTGTGTTACCCTCAGCCAATAATAGCGCGCATGGTGTGAAGGCGGGCTATAGAACTGCACTGCAACATGGCGTTTCTGATGTCTTTGAGCCGGGGACAAGGGGTCAAATTTGACGTTGTCTTTACAAAGCACGACTGACAAATCCTGCTCGTATACATTAAAGGTTCTTTCACCAAGAAAACCAACTCAGATATCAAATTCAAAATGCAAAGGATGCAAGCTTATCAAAGTCAGAGAAGAGGCCATGCATATTGATCAAAGGCTGAAGAGTAGTGTTCATAGACAAAGCCAAAGCAGAAAACAAGAGATCTGCTATACTAATACATTCAAAAGTGCACTCCAATGGTAAGATGACAGCAAATCACAGTAAAATGTCATCAGTATGGCACTGAATCATCCATTGCGCATTATATAAGAACACACAGCTGTTAAGTCTCAGGAGCAACTAGATAATTAATATCTGTGACAGGGCAGGTAATTTGATAAACTAGTGTTCCTGGATATTTTTCTGTCACTTCTGCAGTGCACTCAGAGTATTCAGATTGCTTCACTTCTCACTCATTTGCTAGGTCACAGCTTTATGCTTAAAACTATTTAAATTCATTTTTTCCATCATCAGTCTATAATGAAAAGCAAAAACAAAATTTTAGAAATTTTTTTGCAAAACTATCAAAAATAGGGCTCTGTAGCTCATCTCATCTAGACAATAAATCTCCAGTGAGCATAAGTACAACCCCAATTCCGAAATAGTTGGGACATGGTGTAAATTGTGAATAAAATCAAAATGCAATGACTTTCAGATCAAATGAACCAATATGTTATTCACAATAGACCATAGATAACATTTCAAATGTTGAAACTGAGACATTTTACGTTTTTATCCACAAAATGAGCAGATTTCAAATTTTCTGGCTGCAATAGGTCTCAAAAATGTTGGGACTCAGACAAAAAAAGGGCTGAAAAAGCTATTAATATATAAGAGAATCCACTGAAAGACCATTTAGCAAGTAATTACGGTAACTGGCATTAGGTGTGTAACATGATTGGCTATAAAAGGGATGTCTTAGAGAGGCTGAGTCTCTCAGAAGTAAAGATGGCCAGAGGCTCTCCAACCTGTGAAGGCTTGCGTAAAAAAATTGTGGAATAATTTAAAAACAATGTTCCTCAACATCAAATTGCAAAGGCTTTGAAGGTCTCCTCATCGACAGTGCATAACATCATCAAAAGATTCAGAGAAATTGGAAAAATCTCTGTGCGCAAGGGACAAGATATTGTTGTGGGAAAATACTTTGTCCGAGCAAGTGGATAAAGTGTTCCACTGACTCATGCAAATCTATCTCCAAAAAATAGATCCATTCTCCAGAGTCTGATGTAATTGGGTTTATTGTAAATCCATCCAGAAGAAGCACAAAGAAACCCAGGCTGGTCTGCGCAAACCACATAGCATTCATTCTTCATCAATCACCCCACGCCGACTGTCCTGCGGCTGTCCGAACCCTCATTTTTATTTACCTTTTTCACATTTCTTTAGGTGGGATTAAACGTGACTCTCTCCACCTTCCCTAATATTACTAATTCTGATTGGTAAATTGTCCCATGGCAACCCTCCTCCCTTAGCAACAGGTTTGCCATTACATCATAGTGTACCTTCTTTTTCGGCCGCGAGGGACGCTCGAAGACCACACCTAAGTCTCCCAAACCTTGAGTTCTCCTAAAGTTTAGTAAGTTATCTGAGGACATGGATGGTTCCAGAACACTCAGATGCGCAGGCTCACGTAGTGGGACCAGGCTGACCGATATGGTCATTCCGGAGGGTTAGCTCATTAGACCGGCCTTGAGGGTTCTGCAGAAGCGTCTTTATCAGGTTTTTTGACAGATTTATGAGTTTTTGCCTCTTTCTCAGCTCCAAACTCCCTCTCAGTATTTTTAAAGGGCCATATGAACCTGGTTATGTTCTGTTGAACTGTGATTATAGTAATACTTTCATTTAAGATTATTTTCCCACCACAATATATATAATATTGGGATCATTACTTATTGGCTACTCTTTAAAAAATGTTATTAGTATTCTTTGGTTAAAATCCGGATCTTCAGTCAATCTTTAAACATTAATATATTTTCAAAATAAAAATTTAGAAATTAAATAATGACCTGATGAAGTGATCAAATGATCATTTATATCAATAAGATACTGCAGAAATATCCCAACTTGTATCAACCATGCATACCCTCACTAATCTTCACCCTAACATTATTTTTTATGGAACTTCCATCCATAATGCTTGCAGAAATTTTGGATCTGATCCTTCAACCTCAGGAGACAGGATTGTCTTGAGGCATGAATCTGGGGAAGGAGAGAAAAAAACATCTACTATGTTGAATGTTCCCAAGAGCACAGTTGCCTCCATAATACTGAAAAGGAAGAAGTTTGGAACAACCAGGACTCTTCCGACAGCTGGCCAACCAGCCTAACTGAGCATTTTGGGGAGAATGACCTTGGTAAGAGAGTGGACCAAGAAACTGATGGTCACTCTGCCTGAGCTCAACAAACCCTGTGTGGAGATGAGAGAAACCTGCAGAAGGACAACATTACTACAGCACCCCACAAACTGGGGCTTCTTGGCAGAGTGGCCAGACAGAAGCCTCTTATCAGTGAAAGACATATGACAGCCCACTTAAAGTTTGCAAAAAAGCACTTAAAGGACTCTCAGATTGTGAGAAACAAAGATTGGTGGGATCAGTGGGATAAATTTGGCTTAGGCCTCGCCCAATATGCCATTTGCTGACCGGATATATTTCTGTATTGGCCCTCTAACAATCTGTGTAACTTCTAATATTGGGTGAATACAGGAATCCGTTACTGCCACAGAGTGTGTAGTGTAGATGTCTACCTATACAAAATTTTCGGTGTTGGGTAGTCACAGAAATCCATAAACGGTACATAATATGTACTGCAAATATACAGTCAAACTGACAGAAGTATCCGTTATTGATACGTTTGCGATGATTCTTTTTTTTTTTTTTTTTTTTACAATCACGGGAGGTATCCTTAAAATTGCACAGAAGATACACAGTGAATGAACAGAATTTTCTGGTTTTTGTTGTAGGAACTGTCCTTAAACAGTACGGAAAGGAAGTGGCTAGAGGTGCGGACATCCCTATCTTGAAAATGTCTTATTTTGTCTTGCCAAGACATTAGGTCAGTCCATTTTTTGCTGAATTTTTTCATACAGTGCATCAGATAATGCCTATGAACTACAGCTTGCAAGGCAAGAAATCATACCATTTAGAAACAAAGATTATCTCCAAAGATTTATTGTCGATAAATAATAATTATCGACAATAAATTGAAGCAGACATATTATATTGCCAGCTAGATAGCATAATAATCTAAAGTATAACTTTGTAGGTGACACTTTGCATAGCCTGAATATTGCTCTGTAACCCCGCCCAGCCACCAACATCTCCTGATTGAGTCTGTTGATTAATGCTTCTTTAATTCATTATTGAATCTGCGCAGTGCATTCTTCCAGGGGCTCTGGTTACATTAGATTACACTGGCTGTTAAAGTGGCAAGTGGCTGTGTATACCCCCCCTCCCCCCAAAAAAAAAAAAGGACATGGATTAGGGGTCTTGTCTCACTTGGCTTCCTCAAAAATTTACCCCACGCCACTGATTCTAAGTGTCATGTTTGGTGGAAACCAAGCACCACTCATCACCTGCCCAATACCATTCCAACAGTGAAGCATGGTTGTAGCAGCATCATGTTGTAGGGGTGTTTTTCAGCAGCAGGGACTAGGGGACTGGTCAGGGTTGAGGGAAAGCTGAATGGAGCAAAGTCCAGAGCTACCATTAATGAAAACCTGTTCCAGAGTGCTCAGGACCTCAGACAGAGCCAATGGTTCACCTTCCAATAGGAGAATGACCCTGAGCACACAGCCAAGGCAACGCAGGAGTGGCTTAAGGAAAACTCTGTGAATGTCCTCGAGTGGCTAAGCCAGAGCCCTGACTTGAACCCAGTTGAACTTCTCTGGAGAGCCCAGAAATGAATGCGTACCAACAATCCCAATCCAACTAAACCGAGCTTGATAAGATCTGCAGAGAAGAGTGGCAGAAAATCCCCAAATCCAGACGTGCAATGCTTGTTGAATCAAACGCAAGAAGTCTCAAGGCTGTAATCACTGCCAGCTAGGTGCTTCAACTAAGTACTGAGTAGAGAATGTTATGTTAATGTGATATTTCAGTTCTTCATTCTTAGAGAACCTGCAAGAAATTCTAAAATTGTTTTTTCTTTACCATTATGGGGTATAGAGTGCAGATTGATGAAAAAAAAAAGAATTTAAATGATTTTAAGCAAGAGGCTGCAACACAGCAAATGTGAAAAAAAGTTAAGGGGTCAGAATACTCTCTGAATGCACTGTAATTAGGACAGTTCAGACACAGCAAGAGGTTGAATAAGACATGCATCAGTGGATTTTGCACAGTTTCCAGGGAAACCATTCTGGTCTTTTTCTGGGCTTTTGCAGAGTTTTGTGTGGTGCATATGACATCCTTCGTGGCCCATCAGAGCATAATTTTCTGATATTTTCAAAAAAAGATTGCAGACAAAATTTGATTAAAAAAACATTGGTATGGAGAGACATACAACAGGAGTGTCCAATCGTATTCATGAAGGGCTGGTGTGGGTGAATGTTTTTGTTCTAGCCATCCGCCACGACACCTTATTCCACTGATTAACTGATCAGGAGGTTCAATCAAGACCTTGACGAGTAGAATCAGGTGTGTTAGTGATGGGCTGTAACAAAAACCAACGTTCATACTGGCCCTTTGTGGATTAGACTGGACACCCCCGACATACAGAAATGTAAATAGTTAAATAGATAGCACTTTTATCCTTAATCATACAAAAACAGCACACAAAATATTCCATGTATTTCTAACATTGCATTCCAGCCAGCTGCAGATTGATTCATTGGCTCATGTCACCATACCCTCCCTGCCTTTATGCAGAATATTTGCTGGTGATAACTTTAGTCATTAGGCACCACCTGCACCTACAGCCAAAATATTTCAACATAAATGTTCTGAAAGCTACTTGTGCAGGATAGTTTCATAAAATGTACTGGCAATCATACTAAAACACTCACTTCCTCCAGTCTCCACTTCCCAGCAATCCGGATGTAGTTACCAGGGTGACCATTAATCCTAAAAACAACCAAAAAAACCCTCAATGCACTGCCTATCACAGTCTTTCAGTAACTTCAGATATGGAACATGGCTGAATTACCTGCCAAGAAAAAATGCCACATAGATGAGGGAGGAGAAGAGGGTAAAAAACTGGAAGGTAAACATCTTCACAGTAAAGCTTCTCTCTGTGGCTGCTAAGGAGCGAGTTCTTTCTGTAGATGGAAGGAAGAAGCAGATTTGCAATAATAATTTTTTTTTTGTGTAGCAAAAGCAAACAGCTGTTCAGATGGCCACGAGGCTGGTTATGGTACTGATAGTGTTGAAATAGTGTCTAGTTGCATAATTTCTGCACATCTGTTCTGGGACAAGTGCAGTGCCATTCAAAATGTGCCTGTTCAAAACAGTTCGATTGCTTGGCTTTAAGTATTGCTGCTTGGGCAGTACCGCGGATATGAAGAACTTCACACTCGACACTACACTTCCTTCAGTCCCTAGCAGAACTCCTGCAAAAGCTGCAAGTCGATCGGATAAATGGTGGCTGGGGAAATCAAAGGACATACAGACAGATAGACAGACTGACAGGCCAAGAGGTCGCCATTCATTGTATGATGAGCCTCTGGGCAAATCTCATGTAATTTCCTGGATGCACTGACATAAAACATTTCATACTGTTCAAGTTGAAAAAATTAGCAAATAAGCAAAGACTAATCTCCAATTAGTTTTCATAGCTTGCTTCATAATAGCCTTAGGATGAACACTTGAACGCAAGTAGGGATGTGCCATCATGGTCGATTAATCGATCAATCACTCAACTGCATCTAAGACAATTAATACAGCCGGTTAATATGTTAATAAACAGCTTAATTGGAAACAGGTCAGTGGCATGATTAGGTATAAAAGGAGCATCCCCGAAAGGCTCAGTCGTGATCATTTTTTTTAAACTGCTGGATAGATACTATGGGCAAGTATATTGAGCAGTTTGCACATCAGGCTTAGCTGAGGAGTTTAATTCGTGCAACTCCTAGGAAACTGGGATGGGACTGAACTCGTCCATATTCTAAACTGTGTTCGCGCTCGGCTTGCTAGTGAATTTTCAATAACTGATCCGGGTTTGCCAATACAGTGATAGAATAGTGTAACGGCGTGCATAAGTAGAGCAGCTCTATGTCCGCTGGCATTAGGGCTGTGACTCCGAACTTCAGTATTCGAATATAATTCCAATATAAGTAAAAATAATGACATTCGAACGAATATTATGCAGCCCTTAATATTCAAACCTGTTATGTGCATTATTTTTTGTATGTGTGTTGGGTTGCAAACGTTGTTTTCAATTCAGATTCAGAGGCTTTTTCACGCCTGCAAGGCATTATTGGTCATCTGGGCTCCTGTCGTAAGGTCGGTGACGTGAAGAAAACCTGTTGAAAACCTGGGTGTGACTTAATTAAAAGGACAGTTGTTGACAGACGCCGTGTGTTTTTTCTTCTGAAAATGTCACTGCCTGCCTATAGACATTGCATGATACACCGCCCTCTGGTGGACAACTTTATTTTGATACCTAGGTAGGTCTTACTGTAAGCATTTAATGGTCAAAATATTATTACTAATTATTCGAATATATTCAAATATTAATATTAATTAAGAAACAAATTTCGAATATGATTTTTGGGCAAAAGTCCCAGCCCTAGCTGGCATCTACATCTGCCCAGAGGGGTTGAGCATTAGTCACATTCAGCATTTAGACTGTCTTTACTTAGCTGGCGATGAAACCGTCCAATTGCTTGACCATAAGAGCATGTCTTTTATCACACCCCAAAACCCAAGTTAACAAATCTGTTGAATTTCCAATAGAAAAGCAGCATTTCTGCTGCTAAAATTCCACCTACCTATATCACAAAGCTTTAACGCCACTTTTCTGTTAACCTGAAAGAGATAAGAAAAGAGTATTGATAGCACACTTGAAGGCGGGACAGAGGTTTAATGAAAGTTGATTTTTCAGAGCATTAATCGGTACCCGAGTCATGATGGTGATGGTGACGTAATGTAGAAAAGCACCCAGCATGACAGCAACCATGCTGGCGTGCTCAGTCAGGAAATTCCATTTCCCCTCAGAGAGCAGTACAGCGGTAACCACACGAAACACCACCAGCGCATGAGTGAGTCCAATGATCAGCACTAGCTAAACACACAAATACATACACACAAATGACCACACATGCACAGGCACATATACAAAACAAATGAAAACATAAATAAATACTTGAAAACAGGTTGTGATTAACTTTATAGTATAAAAGTTCAGTTTTAGAAAGCATATTTGAAAATGTTTATGATGTTGGATTGCCATTCTTGCGTCCTTGGGCACCTTTGTTTCTTCTTCCCCCTCCGCGTCTTGGGCTTGCCGGCTGAGTGGATTGGGCGGATTGGCCACGCCTGGGACGTAAACAATGCAAAGGTGCCCAAGGACGCAAGAATGGCAATCCAACATCATAAACATCTTGTCTAAGCAGCTAAGTGATGATCAGCTGTCTGTACTGTCCAGAGGACTGTCCTTTGTTCCCTCTAAACGTAATGATCCCTTTATGAAAAAAATAAGAAATGTTTAAGTTTTTTCGATCGATTCGCCTGAAGGCGTTTTATTCTAAAGGGACTGAGGGGCATGTGGTTGCACCTGTGACTGCACCGCAAGAACAGCACGCTGTAAAAAAGATTCGGTTTAGACCCAAGAGTACATTTTCTCCCCCTGCTCAGAATCCATCAGTGGAAACATTTTGTCGTTTGGTTGAGCAAGAGACAATGAATTGTTTGAAAAAGGCTGATTTCTTTATTCGCCCTTACCTCTCAGTTTCTGAGAAAAATGCTGTTGATGAATTGATGTTGGATTATGACATTGTGATTAACCCTGCTGATAAGGGGGGTTCCATTGTCGTTCAAGACAAAACTAATTATGTGAATAAAATCGTACGACAACTCAATGACGATTCTGCTTATGTGCGTCTGGCCTCTGATCCTACCGCTAAATTTAACGATGAGATCAAATTAATACTAAAAAAGGCATTGTGTGACTCGGTCATTGACTCAGATGAGTACAAGTATTTGTGGCAGACCAATCCTGTAAAACCAGTGATTTATACTCTTCCTAAAATCCACAAAACATTGGTTAATCCTCCTGGCCGCCCGATTGTGTCTGGCAATCAATCCATTACTGAGCCGCTTTCTCAATTTGTTGATCATATATTAAGGGGTTAGTGCATAATTTACCATCCTTTTTAAAGGATACGACTGATTTTTTACAAAAAATATATGATGTAAAAGATGTTGCTGAAACTGATGTATTATGCACTATGGATGTGTCAAGCCTTTACACAAATATCCCACATCAGGCGGGGTTAGCGGCATTGAGTAATTGCTTGCAAAAGTATCAGGTACCACATTCTGAATTTCTGGTGTCATTGGCCAATATGGTCCTTACGAAAAATTACTTCATGTTTCAGAACAAATACTATCTACAAATCCAGGGAACAGCTATGGGCTCCCCCATGGCACCTAATTACCCATTACACATTAAATACCCGAGGGTAATTTCAAATGTTTTAATTGTGTGGTGTGTAATAATATGATGATGGAAAAATGTTTCACACATTCTAGCACCAATAAAAATTTTATGGTAAGGGGCAGAATCTCATGTCTATCCACTTTTGTCGTGTACTTGTTAATGTGCCCGTGTGGTTTATGTTATGTTGGGAAAACTAAATGCCAACTTAAAACCAGAATATGTGAACATAAATATGCAATCAGGAGAAATGACGAAAAATCCTCTGTCGCTAGAAATTTCAATTCAGCGGGCTATGATGCTAATTCTCTTAAATTTATGGGCTTAGAAATAGTCAAGCAGTCCCCTAGAGGCGGAGACCGTGAGAACCGCCTACTGCAGAGGGAGGCCTGGTATATTTTTTCTTTGAATACGGTTGTACCTAATGGAATGAATGAGGATCTGTCCCTTACCTGCTTTTTATAGTATGCTTTTTATAGTATGACTTTGTATATCTGTATTAGCTATATGCCCAGTGCTACAATGACGCCCAAATTATGCGTGCTGGTATGATTGTATATATTGGAAATTATCATGCAATTTACATAATTGCATTATCACCTAATCGATGAGGGTGTGTCAGTGCATTGGTGTGGGTAAATAACCTGTGGAATGACTATGTCTGTAAGCACACTGAAGAAGGCACTACGCCGAAACGCGTTTGTGCGGAGACGCTTGTTAAAATAAATGTGTTTATGCAAAGTGCGACCTTTTTTCTAATTTTATGGGCTAAATTTATACCATGCTGAAAGTGCACATATTATGGATGCAGTCAATGCTACTTAGCCAGCATATAATACATGAAGCAGCAAAACGCAGTACCGTGAATTGGTGTAAGATATTCAAAGCAGTGGAAATAAACAACTCGGCTAAGATGCATCTTGAACAATTTAATATGAAAAAGCAAAGCAAGTGTTAGCTACATGCACGCTAATAGGATGTCACCTTCAACAGTTACCGAATACACGCCCGTTATCCAACCTTAGTTAACCAACAACAGCCTTTGCTACCTTACGGTTCATTCTATAACGTTACATAAAAGATAGGTGAAGCAGTCGAGTCACTACATAACAAAGCCATTCATCAAATACAATAACTGAAAACATTGGTGTCGTTACACCTGCTCACTTCACCGACTTGGTAATAACGTAAGCCGACAACACGGAATCTCCTGACCAGTGCTACTAGCAAAGAACCACAGCTGATGCACTGCTTAAGAGAACACGTTTAGAGACAAGGTCCCCTTGGTGTTCGCGTAGCCGAATTTGAAGTTGACTTACTTGCCGATCAGAAAGCTAGCAACTTCAGCGTCCCTTTGAAAATCTTTTGCTTTCATTAGCTCCTTCCACCTGGGGAAGGCTAGCCCGATGTTGACCCTCGTTTTTTGAATGTGCCGATTGCTCTGCCTTTTTAATTCTCTTTTTCGCTTTCTTGGCGATGAGGATTCAGTCTCCTGTGCTGCTGCTGCATATGCATGGTCCTGCATTATGCTGCAGTAGTGCAGATTTTCAAACTTGCCGCAGTAGCCTCTCTTGCTGATCTCCTCCGGTGTCTCAATCACTCTGCGCTGGCTGGCAGGGCAAACGCGGATTTATTCCGCGTTTGGTGCAATTTGTCCCTTGGTGGCGGCTGTAGTTTCAAGATGGCAGACCATCATGGCACTTCCCTACCGGCTGACCCGTCCGATGTACAAACAAATCTAAAATTCTTCTTTTACGAGAATATGTCAGATTATTAGCGGAGGTCATAATACACCAGTGATGACATATATATGAATGCAGACTTAGACTTTGGCCAATAAACAACTGAAAATGTTAAACAATGTCCCTTTAAGAATTACCAAATTATTACTTGCTATTTCCAAGGCATCTTCACTTCCCATATGCCAAAGTATACTGAGTAGAAAAAGAAACAACACAGATATTTTGTTTATAAACTGTTTTATTAACAAGTATTAAGAAAGTTACTTGGGACATCAGCTGGAGACAGGTCTTTCATGTAATGATTCGCGATTGCCTGGAACATGTTTGACATGAAGTTTGTGATCACGTAATCAGAATTATGCTTAAATCCAGCGAGATTAAATCACAGCCTTGTAAGCCCACCATAAGCATTGAATATGGACACGCATCTTCTGTACATGGAATGCACCAGGCGATTAATATAGGCTACAGGGATCTGGGCCCATTATTGGCCTTAGTCGTACCTCATTAAGACATCTTTGGATCTCGTCCCACAAGTGCTCTATTGGATTCAGATCCGGACAAAGGGCAGGACATGGCAGCGTATGGATGTTGTGCTGTTATAGGAAATTTCTGGCTAACCTAGCTTTGTGAGCACGTGCGTTGTTTTGTTGTTAACAAGTGATGTTGGTGGCGGACGAAGTTCGACGCAATATAAGGTCTAAAAACTTGTTTGATGTACGTGGCAGCTGTGACCCCATGGCCTTGACCTGGTCCGACATTTTGACGTGCCACAGGTCCAATTTTTTGGTTTAGTGCAATTCCTTCCCATGCCATGATGCTTTGTCTGCCCCATGCATCTCTTTCCATCACGAAACCACTGACGTAACGCTCACCCCTTCTACACCAAACACTTGTTCTGCCACGTGCCACAGAAATGCAGTAACGACTTTCATTTGAAAAAATAAGGTCCTCCATTGCTGATAACACCAGTTTTTTCATTGCTGAGCCCACTGCAGACATTCCCGTTGGTGAAGATCTGTCAGGATGGGACCCCTAGCTGAATGTCGGCAGGAGTGACAAGTGACAACGAACCGTGTCTGCACTTTGGTGGTTCTTTAGTGGGTCCCTGTGGTCTGCTGAGCTATTTCAGTTGCTGTAATGAACCGGTTCTGGAGGTGCTGCCGCTATATATGCCGGTCTTCTCAAAGCGTTGTGACCCTGGGGCGACCACTGCATGGACGGCCATTGGTACTGCAGGTGGTGTTGTATCGCTGCCTTTGACGTTAGATAGTTTGAATACTGCAGTTTAAATCATTAGCAATGACCAATATGGAGACGTCCAATTGCTTGCTCGCATTGATTTCTTGGTATGACTGCTGTATTCAGGAAATGAATGACAGACTGGTACCTGTGGGTGCATTTTATACCCATTGGCCCAAGGAGAAGCAAGTGCATTCATTAAAAGAGAGTCAGTTTGAACACTTAGCCAAATGTTTTCTCACTTGTTTGTGGGTTTATTTGGGGCACGACCATCATCTTGACTTTAATTGAATCAGGAATGTTGAAAAAGTCCATGCATTTTCATTGTCAGAGGTGTTTCATACAAACTTCAAAAGTGCAACGCTTCTTTTGCTGTTCAGTGTAATTTAATAACAACAGCAGAGCATGTCACAGTAAAACTGGGCACAGTGATCTGGAATACAAATACCTTGGAGCGTATCTGTCTCACCTGGATAATGGCCACTGCCCTTGAGTCCTGTTCATCAGAGGCCTCATTGCCTTCTGCTCCCCGGTGCTCTGATGTATCCAGTCTGATACTAGAACTTTGCTCAATCCAGAATCTCCTAAACGATTTCCTTCATCGCCATTCTCTACTCCTCACAGAACTGGATAAGCTACACCAGGCTCCGCTACGTGGCTATACGGATACCTCTGGTCCTGAACCATCTTTGGGGCCCAATTCCATCTGGGCTGCCACTGGAGGGAGGAAAGGCAGAAGGATCTCTCTTCCCTTGTTTGCTCCTGATGAAAACGTTATCCCACTCTCAAACTTTTTTTCTCCTCTGGAGAAGCTAACCGAGCCAGAGTTTGAATCCAAATGGCCACCTTGCACAGCAGGGCGGCTAATATCTTCCTCCCTGGGCAAGGTGAATAAACCTCGGACCTCCCCGTTGACCCCGAACTTCCGTGGGAAGCGATGGCGCCGCTGCATCTCCCCTCCTGGTGTGCCCGGTCGGTCCAAAGCTGAGTGCAGTTCGACTAGAAGTACACCTGGATTTTCGGAATCATCTAGTCAATGCAGAAGTCCACTGCTTCCACTTAGCGCCATCGATGACGTCACACTCAATGCTTCTCCTTCTCCACTCTGCACACCTGAGATCGTTGGGAGCTGCGAACGAGTGCCTCCTGCTCCATTGGGATCGAACTCTGGTCCCACAACTAATGCTGACGTCACGCGCGCTGAGTCTCCTGTTCCACTTCAAGACTCCGTAACCGCTCTGAACAGCATTGGACCTTCTGCTTCACCAAGGTCGGACTCTGCTGTTTTTCCTTTCCCCCCTAACCTGACGGTACGTGCAGAGAAGGGTCTCTTGGCCCCGGAAATCTTGGTACTAGGTGACTCTATTATTAGTAAAGTTAATCTTCCTGTAGCAGTCAATTACTGTCTCAGTGGTGGTAAGGTTAGTGATTTTATTAACCTTATTCCTCATCTTACTGATCTCCACCCCTCAGTTAAGATGGTAATTATCCATGCTGGGACCAACGATGTTATGGCTAGGCAATCTAAAAAACTGCACCAAGATTTTGAGAATTTTTGTAATGTAGTTGAGAACCTAGGTAAACGCTGCATTATTTCTGGCCCTATCCCTTCACCATCTAAAGGTTCTGAATGTTTTAGCCGTCTTTTTAGCCTTCACCTGTGGTTGAGAAATTTCTCTCTAGCCGCTGGAAATAATTTTATTGGGAACTTTAATTACTTCTGGACAAGGCATGATCTCTTTAGGAGGGATGGTCTTCACCTAAATAAGAACGGAGTCATGCAAATTGTCTCTAACTTCATTAATTTTATAGCTTTTGGCTCTAACTAACTCCTAAGCCTGACCCTCCCCTATCTCCTTCCTCTCACATCCAGTTCTTCGATCTGGAGGGTCCCGCTGATCATCAATGTTTGTCTGCCAATATTCAGGTTTTGATCAGTGATAGGAGGACTAGCCATCCAACATCATACTCTTCTTGGAGAGCAGCCACTCCATCTAATCTTATCTATATTCCCTGCCACCCTGAGTTCAACCTAACATCTTGCACTCTTCCCTGCAACTCTCTGAATAATTTTAATAACCCACTAGCATTTAAGGCTAGAAAAGGCCTAGGCTTAATTCACTGGAACATCAGAAGCCTGCTCCGCCCAAAAAAGTTAGACCACGTAAAGCTTCTGACTATCCAAGCTAACCCTGATCTTCTGGTCCTCTCTGAGACATGGCTCAAGAGTAATACAGATGACACTGAGGTGGCTTTTAATTTTTTTAGAATTGACAGAGCAGGTAGGGGGGTTGCTATCTATATTAGGCCTCGTCTTACTTCTCATGTTCTCCATTCAGTCTCTGTCCCTAAATGTTGAATTCTTTGCTCTAAAAGTCCACTATGGGCCTAATAATAATAATGCTATGGTTATCATTGGAGTGTACAGACCACCTTCAGCCACCGTCAGTTCTCTAGATCAGTTGGCTGATTTAATATCCACCTACTCTAACTCTGAAGTAATTATTCTTGGTGATTTTAATGCGGACTGGTCTTCTGTTGCCTCCGACTATGTAAAGGAGGTCTTTTCTAGTCTTACTTTAACACAACTAATCACAGAACCAATTAGACCTAGCCTTCTGAATCCTGCTAAGTCATCTACCATTGATTTAATTTTCTCTAACAAGCCTGATAAAATCATTGCTAGAGGAGTCTTTGACCTAGGGGTCAGCGACCACTGCCCCATAGCTGGTATCAGAGACACTCACTTAATGAAAGCACCCCCCCGTATTGTTTTAAAAAGGAATATGAAACATTTTAATGAACAAGAATTTTTAAATGGCCTCTATAGCAGCAATATTCACCGCACCTCTGAAATCAATGATATTAAGATAGCCTTAGACTTTTTTATTGAAACCTTCCTTTCTGTTGCAAATACTCATGCCCCCTTAAGAAGTTCAGGGTAAAGGACAGAAACAATGCCTGGTTTTCATCTGAATGGTCTACTTTATTTCAATCCAGAAATAAAGCTTGGACCATAGCCAGGCGCACAAAAACTGCCTCTGATTGGGCCAATTTCAGGCAGATCAGAAATGAATGTACATCTATGTTGAGACAAGCTAAATCTGCCTAACATCTCAACTTCCTATCCAGCTCCTTTTCAAATCCCACACTTTTCTGGAAAGCTTTTAAATCCATCAACTGCAGCTCAACTGTTTCTGCTCCTTCCTCCATTATGTCTGAAAACTGCAGACTGCAAGACCCACTGAGATTTGCTCAGCTTTTAATAAACGCTTTGATGAAGCTGGCCACATTTTTGAGGTTAACTCGAATGGGCGACAAAACGTAGTTAAGGAACAGAAATGCACCCTCTCTCTCAGTGAGGACCAGGCAGACACCCCACCTCTTGGTGCCCAGTTCTCCTTAACTTCTGTCACAGTTAGTGAGGTCCTGAGGGCACTTGGTGCTGTGGATCCCAGGAGCTCCACTGGAGAAGACCATCTAGACCCTTTCTTATTAAAGCTATCTGCTCCCCTAATTTGAGAGCAAATAACTCATATTTTCAATCTCTCTGTCTCTTCTGGTACATTCCCACAAGTCTGGAAAATGGCTCATGTAACACCGCTAAACAAAGGTGGGGATAGACAAGAATTAAATAACTATCACCCAATTTCAAAACTACCCTGCTTATCAAAAATTATGAAATCATAAGTTAATAACCAACTGAAATCATTTCTCTCAAGTCACTCATTACTGAACTCACACCAGTCTGGCTTCAGAGCAAAACACAGCACAGTCTCAGCTACGACCCTGGTTACTAATGACATCATATCTGCTATAGATAGTAAGAAACATTGTGCTGCACTTTTTGTTGATTTATTAAAAGCATTTGATACAGTTGATCCTACGCTGCTCACACAAAAACTAAAAATCATTGGTTTTGATTGTAATACCATTAGTTGGTTTCAAAGTTATCTGTCTGAGAGGTTTCAATATGTAAAATCAGGGGATGTCAAATCCAACTTCCTGCCACTGACTAAGGGTGTCCCACAAGGCTCTGTACTAGGACCAGTACTTTTCATTATCTACATTAATTATATAGTTTCCTCTCTCAGTAACTGTCACGTCCATCTCTATGCTGACGACACCATATTTTACTGTACTGCTGATTCTATCAAGCTTGCTATTGATAATCTGCAACAATCATTCAACGCTCTACAGGGGGCATTATCTGAACTTAAACTGGTGCTAAATGCTAGCAAAACTAATTTCATGTTGTTTTCTAAAGCAAAGAACATTGACCCTAGCAGCTTGCACATAAGTACAATTAATGGTTTAAAGATTGAACATGTAACTGTATACAAGTATCTAGGAATATGGCTTGATGACAAACTAAAGTTCTCTTTTCATATTGACCATCTTGCCAAAAAACTAAGGCAAAAGGTTGGCCTCCTTTACAGAAACAAAGCAAGCTTTCCTATGCCATGCAGGAAAAGGATTGTTGAAGCTGTTTTTATGCCCATTCTGGATTATGGTGATGTAATTTATAGGAATGCTACTCCTTCCTCTCTCAAGGTCCTTGACACAGTCTACCACTCTGCCATCAGATTTGCAACTGGTGCTAGCTATAACACTCATCATTGAACTCTGTATGATAAGATTGGCTGGCCATCCCTAGCTGAGAGGCGTTCAAGACACTGGGTGTTGTACATCTATAAAGCAATCATTGGCAAACTCCCACCATACATTTCTTCTCTGTTGAACTGGCATTCAGGTCTCTATCATACTCGCTCATCTAACTATCTCCAGCTCAAAGTCCCCAAGGTCTGCTCTGAGGTGGGTAAGTCTGCTTTCTGTTTTGATGCCCCCACCTCCTGGAACTCAATACAACAAACCCTTAGGCTAAACTCTTATATCTTATGGACAATTTAAGTCATTAATTTCAAACCTGCCTTCTCCACTCTGTAACTGTTTTACTTGATTTATTTATGTTTGTATTATATATTTTTATTTTATCTACTGTATCTCGGCTACATTGAAAAAGAGGACTGCCCTCAACTGTACCCAGAGAATTGTAAATAAAGGTTGAATGAATGAATGAATGAATCTTACCAGCAATTTCACTTCAGCAGTCCTAATCTCTCTTATTCCCATTCTTTCCCTCTCCCATATTCCCAACTTTATTTGAATTGCAATATACACTGCTCGGTCAAAAAAAGTCTCCCCCTGGATTGAACTAAGCAGATAGGTAAGAGCCTTCCATTGTGTAATTGCTGCAGTGATTAATACGCTTCAGCTGGCAACAACTTATTTAACCCAAACTGATGCAGTGAGTACCTTCTCATTTCTTAAGCAACCATGTCAGAAGACATATGCCATGCTCAAGGAAAGGATGTTATTCTGTTTCAGAAGGGTCAAATTATTAGCCTGAATCAAGCCCAGGAAACAACTAAGGAAATAGCTTAAACTGCTAAAATTGAACTAAGAGCTGTCCAAACCACTGTGTCATCTTTAATCAGAAAAAACTGCTTCTGTTTGCAAGGGAGCATGAAGATTGGACTCCAGAGCAATAGAAATAGGTCATGTGCTCTAATGAGTCCAGATTTACCCTGTTATAGAGTGATGGGCACCAGTGGCGTCGTTAGCGCTGGGCTTCCGGGGCTTTAGCCCCGAATGTTTTAAACCTATCCCCGGACGGTTTTCCCCGGCAAAAATTAGTTTTTAATACAGAAATGGACACGTCAAAATCGCCCACTTCAGGCAGTCACAGCCAGAGATGACTCTGGTCACAACTCTCATAGCTACAGCCCCGCCCGCCCCCACGAGCCCAGACCTATGCTGCGATGCTAATGCTGAGGTCGAGACAAGTCGGAACTGATATCTTTCCCAGTTGAAAACTCCGAGTTCCGACTTCAAAGCGTTTGAGACGCACCAGGTCGGAATAACCAAAAAATGGCAGACCGCGACAAACTTTGCATTCATCGTGCTTCACGTACTGCACAAAAACATTACAAATTACAGGTGGTGTTCGATTGCTCTTTTTCAAGTCAGAGGTCGGAAAGATCCCCGTTCCGACTTGTCTCGAACGCAGCATTAGTTGCCTCAACAAAGTAACGCGGGGAGACGTCTATGGATATCCGAAGCTTTTTCAGGCCAAAGGCGAAGCCAAAGAGTCAAGAAAAACCAACTTCAGGTAACGTTACTTTAGTATTCGTAATGTTTACAACATCTAATGTTTGTAAGGTAGGCTAGCTAGCTAGCTAACGTCAATGTTTGCTAAGGACCTTCGCTTAGCTACGCTAGCTAGCGTAAGCCAGCAACGCTTGCACGTTTTACAAAACATGAAATAAGTTCTGAACCGTTTATGATAGCTGTAAACAGCATCTGAATCGTGAGATTCTCTGCTTTCCGAGGGTCCTTGAATGGTGCCTCTATGACAACAAGGAACCATATAGGGTGCGTGTGTTACTATTGTGAATCACTTTGTGACATGTTTGTTATTAGTTTTATTATTACTATCATCACTATGATCAATCATTTGTCTTCAGATAGTTCCCATTGGAAGGCATTGGTCTTCCATTTATCAACAGATTGGCTATTTTCCAATATAACACTTTTATGAGAGCCAAAGTCATCATTAAACCTACTTAATTATTGTTGGTATATGATAAATGTTGACAAAATGTTCATTTTTTGCTGTTAGTTGCTGATGTTTACTATATTGTGGGTGTATACTAGGCCTTTAGTGGTAAAGTCAGCCTCTATGGTCATGATCAATTAACTGTAACTCACAGAAGAAAAAGTGTATTTGCACAAAACTTCACATGTAGCTTTAAAACACCTAAGTACAATTTCTCACATTTGAAAAAAAAGAAAATTCCCTGGTTGACTAGGGAGATATTCAACAAAACGCAAGTTTTCTTTACTGAGCGTTTTTATTATTATTATTTGTGTGAAATATGGCATGCTCACCCAAAGGTAAGGTATAAATGTGACTTTACACTGCAGCAGGAAAAATGGCAGGTTTCCCTGAATCACATAATGTATAATACTTGGTACTACCTGAAAAAATAAGCTCAAAATTGGAAAAAATATAGAACTATTTCCAGTTTTTAGGTCTATGTAGGCTTTTAAGGGAACATTATTTTTGGCTCCAACATTTCCGGTTTCAAGATGTACTGGAGTTGTATTTATAGGCTACAATTCAATTTCTACCTCATAGGCTACTACTAGAAGCCCTGCACTTCAGTAAATCATGTAATACAGACCAGATTTAATAGTAATACATCTTTATTTCAGATCCGTAGATCCTTAAAAAAATTAAAGAAAGCAGCATAAATCATAAAATGTTGACCCTCATGACCACTATGTTTCAACTGTGAATACTCTGGTTTCACATTTTTAGAAAACAACATAGTGCAGATGTGAGTGCAGTTTTGTTGTGATTGATAATGTGTAGGTCCAAGTCACATAAATCCATCTTGGTGCAGCTAGTTGAGCTAATTGTTTATTTTGTGGAATATTGTTATAGGTGAGCCAGAGAGGAGCCAGGGAGGAAAGCAGAGAAGAGAGGAGAGAGGGGGCACTAGGCCCCAAGATGAGTCAGGGAGGAGAGCAAAGAGTGAGAGGAGAGTGGAGAGAGAAAGCTGGACCATCACAGCTTATGAGGAGCCAGAGAGGAAAGCAGAGAGAGAGAGAGGGACCACCTGAGTGAGAGAGGAGCGAGGGAGGAGAGCAGAGAGAGAGAGAGGGGGACCACCAGAGACAAACAGTATGCTTGATTTTATTGTAAGTTTTAACAGATAATGAGTACATTTTGATTCTGCTCTATTAATGTAGCTTGATTATTATTTATATTTACATGAGGGTTTTCTAATCTTATGATAATGAAATGTTTAAGCAAGATTGGCAGAGCAGAGGTGCTGTGGTGTCAGATGGCGTCTGTTTGATATGCACTTATGTAAGTGGCAAAGAATACAACTACACACACACTACACAAGTATTTTGTGTAATTTGTGGTTTACTTTGCAGTCTGGATGAGCTCTAGAGTCTAGACAGTGTAGGCCTATATGTCATTTTGCATGTTGCATAGATACGCTGGCGAGCTACTCCACCGTGGCGCGACAAGGACCCCCCGCCGTACGGGGCCCCCAAAAATTTTCCACGCACAACTTCAGCCCCTGTTCCTTTCCCCTTAGCCCCTGATGTTCTTGAATCCTAAAATCGCCCCTGATGGGCACATCAGGGTTGGAAGAGAGGCAGATGAACTAATGCACCCATCATGCCTAATGCCTATCATACAAGCCTGTGGGATCAGTGTTACAATCTCAGGTAGCTTCAGCTGGTCGGCTCTAGGTTCAGCAACGATATGTGCCCAAGAAAAATGATGAGACCAGAATTGCAAGTTTCGGTCAGACCGTATGTTTGGCGTCGAAACAGAGATGCATCCAAGGAGAAGCACCTCATACTCACTGTGAAATATGATGGTAGGTCAGTCACATTTTGGGGCGGTTTTAATTCACAAGGTCCAGAGGCACTGGTTAAGATTAATGGCATGATGAATTCCAGCGAGTATCAGGATATTTTGGCTGACAATCTAGTTGCCTCCGCCAGAAGGCTGAGACTTGGCCGTAGGTGGACATTCCAACAAGACAATGACCCAAAGCATACCAAAAGATCCACATAGGAATGGTTTTGTGACAACAAAATCAATGTTCTGCAATGGCCATCTCAGCTGCTAGACCTTAATCCAATTAAAAACCTGTGGGCTGAGTTGAAGAGGGTAGTTGATTAATGCAAAACCAAGAATGTGAAGGATTTTCCAAGGATCTGCTTAGAGGAATGGTCCAAAATCCTCAGAAATGTGTCCCTTAACCTTGTCAAAAATGAGTAGAAAAGACTTCCTGATGTTATCCTTGCCAGAGGTGGTTGCAGTAAGTGCTAAATGAAGGGTGCCAATTATTATGAAACCTTAATTTTGTTGAAATTTATTTTGTATCGAATGATTATGATTTTGGTTGTTTCCATCGAAACAATAATAAAGTAAAGTATTTCACACATGTTCATATATTCCGTTTCTCTATAATTATATAGCTTAGATATTTTTTGTATTGTTTATGCATTGCCAGTCAGGGATGCCAGTAATTTCTGAGCCGACCATAAATGTGACATTGCATAAGCTTATAGAAACGATGCCACGGCGAATGTGCCATTATCAAAGCTAAAGACCGTCTCACAAAATATTAGCGTGACTTTTTTTGGTCGGGCAATGTAGTATAGCTATTACTTGAGGGTAGCTGACAGTAGACAGCATCAGTTCAATGTTTTCCAGACAATTGTAAAGCTAGGTAAAAAAAAAAAAACCAATTTGGCAACTATATAGGACAGATACAGATGATTTGTATGATTCTGTGACTTTTATTTAGTTGCCTAACTTTACTTCTGTCATTACTTTGCATTTCTATAATATACCTATTTAAGTTCTTCCCCTGTCAAATGCCTTATTTACGTACCAGGAGCACGACTGCCCACAATGTTTAGTGTACTTATATGGGTGTTCTCTGCTTGTCATCAAAATCAGTTTTAGAGTATACCCAAAATTACATTGTGATGATGACCAAATCCAGGCTTAGAATGAGAGTACCCAGTATTTGGCTGACTGCAAGCATTTTTAATTCAGTATAACAATGAGGGAGACAAAAATAAGGCTTACCATGAGTGTTACCAAAATTAGAACCAGAGTGCTGTGCAGGTAGGAGTGACAGTACTCCTTTGTTTCGCTGTTAGGATCATTCACAATATCCAATATCAGTTCCTCCTGCCACAGAAAGGAGGACATTGCAAATCAGCTTTCTCAATAATGTAGACAAAACAGGGCAATTAGTGTGGCTTCACCCCATATAACCTAAAAACCCATACATAGGTCTGTCAAATGTAGCAGCTGTATTCAAACTTGTGGAACTTCAGGCCTATTTTAGATTCTAGAAGAGGCTACAATGTTTCAAACACTCCCAAATATGTCCTGCTGGCCTGCAAGGAAATGTGTACAAAATGATGAACAAAATCAAGATATTTTCCATTTTACAACAGCTAGTTCCGACCGAGTTATTTGATTGGACAAGAGGCATTCCATGAGTGCTGACGATAGGGTAAAACATCACTGGGACATATTGAGGGATTATTTGTTTATCAACACGGCAGATGCGCGCACAACTTGACTGCAGAAAGAGCGGCCCCTTTAAAATGTTTGACAGGTTTTCATGGTTATCTTGCAGTTGCGATGTTGGCTAGCTAGCAAGGTTGTTAGCGTAGCCTACTACAACAGTTTATCACCAAGTGATAAAACAAGTTATGCTGCTAAATTAACATTAGTGAATGGGATACGTCTTAACACGTTGACTGCCAACTACGAGATAACTCGTAATGGCGGGTCAGGGCCGGCGCTAGACCTGAAAATTCGGGGGCAATTATCCATCCCTTTATTGACAACAATTAGTCCTGGCTAATTCTAGATGGTTTTCCTGTATTAACACATTTTCCAATTCAATAATAATCAAGTGGCAATTGAAGACACGGCTTCTCTCCCCCAAGCGATCTAACAGCAAATAATGGGCTACATTCAGTAAAGAAAAATAGTTTAATTATAATTAGGTCTATGCACTGGCACTCAGCGACGATAATTTTTTTTCCAGCGAGAGCGGCATTTCAGAACTCTTCAGCGAATGAAGGTAATTCTGGTGACAAGTACGTGGTTTTGTCCGTTTACATTTTCCAATCGGACAGCCGTCTATTTTTTACAGCAAGCAGGGTTCCTACACATTTGGAATTTCAAAATTCCATACTTTTCCATACCCTAATTTCAAGACTTCTCGGCGTTTTTTTTTTTTTCCCCAGAGAAATATGCTACATCTGAGTAAATATATCGGTGTATCATAAATAAAACATCTACTTTAATTTAATTATTATTAATATCTTTATTTTAACACATTTTAACAGGCCAATGCTTACAAATTTTTTGTCCCTCAAGTGTCTGAACATAAAACTGTAACTAACCACACACACCCACTGAATTATGTGCAATTAATTGTAAAAAAAAAACTAAATACATACCTATACCTAGGTTACATGCAGGCAATTCTGGTTGTTCCACTTAAAGTTGTACCACAAAAATCAATCGTGACCTTGTCACTGTCAGCTGAGTTGTGCCCACCGCAAATTTGGAAATGCTCCACAATACGCGAAATTACAAGTACTCTAGCTGGTCTGCTGCAGAAGTCTATTTAACAGTCTATTTAATAGGCCTTGGCTTCCGTGACAAATACTGAATATCGGAGTGCAAATTTCGTGATATCAGACTAGCCGTTTTTTTAATTTACCAGTTATTATTATTTGCCAGTTTTATTTTAATTTCGCTATTTAGATTTTGTGCATTTAATGGAAAAGCATACAGAGAGTGAGGACGATATCCGACGTTATTAGCCCAAAGAATCACAGTCTGCTTCGTGACCGTGACACAGACTCCTATTTGAGGCATTGCGCTGATAAGCCCTCTGGTCGCAGGAGTACATTGGGGAGGCGTTAGCAGTTAGTTTTGGAATCAGTTTTGAACATTTGCTGTAATCGACAAAATATCATTCTACTGACAGCTGGCCAATTATCGGAACCCCACAGAAAACGGACTATAAATCTATGAGAACCACAGCGTTTCCCATCTTTATCGTAGCCCTACTCCTATGAAAATAAATAATCTTGCACTCGGGCCAATCAGTCACCGATTTCATACATATTGCGTGAATAATCATGTACACGCGGAACTTCAGATCAGAGTGGAAGAGCGCATCCAATCTAATCTATCAGGATAGAAGGTTAGCAATTGATGCTGAAACGCTAAATAAAACCATTTGCCACTGGACGCATGCATCCATAGCAGGTATCAACAAGACTCAAAACAAGAGTCTGTGTCACGAACAATCTACGGTCACGAAGCAGACTCTGTTTTTTAGGCTAATAACGTCGGACATCGTCTTCACTCTCTAGGTGCGTTTACATTATCCTTAGAAATGCGGAAAAATCTAAATAGCGAAATAAAAAACCGGTAATGAAAACACTGCCTGATACCATGAAATTTGCTCTCCGATCTGCAGTATTACCCCTAGTCTCCACCGGGCGCGTCATGTATGCGACGCGCTCGCGAGACGACAGCGTTCATGCGCCACTGAAGCGAGTGTCTCCACCTACTCCGTCTTGCTCGCGCGCGTACTTCAAACGAGAAGCGTCGAGCAGCAAAGGAGAAGCCGAGTCACCCTCCGTTTTACGCGCGTAATGTCGAAAAAATAGACTTGAAGCGTAAAAAACGTTTCAGGTCGCGTTTGCGTGAAGTGGAAGCGCAGCTGAAGCGCACGCCTGACGGAGCCGGTGGAGACAGCTGCAAAGATAATAATGAGAGCGTATCTGCCGCCTCACACGCGCGAGTTAAAAACGCTTCAGAAACGCGCCCGGTGGAGACAAGGGGTAAGTCACCGAAGCCAAGGCCTATTAAATAGACTGTTGGACTTCGATCCGGATTGATTAAATTTTTGGAAATACCTAATTTTCTAATTTAGAAAACAGTATTTTAGAACAGTCGTAATATTCTGGAGACATAAATATTTTTCCATACTTTATTTTTCATTTTCCATACTTTTTAATACCTGGAAATTAATCAAATTTATTTCCATACTTTTCCATACTTTCCATACTTGCATAGGAACCCTGAGCAAGTTGCGTGACCGTGCTGCAAGAACAGGTGTAGGTACTTGTCACCGAAATTACCTTCATTCGCAAAAGAGTTCTGAAACAATATAAATATGTATTAAGTCTGGGTCACTGTGAACAAGAAAAACAACTGCATCCTGACCGCGAACTGCACCTGCATGGCTGGGTATGTAATTTAGAATAATATAACGTTACAAATTAATCTTTTCTTCCTTTGTACTTGTTGTACAGATTTGCTTTCCCCCGCCTCTCATATCACTATCTTATTGAGCTGCTGTAATGATGGAATTTCCCCACTGTGGGATCAATAAAAGTTTATCTTATCTTATCTTTCCATTGCTATGTAACCTCGTCTGCAGTCACTGTCGTTATTGTAGTAAACATTTCACAACTCATTTGCTGCAATTATACAGCTGTGCCTGCGGGCATATCCAGCTTTATCACCATTCAAACCAATGAGTCTAACATATTATATTGCTCGAAATTAATAGCAATGTTCTTTTTACTCTCAGCTTGGGGTCATGCTGTAGGCATGCTGCAGCACTGATGCTCAAAGTCTGTAGAACTTGCGTGTTTAAGACATGATCACAGCTCTTCCTGCTCTCTTTCTGCAGTCGACATGCGAAGTAGAGCGGGGTGACTTGTGTAGTGACGTAGACTGATAATCCCTCTATAACAGTAAAATCACTCCACTCACAGGTGTTTTAATAGCTGTTAATTACACTAACCGCCGACCACAGACTTAGCACTACATTGTTAGCAACAGTCAAGTTCCGATCCATTTGTGGAACTATTTGCGCCAGCCACATAACTGATTAAATAAACAAAGAAATCATAATCTGTTGTCACTTATTGCCGTCAACTAATAAGTGGTCTTTGTAGAACTGTTGTATAAAGGCAATATCACACTCGAGGTTGTAATGTTGTCGCTGAATATAATCACAGCTTTGATATGTTTGGTATTCAGCCTGTGGCCTCGTGCCCGTGACTGCACAGCCATGATGATATTCAGCAACAACATCACTCCCTCTAATGTGATATTGCTTAATTTGATGTAATGCAGTGGGCATAAATTAACAGCGCCAGTGAACCTCTGCAACCAGTTGGCAAAAAATATGCACGTGACATTGGGCCTCATGCAGCAACATTTTTGAAAATTCTCCTTTATTTTCTCTTATTTTTTGCTAAGAGAAATAGAAGTCAACTCCAGATGCACCAAACGTTCTTACCATCCAAATCTGCTTTTACCTATGCGTGCTGAATGATGAATTCCATTTGATTGTAAATTGGAGGCCCGTGGCCGATTGTTTGCAATTAGCATAGGTAATGCCCTCTAAATGGCATATAGGGGCAGGTGTCGTGCCGTGCGCAAATAGCCATCTTTGGCACGAGATGCCACTAAACAAGAGGTTGTAAGAATAATTTCAGCAACAGCAAAACTGAAGTACTGTCAAATGAAATTAAATAAAGTAAATGTGATCGTCCGGAGTTTTATCATCTTAATTGGAAGCAATTGACCAATAGTATTTTTTTTAACCACACATTAAATTATTCAATGATTAAAATTCATTTAAAACATATAATAATCTAAATTAGATTCTATTATATACATGTCAACTTATACGGATTGCCCGTAAGTTATATAGATTTTCCCCCCAGTTAAACAGCTGACGGACGTACAAATGAAGTTATACGGATTTTAAATTCCAGCCTCGAGGCATAACTGGTTAACCAAGCGCAGAAGCGTAGCTGTTATTGAAAACATAAGTTCTGTCTGTCTGTTTGCGTTGACACAATAACATTGCAACCATTTTAGATTCAACCATAAGACATTGTATGTCTCTAGTTGGGATAAAAAGAAAGTTTGAGTTCGAAGATGGATATGACAGCTACAGTTGATTATGTTAATCATCATTATCCTTGTTTGAATCAAGCCCTGCATCAAGCAATCGCCCTGCTATCTTCGCGGCTGGTTTGATTCCAGATGGAAAGAAAAAATCTTAGATCAAAATATGAATTATTGGAAGCTATTCATTTTGACAATGACGAAAAAGCACATGAACAGGCACCACAGTGAACAAACAACAAATGGGTTGCTTCTTTTGATGGCACAACAGAATTTGCTGTTGGCCATGGTGGACCACTTTTCTAAGCTTCTGCTCATCATGCATACGCACCATTTAGACTGGATTAAACAAGGTACGGTCTGTACAATCGCCAAAAGTATCAATTGCATACGTACAAACACAAAACAAATTATCAAGGAGAGCTTAGTTCCCCAGGCAGCACAGCATTGGCTATTACTGGACATCACCCTTCTCCCTCGTGATATATGAGTGGAACGATAAGAATATGGATAAGAGATTGGTGATTTATGTCAAGATTTTCACAGAGTGGAGCACACTCAGATGAGTTATACAGTCGAGGATCCCTGACGTGCTTGTGTAAAACATTGGCACGAGCGTGGCAACTTTCACTGTCCTGAATGAGGCTTTGAGGTTTTTATTTTCATACTTGAATAGAAAGCTTTTTAAGCTTTTAAAAATATTCTAATGAAATTTTCACACTCCATTTATAATTTAATTAATGGAAAAAAATAGTTAAATACAAAAAAATACTTTTTAAAAATCTGAAGGATTTTATAAATATTTACTGGAGGTGATACAGGTAGGAAGAGGTCGACATGTGTGCCATTATGCATTTTTTTATGTTTCTAAAATGTTAAACATATGTTTCCAAGCATTGCACATAAAATTCGTGAACCGTATAAATGGGATAATTTCTCTTTCCTTGATAAGAATGCTATGGACCACTCATATTTTTTCTTACCTAAGAGAAAGCAAAAATAAGAAAACATTGGTGAATACCAGAAATTATTGGGTACTAAAAAAAAAAATAAGAGAAAATCATGAATACGAACAAAAATAAGAGAAATTTTGTTTGCATATCACTTCTTGCATGAGGCCCACTGTCCTGTAATATGAAAAAAATGTTTTTTTTTTTTTTTTTTTTTTTAAGAGAAAACTTAAGTGAAAGTTGGAGTTCAAGCGGTTACCAGAAGTGGCATGGCTGAACAGTTACTTTTAGATTGAGCTCTGAATGTTTAATTATTTAATTTAGAAAGTTCATGTGATAAATCCTGATGGACTAAACTGCTGAGGTGCTGCTGCAATTCTGAAAATGTAAATCAAAGAGAAAATGGCATTGTAATTACAGTTGTTCTATGAGGGGTGAATAAGTTTATATTTACATTTTATATGGAGCAAGTCAAAAGTTTCTAAGCCCTTACTGTACCTCATCCTCGCACCAGTCATAAACATTCCACTCGCAGACATAGAAGGCTCTGTGCCTTTTCCAGAACTCTAGGAAAACAGTGGCTGTGGGAAAAAAAAAACAAAAAAAAAAAACATTAACAAGTGGTGCCAGGCACGGCAAACCTCACCCCTCGCATATTCTAAGTGTTGAATGCGTTAATTCACTTTTCAGGTACATGTACTCTAGGGTTTGACCTTTCAAGGTGAAATTTCATGATACCATTGAGATTCCAAAATATGAGTTCTTATCCGTGATTAACCCTTAAAGTGCTTAATTTTTACTGACACTTTCCCTCCAAAAGTTAATCATTCATTATTTAGTTGACAAATAACCTTCAGAAGGACTCACAGGTACCTCTGAACCCAACTGAAAATTGACAAAATTGTTGATCTTTGGAGGCTGAAATCTGAAATTTTGCTTCATAAATTTTGCGCATAATGTGACTATACCTGTGATATACCAATGATGACTTTAAGGGTTAATAGAGACCAAGTGGCTTTCTACATTAGTTGATGAGACAGAGTCCTCTGAAATGTCATGGCCTTGGGTTTGATCTTTCAAGGTCATTCCAGATGAAAGATAATGATGACATTTTACTCGCGATATACAGTATGAGTTCCTACAGTATATATGATTAATTGTAGCGAAGTGGCGATCTACAGTAGTTTTTGAGGTATCGCCTTCTGAAATCTCATCACCTTTGGTTTGACCTTTCAAGATCAATAGTTATGGTGCATTTTTAATCTCCATTTATGGTTTACTACATGTGTTTTATAGTAATGAAATGACTATCTACAGTAGTTTTTGAAATACAGTGTAAACTAGGTAATAAGCCATTTGCAGGAATTGATCACATGACAGATCACCCCATAGCAACAAGCGGTGTGCAAGCGAACTCTACATTCCTTGACAACCGTAACAGTTCCACTGGCGATGTGCGACATTACAATACTTTAGTGACTGTTTTGACCTTTTGTTCTGTCTTTTTTTTTGGCCAATTTTTGTTATGTACTTAAAATAAGATATATTTTATTGTTTGGTGTAAGATTTTTGCTATTTACTGGGAGCAAAAGCAAGTTTTTTGACTTCAAGTTGGTTGCTGACGACCGTAACGCTCGTGTGAAATGGCGAAATTCTCAGGTATGTTTAGGTCTTATTAATATCCTTGTTTTAAGCCTTAAACATTCAATGATCGTTAAAAAGATTCATAAAACGAATCTAGGATAATCTGTAGATGTGTTTTGTGACCGTAGTATTTGCATTTAAAGCCATTTTAGTGACGCGTCCTTCGGGAAACGATGGAAGGAAAGCTCCTCGTTGTAGCGAGAATCGCCAGTACACGTTGGAATACAACAATGAAGATGAGAAGATGATGTCGCTTTACTTGTGCTTAGAGTCGGTTGTTGTTCCAATGAAAACGTCATTTCAGTAAATCTTGAGAGATCGGCCAAATTGTCTGCAAGTCATAAATATCAAAAAAAAAGTCTACTTGAGAGCTGGATTTGAGCATAAAGACAGCTTAGCGCTTTGAAATAATCTTCGCGAACATATCACATGTGAAGATTTCAGGATTAAAATGGCTTCAAATGCAAATAATACAGCCTCAAAACACATCTACAGATTATCCGAGTTTCGTTTTATGAATCTTCCTCACAATTATTGAATGTTTAAGGCTAAAAGGAGTTTAACAAGACATAAACAAACCAGAGCATTCCGCCATTTCATACATGAGTTTCGGTCGGCAGCAACCAACTTGAAGTAAAAAAACTTGTTTTTGCGGCCAGTAAATGGCAAAGATCTTACACCAAACGATAAAATATATCTTCTTTTAAGTACACAGTAAAAATCAGCCAAAAAAAGACAGAACAAACAGTCAAAACAGTCACTGAAGTGTTGGAATGTCATGCACCTACAGTCAAACTAATGGTTGTTAAGGAATGTAGAGTTAACTTGCACACCACGGTCTTGTTGCTATGGAGTGATTTGTCACGTGATCAATTCCTAAAAATGGCCTATTCAGATCAATAACCTTGATCCTCCTGAAATTTGACCCCTCCTGATCTCTGAAACTTGGGTCATTCCATACCAAATGAACCAATTTTCGCAGAAGTTCCAGGGGGTCCATCTCCGATTTGGCCAATTAAAAAAAAAAAAAAAACCTTTGGGAGTCAGACGAAGGAATCCCTTGTTTCAGCTCAATATCTCGAATGGTTTTTGTGTGAGAGCCATTTTAACCTCTTAAGCCCTGAGCATCTGGTTTGAAAATGGCATGCCCTAAATGAAATGAGTATATCTCTGCAACTACTTGGTTCATTTGAATAATCTTGGGATCATAATAAAGGTAACATCATTTGGGATTTCTGCCTTGGTGTAAAAATCAGTATATCTGTCACTGAATCAGAGTAAATGAATATGGAACACAGCATACATGAAAGATCCCATTTGCGCCTAAGAAAGTTTTACTTCTATCCCTTGTGAACTTATTTAGTTGTAGTCTGAAACCTCTAAAAAATTACAGTACCGAATCTCATCATTATAGTTTAAAATAATCAAGTAAATCAGGGCAAAATTAGAGAGCAGTGTGTAGGTGGCTTCTCCAAATTGGCAGTTCGGGTACCTTGTGTCCCATTTCAGATCTCTCTCTTACCAAACAGTAAAACTCATTTAATTTCATTTATATGTCACTACAGGCATACATTCCATCCAAATACAAGCACTTTTTTAATTTATAAAATATTTAAATATTTTTGTATTATCATTTCTGCCAGTCCTGTACACATTTTCCCATTCAAAGAAAATGCATACAAAGAAAATGAAGTTTGACTCTGCTGGAGCAGATTTATTAAATAAATAAATAAATAAAACAAGCAAATTAACAAAATTATAAATACAACGATAGAAAGAACAAAAACCCCAGCAATTATTTATGCAAGAAAAATGCTTTTACTGCCTAAATAGGGACATCCTGCACTGGGATTAGAACCCTGGTTTTAATAATAATAATAATAATAATAATAATAATAATAATGCATTATTGTTACGGACAAACAGAAACTACTGGCTGAGCAAAATAATACAATCAGGTATTATAAATCGTCATAACGTAACAATTATACTTGAATAGAGCTTTTCAGGACACTCAAAGACGCTTAACGGAGTCAAAAAAAAAAACAGGGATGAGGACGAGAAGCAGTCAACAATTAAAGGCAGCGGAAAACAAATAAGTCTTAAGTGATTTTTTTTGAAAATGGAGAGAGTCCTTTTAGGAATGAGAGTCCTTTGCTTTAACCACCAGGTTACATCAGCTGATAGACTTCCTACTGTCAAATTGCCGATATAAACAGTGAGTCAAGAAAACGTCATGCACCCCAGTTCAGCGTTTGCACTGCCGCCTGTGTTAGTGCTTGCGCGTAATGGCGCAGGGATTCTCTGTCAGAAAAGACTTTGAAAACGACTGTTGAATATTTAGCGGATAATCTTACCGAAAATACTGCAAACAAACCAGTTAATCGTTTACGTTGTATATTGTCGCGCTCTTTAAGTACATGTAAATGGCCCATGGACTCAGCTTGACACACCAGGAACAAGAGGCTCTAGGTCAGGGTAGGTTTATGCGATTAAGGTGGTTCGGGGCTCGTTAGAAACGTCAGAGTCCTTAGAATCAAATGGCCACCCGCAAAGTCTTACAGACAGCATCACAAGCCGATTACAGAGAGGAAAATACATTGTGGGCAAGAGGAATGCTCAGGAGCTGAAATCCTTTGAAGCAGCGCCTTGGAAAAAAAACATGCATGGAGACTGGAAAATCTAGTTTCAATATAAGATGGACACATTGGGCTAACAATAGCAAGCGCAGATTTACCATCAAACAGTTTTTTATTACAAAATATCAAAGGTAAGAACATTTTTTTGCTCATCTCTGTAGAATATAAGGTATGTCTGCTGTCCTTTGAGTGTGGTGTCGATTTAAAATAGCAATGCTTATATCGTTGGATTCTGTAGACTTTCTTCTTTCATTTGATGTATCTTTTGTATGCCAAGCACAAATTCAGTAGAAACCCTAGGGATTTAGCACTGATATTATTTTATCCTATGTTTTGCTACATGCTTATTTACTTGCTTGGTGCTTGAATTTTGTTAGGTTGAGGTAAAAATTATCAACACAAGCTTTTTGCAGAGTTTCTTCATATTAAGTGGATATTCCGCATGATATGTTGCTATGAGGAGACATGCTGTATTTATGATGCGTAATGCTCGCCCCTGGTGCCGGGGGCTTTCGGGTTTAAGAGGTTAAATTAAGGTGTTGCCCCTGTTTTCTACATATGCGAATCGCGACATTGGCGAGTGCAAAAAATGGGGACGACACCCCAAATTAAAATGGCTCTCACACGAAAATCGTCCAAGATATTGAGCTGAAACTTAGAATTCCTTCGTTTGACACCCTAAAGTATTTTTTTTGGGGGGAGGCCAAATCGGAAATGCACCCCCTGGAGGCTCTGGTTCATTTGGCATGGAATGACCCACTATGAAATCTTCACTGTGGGAATGAATAGGTTTAAATTTTAAAAATCGAAAAGGGAAACTTTTGCCATTGGTTTCATGTAAATCGGACGATTTTTGACAGAGTTATGGCCAAAAAACAATTTTGACCTTTTCACAGACCTTGACCTTGACCCATTTGAGGGTATCGCCAATACGCGAAAAACGCCCGGATGTAGCGCTTTCGGCAAAATATCTTGCTACTTCCAGAACCCACTTACTTCCGGTGTGTTACTGAGATCACGGATATCGTTTAGCATCAGCTAGCTGTGGCTCGGCCCTGCATGCACGCATACGTAAATCAAGCCGAGGAAAATGTAAACATTCACCAAGCGCACAGCTAGTTCCACGAGCATACGGGCGAGTATGCAAGTAAGTACGCGATGCGGTCGGCGGAACCACGCACACCTAGGCAGCGTTCGATTTTCTCCCACAGCTGCGAAAGAGACCGGAAGCGACTGGGTTACCAAACTATCCAATAATGCATCTGAAACTGGGCACGAATGCAACATCCGGACATTGCGTATTGGCGATACCCTCAATTCATTCCAAAATTTAATAGGATCTATTCTGGGTCATTGCCCAACTTTTGGCCAAATTTGGGATAAATTGAGGTGGTTATTTTCAATTAATCTTTCTAAGGAACAAACATATAAACTAATAACAAATAAATCAAGGTGATTACCCTCGCCCTCCCCTTCGGTGCCACCTGCTGCAAGTATCTTAATTGGGACTGGTGTAGGACTTACCCCAAACAGCCATAAACATTGCAAAGGCCACAGTCCCCTCATTGTCAAACAGAAGATTCACCTGTAATGAGAGACAGTGGAATACCACATTCTTTTTATATCAGAGTTGTTCTGATAAGTCGCCAGGTAATCTTAATGTATTTGTGCTGAGTCTGGGAACATAAAAAAAGACCTATCTGATAACACGATCGTGCAATCGTGATAAGTACTGTACATATTCATGAAAACCAATTCCCACGTAAAAACACATTAATCGTGACTTTTTCTACTCATGTCAGAAAAATAATAATTGTTGATGCTGTAACAATTATATAGAAATATAAATTTCAAATTATGAAGTCATAAAATTTTTTCATCTGCAAAGGAATAACTAATTGTACTTCACCAATAGTTAACAAATTAAAATCCCATAAAATGAACATTTAGATAATAAAACCTATTTATCTAAATTTTTTTTAAGCCAAGCTTCTTTTTCTTTTCACCATCTTGATCTCTTTAAGCTCTCCAACACTAGCTAACTCTACCTCCGAGTCTCTCAATCACCCCTATCTGGGTTCACGGAGTTGAGTATAAGTTCAAATATTAGAGGCATACCTTGGCATATATGCATGTGTCCGAGAGCAGCCACACTTTACATATTTTGTCACATAGGGGGCACATGATTGTGTTGACCTCGCAGACTTCCTTGCTGTAATGCAATGTACAAACACAGTATATAAAGACAAGTCTTTCCAAGTCTGGGAAATTAGCCCTACTCATGGTTGAGCCATGGGGCACACATATAGATACAGTGGAAGCCACTTGTTGGAGATTATAGTTAACCCCTTTATGCAGATGCCAAATCAAGGCAATCCTTGCCCATATGTACATCAACCCTATTGAAGGCTTTATGACTCAGGATTTGAGTATCACAGAGACTGGATAAATTATTTCAGTGAAGCAAGAAACATATCATTTGGAATTAAAACTTATTTCTGTTAAATTTAATAATTTTTGGACAAAAAAAGTGCCACAAATACAAAATAAAAGTCTACAGACTTCGTAGCTTACATGGCTATTCAGACTGCAAAGAATATTCAAAATATTCAAACTCTTTGGTACGCACATGTGAAATATATTGGTAAAAATATTACTCCTCTTGATCTAAAAGGGTCTTTGGCAGAAAATGGCCAAAATGTTTACAGGCATTGAAGATTTCTGAAACTGAAGGCAGATCAAAGTTGGCACGAAATGGTCACAGTTCCCAAATAACCCCTGGTAACTGAAAAGAATTGTATTTTGGTTTCAAATATCTAGTTTGACCCAAAACACCCAAATTATTGATCAAAATTGAAAATTTGTGAAAGTGGACCCGGTTCAAAGTTGGCCGGAAATGCTCCCACATCATCCCTGGTGACCCAAAATGTTCGTATTTTGGCACAAAACACCCCAAAAGATGACTCAGATGAAAAAATTGAGGATGCTAGTGCTAGAAGGGGGTCAAGTGCCATCAGTGACATTTTGAGAAAATGAGCAAAAACACTTTTTTTCACCTATGTGGGGAAACTGCTCAATGCATGGTCATTTTCATTAGAGTTGTCCATAGAGCATAAAGAGCAAGAGTTCTGGTGAAAAATCATAAAAATTCATACTTTTTGGGCACTTTTTCTAATTTGATTATTGATTATCCAAAGTGGACTTGACCCCCTTCTTGCTTTCACAAAGTTCTACACATGTACAGGAATAGATTTTCAGGCTTATTTTGCCAAAATCCCTTAATTTGAGTGTTTTTCAAAACTTATGGATTTCTTGTTCAGGAGACATTTTCTGTTCCACCCAGTAGCTATGGCTTTGTTAAAGACCTGCCTGCCTATCTACCCAGTAGGCACAGGCTACAGCTTGATAAGGAAATGGGTCAGTGTGTCAGAAATATAAAATGCACAATATAAGCATATTATGATAGACTCAGAATCCAAACCTTGAAAAAGAAATCTCTTTCATGCACCATCTTTGTGGGTGTTGGAGGTCTGTGTACATACTGTGTACATTTGTGATACATGCAAGAAGGGGGCTAAGTCCAGAGGGTTGAAATAGAAGGGCCCTTTTTAAAATCATGTTTCAACAATGGTTTAGACTATTAATTTTACGACTTTACCATCAGAAAAATCAAAATACTTTCTTTTCCTCCTCCTCAAGATGGGCCAAATTTGGACATTTGTTGCACACTTCACATGTTTTTCATGGAGGCCGCCATCTTGGATTTAAATGTCTTTCAATGCAACAACGGGGCTAAGCCCAGGCATGGAGTTGACTACCTTCTGGCAAAAGTGAAATCCCTCTAAAATAACCAGGTAGACATGCTGCTAGCTCAATGAGACTTACAGGGAAGATGCAGAGAGACATCTAGTGTTAAAAAATGGCACTAACTCAAATTTCATCAAAATGGCACTCGACCCCCTTTTGGCACTAGCATCCTCAATTGTGAAAGTTGAGCTGGATTGAAGTCAGCCCAAAATGGTGCCAGATGACCCCTGGTGACCCCAAAGGTCACATTTTGGCCCAAAACCAAAGAAGTTGACCAAAAAAAAGTATGACATTTGAGTCTGGTCAAAGTTGGCCTGAAATGGTGCCAAATGACCACTGGCGACCCAAAATGGTGATATTTTGGCCAAGAATACCCTAAAAGTTGACTAATATGGAAAAATTGTGAAAGTGGAGTCCAATCTAAGTTGGCCCAAAATGGTCCCAAATGAAGCCTGGTGAGCCAAAAGGGTCTATTATACACCACAACACTGCAAAAGTGAAACAAAATCAAAAGATTCAACACAAAATCCACTTGTTTTAAACAAAGCGACAAGGTTAATAGACCGTTTTGAAGTAAGCACAAGATTTTTTATTCGTATGTGTTAGATGAAGTATGTATGGCAAGAAGAAGTGTCATGGCGTCTGTCAAAACCTATGTTAGCGAGCAATAAGCAATTTCACGGGTTAAAGTGCAAGAATTATGGCAGATGTGCAAGGATTTGAACATAAAATGCGTAGGAATGAAAAAGGCTGAACTGATTGAAGCGATTGTTGACGAACAGAGCCTCATGAAAGAAAATACAGGCCGCATGACCGAGACTATAAGTGCTACCGCAGCCTTCGAGGAGGTCGAATATATATCGCCGTCTCGACCACTGATTTAATACCCCCAATTAAATTTCTTCATGTGTATGATCACATTGTGGAGAAGAGTGGCAGAAACATCAAGTGTTTAGACTGGGGTATTAAACACTTTGATGAAGGTGACATCCAGGAATGGTGCTACAAACAGGTCAGTATCACTAGCTGTCATTGGACATGTTGGATACCAGTGATAATTATATGTATACAGTTACAGCCTGCTGGCTGTTAAACCCTTTTGAGTCGATACAGACGTCCGCGGACACGGAGGTGTTCTATTTATGCACGCAGTTAGAAAATGAGTCAGGTTGATAGGACCACACGTACCAAGTAAGTAATTAACCTTATTGCGGCATGCAGTAAATAATCATGAAACTGGACAGACGTATTTGTGCTTCAACAAATCGTTGTTGCAGGATCTGCTTCTTCAAACGTCTGAAATTATCTACAACAAAAATAAGAACTCAACTAATATATATAAAATTTCCACACATTAACAAATCATATCTTGTTCTCTATATAAACAACAAATCATAATTACAAGAACTGCAGCAGTAAAGAGTAATTTTTTCATTGTAAAGAGTAACCAACAAACATTAGTTTTTAACGCTACAACGACAGCACGCGCTCAAGATGTCTAGCAACACAGAATTACATTTTGAACTGCAGCTCGATTGCGTGTCACTTCTAACAAAATCCAACACTTACACAAACGGATATCTCGCCTCACTTGTCGACCTCGTGATGTTGGACAGGAGTTACTCTATTTTCTTTGTAAGAAAAGGCCGATGGCGCGATGTCGACATCTTTCGGGTTTGTGTAATCAGGCCAGCCACTAACAAAATGTGCACTGAAAACCCTTGAATGGTCCTTCGGTGCAAAATCTTTTCGGTTGATTGCACGTATCCATGCTCTTCGCTGTCTCTTACCGCGTTGGAAGAGGAAAAACTAAACTGGATCTCCCTTTTTAAACTGTTAGTGAACCCCACAATACAACATGAAACCAGCATATATTTTTTTTTGCCATACTAGCTATACACATCGGCAGAGGTGGACATTCCAGGGGTCAGAAAGTAAATGTCCCACCATGTTTTACTTCCACCCATCAACTCAATCAGCTGATTTTCTTGACTAGTCCAACCTCTGGTCTGAAGGGCTGTTTTATTTAGCAAATCCAGGAGGTTGGAACTAAATACTGGGGAGGACTTTTACTTTCTGAACCTGGATTGTCCACTTCTGCACATCTGGGATCGCCAGTGTTCTGTCAATTTTTGCTACCTATCAAAATATGCCATCTCGCGGTTCTGCGCGTGCGCAAACCTAAAATCTTGGGCTCCATTGCTTCGCTCACATCTCAAGTATCTTCAAATATCATAAATATATGTCTTTTTTTTTGGTGTGCCTTTCGACCTTGTATATATATTTGCATGTACACGCTGGGTTTTCCTGAAAACGCAGAGAATGGACAATAATGGCATGCGGCATATATCTTCAAACAAACGTATCCAACTTATTATAACATCTGCTTATGTTATTATTAGATAGCAAAAGACAAAGTTACTACTGTACACTGATTCATATTGCAATATTACGGCGAAAACAAAGACTTTTCGATCGTTTTGCATTACGGTAGCATTCTTTAACAAGGCAGCACAAATTGTCAGAACACCAGCCAAAAAAGGCGTGAAGGGAAAAATAAACTCCTCGCTGGCACATATACAGAAAGAGACAGATATACAACATGGAAAAAAACTGTAATATGAGAAGTCCACTCAATGTACATTTTAACTCTTCATTCATTACTTACAAAGTTCTTGGTCAACAAAATTCTTTGCCTCAACTGGATCGTTGAATATTTTTATTTGCCCTAGATAGTGCACATGGAGCCTAGCCGGGAAGCGCAGCGAGTGCTGAACCTCCTTCTCCCGCAAGCGCTGTAGCACGTCGCAGAAAATCCCCCACTGCTCCATCACCTCCGCAGTGTAGCGAGGGAAGATTAGGATGCGGTGACCTCCATAATTCAGTGAATGCTGCCCCCCTCTCTTTTTCCTGTGCAAGATGCACGCCTGCCATTATCGTGCGAGATCTGGAGCTATCCGGTGTTTATGGCTGTTCAACATGATGTGCCCTATCAATTACAGCGGGCTTAGTAAAGTTGTCTTCCCCCACCAGCCTGGAAATCAAACTGGAGACGAATCCATGGCTAAGCCAATGGTCATGGCTAACAATAGCACTTGCTAGTGGGTGAGCAGCTCCCTTTCCGCCTCGTGCAGCTTTACTTGGCATATTGACATTACACTTTTAGCGGTGTGAACGCAGGAGCGCCGTAAGGGGGGGGTAACCATGGACGATTCTAGGGGCCCAGCATTCACAGGGGCCCCACAGAGGATATTGTTATTATTATAAACATTTGTAAATAAAATATATGAACACTTTAATTTTATATTTTAATTTTTGTAATAACTTGACCTGTTCTATTCACCTGTAGTGTCTCGCCTTAACTTCTGTTGCAAACCAAATTGCCCTTCGGGGACATTAAAGATTTTCAAATCAAATATATGGTATTAGTATATATAAGGCGCGTTTCCACTAGGTACTTTTTGCCCTCGTGAGCCGCTGTGGGTGTGGCTTGGGAGAGAGGATCCGCCCAAGATCCGCCCACATTCACCGATAAGCGGCTCACGAAGCGGCTCAGAAAGTACCTACCTCGGGTAGGTACTTTCTCAGCCACTTTCTGAGCCGCTACTCACTAGTCGATGCTGATTGGATACTGTTGAGACGGGATATGACGTGAGTAGAACTCGACACAAACCACAACATAAGAAATGAGCAGAGCAACATTTGAGAGAATCAAATTCAAGAATAGAAAAACAATAATGGAAAAAGTTAAAAGAAAGACCGCCGACAAGTGGGTTGATTGCGAGGTCCAGGCCTTGCTCGCTTACTGGGGGCAAGAGAGGGTCCAGACGAGCCTGGAAGGATCCAAACGAAACGAAAAGCAGGTAAGTGTCGCAGGAGTATTAATGTCACACTCCAACTCCGTTGGTGAGCCGCTACTAAAGTACCTAATGGGAACGGAGGGCCAAGAGGAACTAAAAAGTGGGCGTAGCCAAAACACTCAGCCGCTTTCCAAAAAGTATCCAGTGGAAACACGCCTATATATACAGTGTATATATATATAGGTCAATCCAAGAAATGATGTTTGGGCCTATTTTGGGGTCATTTTGACTTCAGAGAGCTATAGAAAAAAAAATAATGCACCATTCTTCCTGTTTCTAGTCTCATTTGAAAGAAAACATCCAGGGCTTCAAAAGAAGGGCAAATTTGCATATGTCGGCCCATAATTCCGCAAGTTATTGAACCCCAAAGTTAAAAAATTGCCCAAAATTGCCATTTTTGGGCCATTTTCACCTCATTCCAAGCCATGTATTGTCAAGCCAAATAGTGCTATACCACCATAAACTTACTTTTTCCTTAGTGGGTGGTCATATCTAACATTTCCATGTGGCTTAGCCATTTCCTGACCTACATTTTTTTTCCTAAATCTTTTAATTGGAATTTCAACTCGTTGAAACGCGAATTAATGAAACTTTTAGACCATCAACTAGCATACTAAGAAGGTAGTCCCACTGTTCATATTAAATCCAGCCAAGAGGGTCCCTATAAGGGTTATGTTTATTGAAATATTTTTTACGTACATTGACCTGAGCCTGTACCAGCTTGAAAAAAACTATTTTTCAACACCGGCCTCGTCACTCACGTTTCACTGACATTTACTCATATATGGAGCAAACTCCGCTAATTTCTTTACTTCCTACCATCCAAACAAAGTTATAGGGTATATGTAGCAGCCCTAAATGTAAAATGATAAAGAAAATTAATTCAGGTTGGCTCTATTGGGTGTTGCTCGGTGAGTGAAACGCGAGTGATCATCCGGCAGCAAAAATGTCACGAGAAGAGGAAAGCGACTTCCTGTTAACTGGCGAAAGTAAACTACATCCGGGGTCCTTCGTAAACAACTCAGAGGATCTCAAGCTTCGATTGAGGCAAGTTTACGGCAGATTTTACTGCAAAATACAAGAGAAATTCTTCAGAAAGGTAAGGAATTTGGATGAAATTCTTACAAAATATTGTTGAGGGGGTGTCTGGGTGTATGCAGATGTCTCAATTTGTACCGAAACGACGTATTTTGGGTTCTATGGGTTAAACAGATCGGCGAGTGAAATTTCCAAGCCAGTACGGCCATTGGTGTGCGTGTACGGAGCCATTTGCCGTGCCTGGCGTGGGTTTGGGGAAAAGTGATACGTGAGTGACCGGCCAGCCACCTTGCCGAAAATGGCCTCTGTGGCTTGAATTCCTGCATCCTTGGCTGTAAATCGATGTTAATTCTGTAGAATGAGGTGCTCCATGTGTGTTACTACCTTTTTAGGCCATGTTTGGGCATTTTGAGTCGAGCCCCCACCCCAAAGAATGGCGGAATGGCGAAATTTTGTCAGAATTTTCACTTTTTGGCCCCCCAAACGGCCTAATTTCGCTAGATTACATGCTTTTTCCATGTTATATTCCTTACCACACCTACGCTTAATTGTTTTAGTGTGTTCAACCTATCCTGGGTAGTATAATATTGCCATAGTGCAGGCCTAAAGGTATTTGGCTACGCCGCGTCACTCACGTTTCACGTACTACGATTATGGCCGCCACACACCTCTTTATGCACAGCCTGGGAATTTTCACTTGTTAGTATTTTAGATAGGCCTCTTCTCTAATATCTTGATCAGAGGTAATGAACATTGTGCAATACCTTCACTGCTTTTAGGTACATTTTCCCATCGTCACTCGCGTTTCAATTTCTATTTTTTCGTCAGAAAGGGCACCTCCACCCCATCCAGCCTATTCATATTTCACCAGAAGATGGCCCTATGGTACCCCTAACTTACACAACAACCAATATGTAGATACTGCATACTTTTTTTTTTTTTCCAAAAAAAATTCTAAAATTTCTGGGGGCTGTATTTTGGGTTTTGACTGGATATTTGGTCACTATCAGTCGCGGCTCGTGAACTGCCAACAGCACAGGCTCAATCAATCCCTTAAAAAGAATGATTGGTCATGACCTGTTTTCAATTAGTCATTTAAATTACCATTACAGAAACTCTGAAAACTCTCGACATTATCAGGTGTGGCCAGTTTTCATTTATAACGCATACCTATCAACTCTCACGCATTCGGTGTTAGTTTAAGTGGCATATTTTCGTTCCTCTGCTGTATTCAGCAATTATTCAATCAAGGAGTATGTAGATTCTGGCGCGGAACTGAAGTCCTTGTGCACGGAGGAGTTGGAAGCAATGTAATTGCATAAAGATGTTTCAAATGATCTTATTTCATTTAAACGATTGCGAAACACATGCATTGCTTCCAACCACTGAGTAAAGAAAAGCGTGTGAAGTCCGGTGACGTAATCGGTATGCGTTGTAAATGAAAACTGACCACACTTGTTAATGTTAACAGCTGGCCCGCATGGAGTCGCTGATGTCGCAAAAAAGAGTTGAATTTTATTTTCAAAGGCATGGTAGAAACCCTACATGGGCCAGAAATGTGTATTTATGCCCTTAATTTAATAGTAGAACGTGTTTTGTGTATGTAGGAGTGATATGGATACAGTCCAATGATGTATAGTGGTGCTGAGGTGGACTTTAGAATATGTTGTCAGAGGTGAAACGCGAGTGACGAACGTGAGGTTTTCCAAGGGTCAATGCAGGACCTGACTGAGCTGTTTAAGTAATTTATGGATGGCAAAGGGTAACTGTTTTGTATAATAGACACTAGGGCTGGGTATCGATTCAAATTTCAAGAATCGATTCGATTCCAATTCACAAGATTCAGAATCGCTCATCACGATTCGATTCGATTCGATCGGATATCGATTCTGTTAATGTTATTAAAACTGTCTTTTATTTTAATTTTGTCATGGCCATTTGGCCCACAAACAGCTGTGAACAACACTTGTAGGGTCAAAGTAAACTTTATGCTGCATGTTGCGCAGACTCTCCAGTCAGAATAGCAGCATCAGTGCAAAAACCAGCATGACTGACTAACCACTATCACCATTGCTTCCAATCCAATGCAGTCACTTATCAAAATGAAAAACAATAATAAAGATACAGCCAGTGTTAATGCAAACACAGTGCTGGTTACTGGCTTCAAAGTAACCAAACTATCATTATATGTCACTGTTTCCCGCAGACCGGGAAGCAATGTGTGATGTAAGACCCGGGGGTGGGGGGGGAGATATGCTTTCAATTTTTTTAAGCGGAGGGGCGGACTGCTTTCCATTTTGTTGAGCGTGGTGGGGTGCATGGCACTGTTATTGCGCAAGTTCCGCGTCCTCAAGTATTTCCTTTTTTTTTTTCCGTTTTTTTTTTTTTAATGCGCATACATTATCAACAACCGGTGATTGCGCAATGACTCAGAATTAACAGGAATCAATTTGTGGCGGGAAAAATATATAGGCTAAATTAAAAGACCGATCATTGGATGTATGAATCGATCTTCAGGAATTAAAATGAGAATTGATCCAGAATCGGAGAATCGATTTTTTCAACACAGGCCTAATAGACACACTACAGGCAAAGTACAGTGATTTCGAAGAGTATCTGATGAGTTTTGAGGAAATGAGGGTAAAGTTAAGAATGTGAATCAATTTTTTCCAACTTTCACCTTTTGCGCTATATATTCGATGACTCATAATTCAATAAATTTTCAACCCTGGTTTTTGATTTTTTTGTACACTTAAAGTAACATATTGTAGTAGTTTGTAAACAAAATTTGGTGTAGATATGACAATTATTAATTGTACTTTTGATGTTGCATTTAATTTCATCACTCATGTTTCACGCGTTTCGGAAGGTTTTACGGCGCGTGCGATAAATACTGACCCGTTAGGAGTTGGTGACTTGAATGAACCATTCCATAAAGTCAAGATATAGGGCTATCAATAAAATAAAGTGTTATTAAGTAATACTGAGTTTGCTATTTTCATCCCCCTGAGCATCATTTCTTGGATTGACCCATATATATATATATACACACTGGACAAAAAAAGTTAAGGATCATGATTTCAAATGTTTTTTATTAGCAACAAAAACATACAAATAAACCACAAATATGCTAGAAATATTCAATAACAATATCCCTATCAGTTTTAATTCAAATTTAACAAATTCATTTGGTTATCAAATCAATAAAACATTAAAGGTCAGACTCCCCCTTAATTCAAAATGAAATTCAAGATTGCAGTACCACTGTAAAACAACAATTCATCTCTCGAATGTCTCCAACTCTCTATCAATACCCCGTGTGTCCACCGCAAGCTCGAATCACTGAACGACATCGCCTTTGCATGCTTTGGAAGAGCCGCCGGAAGGACTCTTGCTGAATTCGGGCCCATTCCTGGTGGAGTGCAACCTCGAGCTCCTGACGGTTGCCTGGAACTACTGGACGAGCAGAAATGGCCCTCTGGAGCATGTCAAGCTCTGTAGGGTTTAAGTCAGGAAAGCAACTGGGCCAATCCATACGGTCAATTGTCTCAGCCTCAAGATAATCGTTGACTACTCTGTCTCTATACGGGCACGCATTATCATCCATCAACACAAAGTCATTTCCAATAGCACCCACATACTGCCTGACAATTGCGTTCAGGATCAAGCCCAGTATCTGACACCAGTAAGGTTGCCATTCACCACGTGTAGGTCCGTATGTCCATCAATTCTGATGCCAGCCCACACCATGACAGAACCACCTCCAAAGCAGTGGTGTTCTCTAACGCAACAATCGGCGTAGAGTTCTTCAGTTGTGCGCCAAACTTGCCTGCGGCCACCATGAAAGTCAACGCAGAAACGAGACTCATCTGTGAAGAGGACTGGAGTCCAATTACGGAGTTGCCAATTGATGTGGTTTTGCACAAAGTCTAACCTTGCCATTTGGTGCCGCGTTGTCAAAACTGGTCTAACAACAGGTCGGTAGGCATGAAGGTTTGCAGAATGGAGCCTGTTTCTAACGGTCTGAGGCGTTACTCGCACTCCTGTTGCTAAACGGAAGTCATTATTGAGGCTTGCAGCTGACTCAAACCTCTGTCTGCGCGCCATAGTCGCCAGATACCGGTCCTGGCGGGCGGAAGTTGACCTTGGACAACCCAATGGTGGTCTTTCAGCAACATTGCCAGTGTCAAGGAAACGATTCCAGAGTCTGGAGATGACACTCTGTGACTCATTAAAATGTCCAGCCACTGCTCTCTGAACCTGGCCTGCTTGCAGCATAACCACCGCTTGGGCAGCTTCCTGACCCGATTAATGACGCCTCATCACAGATATCCCACAAAACAGTTACATTTTTGAAAAAACAACCAAATCAGCAGCAAAAACTTTCAATATGAGGATATTCTCAACTCACTGGGCTTGTTCGTACACTTTGTTTTTGACCCTATGATGCTTTGCGCTTATGTGATCACCTAACTGTGAAATGCACGGACAGATTAACTAATCAGCTTTATTGGAGGTGGGTTGAGGAAAGTACGGATGGCCGTTATAATCAAAATTATGATGCTGCCTAAGAGATATGTCATATCAAAATCATGATCCTTAACTTTTTTTGTCCAGTATATATGGTTGGGACCATTACGTACATCAGCCAATCACAGATCAGCTGTACTCAAGCATCGACGAGAATGTCAATGCATTCAACCTCGTCTCTGTCAGCTGAGTTGTGCACGCAGCAAATTTGTAAATGCTCATCTTACAATAACGACGTAAGTGATCCACAATACGCAAAATTACAAGTACACTAGCTGGTCTGCAGCAGAAGTCCAATTTATTTATTAGCCTTGGTTTCGGTGACTAATACTGCAGATCGGAGAACAAATTTCGTGATATCAGACTGTGTTTTTATTACCAGTTTTTATTTCGCCATTTAGATTTTGCGCATTTCTAAGGGTATTAAATGGAAACGCATCTTGAGAGTGAGGACTATGTCCGACGTCATTAGCCCCAAAAACACAGTCTGCTTCGTGACTGAAGACTGTTCGTGACACAGACTTCTATTTGAGTCATTGAGCTGATAAGCATATGGTCATCGCTGGAGTACATTGGGGATGCGTTACCAGTTAGTTTCTGAATCAGTATTTTGAAAATTTGCTGCAATCGACAAAATACAATTCTACTGACCGCTGGCCAATTATCGGAACCCCAAAGAAAACAGACCATCTATAAGAAACTATCTATAAGTAACCGCAGCTTTTCTCATCTTTATCGTACTCGTCACTCTATCGTAACAATAAATCATCTTGCACTCGGACCAACCAGTCACCAATTTCATACATGCTACGTGAATAATCATGTACATGCGGGACTTCAAATCAGAGTGGAAGAGTGCATCCAATCCAATCCATCAGGATAGAAGGTTCGCGATTGATGTTGAAACAAGCAAGCTAAATAAAACCATTTGCCACTGGACGTATGCACCCATAGCTCGTATCAACATCAATCTCTTACTTTCTGTCCTGATGGATAACGTTCTTCGGTAGGATTATTTACTTTGATCCCTTGAACACGTTCATGTTTAAAAAAGACTGCAAATCAACAAAAAACGTATTTTTCCGTAATGCACCTTTAATATTAGGCCGATGTTATTCGCACTTATACGTGTGGCCAACGCTGAATTTTTTTCTTGGCCACACTTACTCGTTGCGCCAGTTGATGACCATTCCAGTTTTTAGAAAGTACCGCTTAAAATAAGTTTGGCCAAGAAAAAATTTTTAGCTTTGAACACACTTAAATAAGTGTGGGTAATGGAGCAATGTGCACCGTTTCAAAGATGCAGCCCATCAAAAATTTCCCTCCCATAGGGCTCCATTGTAACAAAAATTTCAAAAATTTCTCAAAAATTCAATTCTAAAAATTTTCAAAAGCCTTGAACAAACTTTAGTTTGTTTTGATATGGAACATCCACAAAAAATTTCAGAACAATCCGTCCAGCAGTTTAGGAGAAGAAGACCAAAAGCCCAAAGTTTACAGACGACAGACGACGGACTACGCTAGACGCAAGCCAATTACAATAGCTTATATGGCCTTCAGACATGTAAGCTAAAAATCAGGAAAATTCAACATTGAAGGTATTTTGCAATGAACCATCAATTGCATTAGGATTGGATGACATTTTGTAAATGTCACCATTTCTGATCAGCCCATGAACAAATGAACATTTCTGTTGTACATCACACAAGTAAATAGAGTTGCTATGCTGATATAACAGTGACCAGCCTTGTGTTTCCTAAGATAAAACAATTCCAGAATAAACTAGGAGTTGTCTTTTGTACTCACAGTAAACACAGCAATAATAGAAAATGCAACACAACTCAACAAATCTAAATCTACAGTAACTGGCAGTAAAACATACCATGTGCCTCAGTTGCATGCGTCTTACCCAAGCTTTATAATTCCAAAATACTGTATGTTTCAACACTCAATTAAAGATGGGAAATTTAACGACATAATAGTTGGCCAAATTGTGAAATGGTGATCAGATAGAGGTATTATGTTTAAGCAGTCACTTCTGAATTCTTTTATCTTTGCGTGGTAATGTGTTTGACCAAAACACACAAAGCAAAGTCTCTTTATACATTAGATAACAACCCCTGATTAAAGTGGTGCACCGCTTGAAAGCCAATGTTGGCTCCTATTGGATTAAATAGCTATAATTCTTGCCAGAGCCTAGATGAAGATTTAAAGGCACAAGAATTGACTAGAGAGAGAATGTCCTGTTTCGGCTTTACTCTATTTTATGGATATTTTTCTTAAGGGCTAACGAATAATGGAAAAAATGAATGCTGAATTTTGAAAGGGACTTCTGTACGTGTAAGCAATGATAAAATTGCAGATTTGCATTGATATGAAATAGGAAATTTTGATAGTTGACTGAATGTATTGTGTATATTCTGTTATTCCCTTGGCAGCGTTTCAGTATTCATGTTCATTTGAGTTTGTCTCACGGTGTGCAGACTTTATTTTATCATTTTGTTTAATGCGGATTCTCTGTTTGTCCTGCACTTGTATTAGAATGGACGGGCATGCTCTATTTTTTTATATCACGGCATGCAAAACCCCCTTCCCTCAACTCTGCACAAAGCATTGTCCTTCTGGAGATGACGTTACATGGATTACGTAATCTTTCAGCTATTTTCAAGGGGGGTTCCCGGGCAGGGTTTTAATTTGCATTTTATACTTCTCATGAATAGAAGTATGAAAAACTAGTGTCACATTCAAATTCACATGATAAAAGTACTGAAGAAGGATTTAAAACCAATTTTTTTGAAATTTTGGGTGCCATGGGACCTTTAAGTCTGAAACTGTGGAATAGACGTTACATGAATTATAGCTCCAATAAAACTGATTATCTATTACTCTAGCATATCTGGCTTCAGAAGCAACCAGGGAGTTTTCAATAATATATTCTGATTATGAAAAAATTGTCTAATCTCATAGCGACACAAGGCTGAAATAGGTTGACTGTATCGTTATGAGTCTGAGGTGGAAGCAAGTTTTACAAACCCAATGCAATGTCAAAATGATGCAAAATAAATAATTATGAAGTCATTTTTGGTGCTATCCGGTCGGCAGAAGTGGGTTCTTATATAACAATGGTGCCTGGTGAACTGAAAACTGGTGAAGCACTGACCATTCCATAAAAATAATGACTGCTCTTGACCTGTTTTCAATCGTTTAATTAAACTGACTTTACACGCACTCCAAAAACAGTCGGGACCATCAGGTGTAGCCAGTTCTGCTCGGTAAAATAAGACAAGCACTTCTAAGCCTCAATCTATTTTCAATCATTTCCCAAGATGAACACATTTTCCAAAGATAAAAATAAGCCATTGGCAGTTAAATGAGTCAAATGCACAGCTTTATTCCTGATGCAATGTTGCAACAATTAAAAATGTTTAATTCACTTTACAAAAAAGACAGACTATGATGTTAACTTTTGTGCTTGCTTAAGCTCATCATGCTCTATCAAATCTTAGCTTCATGATTGTTTAATTACAAAAAAGAAAGTGAAAATTAGCAGCAAAATCTGCAAATGAACAACATCGATTGAAATGGAATTTCATGTCGAAATTACGTTTTCTTTGCGTTAAATCACAAAGGAAAACGCGTTGCATCTGCCAATGTTGAGTGTTTTTGGAGTTTAGGTAATGTAAAAGTAAATTAATGATTTAAAACAGTTTAAGACCAATAATTATTTTCAACAGATGTTCAGCACTTCACCAATTTTTATTTCACCATCCGTCACTGGTGTGCAGTACTCGTATGACCAAGGCTGTGTCTGCAGTGTAGCTAGCTGTAGCTTGCTTAGATTTACAAGGTTACATTATTGATATTTAACAATGTTTTCCCCTGGCATATAATGCGGGGGGATATAGTCATCAGGATGTTTGTCTGTCTGTAATCATTTTGTTTCCGGAGCAGAACTCGTAACCTTTAAGTATTTATAATCAAAACTTGCTGTGCTTATTAATCAGGTCCTAGACTGGTGCCTTTTGATATTTTGGGATTTCTGAGATTAGATTGCGGGGGCCGGGGGGGGTTATGCCATCCTCTGATGACTCTTGTTTATTCTTGCTGACTGACATGTGATGGTGCATATTTTGACTTGAAAAGTTGCATCAACCTTAGCTATTATATCTACACTGCGATGCCAGCCAGCTGCCTCTCTCTGCCCAGTAATGTAAAATAAATGTGTAAGTACAGCATGCAGCAATCAGATGGTAGATTCAGGCCATAATCTATGCAGCAAGCACGCATGAAACGGCTACCATTTATGTTCTACAAAAAGAAAGAAATCTATATCTAGTTGCTCTCTTTTGATACACTGACTTTGCATCAGTGAACTTCCCTTCCTGAGATGACATACACGGTCACAAGACTCACATTCCCGGTTAGTGGACTTTTTAGGGGGCAGGGCTCAGGAAGTTAAAAAGTACACAAAAACTTCTGTTTACCTCTGAAAGTAGTGATTTCATATGATATCAATAAGTATACATAATTACTTGTAAAATGAGCAAAATTATGTAGACTACATGGGACCTTTATGAACTCCCATGTTTTGAATTGTTCTAAGGCACCACCTTATGAGTATTCAATACACAGTAATGTATTTCAAGGTACAAACACAATTGAAGTATCTTTACATGCCGGCATCTAAGGTTACGGCTCATCTATCGAAAGGATTTAAGGTGCAAACTCACATTAGGGGACTGGTGTTAAAGAACGCCAAGCCATAAAGGAACACAATGACCCCTAGGATGGCTGGGGGGATCAGCAGATAGGTGTAATAGCCGAGCCACAGGTAATAGAGGGCGACCTTCTCACCGAAGTATTCCCTGAAAAAGAACATTAAAAAGAGCTGGCAGTTTTTCATTGCAATGTTCTCTATACTAGGACTGTTCGTTCAAAAATGATTTTCCCTTAAGAAAAAGTTTTAATTTGGAGACATCGTGATTGATATTAACTGACAAATATTACAGAAATAATACTTGTTTGAAGTTCATTTAATAATGGATTTGACAAACAACAATACAAATATAAAACAGAAGTCTGCAGTGATGATTGTACTCCTAACAAAATGAAGCCAAATCAAAAACCAAGCAATATTCAAGTACAACCCCAATTCCGAAATACCAAGTGTTGGGACAAAGTGTAAATTGTGAATAAAATCAAAACACAATGACTTTCAAATCACACCAGCCAGTATTTTATTCACAATAGAACAGAGATAACATAGCAAATGTTGAAACTTAGAAATTTTACAATTTTATCCACAAAGTAAGCTCATTTCAAATTTGATGGCTGCCACAGGTCTCAAAAAAGTTGGGACAGAGGCCTGTTTACCATGGTGTACCATCCCTTCTTCTTTTTAACACAGAGTGGAGGCCTCTGGGCATTAAGGAGACAAGTTTCTTGAGTTTAGCCATTTGAATTTGATCCCACTCTTGTTTAATACAGGTTTCCAGCTGCTGGAGAGTTTTGGGTCTCCTTTGACGGACTTTTCATTTAATTATGTGCCAAATGTTCTCAAACGGTGAATGGTCAGGACTGCAGGCAGGCCAGTTCAGCACACGGACTCTACTACGAAGCCATGCTGTTGTAATAGCTGCAGTATGTGGTTTCGCATTGTCCTGCAGAAATACACAAGGCCTTCCTTGGAATAGATGTCGTCTGGAGGGGAGCATATGTTGCTCTAAAACCTTCATATACCTTTCAGCATTCATGGTGCTTTTTAAAACATGCAAGTGTCCCGCACCATATGCACTAATGCATCCCCATACCATCAGAGATGCTGGCTTTTGAACTGAACGCTGATAACAGGAGAGGTGGTCTTTCTCCTCTTTAGCCCCGAGGACACGACGCCCATCATTTCCAACAAGAATGTCAAATTTGGACTTGTCTGACCACAGGACACTTTGCCACTTTGCTACAGTCCAATTTAAATGAGCCTTGGCCCACAGAACATGGCGGCGCTTCTGGATCATGCTCAACAATGGCTTCCTTTTTGCATAATAGAGTTTTAGGTGGCATCAGTGGATGGCACGGCGAAGTGTGTTTACAGAAAGTGGTTTCTTGAAGTATTCCTGGGGCCATTTAGTAATGTCAATGACAGAATCATGCCGGTGAGTGATGCAGTGGCGTCTGAGGGCCCGAAGATCTCGGGCATCCAGTAAAGTCTTCGGCCCTGTCCCTTACGCACAGAGATTTTTCCAGTTTCTCTGAATCTTTTGATGATGTTATGCACTGTCAATGATGAAACCTTCAAAGACTTTGCAATTTGACGTTGAGGAGAATTGTTTTTAAAGTATTCCACAATTTTTTTAATGAAAGCCTTCACGAGTTGGAGAGTCTCTGACCATCTTTACCATCTAATACAAGCTGGAAGCCTGTATTAAACAAGAGTGGGATCAAATTCCAATGGCTGAACTCAAGAAACTTGTCTCCTCAATGCCCAGACGCCTCCACTCTGTGTTAAAAATAAGAGGGGACGCTACACCATGGTAAACAGGCCCTAGTCCCAACTTTTTTGAGACCTGTAGCAGCCATCAAATTTGAAATGAGCTCATTTTATGGATAAAATTGTAAAATTTATCAGTTTCTACATTTGCTATGTTATCTCTGTTCTATTGTGAATAAAATATTGGCTGGTGTGATTTGAAAGTCATTGTGTTTTGATTTTATTCACAATTTACACTTAGTCCCAACTATTTCGGAATTGGGATTGTAAATTCCTCACTTGCTAAACCATTCCATATGGTTTGAAGTTTGTTCCAAAAAGATTCTTTCAATGTTACAACAGATTTGCTCAGATTAAGGTCTGAAGTTTGATTAGGCCAAGTCATGGTTTTGACGCCACCAGATGTTTCTTTCTGACTGAGATAATTCTTGCACAACTTAGAAGTGTGTGTTGGGTCATTATCTTGTTGAAAATGAAATCCCCGACCAATCAGTCTCTTTTCAGATGCTTGCCTCACAAGGCTGCTGTAATACTTCTTTCAATCCATGATTCCGTCAATTTTTATGAGATGACTGGCTCCTTTCGAGCAGACTTAACCCCAAACCATAATATGCTGCTCACAAAAAGTAAGGGATATTCAAATTCGAATAACCGTGGAAAGCATCTGCATTAGCATGTTCAAGAGATTTTTGAGTATGTATGGGCAGAAATATGTGCCACAAGAAATTGAATTTGAATTCTTGATATTTGAATTTGAATGGCTCAGTTTAAATTTGAAGTGCACTATTTGAATTTGAATTGCACAATTTGAATTCAAAACTTGTCATTCAGATTCAAAACTGCACTTCCATTTCAAAACTTGTCATTCAGATTCAAAATTTCACTTCAAATTCAAAACTTGAAATTCATATTCAAAACTGCACCTCGAATTCAAAACTTGTAATTCAGATTTAAAATTGCCCTGCTGCACATCCGAGGCCCTGATGCTGATTTGTACCACTCAAAGAGCAATCGATTGCGGACGCCGCACTCCTTTCTTAGCACTGTCATGGATGCCGCCACTAGACTGTCAAATACGGGAATATCAATTGTTTACCTCATATTTACCGGTCTTTTGACTTATGTAATGTTATACAAGAGATAGCATAAATGTAGCTGTTAGATTTTGTTAACATGGTACAGGTTATGTGCTGAATTTAGGGCGCAGGCACTCCAGGAGAGAATTCCTCAAGCTGACATTGGTCGTCTCATTAGGAGTATGCGGCGTTGGTGTGATGCTTGTTTTCTACACCAATGGCAGACCAACTCATTACTGATCACTATTGTCACTTTTGGGGTACCACCCCAGGTGACATTTTGTACCTCCAAAAAAATTCTCAATAACTTAAGTGATGATAAAGTGTCATGAACTTCATCTTGAATTGCTCGCGAATTAAATAACAGTTTCGAAATTCGAAATGAATATATTTTCAGTTATTTGTCTTTTATTTTCATTATCCCCTGCTTCTTGTGAGCAGCATCTTACCAGCTCCGTGTTTAACTGAAGGGATTAAACAGTCATTTTTGAAAAGTTCTTCAACTCTAGGGCGCACATAAGGTCTGTGATTGGGCGAGAAAATGTCAAATTTTGATTCAGCAGTCCAAAGGACTTGTTCCCAGACCGCTGGTGTCCAATCCTTGAATTTTCTGGCAAACTCAAGTCTTTTTCTGATGTTGTCAGCTCTTGAAAGCAACAAGACCAATCAGACCATTTTCACACAGGCTTCTGGAAATAGTAAATCCTGATACTTTCATGTCTTCACTTCTGAGGCTATTAATATCATCATGAAGTTGTCGTGCTGTCAACCACCAATTTTTTCTTTATTTTCATACACAGATAATGAATATCAGAGGAACTTAACTTCCATTTTGCACTTCTATTGCCACTAGTTTTCAATGAACCAGCCTCTTTGATACACTTGATGGTGTTTCTTACAGTGCCATGCCAGCATTTAACGCCTTCAGCATCATGTAAGGCCACAATGCGGCTTTGAACAATTTGAGAGCTCCTTCCATCTTGCCATCGCGTTAAACACTGTGACACTTCTCAAAGTCCATGTCACATTATATACTGGAACAACTGGCTATCAGAGGTAATTTTTCAGAAAAATGTTGCCTCAAACCAGTTTAAACCATTTTTTTAGATCAATAATCACGGAATAAGCCTTCGAACCTGCATTCAGCCTATACAAGAGTCAAAAAAAAATTGTGACACCTTTCAATTGTTATAAAAAATTGATGTTTACAGTATTTTTGTTTATTATCCATATTTTACCCTCAATATACAAACACCAATTCCAATGAAGTTGCGATGTTGTGTTAAATGTGAATAAAAACAGAATGCAATGATTTGCAAGCCTCATAAACCCACATTTTATTCACAATAGAACATAGACAACATATCTGATGTTGAAAGTGAGACATTTTACCATTTCATGAAAAATATTAGCTCATTTTGAATTTGATGGCAGTAACACTTCTCAAAAACGTTGGGACAAGGGCAACAAAAGGCTGGAAAAGTAAAAGGTACTAATTAATAAAAACAGCTGGAGGAGCATTTTACAACCAATAAGGTTAATTGGAAACAGGTCAGTAACATGAATCAGTATAAAAAGAGGAATTTAGGGAGGCAGAGTCTCTCAGAAGTAAAGATGGGCTGAGGCTCACCAATCTGCAAAAATTTGAGTCAAAAATTGTGGAACAATTTCACAAAAATGTTCCTCGGTGTAAAATTGCGAAGATTTTGAATATCCCACCATCTACAATACATAATATCATCAAAAGACTCAGATAATCTGGAGAAATCTCTGTGCGCAAGGGAAAAGGCCAAAGGTCAATATTGGATGCTTGTGATCTTCGGGCCCTCAGGCGACACTGCATTAAAAACAGGCATAATTCTGCACTGGGATTCACTGCAAAGGCTCAGGAACACTTTCAGAAATCATTGTCTGTGAACGCTGTTTGCCATGCAATCCACAAATGCAAGTTAAAGCTGTATCATGCAAAAAAGAAGTCATGTGTGAACACGATCCAGAAATGCCGTCTTCTCTGGGCCAAAGCTCATTCAAAATGGACTGAGGCAAAATGGAAAACTGTTCTGTGGTCAGATGAATTAAAATTTGAAATTCATTTGGAAACCACAGACACTGTGTTGTGCGGACTAAAGAGGAAAAGAACCATCCAGCTTGTTATCAGCGCTCAGTTCAAAAGCTTGCACCTCTGATGGTATGGGGTTGCATTAGTGTCTATGGCATGGGCAGCTTACACATCTGGATAGGCAGTATCATTGCTGAAAAGAATATAGAGGTTTTACAACAACGTCTCTTTCAGGGAAGGCCTTGCATATTTCAGCAAGACAATGCTAACCCATACTGCATCCATCACAACAGGATGGTTCGCTGTAGAAGAGTCCGAGTGCTGAAATGGTCTGCCTGCAGTCCAGAATTTTCACCAATAGAAAAAATTTGGTGCATCATAAAATGAAAAATCTGGATTAGAAGACCCAGGACTGTTGAGCAGCTAGAATTCTACATCAGACAAGAGTGGAACAACATCCCTCTTCAAAAACTCCAGCAATTGGTCTCCTCTTTTTCCAGATGTTTACAGACTGTTGTTAAAAGAAGAGGGGATGCTACACAATGGTAAACATGGCTCTGTCCCAACTTTTTTGAGATGTGTTGCTGCCATCAAATTCAAAATGAGCCAATATTTTTCATGAAATGGTAAAATGACTCACTTCAATTCATTTTCACCAAAAAAGGTTACAAAGAAGTAATATATTAGGACCCTTTTAGACTAAAGGGGTGGTGTATAATCATCACTGCATACTAGTGTATATTTTAGTAATATATTGGTTTTCATAATATGTTTACTAAGTGATTATCATGATTACTCTATATTCCAGCACTTCATGGAAATATTCATTACAAAATATAAAAATACATGTATATATTTTGCCAGTGATCTGTATTTTGAAAGCATATTTTGTTTCAAACAGTGCCATTGGTAAATGATTGCTAAACTAACAAGAGCACTCAGAGGTCCTGATTTACTAAGACCTTTCGCACATGCAAAATCTTTTCGCCCGTGCAAAACCAATTACATTGCTCATGATTAGCCAGGATGCTTGCCTTGCACCAATCAGTGGCAAGGTTTCTGGTTTTGCACGGGCAAAAAGATTTTGCATGTGCTAAAGGTCTTAGTAAATCAGGCCCAGAGACCGCAGCACCTCCGCCATGCCAAGGCAACTCTGTGCATTAGTTATTTACGTTGGCTGATGTAGGGTATTGTTGCATTCCACCGGCAGGTGGCAGCAAAACCCAAAAGCACGCCGATTGGAAATCCGACCCATTGGAAAGACTTCAAATCTCTACCAGCATAGCTGGATTTGAACTTTGGCCTATATCTCAGCTGTACTTTGGCCTAGAAATGCCAAAATTATTCACTTGTTCCTATTGTGCTACTCTAACATCCTGCGAAGTTTGGTTAAAATCTATTTGGCCATTTTTGAGATATCCTGCTAACAGACAGACAGACAAACAAACAAATGACTCCCGCCTAGCGGGACCGTTGTCGAAATCATCTGGTGTCTGACTCGATAGGGTCAATTTCGTAACATGGTCAGCAGTTACTTTGTACTTTGACCTTTGTCTCAATACTTGAAATGTGTGGCCAAGGACAACTGGATAATATAATATTGCTTAAGGGCACTCGGTAGAGCGCATACCTCCGCCACACCAAGGCAACTCTGTGCATTAGTTATTTTCGTTGGCTGATGTGGGGTATTGTTGCATTCTACCGCCAGGTGGCAGCAAAACCCAAAAGCACGCCGACTGGAAATCCAGCCCATTGGAAAGACTTCAAATCTCCACCAGCATAGCTGGATTTGTACTTTGGCCTATATCTCAGCTGTACTTTAGCCTAGATATGCCTAAATTTGTTGAATTCACTTGTTCCTCTTGTGCTACTGTAACAATCTGCAAAGTTTGGTTGAAATCTATGCAGCCGTTTTTGAGATATCCTGCTAACAAACAAACAGACAGAGACAGACAGACAGATGACTAATGGAACGAAGTGACATGGTTGTCAATTTCGACAACCAACAAACCAACCAACGCCGGCAAAAACATACACCTCCTTGGCGGAGGTGAATAAAAAAAGGTGATGATTCATTTGATTTTCATAATGGGAAGAATATGATCAAATACATAAATATTTATTCAGTGATTTGTTTTGAGAACCATCGCGAAATACGTATGTGAATACTCATAGCTGTATTTAACAAAGTGCTTTTACCTGACATCTTCAATGTGCTGTTTCTGGAAACAGGCAGTCCAGCGAGCCCATTTCTGCTTCAGCGACTTCTGTTTTTTTTTCTATTCATCAAAACCAGGGAAGAAAAATAACACGTAAACACTCAGGTCACATTCCATGCTTTTAAAACATTTGTGGTCACTGTGGACCAGAATAGATATGATCTGCACCTGCTTACTACTGCTTTGGATACCATACACAGGGTTCTGCCCAGGACACTAGGAGTGCTGGATGGAAAATTTCTGCCGTCTCCTAACCTGACAATCTGCATTCCACGAGCTATGAAGCATAATACACATTACCCACAAATTATCTTGTCAGTGAGGGGCATAGGTTTAATCTGAGAGTTGGTGGGGATATGTAATGGAAGCGAGCTGTGCACGTGAGCTGGAAAAATTTTTGAGACAATTTGAATGCAAATATTGCCTCTCCGTCGCCAGAGATGAAGAGGCAATGGAGGTCTTTGATGTTCTCCATGGTGCATTTGTGAAATGTGTCTAATTTTCATAGACAGATGCAAAATTCATAAACTTTTTAAAAAATATTTTGTATCCAAATACTTTTGATTAAATTTATGAATACGACTTAACAACTGTAATTTATGTTTCAAACATTTTTAATGAAGCTTAACAAATCTGAACAATTCATAAAACTTGTAACAATTAATAAGTAAGTTAATTAAATGATATTTTGTATCATCAACGACTGTTACAATCATTCTTTGACAGCGGCGGAGCCAGAACTGGGAATCGGGGGGGGCACAGAAGATCTGTTTAAAACAATTATTTGTCCTGACCTGTTCTCAGTGATTTTCATAATTAACAAAAAATTCACTCTGAGAACACTTCACACTGTCAGTTGCTGCTAGTTCTTCCCATTTAGGTAAGACGACAATCATTTATCTGGACGCTTATTTGTTGCATTTAAATCAGCGTTACCAATATTGCATACCCGTCAACTTGCACGCATATGGCTTGAGGGTGCTTTCACACCGGCCTCATTTGGTTCCGTTGAATCGCACCAGAGTTTGTTTTCCTTCTAGGTACGATTCGTTTGGTCCGGTGTGAAAGCAGCAATCGTACCAGGAATTGCATCAAAAGCGTACCAAAACAAGCGTACCGAGACCTCCTCCTCGAGGTGGTCTCGGTACGTTTTCAAATGAACTCTGGTGCGGTTCGTTTCAGTGAGAATGCGAACCGACCTAGATTAGACCCAGCTACCGTAGTGAGCGGCACTGTGCATTTTGGAATGAGGATGCAGTTTAGTAAATACAGCGTAACAGGCATGGTGAGCAAATCTTTGCAGTGAAACGTGGAGTCCGGAAGGTGCAGGCCCTAATAAATATTTGGTCTGATGACATATTCGATCACTACTATCCAAGACGCACAAAAATAGAGATTTTTGGTTTGTAGTGACTCGCGATCCTCCTTCATCATATGCAGTGCACTACAACATTTTGTGTTAGCCACACCCGCGCCTCGTTAATGAAAAGTAAACACTGGAAAAAATTGGAAATGCAGGCGATGTAGTACATCTTAAGGAGGGCCACAAGCAACACACACAGCTGCTTCTCTGTTGTACTTGTCTTGTCAGTTTGTCTTGTCTTGTGCGTTGACTTTTCCTTTGTTTACTTCCATGGGTTCTATTAAAAATTACCTGCCTATTCTGACCAATTGAAGACAACCTCAGGAAATACATTCTGAGACAGATCTGGTCAATGGGTGATAGGAACGTACTCACGTGACTTGTTTTACGAACTCATCAACTGATTCGCATCAAAATAAAAAATGCAGTGTGAAAGGGGACCAAAACAGCTAGCAAATATAACAATGTATATATTTTTGCACTTTGTCCAGACCACCTGAACTGAACTACCAGTGTGAAAGCACCCGAGTCTCACACTTTTTATATTTAATTGCCGAGTCCCATTTTTTATATCAACCCTCGCTGTACCGAGAGTGAGAGACGATATTTCATTGGTAGGCGGGTCAGTCATTTTTCAGTAATGCGTATTTTAGAGAATCTCACACGGAATTGAAATCTCAATGCATGGAAGTTTTTTAAACGATCATGAAGCGCAAGTTAAATCACCTGATGTGCGGACAATGTAGCGCAGAAGTTTCAGAGCAGTTTGTCTTCCGTGAAGCATATTACTAAGTAAATTATGTTTCTGTGCTGAATTCTCCCCTTATTTCATCACTGTTAGATTGCATATGGAGTGAAGCCGTGTCTTCAATTGCCAATGGATTATTACGATAATTTGAAAATGCGTCAATAAAGGAAAATGACTGAACTAGCCAGGATGCAGCCAGAATGCCAGGGCGCGGGTCAAAAACGAAAGTTCGCTATTCTGACAATAATAGAAGGGGGGAGCATATTTGGGGTAATTCATGTATTGTCTCTGGCGATTTTATTGGAGGCTGGATGCGCTCATTTTAACTGATCTTTGAAAAAATAGTGCCGGTCAGGAAAAGCTGAGTGGTGGTCGGTGCATTCCGAGTGCTGGTCGGGGCCGACCAGCGCCGAACAGCATTGGCAGAACCCTGCATAAACTAATCTACTAGAACAGTAGGGGAGAGGGGGGTTAGTTGGAACAGATTCCACAAAAATGCTTATTTTCAAAATATGGTCATAGGGTCATTCCATATGAACTCAAACAAAGTACAAGAATCTTCCACGGTCACAGACTCAGATTTGGCTCAAATTTATTTTTGGAATAAATCTATGTTCATAATGAACACATGCAAAATTTTAGGGTCCTACTTAGGGCTGGGCAATATATCGATATTTTATCGATATCGTGATGCAAAGTAAAACATTGTCACGGATTTTGGATATAGTAACATCGTGATATGAAATAAGTGTTGGCTTTTCTGGTTTTAAAAGCTGCATTACAGTAAAGGGTTGCATTTGTCTGCTCTTACTAGATTGTTGTAGCTGTTGCCTGCACCTGTTTGGTCGTTATGTCAACAGTACTAATAAATGGTTATCAAAAATATCATTGAGTAAATATTTTGTCAAAGCACCAACATTTGTCCCAATAATATCGGCAAAATATCGATATCGAGGTATTTGGTCACAAATATCGAGATATTAGATTTTGTCCATATCGCCCAGCCCTAGTCCTACTCCAAGGTGTTTCCAGGAGATGGCCCCCCAAAAATCAAGGGCCTTGCTCAAGCAAATCGCAAACGTTAATTTATAGGGATTTTGGAGGCCAATATTGTAAAAATTGCTATCCAGGGTAATTCGACTCCATGCTTTCAGAATCACTTGTCAAAATTTATCTATCTCTCTTCATTTTTAAGATATTGGCCTCTCAATTGTGAAACTTTTTATGGGTGAAAATCAAAAATTCAGATTTCAAAGGCCCCCCACGAGGCCAGGATCTTTTCCAGAGGCTAAATTGCGCTGGATTCCTTCTATTTGAGGACAGGTCTGTCTATAAAAGGAAGATTGACTGCATCCAGGGCATAAAAGTGGAGTTAGGAGACCCTGAAAAGGGTCCCAGCTGAAAAAGTCACCTTTTTGCCAACTTTGGATTGGCAAGTTCACCATGAGGGCAGTTATCCATGGTAATGAAACTTGTTCTACATATATTTATATATCTTGGCTTTGTTTTTCAAAATTACAACTTCTTTTCTTATTTCCTTCACTATTTTATCATGTTATCAAATATAGGCATTTTGGGGTAAAAATGCCATGATTATCCCCTTTGTTCTTCAACTAGAAGTTTTAAATAGACAGTGCCTACACATAAACTCAAGTTCCACCATTTCCTATGATAATCTGACATCTGAAATGATGTTCCATTCTCTCCCTAGGATCTCCCAGGTATTGCATCATCTTCCATGGCTATTGCCTCATCTCTAGTTCAAACAATAGGGTAGCTAATTAATTAATTCATTGAAGCTTCAGCATGTCTTCTGAAGGGTGCAAAGTTAGGATTTCCTTAGATGAGGAATGCGACAAATATACATAATCAATTTTGCACCTGTCAGAAGCCATGCTGAGGCTTCAAAGAATTTGTAAATTACCTACCCTCAGTGGTTAAAGTGGGATTTGACAGGTGGGGGAACCCTAAAATTCAGTGTCGAGGCGCAGTGGGGGAAAATGACACAAATGATTGCAAATAACTGTATTCGCTTTATTTTTGGCCCGTTGGGACAATGACATTGAATTTTCGTATTCACATAATCAGGAAGTGGGCATAACAAGAGAAAAGCAGTGATGGATTTGGCTGAAAACTTGCAGAATAATGGGAAGTATGACAGTGAAGATATTCTACTGTTACAGTATTTTTCATTTCCTAAAACAGTAAATCAAAACTATCACATAATTACCAAAATGAACAAGTAACAGAGATCTATGAATCTTTTTGTGATTTCAAGACACTGTCCATACACTGCACACATAAATCATATTCTGCTTCCAAAATGTTCTGATTTCCAATGCAAAATTATGGCTAGATGTATCAAGATGGATCTCTAATAATTTTATGCTCTAATGCAGTTAGCAACTATGCTTCTGGGAAACGCATCCCTGAATGGCACAGGACGCTGCGATGCTACCAGCATAATATAGCTTGCTTGCCAGCTACATAAAAAACGTGCTGCTCAGCGCAATGATTTTCAAGTAGCTCTGCCGCTAACTAGCTGGCGACTGAAGATGTCAAAGAAAGATATGCACAAGTAACGTTACTGCTGAGCCAGAAACACAAACCAACATTGCTCGCATAACTATCAGTGCAATTGAGCCTTTGTCAGACTTTGACTGAATCGCTAATAATTTTATTAATGCACTAGCTAGCTGGTAAGCAGCCTGGTAAGAATTTTGCAATTAGCCTAAAGCAGCTAACGTTAAACCTTTTTAAATTTAAATTCTTTTAGTTGCCCGGTTTGAATTTTTGAATGACAAAACTTCACCATCGACTTCAACTTAAGTTAATCCACTTACTTTGGCTATAAACGCCATTTCAAATATTGACAATTCCTCGCAGGCTGGTACATGACCGGTACACTCATTCAAATGAAATACAGCATACGATATAGTGATAGGCAAAAATGAACGAACAAATCTTTTGAATGACTCTTTTTAGTGTCTGATATGTACCGGATCAGCCTGTCAAATGACCGAGTGCTGAAGTGAATCCCCGACTTCTCCCACCAGTTAGACTCGCCCACTTGTACTGCTCACAGGCTGCTACGGTACCGATATGGCGCTTTTCCACTACGTGGTACTGGCTCTGCTCTACTCTACTCTACTCGGTACCGGGTACTTTTTTGGGTTGCTTTTCCATTTGAGGATAGTACTGCTTCCGTGGTACCTGCTTGTCGTTGCGACGCAGTATGTTACTGCCGCGACGGCATCCTCAGTTGTATTAAGTTTACTTTTATTCCGTCGATTTTGTTAAATATTTATGTGTTTAAATCAGGGGACGCGCACTACCATCACCACGTTATGGCACTAAAGTCCGCGAGTGCTCAATTGTAATTTCTGTTTGACATCGTCTAGATGCATAAGATAGCAACTGGTGTTGTATCCGATTCGGTTGCACATTAAATAACGTACCACCTAAAAACGCAAAGCAATGATATCCGTAAAAGGCAGAGTATTCTTAGAAAAAGGCAATATATTCTCAAGGCATTTGCGTACCGTCAGTATTCCATAATGTAACTACAACCCCTGGCAAAAAATATGGAATGACCACACACCAACCCCTGGCAAAAAGTTGGAATCACCACCTTTTTAATTTACTCCATAACAAAGAAGAAAAAATTACACATATGACAAAACAATTATTGTTTATTAGCTTGACATTCAGGCTTCATGAAACATTTCATTTTGAAATTGAAGGCAAAACATGTAGCAAATGCGCAAATCACAGGAGATGGCACAGTATTATAATTTTTTACGATGCGTCATCTCATCTGATTCCTTTCCTAAGTACATAATGCTTCATCAGCACTCGTAAAGTTATTTTCCGTGCAATTTTCGTAAAATAGGGGCAGCATAATAACTTTCTCCAGGAGAATTAGGGGAACAGAATTAGACACAACACCGTTGCTTCTAATTTCGCCACGAACAGGGTCACAGACAAATAAACCCCCCCCCCGCTTTTGAACACTTTTTGAAAATAAACGAAAGGTTCGAAAGGTTCAGTACATATATATGTATCAACTCGAAAGAGCCGATTCTTTGAAATGAATCGAACTGCCCATCACTAATACGATACAGCTGCGTTTTAGTGGAGGCGGAGCTAGCAGAGACTGATGTTGCGCTCTGATTTGTTGAGCATCTTGGTGCTTTTGAGAGAGTGGCAGGCAGGCTGTAATTGAAAGCAGCATGCGAAACTGATCTGTAGTGCACGGCGCTACTGTTAAGGCGCTTTCACACTGGACGCGAAACGATTTTTTCGATGACAGATTACATACAAAGTCAACGCAACGTCTTTGCATTGACTTTGAATGTAATCTGTCATGCGAACCGTTCTGGCCCACTTTAACCCCTGCCTACCCTATTGCTTCATCTCAGATTAAAGCAATACACATGGAAGATGATGCAATACCTGGGAGGTCCTAAGTAGGGAATGCAATAGCATGTCAGATGCCAGATTATTTTAGGAGATGATGTAACTCGAGCATATAAGTAGGCACTGTCTATTTAAAACTTCTAGTTGCAGAACAAAGGGGATAATAATGGGCGTTTTCACCCCAACATACCTATATTTGATAACATGATTAAATAGTGAAGGAGATGGAAAAACAAGTTAAATTTTTAACAAATAAAGCCAAGATATATACATTTCTGTCGAACAAGTTTCATTACCATGGGTAACTGCCCACATAGTGAACCTGCCAATCCAAAATTGGCAAAAGAAGTTACTTTTTCAGCTGGGTCCTTTGCAGGGTCTCCTAACTCCACTACTTTGCCTTGCATGCAGTCAATCTTCCTTGTTGAGACAGACCTGTCCTCAAATAGAAGGAATCCAGCACAATTCAGCCTCTGTAAGGAATCCTGGCCTCATAGGGGCCCCTTGAAAACTGAATTTTTGATTTCCACCCATAAAGCTTCATATTTGAGAGGCCAATATCTTGAAAATGAAAAGAGATTCTGAAAGCATGGACCCAAATTACCCTGAGTAGCAATTTTCAGCCCATATCTATGATTTGTTCCAAAAATATTGGCCTCCAATACCCCTTTAAATTAACATTTGCAATTGGTGCGGGCATGGCCCTTGATTCTTGGGGGGCCATATCATGGAAACCCCATGAAGTAGGACCTTAAAATTTTGCAAGTGTTCATTATGAATGTAGAAGTACTCCCAAAATAAATTTGAGCCAAATCTGAGTCAGTGACCCAGGGACCTCTGGTTGACTTCATATGGAATGACCCTATGTTGAAAATGCTACTGGATGTTATTTTTTATACATATCCATGTGTACAACGATCTCAGCAATAAAGTTCAGCAATGTTCAAAGAGGTCCATAAAAAAAAGACTTTGTGATATGAGTCATGGTGTTCCAACTCACGCCACTTTGGGGTGAGTTGGAACATGCCATGGGGCAAGTTGGAACACCTAAGTTAGTGAAGGGAAAATCATGAATTATCTTGACAAATGGTCTAATTTTGACACTTTTTCCTCCCTTGGAGTGGTCCTGATGAAAATCTATGTGTTGAGGAATAATCAAGGATCCTAAACTACCAAAATGTGGATGTACCTCACCCACATAATTCTTGAGTGACCCTACATGCCCCAGGCAAGTCTTGATCTGCAGTTGGACACTACATAATCATTAGACCTCAACAGTTTAGTTATCTATTTAATGAAGCATACTGACTACATAAAATATATGAACTTATTTTTTCCTAAATTCATGCTAAAAAATATAGAACTTCATCAAAATTAAAGACAATTTTGTTAAGAAATAAAGAAGAAATCAAGGTTTTTTTAGTGGCTGTGCTTTTTGATCAGGCCAATTTGAGAACAGAAAGCTATTTAAGGTGACCAGTTTTGAGCATAAGTGCAGTAACATGTACCAGTCTACTTCTGATGAACAGCAGGGTTTGTTGGAACATGTTCCAACTAGCCCCCACATCATGTTCCAACTAGCCCCATGCTATAATCACCACAACACATGCAGTGTGCACAATACCCATGGGCACAGACGAATAATTTGTTGCCCCATTTTGTTTACATTCCTCCAAACAATCAGCACGCAATAGGGTTAATTCATGGGTATCGTGTACTGAATAAAGTGGATATTTCCGAAAGGTAAAAATTTTACTCTAAGATGAAAAAAACATGCAAACCTCTCTTAACACGTGAACTTCATGCATGGTCCAGATACCAACATGGCTGGTGGGTAGTGTGATAGGCTTCCACAAAATGGCAGCAAAGACTTCAATAGATTCTTTGCATCCTCAGGGAAGTGGTATGTTTCAACATACCCCGTTTTCTAACTAACCCCCCAATGTTAAAATGTCCAATGTGAGCTGAATGAAAACACTTATCATCAAATGTATGTTTGGACATATAATGTAGTGTCATAAAAATGTATTTAACATTTTATCAATAGCTATTTTATCCAACTTTTCCTTCATAGCTGCAAAGATAGCTGAGTCCTAATCTGCACCAGTGGCTACGTCCACACTCCGGCCAAAGTTCTTTTCTCTCTGGGATTGGTTTGAAATTAATCAAGCAAAGTGAACTCAAATACTAAAACAATTATTTGTCTACACATACGACCAAATGGAGATGATTATACTGTATACCAAGGTATCACAGAGGAAAAGCAAAGGTTACTCTTGTGCCGAAATAATTGTTGCTACACATTAGTCCAGGGGTTCCCAAACTTGGTCCTGGGGACCTACTGTGTCTGTTGAGTTTTTTTTTCAAGCCGTAATTGCAATCCCAAAATTTTTTAATTAATAGCTTATTTTTCTTAACTGCGCTACCCATACTCATATGCATTATCTTCATATTTAAGGCACATTTTGTCAGGAACAGCGATTCGGGCGATTGCTGAAGAGCTGCATATCAAAATTGAACTATATTACGAATTACTTTGTTGCATAAAATGAGGGGAAATTGGGGCTGGTGGCTCATATCAAAAAGGCTGTGTCCTTCCTGAACTATATTGCTGCATGTCTTCCCCATTCCTCTTGTTGTCTCTAAAAACTGTGAAATAAAGGAAGAATTCCCAAAAAAAATCTTAAATAAAAAAATGAGAGGAAATTGTGACTCTTGAAACTGTAGATTCAACTGACTTTTAACTGTGGAAACTGTGGACCTGGTCACTAAAAGTAATCACTTATTTATTACTTACGATTTCAAACACAAAGCATATTATGATGAGTCAAACCTGTCTGATGTTATTGTTATGATTGGTCAAAGGAAAACCATTTGGAAAGAACTTGAACACCTGTGTTCAAGAGCCTAATTAGCGGCTTATTGATTCACCAGTCTTGATTTTTATCATTTAAAACATATTCCCTGCTTGGCTTGGCTTCCAAAATAGGAATGTCACAAAATAACCACAATATAAACATTGGGCTTTAAAACATCATGGAATGTACAGCCATTCTTGTCAAAGCGATTTAAGAGGGTGTAATTTCTCTCTGGTCTGAAAAGCGAATTAACTACTTGTTAATTCAGGGATTTTAAGTGTGGGTGGAACAAAAATCAGCATACACCGTGGGAACCCCTGCATTAGACTATGAGTAACTGTGATGGCCATAGCCACACAGTAGCAACTAGTAGTAAACTTTCACCTTATTTTTTTAACAGGTTAATTTCATTTGCAGTCACCCACACCTCAAAACAATTCATTTTCAAGTTTATCATTTCTTTTGCATGTCATTTGTTAATTTTAGCCTTACAGTGTTTAAATAGAGTGCACACATTTTTACATTGGAAGGCTAGACAATTAATTTCTTTGTTATTAATCATTTTGTCTTTTGTTTTTTGAGTTACCGAGCATGTAGGTTGATCACTGCCTGGAAAGGAAACAGGTGTGGCTAAGGGCAAAGAAATGTGAAATCCTGTTGCCAGCTCAAGCCATACCATGAGCTGCTGTTGCAGTTATTCTTTGGTATTAGTTGTAAGTGTTACCCCCTTGTGTCGTTAAAGGTTTGGCCAAGACACTATATATGTTCCCTTGTGTGTCATTGTGTAAAGTCAGTTTTTAGGTTGCCGGCCATAGGCCAGTAACCTAATGTCGTCACTTTGCGTCCAGCGGCATCGTCAGCGTCATCTGTTTAAAGCCGTATCTCAAAAACGGTCTGATGAATTTGGGAATGTGATCGAATGGGTCATCATGTTAATGCCCCAGGAAAAATTTTTTTTGATTGAATCATTTGTTTAGACTTGGCGGCCATTTTTATGTCGAAAATGGCCATTTTTGCCACTTAGGTGCAATTTTCTCAAAAACTGTCTGATGAATTTTTTTTTTATCGCAGCAATGGAATCAGTATCATGACCTGCTTCAACAGTGTAAACGGCGTTTTGATTGAATCACTCCTTCATAGCGTCACCTAGGCAACGTGCCTGGACGAGCCGAAAGGTCAAATGGCAAAAATGTGCTATAACTCTCTTAACCCCTTTCTACAGATGTAGACGCTCGCAGACATGGAACTGCAAACTGGTGCAAGGACCCTATTATAACAGAAGGAATAATTATTATTATTTTTTTTTTTTAGGGGCCGAACACTGACTGGTGCGAGGACCCTATTGTAACTGAAGGAGTTATTATTATTATTATTATTATTTATAAAAAGGAATGGCTTGTTTGAGGGCCTAAACATGCTCGAAAACTTACAAAACTTTGCAGATTTGTCAGAAAGGGTGAAAATGTATGGATTTTAAGGGGACTTATATAACCCAAATTCTGAAATGGTTGGGACGAAGTGCAAATTGTGAATAAATTCAAAATGCAATGACTTTCAGATCACATGAGCCAATATGTTATTTACAATAGAACATAGATAACATTTCAAATGTTGGAACTGAGACATTTTGCATTTTATCCACAAAATGAGCTTATTTCAAATTTTCTGGCTGCAACAGGTCTCAAAAGTTGGGACACAGACAAAAAGGGCTGAAAAAGCAATTAATATGTAAGAGAATCAGCTGAAAGAACATTTAACAAGTAATTAAGTTAACTGGCATCAGGTGTGTAACATGATTGGCTATAAAAGGGATGTCTTAGAGAGGCTGAGTCTCTCAGAAACTAAGATGGCTAGAGGCTCTTCAAACTGTGAAGGCTTGCGTAAAAAAAATTGTGAAATACTTTAAAAACAATGTTCCTCAACGTCAAATTGCAAAGGCTTTGAAGGTCTCATCATCGACCGTGCATAAGATCATCAGAAGATTCAGAGAAACTGGAAAAATCTCTGTGCGTAAGGGGCAAGGCCGAACCACTGTCTGTAAACACAGTCTGCTGTGCCATCCACAGATGCCACCTAAAACTCCTAAATCATGCAAAAAGGAAGCCATTGTTAAGCATGATCCAGAAGCGCTGCCGTGTTCTGTGGGCCAAGGCTCATTTAAAAGGGACTGTAGCAAAGTGACAAAGTGTCCTGTGGTCAGACGAGTCCAAATTTGACATTCTTGTTGAAAATCATGGGCGTTGTGTCCTCGGGGCTAAAGAGGAGAAAGACCACCCCTCCTGTTATCAACGTTCAGCTCAAAAGCCAGCATCTCTGATGGTGTGGGGATGCATTAGTGTTTATGATATGGGACACTTGCAAGTCTTAAAAAGCACCATGAATGCTGAAAGGTATATAAAAGGTTTTAGAGCAACATATGCTCCCCTCTAGACGACACCTATTCCAGGGAAGGCCTTGTGTATTTCAGCAGGACAATGCAAAACCACATACTGCAGCTATTACAACAGCATGGCTACGTAGTAGAAGAGTCCGTGTGCTGAACTGGCCTGCCTGCAGTCCTGATCTTTCACCGATTGAGAACATTTGGCGCATAATTAAATGAAAAGTCCATCAAAGGAGACCCAAAACTCTCAAGCAGCTGGAAGCCTGTATTAAACAAGAGTGGGAATAAAGGAAGCAGGCATTGGATGCTCAGGCTTTCAAATGCAAAGAAAATTGACCGGCTGTTTGTCCGCGATGATCCTCAAGTGGCAAGAACTTTTCTGTTGGAGGGCGACACGGAAGCGGTAAGACTGACGTCAAATTTCTGCTAGGTTGACATTATGTTCCTGGCAGCCACGGCAGCCCCGTTTGCCCGAAACGTGGTGCGCAGTGGGATTTTGTCCATTTTTTCCCTCTGTATTCAAGTCTTGGCAAGTTTTGTCACGGTCTATCATAGTATCTGTGACGGGCCGTCAGGGGAAAGGGGCTGCTGAGTCCCGGAGGCTCCAAGGCGCATTACAGTTCAGCCCGCGGTCTACCAAGAATGCCAGTACGTTCCCTCCCGGCCCGTCACGTTCTGATGGAGTCCCTGACGTTTCTCACGTTCTGATCAAGGTCTGACATGTTTTTCACGTTCTGTCAAGGCTTTCTACGGATGAAACGAGGACGCCAGGCAGCTTTAGAGCACGTTAGTGCCCACAGTATAAAAAGAAGGCCTCCCAAGCAATAGCAATAATTCAGAGGTGTATAGTAATGAAGTACATGTACTTCGTTACAGTACTTAAATAGTTTTTTTGAGGATTTGTACTTGAGTTTTTTTTTTTTAAAACCGGGACTTTTACTCTACTACATTTAAAAGATAAAAAGTATACTTTTACTTTGTTACTTTGACACTGGCCACTTTGTTCCTCGTTATAAATTAAAATATGAATGTAATTCATCATTTAAGGATTATCTGGATGTGGCGTGTTCGAGAAGAACAACGGTGCTCAGCAGGGTATCATAAGTGCTTTGTGCAGATGTGTCTGCCAGCGGACATGGAGCTGCAAATTTATGCACGCAGTTACAATAACATATCACTAGATGACACACCCGGATCAATTGAATATTCTCAAGCAAACAGAGCTGGAACATGGGTTATAATATGGACAAGTTCACTCCAATCCCTATTTTTCACGAGTTGCCTGAATTAAATTCCTCACTTAAGCCTTACTAAAAAATTATTTCTTGCTACAGAAATAATCGCTATATAGGATTATCATACACCCTAGCTTGCCATGAGAACCATGGCAAAACGGTACAAAACACGCATTAAACGCGGCAGAACGTGACAAGAGTTGAAAGGGCCGTGAGATGCCGGGAAATACACATGCTTCCCGTCCCACTACGGACCGCCTCCAAGTTTTGTTACGGCCTATCACGTACTGTTATATTTTGTTGCGTTCATTCCGTTTTACTACGCCCTACTAGGTTTCTCCACACTGTGACTGCCGTGGCAATTTTTTGACAGTTTAAAAATCTGACCCGGCATCCACGGCAATCACGGCCCGTCACGATCGCCCATCCCGTCCCCCGCGTTGTCTCACGTCCATCCCTTTTGTCCATGGTGGCCTGAATGGTGATTGCCGTGGCCGCCGGGAACATAATGTAACCCCAGCATTTGACAGTTCAAACATCTGGCCTGCATTCACGGCAATCACGGCTTGTCACGTTTGCCCCCCGCGTTGTCTCATGTCCATCCCATTTTGTCTACGGTGGCCTGAAAGGTGATTGCCGTGGCCACCGGGAACATAATGTCAACCTAGCATAATAGGCTATCGCAAGTATGTGTTCGGTTAAAATTTGCTTGAGCTAACAAAACGACCCCACTGATGGACAAGTTATTAGCCTACTATTTAAGAGGTATTTATTCGTTGTTTTGTGGTGCCTAATGAAATTTGTCCAGGAATACAGGAAGACTTTCCAAATTTTCCACCCTAAAATCCTGTCTTGATGTTCAGAATCACCTGTCATTTAACTTGCAACCAGCGAGTTCTGCAGTTCTGAAGCTAGTGGGCTATTTTATGCCCTCTAGAGTCTGTAAGTAAGATATTTAACGTTATGTAACACTATGAATCAATCCAAATAATGCAATGGTCTTATTGAAAAATTCTAAATGGCCCCAAAGTCACATTTCTTTTTCACATTCATTCATGCAAATATAATAATAATAATAATAATAATAATAATAATAATAATTCCGTAAAAATACATTAGTTTATACATTGACAATGTTATGTTTTTAACATAGAACAGCATCATTGTATTTAATTTATCTCAGGACATCTTTAGGATAAATAGGATCTTTAATATAAATAGGATTGTTTGTTTTTGGACATTATCCACCCAACCCCTGCCTACAGAATAGTAAATTCACTCACATGTACACTAGTTCAACTTAATGGTGACTCGGATTATGTGTATGTTGGAGTTTCACAAGACAACACTATCTACTTTCACAACACTAAGAGTGTTTTGAAAGCATTAAAGCCTCATCTTTTAGAAACATTCTGAAAAAAGACCATCACAGCATTTTACTAACTTTTTACAAGCTGCTGAGGATGGCATCTTTTACTAAACCTGGTTCAGGGACTTGGGGGGGGGGTTAGGGGTCTTGGTGATCTGTTAACATCTGCTAAAATCACGGATGCATATAGCCACTGGGTTCCTACGTTAGAAATATGTAGATATATAGATTATTTTGTTGTAGGCTAATTGGTGTTATATAAACTCAAAAACTATTAATATTGATGTTTTATGGGAAATATAGTCCAATATGATGTTGAAGTGCATACTTTTTCGTCAAATAAGGTGAAATTTTTTCGGCCGGCCACTACCTCCCCATCCCTGACCCCTGGAGAGTGGGCCAGTCAGGTAGGAATTCCTGGGCCATTTTTTGGCCCCAGTCCGCCTCTGTATCTAGACAACGAAACAGCGCACTAATGTACTACTCGCACTGCCGATGACGTTAGATTTAGGGGGTAGGGTGTTCACTTATGCATGGGGAGTGAGTATGTGTCCGCGAGAAGTTCCCAGATGTATACTAGATCGGGCAGATATTTTACAGGTGCATCGTAAGCTCACTATTCATACATAAATTGCCCAGGATGCAACGCGATGTAAACCACCAGAAAAACTCGCTGAGGAATAAATAACAAGAAGAAGAAGCAACTGGAAGAGTTTGTTTGGAGAGAGTAGCGTGTAGTGCAGGGGTCTCCAACCCTGTTCCTGGAGAGCTACCATCCTGAAGGTTATCACTCCAACCAAACAACCAAAGCAAACCACACCTGCTTTCCCAGTTACAGATCTTGACGAACTGCTAATGAGCTGAATCAGGTGTGTTGAATTAGGGTTAGAGTAGAAACCTACAGGATGGTAGCTCTCCAGGAACAGGGTTGGAGACCCCTGGTGTAGTGTGACTAGTGTGTAGTGAGAATAGTGTATGTAGACCTTAGAGCGCGGTTTCGAACACGGCCAACATTTCCAAAGTCTTTCACATGGCGCGCAAAGGCTCTTGAGTAACAGTGTGGACACAAGTGTTTCGCATTGATGGATTCCCAGCCATGCGAAACTTCTTCAACCAATGGAACTGCGCATTTCCTCAACCAGTAGAGATGGCGAAGCAGGCCAGGCATATCGCCCAGCTTTCCAACATTAAAACAAGGATGTGGAAACTAACGGCATAAAACCCGTAAAAACTCAAAAAGGATGGGGAGGAGTGGGTTACTGAAATAAGCATCCATTTATCTACTGTAAGAAAGTTTTCATAGACGAATTTTACTTGTTTTGATGGTGAAACTGGGGGTGATTAATCAGTTAATCCTGCTGTTTTCTGCAGTTAGATTGGCTCAATTCACATCTCGACTGCAGTTTTTGTTTTGATTAACCCCTTTCTGCAGATGTGTCCGCCAGCTGACATGGAGCTGCAAATTTATGCACGCAGTTACAATATTCTATCACTAGATGGCAGACCCGGATCAGTTATAGAATATTCACAAGCAAGCTGAGCTCGAACTCAGTTTAGAATATGTTCGAGTTCAGTCCCATCCCTGTCTTTCAGGAGTTACATGATTTAAACTCCTCATCTCAGCCTGATGTGCAAACTGCTCAATATACTTGCCCATAGTATCTATTCAGCAGTTCAAAAAAAAATGATCTCTTGCTACAGGAAAAATCGTTGTCCTCTGTAGCAAGCACTTCAGCTACAGTGAGCAAATGGTATCCCAATTAGTGGTTAAGAAAAATAAGTTTCCTGAAGCAAAAATTCGACATGCTATTGATGCTATGTCATTCTACTATCAATTACAGTCATCACACATCAAAAACGCGTCATTCCCAACCGTGTATTTACGCGTAGATTCCTCCATCAATAAATTCAGCGTTCGTTTATATCCTCCGAAGTACTCATGTTGATAGCCAATCACTCAATTATTTACTAAGGCTCATCTGTGTGACTGCACACTTATAAGCTTCCCTGGTAATGATGTCTTGATTGGCTCGTTTCTTATTCAATGCCAGAGTGTGTAAACCACAGTAACTTTCCACAGTAACTGAAAGACACTGCTTGGACAATGAGGAGAGTATAAAAGCCTTTGCTTAAGAACAAGGTAGGTTGTATTTGGGTAACATTGGGCACAGTGGTGCAGCAGAAAATGATGCGATTTAAAGAAAAAAGACTTCCAAAACCGTCCTGAAGTTTTCCGTTACATTTATGCAGAGGTGTGCAGTCAGGGGCAGCAACGCTAGCACTGCTAGCCCTGTAAAAAATGAAAATGATAGTTTTTTTTCAAAATTAAAGTATTTATGAAATGTGTCCAGAGTCAATTATTTGTCCAGTATACAACTTTATCCAGAAAACAAATGGTTATATTTTGTGGAGCGGAGCAGAAATTTCTTATGTCTTATAAACGCATCGCGGCTCCTTTCCTCTGCTGGGGCCAGCAGTAGTTACATTGCTAGCTTTTAATTGAAGCTGGAGGCTGCTATTGGGGTAACAACTTTGAGTGACCATGTCATCAGCCAATCAAATTTTGATGTGTTATTGACAGAACGTCGTAGGGCTAGCGGAGTTTCTTGTGTTGGCCTTGGCATTGTCATTCAAATAAGCTTGAGTGATTGGCCCATGGGCGGCCATTCGTTTCAATGGAGCAATGGCAGCGTGTGATCTGCTTCAATTTGTAATTTTTCGCCATAACTCTATTTCTTGAGCTTTGACTCAATAGAAATGAATTTGTCTTTTAGGTTATTTAACAACTTCGCCTTGTCAGGGTTGGTGGCACACATTTAGCAGAAACCTCACAGTTGTCAAAACCGATATAACCACTTGCGGTTTTTGTGCGGAAATCAATTATATTCCAACCATTTAAGCTATCAAGCAATCCACAGTCAGACAGAACCTAACCCAAGGTACACCAGTAAGAATTTAACACTGCCAAGTTAGCTAGCGAGCTAACTCGTTGCTGGGTGAAGTAAAATAAATTATGATGTTAACTTACGAGATGGCAAAATTTAGGAGGTAAATTGTGCCTATATATATATATATATATATATATTTTTATATATATATCATATAATGCACAGTAAGCTGAACGTCGCACTTTGCCATCACTTAATCAAATAAGCTGTATAGGTAGGTGTTTTCAAAATTAAACGTTGTCCTCCTGAATATTTTGAGATTGACACCCATGGCTTGCTTCTCAATCCTGTTGTCATCCGGCAATATTGATGCTACTGATGGCTCCAGTGGGCGTTTAAAAACGTTCGGCATTTGACCCGAAGCTTTGCTTCGCCTCCAGCGGGCGTTGGAAGCGAGTCTCTAAAGCTAGTATCTCACTAAGTGGTGAATGCTTATGAATGTAGTGAATTTTAAGTTTTGTCAGAGTTTGTAAAACGGTGCAAAGCAGCTCGCTAGAAGTTTTTAGGATCGCAAACAGTTTTTCTTGTTGCAAAGAAATTTTGAGCATGTTCAAAATTTCTTTGCGAATTTATTTTCTCACAAACAGTTGCAGACGTTTGTAAAAGAGTTGTAGCGTTTGCAAATGGTTGTAACATGTGTCGCTAAAGTTCTTTTTGGTTCGCGAAGTAGGGACCACTATACAACAGAGCTACGAATGCTGACGAATGTAGACAAATATTGGGTTTCGTGAGGATACCATCAAGGTTTCGTCATATTGCAAGAGTTTGCAAACGGTTTTTAGGGTCGCAAAGAGTTCATTTTCATATTCTAGAAAGCTATTTCCTATTCTTTCGCAAACAGTTACATGAATGTTGCTAACTGACGCTATTAGTTGCTAAATGTCGCTAATGACACCTAGATCTATCCTGATTTTCGCCCACTTTCATCAGAAAATCGTGTTGACAGTGTTATTGCATTGAGCACAATTGTTGCAACACAAAATCTTTTAATCACCCACTGACTGGACGCAAAATTCCTACATGTCAATTTATAAATTGCAAATCAACGCATGTTATTTATATGCTTACATGTCCTTGTGGCAAGATACATGTAGGTCAAACAAAAAGATGTTTATAATTACGTGTTGCTGAACATAAAACTGCGATTCAGTTGGCCAATTTAGATTATGCAATAGCGAAACACTATATTGAAGCCAATCATGGTTCGCCTTCATCTCTCAGATTCGTTGGGATCGAGAGAATTATTCCACCTCCAAGAGGTGATACTCTCCGGAAGTTAGCTCAAAGAGAAATGTATTGGATTTACACTTTAAAATAGATGACTCCTAGTGGTCTGAATGAAGACTTTAGTCTGAAATGTTTTTTGTAATTGTAGGTATTACTTTCCATTCTGTGTTAATATAATAGTGCTTTTCTGTGTGCACTCATGTGTATCTAATACCTGAGTGACTTTGCTATATATGGTCTGATTGAGTAGTGGAATGATTGAACGAGTTGGATTTGTATAATTGCCTGCAACTGCAATTTGTGCACTGTGGAAATTATATATTCTAGCCATGTTTCATTCATTGTTACGCTCCGACGAAGGCTTGATTCAGCCAAAACGCGTTAGCGCTTATTAAGTGTTTGCCTATAATAAATGGTATATCTATATTCTGTCTGATTTGTTTAATTTGGATGTGCGACCATTCTCTGTGTTGAGAGTATCACATTATTTGTCCTTTTTTGTGGTCGGCACTCCCTGTGGAATTCCACCTGTTGCAGCACAATTTTTTTTTCTATTTTTTTAAATTGATTTAAATATTGAGGTGATTTAGAAGTTCCCTGAAAGGGTGCTGAGCAGTTGGGTAGTAGGTGCTGTTTTTGATGTTTTGTGTCATATGTAGTATGAGCACTGCAAAATGGTGAGTGACCGAAGGGAAGATGATCTGATGGCAGTGCTGCACAGTGGTGTTGCGATGTGTTGTGGTTGTTTATCAGCTGTTATGTAGGTGTTGATTAAGTACTATTGCCTAATAGTATATTGTATTGTATACTGACCAAAAAAAGAAACGCAATTACGTAATCCGGTGCCAAATTTCGACAAACCCATTGAGAAAGATGCTTTTGCTTTGAGTTATTTTTGGAGCTGAGTACTTCTACCATACAAATTTTCGTGGTCATAGCGCGTATTCTGGAGCCGCTATTCGTCCGGGACCAAATAATCGGAGGGCTTGGGTTCGAGTAGTACCATTGTCCTAACACTCCCATTTTTGTTTTGAGTTCCTCGTAGACACCGGGGCCTATAAAAGTCCGACCGAAAATGAGTAAAAATCAGATGGGTTATAATGCCACAACTAACAGAAGTTCAACGAGAACGTGCGATTGGGATGCTACAGGCTGGAAGTCGGGTAGATAGAGTTACCTGTCAATTCGGCGTGCATTCTGCGACAATTAGTCGCCTCAGAACCAGGTTTAATGCCACTGGACACACGGCTGATCGCCCCAGATCCGGTAGGCCACGTCTGACCTTCGTATCACGACTGACCGTCTGCTACACACCAAACCAACCTTCATTTTGTTGAAGGAAACCTCAACGCTGTCCGTTATCGTGATGAAATTCTCCGTGCAGTCGCCCTTCCCTTTGTCCGACGTCACCGACTGACTTTCCAACAGGACAATGCGCGTCCACACGTAGCCGTGTCTGTATGGAGTTCCTTCGGGCCGAAAACGCGCAAATCCTTACCTGACCAGCGTTTTATCCAGATCTTTCACCAATAAAACACTTGTGGGACATTCTGGATAGAGCGATCCGGAGACGTCAACCACCGTCAGCTACAGCAGGTCAGCTAAGACAAGCACTGACCAAAGAGTGGAACAGCGTTCCACAAGCAACAATCAGACGTCTGGTGATGTCTATTAGACGCAGGTGTACCGCCGTGCGCAACGCTAACGGGGGACATACGAGATACTGATAGTGTCATTTGTGTTTCGTAATGTCGAACTTCACATAGTTAAATAAAAGCCAACATGGTGATATTCCAACCCGATTTTCTGATGTATCTATTGTCTGAGATTACCTCTTTCATTTGATACCAATGAAGGGTTGATTAATAACAGTTACAATCGATAAAATCAAGAAATAGAAAATTGCATTTCTTTTTTTGGTCAGTATAGTATGTGTGTGGCTGCTATGTTGGCTGTATCAGCATACATGAACTTTTTTTGGGGGGGGGGGGGTTGGTGTTGCATTTTGTTACTGCCGGCCCTCACTGAAACCCCACCGCACACTACTGCATTTACAGGATTTAAATGAGGTAGGGACATGGACAATTGGAATTATTTCGATTCAAACAGGACTGGAGGGTTCCATTTACGGGATACATCTGTCTCTGGAGGAGGGATTCAATAAAGAAATACTACAACCGCTACTGTGCTTGCATTTTGCTCAATGTGGCTTTTTGTTTTTGAATTTATACCGTATTCAACAAAATCGAATGCCGTTGGCCCAGGTCATGCGGTAACGGAGTTGCTGACCATTTTTTTGCCGTTTTCACCCAAAATAAATCAAATGAACAAAATTAGCTATTTTGTTTTTTGAAGTACTAGGGAAGACCTTCACAAAGCCAGTTAAATTGTAACTCTATCTTACTTAGTTTTGGAGCTCTGATATAAAATACACCAATTTTGTAACTCCGTTATCGCGTGACCTGGCCCCGTTGTTTTGCTTGTTCAGCTCAAGGACTACGGTAGACCCCCGGGTACATTCATTGGACCATTCTGTTGAATTGGTAGAAGATTACCTGATTTTTCCTGATAGTGGAATGTCTGTTCTGTTATAATAAGGTGTATTTCAGATATTACTGAATTAGTGAGTTATGCTTGTTCCTTATAAGGTATGAAAGTGTTTATGTAAGGTTGCAAGCTCAGAAGTGGGAACTGCTGGCTTTTCATTGCAGAGTGAATGTTATGGGAGTGTAAACAAAATTTCAATCGCGAGTCGTAGGATTCTCAAGCAATTGCGCTTACCAAATCGGCGCCTTCGGTCTTCTTTATGTATGCTTATGACGTGTTCCTGTCTGCTGTTGCAGAGATTCCGCATAGCGCAGCTTCCGGTGTTCTGACAATTTGTGCTGCCTTGTCAGAAAATGCTACTGTAATGCAAAGCAATCGTAAAGTCTTTGTTTTCGCCTTAATATTGTAATATGAATCAGTTTACAGTAGTAACTTTGTTATTTGTTAGCTTATTATACCATAAGCAGATGCTATAATGAGTTGGATAAGTTTGTTTGAACATATATGCCCATATACGCCATTATCATCTAATTTCTGCATTTCAGGAAAACCCATCATGTACATGCAAATATATGTACGCTTACAGGTCGAAAGGCGCACTGAAAAAAAAAAATTTTTATGATTTTTGAAGATACTTAAGATATGGGCGAAGAAACAGCCCAAGATTTTAGGTTTGCCCACGCGCAGAACCGCGAGGTAGCATATTTTGATAGGTACCAAAATTTGAGAGAACACTGGCATGTTAGTTTGCTCAAAATATTGCTCTTCATTTAGCAAATCCATTAAGAAGACAAGAAAACGCCCGCCGCTGCGGAGCTTCTCCTGCAGTTTTTGTTGAACTATTCCGCATGACCCTGGAAGACCTACAAATTCGTATCAACCTCAAACTCCTTCGATCAGAGTTACTGGTGCTACTTGCTCTCTCCAATGTCAAAACACTTCCTCCCCACTACAACGGAGTTCTCAGTTCGATACAGTCCAGCGGCCTCCTCCAGAAAGCATTCCCTCCCTGTTGTATCCTGGTTCTGGATGCCAGCCGTCCAAACCCTGGTGAAAATCGTGGAAGCATCAGAAAGCGGGTCCAGCGGTAGAAGCTACAACCATTCAGCAGGCTCGTTCCATCGCATCAAAATAGCAACTCTGCCGGTGTTTCCAAGTATCTTCCATCCTTCATTGGCTTTCGCAATTCCTGACATCAAGCGGTAGACTACTTTTCCCAGCACCATCAATCCTCATTCTTTCTCAAGTACTACAAGGTAGGAATATATCGGGTTTTTATTTCTACTGTTGTTTTTGAAATGGGCATACGTGTGGTATACTTGTCTGAAGAGAGAATTCCGTATCATTAAAGCCGATGATCCACAATTAGAGGTGTTTAACAAGTGTCAAGTATGTAGTGGCTTTGGAGTTTATCGAGATATTATTTGTTTATCTCGATAAATTATCACCGGTGCTAAGACTGATCGATTTTTGGTCTAAAATCAAAGTCTCACATGAAACATTATATCGCATCATCAGGTCGGCGTGGCACAGTGGCAGTCGAAAGATTAGATTGCCGCATATCACTGTAAAAGCTCTACAAGTGTCTATAAGAAGTCGCTGTGTGAATCAATATCATTCATTCATTATTAAAACGCACTTCTTGGAAATTGAATGTTCCCCGACTGGATGGAAACTATCGGCGCCATTTCCATGGAATCTTAGGAATAAATATGAAATCGTTTCATACAAGCTTGCTTCCTCCAGTCTTGTCTTGTTGTCTTGTCGCAATATCTAGGTATGTGAATGGGGGAGAAGAGGGGGGAAGGAAAAAAACCCCTTTTCCATAGAAAACGTCTGCTATTTCCTGATAAATTACAAATTATTTTGAGCACTTGGCCTCTTTGGGATCGATCTGTAAGTAGTAGGGATAAGAGTGTCGTGTTATTCCATCGCGCAGTTTGTTACAGATCAGTGCTAAAACAAGCTGCCTGCCAGTCAATAACAGCTCTGATCGCTCAGAAGTCAAAATGGTTCTGTTCGATATACTGCGATGAAATTTCGCAAATTGAGTCAAAGTATCAAAGAAAAGTTCTACTTAGCTTTATGGCGGGGGATATTGGAATGGCGCTCATCCGTCCGTCCGTCCGGGTTCAATGGGGACAAGTTTTCTCGGAAACTATTGCACCTACGTGAATGAAATTTTGTATGTAGCCAGTACTGAAGACCCCACTGAATGAGTTTGACAATTGATTCCAAGAAATTCATTTTTACAGAGTTATGGCCCTTGACTCTGTTCGTGGACTTAAGTGTATGGGTGTTACAATGGGGACAAGTTCTCTCGGCAACTATTGCATCTACGTGGATGAAATTCTGTGGGTGACCATTACTAATGATCCTATTGAATGACTTCGACAGTTGATTCTGAGAAATTTATTTTTATGGAGTTATGGTCCTTGTTTCTGTTCGTCCACTTGGTGTATGGGATTTGAAATGGGGGCAAGTTTTCTTGGAAACTATTGCATCTACGCGAATGAAATTTTGTATGTGACCAGTACTGATGACCCTACTGAATAAGTTCGACAATTGATTCTGAAAAATTCATTTTTACAGAGTTATGGCCCTTGACTCTGTTTGTGGACTTAAGTGTATGGGTGTTACAATGGGGACAAGTTCTCTCGGCAACTATTGCACCTACCTGGATGAAATTCTGTGGGTGACCAATACTAATGATCCTATTGAATGAGTTCGACAGTTGATTCCGAGAAATTTATTTTTACAGAGTTGTGGTCCTTGTTTCTGTTCGTCAACTTGGTGTATGGGATTTGAAATGGGGACAAGTTTTCTTGGAAACTGTTGTACCTACGTGAATGAAATTTTGAATGTGGCCAGTACTGATGACCCTACTGAATGAGTTTGACAATTGATTCCGAGAAATTCATTTTCACAGAGTTATGGCCCTCGACTCTGTTCGTGGCCTTAAGTGTATGGGTGTTGCAATGGGGACAAGTTCTCTCGGCAACTATTGCACCTACATGGATGAAATTCTGTGGGTGACCAGTACTAATGATCCTATTGAATGAGTTCGACAGTTGATTCCGGGATACTTATTTTTACGGAGTTATGGTCCTTGTTTCTGTTCATCAACTTGGTCTATGGGATTTGCAATGGGGACAAGTTTTCTCGGCAACTATTGCACCTTCATGGGTGAAATTTTGTGTGTGGCCAGTACTAATGACCTTATTGCATGAGTTTGACAATTGATTCCGAGAAATTTTTTTTACGGAGTTATGGCCCTTGACTCTGAACTTGGTGTATGGGTGCTTAATGGGGAAAAGTTTTCCCCATTCCCCCGTGGCCATTCTTACCATAGTGGGGGATATTGGTGACAATGTTGCCTTGTTGGTGTCTGATCTGTGTTTTACGGAAATTAAGCACATTGAAAGGAGCATATGCTTCCAACCTTTATCGAAACGGATAATGTGAGCGGATTCTAAAATTCGAAGTTGCGGCTGTGAAGGTATTTTTCCGGCTACTCTAGACCCAAGGACTTTTGGGGAATTCCCCAACCAAAGCCAACGAGAAGTGAGTTTTCTAGCAAATCGGAGTTCTGGGAACTCTGTGCGGAAACGGCAATCGTGCAAAGAATTACCGGTACGGCCCTGTTCGATGTTCACATACCTACTACTAGGTTATATTTGGCTTGCATTACTAAACAAGCACTACTTCCGTTAGTGGCTCACGTCATTTTGCTATGCGTAGGCTATCATTCCGCAAGGGAGGTTACTCATATCTCTGCTTTTGGATTCAAGTAAATATGCCCCTTCCTTAACTGATCTCAATCTTGGATGAAGGTTGTCGCTCTGATATCCCACTCTAGTTCTCCTTTTGGAAAGCTGGAATGGATTTTGTTCTTTCATGATTAACGATACTCGGCTTATGCTTCATTTTCTATGCAGCTCCATACATATGATTGCAGGATCTTTCCAAAGACAGTGGTTTGTGAGTATATGGCCACTGGACTTTTAGATCTCTCAACATTCTTTGCATATTTTTATTCTTCTCCATTGTCATCACTTGTTATGCATGAGGTGCCCTCTGGCATTAGAAAAGAATGTTATTTCATGGCGACAATAAAGCAAGGGTCAAAATGATATGGATTCAATAATTATAGGAAAATAATTCCTCTGTTTTTGATGGTCGACTCAGCTCGTAACATTCTATTTCAGAGCTGAGCTCTTCCTCGGTCATACTATTGCTTAGCTAGGCTTTTTCCTGATTTTGATCCTAGAACTTTGGAAACCCCGTCCTTAAGCCCATCTGGAACCGGTCCCAGTCCAATCACTAACAGAACTGCTCCTGAACTGAACTCTAGAGTCCAAAGATTGAATCTGCTACATTGCAGACTACAACATAGATGAAGATGATAATCATAAGAAATGGTTGGGCTCCTTCATATTTAAAGCTTTTGATTCAGCTTTCACACCATTTTCTAAATTTTGTTTGTTTTTCCAAGGTATTCTACTGTATCCAGTCTTAATTTCTACTGTTGCATATTTATTGTGTGATGTTTGTTATGTGTAACCTTATCAAACAGCTCGGGATGGGAATCTAGTTTCAGGGTTTGACCCTCATTTGGGGATCTGGTTTCTATTCTGCTTCAGAATTAAGCCATAAAAGGGTCAGTTCGTCAACTGTTGGTTGACTCACAATCTGTTATGGTGTTTCATTGTTTTGTGCATTAAGGAATTTATCTTTAATTCATACCTGTCTAATGCGGATTGAATGTGCTAAATTTGGAAATCATGGGCATAGGTCTCTGCGCGTGGCCCTCTGCCTCAACCACAGTCAATGTGCAGCTCTCAGTGGCCTCATCAAACTGGTATCCGTACCTTACTTATAGGTTGTTGGTGGTTTTGCTTGTACCCATTCAATGTTCATACTCCTTCAAAGTCTTAACTAGGTGTTGGGTGATGCATAATTGCATGAGTCTGAATTTGGATGGTTTGCAAGTTATAAATGTACATGGTATGTGTTGCATTTTGCAAATGAATTGTCATCCAGTGATGGTGCTTTGTCAATGAACATTTCAATGCAAGTTGTCACATTGTACAAATGCTATGCTATCATTTCATTTTCTCTTTTGCTAGGTATGGCTCAGCTTACAAGTGGTAATCTAATGCCATGGTCACATTCTACCTACTCGTGACATTCATTCAGGTTCTGAGCGCTACATCCACAGCTCAGTGCAGATGGAAAGTTCCAATTTACAAGCATGGATGCTGGTCATCTGCAGGTAATTCATAAATGCAGCCCTCAGCCTCAACCATAATCAACGTGCAGTTCTCATGAACTCATCAAAGCGGCGTCCTAAATTTACATAAGGTGGTCTCGCTTGCTTGCATGCAATGTTTGTGGTCTGATTGGGGTATGAGGTGTAATCTGTTGTTGGGCAGTACATGCATGATTAATGCCTGAATAGCATGGTTTTCAAATGATAAATGTGCATGTTGTGTTCTTTCCAAATTAAATGTCAAACAATTATGGTGCTGTTGAATGATTGCAATGTTTATTCCGAAGTTGTCAAATCATTACAAATGCTCATGCACTTTGCCTCACCGGCAAACATTCACGGATACTACACGCATATCCACCTCACGGCCACTCGCAGTGGCGCAGCTCACTAGCGCTTCGCTAGTGCTTCAGTTATGGGTGCAATTTGCCTCGCCGGCAAACAATCATGGATACTGCACGCATATCCACCTCACAGCCACTCGCAGTGGCGCAACTCGCTTGCGCTTCAGTTATGGGTGCACTTTGCCTCGCCACCAAACATTCACAGATACTGCACACATATCCACCTCACGGCCACTCGCAGTGGCGCAGCTCACTAGCGGTTCGGCTATGGGTGCACTTTGCCTCACCGGCAAACATTCACGGATACTGCACGCGTATCCACCTCACGGCCACTCGCAGTGGCAAGATTCACGCTCTCGGCCATTGCCCCAGCAGTAAGAGACTATATGGGTAAGTGTCTACAAATACATGCGACTTACCCCCCACACGACTGCTAGCTGTGGTCATTTCATGGTGCTTAGCTAGCGCCTTGGTATAGGAGCACGATGCCCAGTGGCGCTATCACAGATACTTTACTAGTGTTGACCTCTCATCCGCTAGCAGTGTCACCACTTACCTGCAGCTTGTGAAAATGCTTGTTTATTTATTCTAATGCATATTTTGTCTTCCAGGGCTATTCACCTTGATGACTCCTCAGTCCTGCAGATCCTCTTTTTGGGGATGGCTTCGCCCCTGCCCGCTACCCAGGCAGATCAGCACCCACCTCGCTTGAGGGTCCTCGAAGATGGAGTCATCGCCAAATACTGAATTTATTTCATGTCATTACATTGTTAATAAATCTCCTATTCTTAAATCCGAAGTCTTCGTGATTGAACTAACCTTTAAATAAGCAGTTCCTTTAATGAGTATGTGTGCTGGCTTGTGGGAGTCTGAAGAAAAATGGACAAAATTCTGAACTTCATCATGGAGAAAAGGCATGTTTTGTGTTTGGAGAGGTTACTGGTGACCACTGATGTCCAACTGCGCCTATATTGATAAAATCATTCTAAATTCAACCAGAAAATCATGTGTCGAAAGTTGATTTGTGTTAACCCTCTGTTAACCAAGTACCTTTCCAACTGTGTAAAAATCATTTCCCTAGGCAAATATATTGATTATGGGCCAATATTTGGAAAAAATAGTTAAAAAAAAAAAAATTCAACCCTTTGGCCCACCTTTCCAAAATGTAGCAGATCTGCTACATTGGGTAATAATGCGAATGGAAAAATTAAACTGACGGACCATTCAAGTTATTCTCAAATGTTTATTTGGCAATAAGGAACAAAACCAGCAGGGTGTCCAGGCTGTTAACCCTTTCACTTTATGTAGCAGATATGCTACAGTGGTTAATAGAAGGTTAAATATGTGATTATTTTATGATTTGAAGTGCGCCATTTTGAGGGATCTTAGAGTTCTGGGAGCCACCTAGATAGATGTCTTATTTGGCTCCTAGAGAGCAGGTTATTTAGAATGTAATGCTCAGATGTGGCCAAGGTGTTTATGATGCCAGAAATATATAGTTTCAATCCCCAGCCATTTTTAAATTCCCAGTATTATTTTTTACAACTTCAATGCTGAACTTACATGAATTTTTTTTAATGTTTGCAGCCCTTTTTCTCGACCAAAATCATGGAAATACACTGAAATACAATGTAATTCTGAATGCTTCAAGTGTCTTGACTTAGTTGAGCCATTCCCTTCCTCTCTGTGAAGCTGCAATCTTGAATTATAAGCCTTAAATAAGGTAACACATAAATAGCCAGATTTGGCTTCCGTGCAAAGGGGTTAATAAATGACTAGGGCTGTCCCATACTAAAACAAATCTCAGTCGACCATCAGTCGACTGTTTATTCCGATCGTTCGAAATTTTTGAACTCAGTTCAGAGCCATTGCAGATTCTGCCGTAGCACTTGAGAGGTTGAAGTATGACTACAGAATAGACAGATGCTTGTATTTGACCTAAACATAAAACATTCCACTCCGTAGGTGATGTTTTAATTGACAGACCTCGTTCATTTCATTTCTGCAAATGAGAAGTTGAGTCCTGATATTGTTTTATTGCTAGCTGTAGCAATCATGAAGTTGAACATTCTCATGGACTCCGATAGTGCCTCACAAATAGACAGAAAGTAAAAATAACATTAAATAAAGAATTGGGTTGATTCAGAGTTAACAATATTAAGTATATATTATTAATAACTAAATTACTATTCTAAGACAAGCCTGAAATAAATAGGATTTAAAGTTTTTATGCAAATTCACAAACATACAGTGGTTTAAATTGGTGGTGTTTGAATACGGAATTCTTTCCCAACAGACTTCCGCAAATTGTTTTCCTCACTATTTGCTGAGTTCACTTTGAGTCTTTTACCCAACACTTATCAATAACTAAATGTATTCAAGACAAGCCTGAAATAAACAGTTCAACTGTGGTTTAAATCTAAATTGTAATGTGAGCTTACATGTCCAATGGTGAATGATCCGCCAATTTCCCAATTTGGCTCCAGTGACTAGAGGATCAGTTATTGCGCTCTCTTTTTCGGAGATACTGGCATGTTATGTTTGTGTTAAACCTGCAAGCTGCAGTATTGCACTGCTTGTGATGTCGTGGAGATGCACTTTTTACAACCCCAATTCTGAAATAGTTGGGACAAAGTGTAAATTGTGAATAAAATCAAAACGCAATGATTTTCAAATCACACCAGCCAGTATTTTATTCAGAATTTATCAGAGATAACAGAGAAAATGTCGAAACGGAGAAATTTTACAATTTCATCCACAAAATGAGCTCATTTCAAATTTGATAACTGCTACAGGTCTCAAAAAAGTTGGGACAGGGGGGCCTGTTTACCATGGGGTAGCATCCCCCCTTCTTTTCAACACAGAGTGGAGGCGTCTGGGCATTGAGGAGACAAGTTTCTTGAGTTTAGCCATTGGAATTTGATCCCACTCTTGATTAATACAGGCTTGCAGCTGCTGGAGAGTTTTGGGTCTCCTTTGACGGACTTTTTGTTTAATTATGTGCCAAATGTTCTCAGTCGGTGAAAGATCAGGACTGCAGGCAGGCCAGTTCAACACATGGACTCTTTTGCAACAAAGCCATGCTGTTGTAATAGCTGCAGTATGTGGTTTTGCAAAGTCCTGCTGAAATACACAAGGTCTTCCTTGGAATAGATGTCGTCTGGAGGGGTGCATATGTTGCTCTAATACCTTTACATACCTTTCAGCATTCATGGTGCTTTTTAAAAGATGCAAGTGTCCCACACCATATGCACTAATGCATCCCCATACCATCAGAGATGTTGGCTTTTGAACTGAACACTGACAACAGGAGGGGTGTTCTTTAGCCTCTTTAGCCCGGTGGACATGACGCCCATGATTTCCAACAAGAATGTCAAATTTGGACTCATCTGACCACAGGACACTTTGCCACTTTGCTACAGTCTATTTTAAATGAGCCTTGGCCCACAGAACACAGAGGTGCTTCTGGATCATGCTCAACAATGGCTTCCTTTTTGCATGATAGAGTATTAGGTGGCATCTGTGGATGGCACGGCGGACTGTGTGTACAGACAGTGGTTTCTTGAAGTATTCCTGGGCCCATTTAGTAATGTCAATGACGGAATCATGCCGGTGAGTGATGCAGTGGCGTCTGAGGGCCCGAAGATCACGGGCATCCAATAAAGGTCTTCGGCCTTGTCCCTTACGCACAGAGATTTTTCCAGTTTCTCTGAAGCTTTTGATGATGTTATGCACTGTCGATGATGAGACCTTCAAAGCCTTGGTAATTTGAAGTTGAGGATTATTGTTTTTAAAGTATTCCACAATTTTTTTACGCAAGCCTTCACAGGTTGGAGAGCCTCTGGCCATCTTTACTTCTGAGAGACTCTAAGACATCCCTTTTATAGCCAATCATGTTAAACCCCTGATGCCAGTTAATGTAATTACTTGCTAAATATTCTTTCAGCTGATTCTCTATCCTATTTATTGCTTTTTCAGCCCTTTTTTGCCTATGTCCCAACTTTTTTGAGACCTGTTGCTGCCAGAAAATCTGAAATGAGCTCATTTTGTGGATAAAAATATAAAATGTCTCAGTTTTAAATTAAGTAGCCTAAATAACTCATGGATTGCATTAGGGCCAGGTCAAGCGGGAACGGAGTTACAACATTGGTGTATTTTGTATCATAGTTCCAAAACTAAGTAATATAGAGTTACAATTTAAATGGCTTTGTGTACGTCTTCCCTAGTACTTCAAACAACAAAATAGCTAATTTTGTTCTTTTGGTTTGTTTTGGGTGAAAACGGCGAAAAACTGGTCGGTAACGGAGTTACAAATTTGAATTTGTAAATGTATCTTTTGTAAATTTACATCAACTCGACAGCATGTTGTCGGTGTTCACTTGCGCACGTGCAGTAGACACAAATATTCAAAGAAACGCTCATTAGGATAATCTCTGAACAGAAAAAGCAGTATTTGCACTCAAATTATTGCTTAACATTTTTCACATTATGTATTACTTTTTTAACTTCAGGAAAGGATCTCAAAATTTGTGCAAGTTAGACCAACAGTTTTTGTGTGAACACTGTTTTGTTGTTCCTGTTGTGCATTATTAAGAAAGTATACAAATTGTTTTAACACCTTTCTGCAGATGTAGACGCCTGCGGACATACAGTAGAGAAGCTCTTTTTATGGAAGCAGTTGCACTGCTCTATCACTGGATGGCACCCCCGGATCAGTTATTGAATATTTACAAGCAAGCAGAGCTGGAACACAATCTAGAATATTGACGAGTTCACTCCTATCCCTGTTTTTCAGGAGTTGCATGAATTAAACTCCTCAGCTAAGCCTGGTGTGCAAACTGCTCAATATCCTTGCCCATAGTATCTATCCAGCAGTTTAAAAAAATGATCTCTTGCGACAGAAAAATCTTTGTCCTCTGTAGCAACCACTTCAGTTACAGTAAGCCAACGGTATTCCAATTGGTGGTTAAGAAAAATCAGTTTTCTGAAGCAAAAAATTCAACATGATATTGATTCTCTCACATTCTACTGTCAATTACAGTCATCGCACACAAAAAATGCATTGTTCCCTACCATGGATTTACGCGTAGATTCCTCCATTGACAAATTCAGCGCTTCCTTATATCCACCCAACTACTGGTGTTGCTAGCCAATCATTCAATTATACACTCAGGCTCTTCTGCGTAACTGCCAACGAGCTATATATACTAGAGGCGCCATGTTACGATTTCAATGTGCAGGTCTGGCTGCCATTTTGTGACGGGCATCCAATACAGCAAGGTGCAGCAAAGAGGATGCTTCTTTCCAGAAATTTTTCTTGAATACCTGACCACTGTGTCGCCGTAAACTGCTGCCACAGGAGAGGGAAAGTTGTCGATTTAACCTTTCACATGTATATTATTTTTAGCTTGAACAATGGAGATTATTGGCTTTAAATCATCAAACTTAGCTATACGGTGTAAAGCTAGTCTTGACTAGCCCTTTCCCACTACCAGATCACCTGGTTACCTATAGAAAAAAAGACTCCCCAAACCAGCCTGAAGTGTTCTGTTACATTTACAGGATTTAAATGAGGTAAGGACATGGTCAATGGCATAGGTGGATTATAGGCAGAATTTTTTTTCCCAGTGAGAGCAGCATTTCAGAACTCTTCAGTGAATGACGGTAATTCTGATGATAAGTACGTGGTTTCATCCGTTTACATTTTCCAATCGGACAGCTGTCTATTTTTTTACAGCAAGTTGCGTGACCGTGCTGCAAAAACAGGTGTACGTACTTATCGCCGCAATTACCTTCATTCGCAAAAGAGCTCTGAAATGCCGCTCTCGCTGGAAAAAAAATTACTGTTGCTGAGTGCCAGTGCATAGACCTATTTACAATTAAATTATTTTTCTGTACTGAATGTAGCCCATTTTTTTGTCACTGTTAGATCGCATGGGTGAGAGAAGCAGTGTCTTCAATTGCCACTTGATTATTCTTGAATTGGAAAACGTGTTAATAAAGGAAAACCATCTAGAATTAGCCAGGACTAACTGTAGTCAATAAAGGGATGGATATTTTCCCCCAAATTTTCAGGTTTAGTGCCGGTCCTGCTAGTTTGTTAATGTACTCTTATGGTTACTCAGTCAAAGTGACTGCAAAATAAAGGAAAGTTTGATGAAACGAGTGTAAATGTGCACGCGCTAGTAATAAATTGGATTTTCTAAAATAATTACGCGCAAACTTATTTCCAGTCTGCCTTTAATTAACTTGCATTTCTTTTGTTGTTCAGTATATAAAACAGCAAGTGACTATTCAACTCTGACAACTATACACTGTCTGTTGTATGCAGTCCTATATGGATTAACTATAAGACGAGCTATAACGTTTGTTTAAGTAGTGATAACAGCACTATATCTTAGAGTAACGTTTGTGCCAGAGCAACTGGATCTTAAACTTGATTATAACAAAGTGATAGATATGTACACCCATAGATACCCCCAAAGAATGCTCTTCATCAACCCATTCAGTGAGAATTAAAAATTTCCAGAAGATGATTTTGTAGCTCTGCATGCCTACTGAATATGCCTAACGTGCATGTAGGAAATTCACTTCAAAGTGAATGAAATACCTTTCTCCATGAAAGAAAACAACTTTAGTGTTGTGTTTTAAATGTTTAATCCATGATGTATCCTGATGGATGCTTTGATCATTTTCACAGTTCGTCCGTTTCTATCGGAATAGGACCTAAGTCTCTTTGTTTTGATTGTCTTTGCAGAGTCAAGTGCCAACTTATACCTTAAATAGAGATAATTGTTAATGAAAAAAATGCTTTTTTCAGCTAACTATAAGACCGTGAATTTTGTTCCCAGATGCCAGGAAAACGCGTATTTGGCACTTTAATTTTCAAATTTTTCTGGGGGAGGGCCCCCAGACCCTCCAGGCTTTGCGCCTTTGGCGCTCATATGCGCCCCCCCTTTCCAAAATTCCTGGATCCGCCCCTGAATGGGAATTATTTCGAATGAAACAGGACCGGAGGGTTCCTTCTACTGGATGCATTGGTCTCTGGAGGAGGGATTCATGAAAAAGGTTAGGCTGCTACTTTTGCTTTTTGTTTCGGAATGTATACCGTATTCAACAAAATCGAATGCCGAGGTTTTTTTTTCCTGTTTAAAACATGAACTGGTCATGCATTTCGGTTGACCCCTGGTACACGTTCATTGCACTATTCTGTTGAATCTAGGGAGGCATATATAGTTTGATTTTCCCTGAAAGTGGAATGTCTGTTCTGTTAAAATAAGGTATATTTCAGATATTACTGAGTTAGTGAGTTTTACTTCCTTATAAGGTGAAAGTGTTGAAATAAGGTTGTGAGCTCGGAAGTGGGAACAGCTAGCTTGTCATTGCAGGGTGAATGTTCTGACTGTTAAATAAGCAGTTTATTTAATGGGTATGTGTGCTGGCTTGGGGGACTTTGAAGAAAAATGGACAAAATCTAAACTTTATTACGGAGAAAAGGCATGTTTTGTGTTTGGAGAGGTTACTGGTGACCACTGATGCTCAACTGCACTGACATCGATAAATTCATGCTAAACTCAACCAGAAAATCATTAGTTCATATTAAATTTCATGCCTCAAAACTTTATTTGTGTTAAATATATGATTATTTTATCATCTGACAGTGCACCATTTTGAGGGATCTCAGACTTTGGGGAGCCACCTGGATAGCTGTCTAATTTGGCTCATAGCAAGTAGGTAATCTAGAACGCGATGTTCAAGATGAATTGTCCTTGTGGTCAAGGAGTTTATGATCCCAGAAATATATAGATTTAAGCCCCAGCAGTTTTTCAATTCTCAGTATTATTTTTTTTTCCATTTCAATGTTGAATTTTCATGAAGATTATTTTGTGTTTGCAGCCCTTTTTCCCCACCAAAATCATGAAAATAAACTGATATACGATGGGAGTCTAAATGCCTCAAGGGTCTAGACTCAGTTCAGCCAATCCTTTCCTGTCTGTGAAGCTGAAATCTTGAATTATAAAGCCTTAAATAAGGTAACCCCCCAAATAGCCAGATTTGGCTTCTGCACAAAGGGGTTAATATGGGACATAATTTTTACAATAAATATTTGATAAACATTTTTATGGATTTTTTGTTGAAACCATTTGCATGTACATGTAAAACTGCCTTTAACTGTGGGGACTTCCACTGTCTTGCCATGCCACCCAGCCCAGACCCCTTGCCCCTCCTTTGCTGCCCCATGTAAAATTTTCTAGATCCGCTACTGTTGCAAGCTAGCCAAAAAGGTAAATAAAATCACTTCTGCTCCTATTGAAAACAGACATCACTAATGGATCAATCAGTTTTCTTTGCATTAAAATTCTATTCTAAACTATAAGCCCAAATAGCAGCAATTAAACAAAGTGAGCAAATGGGAGCTGATGACACGCAATAAATAACGTTACATGTGCAAAGTGTACCTGGTTATTCATTTGGGTTTCCACTACAGACATGGAGTAAGAGGCTGCCTAATGATAGTATTTTTTTGTAGCTATATTAAAAACAGCAGCTCACAGTAATTGATTGTTCACTGGCTGGTCAGTTAACATGTTACCGACTCAGCAATCATTACATGGCAGGAAAAATGGGCAGTAATAACTACCAAAACTAACTAGCTACCACCACATTCTAACAAGCTGAATTTGCCATGAAGCTACCCAGCAAACTGAACTAGTTGTTGTGGCCGACATCGCCACGTGCCAAATTTCTAAAATACCGGGTGGCAGGGGAAAGGTCAGTAATATTAATGAAAAAACCACTATCTGATTGGCTAATCAAATCACAGGAAGGCAGCAGATGAAGCTGTCAGATATGGAATGTTTAATTGGCCAATCAGGTAGTGGTTTTTTTCCAAGAATATTAGTGAGTCTTCCCCTGCCATCCTGCATTTCAGAAATTCACTGCCAAATTTCAAATGTCTGGGTTTCCGGTCGATAGTAGAAACGTGACGTCATGTGTGATTTCATCACCACAGAGCGCCATTAGGGATAAGCATCTTCCAACTAATTACATCAAAAAGGAAATGGATAATTTCTGAGTGCATTTCAAGTGCAGAAATGCTGTGCAACAATGTTTCAATTTTTTTTTTTTTTTTTTTACTTTCCCTATTTATTATTATCCTGACAGCAATATCTAAAAAACATTCGCCTGAAGCTCGAAAGCAGGGGCTCCACATGGAGTTGGCCTGGCATTCCCAGCCCCATAACACTATTTAGGAAATATCGTTGAAAAAATGATAAGATGTCACGTACAATAAACATGTCTAAAGTAATAGAAAGGAAAGAGTGTGAGGGGATAATTATACTTGATATTACCTCATGCAGGCAGAAACTAGTTTCAAACACGTTCTGAGCCAAGAGGTCTTTCAGATTCTCTGAGAAGAATGAAAAAAAAAAAAAAAAACACAAGGGAGAAGAGGGTCATCAGAACATAGGGAAAAAGCCGGTGCTAGCCTGACTGCATGTTTTTCTAATGTGAAAATTCTACTGATGTGGCCAAGTATAATGCGATGTGGATTGATCATACCCAGAAATTACCCATATAAAACATGCACAAATATGAATTACAGAATTGCTCAAATTGGAAATGCTGTAAGTGTCATACATTGCTGCTTGATAATCAATGGTTAAGTCATTAAGATTATTGGTTATCAAGTCCTGCCCTTTCGAGACCCTCTCCATCATCATGTTGATGCTATTATTTTGTGTGGGACAAAGTTGATAGACTTGAAGCTTAACTGCCCAATAAATACTGGGAGACCTAAAATGACAAGTCTGAAAATGCCATGCTTAAGACTTGAACAATACGTGTCTATCTTTGCAAAGAAAGCATATGCAAATCTGTGGGTTAAATTGGTGCACCTGGAGGTACATGCCCAATTGGTGAACAGGTTAATCCACTGGGTCCCAAACCCAGCCTGGGGCACCCCTGTGTATGCTGGTCTTTGTTCCAACCATAACTGATTTTAACAAGCTTTACATTTTTATTAATTAGGTGCATTTACATGTATGTTCAGAGCAAGTATTTAACCTCTTCAGCCACATTTTGACTTTTATCAAAAATGCCATGAAGAATGAAACTTCGACAAATATCCACATAGTAGTGATCAACTGTATAAAAAGCGTTTGAAAAAAAAAAAATAACCAAAGTAAACAATCATAAGGTGCCTAATTCATATAACCGTGGACACATGGTTGATAAAACTTAGCATTTCTAAGGCAAGCAAATTATAGCGTCAAACCGGTTTTGTGCTGTCCATTAACTGTCAAGTCTGTCCGCTCCAAGATTGGATCTTGCTCAATTGAGATCCGATCAGCCAAACCACATGGATTGAGTACAGAGCTCAGTGAGAAGGGGTAAGCATGTGGCCACAATCCACAAAATTTAACTTAACCACAGGCCACACGCCATCTTCCTGCAACACGGGAATTCCTCCCCCAAGCATGTGTAGCAAAGGGAAGATGTTCAAAGATGGAGGAAAACCAGGGCTTGGGCTTTGGGTTGAAACACAATGCGCAAGCTACACTTGACAGCAGTAACAGAAATAAAACAATATTTCAAAAAATCACCAACATGCCCTCATGCTTTTTCCTCAACATGATTATGAAAAATATGCTGTTAATGAAAGAAATTTAATCTAATTTGTCTGAGGTGTGCCTCATGAAGCCTGAATGCTTCGCTAATAAACAAAATTTGTTTTGTGTCATACCTGCTATTTGTTAATTTGTTATGAAAAAAAAGGATGGATGAACATCCAGTATGTGTGGTGATTCCATGATGTTTGGTAGGGGTTGTATCTGATCAATATCTCATCACGCAGGTAGCACTGAAGTGTCAAGTATGGAAATGCATATGCAAACACAAGTGAGTTCCGATCTTGTACATCCGATCACTATAATCGTGTTAAAAAGACGGGTGTAACCACGGTCTAAGTTATGAAGTAAAAGCCAACTATTTTGAAAGAACTCTAAACACCTGTGTTCAGCAAACTAAGGTGGAGCTCAGTGATTTGCTCAGTGGGGTCACTCCATGTCAAATGTCCAAATTTCAGAGAAACTTCCCACTTGACCATCTCAGATTTGGCTTAAAAAATTCCAGCGGGTGCATATACCTCCTAATAGGATAAATCCAAAATTTTAGCTCTCAACTCCTAATAGTTTTGTCATCAAAAAATAAATTTGCAACTAAGTTCTGGCCCTTTTTGAACAGCAATTTCTGAAGAGCCACTTTCACATGGCTATATCTAGAAAGTATTTCAACTAAGTCCTTCAAATTTTCAGGGTTGAAAATCTGCTACTATAACTTGAGGAATATGGACTTATAAAGGTGTCCCTTTAGTTTATCATATATTTTTGGGTGCTTAAAGTTGCCTTGAAAATTTTACTCTGCGCTTTGCAGTAGCATATTTGAAGGCCTGTAAAAAGCCTTATTTCAAAGACGGGGATTTGGTATTGCACATACAGCTTCCTATATATGTTGTGCATTTTGTATTCTAATTCTGCCCCTCTCCTATGAATAATCTAGAAAATATTAAGGCTTGACAATGGAAAAAAAAATTTTTTGTGCCATTTTTAACATTTTATATCAAAAAATTGACACCAACCACCCACATCAAATTGACTGTTTTAAAAAGATTAGATGCCTGTTATTAACATATTAAAAATTTGTGATGGTCTTCTGCTTTATTTTCTCAAAATAATTTTTTAAATGTGGTATTTTTGTGGACACACAGCATTTAATTGCATTGAAGGCATATTCAAACATTATTTTATAAAATGCACAGTGTTAATGATAGAAAGCTCAAACTCAACAAAATGCTTAATTTCATAAATGTTAACTTACACTCGAAGAATGACCCATATGCAGTGTTTAGATATTGAAATATTACAACCTTAACAGAAACTTCCAAGTTTGTTATGAATTCGGAAGTGTTACAAAAATCAATTATCTAATAAAATATAGCTATCTTACAGAGGATGTGTTAAGAATGCCATTTTATTTGATCACAGATTAAATGATTTATCACACATATATATATATATACACACACACACACACACACACACACACACACACACACACACACTTTGTATTAATTTATTTATTAATAAATCAACCTATGAAATAAAACAAAAATTAATTATAACATTTTTTAAGCTGTAAGTTTAGAAACATGTATGGTCATGCAGAAGCTATAACTTGTCTCAACATTTCATGCATCTGCACGGCCCAGCAAAAAGTTTTTTCTGGCCTAGGGGGGAAGACCTATGCTGGGTACCTGTGCAACATATCATTGCCAATATTGAAGCTCCAAGCACTACAACTGGATGTAGATTTGAAGAAGAACTGAAGCATACAGGTTAATTTTTTCTACTTGGATGTGAATGTTCATTGATACAACAATTTTAAGTAATGATTTGTAACAAGTTTGATCTTCCACGGATGTTGGGACTACAGTATTTCAATATATACATGAAAACTGTATGTAGGTTATAATTCAAGCGTAAGTTAACATTTATGAAATAAATCATTTTGTTGAGTTGGAGCTTTCTATCATTAACCATGTGTATTTTATAAAATAATGTTTGAATATGCCTTCAATGCCATTAAATGCTGTGCGTCCACAAAAATAACATTTTTTCTAAAATTTATTTTGAGAAAATAAGGCAGAACACCATCACAAATTTTTAATATGTTAATAACAGGCATCTAATCTTTTGAAAACAGTCAATTTGGTGTTGGTGGATGGTGTCATTTTTTTGATATAAAATGTTAAAAACATTTTTTTTTTTTTGCATTTTCAAGCCTTCATATTTTCTAGATTATTCGTTAGAGAGGGGCAGAATTAGAACACAAAATACACAATATATATGGGAAGCTGTATGTGCAATACCAAATCCCCATCTTTGAAATTAGGCTTTTTACAGTCCTTTCAAATATGCTACCGCAGAGCGCGGAGTGAACTTTTTGAGCAACTTTAAGCACCCAAAAATATATGATAAACTGAAGGGACACCTTTGTAAGTCCATATTCCTCAAGTTATAGTAACAGATTTTCACCCCTGAAAATTTGAAGGACTGAGCTGAAATACTTTTCTAGATATAGCCATGTGAAAGTGGATCCTCTGAAATTGCTATTCAAAAAGGGCCGGAAAACGAGTGTAATTTAGTTGTAAAAATTTTTTAAAAAAACTGTTAAGAGTTGAGAGCTCAAATTTTAGATTTATCCTATTATGAGGTGAATGCACCCACTGGAATTTTTTCAGCCAAATCAGAGATGGTCAAGTGAGAGCCATTAGTACAGTTGGCATGGAATGACCCAGTGTCTAATTTGATCTGTTTAAAATGTTGTTACCAGAAATTCCTTGTAATTAAGAAAACTAAACTCATTATGTTCAAGGGACTTTTATTCTTCATGACATACATAGATATTTCAGATCAAATGTGACTTCAGAGGGTAATAAATAACTGCTTAAAACATAAAATGCACCAAATTAGGTTAAATTGCCATTGTGGCTGGAACAAAAAATCTGCATACACAGGGGGGCCCCCAAGACAATGTTTGGAAACCACAGGGTTAATCCGCCGTTGATTGCTGGACTACTACAAAATGGGACTGGCCAGATTTTTCTGCAATGTAATGCCCCACTGTTGCTGGTATGATAACCCCAAGATTTCAAAAGGTACTCAAGTCAGTATTAAGAGATTGTTCAGGAATCACAATCTCTCTCGCAAAAGCACAGTAAATTCTTATCTTCCAAATTTGTTCTGTTAGCGCTTTTTTTTTAAATCTAAGCATATTTTCTATGGTGTCATCATCCTACAGCCGAAAGAAATGACGTACAGCCGTTCAATAAAGATGGTGCTGTTTATTGGCTTCTTGATTTTTTGTCTGTGTACTGTGTATCACTAGTTTAACTGTTCTTTATCAATATAAATACAATACCACTGAGAATCATCAAAAGAGAGATGTCACATATTTTATTTTATTTAACCTTTGACACAACAATAGAGGAAAAGCCTAGCTCTGCAATTATTCTGCTGTTAATAAAACATTACAAGGGAATAAATAAACAAGTCAGGTATTGTTATCATGCTGCTTTACATACCCAACATGAATACGCCAGGGATGGATAACTGAACCCATTCAGAACATAGCCCTGAGCAGGCTGAAAAATGCAGATGCGCTCACCTCCAGAGTTAATGCAGGTGTGATTCAGGATAAAGTGGACAATCCTTATTCTGGAGCACAAGAGGGGGTGAGAGAGACAAAGTAATCGGTAAGATCTGTCATCATGAATGCAAGTACACCATATGGCCAAATGTATTTGGCCACATGCTTATCCAACATCTCTTTCCAAAATCATAAACAAGAACATGGATTGGTCCCCCTTTTACAGCAATGAGAGCCCCCACTCACTTACAATGGCTTTCCAAAAGATGTCAGAAAATTCCTGAATCAGAAGTCACATGGATAAAATACATGCCCTGGAACCTTCATCATGCAGCTTCTTGATTATTCTTAATTTACAATATGGAAAAAATTCAGCAGTAATACTGCCAGGCCAAAAAAAGGCACACACTCTTATATTTTCTTTGACCACCTTTAGCTTTGATTATGGCACACATTCGCTGTGGCTTAGTTTTGAGAAGCTGATGCAATATCACAACATTAACTTCAGTCCAGAGTTGAGTTAATTTCTCACCAAGATCTTGTATTGATGATGGGAGAGTCAGACTGCAGTGTAAAGTCTTCCTCAGCACATCCCAAAGATTCTCAATGGGGTTAAGGTCTGGACACTGTGGTGTCCAATCCATGAGTGAAAATGATGTCTTATGCTCCCTGAACCACTCTTAGACAATTTGAGTCCAATGAATCCTGGCTTTGTCATCTTGGAATATGCTTGTGCCATCAGAGAGAAAAAAAATCTACTGATGGATACACCTGAAATTCAGTATATTCAGGTAGTCAGCTGACTGCATCAGATAGGGTTAAATAACTTGTTGCCAGCTGAAACATATTAATCACTGCAGTAATAACTCAATGGAAGGCTCTTACTCATTTATGTCGTTAAATCCAGGTGGTGACTTTTTTTTGGCCCGTCAGTGTATAATTCCATGTTCACTCACAAATATCCACAGAGATTAAATTCTATACTTTTCCATTGAACAAGAACACCTTTACATAAGTATGCCAGCTGTGTTATTGGGTAGTGTTACTAAGTGGTTTTTGAGCCTTTTTGTTAGGCAACTTGATAGCAATTTATTAACCAGATCATAATAACTAAATCTGCTTATACAACAAACTGCACACGTCAATATCCAAACCTTTAATTTCAAAACTGTTGTAAGCTTTCACAGGGTGAGTTGCCTCATTGACATAGCTAGGAGAGGTGGGACTGGACTACATTGAGTCATCTGCAGTGATGTTGGCATACTTCAGTATACACTATTCTGATGGAACCATGCAGACATGAAACATATTGCTTGAAAAAATTATATTTGGAAAGAAAGGAAAAGACATTACTGTTTAATTTTTCAGGTTTGAAAGGTAATGTTTTGTGATTTAAAGGTACTGACAAAGCATCCAAGTTATGTTATCCTGCTGAGCTACAGCAAAACAGTAACAAGAGAAATTCCTCACTCATTTCAGTGCAACTATCTAGACAGATAGATGTTACTGTCCATATACTTTCATTTAATGTTCGTGGGAACATCTCCATTAATGTTATGGTACAGGTTCACTGTTCACTAGTAAGGCACTAACAAGCAATACAGAGGTTAAACAGGTTGAACAAATGTCTAAGGGAAAAAATTAATATACTATGCAATTTTTCACAAACTTCAACCCCCTCCAATGACACATTTCAGGAATCTTGGATCAATAAATCTGACCTTGTTGCCAGAGATGTCTCATTCTGCTCACAGCTTGAGTTGCAGGCATCGGATACCTTTAGCAGGTACTTGTACTTGTCAAATATCCTCTTCGGGGCTCGAAACCCATGAAAAACTTTGTCATCCTTTAACAATTTCTGAGGGAAAACATTGTAAAAGTGAGGTACATGAATATTTGGATAGTGATATGTTTCAGACAAAACTGCATTTACCTGAGATGAAGTCATTACATTTAGTATTTGGTCACAAATGCTGAGTAATCAATGGCTAGAGGAAGTCTGCAACCCATACGTATCACAATAGCCTGGGGGTCTTGCCTGATGATGTGCCACCAGGCCTACAAATCAGCAATGATCAGTTCTTGTTTGTTTCTGAGGCCATTTTCCTTCAGCCTCATCTTCAGCAAGGAAAACTGGGTTGGATGACTGATTTTGTTGTTCAAGAACACTTTATCGCACTGAAAATTCAGTGATCTGGCAGAATGTTTGGGGTCACTGTCCTGAAGCAAAGCGAATCAATGTCTGTTTAGTTTTGGAGCAATTAACGCAGCTTCTTCCCAAGCCAAGTTCTTGTAGAAGCAGACGTCTTTTTAATGTGTTTCTTCCTTTAAAAACATTAACCAAACTTACAATTTAAAACTAGATATTGACTTTTTCTCACAAAAAGACATTATTGTATCCCCGGACAGAGAAGAATAAAGGCCTTGACACACCAGATGCGTTTTTTTCTTGTGAATAATTCGCACGAAAAAATATATTTCGAACTGCTGATTGAGCATGAGGTTTTACACACAGAATGCGATTATGATGCTGAGAAAAAGCGAACATTTTATTTTTTGGATCGAGTTCAATTTTTGCGAACATTCGCACTCCGAACAAACGCATCAATCAATCATATTTGAACAACTTGCCTACCTCAGACAGACTGCAAGACGTTCCTCCGGCTCAATACCCTCTTGGTCAGCGGCGTGCCGTCAGGTGTTCAGAGGGCTTTCTGTAACCTCATGCTTTACTGCTCGATTGCTCTCAGGCTGTTCACGTTTAAGTTCGCCTTATTGACAAACAATTTATTGCCTGAACGACCAAGACCAAAGCATAACCAATATTAAGAATTGATAATGAAAAAGTGAATGTCTATTGCCTACATTCATAACAATGATATGGCAATGTAATGATGGCAATACTATAGCTAGAAAAATCCAAAACTTTCGCTGACTTGGCAGCATTTATTTTCGCCTTCCTGACAATTGTCACTCAGCTGTGCAACGTGCCTAACAACGCCCTTCAGCCATGAAAACATTAAGAATAGAATAGAACGGATTCTTATGGATTTCTCAATGAGCCTTGCAAACCAATTTAAACAGATCTGTGCAGTTTCACAAGCGCAGAAATTATGAAGATATACTGATATTTTACGTCGTCACTTATCTGTGAAAGAAAACGCCTCTTTTAAAGGTGAAACTTTCCTTCTGTATCCCTACTTTGTAACAGAGGGTCAACCCAAAACCTCCTTTTTTCTTAGAAAGAACGATGAGGAAAAGGTCTTTGTCACTAGAGGATGAGTCCATTTTTCCTCTTCTTCCCTGTTCTTCCTCTGTCCTCTTTTTCTACTTCGGAGTGAGCTGTCAAAACTTCGTAAATTCGTTTTTCTGAGTTTCTGTCACAAATTCATGTTGGAGCCGGTGTAAAGAGTTTTGATCCGAACATTTCGCATTTTCATGTCGTTTATTTGTTACACATCCGGTGTGTCAAGGCCTTAACAGTATCAATATCATGTCAAATTTTTGCTTCAGAAAACCAATTTTTCTTAACTACTAATTTGAATACCAGTGGCTCTCTATAGATGAAGTGGTTGCTACAGAGGACAATGATTTTTTTCTGTCACAAGAGAGCTGGATAGATAGTATGGGCAAGTATATTGAGCAGTTTGCACATGAGGCTTAGCTGAGGAGTTTAATTCATGCAACTCTTGAAAAACAGGGTTGGGACTGAACTTGTCAATATTCTATACTGTGTTCAGGTTCAGCTTGCTGGTGAATATTCAATAACTGATCCGGGTGTGCCATCTAGTGAGAGAATAGTGTAACTGCGTGGCTAGATTGAGCAGCTCCTTGTCCGCTGGCATCAGCATCTGCACAAACGGGTTATGGATTGGACTGGAACGTATATATATATATATATGGTGAAATGATGTTTGGGCCTATTTTAGGGTCATTTTGACTTCAGAGAGCTATAGAAAAAAAAAATAATGCACCATTCTTCCTGTTTCTAGTCTCATTTGAAAGAAAACATCCAGGGCTTCAAAAGAAGGGCAAATTTGCATATGTTGGCCCATAATTTTGTGAGTTATTGAGCCCCAAAATTAAAAAATTGCCCAAAATTGCCATTTTTGGGCCATTTTCACCTCATTCCAAGCCATGTATTGTCAAGCAAAATAGTGCTAGACCACCATAAACTTATTTTTTCCTTAGTGGGGGTTATATCTAACATTTCCATGTGGTTTAGCCATTTCATGACCTACATTTTTTTCCCCTGTATCTTTTAATTGGAATTTCAACTTGTTGAAACGCGAATTAATGGAACTTTTAGACCATCAACTAGCATACTAAGAAGGTAGTCCCACTGTTCATATTACATCCAGCCAAGAGGACCGCCACCCCATTCAGCCTATTCATACTTCACCAGAAGATGGCCCTATGGTACCCCTAACTTACACAACAGCCATTATGTAGATACTGCATACTTTTTTTTTTTAAATTAAAAATTTCTGGGGGCTGTATTTTGGGTTTTGACTGGATATTTGGTCACTATCAGTCGCGGCTCATGAACTGCCAACAGCAGAGGCTCAAACAATCCCTAAAAAAAATGATTGGTCATGACCTGTTTTCAATCAGTCATTTAAATTACCATTACAGGAACTCTGAAAACTCTCAACATTATCAGGTGTAGCCAGTTTTCATTTATAACGCATACCTGTCAACTCTCACGCATTAGGAGTTAGTTTAAGTGGCATATTTTCGTTCCTCTGCTGTAGTCAGCAATTATTCAATCAACGAGTATGTAGATTCTGGTGCGGAACTGAAGTCCTTGTGCACAGAGGAGTTGGAAGCAATGGAATTGCATAAAGACGTTTCAAATTATCTTATTTCATTTAAACGATCGCGAAACACATGCATTGCTTCCAACCACTGAGTAAAGAAAAGTGTGTGAAGTCCAGAGTCCTAATCGGTATGCGTTGTAAATGAAAACTGACCACACTTGTTAATGTTAACAGCTGGCCCACGCGGAGTCGCTGATGTCGCGAAAAAAGAGTTAAATTTTATTTTCAAAGGCATGGTAGAAACCCTACATGGGCCAGATATGTGTATTTATGCCCTTAATTTAATAGTAGAACATGTTTTGTGTATGCAGGAGTGATATGGATACAATCCAATGATGTATAGTGGTGCTGAGGTGGACTTTAGAATATGTTGTCAGAGGTGAAACGCGAGTAACGAACGAGAGGTTTTCTGAGGGTCAATGCAGGGCCTGACTGTGGTGTTTAAGTAATTTATGGATGGCAAAGGGTAACTGTTTTGTATAATAGACACAGTGTATGCAAAGTACAGTGATTTTGAAGAGTATCTGATGAGTTTAGAGGAAATGAGGGTAAAGTTAAGAATGCGAGTCAATTTTTTCCGACTTTTTCCTTTTGCACTATATATTCGATGACTCATAATTCTATAAATTTTGAACCCTGGTTTTTGATTTTTTGTACACTTAAAATAACATATTGTAGTAGTTTGTAAACAAAATTTGGTGTAGATATGACAATTATTAATTGTACTTTTGATGTTGCATTTAATTTCATCACTCGTGTTTCACGCGTTTCGGAAGGTTTTACGGCGCGCGCAGTAAAAACTGACCCGTTAGGAGTTGGTGACTTGAATGAACCATTCCATAAAGCCAAGATATAGGGCTATCAATAAAAAAAGTGTTATTCAGTAATACTGAGTTTGTTATTTTCATCCCCCTGAGCATCATTTATATATATATATATATATATATATATATATATATATAACCACTCGCACGTACAATCTCAAGCCATAAAAACCACCGTTCAAACCAGTGACCACAAAAATCACGAAACAGTAGCAATCTTATTTCAATTGTATGTCATTGTGATTCCACATTACTACTTTTTTTTTTCTTCCCGCCCGTTAACAACACAGTTAACAAAACATACAATATGAGACAGACTTGTGAAGGATTAAGAATATTTCAAATATTTATTTCACTAAATTAACAGACTAAATACATATCCGCATTTGCTGATGTGTTTTGCAAAGAGTTACGGGGAATAGAGCTCTTGTCGCTAGCAGTGGCGGCCGGTGGACAGAGAGCCATAAAGTTATCTGCGCGAATATTCCTTGGAGGTTCAGCTTATCTTAATGGTAAAGCTAACAGATGCTGATGACTTAGCAAGCCTGTATTGTAATTAGTGAAGACAATTTTTGCTAATAAACCTTGCATTAGGCAAATACTAGCTTTGCAAAGCAGTAGTTCCATTTAATGTAGACGGCAAACAGTGGCATATTGCATTCATGAACATATGTTTCTCTTTTTAATGTTACATTTCTATCGAACGCTTCTTTTTGTTTGATTGTTTGACACAGAAAGCAACGTTTTAAAATAGTGCCGAATTAGCTTAGACCTGCCAGTAGAAATAAACAGCCTGGAAAATGAGCTAGGTTAACTTTTTAAGATTGGGAATTCATACCATCGGGTGAATTTCAATAACCGCAAAATCGCTGGCTAGTTTAACTTCGTTCTGATGATGACTCATGGAATGCACACTTGTCCACTCGCTCACTCACTGTCTTTATATTGTTTTCAATGTAGAACATTCACAACATACTGCCCTACATAGTGGGTGAGTGTACATTTCGACCGCGGCCCTATTCTAACCTGATCATCTCCATGGGAACTCAGTCGAGCTGTTAGATATCAAATCAGCCAATCACAGAGGGCCATACCAGGACTGGTTCCCCACGCACAGAGTGTCGCTGAGTCATGTATGGCCTGTTGACACCAAACCGCGACCCTGATACGACCCCGATACGACCAGCGCGATCGTGAAATTTTGGTCACTCGCACAAGTCGCGCCGTTCCCTACTTTGATCGCTTATTTGCGGTTACACCAAACCTAAATAGCGACCGAATTGTGACTTCCTTTACACCTCGAACCATAATGCGGTTGCAATACTCATACTTGTTGCGTGTACTCGTAGCAAGCGTGTCGACGAGTGATGAAGAGAGCGGTGGCCCTGTGTTTATATAGACAACGTGTGGTTGTAAGTTGCGTCGCCACCGGTCGCGGGAAGCCTTGCCATTGGTCAGATTTCGATCCCTTTAATTGCGCATGTGGTCCGAGCGCGGTCGCAAATTCGGTCGCATTTAAAAGCCGTACATTTGTCGGTCGTTATAATGTTGCAATAGTTAGGCTCACATTGATGCAACCGTTGCCATAATGAATAGTTAACGAGTGAAATATTCCTAAAAATTTGTGATCATTGATGCAACCGCATGCCGAGCCACTTGCGAGTATATTATGACCTGTGATACAGAGTTGAGAGTGAGTTGAGACTTGTTCGAGCTTATTACGACCAATTATGATACCCTCTTGCAGGGTTTTCCCCATATGTTCAACTGAAAGGCGTGCCGCCTCCCAACTTTCCGCGACCGCCTGTCTAAAATTGCCGCCTTTCTCAAAAAAAAAAAAAAAAAAAAAAAAAAAAATTATGATTTTGTAGTTAGTCAACATGTACCTGTACACAGCTTAAACTGACATGTATGGTTTTCCTACATATTGTGTCGATGCTATTTTGACTTCAGAAAACGCTTTAAATTATCACAGTGTCGATCAGTGTCTGTTGAGTCGTTGACAGTGGATTGTGTTTCTGGCGCGATGTTTCCGCAATGCGTGCAGCCTCGTGGTCAAGGCATCGTGGTCAGGACCTCGTGGTCACGGGAAAGCGGAGAGCGACATACTTGGATGACAAATACCTGTATCCAACGATGTCGAACAAACGGAACAACATACAACTGAACATGCTTCAGTTTGTGACAAAAAAAAAGGTAATTAAGAATTAATTTTCAGTGAAATCTAGCATTTTATCGGGCTTATAAATTGAGATGTCTTCAGCAGACCTGTTTACTTCTACGATTTTTTTTTCCGTAGTGTCTCACGGACTTTGAATGCAAAATACGCTCTATGGATCAGCTGTCAATTTTTATGTGACGGCAAAATTTCGATGTAATTTTCATAACATTGTAACGTTATTTTCCATAGAAGCATGGTGTCCAGACTACTATCGTTAATAAGGGGCGTTCATATGTGTTGTTCTGTTCAGTCAGCCTGAGCACTGGGGATTTAGCATGCCGTGCCAGGCCAGAGGCTTTCACCGTTTTGAACTTGTTGACAGCTGAGCTGATTAGCGAAATAGCGCCCCCTTGAAGTCCAGTCAAACACAGGTTCTGCATGTGAAAGCTATCTTAACGTTTTAGCAAATCGATTGTGGTTTCATTCCACAGCAAGATCAGTTGTTTAAAATAAATTTGCCCAGTGTTTTGGGACAATTACGATCCACGGGCATCATACATGACGTACCGATAAACATGAGAGACCGCTTACATTAATAATAATATAAAAGTTAGCTAATCAGATAGCGTATATTCTTGATGTGTCAGTACATTGAATGATTGAGTGTGGTAGAAGAAAGTGTTTTATGATACTGCACAATTAAGATAGTCAATTTGACAAATGTCAGGAAGAGCATTAAGCACGTGCAGCAATCTACACAGCAGGGATTTCTACAGGTGAAAAATGTTTTTCCAAATTAGTGTACATGATAGTGGATAAATGCTTGTCTTGTCTTTTAGTTTTAGGCAAAGGATTTATATTGAATGCCCAGAGACAATGGCAAGGGTTGTGTGAATATTTATGTATGCAAATAGGCTTTAAATTATTAATTTCTGTCAGTGTGACATTTGCTGCTAGAGAATGTCACTGGCAGTCAATTAATAAAAGAGAATTTCTGAAATGAAAATTTACTTTGTTCTTTTATTTATTGCAATTAAATGTTTCATAATACACCAGGGCTCTACAATTTGCATGTCTGCTACTCCAGAATTATTTGCAGGCAATTCTACCAAAATGCGAATCTTAAATTACCTATGGCTCGCCTATATTGCAAATCAATCAAAAGTGGTATATAAACTTTTTTTTATAAATGCTTGTTGTAATAGAAATCAAAGGAGCTCAGCTGCTTCAAGCCTTGTCGTGTCCATTTCGGTCCTGAAATAAAAAGCTAAGAACTTGTGGTCAGCAAGGCATTTCGGAGACTCAGGTATTCTCTTTTATCCCAGGAGAACCCATACATGCAGTTGCTGACTAGGTACTTCATGCATGGTAAGAGACTGCTTAAAGGCCACCACTACAGTCAAACTTGTGATTTTGATTCTGAGATAAAACATTTTCATCTTCCTATAATTTGATTATTACTAAAATGAAAGTACAGTTGTCATATTGTTGCCTTTATGTGTTAGTGAAAGCAATGATTATTAAATCACAATTAGGTAAACACAACACTGGTTAAGTTTCTTGGTTAATGTATTGCACAAGTTAGTTTTGTAAACTGATCCCTGTTCAAACTATTTTGGACCAAAAACTACTTGTTATTGAGCCACTGATTACAGGTAAATAATTTATAACAAGGGTCCCAAAATGCACCAGAATGCTGTTTTGAGGACTCTAATTTTCAAAAATTTTTCGGGGGAGGACCCCCGAACCCCCCCTAGGCAGGAGGGGGGACACCCCCCTCTCGCACCCACCCCCCTTGTTGCCTTTGGCAACAGTTACCACCTTCCACCTTCTCCAGGCTGGGGAAAACCCTGCTCTTGTGTTTCTCACTAGTCACACAACCTTTGTAAGTGTTCCATACACTCGCAAACCTCTATGCGACCAATGGAGAGTGATGGAGACCAAGAGAGATGGTTTTGGAGACCATGGAGACCGCATAGAGACCAGCTTGCAACCCCAGTGCGAATCAGTGCGAGTGAGGGCGAGCAGAGGCCATTTTTCGGTCGCAACTCAGTTGTAAGCCCGGTGTAAACGGGGTGTTAGTCAAAGAAATCCTTGCTTGCAAACACCTCAAACTCCTGCTTCTCACGCAAAAAAACCTTCATCCTGTCTCCAATGTAACCAAATCAGTCAAGGCACGAGACTTTGCTGAGTGTGTGGATGTCTTTTTTATTTTTCTGAGTGATATAATGTTGGAATTACAGCGATCTAAAAACTGTTTGCTGTTCTCCCAAAAATTTTTTGGTGATTTTTGAATGGAAAAGAAATTCGACATGCTTCATGTCCTTTGACTGTTCCCTGAGCCAAAAATATGTACTTCTGTGCAACAAAAACTATACTGCTGTGACAACAACAAATTTTCCTACGTATTTGTGAAATTTCATGAAGAGGGATTCAAAGTTGTGGAAGTTACAGCAACATGAAAAGTTTTTTTTTTCAGCCTCTCTGCTCACAGCTCCCACTCTAGGTGTGATCACCCACTCTAGCTGTGAAAACTCCCATTCTTTCCAATGGGAAAATTTTTGTTGGTTTTTTGAGAATATTCCGGACACCGCACGACGAAGCTCAACTAAAATCAATAGGCTTCATCCTCTAACCACTATCAACATGCATGTGAAATAACAAAAGGATCGGATAAGAATTGAAGTCTGTGGAGCATTCAAAAGAAAATCTCTACGGACACAGACGCGGACGCACAACGACCACAAATCCATAGTACCCCGGACTCTCCGTCCAGGGATACAATTAGCCACTGCTTGCTTGTACTTGAGCCAAACAGCTTTTGAAAACACATAACAGGCATGAATGAAACAATGTCAAATAATGAGAGGACAAAATGGATATTAACTAACTAAAGAAATGTAGAAAGCAATGAAAATAATCAAACTCTATGCTGCCTAGTTTCCTTGCTTTCTCCTTAAAGTTCCAGTAAACCTGAAACACATAACTTTGTACAACCCCGTGCAGTCACCAGTATACAGTACAAGGTTTATATATAAGTATATAAAAATCTCTGTAGTCTTCTTGATTATGGGGGTGATCTGTTTCAAAAATTATGCACACCAGTAGCTCAAACATGTCATTTATGCCTGACATGACCTCTGCGATCTGACCAACCTCTTACGTGACACCTAAAATTTCCATAGTCTTACAATGGCTACATAGGCATTGAGTTGCATTCATTTTTCACCCAGACTTCGTATTGATCATGGGAAAGTTGGATAGCAGCGTAAAGTCTTCTCCAGCACATCCCAAAGGTTCTCAACAAGAGTAAGGTCTGGACTCGTGGCCAATCCATGCGTGAAAATGATGTCACATGCTCCCAGAACCACTCTTTCATAATTTGAGCCCGATGAATCCTGGTGTTGTCATCTTGAAATATGCCCACGCCATCAGGGAAGAAAACTCAATTAATGGAACGCCTGGTCGTTCAGTTTATTCAGGTAGTCAGCTAATTTTTTTTTTTTAAAGATTATTTTTTTGGGAATTTTTCCTTTATTTGACAGTTATACAATGTAGAAAGACAGGAAGGCGGGGAGAAGAATGGGGGAAGACATGCAGCAAATGACCTGAGCCGGAGTCGAACCCGGGTCGCTGCGGGAAGGACACAGCCTTTATGGTAACATAACATAACATAACATAACATGAATGGCGAGAACAGGCCGTTCAGCCCAACTAGGCTCGCCAGTTTCTTTGTACCATCGTGAATATATCACTTCAGATACTCAATGACTCAATGGTATCTAGCTTTAAGTCAAGTCTGCTCTTGAAAACTCCCAAGGTCTCTGCCTCAACAATATGGTCAGGCAAGCTGTTCCACACTGAAATTACTCTTTGGGTGAAGAAATATTTCCGAATATCAGTGCTAAATTTACCTTTAGTCAGCTTCCATTTGTGACCCCGAGTTCTGCTAACAACACTTGGTTGAAGGAATCCTACATAATTCACTTTGTTAATCCCTTTAACATATTTAAAGACCTCAATCAAATCACCCCTTAGTCTCCTTTTCCTAAGACTAAAGAGATTAAGGATCTTCAGCCTTTTCTCATAGCTTTCATCTTTAATACCGGAATTAGCCGTGGCTCTTCTCTGAACTTTCTCTAAAGCCTCTATGTCTTTCTTAAAGTATGGTCCCCAGAACTGTACACAATACTCTAGATGTGGTCTGACGAATGTGTTGTACAAAAAGAAGCATCACCTCCTTGGATTTGAACTCAATACTTTTGGCAATGTATCCCAGCATCCGATTGGCTTTTTTAACAGCTACGGCACAATGGCTAGAGCCTGTGAGGGTTTGGTCAACAATCACTCCCAGATCTTTCTCTTGTGGAGCACATTCCAGTTTAAAACCTCCCATGAAGTAATCCCGTCTAATGTTTTTTTATTACCTACATGTACTACTTTACATTTAAAGCTACATTAAATTTCATTTGCCACATTTCTGCCCAATTCTGAATTCTATCCAAATCATCCTGAATCACTTTAGTGGACTCTAAACTATTTGCCAAGCCCCCCAATTTAGTATCATCTGCAAATTTCACTAATCTGCTCTCAATATTCCTATCAAGGTCATTAATGTAGATGAGGAACAGCAGGGGTCCCAACACCGATCCCTGGGGGACGCCACTCCCCACCCTACCTAGCTCAGATGATATACCACTGACCACCACTCTTTGTGTTCTGTCCTGCAACCAGTTATGAATCCACTTCAGAATACCACCTGTAACTCCAATGGAGCTCATTTTAAAAATTAGTCTCTTATGCGGTACTGTGTCAAATGCTTTCTGAAAATCCAAATATATGATGTCATAAGCCCTGCTTATGGTGCGCGCGCTTAGACCGATGAGCCACCGGGGCGCCCCAGGTAGTCAGCTAATTTAGTTTTTTGGGCACATAAAGAGGGCTCCAAAATTACTGGTAACCCTAACTGGCAATGCACAAACAATACTTTTAAAAAATTCTAAAAAATACATTGATAGAGAAACTCTAAATCATAACAGAGAAATACTGTACGATTTTAATATTCCAGTGGAACCAACCAAAATCTGATCTAACCAAAAATCAATTTCCTCCAAATTTAGGTTTCACAATTAATGGCACCCTTAAAGATTACTGTGAATAACATCTACCAAAATTAAACCAGGTATTAAATTCCACTTATTTAAGTTTCAGCTAAGTGTTAAGGAACTATACTACTCAAAATTTGATAGGGATCATAGGAATTTTTTTGTGAAATGACATGCAAATTTGGTAACTGCCACTGATGAACAATATATTGGATAAATGACATGCAGTCAGACACAAAACACATTTGCACGTGCATTTCATGACATTAAATGAGCGTGCAGCCTCACATTTTGGCTTTGACTAACACTTCACCATTTCAACTCAGACGTGTGTTTGCTTGTTGGTGAAAATTTGGAAGTTCCCAAATTTTTTGCATTACATTTAGCAATAACAATGTCTCCTCAACGTCTTAGACGCCGATTGACTTCAGAGCAATTGGAAGATGCATCGAATGCTTGACTCTGGCTTCTCACGCCACGCTGCTAATGCACTTAACGCCAGCCAAAGCGTTGTGAACAGAGCGTGGAACCGCATCAAATGTTTGGTACAGCAGCACACCGTCATGGGGGGTGGTCGTCAGAGATCGACTACACAACGACAAGACCACTTTCTCACACTTCCAGGCACGACGTCATCCTTTCTGGACAGCCACCACCCTACGAAAATGACCTTCATAACGCCTCGGGGTCAGGGTATCCACTCAGACGATACGGAATCGTCTTCATACTGCCGGCCTCAACTCAAGAAGGCCATGTGTTCAATCCCACTGACCATGCGTCATAAGCATGACCGTTTGGATTGGGCTCACGATCATGTCACATGGACACACAACGATTGGGCTCCAGTTCTCTTAACTGATGAGTCCCGATATTGCTTGGACTTTACTGACAGGAGGCAACGGGTGTGGCGAAGACAACGTGAGCGATTTAATGATGCCTACATCAACGAACACGACCGTTATGGTGGCGGATCAATTATGGTCTGGGGAGGAATAAGCAGGAACGGCAGAACGGACCTGCATGTCATGAGGAGAGGGACGGCGACAGGGTACGGTACAGGGATGAGATCCTCAATGTGTACGTAAGACCATACGCTGGTGCTGTTGGCCTGATTTCATCTTGATGGATGATAACGCCTGTCCCCATCGTGCTAGGGTGGTGAATCAATTCCTAGAGCAGGAGACAATTGTCCGCATGGACTGGCCCGCGTTCACGGACCTAAACTCTATCGAGCATGTGTGGAACATGCTGCAGGTCACCATTTCGGTCGTAGGGCACAACCCACAACTCTAGAAGAGCTCGGAAATGCCCTTGTTGAAGAATGGAACAACATTCCAATTGCAAGCATCCGGGTTCTGATTGACAGTATGACCCGACGTTGTCAAGCCGTCATTCAAGCTAGGGAAGGCCATACCCATTATTGACATTAACTGTGTTAATGAAACATCAAACGAACACTGTCTGTTTTCACTTTACATGTCAGAGGTGAAACCATGAAGTGTTCGTGAAAGCCAAAGTGTGAGGCTGCACGCTCATTTAATGTCATTAAATGCACTTGCAAATGTGTTTTGTGTCTGACTGCATGTCATTTATCCAATATATTGTTCATCAGTGGCAGTTACCAAATTTGCATGTCATTTCACAAAAAAATTCCTATGATCCCTATCAAATTTTGAGTAGTATATATTGAGCCATTACATCACTTACTGTTTCACTAGGGTATAAAAATGTGGTAACACCTATGCCATATCCCTTTGTCATCCAACACAATGAAGGATACAAAACAACAAAGGAATTGAGAAAAGCAACAAAATCCCCAAAAATCATCGTGAAGGAACTGCAGGCCTTGGTGGCACCTTGGGGTCACCAGGTTTCTAAAAGCACCATCAGGCGCCACGCCCACAACCACCGGCTCTTTAGAAGGGTTACTAGAAGAAAGCTTTTTCTGACCAGAAGACACAGAAGCAAGCGCTTGGAGTTTGCCAAACATCATTTAAATTATGACTGGAACAAGGGGCTTTGGTCAGATGAGACCAAAATTGCACGTTTCGGTCAGATACAGCATCGGCAGGTTTGCCGTCGAAACAGAGATGCATACAAGGAGAGGAACTTCCTATGCACGGTGAAATATGATGGTGGGTCAGTCATGTTTTGGGGCAGTTTTAATTCAGGAGGTCTAGAGGCACTGGTAAAGATTAATGGCAAAATGAATTCCACCAAGTATCAGGATATTTTGGCTGACAATCTGGTTGCCTCCACCAGAAGGCTGGGACTTGGCTGTAGGTGGACTTTCCATCAAGACAATGACCCAAAGCATACCTCAAGATCAACACAGAAATGATACAGTGTCAACAAAATCAGTGCTCTGCAATATTCAGTCGGATTGAAAACTTGTGGGCAGTCGATAAACGCAAACCCAAGAATGTGAAGGATCTTGAAAGGATCTGTTGAGAGGAATGGTCCAAAATCCCCCTGAATGTGTGCCTTAACCTAGTCAAAAATTGCAGGAAAAGACTCCATGCTGTTATCCTTGCCAGAGGTGGTTGCACTAAGTATTAAATGAAGGGTGCCAATTATTATGAAACCTTGATTTTGTTGAAATTTATTTTGCATTAAATGATTGTTATGATTTTGGTTGTTTCCATCAAAATATTAAAAAAGCACACATTTTGGTACATTCCATTTCTGTATAATTGTGTTGTTTATATTGTGTCTGTATTGACAGTCAGGGGTGCCAGTAATTTTGAGCCCATTGTATCATTGCTGAATCTAGACCTGACCAAGTGAAGCAACCCAGGTCGTAAACTCCGAAACTCCAAAAGTGTTTTGTGGACTAAAGAAAATAGGACCAAGGGTCCTGTAGCTTACCGGCAAGTGATCTTATAGTGATGATACAAGTTTTGAAAATTTCATGTGAAGTTTGACATACGAAGCAAAAATAGAATAAATGCACGCACATCCAAAATCAGATATCACTGGTGCAGGACATACGAATCATTGAAAGTCAATGCCAAGGTCACTAAATAAAAGTTCACATACATTTATAAGACCTCCTGTAATATAATCCTAAGCTCTGAATCAGTTTTGGTGATGCAAGTTATTGAAAATTCAATATATCAATCGTGAACTTTAAAGGTCACAGAAGGTCAAGTATAGGTCAGTAAATGGACTTCATATATGACTTCCTAAATGTCTCTACACAAACCTTGGCTCAATCTGTGACCATTTTGGTGATATAAGTCATTGTATTTTCACTGTCGAGTTTGACCCTCAAAGGTCACTGACAGTCAAGTTGAATGTCACCAAATGAAAGTTCACATGTGACTTCCTAGATGTCAGTAACACAAACCTAGGCTCCATCTGTAACACTTTTGTGATACAAGTCACTGAATCTTCCCAGGTCACATTTGACCTTCGAAGGTCAAAAGGTGTTCAAGGTCCACCAAATGAAAGCTCATATATGACTGCCTATACATCTCTAATAAAAACCTAGGCTCCATCTGTGACTGTTTTGGAAATAAAAGTCATTGTAATTGTATTATGTCCTTTTGACCTTCAAAAGACATAACAGTCAAGGTGAATGTCACCAGATGAAAGTTCATGTGAAACTTCCTTTAAGTCTGTGATTCAAACTTAGGCTCTATCGGTGACCTTTTTAATAGAAGTCATGGAATTTTCACTCGGTCAAGTTTGACCTTCAAAGATCAATATGAAGGTCACCAAATGAAAGTTCATATTTGACTTCCTATATGTCTCCAAAACAAACCTACATTATCTGTAACAATTTTGCTGATATAAGTTTCACTGTAAAGTTTGGTCGTTGAAAAAAACTGAAGGTCAAGTTCAAGGTCACCAAATGAAACTATACATTTTTCTGCCCACAATACAAACCTAAAATAGTATCTATAAGAGTTTTGGTGATAGAAGTCATTGAAATTTCACCATGTGAAGTTTGACCTTCGAAGGTCACTGAAGGTCTAGTTCAAGACCACCAAATGAAAGTTCAAGCTATAGTGCGTAACTTCTGTCGCCCCCTAGAGGAATTTTGCATTATTAGAACAATACAGCTGGCCCTTCCATATGACATATGCCCAGGTGTATCCCGCAGCCCCCCCACCTATGCCCCCCACTCCCCACCGCTACCCCTCCGCCACCGTGCTATGCGATTCCACAACATTTTCTTTCTGTTTGAAGAAGGACAGCCGGTGAAAGAAAAAAGACTCTTCGGAAGAGGAGTATGATTTTTCTGCCACGGAAATGCAAAATAGTACATTTAGTTAGCCTATTACAAACGGGAGACAAGGTGCCTGCTAATTTGTAGCTGACAGGTTAGTGGATGGAAAGACCCAGTGGTAGTCAGCAGAAGTTATTTGTTGTCCGTCGGTCTCCAGTAGCCACAGTGCACAGAGTAACACTCGCTACACACCGTGCACTGTTCACCACGGTACACAGAGTAACACTCGCTACACACTGTGTACTGCTCGTCACGGTACACAAAGCAACACTCGCTACACACCGTGTACTGCTCGTTACGGTCTCTCGCTACACAATGAGGCAAACACCAGGCTGCTAACATTACATTAAATTCATAGCACCATTTCCAAGAAAATAATAAAGTACTAGGCCCAGTACATTAACAGCAACGCATCCTACTCATAATGTCTTATAAACCAAGTCATTTACTTATCAACAGCAGCAAGGCAACATCCATGTCTTCCCTCAGCCCAATTTCTTCCTTCAGGGCTTTCCACCGAGGAAAAGCGACACCAATACAAATCCGTGTTTGTCTTTTCCGTCGGTCGCTTTCCTTCTTCGCTAATAGTCCTTCAGCCGAACAACCAGGCTTTTTCTTTGTGGTAGGATCCACTTCTGAACAGCATCTCGGCCACTTCTTTGGGTTCTCCGCCATGTTGCTTTCTCTTTCTAGCTGCGCTCTGCCTCTTGCTAGGAGACTCGCCGCTCTTCCTCCCCCTCCCTGGTGTCAGCCCGATACTTCACCAATATCTGGGTTAGCTCTCTGATGCTACCGCCATGAAAGCAATCGCGAAACACACAAGCTGTAATGTGTCTGGTATAACAAATGATTTCTCTGCATTGCCGTGGCGTAATTTCATCCCCCTTTAGAAATTGTTCTGGCTAATAAGGAGCCGAAGAAGGCGGAGATTGGATAAGAAATTCTTTCCTGTAGAAGTTATCGATTCGCTAACTCCACATAAGAAACTGTTCACGCTAACGGATCTTACGATCTGTAAAACCTGTATTATGTTCATAACATAACTGGAGCTCTCTAGCTGTCGTATACGATCCATAACGCGCGCATTTTCCGCAAGCAAACGCTGGTCATTCCGGCGCAATAAGTAAACCATTACCATGGGCAATTTCCGAAAAGACCGTTTAGCCTGGAGCTTTCGCCCCCCCGTCATATACTAGCGCAGAAGCTGTTCGTTACTCCACGCCAACGACACACCACAGTTCTGCACGCGGACCAGCAGGTCCTTATAGTACACACCTAAGCAGTCCATAAGTTGTTGGTCCACTTTTTGCTGCTCTTCACTGTCCATGTTTCCCTCTAAACTCAGCCCCACCGGATATCTACGGTCTCCGGTCTACACTTGAGTATGTCGACCCATTCTACAAATGTGTCTACATGGGGTGGATTCTAGCTTTCCCTGAATCCTATAAAGTAGAAACACTGCTATACTCACCACAGCAGCCATAGGTAGATAGCAAATTCAACCCACATGAATCAGAAGGATGCAGCGCCGGATCACACCGCCAAAGGCCGATGACGACTGACACAGTGTTCGCACTGTTATAATGCTTGTGTTATTTTGGTTAGTATCATGGTGGTAGTTTATCATAATGATACATGACCGTGGCCACAACAGTTGATGGAGGTTGAAAACGGAATACTTTCGCCCTTGCTTTTTGGCCAATTATGCTGTCCACTGCCGATACCACGAAAATTTATCTTTCTCATAACTTAAGCTGCCAGACTTTCACACTGCGTCCTCCACTTTGAAATATCACAGCCGCAGTTTCTTTAGTTCGTCACGGCACTGTTCTACTGTTCTGTGGTAACTACGCAAATGCGAGTACTCACAATTATTCCATAAATCTCCGAGTCCGTAATATTTAACCGATTTAGTTTTTCGACATAAAATCCAACATCATTCGAATTAAAGTGAGTTGTGAACTCAGAAGGCTTGAAATCTGCGGCACTGGCCATTTTACTGCCAAAATGGCGGTCCAAACAAAACAAGTCACATGGGAGTCCGGAGCTCTCTTGCTAGGAGACTCTCCGCTCTTCCTCCCCCTCCCTTCTTGTTTTGAAATAAAACGCATCATTTCCTGTTTGCCAGCGCGGGAATGTTGCCGGTCAACACGCGATACAAAACAACAAATACTGAAAAATACAGCGAGATGTTAGAGGAGCCGATTAAAGGGACTATGTCAGCCGGGGCGCATGCGCGTGACAAAGTGAAACTTCTTGAAAACGTTGGTACAGCTATTTCAAGTTCATCGGAGATTTCGTGTACGCGTTTTTTAATCAGTTTATATCATGCTCATCCTCGAGACGTTTTATGAAAATTTTTTTATAAAAATTATCTTTATTGATCGTAGAGCCTGTTTGTAGCATCAATTTGTCATAGTTTGGGTTTTTGTAGCGTTAATATTGCTTCTAAGTTAGTCTATGTTGAATTGTTATGTCGTCCCATGGCAGCCGTTGAACTGGAAGTGGTCGCAAAAGGATCTATAACAGCTGCATGTCAGACAAAACGTTGCTACAAACAGGCACTGAGGACATTAAAGACAGTTACTTGATAAAAATTTCCCCAAACTTCTCAAGGATGCACGTGATGCAAACAGATGAAACTCCACCAAGAATTCATCCGATCACCTTACTTCGCACTTTCAATGTGTTTTCGCCCAAAGAAATATGGATGGATAGTACAATTTATTCTTTGTGGGTTTCGGCAAAGATAAATGTGATAAATGTGTAAATTTCGTGTTTGCAGGCCATCTCCAGTATTTAAAACAGCGACGAAGGTACGCTTTACACGCGTACTAATAAGTTTGGGGTTTGTATTTCTGCTCCCTTGATATCGCACTGCATGTATGAAAGTGTTTCTCGACTGGACTCTACTACGCATGTGCACCAGCTGAAATAGTCCCTTTAATCAGCATTGTGTCATCTCCTCTAGTAGTGGCTTGGATGAAATGGACATATACGGACGTGTAAAAGTTACATACTATAGCTTTCATGTATGACTTCCTAGAAGTGTTCAATACATATACTGTATGTTCCCAATCTTCTATATTTTCAAGCCTAGAAGCCTTTGAAACTTGATACATTTTGCTTGATCTCACGTTTGACCTTTCAAGGTCATCTGAGGTCAAATTTAACACAGCCAAATTTTAGGTCATATATGACTTCCTAAATGTCGATAATAAAACTTAATCTCTATCTTCAACCATTTGGCCGCCACAGGCCGTCTTGCATACTCTCTGTGTTAAAGTACAGCGCCCCCACTAGACCCACTTCTGTCAATTCAATCTAAATGGTGCTCACACTGTACATTGACGGTACCAAGTAAAGTTGATTGCCCGATTTAGAAAAAAAAATTCATCAAGCAGTTTCTGAGAAATAATTTTTTTTTTATTTCACAGTCCTATCTTTAACACTGGGGCCAAAATTTCAAGGGCCCATAAAACAGACAAAATTGATTCAATCAAAAATCCGAAAAAAAAAAAAAAAACTGTCTGGAGATATGGTCTAATAGTATGTTATGGCAAATTTACACGAAAATTCATCATGCCAAAAAAAAGATAAATATGTTCCGGAGGACGGACGACGGACGCCACATCATGACAATAGCTTATCGGCCCATAGGGTTTCATAATTATTGGCACCCTTCATTAGTACTAGTACTAGTACAAGGATAACAGCATGAAGTCTTCCTGTAATTTTTGTCAAGGATAAGACACATATTTGGGGGGATTTTGGAACATTCCTCTAAGCATATCCTGCCAGGGTCCTTCACATTCTTGGGTTTACGTTTATTAACTGTCTTCTTCAAATGATCCAACAGGTTTTCAATTGGGGGACTGAGACAGTCATTGCAGAACGTTGATTTTGTTGTAACAAAACCATTTCCGTGTGAATTTTGATGTATACTTTGGGTCATTCTCTTGTTGGAAAGTCCACCTTTGGCCAAATCCCAGCCTTCTGGGGGATTGTCGGCCAAAATAACCTGATATTTGGTGTAATTCATTATGCCATTGATTTTAACCAGTGCCCCTGGACCTCTGGAATTGAAACAGCCCCAAAACATGACTGACCCACGATCATATTTCACTCTGAGTATGAGGTGTGCGGCGACTTGGGCAACGGACACGCTCACCATCCACCTAAAGCCTCCCAAAACTGGCAATTCTCCTCTCCTTACCATTCTTCTCCGGCAGCCTTATGGACAGCGCATGCCGGACACCCATGCCGTAGTTCGACACCCCAGGCTCCTGCTCTACGCTTGACAGCTCCTGCCAGCTGCCACCAGCGTATAAGAAGGGCTCTCCGACTGCATTCCGCATGAGGCCATGCACCTGATCCCCATGGGCTTCAATCACCAACACAATATAAAGCTGGTAAGGCAGCAGATGGGGAGAGGTTGGCCGAGAGTGCGTTTTGCAAAGGCATTACTAACCACTGTTCTCTCTCAACTTTTCCTGTCAGAGTATGAAGGCGAAGAGACGGGGGATCCTAAGTTTACACTTCCTCCAGAAAGCCTTGCACTGGCCGCTACTCTAACACGTGACAGCGGCTAATTACCCTAAGGGTCTTAAGGTTCACAAAGTCTATTGTCTTTTGGTTTATTTCTGTAAATGAAATTACTGCCCAGTGGGCTGGATTCTCGCCAACCTGTTGCACTGTGCCTGCTTTTCTGGGGGTTTGCCACTGGTGCTTCTCCTTGTATGCATCTCTGTTTCGACGCCAAACATGCCGATGCTGTATTTGAAATAAACATGCAATTTAGGTCTCATCTGACCAAAGAACCTTGTTCCAGTCATGATTTAAATGACACTAGGCAAACTCCAAGGGCTAGCTTCTGTGTCTTCTGGTCAGAAAAGGCTTCCTTCTAGTAACCCTTCTAAAGAGCTGGTGGTTGTGGAGGTGGCACCTGATGGTGCTTTTCGAAACCTGGTGACCTAAAGATGCCACTAAGTCCTACAATTCCTTCACAGTGATTCTTGGGGATTTTATTGGTTCTCTCACCTCCCTCCTCAGTATCCTGGGGGGCAAAATGCACTTGCGTCCTCTACCCTGCAGGTTTTCAAAAGTTCCGTATCTTTGGAATTTTGTAATAATTGCTCTGACAGTGCTCAGTGGCTTATTAAATAATTTGTTAATCTTCTTGTTGCCATTACCAGAATTACGAAGGTCTATGAACATCTGCCTCTTTGGAACTGACATCTGGTTTGTTTTTGTCATCGTGTTGGATGTAAAAGGGTTACTGCATGTGTGTTACCTCATTATTATACCGTAGTGAAACAGGAAGTGATGTAATGGTTCAATATACAAACCCTAGTTCCAATGAAGTTGGGACGCAGTGTAAAACTTTAATAAAAACAGAATATGATTTGCAAATCTCATAAACCCACAGTTTATTCACAATAGAGCATAGACAATATATCCAATGTTGAAAGTGAGACATTTGACCATTTCATGAAAAATATTAGCTCATTTTGAATTTGATGGCAGCAACACATCTCAAAAAAGTTTGGACAAGGCAAAAAACGTAAGTGGTACTAATAAAAAACAGCTGGAGAAGACTGGGTATAAAGAGAGCATTTTAGAGAGGCAGAGTCTCCCTGAAGTAAAGATGGGCAGACGTTCACCAATCTGTGAAAAACTGTGTCTAAAAATTGTGGAACAATTTCAGAAAAATGTTCCTCAAAGTAAAATTGCGAAGACTTTGAATGTCCCACCATCTACAGTACATAATATCATCAAAAGATTAAAAAAATCTGGAGATATCTCTGTACAAGGGGCAAGGCCGAAGGTCAATATTGGATGCTCGTGATCTTCATGCCCTCAGGCGGCATTAAAAACAGGCAGGATTCTGCACTGAAATTCACTGAATGAGCACAGGAACACTTCCGGAATTCACTGTCTGTGAACACAGTTCGCCGTGCAATCCACAAATGCAAGTTAAAGTTATACCATGCAAAGAAGGGGCCATATGTGAACACAATCCAGAAACGCTGCCGTCTTCTCTGGGCCAAAGCTCATTTAAAATGGACTGAGGCAAAAACTGTTCCGTGGTCAGATTAATCAAAAATGTGAAATTCTTTTTGGAAACCATGGACGCCGTGTGTTGTGGACTAAAGAGGAGAGGGAACATCCAACTTGTTATCAGTGCACAGTTCAAAAGCCTGCATCTCTGATGGTATGGGGTTGCATTAGTGCCTATGGCATGGGCAGCTTACAGATCTGGAAAGGCATTATCAATGCTGAAAAGTATATAGAGGTTTTACAACAACATATTGTCCCATCCAGACACCGTCTCGTTTAGGGAAGGTCAGGTGTATTTCAGCAAGACAATGCTAAACCACATACTGCATCCATCACAACAGCATGACTTCACAGTATTAGACTCTGGGTGCTGAAATTGCCTGCCTGCAGTCCAGACTTTTCACCAACAGAAAACATTTGGCGCATCATAATACGGAAAATCCGGCAAAGAAGACCCAGGACTGTTGAGCAGCTAGAATCCTACATCTGACAAGAGTGGGACAACATTCCTCTCCCAAAACTGCAGCAACTGGTCTCCTCATTTCCCAGACATTTACAGACTGTTGTTAAAAGAAGGGGGGATGTTTCACAATGGTAGGCACAGCCCTGTCCCATCTTTTTTGAGATGTGTTGCTGCCATCAAATTCAAAATGAGCTAATAGTTTTCATGAAATGGTAAAATGTATCACTTTTTAAACATCGGATATGTTGTCTATGTTCCACTGTGTATAAAATATGGGTTTATCAGATTTGCACATCATTGTATTGTGTTTTTGGGTGATTCCATGCTCGAAACTGAAAAAATGCTTAATTTGAGAAATGTTTTTAACTGACTGGTCTATTATGATTTGTAACCCTGAATACCCAAGTCATTTAGAACAAGTAAGTTTTCTCACTTACATTACTGCAGAATGGTCATTTGGGGTGGAATTAAAGGAGACATAAAATTTCATCAAATTTTTAATTTTCCACAATTTTCAATCAATTGCCTTCATTTCCTGCGAATTGATATCACTCAAGTTCCTAGTCTTTACGATTCACCTATCTAGAGCAAAGTCTGTCCACTTGCAAAGTGACGATCACATGAACCTTTGCTTGACGGAGAAAAATATGATTAATGATGGGCTGTTTATTGTCATGTCCCCTACGACAGATTGAAGGCAAAAAGTTCTTGCCTTTTTTTTTTTTTTTTTGAGCTGGAAACTTTTTATTTCAAATCCTCTAATTTTAGACTAAAGGTACTAAAATGCTACTGTCTCCCCAAAATTACATTTATTAGTTTTCACATAATTAGCCTAAAAAGACATGTCCCGTATGACAGATCATTGGTAGAGTCCTTTACAGAACTGCTTAAAACAAATCTCAAGACAACTACTTCTCAGTTGGTTAGTTCTGCCTGAAAAACAATAAGTGTCTCTTTAATTCCTCACCTCTGAGACAATAGGGGGCATTAGTGAATGGAAAATTCCACTGAGAGAAGGCAAGTGACTGTTTCAAGGGTGGCTGTTCAGAGTTTCTTAAAGGTATCATTCACCGATTCAGAGGTAGGTAAAACACTGCAAATGTTTTGAAATTAAAGAAATTGTTAAAGATATTTGTGAAAGTAAAATCTGCCATGTCTGTGTATTTCATTAGTTTTTTTTTTTTTTTTGCATTAGAAAGACAGAAAAGAGTTGACTGTCCTGACTGACTGTCTCATGCATGCACTGTGCACTGTGCACTGTAGTTGTGTACATTTTATGCACTGTCAGACTGGCTGAATAAAAATGTATAAAATATAGTACCTGTAATGAACCCTTCAAATGAGAAAATACTTTTACATTGATCACCCTTGGGCGAGGACATTTTTGCCCCTGAAAACTCCAAAGGCCCTGAGCCTAAGGACACTTTCACTATAGGTACGTGTCACGGTACGATTGTCCCCCCTCTCCTCTACCCCTGATGGTTGGTTCAATAGAACAACTGCAAATTTTTAGGTGCCAATACGCTTTGGTTTCTTTTTTAGGGGTACCAGAAGGGCCAAGGATTCAGAGATGAGAAATGAGCGCTGAAAAAAATGCAGTTTTCAAATGCAATTATATCATCATGCCAACAACCGCCCGCATTCATTTTCACATATGTCAATCTGCTGTGAGTAGGGCTCACAATAATTTGAAAATGTTTGTGGGCTGGTGAGGGTGCATACTATGGGAGGCGCTACAAGATGCTACTTTTGGTCATTTGAGCTGTAATATCAGGGGCAATTCCAGACTGTGCCCTCAACAGCCCAAGACGGTTTATTCATGGGACGTCCTTTACCTAATCAACACATATTAAGCATGGGATGTTGAGGGCGCAAGAATATAGGTGGCGCTTCAGTCAGGGAAAAAGTGAAATTTGGCATTTTGGGATGGCCAAGTTCTCCATGTGCCCTCATCCGATTTTGATGAAACCTTTTCTTTTGGGTAGCCCTACATGTCTACTAACTGTGATGAGAAGATTCATCTGCACAAATTCTTTGTTTAACCAGGGAGATCCTCTTGCCGCTATATGTGTCAGAACAAAAGAGTCGAATAGTTAAGATGTCACGTGATACTCCTCTTCCGTGCTCGAGTACGGTTGCTTTCACATTCGGTACGAGCACGGATGAACTGTGCCTGAGTCCACCTCTTCCAAGCAGACTCGCATAACGTGCCCGAGCACGGTACACTTTTGTTCACACTTACCAAATAAACCGGACTTAAGGGTCAAGTGTACTTGGATCCGTGCCCGAGTCCCTAGTGTGAAAGCACCCTGAGGCTACATGCAGCATCCAAGCTGGCAATGGAATTATGAACAGATAGTAACTTGTGTTACTAGTGAGAGTGTTTCATGGTTCACATCTTGTCATTTCTCAATCATTCTGAGCTTTATCTAGTGATTTGTGTACTGTTTGTCATGGTAGAATTTCAAACTATGTTCTGAGGAAAAGAAGTTGGTAAATAATGAGGCAGGAAAGGTTGATAGGTTTTCACAGATAATAGTTGTCCCAAATGCCAGACATTTTGTCCCGTACGACAGGTACTGAATTATCACAGGACCAGAGCTAATTGAGGGGACATGAATTATTACAAAGTTATCAGTTATTATTTATTTAGCTTTAGCTGTTCAAGTTTCAAGTGCAATAACAGGTGGGGGCAGTGCTTCAGTAAAAACCTGAGCTCAATTCAGAGCGTCCCGTACGACAGATTTTTTCTGTCCCGTACGACAGGTACCCCCTAGAATTTTTAAACCCACTTGAATTCATGTCTTGTTGATTATTTTGAATAAAACTGCTTTAACACAATACAGCAGACTGTCTTCAATATTTCTTGAGCACTTTTCAGAAGTTTTCAATAGCCAATTCACAGAGTTCTTGAAAAGACTTCTTGGGAAAAAAATAAAAAAATAGTGATTTCTCTGCTTCCCGTACAACAGATCACATTTTTGCTTATTTCACCCCCCAGAAATGGAAATGAATAATTTTGATCATTGAATAATGTTGAAGTATGGGAACACAATTTAAAGGTCACAGCCTACTTTAAGCCAGTCATCATTTCATTTTCTGGCTGTAAAATACTGTCTGAATGTCCCGTACAACCGGCATGGAATCGCCCTTTTATTCATGTTTTACACAACGTCTCGCGACTTCAATTGAATTGGGGTTTTTAGTTCCTTAACGCTTAGATAAAACTTAAATAAGTTGAATTTAATTCTTGATTCAATTTTAGTAGATTTTTTTTTACAATAATCTTTACGGGTGCCATTAATTGTGAAACCTTCATAAGGAGGATTTGATTTTTAATTAGATCAGTAAATGATTTTGGTTGGTTCCATGATGACCTGAGAACCTCCTGGTGTCCGGTACACGGAGTATTCAACTGGCAGCACTTGCATGAGCAAGCTGTTCTCTATTTCCTGTTGATTAGTGGTGACTACTGGTGACATCCTGAAAAGACAGAAGGACATCTTGGAAAGTCAAGAGGACAACTCGAAGAGACGAGTTGACAATGGGAATAGACTACGGACATCGGGAAAGACTGACGGAGGCAAAGGGTTTATTACCCTCGTCTCGGTATGTATTAGTACTGTCAACTACAGTGAAAGACAGCCCCATGATTGACTGAGAGGGGGGGAGTAGAGAATCAATCAACTATGGAAACTCAGGAAATTTTGGACCTGGAAACAAATACTGGACAAACGCAATGGATACTGGCTGAAAATGAGAACCGCGTCTAGTGTGAGCTATGCATAGGTCATTTGTGTCTAGAAGAGGGCAGGGCAAAGTCTGTATGAAGAAGATGAATCAGTGTAGATCAGCGGATCTTCAAACACGTAGCAAATCATCCCTGGAGGCAAACCATAGTGGATCGATAAATGCTACAGCAGAAGCTTCTTCTAAACAGGATTTGAAAGAAACTGATGCTTCTTTGACTAAGGAAACACCAAGAAGACCAAAATTCCTGTGGCCTGCTGCCAGCGAGAAAGCCAGATATAAAAACTTTGAAGACATTGTTTGTGGAAAGATCTATAAGATGAAGGGGTCAACAGTGGAGAAGTTGCAAGGTCTCGCAAGTACGATATCTGAGACTGGAGTTGAGTTATTTGGTGTGGTGGTGGAGGGCAAGAAGCAACCTCCAAGAGAAAAGCGTGAAAGTTGGCGCGAAAGAATGATGAAGCTGATTAGGAGGGAGAAAAACGACTTGCATATGCATTGGAGGCAGGCTAAACCAGAAGAAAAGGAAGGTTTGTCAGCTCTGTCTGAAGACCAAGAAAAAGTGCTGCAATATACAAAGAAAAATCAGGAGACTGGAGCAACATAAAGAAAGTAAATGAGCAAGAGAACAGTTCCTTAAGAGTCCCTATGAAGTTACCAAGAAACTTTTCGCTGAAGCAAAGAGCGGCAAATTAAAATGCACTAAAGAAGAACTTGACAGTCATATACAAGGAACATACAGTGATCCTAAATGCAACGAACCCCTGCCACACTTAGAAGGATTAAAACAACCAACAATTCCAGGAATCACATTCCAGCTCGAAGACATCAGAGAGAAAGAAGTGGATACCTTTGTAAGAAAAGCGAGAGCAAAAAGTGCTCCATGAGGCGATGGTGTATCATATAAGGTTTAAAAAATTGTGAACAGCTCCGACACAAGCTCCTCTTACTTCTTAAAGTTTTGTGGAGGGAAGGTGGGCTGGTCGATGAATGGTGCACGGCAGAGGGTATATACTTACCGGAGGAGGTTGCATCAGAAGGAATCAATCAATTTAGACAAATTTCAATATTGAATGTTGGGTCATTCCATATGAAATCAACCGGGGCTCCCAGTGTCATGGTCTTGGATTTCCCTTAAATTTCGGTAGAATGTTGCACTTGGGGCCAAATCAGGAAATACTAAGTTTTAGCTCAATACCCCCAGCGGTTTTCATTTTCTGGGGGGGGCAAAAAAGAGGGCGTGGCACTCTCAGATGCGGCAAAATGAATTATAGCCATTTTCATGGGGCCATAACTCAAAAACTAATACAGATATAGACTTCATTTTTTCAGGAATTACTAACCTTCCAAAAGTAAACAATTTACAAGTAAAAGGAACAAAATTAAGCCATTCATGTCTATGCTGTCATCGTTCAAAAACAGGCAGAACCCAAAATTTGGCACATTTCAGGTGGCCCTTTCACCTGAACAGAATGAGAAATCTCAAAATGTTATGTCTCTTAGTGTAAGTGCACATACTCAGGTCTCCATTGGAACATTGATATCTTGTATATATTTTGCAGTTGTTCTGTGGTGGGGGCAATTATGACCCCCTGTCTTGGGGGGTAACCCATTTTCGGGCCGTTTTTTCTCAATGGGAGTATCCTCCGATTTTTACGGGACCTATATCATTAGAAAGCTCTTTGTCTGTGCTTTCTCCAGAAACAAGTTTTAAAGTGGTCTCTCAATTGCTTCATTATTAAAATTGTATCCAAAGTTGCACTTTTTATGGTTTTGTACCATTTTCATACATATTCATGAACAAAATCAGCACACTTCAGAAGACATTGCAATCTCTACTGAAAATTTTAGGTATTTACTGTGTCACTCATTAGATGGCAACATAACCCGATGCTCTAATTTGGGGGCAGCGCCCACTAATTAAGGCACATGGCCTCAAGAGACATTATGGCTTCAACTTCCAATCCTCCGCTTGATCCACTCTCCTGTACTGTTGGAAAAGTCAGCAGGTCTACAGATGACTGTCATCAAAAGACATACAATGCAAGGTAAGTTTCTTACAAATGAGGTACCCAGTGAAAGTGAAAGTACATGTATAGCCACATTTAGGCCTTATACAGTTCACATACTACGTTGATACCTACCACTATGGACTGCAGACCTGAACAACTGAGCTGATGATCAGAAAGATGTCTTTCCTCAACTGATTTCATTTTGATTTTCCTTTGACTGAAAATGCTTTCGGCCTTTGATCCAAGCCAAGGAATATTTGTGCAAGAAAACCTGCTTGTGATGGTGGCAAACCGATGCAGTCTCTGTCTCGAGTTCACTTTGCAGAAGATGCTCATCAATACCAGTGTCTTTGAACCTTGATAAAGTGACTTCAATGACTCTTGTAATTAGGAGTTCTTTTTGCCCAGGATTAAAGGCAGAAAATATTTCCAGTCAAAGTTTTCTGAAAATCAAAATGAAAGCAGTTGAGGAAAGACCACTTTCTGATCATCAGCTCAGTTGTTTATGTCTGCAGTCCATAGTGGTAGGTATCAACGTAGTATGTGAACTGTATAAGGCCTAAATGTGGCTATACATGTACTTTCACTTTCACTGGGTACCTCATTTGTAAGAAACTTACCTTGCATTGTATGTCTTTTGATGACAGTCATCTGTAGACCTGCTGACTTTTCCAACAGTACAGGAGAGTGGATCAAGCTTTCTGGAAGTTGAAGCCATAATGTCTCTTGAGGCCATGTGCTTTTAATTAGTGGGCGCTGCCCCCAAATTAGAGCATCGGGTCGTGGTGCCATCTAATGAGTGACACAGTAAATACCTAAAATTTTCAGTAGAGATTGCAATGTCATCTGAAGCGTGCTGATTTTGTACATGAATATGTATGAAAAAGGTACAAACACACTGTGCACAAAAACCATAAAAAGTGCAACTTTTGGATACAATTTTAATAATGAACCGACTGAGAGACCACTTTAAAACTTGTTTGTGGTGAAAGTACAGACAAAGAGCTTTCTAATGATATAGGTCCCGTAAAAATCGCAGGATACTCCCATTAAGAAAAAACAGCCCGAAAATGGGTTATCCCCCAAGACAGGGGGTCATAATTGCCCCCACCACAGAACAACTGCAAAATACATACAAGATATCAATGTTCCAATGGAGACCTGAGTATGTGCACTTACACTAAGAGACAAAACATTTTGAGATTTCTCATTCTGTTCGGGTGAAAGGGCCACCTGAAATGTGCCAAATTTTGGGTTCTGCCTGTTTTTGAACGACGACAGCATAGACAAGAATGGGTTAATTTTGTTCCTTTTAATTGTAAATTGTTTACTTATGGAAGGTTAATAATTCCTGAAAAATGAAGTCCATATCTGTATTAGATTTTGAGTTATGGCCCCATGAAAATGGTTACAATTCATTTTGCCGCATCTGAGGGTGCCACGCCCACTTTTTCCACCCTCCAGGAAATGAAAACCGCTGGGGGTATTGAGCTAAAACTCGGTATTCCCTCATTTGGCCCCATATACAACATTCTATTAAAATTTAAAAGAAATCCACGTCCATGACACTGGGAAGTTCTTGGAATTTGGTTGATTTCATACGGAATGACCCTGTTGATGGAAAGATTAACTTTGGTATCCTTGCTAAAAGGACAATGAAATATCTGCAGAGCAATGGATATGTCAATGAAAGCGCTCAGAGGGCAGGAATCCCTGGAATTCCTGGCTGCCTGGAACACGCATTCTCAATCTGGGAGGCAATTCAATGTGCCAAAAGAAATAAAAAGGACCTGAACGTTGTGTGGCTCGACCTAGCCAAGGCCTATGGTTCAGAATGATTGAGAAATGACAATAAGCTTCTAATGCAAGCAATAGACTTCTTTTAAATACCAGTGAAGATGAAAGATATCATGAAGAAATATAACAACAATTTCAGAATGCGGTTTACAAGTAACCAATTTACACCTGACTGGCATCGGCTAGAAGTTGGCATTGCTGCCGGCTGCAATGGTATGTGGTTTTGCATTGTCCTGCTGAAATGCACTAGGCCTTCCCTGGAATAGATGTCGTCTGGAGGGGAGCATATGTTGCTCTAAAACTTTTATATACCTTTCAGCATTCATGGTGCTTTTTAAGACTTGCAAGTGTCCCATACCATAAACACTAATGCATCCCCACACCATCAGAGATGCTGGCTTTTGAGCTGAACACTGATAACAGGAGGGGTGGTCTTTCTCCTCTTTCGCCCGGAGGACACGACGCCCATGATTTCCAACGAGAATTTCAAATTTGGACTCGTCTGATCACAAGACACTTTGCCACTTTGCTACAGTCCATTTTAAATGAGCCTTGGCCCACAGAACACAGCGGCGCTTCTGGATCGTGCTCAACAATGGCTTCCTTTTTGTATGATAAAGTTTTAGGTGGCATCTGTGGATGGCATGGCGGACTGTGTTTACAGACTGGTTTCTTGAAGTATTCCTGGACCCATTTAGTAATGTCAATGACAGAATCATGCCGGTGAGTGATGCAGTGGCGTCTGAGGGCCCGAAGATCACGGGCATCCATCAAAGGTCTTCAGCCTTGTCCCTTACGCGCGAGATTTTTCCAGCTTCTCTGAATGTTTTGATGATGTTATGCACTGTCGATGATGAGATTTTGACGGTGAGGAACATTGTTTTTAAAGTATTCCACAATTTTTTTTTACGCAAGCCTTCAAAGGTTGGAGAGCCTCTGGCCATCTTTACTTCTGAGATACTCAGCCTCTCGAAGACATCCCTTTTATAGCCAGTCATGTTACACAACTGATGCCATTTAACTTAATTATTTGCTAAATGTTCTTTCAGCTGATTCTCTTATATATTAATTGCTATTTCAGCCCACTTTTTTGAGACCTGTTGCAGCCAGAAAATTTGAAATAAGCTAATTTTGTGGATAAAAATGTAAAATGTCTCAGTTTCAACATTTGAAATGTTATCTATGTTCTATTGTAAATAACATATTGGCTCATGTGATCTGAAAGTCATTGCATTTTAATTTTATTCGTAATTTACACGTCGTCCCAACTATTTTGGAATTGGGGTTGTATAAGAACTGGTGCCTGCAGTTTGGCTTATACCCAAGGCTGGCTTGGCCGCTGCTAATATATGAAGTAGCACTTTCTAGAGTCGAATCAATTTAGCAGAGGTATAACGTTTATATCAGAAAGTGGCTTGGTTTCCCAAATATGATCAACAGTTCCGCTCTATAACTAAAGAAAAGCTCGCTGCAGCTACCCCTGACTTCAACTGTTGAGATCTTTAAGGCAGGAAAAGTGCATACAGTCATGATGCTGAGAGAGTCCAAGGATGTTGAAATGTGACCCCACCTGCGAAAACCCGGCTAAACTCGCCTGATCTAATTTTAAGATAAAGACCGTCAAGTAGCCCCTGTGAGATGTGAGTTTATAGCTGTAAATGATAGGTAAATAAAGAGTTCAGATGCAAAACCATCTAAATCCGTCTGACCACTTTTCTTTCAAATTAGCATTTTTTATCAGGCTTCTATGTTCAAGTTCAGTCATGTCTTTTTAATGGCAATGATAAGGTTGTTAGTTAGTGAATCAAATGTCTTCTTTTCAAAAATGTCAATTTAGTCAATTAATTCCTTTTTTAACAAATTATATTTTCTTTTGCATCAAAACCAGCTAAATCCACAGGTCCTTTTTCGCAAAAACCTCTAAATCCACCTCTTTGGACAAGACATAGTAAAGAGTTGCAAAATCACTTAAGACACAATTTGAAACACTGAAAATGATGAAAGCACACACAATCAATAAGAAATTCAACATTTCTAAGGGGGGAGTACATCCATACCTATACCCATGTTCCATACCCATTTTCAGATGAGATCTGCAGTCATGTGCTAGTTCCACCCCATTTCTCTGCAGTCACTGAATAAAGGTAAAAGGCCTAAATATATGATAAAAAGCACAAAAAACAGTCACACAGTTGCTTCGAGTAGATTATCCCAATTTCCAACCAAAATTTCAAACTAACCTCAACAATTACCAAAACACTGTTTACAAATGGCCAGCTCTTCAGCGCGCCACCATGTTGAAACTAGTTGAAGTCGCATGATTCCACATTGTGTTCCCATTTGTTCTCAGAAAGAGGTTTTTGCTGGTAAAGGGAAGTGGCGTTTAGAGGTTTTTGCCAACAAATTGATATTTCAGACCAGGAAGAGAGTGGTATTTAGTGGGTTTTGAAGCTAAATTATTTGATTAACGTATACTATGTGTGGAGAGCATTCACTCACTATTGTTATCTCATTTTTGATGGAGGTGGCGTTTAGAGGCTTTTGCATCTGAGCTCTTCAAATGATATGTTACATATTGGAGTTTCCAAATATAGTGTTGAAAAATTAATTTCTAACATCATATTACAATTAATTAATTTATTGACATTTCGTTTACAAATTTTTACGGAGAAATACTGGAAGTTGGTTTCCAAAAGCCTGGTTTTAAATAGGATCTCCATGGATTGCATCATATCACCACAAAAATTTCAGAAATGAAGCATTTGCATTTAAAGATTAACATCTTGTGAAGCTAACCAGCCGAATTTGAAGACGTCATGTCTGTCAAAATTTTGAAATGACCTTACTCAGTCAATATTAGAGACATAGGTTAGATTTTTTCACAGAATATTCCTTACATGATGTAGAATGACTTTGTGTAAAAAAAACTGTACATCACCAAAAATGACTTTAGCTGGGTTATCACAGGCAGAGTCACAAATGTGTGACAATCCAACAAAGGTTAGAACAGCAAAGAAATGGAGTGCTGAGAAAGAAACAGAAGACATAATAGCAGCAATGGAACATCGAGACATTCTAGGAGCAACACAAAGTGACCTAAAAGGCATTGGGTACAATTCGTTGAAGCCATTCTCAACCATGAGCAAACGGGAACGCAGAGCTGCTATTAGTGATTGTGTTAATGCTAGAGAAACAAAAAAAAGGGAAGTACACCTGATCCAATGTGCATAACAAGGGCAAATGGTCAGGTGGGAAGAGACTGTTATTGAGCGGAAATTAAGTTGGAATGAAATCTGGAAATGGAGCACATCAAGGATAAGTTTCCTGCTTTGAGCCGCCTATGGCGTACTTCCCTCCCCGAAAAACCTGGTGCGTTGGAAAATAACCGATGATGATAAATGCAGGTGTGGGAATGTTGGTACGCTAAAGTATACCCTCTCAAACTGCTCGCCACATTGGACAGGTATCACTGGAGGCATAATGAAGTACTCAAAATCCGCTCTAGCATTACAAAAGAACAGATGGATGAAATAAACAGTGGCAAAAAAACCACAGAGGCAACAAATTCAAAGCTTTATCACATTCACTCATCCAGGTCAACAAAGCTTTTAAAACCATAGACTGTATAAAAAGATGGACGAAGCAAACGTGACGTCACCCATTGGTTTCAGAATACCACTGAGGAAGCCTCGATTTTTAAAATTTGAATTGCGCCATTTTGTCACTTTGAAACCGGATGTGCTTCCTATTGGATGAGAGCGTGAACTGAATATCCGGGGGCAAGTGAGGGCTGGATTTACGGGTGGATCTTACCGTATCAGACAAGGACCAGAGGATAGCCACACCCCTAAAGCATATACTGGCTTTATCCTTTATTCTAGTCTATTTGGGACCATAATTTACAAAAATGAACATCATCGGAGGAGACTTGAAACTTGCGATTGATACAATAAAGTAATGTGGAAAATCATTATTTAAATAATAAATCAGGCGGGAAAGTAGGGTCATTTTCTCATAGACTTCTATAGGATTGAACTTCTTTCTGCAACCACCGACGTCGCCATCTGCTGGCCATTAAATAGAATGCAAATTTTGGAGATTTCCACATTGGCCTCAGTTTTCAGACCCAAGTGCTGCGTCCATCTTTTTATACAGTCTATGCTTAAAACAGAAGAGTTGAAAACGACGAGATCTGGAATGGGCGTTGGGAGATAGCAGCGGACCTGCCCGGCTGCCAAAAATTCTTTCCAATACCAACTACCCAGAGACCAGATTTAGTAATCTGGTGTGCTGGGAAGAAGGTTGTCTATCTAGTTGAACTCACAGTGCCACATGACACCATTGATGCAGCTCAAATCCGGAAAGATGTGCGGTATGAAAAAATGGTTGAGGAATGTGAAGACGCAGGGTGGCAGGCTAAGCACTTCCCTGTCAAGGTTGGCTGCACATGATACAGAGGTAGCTTTTATTTATTGAAGTCAAACAGAGGAAAGTAAGTTCAACCCTGAAGGATATCCAAGCAGCAACTGAAAAGGCAAGCCATTGGATCTGGCTCAAAAGAAACGATGAATGTTGGCTGGAAAATGATCCCCAGAAGAACTAGAGGTACTTGTAGTTGACAGGCAGTAAACCAGGCGAACCAGGAGGTGGGGCCTCACGTCAGTGAGGGGGGCCGGTGCGCAGTACAATCCGTCGAGAGGTAGGCCCCGAAACGTAGCGCATCGAGAACCTCCTGGTGTCCAGTACACGGAGCATTCGATCAGCAGCACTTGCATGAGCAAGCTGTTCTCTACAGTGTTTCCCCTACCATTATATTAGGGGGGCGCCCTGCCCCCCCAATGGAACCCCCCCGGCCCCCCCTTGCAGGTTCGAGTTAATTTAATTCAATTTTATTTTCTATAGAGCACCAGATAACAACAGAACTCATTTAAGGTTACCTGTCCTGTAGAACAGGTCTAGATCTTGTCCTTTTATTAAACGAACTAAATAGCCTTATGTTATTCATCGTATTTACACAACGGGGTGTCATTTCTGTTTCTGATGCGCACATACACACGCACACACAGAGACACGTGCGTGCGCGCACACACACAAGCACACTCCCAGCAGCGGACAGAGAGAAAGCAGAGGAGAACATGTCACGTCAACTGTCTGAAAAGCCAAAATATCTGCGTTTTTAAACGCTCCCAGGCTGGTCAGGATGTTAACACTCTCTCTGCAGTGAGTAGGAGCTGTGTTTAGTTCAAGTAATTGCTGAGTTATGTTATATTGTGTAAATTGATATATAATCTTGTAAAAAATCAACTGTTGTTATTAAAAGTAACACATGAGCCCCCCCAAGGCTGTAAACCTAGGGGAAACACTGCTCTATTTCTAGTATTTCATACATGTTGGTGAGTTTCTCTATAAATATGATTTTTATAATTTTTTAAAAGTATTATTTGTGCATTACTAGTAAGGGGTGTCAGTCATTTTGGAGCCCTCTGTGGCTATTGAAAATACACAGTGCCATCAGGCAAAAGCACAATGGCCCTCATTTATCAAACTTGTGTAGGATCTGGTGTAGATTCTGATGTAAATATCAGCGTTCGCCAGGTGTCACGTCCGATTTACTAAAAGTGTGTACGTCGCTGATTTCGGTGTAGAACTGGCATGGCGTTGATAAATCTGGCGGCTGAAACCATCATAATTTACATGACGCGCCCCTATAAATTCATGCTCTGGGAGGCATAGTCCTACCCACTTTACGACATGGACTCTCGAAAGACGGCAAAGAAGAAAGAACTTCACTGAGGAGGAAATACAAACTGTCACGTCCGAGGTGGAGAAAAACAAAATAATTTTATTTGGAAGCCTTAAGAATGGCATAAAGGGAGCCCAGAACGCTGCAGTTTGGAAAACTATTGCAGCTGCGGTAAACACTGTTGGGATGGAAAAACGGATTGCAGCAGAGGTTTGATTTAATTCATTAATAAGTCTAAGTGACTATTCGCACTAATTTAAGTGCGTCCAAGCACAAAAATTGACCAAAATTCTTTTTAGACGCACTTATTAGTGTGGCCAAGATGCACATTTCTCCATTGCCCACACTTATTTTAAGTGTGTCCAAAGCTAAAATTTTTTCCTGGCCAAACTTATTTTAAGCGGTACTTTCTAAGTGGCACTGGAATGGTCATCAACAGGTGCACTTATAAGTGTGGCCAAGAAAAAAATTCAGCATTGGCCACACGTGTAAGTGCGAATAACATCGGCCTTAATAAATTCAATTTATACATCCATGATATTTCATGTTATATAGCCTACATAATTGACAATCCAAATGCTTTACATGTAGGTTAAAAAAGTGGTCCGATTTTAAGATCGCCACCAGAAAACGGGTTGCGGCGCTCAGGCGCAGCAGTGCACAGACGGGTGGAGGCCAACCAGACTCGAACCTTCAGCTGTCTCGGTTCGAGCAGCGCGTGGCAGCAGGGCTCTCCCTCCATCGTGGGAATACGAGGCAGTGGGGACACGGATGAGTCCCCACCGCCTCCATCGGAGCTGCATGAGGGTAATTGTTTAAATACAGTCTGCAGGGATCACTCTTCATTGTACTTTTATTAGTGTTACTCCATTGACATTTTATTGGGTGCCACACAAAACAAGCAGCCACTCGTCGCTTTCCCGGAGGAGATCTTATCCGTGCCAAAAGTTCCTCTCACTTCGGACAGAAGCTTATTCCTCTAACAATAGAAAATGTGATCACGGTCAAAGTGTCCATATGTAGGCATATATACTCAGCGCCATTAAAAACGCACAGGTGAGCTATGTACTGTATCTGCGGGAAATTGAAGAATCGATTGATTTTTCTTGCTTTTCCCAGTGAGGCACAAGAGGAAATAAAGAAAAGCGTGGGGTATTGTAATCCTGACGCGCGCCATGTGCACGCGCCAAGCACTTCAGTAATAACAAACATTGAGCTGTTCGTGATGTGTACAGTGACACTTGACTTGTTCTTTTTGGTGTGGTCAATAGCCTACATAAAGCCAACAGAAAAAACGAGAAATGCTACTGCATCAAGAAAATCGAAGAGCTTGTGACACAGGACAGAGAAAAAGAGCCTTCGACATATTATGGGCAGATCTCAGCCGCGGAGAGGTGGTACGTCATTTGCACTGTCACCGTTCAACAATCAGTCGGCTCCAAGAATGGAACACAGGCACTGTCACTGACCTACCCCGCTTAGGGCAGCCACGAGTGACGATGGCAGCTCAAGAGCGCCACATCTGGTTACAGGCTGTACGTGACAGATTCCGGGCAGCATCCAAAACTGATCATGAGATGAGGGGTCCGAGACGATTGAGGGTGAGCGCAAGTACCGTTTGACGCCGTCTATGTGAGCAACACATGCGTGCACACAGGTCCTACAGAAAACCCAGTTTTTGCCCATTTACGCATGGCTGCCCTTACCGTGGTCAGTCAGCGACAGTCCCTGTTTTCCATTCTCAATAAAGTGCCAAAAAATTACACAGAGGCAAGTGCCCACAGTCAGAGGTGAAGAGTTCCTACTCCTGTTGTTGTGCAAAAACTGGGTTTTCTGTAGGGGCCATGTGCACGCATGTTTTGCTCACGTAGACGGTGTCAAACAGTACTTGCGCTCACCCTCAATCATCTCGGACCCCTCATCTCATGATCAGTTTTGGTTGCTGTCCGGAATCTGTCACGTACAGGTTGTAACCAGATGTGGCGCTCTTGAGCTGCCATCGTCACTCATGGCTGCCCTAAGCGGGGTTGGTCAGTGACAGTGCCTGTGTTCCATTCTCGGATAGACAGCCGACTGATTGTTGAACAGTGACAGTGCAAATGACGCATCACCTCTCGGCGGCTGAGATCTGCCCGTAACATGCCAAAGGCTCTTTTTCTCTCTCCTGTGTCACAAGCCCTTCCATTTTCTTGATGCAGTAGCATTTTTTGTTTTTTTTTGGCTTTATGTAGGCTATTGACCACACCAAAAAGAACAAGTCAAGTGTCACTGTACACATCACAAACAGCTCAATGTTGTTATTACTGAAGTGCTCGGCACGTTCACGTGGCGCGCGTCTGGATTACAATACTACACGCTTTTCTTTATTTCCTCTTGTGCCTCACGTGCCTATTACCACGTATAGCAGTACTAGAAATTAAACTCTAAATTTTCTTGACTGGATGTACCCTTTGACGCGTTTACATACCCAAATGTTTCTCTGGGTACCCAAACATCAAGATAAGCCGAAAAAGTACTGATTTCATTCGATATTGGTGGATGTTGGATATGGTACTCTTTCTGAACGCGGATGAATTGAATTTACAGCCGACAGTTTGAGCACTTACGAAGTAACCCGCAAATGCAACATGTCTCCTTTGAGAAGACACAATTTTAAAGTTGTGATTGATCAGTGTATATCAGGTACATTAAATGCACCTCTATTACCCCCTCAGTCTGTTGGTTTTGAGGAATTATTATATCTTTGTTCTCACTTTTGTTCTACTTCAGAATAAATCTTTGGAGGAGGTGCTTCAGTGGCTCGTTTCTCCAGAGGCCTCTCAACTGTATCCCACCCCAAGCCTTGTGGCACTTGGATGTGTGTTGCAAGGTGGCCATCGATGGACCAGAACAGGAGGCCTTTGACTACAAGGAGTGTATGAAGAGGTTCTTCAAAATGAAACCAAGGAGACTGAAATGTTCTGACGCTGGTAGTGAACTGTGTAAATGAGTGGCTGGTGTATTAAACTACCTTGTAACAAGGCCACATTTTGCTGCTTGTGGAATTTGTCGGAAAAATACTAGTTAATATTTTCTTATATTTATGTTCTAATTTTGCATTTTTACCGACAGTTATCAGGTCAGGTTTGTGCTGCAGCCTCAGCAGATTCTTTATTACTACTACTACTTGCCCAGCACATCCTGTTAGTATGATGTTACCTCAGCGTGAGGTTCGGGGACCTCTAGGGGTCATTTATTCATGCAATTATAACTCCTAAAGTACACTGCTTGTAAAACGTTTGCTTGAGCCAGTTGAAGGCAAGGTACACGTGTGAGCCCATGATCTGGTACCACTACCACCTCATTTTGAACCAGGAAAAACCCCGAAAAGCTAATCATAATTCAACTGAAGCGTGCACTAATTATGGGAAGCCCTGTGTAATAGCCTTTCAGTTTTAGTGCTGTCATGTGAACGCATATACAGTCATCATAAACTTTTAAGGGACACATCAAAATTCTCACCGTGAAATAACTTCATAATTGGTGAGCATATAATGTGGGTGTTGCAGATGATAAAGGAGTTAAAATTTTGAACGACATTTGGGAAATTCTCGTTGAATAGCCTCTCACAGGATGTTGCCAAATAGGTGCATAAAGTTATTATAAAGGGACAAATCTAGAAATTCTCGCCATAAAATTACTTCATTTTTTGTTCACATATAGCATTGTCCTCGCAAATCAGGATTCTGTTAAAATAATGAACTTATCATGGGGAAATTAAGCAGTGCCAAATAAGCGCTTGCGCAGCTACTGTATAATAAACTTAAAGGGATACATCTCAAAATCTTCCTTGTAAAAGTGCCTCATTTTTGGAGCCCATATGGTGTGGGCATTATTCAACAGAATTCAACTGAAAATGTGAATTTATTGTGGGAAAATCCTGTGAAATAACCTTTCATGATTCAGTGTTGCTACGAATGTGCATTCATTACCATGATGAATTTAAAGGTACAAATCTCAAATATATGACGATAAAATTACTTCATACTTGGCGAGCACATAGCATGGGTCAAGCTGATCAGGATTTTAAACAACAGAACAATTCAAATGGGCTGGCAGCAATCATGCTTGAATGTGTCTTGTAAAATTAAACCCAAGTGTCAATTAGGGTTTTTTTTTATATTGGTTGATTTACTAACTAAAGAGGCGATTTTTCACAAAGAGATTTTCAGATAGAGTTGGATTTTTCCTTTAATAAATGAAATAATCATTTAAATACTGCATTTTGTGTTTACTCAAGTTGTCTTGGTCTAATATTAAATTAGTTTACCTAAAACATTTGTAAGTGTGACCAAAATGTCCAATTCTGAATCACCAATTAGCCTGGTACACATCTTTGGACTGTGGGAGGTAACTGGAGTACTCATAGGAAACTTGAACTCAGGGAGTACAACAGAAGTAGTACAATAACATAGAACAAAATTTTTTATACTGTTGAACAAAAAAAATTGAGACTTACTACTGTCTTGAAATTCTTCCTCTTTAATTCTTCAATGAAACTCTCCCGCTTCTTGTACAGCTCACTCTCTTTGTCTTCAAGATATTTGCTGACCAAAACGTAGTCATACGACTTAAGGAAACCCTGTTGAAGAAAAGTGTGAGCGAAACAGTAACATTTTTACTACTTTTTGTTCTCTTAAATGATGGGTTCCCTGGAAACATAAAAATGATCGCTGCTTTCATACCACAGCTTTTTTTTCATACCAGTAATAGTGTTTCGATTACCTCAAATTTTGCCTGAGAATAGCTTGTGCCTCCATATTCTCAGCAAATCCGTACTTTGTTTCATTCTGAATTTTTGCGTCATTCACCAAATGCTTTCCCAATTTGAGGTAACTTCAACCATTTCAGCTACGTGCGCAAAAAGACAAAAGATCTTTTTATTTTATTTTATTTACCTTTATTTGACCAGGAAGTCTCATTGAGATACAGAATCTCTTTTGCAAGAGAGACCCGGCCAAGGTTGCAGCCAACACAATGCCAACATAAAACAATACAATACAAATAACATATAAAACAAACAGTTTTAAAATCACAAGAGGAATTTGGATACATTAGCTTGCTCACAAAAATCATTGACCTGTTTCAGTTACAATGATTTGTATAGCACTCTTAAAGTCAGCCAAGGATATAAAACAGTCCAATTTAAGCTCCTTTTGCAACCTGTTCCATGACCATGGTGCATAATTGGGGATTATCACACTTCCGGGTTCCTTGGGCGGGATTTTTGAATTTGGTGTTTATCCAGTTCCGGCGGAGTTCAACAACATCAACAATGGCTGAAACTAAGGCTAGATGTCACTGCTCTGTTCCACTTTGTAAATTGAACAAACAACGACAACCCTACTTAAGTTATCATGGATTCCCGAGTGAATTAACTCTTAGGAAGAAGTGGGTTAAAGCGATTCGCCGGGATGAAGGGCCATGCTTTAAAATACAATGAGATAGCACGTTCGTTTGTAGCCGGCACTTCAGTGAAACAGACTATACTGCAGGTACTGGTAGCAGGCTAATGCTAGCTGATGTTACCAACTTTATCACAACCAGGGATGTGTATGTACTGTAGCTATAAATTACTGTCAGTAAGTTACTGTGCTATGGATTGTTCATTCTAGCAAAAGGGACAGTCATATCTTACGCGTCTGACTTGAAATGGCTAGCTAACATTAGCTAGCTGACACTGACAGTGGCTAACATTAACGTTCTTCATAACAGAATACAGGTAAAAATTGGTGACTCGACAGCCTCATTTAATGGTGAATAACGTTATACTTAGTCTAGTTGGGTTTAACATAGGTTTCTTGTTACCTTCCACTGCACACGTAACAACTTATAACCAAACGAACATCTGAGCTGACGCCAAGGTAACGTTAGCTTAAGCTAAACTAATGTTAAGTTAGCTAGCTAGCTAGTTGCCACAAACCTTCGTAGTTGTAGATGAAGTTTTTGAAAAAGAAGCTGTATCCCTTGTCCAGTTTTGAGTGGGCTGTGGGGGAGTGTTGTTCTACTAATCTGCAGACGTCGGGAAGTTATTTTTGGCAAATTTACGAGGGAAGCTGTAAAAGATGTAAACTTAGGTTCGCCAGAGTCACTCGCCATTTAGCTAGCGGAAGTTGCCGTGCGTTATTATCTCTGAATTCGGAAGTCCTGCGTTTCAGCGTGATAATGGCCTATAATTAAAAGCCAACTGTCCAAGAGCTGAAAAAGCCCTGGGAACACTGAGAAACAACCAGTTTGATGATCGCAGCTGATAGCTCCCAGTGCTTGCAAAAAGAAGATTACGGAGATAAACAGGGAGTTTGCCTAAAAGTGTTTTATAAATAAAAACATACCAATGTCTCTGCCAACAAATTGACAATGATGTCCAACCCACCAATTCCAATTTATATAAAATACATTGATGAGTGAGAGACTAGCACCAGTAATAAAACGCAAAGAAGCATGATAAAGTGAATCAAGTTTACCCAAAACGGGGGAAGCTGCATGCATGTACAAAATATCACCATAGTCTAACACAGACCAGAAAGTAGCTTTGATTAATTTCTTTTTGGCATTAAAAGCAAAACATGACTTATTCCTGAAGCCAAGCTTCACTTTAAGTTTCTTTGATAGATTTGAAATATGCTCGCGATAAGAAAGCTTGTCATCATCATATGCCCAGGCACTTATGAGTGCACCCTTTCAATTACATTACCTTCATAAGTATGAATGCTAAAGTTATCAGCTAACTGAAAACGAGCCCTTGAAAAAACCATGCACTTAGTTTTCTTTGCATTTAGTACCAATTTTAGACCGAGCAGAGCATTCTGTAAAGAGTGGAAGGATGTTTGAAGCTCCTTACAGCCAGGGCCAGGGAGTTTGCTTTAGTGTAAATTACAATATCATCTGCATATAAATGGGTTTTTGCTGGAAGGCCTTTCTCTTGATCATTTATAAAAACTGAGAACAGTACCAGTCCTAAAATGGAACCTTGTAGAATACCTTTAAGAATCTCAAGAACCTGAGACTTGTGGCAATCTGCACAGACACACTGAGTTCTGCCAGCAAGATCATTTCTAAACCATTGAGTAGTCTTAGGACTAAATCCAACATTACTGAGCTTATTTAGCAGCAATTCATGATCTACAGAGTCAAATACCTTTGATAAATCAACAAATAAGGCAGCACAATGTTGCTTTTTATCAAGAGCATTTATGATGTTGTTTATTACTGCCACAGAAGCTGTAATGGTGCTGTGGCCAGTTCTAAACCCAGATTGATATGAATTTAAGATACTGTTTTTTAACAAAAATTGCTTTAACTGCCGATTTACCAGGGATTCTCAGATTTTTGCAAGAACTGAAAGTTTTGAAATTGGGCGGTAATTATTTAACTCATGTCTCTCTCCTCCTTTAAACAAGATAAGTACATAGGCAGATTTCCAGCTTTTAGGAATCGAGTTGGAGGACAGACTTAAATTGAACATGTGGGCAATGGGCTCAGCTATCAATTTTGCTGCTACCTTTAAAAGATAAGAATTTAAAGAGTCAGGACCTTCAGATTTTGTAATATCAATGCTTTTCAGTGCTTTACACAATTCAGAAACAAATATAGGTTGAAAATCAAGTGTGTCCAGATTTGTATTACCCTTTTCTGTAACTCCAGTTCAAAGAGTGGAATTAGCATTTGTGCGGTCAAATACAGATCCAGCGCTGATAAAGTGGACATTAAACCTATCTACCATGACTGATTTGTCCTTAATTTCTTCAGAGTCAACCACAATGCATTCAGGAAGGCTTGAAGTAGTGGCTGGGCCTGATAAAGGTTTGATTAATTTCCAGAATTTGGAGGGATTAGTAAAATTCCTTGTAACAGAGTTCAAAAAATACTTGGTAACACTTTATAATAATGGGACATGAATCATGTAGTTATCATGCATTACTTCATGCATGAATCACTCATGAGTTCATCATGATTCCTGCATGATTTCATACATGAATTCATTATGATTCATCATGAGTTAAAATGAATTCATGCTTACTCATGTCTGAATTCATGCAATTACATCATATCAACTAAGGCATTACTTACTGTAATGAATTCATCATGAATCAAAGGTAATTAAGCATGATCATGATGAGTTCATGGTTCATTAAAGACAATCGTTTCACTTTTGGCAGAATCGAAATAGACATTTTCATCTCATGAGTTCATCATGTTTGTGCCCCCTCAACTAAAGTGGTGGTTATAAGGTAGCTTTCATCAAAAACAAATGCTTTTGGCTTTTGGTGTTGCTTTATGTTTTTCTGTGGGTGTCGGTGTGAGAGCAGTTCGGATTTGTTTTTGATCCATCGGCATGCGATTTCAAAGATGTGCTCTGTTTTCAGTTGCGGAGCGCAGCAACTTAAGCACTCCGGAGTCCGGAGTGGCAAGCAATTTTTTTTTTTCCATCAGAGTTTTCCATCGACTTGACCACACTTTTCGACCCTATCTTCATCTGTCTGCACCTGCGGAGGTGAGGAGGTGGGTCCAGGGCTGCGCTAAGGGAGAATGGCGGAGGAGCTGGGTCGGAGGTCCGGGGTGCGAGACACTAGCTTTCGCGGTGGCGTTCCGGGCAGAAGAGGGACCGCACCTTTCTCATCTGCTGACCTGGGCTGCGCATCTCTCTCCCGAGGCTGCGGGAGAATTTGGCTGCTGGGCCTGGGCTAGGCTAGCCTACATTAAGATGACTCCTGGCATGCTGTTATGGATCAATTAGCAGTGAGACTGATCTGAACTGTAAATCCCCCACCCCCTGCCCTTCTTTCTTTCCTTCTCTGGACTTTTGACATCATTTCTCAACATTTTTTATGCGAGAATCTCTATGTATGTGACAAATAAATATCCTTCATCCTTGATTCTTTCCCAATGGCATTTCACAAATTCGTTGTAATAAAAGCCACCGTTTGTCCACCACTTTAGTTGAGGGGGCATAGACATGATGAACTCATGAGAAAGTAAGCTTTAATTAATGTCATTCAATGATTCCTTAGCAATAGCATTTCACACATCTGTTGCTATAAAAGCTACCGTTTGTCCACCACTTTAGTTCAGGGGGCACAAACATGATGAACTCATGAGAAAGTAAGCTTTAATTCATGACATTCAGTGATTCCTAAGCAATAGCATTTCTCACATCTGTTGTGATAAAAGCATGTATAGCCAACACTTTAGTTGAGGGGGCACAAACATGATCAACTCATGGGAAGCTAATTCATGAATTAAGAATGAATTAATAGATTAAATCAGTATGTACTAATGCATGAAATAGTACATAACTTCACTGTAATATTGTATCTTTATAATCAAAAAGTGATGGTAAGTCCAACTAAAATATCAATTGCAATTCTGCCAAAAGTGAACTGACTATATCTTTGTAGGCCCATGAATTCATGAGCAACTAACCTTCATTTCATGTTGTTCAGTATTCCCAATAGACTAACATTTGTACATTTATACTGTATGTTGTGATGATAGCTACCATACGTCCACCACTTTAGTCTAGGGGGCACAAACATGATGAATTCATGAGAAATTAAGCTTTAATTCATGGCACTCAATGATGAAAATGACAAGCTAATATACCAACCACTTTAGTTAAGGGGGCACAAACATGATTAATTCATGGGGAGCTAATACATGAAGTAAGAATGACTTAATGGATGAAAACGTCTATTTCGATTCTGCCAAAAGTGAAACAACTGTCTTTAATGAACCATGAACTCATCATGATACATGAAGTAAGAATGAAGTAATGGATGAAAACGTCTATTTTGATTCTGCCAAAAGTGAAAAGACTGTCTTTAATGAACCATGAACTCATCATGATCATGCTTAATTACTTTTGATTCATGATGAATTAATTACAGTAAGTAATGTCTTAGTTGATATGATGTCATTGCATGAATTCAGACATGAGTAAGCATGAATTCATGTTAACTCAAGATGTGTCATGATGCATTCATGCATGAAATCATGCATGAATCATGATGAACTCATGACTGAATCATACATGAAGTAATGCATTATAACTACATGATTTATGTCCCATTATTATAAAGTGTTACCCATTTATTTTCTATTGACTTCCGTGCACCAAACTGTTGGCCAGCTGGGCTAGCAAACTTGCTAGCTAAACAAGCAAACTAACATTAGCTATGTAGCTGGCTAGCTAGCCAGAAAGACCTAGCGGGCTAGTCTCGCTCAGGACAGAAGTAAAAGCTGTTTTTCTTGGCGCTCCCCATAGCAGCTAGGAGCACTTCCGTTGTGTTGATATCTAAATGCAGCACTTTTCTCTCTTACATTTGCTTTTTGGTATGCTTGTTTTTGGCTTTGCATCATTTCTGTTTTTGCAGCACATTTCTCCAATTAGAGATGTTTTGGGCTGTTGCAGCGCATATTTGTTGACACGGATATGCAACATTTTACTTTTGCATTTGCTTTTGCGGTTTGCATGTTTTTAAAATTGCATCATTTCTGTTTTTGCAGCGCGTTTCTCTGATTGGAGATGTTTTTGGCTGTTGCAGCGCGTTTGCCCCTGTTGGCCACCGTATTGTTGCCCACAGGTAACAAACAGATGATCACAAAGGAGTTCAACGTAATCGTTATAGATAGGAAAGAATTCCGTATTTAACCTCCACCAATATCGAATGAAATCAGCACTTTTTCAGCTTACCTTGATGTTTGGGTACCCAGAGAAACATTCAGGTGTGTAAAAACGTCAGGTGAACATCCAATCAAAAAAATTTAAGAGTTTAATTTCTAGTGCGACGAAACACGATAATGGAATATAATGGTGGCAGCCATGCTACTGATGGATAGTGTACAGATTCAATCTACCAAAAGGACCTTGGTCGAGACAGGGTCAGGGTCAGGGTTAGGGTATCATAATCTAGGGATTTTTTCATAATCTCTCAGGCTCGTACTCCTGGTGGATGGAATCTAATGCCGACCTGATGACACACCGGGTTGCTAGGGCATGTGCAACATATGCATTTGTGATATTAAATATAAATATTAAATAATTAATAATTCTAAACCCCCTACTCACTAATAAAACACCCCAAAATATATTGGCGCCCCCTTTTAAAATCGTTCTAGCAAATAAAAAGCCAAAAAAGGCGGAGGTTGGATACGGAATTCTTTCCACATCAAATACTGAAATGTTAGGCTACTCACTGGCTCTAGTTGTTCGTATTGCTCCAGGTAAAATTAACCTCTGACAGAAACACAGTGGCTTTTCACTGAGGAGTAAGTTGTCTGAAAACACTTCTTGTTTGGCAGATTGATACGAGATCCACAGAGATTTGTCCAAATTTGTTGACAGTAGAGGGAGTTTGTCAAAACAGTTTCACTCCCAAACTCTTGTTCCCTCTCTCACACAAACGCGCACACATAATGCAAACATCAGCCTGAGGCGAGAAAATTACCGGGACCTCATAGCTGGCTACAGCGGTGGCCACACGTTGTCGTCATGCATGTGGGCCGTTTGCTGTCACGCCTAAACCCTCAAAACGGTGTCTAATGTGACTTATTGTTAAAACATGGACATTATGAGCCCTTGCAATGCCCTGAGAAACATTCCAATGGCACACTTCCTGAGGGCTTTGGTCATCTATGGCGTTTAGAACAATGGCAGAACTGGAACTTTTGAGGAGGCTTTTTATTGACATAAGGACAGGATGTGCCTGGGCTGACCATACCTGATTTCAATAGCTCTGGATTGGAACCCACCTGTCTGACTGGCCAATTTTGACAAAGGGCATGAACTTGACAATAATATGGAGAAGGTGACTAAAATGCACACAGACTAGTAGGACACAACCTTGATCATGTAAATAAACCTTACTAAGTCAACCTCAGAAATAATTATGCAGGATATTGAAAGCACTAAACTGTTGCGTTTATATTTTTGTTCAGTGTGCAATCAGTCAAACTGTTTTAATCTGAATCAGATCTAATTTGCGATGAACACCTTGGTCCATAAAAGAGCAATCCTTTCATTCATCTGACCCTGTGACCATTTGTGTAGCACCACCATTAGGCCAAAATTAATGTTTTCAAAAATGCAATGAGTCAAACAGTTCTTCTGGGAATTGGGTAAAATTATCTGTGGACATTCCTGAAACTGAGAGTAGTTCCCAGATTTTCTGGAGCCTAAGCCCTTTCCTGCAGTGTTATGGAATCAGATTTGTTATTGAACAAGTTATTGAACAAAACTTTTTCGATATTGAACAAAATTTTTTGGATATCAAACAAAAATTTCAAAATTGAGAGAGAATATAACTCACTGAAGCAAAAAAAGTTACCTCAAAGGTAAAACTTATAGCTTGTAAACAAATATTTTTTTTGATGGAGTGAACCATTGGTCTTTCAGTTTTTTGATAAATTGTCCTTTCATTCATAGTTCCCTCTGCTGCTTTTGCAGTTATCGGATTTGCTGTTACGCTCCCAGCTCTCTCGTTTACGCTTCTTGATTTTTTGTTTGCAATTCTGTCTCAAACCTCTCGTGTGATAGGGATTTTTTGTGTGGTCTGACCTCATTAGCTAATGGAATTTTGGCGCTCAGTGCCGGGAGTAATGAATCCAACCATTAAATGTAGCCACGAGTCTCACTTCGGACTCCACTCACAAGTGAATCACACTAGCGATGACGGAAATATTACAATGGCTGATGAAGGAAATCAATGTGTGTCCTTGATTCGTTGCTGTGGCCTACTCTAAAAAAATCTACTGTAACTGTAACTAAATCAACTGTAGCTAAGTGAGATAGCGAAATAATGGATAATTTTTATTCATTTATTTTCTATTGAATTCTGTGCACCAAACTGTTGGCTAGCTAAGCTAGCGAACTAGCAAGCTTAGCAAGCGAACTAACATCAGCTAAGAAGGAGCAATATTGTCTCCTTCTTCTGCTTCCTTCTTGTGACTGACTTGCATGGCCTCCTCAGAGCTCTCCTACTCTTGCTTTGTCACAGCATTGGTGGAGCAGTCTGTCAATTTCGTATGTCATGACATGTCATTGGACTATAAGCTTACTTCAGCAACCAATAGGCTGAGAAGGTTGACACCAAATCCCGCCTCCTCTTTTCAGAGTTTCAAAACTTTTTTTTACGGAGATTCAGAACTTACTTTCAGAGCTTCAGGGGTTTTTTTTTCCCCAGACTTTCAGAGGATTTTTTTTTTTTCAGTTTCAAAACTTCTTTCAGTTTCAAATCTTTTTTTTCAGAGGGTTTTTTTTCCAGATCACCATTTACAAGGTTTCAAAACTGGATAACAAAATACTGTGGGAGAACAGTGCCAAATTTGAAACTCTGAAACTGTGTTGTTGAAACACTGTAAAAACAGTGCTGTAGTTGTGAAGAATAAAAAGAAAAAACAAAGAAAAGTTGTAGAGATTTGGAATGAAAATTCAAATACAAAATAATATTTTCAGAGATTTGAAAATTTTTTTCAGCCTATCAAAACACTATATACACCTTCAAAACTTAGTTCCAAAGTTTCAAATCTTTTGTACGCTTTCAAACACGGGGTTTCAAACTTTCAAAGTTTTTTCTTTCAGTTTTGCATCATGGCAGTGTTTTAGCTCCACAGTAATTAAGTTAACTGGCATCAGGTGTGTAACATGATTAACTATAAAAAGGATGTCTTAGAGAGGCTGAGTCTCTCAGAAGTGAAGATGGCCAGAGGCTCTCCAACCTGTGAAGGCTTGCGTCAAAAAATTGTGGAATACTTTAAAAACAATGTTCCTCAACGTCAAATTGCAAAGGCTGTGAAGGTCTCATCATCGACAGTGCACAACATTTGGCGCATAATTAAACAAAAAGTCCATCAAAGGAGACCCAAAACTGTCCAGCAGCTGGAAGCCTGTATTAAACAAGAGTGGGATCAAATTCCAATAGCTAAACTCAAGAAACTTGTCTCCTCAATGCCCAGACACCTCCACTCTGTGTTAAAAAGAAGAGGGGATGCTACACCATGGTGAACAGGCCCCTGTCCCAACTTCTTTGAGACCTGTAGCAGCCATCAAATTTGAAATGAGCTCATTTTGTGGATAAAATTGTAAAATTTCTCAGTTTCAACATTTGCTATGTTATCTCTGTTCTATTGTGAATAGAATTCTGGCTGGTGTGATTTGACAGTCATTGCATTTTGATTTTATTCACAATTTACACTTTGTCCCAACTATTTCAGAATTGGGGTTGTATTACATGGACAATGTGTAACAAACATGTTTGATTCCATTTTTTTTGCACGGGAGATTTTGGGATTAAATTTTTTTGGCTTCGATTATAATTTTTTCAATGCTTGATAAATCATGCTGAATAAATATTGGTTGTCAGCTTACGGGTTCACTTAACAGGGAATAAAGTATACGTTTTTGTGGTACATGCCATTAAATGGTCAATAAAGAGTTATTGTTAAATTACACAAACTGGAAAATTTTTGCAAATCTGAATGAGTGTTTCTTTGTTTCTGTTATGATGCTAAGCAAACTGCCTCCATAATCTTTATAGATAGATGCCACATACATAAACTTTCTATTTTGTAGCCATCCAAATACTTTTCATTTGATTTTTGAATACAAGTTTACAACTGTTACTAATGTTATGAACATTTATTATGAAGGTTAGCAATATCGAACAATTGAAATATTCTTACCAATTCATAAATTTCTTAATTACATAATGGTATGTTTTATTATTAGAGAATGTTAAAATCATAGGCAATTTATGTCCATTAAGCATCTCTCTGTGCAGTTACGCGACTGCAGCTGAGATAAACACTTCAAAATGGACCACTGACTATCTGTGAATTGAACAAGCTGCAAACCGAGCGTTTTATCGGACTGGATCATGTTAGATTTACAATTTACGATAACTTATTTCTTTCATTTTCCCCACTGAGGCAAAGTTGCTCGGGACATTTCAACTTTCAAAGGTCTGCTGAACATCATGAGACTAACTTTAATGCTTTCCCTATGGTTCCATACTATATTTCATTATTAGGACCTCACCTGAAGCTCTGGTACACCTGTATCCTCAACAGCTTGCTGACGTGCTACCTGCATACAAAATAACAAATTAATAATAGCACCACCGCGATATTTCTAGACTGAAATTCACCTCATAATTTGATACATTAACCCGTGTTATGTCTACTACAGCTATCAACCTGACCACCAGCCAACATGTGACAGAAACCAGGTTTAGTTCGCTAGTAGAAACTAGCAAACATGATTAACATTAGTTGACATTATTTTCCAATAAAAAGTAACTTTGACGTAGCTAGCAAGTTTTCACTTTCAATAGTTAACTGTTTCTGACCAGTTAGTTTGATCACTTACTCCCTGGATGGTAAAAAAAAGCTTCTTATGTCACCTCTTTTTTTGGTGGCCTCTCAGTTTTCTTCCTCTGTCAACTGAGTGGCTAGCTGTCGTTAGCTCGCTAGCTAACAAACTGATGTTATATAATGGTTATGTTATTTTTGTTATGATTGTTGTTCACATGCTTTGGCAATATGTATTTTTGAATATGTCATGCCAATAAAGCATTTAAATTTGAAAAAAAAAAAATTGGTTAGCTATGGAAAGGTACTGCAAGCACACAAATGGCGCTTTTCCGCCACGTGGTACCGGCTCTACTCACCTTTTTTGCTTTTTCATTAGGAAAAAGTACCTAGTACTTGGTACCTGGTACCACCTTTTCTGGTACCTGCTTTCCTGGGGTTCCAAAAAAAGCCAACCGGGTACTAGTAGGTACTAAAATGTGACGTGACAACACCGCAGCCCACTGATTGGTCAGAGAGAATCGTCACTGCGAAAGACAATTCCTTAGTCTACCTCGGAGCATCTCATTCGAGTTAGATTGACAAGTCTCAAGCTTAGCGTAGTTATTATGATCGTCGACTTACGCTGTTTTTGACAACTTGTTCGATATACTGTGCGTTGCCTTACCTTTCAAACACAGTTTTGCTTGTTCACCAAAGCTGCTCCATTCATGAAATGCGTTTCTCTTTGTCTATGACCCCGTTCGTAGCAAAGTTATTAGATGCTACCTTTGTTTTAAGAAAATCGCGCAGAAAAATAACTTTATGGGTGTTGACGAATCATTTTACTCAAGTTATCACAGATGAGATGACGCATCATAAAGCGATGAATTCTCATTCTCAGCCATCTCCAGCAATTTGCGCATTTGCAACGTGGAACTCTGCTCAGCATTGATCACTTAATTATCTGATGCTTTAACAATCTGTTTGTTTGCCGTCAAATTCAGAGTAAAATGTACATTCGCACTCCATGCCTTTTATGGATATCATTGCTTTGCATTGTTAGGTGGTACGCAATTGAATGTGCTACTGAATCGTACACTCAATGTCAAACAGACAATACAATTCAACACTCGCCGGACATTAGTGCCATAATGTGATGACGGTAGTGCGCGTCCCCTGATTTGAACAAATAAATCTTTAACAAAATCAACGGAATAAATGTTAACTTAATATAACTGCAGCTACATTGTGTGTCGTGTTGATGATGACATCGTGGCAGTTTTGTGCTGTGCCGCTATGATGACCAGCTACACTGAGGCAGTACCATCCTCTAATGGAAAACGATCCCCCAGAAAAGTACCCAGTGCCAAGGCGGGTGGAGTAGAGTCGAGTCCCTTTATACTGAGAGTAGCGACAACTCAGTATTTGAACGCCATCTTAATTCCATCATTCAGTGCGCGCGCATATGACACAGTGAGCCGTCAGCCCCCCCAGACGAGCACAGATCTACGTACAAAATAATAATAATAATAACAATAATAATAATAATAATAATAATAAGGGTCTTTACACACCGGATGCCTTTTTTTGTGCAAATAATGCGCGCAAAAAAACATGCATTAATTTTCGCCATCCTTACGATTGTCACTCAGCTGCGCATCGTGCCTAACAACGCGCTTTAACCGTGACAACATTTAGAAGATAGAACCGATTCTGGTGTCTTATTGCTAAATTAGCATGTTGCCTCCACGGGTGGAGTGGTCGTGGTCTAGAAGTGGTCGTGTCTATGTTTGGGTACACCATAGCAATGTGATGACATCATAATGGTGCTTTGTTCACGTGACTAAGTCATTTCCAGGCCATTGTTCACTCTAGCATTGAGGTAGCAATGTGATTCTGAGTCAATTTAATCAAAAAAGACTTATTTCTCAAAAATTATTGGTCCTCTCAACTTGCCGTTTTCGCTAGGGTCTTCCTTGACCCAAAATACATAATTATGCTAAATGGCAAACATCAGCTCCACACGGTTTTCCACTGATTGGCTGGACACACACGCATACACGCACACAGAGTCCACTTCGCTTTTATATTATAGATGAGCCTCGCGAACTAATTTACCCAAATCTGTGCTGCTTCACAAGCTAAACAAATGCAGAATTTAACGAGAGGTACTCCTAGAGTGCTAATCTCCACAAAGGCAGCACAGTAGTAATCTTGCTGAGCGAACATGGCTCTCAAGAAATTTAAGGTCACAAAACTGAAGTGCTTTTCCCATAGCCCAGCTCATGACATATTTTTGACATTACCCTACATATCACTTTTGCGAAAATCGCATTGGCTGAGAGCGTGGGGGGGGGGAAATCGCTTAGCATTACGTCTTGCCGTTTCCACGAAGCCAAACTGAATACAGAGTGTAACACTGGTTGAAGCAGTATGGCTCAGCGCTGCAGGCGGCTAGTTAACCGCCACCAGGGTTCTCCCCTGGGTTCTGAAAAATATTCTTCACTTTCTCCCTCGAGAAATAAAGTCAAAAAAATATTCTTCACTTTATCATAGTCGTCATTTTTTATTCGTCACTTGTGGACTTTATAAAACTTTGAAAAGCCTTCAAAGCGGACAAAGTGCATGCAGCATGAACAACGTCAAACCTCAAATATTTGCATTATAACAGGTCTCTCCATTATATTTTCGATTGTACAGTATATATAATTTTGGGTCCATTCAAGTCCAACCTCTAATAATGGGGACTCTGTGGACCATCAAATCTAAATTAAAACCTCTTGAGCATTTCAAATGGAATTTATTCAAAAGACTGACGATAGAAATCCCTTTAAACCCTTAATTTCTTTATTTTTTTCCTTAACATTTTTATCAATGCAGCCATTTTTGGCATCCCAAAATTAAAAAGGGACACACCCTTTAAGGGCAATAGAAAGGCCTGACAAAAATGCTAAATTGTACTTGGGGTGAGCTCAAAATTTTGTGCTGCTGGAATCAGAATTAGCAGAATTGTCAAATGTTTATTTAAAATGTTTAACTTTTAAGATTTCCATTAACTGATTCCAAATTGAACTTTAGGTGAGTTCATTGTTTTGTGCACAATTAATTGGAATCCTTAATGTAAATCTCAAATGTTTAGGGTTTCAAATGTTAAACATCTCAGATAATCACTAATTCTGATGCCAGCAACAAACAAGTCTCAGCACTGGCACCCTTATCCACTTCTCTCTAAGGAGCGCTTTCTGGTTACTGTATTGTCCAAAACTACCATGTGATGCTAAGCTGGTAAACCCAAAGCCCTCCAGCAGTAGCAAGCGCCACAGAATTTACATACTTCCGTCATAATTACAACACCACACCTAGCGGATTAACACGTATTATTATTGGTCAAAAGCTTGACGTCCATTCGGTCATTAGATGTAGTCTATTTTTACAAACACATTGCTGCTACTTGCACTGAGTTTTTGAAAATCATTGAATGCATAGCCATGTCAGTCATAATAAAGTTTAAAAGAGAGAAACGCCCCTCTAACATTGTAAGCCACTCGCTAGGAAATAATTAAAAGAAAAATAAATGCTTGGAGCTTGTTAAAATTCTGCAATAGCAATTCCAGTTGGAGCAAAAACCATCGCACACAGCGTTCACCCCAGGAGTGAGTTTGAGAACTTTTGAGTTAGGCTTCAGCAAATTACCTTACTGGCTAACTATCGCACTGGCCTGAACATATTTTAACAGCGATGAGTTCACAGACAACCAACCCAGCCGTGTAGGAACGGTTTGTTGTCAATACAAAGTTTTGAACATTATTGATGACAAATCAGATATTGTATAGCCAGTGGCGACTGGTCATTAGGGGCAGGTGGGGCCAGCCCCACCTGGTGTCACCAGAAAGGACCGCAGGCAAATTACATCATTAATTCTCAAACATTATCTTATTGTCTGCTAAAATGTATTGTCTATACATTTAGCATTTTCCTAAGTTGCATAGAATTTGTGTTTGGATTTAAGTTCATGTTTATTGGTCTCTATTTTGCTGCTTCAGACCAATCTCCTGATCCATGTCCACATGAATGGGGCTAGCCCCCCTTACGCAATGCAATGTTTAAGATACGTGTGAAAATATAAGTACGCATGCTCAGAGTGTTGGCCGTATTAGTGGAGGTAGCACGAATTTGTTGACATGTGGGGCTGACAGCCCCAACCCCCACTCAATGAGTGTATACAGAACTGGAGAGGCTTCCGCCGCTTCCTTCTACAAGCGCAGTTGAAGAAACAAATATGGCGTCAAGCGCATAGCACTTCTCAATTTCCCATAGACTATAATGGAGAAATTCCTGCTATTTTCCGCCGAACTAAGGGGTCTTCCGAAAAGATTTCAACATATTCGTGATCAAAAATCATATAAAAATAAAAATTAATGTGCAATTTTACATGACACTGTTCGAGACGTCGAAAATATAAAAACATGTCTTAATGGGAAGCACAGCACTAACTAGCCACTTGTCTACCTGGCGTGTTAGGTAATCGAGTCGCTGTAAACGGCTGTGATGGAAAACTTTATCTGTAAAATTAGCTAGCTAGATAAACTTAGTTTGGCACAATAAACTCATGTTGCTTACAAAGGGTGATGGCCAGCTGGCTCTCATGCCCATATAATGTTAGCCAAGTTGCATATCTACATATAGCATTAGCCATAGTGAATGACCTGGCAGAAACGTTCGTGTAACGTTAGTGGTGTTCATTCCGGATGAATTGTACAAATAAAAGCATCCTTATCAGGCATCTGCCTATCTAGGACTATTTAGTAAGCAAGCTGTGAGGTTTTTTTCTTTTTTTTTTGACAATAACGCAATCCTAGGTGAGGCAGTCGACCACACTGGCTAGCATTCAATGATTGCCAGCGAAGATAGCGTTTCTGCATAGTGCTCCGCTGACTGTTCCGTTCTACATGTTCTTGTAGGCTATTCACTAATACTATGCGAGTGACCAATCAGAGTCAGATGTGAGTCATACTGACCTACCAATGGATTAACCGTTGCCTAAAACAACCTCTTATAACTTCGTTCTCGTAAAGCGTCAAGCAAAATTGCGCCTCGACTCATTTTTTATTATGTAATCCAGTCCTACGCCGGAAGGATTTACGATTGTATACCTTTTAGATAACAAAATAATAGCAGGAGTTTTTCCTTTATAGTCAATGGGAAATTCAGAAATTCACATATCCAGACCTGAAATACTTTCTTGCCCCACCAAGTTTTTACACTTAAAAACGCCACTGTGTATAGCACTGTCTTGTGCCTTTAAAGCTAACTTGGAAGTACCATGTTTTGCAGAACGTTAGCTCAGAAATCGCCAGTCATACTGTGGTAGAAAACATGGCAACAAATGACATGATTGTATGCATCAAGTGATTGTTAAGTCGAAGACTAATCAAACTAATATATGCCGTGTAAATATGCGCTCATATCTGCGCATATCAGTCATGTTTATGTAACTAGGGACTCATAGAAATTTATACACTTTGTTTTACTAGTTCATTATGAGGGGATGAAAGCTTCGACTGTTTTACACGTAATACTAAAATCCGCGAATATGCACTCCCTCACATGACTGACTGCCTGATAACATCATTCGATTTTTCAACTCCACTTGTCAGCCAATAAGACAGCATTTGGACGTATTTTCCCATAAAACCCCTCTCTGATTGGACTTTCTTGGTTCTGTTCATTGAAGATAAAACAATACAAAAGTGCTGTCCTGTTTTACCGATATTCAGTAACGTAGTACACTGCCCAAAGTGAACAACTATTTATTTATTTATTTATTTATGCATTCGTATAAACTATATGGGGCTAAAGAAAACATCTTTGGGGCTATAGCCTCGAATGTTCTGGGCAGACGAAGCCACTATTTTCCATTGAATTTTTATTCGTCATTAAACAAATACATTCGCCACTGTGACGACTGCTCATAATTTTCTCCTCATCACCGATGAATTATTTTCGTCAATGAGGAAAATGACAAGCGGCAGCGGGAACCCTGAGGGCCAATGACATAACTAAGTTTACATTACTTAGCTAGGTAGCGTGCATGCAAGACTTTTTCAAAACCTATATGTAACATTTGTGTGTTACCCAGTGAGCTAACATTAGCTAGCTATTCAGTTGACTGAATTTTCAAAGCGTTGCTCGTTCAGCCAAGAATGTCTGACTCAGCGACTGAGTAAGCAGAGCGATGTAGTTAGCACAGTGCTAACATACATTGGGCACTGAGGGAAATTACATTTGCTTTCCATGAAATTCCGCTATTCAGTTATGTGATAAACAGAATGAGTAAGTTATGAAAGTGGTTGCATAAATTTTAAACATCTTAAACCCCTTCTCAGATCTATTGGTACACTCGAACGCACAACAACCAGTCATTTTTTTCAGTTTTCAAAACAGGAAATGCAGGGACGTAGTAAAATTGATCCATGTGTCACGTGACCAGTACCCCCTACGCTCACTACTCTCAGTATAAAGGGACTCTAGAGTAGAGTAGAGCCGGTACCACGTAGTGGAAAGCGCCATTAGTTATGAGAGTGGCAGTTAGCTAGCCTGCTACAGTGCTAAGCCGCACCGACGCAAGTTCCCAATGTTACACTTGGCATTCAGTCTGGCAGAATATTAATGGCAGTACATGGAACGATATTTTTTTTCTCACACTCTCAAACAATGAAATTTCCGCAAAAGTGATACGTACCTGAGGTAATATCAAATATATTACATAAGTTGGGCCATGGGAAAAGTGCGATAGTTGCGTGATGAAGAAAAATCCGGAACAAATGCCAAATTACGGTTCTCTTCAACGGGCAAGCCATTGCAAACATCATGTAATCAAAGCTGGCGATCTAGTTGCGCGTCTCAAGTATCGCTTTAGACAAAAATGAATATTCATGACCTGAATAGAGTGGTCAGTTTACTCTTGACTTTCAGCCTTCAGGTAGTCCCGCCCTTTCAACCAATCAAATGTTAGAATGCGTAAATAGGTTGTCTTGGAGACGTATCCTCTCAACTGGGTCTAATATGGCTTATCTAGACAGATGATAAGAACGAGTTCGCTGAATTATTGGTAGGGACAATCTGGCTTCCAAAAATATTGGTAGGGACATGTCCCTACCGTCCATACGCAAACCTATGCCCTTGGGTGATGGTGTCGCGAGTCGTTCTAACGCAGTCCGTGTGCATCGTAGAGCTAAGTCGAGAGGGATACTAGTAAACAAAGACTTGACCTCAAAAGAAACCAACTTGTAATTATCAGGAATCTGTAGCGTCTTTATGGCATTAATGAAGTCTTCAGTACTTTATAGTTGATGTTTAGAATTGTCTGTCAATGGTTTAAGCATATCGGCCATGTAATTATCAAGCTCATATGTCGGGGAACTGCAAAAGGAAACAATAGGATGCATAGGTATTGTAAGATGGGAAAAGGGGGGTTGGAGCACTGCTGGCGCTGATGAGTGCATCTGTGACACTGCAGCAAGACTGGCGGGCCTTCTGAGCATCAAAAGACTTCAACGCCATGCAGTATAACAAATTGCCGAGTTCCTGAGGACAGGTTGTTGTTTGTCAGGTTTTGTGTGAAGGGAAGTGGGGGTGGTTTATGCCCGTAAGAGACTGGAGACCAGAACTGGGGGATGCAAAGTGTGAGCAAACTGTATCTGTGAATGGCCGGGCAGGAGGAGGCAATAAACCCGGCCTCTGAGCTGGGAGTGGGGGTTTGCATGGTTTCTGCGCCTTTGATGTCACCCTGCATGGGAGGCCTTTGGCTTACCCAATGCTCAATATTGCCCTCAGTCATCTGTTGTAAGACTGGACCCTATCTAATCTGTTTTAAATAATCTAAACCTCTGGGAATGTCATAATATGCTCCTATGTTCAATATACTGCTAAGAAATCACTTCTGTACTAATAACACAATTTTCCTGTATAATAATTCAGCTTAAGACTTTTTCATGACAACTACATCATACTCATACATTTTCCTGGCTTGTTTGGTATGTATGTTTTTGTTATAATTCGAGGAGTTGAATGGCATAAGTTTCATATCCAATGAAATTACAATTCATTCACTTTTAGAAACTCCCTAAATTTGGGTAAGGTAAAATCTCCTCTCGGGTAATAAAGTTTCATTCCTTTTGTCTGAATGACCCCTCCTTCACAATCAAATGGCCTGACTCTGTCTCAGTTCTGAGACCTGTAACCCGATATCCCACCTGGTTAACTTATGGGGCTCTCTGGTTGGAGGAGGGGGTAGCTGGTTTGGTTTAAAGGAAAGAGAAATGAGCCGTTTGGGGAAGATCGTATCCGATCTCTCCCCGCGCACTTTAGTGCGTGAGTAGCCCTTTTAATTATGGAATATCGTAATTCGAACTTCCCGCACGCTTGCTCCGTGTGTGGCCTTTTTCGCCAGGTATGACTTCACTCTCATTTCCTAAATTGTTTGTAACTTGAAATTGGTTTAACTTTGATTTGTTTGATTTAAGCTCTTGCCTACCTGGTGAATCAATTATTGTTATTCCTTTAAACTTGCGTGGTCTCTGTGACTCCTAATCCTTTTATCCTTCTAGCCACGTTGCGACGGATACCTAGGGGTTTAATCCCAACCGAGGAATGACTGGCCAGCAGCCTAGTATGGGAATTGGTTTTATTAAGTTGGAGAGACAATCATGATCTACTTATATAAAGGGTTTATGTATTGCCAGTTCTGGGATTTTAACCTTAAGGAAATCCATGGACGAAAAGTCGGTTATCTGTTAAAATTCTCTGAGGGAACCCATGGGCGTACATAGATCTGGGTTCGCTGTAGTCACGCCAAAAGATGCCGTTGCAGTGATGGTTGACTTCCATCCTCTAATGTAATCAAAGAACCTAGGATCCGGTAACAATGCTAATACCCGGGAGTATATGTTTAGTGACGGCGGTTGTCTCCGAAGAGTTCAAGGTGTAGCCACTTCGAGATCCACGCATGTTTTCCCTAGATTATGAATTCTAATTCTAATTTGGAGTCAGATATTTAGCGAGAGTAAGACCAAATTTGGTATTCTAAATTTATTATGGAGTCAGATTAATCGTAACTGTTGAGCTTTTGTGCCCCGTTCTTCGAACGGAGAAAATATATCCATTTTATTATGATTCGCACCAGCCAGGAGGTCGCGCTACTCCTGCCCAGCCCAAAAGAACACATTGAGCATTCGCCCCTACAATTTCCGTCGTTGGTATTGTTTTCTGGGTTCTACAGTATGTCCAGTTTGTGGATTTTTGGCAAACCATAAAGTTTCGGAGATTGCGGTACCGATCATTGCAGTCTGTAGTAACGGTAGGAATCAATAGTGCCGGTTTTCTTCATTGTTAAAAGTTTACTGTTCAGTTGTCGTTGTAAAGCAGGTGTAGGGCCTCATTTAAGTTGTTAATAAGCTTGTTTATCATTAATGAGAGCAACCATTTTGTCATGGTAGTCAGATTTGTCCATTAACACAGTAACCCGTCCTCTGTCAGCAGGTACGATCACAATGCTGTCATCACTTTTCAGTTGTTTAAGAGCTTTCTTGAAAATTTCTTGAAAGCACAGCATGCTTCCTTGAGCAAGTTTAGGTTTTGAGGGGGCAAAGGTTTTTTTGCACGAGGACACAAAAGTTTCTCACAGCCATAGTTTCTCACAGCCATACAAAAATTTATTATGGGTATGAAAGTTCCTCTTCCTAATCCAAAAAACATTTTTGTATAGGGTCCCTTTTAGGGTCTCTATTTATATATCACTCAAAAATCTTACCTTTAATAAAATATTTTTGGAAGATAAACATGTAAAATCCTGCCAGACTTTCACTTACTAAAATTAATATGAAGTAGATAACACTGTCTGATTGTCTGCCACAGTGCAGTGTGGGGGCAACAACGTCTCAGTATTGACTGAGGGTTCAACAGAATCTCAGTGACAAGAGTTATGAGTTTCTTTAATAATATTTCATGTACTGTCAATGGGTAGTTTCTACTGCAGAGGTAGTCAGGGTTTCCATCATTTGTTGTATGATCTTACCTTTGGGTCGAGTAGGGGGGTCTCACTGCCATTTTCTGCTCCTTCCCGGACTCTCTCTTGAAGTTCAAAACCAGGCTACAATGCAGAGAACAATAAAGACTTACAGTTTTACTCATAAATCAATCCAGAGGGCAAGTATAACAAAGCAAAATCCATACTCCAGTCCATGGAGATAAATTCTCACGAATGCATGTCCCAGCATCAGATGAGCCAGAAAAGGGTCCTTGAACTGAATGTTGTCCTTTAAGCCAATAGATTACATACATATTTTTTAATATGTTCCTTAAATATTATTACCATGCTCACATCCATAAATACAGTGGATTTAAAAGGTAATGTGAGAATGACAAGGCACTCAGGTCCATAATTATTTTTGACACCATTTCCATAATGTTGGCGTTGTGTGCCTGTGCGATCAAACTGAAATGAAAAAATCAAGACATGCTTTCATTTTAAGCTTTAATTTAAGGGCTATCTAAAAACTATTGCATGAACTGTGTCAGAATCACAGCCATTTTTACACATAGCCCCTAATTTTAGAAGCACAAAAGTAATTGGACAAACTTACATATATAAAATTGTAATTGCTAATGCATGTAAAAAAATTAAGACATCAGAGCTGCATCCTACACTTAAATTTTTGACTGATGGTGATTGTGCGGGAAATGGGCGTGGTCCAAACTTGGGCGTGGTTGCCTACTGTCCTAGTTTGAGACCCGTTTTCTCTTTGCAAAATAAGTGGGCCAAGGTACTTACCCATTATTATTATTCAAGGACACTTCCTTAATGAAAAATAGTTATAAATTCCATGGGCACTTTATTCTTTCTTGAGCTCGGGCCAAATATCCTGGACACACATTCACGTTTTTTTCTTATCCAGGTGGCGCTAGCTTTAGGCAGAAACCCAAAATGTGCACCACAAATTTTTTTGGTATAGATGGTACACCTTGGCCATGGTAGTGCCCTGTAACAGTGAAAACCATGGGCCAACAGTTCTATTCAAAAATAAATGCTCTCAAACAGCTTGGGTTGTTAAACTACCCTAAAAAATGTGCGTGGCCCACACGGCAGGGGAAGCGTTAATCGGAACAGACATGGGGGATTTTTCTATTCCAGGCATAGAACTTCAAAAATGTGAAATATGAACAAATTTGGAGGTGGTGAGTTCCCACCTTTTGCCAAAACTGTGCTGATCTTAAAAAAATTGCCTCTTTATTGAAATAATTTAATCTCATTCATTTGAGGAGTCTTTCATGACGCCTGATTTTTAAGCTAAGAAAAAGTAGGAAGAAGAAATGCTAACCGTACACTGTGAGAGAAAAAACATCAATCTGGCCAGTAAAAAAAGCACGTTTATGACAGCTCACATACCAATAACAAAAGTGCACAAAAAGTGCTAAAGTGCACAAAAACAAAGGAAAAAAAGTGAAAAACGAAACCAAACGTTTCGGTCCCTATCAGACAATCATCAGTGCTGGAAATGCATCAGTCACAAGCACTTAAATTAAGAAATCCCATTGGGTGTGTCCTCTCAAGCCGGAGGAAAAAAAGCCCCTTTTTTCTAATTCGAATTGTATAGCTTAAGATGATGCGAATGTTCCTGCTCTGTATTGGCAAGATGGGAGATCCCGAGTTTTGCTAAGTCGTCATGTAGGCCTATGTCTGCCAAAAATGGCAAAAACATGGATGGGATGCTAAGAGTTGGGCTGCGTCCCAGCTCTCTGAGGATGTATTATCCTTTCGAATGCTTATATCTATCCCCCATCTGGATGTTGAGCATGTAAGCATGTGAGACAATGAACAGTATATAACTTATATACAGTGCATGTGTGAGACCGACGACTATATCACGCACGCGCAACAAGTGTCAGCTCAATAGACACATCTATTTATCGTAATTAGCCCTGTACTCGCCTGGAAAAAAATTATGTGCCCCGCTCTGCCTCTATTGCCTAGTAACGTGCAATACTCACATGCTATTGGTTTAGAATTACATCAGTTTTATCAGCCTCTAAACAGCGTTTAATGTGATCGAAAACTCAGCTCACATTAAAAAAAAAAAAAAAAGCTGATGGGCTCGTGCTGAAAAAATCTCCTCACGCCGAAATCCGCACGGTGCTGGAGAACTTTAAGCCGTGAGGGCGAGGAAACCTATCCCCTCCACAGTGCCAAGATCAACACTTCTGTCTGCGTGTGTGTTGTGACTCACTCCAGAGACGGGTAAGACCTCCTATAGAGGAGACAACCTAAGGCAGGGGTGAGTCGACCCCCACGTTATTGTTGAAATAGAAGTATTTTGGGAGATAATTATTATTGGCTATTGCATGGAGGCAGCATGGTATTCTAAATGTAAGTCCTTGGGAAGGCCTGGATGAAACTGTTCTTGAAATTTTTCGGACTCCAAATTGTCTGCACATTCTTTGCAGCAAAAGTAAATATAAAATCTGGTACGATGAATGATAAATTATGCAGTTGTAACCCTCGTTCTGCATGTGCCGAGTGCATAGTGGATCTGCATGTGCCTGCGTCTGTGCTTGCGTTTGTATTTTAAGGCGCTTTTCCACTACATGGTACCAGCTCTACTCTACTCGCCTTTTTTGCTTTTCCATCAGGGAAAAATAGCGCGTTGTCGCGAACGAGACCCCTCAGCCTTGCGCTTTATTGGCGGCCATATTGATTATCGGAGCAGGACACAAATCGATAGGGAGCTTCCTCTAACCACCTCCAACATACTACCAAAAAATGAGAACATTTGGCTGAGGTGTTTTTCAGTTATCGTCCAGAAAGGAAAATGAAGATGGCTGCCGTGGCGGCCATATTGATTATCAGAGAGGGACACAAATCGATAGGGAGCTTCCTCTAACCACCCCCAACTTAATACCAAAAAATGAGAACATTTGGCCAAGGTGTTTTTCAGTTATCGTCTGGAAACAAAAATGAAGATGGCTGCCGTGGCGGCCATATTGATTATTGGAGCGGGACACAAATCAATAGGGAGCTTACTCTAACCACCCTCAACATATCACCAAAAAATGAGAAAATTTGGCCAAGGCGGTTTTCAGCTATTGTCCGGAAACGAAAAGTGTACAGACGGACTGAGACAGATGGACGGACAGACGGACGCCGCTCGCCACGACAATACCCCTCGACCGACTTTTCGTTGGCTGAGGGGTAAAAAGTACCTGGTACCAGGTACTAGCAGGTACTTTTTCTGGTACCTGCTCTCCTGGGGTTCCAAAAAACGGCCGACCAGTAGGTACTAAAATGTGACGTGCAACATTGCTGCCCACTGATTAGTCAGAGAGAATCGTCACTGTGAAAGATGACTCCGTAGTTGACCTCAGGACATCTCATTCGAGTTAGATTGACGAGTCTCAAGATTAGCGTAGTTATTATGATCATCGACTTATATTGTTTTATGCTACTTGTTCGATATGCTGTATGTTGCCTTACCTTTCAAACACGGTTTTGCTTGTTCACCAAAGCTGCTACATTCGTGAAATGCGTTTCTCTTTGCCTGTGACCCCATTCGTGGCGAAATTAAGTGACAGTATTGTGTCTAGTTATGCTCCCCTTCATAATTCCCTTCGAGAAAGTTATGTGATGCTACCCCTGCTTAAAGAAAATCGCATAGAAAAATAACTTTTTCTGTGGTGTTGACGAATCATATTTGTCTTAACGTAAAATCAGATGAGATGACGCATCGTAAAGCGATAAATTCTAATACTTTACCATCTCCTGCGATTTGCTACGTGTTTTGCCTTCAATTTCAAAGTGAAATGTTTCGTGCAGCCTGAATGTCAAGATAATAAACAATAATTGTTTTGTCAAATGTGTTATTTGCTTCTTTGTTATGAAGGAAAAAAGGTAAATTAACATCCTCGGTGTGTGGCGATTCCATAATTTTTTTCCAGGGGTTGGTGTGTGGTGATTCCATATTTTTTGCCTGAGGTTGTAGTTACATTATGGAATACTGATGGTACACAAATGCCTTGAGAATATATTGCCTTTTTCTATCAATACTCTGTGCCTTTTACGGATATCATTGCTTTGCATTTTTAGGTGGTACTCGGACACAACACCAGCTGCTATCCAATGCATCAGGACAATGTCAAACAGAAATTACAATTAAACACTCACGTACTTTAGTGCCACAACGTGGTGACGGTAGTGCGCGTGCCCCGATTTAAACACATAAATATTTAACAAAATCGATGGAATAAAAGTAAACTTGATATACCTGAGGATGCCGTCGCGGCAGTAACATGCTACGTCGCAACGACAAGCAGGTACCACGGAGGCGGTACTATCCTCACATGGAAAAGCAACCTCACAAAAGTACCCGGTGCCGAGTAGAGTGGAGTAGAGACGGTACCATGTAATGGAAAAGCGCCATTATTTTCTCACTCCAGTGACGGACGGGTGGCAGTTTAGCACGCCAGCCAGTCAAGGCCCGCTCCTTCCTGGAGCCTCCCTGAAGTTTTGAATGAATATGCTGAAACAGTTGTTCCAGTTATGAAGGCTCGTTTACCAAAACAATCAGATGGAAAAATCGCAAATCAATGTTGAATATGGACTTGGACTAACTTTGGACTGATTATCTGCAATAAGCAAAATGACTGGATTCAAGTGGGACATTAGACTGGGACTCATTTACCAGAGCAACGGAAGGCCTTGAGAAACCCTGACACATAAACAATTGGGAGTTCACATGCTGGCATACAAGACAGACTGTTTTTACTCGAAGTATTACAGTTGGAAAGGACCAACCAGCCATATTTTATGTTCGGACTCATAAGAAATTCACTTGCGTGTAGTATGGGGGTCATAAACCATGGGTAGACAATGCTGTGCCATTTTTCGACCATGATTGATGTGAGGCCATGATTGGGATGGCCTCAACGGGAGGAATGTTGAGGATTACATTTCAATATTTCTCATCATATTCATCAGTAAATCAATAACCATAATCGATAATCATAATCAGTAATTATATTATGTAAGCAGCACTAACACACTTACACACGCACAGGCACACAGACACATGCACACACACACACACACACACACACACACACAAGCAGTTCACACACGCATGAGCAGTCCACACACACATAAGCAGTTGGCTTCTGTAGCTTTGATTGACATCTGTTCAATTGATTTAGGCAATATATGTTCAGTCATCAGCATTATTCACCATCATTCATCAGAAACCATATAGTTATGCATGCTCCAGTATTACACTGGAAGAGGGTTGTTATCTTTTGGTCGCAGTTCAAGGCAAGTTGGCAGTGTTTTGGTTTGCCTGTCTCTGGGACGACCTGTGAACCAACTAAAAGTTCTCTGAAACAAGTAGTCTTGAAGTTGTTATTTTGCAAAGGATGCCAACTAATGATAAAAAGAGAAAAACAAGTAACATGCAGACACCACATGATTGTATCATTGAAAAACAAGAAAGAAGCAGACAATATGTTACTGAACCATTGTAGCGTGAGAGGGCGGAAAAACCATATTTCCTGTGGTGAAGGTATAAAAACTGGGTGTGAAAAGCAGAATGTCAGTTCCTCTTGCTCAAAAAGAATTCAGCTTTATATTCATCGATATGCCTCAATAAAGCCTAATTTTCTGAAGAATCTGTCTCTCTCCAATTTTTTGAGGATGGGGGAACCTCATAATATGAAAAATATTTCTGAATGAAAACCACGACAACAGAAAAGGCAGTATCGGCATTCAGATTTACAAAAAAGGTGGTTTTGCAGGGTATAGGCAAATTTGCCCACAGCCCAATTTGAACCATCTTCTGGTTGTGTGTCCTCACTTGTGGGACTGTCCAGAAAATAGATCTGAAATGTGAAATTTGCATACAGGAAGTGAACTGTGACCTATTTAGTGATTTCAAGATTTTTGTGGGACAAGGCCTCAAAGTCCATATTTAAACCCATAAATGATTGTTCTGAAAAACCAGATGCTTTTTAATGGCTACACAATAGCATGACAGACATTTTGATACCAAACATAAGTATATGTGTGAAAAACTGAAGAAGTTTCAGACAATTTTCCATTGAAAAATGCATCTGTGTTGACCAAAATTGATGCAAAACGTAAAGTTCATCTTGAATAGGCATGGGCAACGCTCTGCATAAACTCTAATGGAATGCGCAACAGCTGAACTGGGGCGGTAAACAAGCCTCAGAAAACTTATTTAAAAAATAATGTAAATACCATTTTCATACAAAAAGAACACCATGGTTTGATTAAAAGCAACCTTTTCAATAGGATACCCGCATTTCATACATGAACTCTGCGATACGCCAATAACGCGATTTGAACAGAGCTATTATTCGCCTGTTGGATGAATGCGTGACCTCAATTTGCGCCGCGTTTACAAACTTTCAAGTGCACGGCGTGGCAAAAATATCCATTTTGGAGGTAGATTTCAAATAGCCCGCGCTGATGTGATATCCCAGCTATGGCTCTGATTGAATTACAGCCATCTAATTTGAGAAATTACGAGTCTGTTCGTCAGTCTAGACCTCCAGGGGATGTGAAATTAGTTCGACAGAAGTTGTTGAAGTTCGTCGCGAGTTCGCCGTGACTTCTTCTCAACAATAGCAAGAAAGGCGAGTGTATTTTTACTGTAAACCTACATAGTTAGTTGACAGAATGTCCTGTGACCCTATTTGTGAAGTTTCAGTAAAATATACCAAGGAATAAACCAGCGCTAGGCGTTCAAAACCTACCAGTGTTCTGACAAATTTTGCTACCTATGCCACCTCGCGAACACCGGTCACAAGATTCATTCACTTATACCCTTCAATTCGAGACTGCGAGGATGGAAATCTGAATAATCAATTAGGAAAAATTCTCGCTCTCGGTAATTCTGTATATCGTTTAAACATTTTGTTAATCGGATTATGAAAGAAGACTGAAAATAAGCGCCCGCTTTTTGTTTGGGTGTAAAAGCGCCAGATTTAAAGGAGAATACATTGTATATTGATTAAGCACTGAACTCTGCATAAGTCGAACTGTTTTAATATTTGTTGATGACATTGCTTCGCTTCCTGGAAGCAAGTACGCACGAATCTGCTGTCCTGTGAGCATTTCAGGTTCGATATACTGAGTAATAACGCCATGAAAACCTAAACTGGCCCGGCATTCTGCCAATAGTCTTACTAAACTAGTTAATCGCCTGATTGCTAATCAAGCAAAGGGAGGTTTCTGCCTCGCCAAACTAACCTCCTACTGCACGTCACTGTGTTTTTTACTGAATTATTCACAGTAGCTCATTGAAACTATCATGGGAGGAGGGTATATGGACATTATAAAAACAGTGTAAAGTTTTTTTTTTTTAAATCACCACGGGTTATTGATGGGGAACGTTTAAGAGCAGTGGGAGGGCAAACAACTGCCGGCATCAGCGACTTCACTGCATTTTATACAGTAATGGGCGAGTAGCGCAATGTTTGCCCTCCCACCGATAATTTTGACATTTTTGCACGCCATTGATCCAAAAAAAACTTCACAGGCAACCCATTCATACCATTTTTTAATATCAATGCAAAACCTAATGTTTGTTGAACATAATTGGGTGAAATTCAATGCATTTTCCATTAAAAAGGGCCTAGGGGCGCTGCTGTACTTCAGAAAAGGGGTTGATGACTTTAGCATCAATTATTTCTGTTAGGGTACCCTAATGGATAATTTGGCCAGGTTTATTTCTGAGTAGACTTCATTTTCGAAAATGCCCTCAGGCTTCACCCCCCAATTTTCACAATGGGTTTTGTTGATAAATGCCGAAATCAGCCATTTTTGGGACCCTGTGGCTCTGAGACCCTTTCCTGTAAAGGCGTTGGACTTGTGGCAAACTCTTCATCTGTGTCTTCTGTACTTACCTGCAAAAAATCATTAGAAAATAATAAAAACTTTTTTTCTCAGCAACTCAAGAAATGTTGTCATTTTATTCATTTGTATTGCCCATGCCTATCTTGAAAAACAACCAGGTTCCTATGAAAACATACCCAAGATATTTTCACAAAAGTTGCCTCATATAATTGGCTAAATAACGTGCGAGCGTCGTTAAATTGCAAGACCGGTAGCGTGGATCCGGATTGCGAAAATTGGAACCATCCCTGTATTTAGAAATTATGACCATCTCCTTTGGGCGTCAAAATAGGCCACTATATAATAAACATGGAATGCTTGTTATAGATACTTATCCAAATTAAGAGTCTTAGAGTATATGTACTTGATTAACGAGACAATGGCCTTCCAGATAATTCTGGATCATAACAACAATACATCTGAAACACATTTGTCCTTTTAAGAGTAGACAAATATAGATTGTTACTATATAAAGTATATAATTGTATGTTAATTTATTAGGATATAATAACACTTTCAGGATCACCTGTAATTGTGATAAAATCAGTTAACGGTGCTGTATTGAAGCCATTTTTATTATATACTACATATTTCTCAGAAAAGCCATTTAGATGTTTTCAGAAACTGTTGTACATTGTATGGTTTTATATCTCCCAGGCCTTGTTTTTATTCCACTGAGCAAAGCATAGTTTGCGCTTGTGGTCACGCTTCAATGATTTTGTGAACCACAAAGCATTCAACATTGTTGTATGCCAGGGGTAGGGAACCTTCTCCAGAAACAGCCACTGTGGGTGCAGGCTTTCATACCAACCAAGCTGCTACACGCCTGATTCTACTAATCAACTTCTGGAATGTTTATTAAGGGCCTTGATTAGTAGAATCAGGTGTGTCCGGATCCATGTTACCGGTCTCGCAATTTAACTACACTCGCACATTATTTAGCCAACTATATGAGGCAAGTTTTGTGAAAATATCTTAGGTGTGTTTTCATAGGAACCTGGTTGTTTTTCAAGATGAACTTCACGTTTTGCATCAATTTTGGTCAAGACAGATGCATTTTTCAATGGAAAATTGTCTTAAATTTCTTCAGTTTTTCACATATATGGGCGTTTCTACAGAAAAGGGCATGATTACGGTAAAGACATGTCCATCAAAAATTTTCTCTGGGATTCCACTTTTTTTTAATTCTTCAAATAAGCCTTCCAAAGTACTAGTCAGTACTAAAATGGCAAAGCTGGGTTATGGCTGGTTTCATTTTTTTCAACAAACTTTAAGATCGTCAGGTGTCTTTACCATAATCAACAATTACGGAAAAGACGAAGTGACATACCTCTTTACCGTAATCAGTGTTTTTGGCAAATTGCACTGAAGAAAGGAGTGTCATACTTCCTGCATGAATCTTTTGGTCATTCAAACATGTCAAAGGCAATGGCCCTCATTGATTAAACTTGCGTAGGATCTGGTGTAGATTTTGCTGTAAATATCAGCGTTCGCCAGGTGTCACATCTGATTTACTAAAAGTGTGTAGGTCGCTGATTTTGGTGTAGAGCTGGCGTGGCGTTGATAAATCTGGCAGCTGAAACCATCATAATTTACATGACACGCCCCTATAAATTCATGCTCCGGGAGGCATAGTCCTGCCCACTTAACGACATGGACTCTCGAAAGACGGCAAAGAAGAAAGAACTTCACTGAGGAGGAAATATAAAATTATCATGTCCAAGGTGGAGAAAAACAAAATAATTTTATTTGGAAGCCTTAAGAATGGCATAAAGGGAGCCCAGAAGGCTGCAGTTTGGAAAACTATTGCTGCTGCTGTAAACACCGTTGGGGTGGAAAACCGGATTGCAGCAGACATTTGATGCACTTAAATAAGCGTGGCCAAGATGCACATTTCTCATTGCCCACACTTATTTTAAGTGTGTCCAAAGCAAAAAATTTTTTCTTGGCCAAACTTATTTTAAGCGGCATTGGAATGGTCATCAACTGGCGCACTTACAAGGGTGGCCAATAAAAAATTCAGCATTGGCCACACAAATAAGTGCGAATAACATCAGCCTTAATAAATTCAATTTATAGGTCCATGATATTTCATGTTATATAGCCTACATAACTGACAATCCAAATGCTTTACATGTAGGTTAAAAAAAGTGGTCCGATTTTAAGATCGCCACCAAAAAACAAGTTGCTGCGCTCAGGCACAGCAGCGCACGGACCGGTGGAGGCCAACCAGACTCAAACCTCCAGCTGTCACTATTCGAGGAGCGTGTGGCAGCAGGGCTCTCCCTCCATCGTGGGAATACGAGGCAGTGGGGACACGGATGAGTCCCCACCGCCTCCATCGGAGCTGCATGAGGGTAATTGTTAAAATACAGTCTGCAGGGATCACTCTTCATTGTAGGCTACTTTTATTAGTATTATTCCATGACATTTTATTGGGTACCACACAAAACAAGCAGCCACTCGTCACTTTCCTGGAGGAGATCTTCTCTGAGCCGAAAGTTCCACTCAAGTCAGAAAGAAGCGTATTCCTCTAACAATAGAAGATCTGCCATTGTCAAAATGTGATCATGGTCAAAGTGTCCGTAGGCCTATATATACTGAGCAACAAAAGAAACGCAAGTTAGCTAGTTAGTTAATGTACTCTTATGGTTACTCAGTCAAAGTGACCGCAAAATAAAGAAAAGTTTGATGAAGCGAGTGTAAATGTGCACGTGCTAGTAATAAATTTGCTTTTCTAAAATAATTACGCGCAAACTTATTTTCCAGTCTGCCTTTAAATAACTTGCGTTTCTTTTGTTGTTCAGTATATATCTGACTGAATGAGCATCGGACATACCACACTGCATATCTGCCAAGCCACACACTGCACTTAATCAAATTGATTGTAATTGTCAGCCGTCTGTCTGGCCTGATAAGCAGGTTGTCTCAAAATATAAGTTTAATTGATTTCTCAACACAGGTGTCTTATTTTTTTGGTGTACGCACGTTTGATAAATGAGGGCCAATGAGAGGTTCATTTTTAACTATAGTCTGAGTGCGAGGAGGCATATCTCCACCTTTGCTGTATGACCATGCACTGGCTGTTAAGGATGAGGAATTTTTGCAGACTATATTATTTTGGGGGAAGGGCCCAAATGCCAAATTAACTATATTCCAACACGCTCCTGCATAATTTTTCTATACAAGCACAAACCAGATTTACGAACCTCAAGTTACAAAATTATGGCCCTATTTTTACTCCTGTAAGGCAGACTAGCCAATCGGCACGTTGCCCACTGAATTGCCAATCAGAATGTTACTCACCGTCACAGTAAGTCAAACTGTCCAATCAGTGGCCAAACCGTTCTGACACTGTTTCTCCCCCATGTCTATGGCAAAATCCACAGCTCATTGATTTCCATTTTTATTCTACTGTAATGTCGTAATCATATATTCTCGGCAGCAATAGCTAGATGTGGAAACAGTGATATATCTCGGGCAATTGATGTGTGCGCTTTTCACCAACACGGTTCGATTGACTTGTTACATTAATTAGCTGTTTAGCTAGCTGCTCTCCTGCAAGCTGGCGAACATTACGAACAACCGCTGTATAAAAATTGTTTCCGTTTATTTTATCTCTCAGTTTTCTGCATAAAAAGTGCAGGGAACAATTCGCTCTTCAAGAAACAGGTAGCTATCGCTATCAAGTGGGTGAATCGCTGGCAGCATAGGAGTAAGCTGGAAGAAGACTAGGAAGAGGTATCCTACTGTTAGCATCACGCTGCTATAAAAAGACCTGTTTCTTCAACAGCCGAATTTTTCCTTGCACGTTTTGAGCAGAAAACTGAGAAATAAAATAAACTGAAGCAATTTTTATTCTGTGGTAGTTCTTAATGTTCGCCAGCTTGCAGGTGAGCAGCTATCCAAGAAACGGGCAGGTATTGCTATCAAGTGGGTGAATCGCAGGCAGCATAGGAGTAAGCTGGAAGACTAGAAACACATATCTTACTTCTACCATCGCGCTGCTACAATATAGAGACCTGCAAAATCCATTGCTCAGTTTTCCTTTTTATTGAAATCCAGTTTGCCCTTGCCGACTTGATCGCGATAGCTAACCATTTCTTGAACAGCCGAATTGTTCCTTGCACTTTTTGTGCAGAGTGAGAAACAGTCTGTTATTACAATCGACTCCGATATAACACAAGGTTAATAAGACCATTATGAACCATGTAAAAGATACGTGACTGGTAGTTTCTGGTGACTGATCACAATCTAATCAGGTTTAATGAACTGGAATCAAGTTTTATACAGTGGTTGTTTGTAATGTTCGCCAACTTGCTGGAGGGTAGCTAGCTAGCTAGCTTGCTAACCAGCTAATTAATGTAACGTGAGTCAATCGAACAGTGTTGGAGAAAAGCGCATACATCAATTGCCCGAGACATATCACTGCGAGAATATATGATTCCAATGACATTACAGTGGAATAAAAACGGGAATCAATGAGCTATGGATTTCTCCATAGACATGGGGGAGAAATAGCGTCAGAACCATTTGGCCACTGATTGGACAGTTTGACTTACAGTGACGGTGGGTAACATAATGGGCAACGTGCTGACTGGCTAGTCTACCCTACAGGAGTAAAAATAGGGTCACGTTTCGTGACTCGAGGTTCGTAAATCTGGTTTGTGCTTGTAAAAAAAAAAGTGTTCCACGCGAAGGTAGGAAATTTGAGCATATCCGCAACTTCACTGTCACACAGGAAGGTAGGAAATTTTCACACACGCACAAAACTATTTCACAAGCTCAAAAGGGCACCAGATTTTAAGGCCAGATGAAATAGGCCTAGTCAAGTGGGTGGCAGTGCACTAGCCTGGTGTGATGAAAGAATTAAAAGGGCAAAAAGGCCAGCTAGGCAGGGCTCAGGCATAAAAATTAGATTTTAATATGATCTTGTCTATACCGTAATTTTGATGTCTTTACCGTAATTCCAAAAGATAACGGTAAAGATGCCGGTAAAGACATATAATGCAGCCCCATGGAAATCTGCAACCAATGTGAGGGCTGAAGTTTCCCTTATTTTCTACCTCTCTGAAAAGGTTTCTAATCAAGCATAACCTCATAAAGAAGCACTAGCTACAAAAACATACTTTCATGATTACGGCAAAGACATTTAATTTGTGTGACAAGTAAAAATTCGGATAGTACCTGAGCCTTGGCACTCAGCCACCACACCCAACAGGTTTCAAAATGGCCTCTTTTTGTGTTGTTGTTGTTCTTTTTGATTTGGGGCAGGATTGACATGTGGACCCTGTTTCAGAAAGCTGGGTAAACAAACTCTGAGTTCGTTCTGTAACTCTGAGTTGACTTACTCTGAGTCGCTGACCTCGGAGTTTTCGGGTTCAGAACAGGTGATAACACTTGGTTCAATCAACTCTGAGTTCACTTACGCCAGAGTCAGGCCTGTGAACGAGGGTATTAAAAGCCTTCATTAATGAAACACAGATAACACGATTCACCACGGCAACGGTGGAGAAAAAAAGTTGCGCGTCTTACTTTTCTCCCGCGGAGTTGGAGATATTAATAAAGGCGTACGCTGAGTACTTTTTTTTTTAAAAAAGTAATACAGTTGCAGCTGCAATAGAGCGTGAATTTGTGTCGCAGAAAATCGCTGACTGCGTCAATGCGAGAGTATTAAAAAACAACCAAGAGCTCTACTTATTGAACGACCACATACTGTATATGTGCGCGCGCATATTGAACATTTGTGCAGGTGCAGCCCAACAGGCACAAAATGCACATGGCAGCAGCTGAAAATGAAATACAAAAATATTGTTCAAACAGGTAAGGTCTAAGTTCAACAATAGCAACTGCTTAGTCTACCCTACCTATTTAAACAGCATTCAGTGCCTAACATGTAATAGATTTGAAAAGTTAAACGTTCTAATCAACAAATTCAATATTTTGAGCAACCTAATACTCTCCTTTTTTAATATTGTCTATTTTAAAGCAGCACCTAATTACCTTCTCAAATGCAAGTCCCCAAATTTGTGCTCACTGGATGTGTTCACATCGCAGCCAACAGATAAAATAGAACCAAGGGTCCTGTAGCTTACCGACAAGCGGTCTTATAGTGATGATACAAGTTATGAAAATTTCATGAGAAGTTTGACATTCTAATCAATGAAAATCAATGTCAAGGTCACTAAATAAACGTTCACATACATTTATAAGGCCTGATGTAACACAAACACAATCCTAAGCTCTGAAGCAGTTTTGGTGATACAAGTAATTGAAAATTCATTATGTCAATTGTGAACTTTAAAGGTCACAGAAGGTCAAGCTGAGGTCAGCATATGGACTTATACAACTTTCTAAATGTCATTATACAAACCTTGACTCAATCTGTGACCATTTTGGTGATATAAGTCATTGTAATTTCACTGTCGAGTTTGACCCTCAAAGGTCACTGACAGTCAAGTTGAATGTCACCCAATGAAACGTCATACATGACTTCCTATATGTCCACAATACAAACCTTGCCTCTATCTGTAATAGTTTCGGTGATAGAAGTCATTGAAATTTTACTATGAGAAGTTTGACCTTTGAAGGTCACCGAAGGTCAAGTTGAAGACCACCAAATGAAAGTTCATATTTGACTTCCTATACATCTCCAATACAAACCTACACTTTATCTGTAACAATTTTGTTGATATAAGCCATTGAAATTTCACTGTGAAGTTTGGTAATTGAAGGTCACTGAAGGTCAAATTCAATGTCACCAAATGAAACTTCATACATGACTTCCTACGTGCCCAAAATACAAACCTAAGCTCCATCTGTAATAGTTTTGGTAAAAGAAGTCATTTAAATTTCACTACATGAAGTTTGACCTTCGAAGGTCACCGAAGGTCAAGTTCAAGGCCACCAAATGAAAGATTATATTTGACTCCCTATAAGTGTGCAATACACATATGTTCCCAATCTTCAATATTTTCAAGCCTAGAGGCCTTTGAAAACTGAAACATTTTGCTTGACCTCAAGTTTGACCTTTCAAGGTCATCTGAGGCCAACTTTAACACAGCCAATATATAGGTCATATAGAACTTCCTATATGTCAGTAATACATACTTAATCTCGATCTGCAACCATTTAGCTTCCACCAGCCATTCTGCCCATCCTCCATAACACCCAACGTTAAAGTACAGCGGCCCCACTACACCCACTTCCATTGATTCAATCAAAATCGCACTCGCACTGTACATAAAGTGTATCGAGGTGAGTTGATTGCCAGATTTAGAAAAAAAAGTAATCAGACAATTTTTGAGAAATAATTTTTTTGAAATTTCAAGCCATATCTTTTAACATTGTTAATATTTTCCCTGATCTCGAGTTTGACCTTTCAAAGTCATCTGTGGTCAAATTTATTTTATTTATTTATTTATTGCCAAAATAGAGGTCATATATGACTTCCTATATGTCGATAATACAAACTTAATCTCCATCTGCAACCATTTGGCCTCCACAGGCCATCTAGCATATTCATAAAGTACAGTGCCCCCACTTGACCCACTTCCGTCGATTCAATCAAAATGGCACACGCACTGCACATTGACGGTACCAAGGTTAGTTGATTGCCTGATTTAGAAAAAAATTTATCGCACCGTTTTTGAAAAATGATTTTTTAAAATTTCTCAGTCCTATCTTTAACATAGGGGCCAAAAGTTCATGGACCCATAAAACAGACAAAAATGATTCAATCAAAAATCTGAAAAAAAAAGTCTGGAGATATGATCTAGTACTATGTTATGGCAAATTTACACGAAAATTCATTTGGCCAAAAAAAGATAAAAAAATGTTCCAGACGTCGGACGCCGGATGCCAAACCACAGCAATAGCTTATCGGCCCATAGGGCCGCAAAGCTAAAAAGGCAGAGGCCATTAAGACAAGTGGGGGTCCACCACCGCCACCTCTCACAGAGGTAGAGTGGATGGCCCTCAGCCACACCAGTGGGCGACCCTTGTCAGAGGGCATTGCTGGAGGGACCTCCTCAGATCCATCCACCCCCCAGCACACAAGGGCCTATATAAGAAGTTAGTTATTCAAATGAATTATCGTATCCTTTTACGAGTGCAAATTCAGTGACTCCCAAACATCCATCTTAGACGCAACTTGGCACACTGACTTTCCTGTAGCAGTATGATTCCTTGTAAAAGGAATACTTTTTCAGATTCTTAGTTGTCTGTCTGGCAAAATCTATTATTATAATGACTCAGACTTACATAGGCATTTGAAAAATTGTAATATGACCAGCACACTATTTGAAAAACAGAATTTAAATTTGTGAATTAGTTAAAGTTATAATTTTATGATCTAATCTCTATCTCCTACCAGTAACTGATGGCATAATCTGTCTGGTGGACGCCTCTGCTATTACAGACCTTCATACAATTGTAAGTGCTCTTAATAATTCACTTATTTTTAAATAACTGGTTCGAGTAGAACACAAAATCTTTTTAAATTTCACCACAGGAGGACGATGAAGACTGTGTCAGCTGCCACAGAGAGTGAAACAGAGAGGCCTACTGAGGTTTACACCTTAAAAATAAGATCTAACAGTTGGTGATAGCGGAATATCTTCATAAAACTTGCACCTTATTTTTTTTTAGCAGAGTACTGATGGAAATTACATGGAGAATGAGGGTCCATTCACCTCCACAGCACAGCTTAGCTCTGTAAGATGTTCACCAGTGGCCTATGACTTACACTGAAACAATTCAGACATGGCACAAAGATTCAATGTCTTTTTTGTGTTCCTATAGCTCCCTGAGAAGCAGCTGTATGTATCTAGAAAAAAATATCGAAAAATCCAACCTAGAAATGGACCACAAAAGGCTACAAATGCAGAAAACATAAATTAGAAATCAAAAAGTTGAAGCATCAGTTACAGGTGGATGAGGGGATAACAGGTGGATGATTTTACTTGTTTGAACAACATACAAAATATTAACTACTGCATTTGTTCTTGCTGGAAGCAAAGAAATAAAAAATGCAAGTTTAAGTGTTGTCCTAGTTTTTTTTTAAGATACAAGTGGAATCTTTTTTCTCATTCCAAGCTGATGCAAATAACTTATTTCAGGATAATTCCACAGACTTTAATTTTCACATTTTTAAACATTAGGCCTAGTTGTTCTATCTTGAGGTCTTCTGACTTGGAATGAATTGAACATATGAACTGCTGATCATTCATTATATCAAATTACATGTGTTGTGAAGAGTTAAAACTCTCCAGAGAGTTATTCATTATTTTGTACTTAGAAGAGCGCACTCGCGATAGAAACTGACTGTGCCTTTAGTGAATGAAGTCGTGGTTGTTTCTGTCTGTAATAAAACAAAACGATAATGAAAACAGCCATTTGCAAAAAAAAAAACCAAACAAAAAAAAAACAAAGAGCTAGGCAATTTGTTCTGAACTGAGAGCATGTCTCCGGTGTGTCACACGAGCAATGTGCGGGCTGAGGATATTCCACAGAGAAACGGAATGCTCAAACAAATATTCGTGCGGAAAAGATAAAACATCCAAACGTGGTCAGATAACTCTGTCCTAACGGAGATTTCTTCTCAGTATTTGTGCTTCAATGTCCACTGGCTCTTCAAGGAACGGACATGCAATGTCTAACATCTCCTCAACCTGCAGTCTGAAGAGGAGAAGAAACTCTGAGTTACTTGAAGAAAACCTGCCAGTGAGCAGGTTAGCTTCACGAAGTATGTTGCTGCGGCAACTGACTCAGAGTTGGACTGAACTCGCATTGTGAACCGGAAAACTCAGAGTTTCCTGCAACTCTGAGTTAACAAACTCAGAGTTACCACTAACCCCGCTTTCTGAAACGGGGCCCAGGTGGACAGCTGTAAAACTAAAATAGCTGACTGATTACGGTAAAGACAGGGAAAACCAAACTTAAAGGATACCTGCTTTTGGTCGGTGGGAAAGGGTTAATTCCTTTCTTCCTGAACCAATAGCTATTCTAATGTAACTTGAAATACTAAAGAAGACCTGTTCCTGGTGGCAAGTCTGAGTCATCAGTGGAAAGGGTTTAATTTTCAACTTAATTTTCTGTTGGCTCAATTTTGAATGATTATGGTATGGAAATTTGTGTCAAGGTCATTGGAATGAGTGTCCCTTTACAGTTGCCCCTAATTGCAAATATCATGCCCAATATTTCTAGCCCCCAAATGAATAGGAAAGCCAAGTTCCATTGTGAAAAAAAATGGGTGGACCGTTTTTACCGTAATTTTGCCCTTTTCAGTAGAAACACCCATATACATATGTTTGGTATCAAAATGTTCGTCATGATGTTGTGTAGCCATTAAAAAAAAAAACAATCATTTATGGGTTTAATTATGGACTTTTCGAGGCCTTGCCCCGCAAAAATCTTGAAATCACTAAATAGATCACAGTTCACTTTCTGTATGCAAATTTCACATTTCAAATCTATTTTCTGGACAGTCCCACAATTAGGTACATATAACCAGAAGATGGTTCAAATTGGGCCGTGGGCAAATTTGCCTCTACCCTGCTAAAACCTCCTTTCCAGCGCTACGCGCGCTCGCATAACATATGTGTCCCTACCAATTCTCACATTTTAAACCTGCGCCCTTGCATGACACACATTAGGCTGACTTAAACACGACACCGAAGTTACTTCAAAAATGTAAATGAATGTGGTAGCTGCTGCAGTTTTTTTTTCATTCCCTGTCATGTATTAGGCTACTCTCCGTATAAAATATTTATAATTACCCCATGCAAGCACTGAGCCGTACTTCGTTTGAATTAGCTTTGAATGGCTCTCAAAATGCATTCCTGCTTTCGTCATTCATTTCTTTTCAGTAGCAATCATAGAGTTCTGTGCGCGGCACATGCACGTTCTGTGTTGTACACTCAAATCAGCCTCGGCAGCGTACTTACTCACAACAGTTTTAACCCGGTACTGTGTATCAGTCTGTCAGTCAGAGGACAAAGGCTCAGGCCGTACTCTTGTTGTGAAAAAATCACTTCAGCACCGAGAAAACACCTAGACAACTACTCTCGGGATGAACTAAAATTATGATCAGATAATTACTCCGTCTCAAGAAGAGTGCCCAAAATAATCATAAAAACTGGCAAACCACGAAACTACGTAGTTTCTGTTTTTCCTTAGTTGCTCACTGTACTCCAATTATTCTCTCAAGTAGTTTGATCAGGGCATACCTGAGCCATTACGCAACCACTGCGCTTACTGAAATGGACCATTATTCCAAGCTAATACTTCTCATTTATATTTTAATCCAAGATAAGATTAACGTCTTCTCTCCATAGTAGGACACCTCTGCTTTCAAGAGTAACCATTTCAGTTTGGCGGCGCCGCTTACCTGCTTACTGGATTGCATGATTTTCTTCACTCAAAATCAACAACTCCTGTCGCATTGACCACGTTCATTCCAAAAAAGCAAGTGGGAACCTCGTTAAAATGAAGTTTATTCGACTTGTCACGAGTGTTTGGCGATTTAATGCAAGAGTTAAGAAGTTTACTTCCGTGTTTTTCGCGAGAGGCTTCACAGTCGCGGGATTGGTTTCAGTAAGAAATGTATACCGCGCCAGAGATTCTACCTGTCGTGCGCAAATGAGACGGCCCACCTTATCTCCAGACAGCCTGCAGACGACGACTATTTTAAATAGGCTACTATTTGTGGATCCCATTTTATTATGTAGTTCGGCTACTGTTGCGGTTTTTAATTAATGTAGACTATATCACAGACGCACTGATGGCAGAAGTTTTCATGCAATTTAGTCGTTTTCCTTCTTTATTTTCAGGGAAATATGAGCCGTTTAAACTTAAGTTACCTTAAATGGCAGAATCCAGGACGTGAATTCTGAAATGTCAAACAGGATCTTTAATTTCACTTGATAGCTGCCAAAATTTTTGAGTTAATAAGTCATGATTTGTGAATAAACAGGTTTTCTACTTTTCTACAAGATAGTAAAATAAGTCTAAATTGGGACATGAAGGACAGTAAAATAAAGAAGCAACCCACAAATGCTGCATAAGCGTGGGAACTTCCTCCATAGTGTTGAGAACAGCTTTCGGAATCACGACTGCTTGTAAAAAAAAAAAAAAAAAAAAAAAAAAAAAAAAAGAAATGCAATGAATATGCTAAGCCTCACAGAAAACAAGTTATGGATTTGAATCTGGTCAGGGGCTATTTGAGCAAGAGTTAACGTGTTCTCCCCATGTTCAGGAAGGTTTCCTCTGAATACTCCTGTTTTCTTCCGCAGACTCCCTGCATTTCCCATAGGTATGTGTGCGCAGGGTGTTTGCCTGCTTTTCACAAATTCAACTGAGTTTTGAATCATTACTCAAAGGCTACATGGAGTTTTGGATAAGCTGAGTTTAACTGTTTTCATAGCGGCAAGCGAGAACTGAGGATATGATTTGATGTTCCTATTCAGTGAATAGTCACCAGATATAATGCTAACCATTCTTTTATGAGGGTATTATTTCAATGACCTGTGTGTATATTTCTCATGTTTTCCACGGAAGCATTTTTAAGTTTCTGTAAATGAATGAGTTAGGCTACATTAAAAATTCTTGTTTTCATCCATAGTGTTGTGTTCCTCATCATATCTCATCTCATCTGTAAAGACAATGTAAGGGCATAGGTATGGAACAATGTTATTGATGAAAGTTCACAATTGTGCTGACGTGTTCAGTTTAGCAAATAGATCTTTGAAGTTATGCACTTTCTGACTGACCTAATTAAAACTGAACAGATCTATTTACTCTTGAACCTGTAATTTGGACCAGTAATTTGTCTGAGAAAGGAGATAGCCTTTTCTTGCCTTGTGAATGCTGTAAGCTGATGGATATAATTTATTTCAGTAGGTCCCTGCTCAATAGAAATTATGACAAGATCTCCTGTAGTGCCTCATGCTCCAAAAATAATGACAAAACCTGACTATATTTTTTAAACCCTTGTCTCCTGCCCGCTCAAGTGATGGCTCAGCACCCCCAAACCATAAATGTCTAATGACGTCCCTGTTCAACAATGCCTGGCCCAATTTGAAAAAGTAATTGCCCTCTTAGTTGCCAGCACTACCAATTAAAGAATTAAATTGAAAAGTGGTGTCAGCTTCATTGGACACGCACAGGAATGATGACTGCCAGCCTTGTTGAATTTAAACATCAATTAAAAATAATCTGTCTGGCAATGTAAAGTAGGCAAAAAGTAGATTGATTGATTGATTGATTGATATGTTTATTTATGTGTCCAACACCACAGGGTGCCCAGCCCACATGGGCTTATTAGACACAATACCAAAAATATATACATACAAACGCAGATGTACAAGATAGCTGGTGATTTAATACACCGGATATAACATACGTTGTCTCACTAACCAGGCCTTCTCAATGTACCTTGCAAGGGCAAATACATAATTTTCAAACATCCAACTAAGGATTTCCCCTTCCTGTTTCCAAAATAAATCAGCATTTTTCTTTTGAACCGATTCAAAAAGACTATTCCTCAGTTCATCATAACATGGACAGTAGAAAAAAAAATGAAACTCATCTTCAACAACATGTAAATCACAAAATTCACATATACGCAGCTCCTCTGAAGTGCCCTTAAATCTGCCTACTTCAACTGCCAAAGGCAGAATACCAAATCTCAATTGTGCACATAATGATCTCTGTCTTCCTTTAACTTCAAAAAAAAACATAAGATTCAGTGATATATTCACTTTTAAAGAGAACATAATTTCGAAGCTTTGGCTTCTTCCAGATCTCTTCTTTCCAGACATCCTTATACATCATAAACATTTTTTGCTTTAAATCATTTAGATTACACTGCAAATTATTTCTGAACTGCATATAAAAATCAGAGTCAGATAAAATTTCAGAGACTTCTCTAGACCAAGGGTAATCGTTTTCTCTATCCCAATTGAAAATTTTCCTAGTTAACCTTTCAACCGGCAGACGGACAAGGCGGTTCCACAATCGAATAATTTCACCTCGTTGTTTGATGATACACGGCATCCACCCTGCATCTCCCTCAATGGCTACTTTCGCTGTAAATTTATGGATACCCAAAAAGCATCTCAGGGCCCGATTCTGAACGGTATTACAATCAGGAACCGTCTTATAGCCCCATACTCCCGCTGCATAAAATAAAACAGAATCAACCAAGGAATTATATAATTTAGAGAATATTGAGAATCCAAGATCAGGGCATAATTTCAATTTACTTAATAGAGACCCTAATGCTCTTCCAGCAGACTCAGCTAGTAGTTTTGTTCCATCTAAGAAATTCACATTTTCATCAAAAACAAAACCAAGGTATTTATAAGAGCAGGTGTATTTTAGAGGCACAGACTCAAAAGAAAATAAATAACGACGTTGCAATTCACCTTTTTTCCTGAAGTGTTTTTTCACTGTTAATGTCAAGTCTCTATTTACTACACCATGACCCCATAATATCCAACATTTTTTGTAAATTGAATTCATTTTCAGCTATCAAAGCAATATCATCAGCATAAAGTAAAATGCTTAAATTAATTTCATCTATCGGTATACCCAAGTCAGCTTGCTTAATTTCTTGAGCAAGATCATTTATATACAATGCAAATAAAGCAGGAGAGAGTAAATCTCCCAGTTTCACTCCAAATGGGGTTGGAAACCATCCAGTTCTTAAATTATTTAACTGAATACAGGCAACAGGGGAATTATACAAAGATTTGATAGCATAATAGAACTTTCCACCAATGCCAGATGAAAGTAATTTAAATTCCAGGAGGTCTCTATTGACACAATCAAAGGCTTTCTTAAAATCAACAAAACAAACAAAAGTGCTTTTACGATCTTGAAGCCGAGCTCTTACTACAGAGGATAACACAAAAATGTGATCAATGCATGCTCTGTTTTTCCTAAATCCATTCTGTTCATCAACCAACACTCCATTAGACTCCATAAAGTAATTAAGTCTGTTATTTAGAATCCTAGAATATATTTTGTATACTGTACTGAGCAGGCTTATGCCTCTATAATTTAGTGGGGTTCTAGGATCGTTTTTAGGGGATTTTGGAACGGGTTAAATCATAGATTCATTCCACACAGATGGAATGATGCCCCTATGAAAACAAATGCGGCATAGGTGATATAAAACATTAAATAGATAAGGGGATTTGAAGACCTCGTTGGGGAGGTCCTCAGTACCCACAGCTTTGTTTGGTTTCGCTTTGTGCAATACCTCCTGTACCTCCTCAACCATGATATCACTATTCAGCAGATCTTTATTTGAAGCACAGTCCATACCATTTTCAAGTTCAGATTTCAATTTACATGTTTCTTCTAAGAATTGGTCGTCAAACAAAGTGGAACTACTACATGCATATAGATTTCTATAATCTGTTTCCCATTTTTCCAATATATCAGCAGGCAGAAAGGAAGATTCGCCATTCTCCATCAAAACCTCCATGGGGATAGAAATACTCTTTTTTGGGCCTAGGTTGTTTATTTCTCGCCAGAACTGCTGTGGGTTACCAGAATATAGTTGTTCTAATTGGAGAGCTTGGCCTCTCTTAAACCTCCTCTTAATGAACCTCAGTCTTCTATCAAAGTCAGTCTGAAACTGCCTGAAATCGTTTAGAAAAGCCCCCCTGAGATCCCCAGATTTACATTTAAGGAACCGTCGCTCTGCAGAACGCGACCTAATCCATAACCCATTCAGTTCCTCATTCCAGTATGGTTGTTTTACTCTATAATATTTTTTTGTCTCTCCCACTTCTCTGACAGGACAATATTTATCCATTTCCTTATGCAGGAATTCACAAAGATCACCATAGCACTGATCCACTTCAGTCTGAGTTTTCTGGCTAATTTCTAGATGCTCAGTTAGTTCTAATAAGGATCTGTAACATATTTCCGAGGAAAGAAACGCAGACAGGTAATTCCTGTTCCTTCTTTTTACTCACTGAAAGCGGTCACCCACAGTATTGTGTGTATCAAGTATTTCTGTTGTTTGAAAACATAACAATAACACTGAATGGTCAGGGAGTCTACTATGATCATCAATTAAATTAATACCTTCCTGGCCAACTAAATTTACCATATCAGATGGGGTATAGACATTAAATTGGAGGCACTTGTTCAAAGCATCATGTGATGTCACTATATAATCTACGACCGCTTTACCCCTGATGGAAATGGAAGTAAAATTATCATTCTCAGGATTTAACCTCCCATTCAACACACAGCATTTAGAGTCCTTGAGAAACTCAATAAAGGAATGACCATGTTTATTTACCCCCATGTCCAGGGTCACTCTGGAAGTAATATCATCTCCCTCCACATAATCTTTGAGATCAGCAATACGGCTATTCAAATCCCCGCAGATATAAACAGCATCCCACTTAACAGTGTACATTAGCGCTAATAAATGACCAAAATAAAGGTCTGTGTTTCTTCCCCAAATCAAGGATTCTGGGGACAAGTAGCATGAAATAATAATGAAGGAATAGCACGACTTCCTATGCTCAACGCGTAAACAGAGAATACCATCGTATGCCTTATCTATGACATTTACATGATACCATTCCAAAACAGTGTTTTTAACCAACACCAACACCCCCCGAGGCTTTAACAGCTCTCTTGTGAACGATGCGGTTCAACCCAAACCAGACATAACCATCAAACTGAAGAGAGACATTTGATAAGTGAGTTTCACAGAGAGAAATGAAATCAGGATTCAAAGACTTCAAAAGCACTTTTCTAAGTGTACAGTTAGTAGGCATCCAACCATTAACATTCCAATGCGCCAGCAGAAATTGTTCAGTCACACACCTTACAGGCTGGGCAGGCAGTTCTCATCTGTCACTCAGACCTGAACCTCTCTCTTCTCGAGCAGGTCGCATCCTCTTCATCAGGCGCCCGTTCCTCGTGAGATAAAAGTCCCTTCCATCTCTAGATTCACGGATTAAAGTTCTGAAATTTAACTCCACCAAGCGCTCAGCGTGCGTCTTCGCTGAAGACACATAGACATTTGCGAAGCGCACGTTATCCCGGAGTTTAAACTTTCTGCGCAGCGCCACCACTTTTTCCTGCACCGAGCTCATCTCCACCTTCACCAGCCCCGGTAGGTCTCCTCTCACCCGCATCCGCTCCACGGCGGCTGGATAGAGCGATGGCTCACACCCGAGTCCTGAGTGCAACAGGTCTTTCACCTTGGCCATCAAATCCTCGCCGTCAGTTTGAGGGAGCCCCGAGACAATCAGGGAGACATCTGGATCAAAGTTCTTTACTGCTCTCTCAGCGACTTTCTGCTCAATCTTCTCAATTCTTGTACACAGGACACCCACTTCAGTATCCAGGTTCGAGCGCATATCTAACACAGCTTGATCCAGGTCCCTCTTAATCGCCTCCTTATTTTCTGAGATCAGTTTCTCCAAACCTTCCCGCAGACCATCAATTTTAGCGTTGACTTTTTCTTCCATAGAGGTCTGCATACGGTCCATTTTCTGGTTCAGAGCCCTTATTTCATTCAATATCGCCATGTTGCCGCTACAGCAGGCACTGCCAGATCTACTAGTCGCCTCATTTTTATTACTATTCCTCGTGGATCGACTACTCGTTTTCTCCTTCTCATCTCCCATACTTTTGCTCTGATATTAACAGCTCAAACTCAACTGCATTAGTTAGCCCAACTTGGCCAAAATAAAAGTTATGTTTAAGTTTTTCGGGGACAATGAGAACACCGAAAATTCTCACGCAGCCGTTCACGCAGTAGAACTTGAAGCTGAAATCTAAAGGAATTCAAGAACAGATGAGAGACAAAGTTATTGACATCTATGAGTCTGGAAAGGGTTACCAATCTATTTCTTAGGCTCTGGAACTCCAACAAACCACAGTAAGAGCCCTTATTTACAAATGGAGAAAACTTCTGTCGGTGGTGAACCTTCCCAGGAGTGGCTGGAGAACCAAAATTCCACCAAGATTGCATTGACAACTCATCCAGGAGATCACAAAAGCACCTAGACCAGAGGTGGGCAGTGAGGGCCATATCTGTCCCCTGTTTTCTCACCAACTTCTGGCCTTTAATTAGTTGATAATCTAAATTAGAGAAACTATTTCTGAAATCTGACATTTCAGGTGCATTTCTTTAAATTATCATGGATGGCCAACAAAGACTATTCTCATCTCCCCACATAAACTTTTTTTCTTTGATCTAATCTTTGCACAAATCTATATTTGTGTATGCAATCAATTAACTCAATTAGTCAGGTAATTGATAGAAATAAAAACCTGCATACACATTGGCCCTCCAGGACCAGAATTGCGCACCCGTGACCTAGACTAACATCTGAAGAACTGCTGGCCTCACTTTCCTCAGTTAATGGCAGTGTTTATGATTCCATAATGGGAAAGAGATTGGACAAAAATAGCATCGAGAAGAGCGCTGTAAGGAGAAAACCACTGCTGATCAAAAAGATGACAGGGACTCGGGGAAGGAACCCATCGCAGATACCAAAGTAGTAAATTGCCAGCAGCAATGCCACTACTCAATCTGCTCCAGCCACGTGGCTGAAGCTAAGCAGGTGTGGGCTTGGTAATTATTTGAATAGAAGACCACCTTGGAAAACTAAGTTGCTGCTGAAAGAGGTGTTGGTGGGCTAGTAGGTTGCAATCTTCCCTCTGGTGCAATAATCCTCAATGCAGTGATGGGAACACTGTAGTGTAGGAAATGCCACCTTTCGGATGAGACGTTAAACCAAGGTCCCGACTCACTGTGGTCATTAAAGATCCTCTGACACTCTTCGACAAGAGTGGGGGGTTCCCTAGTGTCATGGCTGAATTCCAAACCTGGCTCTTTCAACCTGCCACCCAAATATTGCCTGATCTAATTGGCTATGCAACTTGTCCTCTCCCTCTCCACCTCAACCCCCAGGGCTCCCTTGAAAATGAGATTTCAATCTCAACGGAACTTCCCTGGTTAAATAAATAAATAAATAAATAAATAAATAAATGATGGTTATAGTACTACTCTAGTTATACTATGCAAACTATAGTAATACTGTTGTTATGTCATAAATACTGTTGTATTGCTAAGAAACAATATAGGATATTTTCATGAGAGTACTTGCTAATCAGTGCCATAGAGACCTGTGCTGTTTTCTTAACATAGTACTTTACTTTAAAATACAGAAGACTGGACTACTATCTAAATTTTTATGAATTTGTGGGTTGGTTAGGTTTTGCAGCAAGGCATCCAATCAATACTACAAATAGAATCCCATCTCCTTTCAGGAGCCATCCTATCCAGGAGCCGCCAATCACATTCTCCCCATTGACCATGCCCCGCATTGTCATACAACTCCTGCAAGCTTCTCAGCTCTTTTATCGCTCCAGTAAAAGACCCATTGTGGGCAATATTGTTTGGACTAAAGGTACAACATTGATCTCCAAACATAATGCAACGCCTCCCTTTTCAGCTGAGAGCCAATCTAGAGCTTGCCTGTTTTGAAAGGCTATTTTTCTTCTTGTTTTTACCTGTTCAACAAAAGCAGACATGGCCGTATTGGAATATTTAATTAATCTTTTCTGATTATAATAAATTTAGTTAATCCACTCCAAATTCATATTTGGAGTTACTCATAAAAAGATGGACTCCAATTCGACAAATATTTCATTTCTAGCTTTGTACTCATTGGGGATATATCTGGGTTAGTGTATCTCATCAAACTATACCCCAGGATCTGGTTTATAGGGTCTGTTTTTCCTGTACTCAATATTCTTCCCTTCACGAATAATATGAACCTGTTGTGCGAACATTACCTGCATGCTCCTACCCCCCAAACCATGAGGCAGGGTTGGCAGTAAGAGCTTCCCTATTCCACAATACCAGAGCTCATCTCCTAAAGCCCTGTTCCGCATCCCTGGTCCTGAGGAAGAAGGAACTGTTCCTGATCTATAGTCATTTGCTTCCAATCTGGACGCATCCCAGGTCCAACTACATTCTTCCGAAAATTCCCCACAACCTCTGTGCCAGTATTCTCAAAACATTCATAGGGCCCGGGCGTTATTTTGTATGCCATGGGGGTCGATATTCTAGAAGTCCTATTACTCATTACTGTCCATGGCATAGTATGATTACAATGCACAGAATGATTATATCTAGAAGATGATTGTGTTACGTCCAGAGGACGATATGATGGATGCATTTATAGCGCATAGAAGAAATAGTCGGGGAAACGGAACTGCTGTGAAATTTATATATATTGTGATTACGCAAAAAAGGGTATTTACACAAATTACACTGACAGGAACAACGGGTTCAATACAGGACACGGGTGTGGGGAAAACAATAAGGTCGACAAGACACTGCCAAATAAAAGAAAAGAACAACACCATAAACACCGCTAATAAAATAAAAATCAACTAACTGCTAAATCATAGAAAAGAAAATACCTACCTATACTAATAGACTCAAAACAAACAACAAAGGGTGGCAGGCGTCTCTAACTAGTGCGCTAACATAAATACTCTGCGTGAGTGCAAGTGTACAAGGGCCCCCATTTAACCTTGACCAAAATTGCGTCCCACACCCCAGTGTATAACAAATGAAAAATGATAATACCAATGACCCAAAGCACGAATTTGAACGAGACAAAATAGCTACACAGCAGAACAACACAAAATGAGCGAGCGCTCCCTAAGACTGGGAAGGGATGCGCTAAATAAACCAGGATCCGACGCGGCGACGGAGGATTGGAAAAGATGGAAATGGGTGGAATTTTGGGGCGGAGGGAGACGAAGGATTCGGAGGGCGTTGACCAGGCGATTGACAGCGGAATGGGAGAATCATGGAGAGTGAATACCGGAATGGGACACCTGCGGGAAAAACGAGACACAGAAGAACACACACACACAGAACGCCGGAGGCAGTACGGGGTTCCCGTAACAATTGCTTTAATATACAATGATAAGGACAGAATGTTGTCACATTTTAACAATTCCAATACCAGGCACAGTTTTTCAGGGTTTTTTCCCTTGTTACATTCCAGTTGAGACCTCCATTATCTCTGTCATACCATGAATCTGAGTTCCCACACTTTTATTCGCATTCGGCTTGTTTCTTTTGCCTGTATTTTCTACATGAGCTTGTGATATAAGTAAGTGGAACAACAATCAGTCTGGGCTTTTCTTCGGCACACAGTACACAGTATGTCCCACACTGCAAAAAATGTCTGTCTTGACAAGTCTTTTAGTCTTCGTATAAGACAAAACTCCCAAGTTTTTTTTTTTTTCTCAAGTGGTTGTAGAAAATATTAGCTTATTTTAAGTTACCACGTGCTTGACTAGTGAAATTTTCTTATTCCATTGGAAAATCTAGAAATAAGTAAAAATTAAGTCATCTCAGTGGCAAATTTTTGTCTAATTGAGAAAAAAGTAATAGAAATAAGTGTTTTAAGTCTTAATACAAGATTAAACTGCTTGGTAAGGTGGACTTTTCATTTTTTTGCAGTGCAGGTGTCAGCGTCATAGCCGTGAAAATAGCCAATTTCCTCCAAGCACTAGTACTGGCCATTTCCTAAAGAGGTACTAGTGGTCCCACTCACTTACGCCTGCTCAATCCTCATTTATCATCTCCTTTCGTCAGCAGGACATGCCCTCCCAGCACTAGGAGTGCCATGAATCCAAACACTAATAGGCAGGTGACAGGTAATCAAATCCAGAAGTTCGGGCCTCTGCTGCCCTCCGGCTTCTTCTTCTGGTTGATCTTTGGCCGAGTCATCGCTGAAGCTTAGTCTGTCGGCTACCTTCCCTCCTTTGGTGGTGCTGGTGCCCTTTTACAGAGGCTGGCGTGGATCCTAGAACCCCTCTCAGCCACTTGCAATGCTGTGGGTGCTGTCAGCAGAACCTAGTGTGGTCCCCCCCATCTGGGCTGGCTCCACCTTTTTTCCTTTGGAAATCCTTTACCACAATCCAGTCACCTGGCTGGAGCGTGTATAGCTGACCTTGTGCTGGATCTGGCTTGGCTGCTTTCACCTGAGAATACTCTGACCTCAATTCTTTGGTTAATGCAACACAATATTGCAACATTTGTCTTTCCATTACATCCATTGGTGGACACCCCCACAGTACCATTCCTGTCCTCATTGGCCGACCTGTTCCAATTTCAAAAGGTGAGAAACCCGCTTTTCTTTTGCAACCGCGCATATACATTAATGCAATTGGAAGCGCCTTTACCCATGACTTTTGCCAATTTGCCTGTAAATTTGCCATTTTCCCTTTCCACTGCTCTGCCTGATTGTGGATGGTACGTTGTTGGTAAATTAATTAAAAAAAAACAGAAACGTTGTCCCGATGAAGAAGCAGACTCCGATGTTTGTAGCAAAAGCAGGAAAAAAAGCTTATTACACAGCCGGCCGTGGGAACAACAGCATGATGCAGAGTTCAAAATTCCTTAATTTTGTAAGAAACTTTATACATGTAAAAGTACGGATATTTGCATGATTTCTTTAATGTTATCAGAGGTTGTTGCTGATTGGTTCTAGGGTTTTCACATTGATAAAAAGGAATACTCTACAATTGGGCCTCTTCTGAACCACTCAACTTAATTGGTTCAATAGATTCCCAACCCTCGGAAGTGAGCTCCATATGTGGGCATACGGAACCACCAACTAAAAGGTGCTAGTGCATATCGTGTCCTGTCGGAACTGAAGACAAATGGAGATCCCAGCTGGAAGTCGCAAATAGGCGATATGTCCTGTCGGACCCGACGGCCACTCTTTATCTCTTAATACACATTGATCAAACCGTCTGGCTCACCTCATATTGCTAACACCCAAAAATTCTGTTTACCAACTGTGGAATCATTTTGATATTGATTCATTTAATTATTATTTGGTTCACTTAATTATTATTAATTGTTTATCCTTGCTTGCTCTGGCTCAATTTTTCTTAGGCCTCAGTGTGTACTCTTGCGTGTCTCTGATTAGCCTGGGCCTGCATAACTGTAAGTTTCCATAAATCTGACCAGTGCGTCATGGCATATAGCTTATCTGGAGCCATGCGGACCTAATGGGCCCATAACAAGGGCAAGATGTTCTTTCTCTCTCCCTTAGTTTATGTGTTTACAGAAGAAGGAGTGCAAGGGAGAGCCCGGAATGCGAACAAGACGACCTGCAGATATGATAGGGAGGAATCACCTGTCTTCTCTGCGAGATGTACGCACACCTCAGGGGCGGCTTGACGTGGGTTGCATGCGACTGCAGGAGTCTTCCAGATTACATCATGATGTGTAAATCAGCACGGGGGGAGAAGAACGTCACAACGTTTTCCTACATAAGCCACAGAATCAGAAACTGTCTTTATCCTTGTTTGACTGGACTTATTGTGTGCAAGGATCCTTTCTCTGCAGATGAAGTAAACTGACCTTTGGCTTCAATATTAATTCCTTTGTCTCTGTCTGAGTTCTTTTTGAAGGTAACACCAGGAATATAAAATCAAAATTCCTACAACACCAACAGTACGTGCAATGATACTTCATCTGAATTTGCAAATATGAGCCCAATCTATCCAAAACTTGATTACTGAAATGCATGCCTGTATCCAAGGATCCCCCATCTGGACATCTTCTGTGTCTGTGATGAAGGCCTTTGCCACCACACTGACATTCGCGTGCTTACATGGAATGCCTCCACCGATTTTGAGAACATGTCCACTATTACTAGACAGTAATATTTTACTTCTGCTGGTTAGTTCTACAAAATACATCAATATGTGTTGAAATGGCATGTCTGGCACTGGATGTGTTACTGGTTGCACCTTCCGGCCTCTTCCACTATTGTGGAGGGGACAGACCAGGCACTTTCCTCAAAAAAATTTGTGTGATTTGTGTATGAGGTTCAAGCCATGTCCCAACTCTTTTCCAGTTGCCTATCCATCCCTCCTTTTGATACATGATCTACACCATGTGTCAACAACATAAGGTAAGAAAATACAAGGGCAGGTAAGCCTTACCCGTCAGTCCCAGCTGCACCCAATCAACTTGAGTGCCTTCTGCTGCCTACCTACGCTTTTCTCTTGGTGTTGATTGCTCACATGCTTCTGCTATGTTAGTCCCAATGTAGGCACAGGAGTGCATTCCCCTGTGATTGTAAGTCTCTGCTATTTGTGAGGGCTTGTACTTCTACCACTGCTAGCTGTTTAGGCAGGAAGGGTGCTTCTAACAAATTGTGCTCTAAGTCCTCATTCTGTGTTGCCTTCCTTGCTAATCTGAGGGAGCCTCTATGGTTCCATAATGCACTGAAGTTGTGTACTACCCCAAAAGCATGCCTGCTGTCCGTATAAATATTAGCCGCTGATCTTTTGCTAGATAACAGGCGCGTTTGAGAGCAAACAGTTCTGCCGCTTGTGCTGACAGATGGCCCAGCAGTCAAGCTGATTCCTGGATCCCATATTGGATCAAAACTGCATAGCCTATGCAGCTTTGTCCAGTTTGTGCAGATCTTGATGCAGATCCATCCACGAACAATTCTAGATCTACATTTGTCAATGCTTCTGTGGAGAGATCAGAGCAGGGTTTAGACACTGTTGTATTTAAAACAAGCAATCTTGTGGTTCTCTATCATCTTCTGTGGGAACAAGAGTAGGTAAATTCAGATCTGTACATCTTTTGATTATAATGTGCGGCATAGATAACAACAGAAGCTGGTAATGTAGCATGCCTGCTGGTGTGAGGTGTGATGTTTTCTCTTTAAACAGAATTTATGCAACTGCGTGTGGAACCAAAACTGTGAAGGGCCTATAAGCCACCAAAGAGGCTGTAGCTGTAACTGCCAGTGCACCTGCTGCCACAGCTCTAAGACCAGGGGAAAGCCCCTTTGCTACTGCATCCAGCTTCTGTGAGTAGTAGCCTACCAGGGTCTGTCAACAACCTTGCTCCTGCAGTAGCACCAAGGTCTTACAGTCACCCTTCTCATCAACCGCTAGAGCATAGCTACTGTTTATGTCTAGTAGACCTAATGTTGGAGTAGAGGCTAACTGTGTTTTCAGTTCCTCGAAGGCTTTACCGGCCTCTTTGGTCCATTCAACTAAGTGATTAGCCTGTAACCCACGCCTATGTACCTATTCCAGTAGGGATTGAGCTTAGTTTGCATAATCTAAAATCCAAGTTCTACAATAGCTCGTTATGCCTAAAAAAGATGTCACCTGTTTCTTTGTTACTGGCTTTGGGAGGGTCCGAATTGCTTCTATCCATTCTTGTCCCAAGGTCCTACCTTAGAAACCTCATACCCTAAGTGCATTGCCTTTTCCCGTGCTTTGTGGACTTTAGCTGTTTTCAGAGAAAAAACAGCTGGTGATTCCACGTAGCCCTGTGGCGGTCTAGTCCAAGTGTATTTTTTTACCCTTCAATGTGAATGCAAACCAAAATTGAGAATTACGATCCACCGGAATGCTAACGAATGCATTTGCCAGGTCCACTGATGTAAATACAATTGTGTTGGGCGGTACTAAGCTTAGTATTGTGACAGGATTTGGAACCACTGGTGTACTGTGTTGTACTGCAGAATTGACTGGCCTTGGATCCTGTACAAATGTCCATGTGCCATCAGTTTTCTTAACTGGAAAAATTGGTGTAATACAAGGTGAGTCGGGGCAGAGAACCAGAATACCTATATCTAGAAATTCCAGGAACACTGACTCTACCCCAGCTTCTGCTTCTGTTCTCAACAGATACTCCTTTTTATTTGGGTGATAATGTAATGGCCGAAGGAATTGGGAGGCCAAATGCAGTGGTTAGGAGAAAAACGAGACCAGCTAGGACTTAAAATATCCACAGGGAGAAATATAACCGAGGCAACAGAACAGGCTCTCGCGCTTCCAAAAAGAACGCCCAACAATCCGAACCAGGAAGCAAAGCGAGAGAGGAAAACAAACAGGGAAAGCAATAAGGACATATCTCGAGAACCGAGAAAGACAAAGCACCTAAATTGGTGCAACACCAAAGATAGAGAGAAAAGGGATAAAAAGGAAAAATCCCTGAAGAAAATAAACCACAAATATACCGTGAAGATTTTCGCCACAAATCCCTAACTAGAGATATCTTCTGGCTGTAGTGATAACTAAAATCAGACACTCCAGCAAAGGAGGCATGGCGGACATCCAGCTTATATAGACTTAGAGGAAGGCGCCGCCCACGCCTGATGAACCAGCTAGGTAAAGAATCTGATAGTTAAAGAAACAGAAGCGGTCAAGATACGAGCCACAAAGAAAGTCTAAGAACACACACACAGCCAAAACCATAACAGATAAGTGCTCTTTGGGGTTATTGTCACTGGCTGTACTGCTTTAAGCAATCCCGTGTCAGCTGGTCCCTTTGTCCATAAATCTGGATGTACCAGGGACAATGTTTCAGCTGACAACATACAGAGTGTCCTTGAGGCTCGCCCCTCAAACATAGCAGGGTCCACTTTCATGCAATGATGTATCATCTTTCTGTAAACATTTTGTGATGGGGAACAATCTCTCCCATTCTCCAGTACCCAATCTGTAGCCTTTACACATGCTTTAGTTAATGACCCCAAATCTTGCCATCTCATTTTAGAATCTTCACACAGGGACAAGTTAAGAGTACTGTCACTGACAGAGAAAAAAGGGCCATAGCTCTTCTCATCGTTCCACTGCTGCAGACATAAATCTCAAGTGGCAAACCACCAGAAAAGCAGGCACAGGCAGGGCAACAGGTTGGTGAGAATCCAGCCCACTTGGCGGTAATTTTATTTACAGAAATAAACCAAAAGACAATAGACTTTATGGGCCTCAAGACCCTTAGGGGAATTAGCCACTGTCACATGGAAGAGTAGCGGCCAAAGTGAGGCTTTCTGGAGGAAGCATAAACTCGGGATCCCCGTGTCTTTGCATTCGGACACTGATAGGAAAGGTAGCAAGAGAACAGTGGTTAGTAACGCACTTGCAAAATGCACTCTCAGCCTACCTGTCCCCGTCTGCTGCCTTGCCAGCTTTATATTGCGTAGGTGATTAATGCTGATGGGGATCAGGTGTGTGGCCTCGTGTGGAATGCACTCGGAATGCCCTTCTTGTACGCCTGGCCATGGCAGGTTTGAGCTGTCCAGCATAAAGCGGCGGCCAGGGGTACTGAATGGAGGCCTGTCCGGCACACACTGTCCATTATGCTGCCGGAGAGGAATGGTAAGGGGAGGAGAATTGCCGGTTTTGGGAGGCGTGTCGTGGACGGTGGGCGTGTCTATTGCCCCGGTCACCACACCCTTTCCTTCATATAAGGTAATACAGTTAATACATTTCTCACCTAATTCTTCCCATCTTTCTGCCCACTATTCACTTTGTTCTCCATATGCTAATGTCACATGTCTCTGCTTTTTGGCATTACATCAGTGATGCTTCCCAACTGAGCTTTTGTACACTGCAATTATTTTCAGCAACTGAGCAATTTCCTAAATCTCTGCCAAACCAAACTGCTTTCTCTCAGACCTTTGAACGATCTATGCTATGAGAAACTTTGACTCCATCTTTGCTGCACAAAATTTCTTCCGATAATTTACATAGAAGGTCCATTCCTACTAAATTTACCAGACATCTATGGGAGAAAAAGAAAGGGTGAGTTACCACTGTTATGTCATTTACAGATGAATCAGTCTCTGTCAGATCCTCAGTAAACATTTCCTGATTACAACCGCTCCTGCATCCCCACTATACATAGTCTTACCACTCATTTTGGGGAAATCTCCTTTCCAGTGCTGCTTTCAAATTACTGAATGACCTGCCCTTGTATTCGCTAAGAACTTGAGGATCGGCCAAGACGGGCACTCGTCAGGAAGATTCTAAGCTTGTTCATGTTCGGGTATCCTCCATCCTCGTTCTGAACTTGCAAGGATTCATCCAATGAGCGTAAAAGCAGCAGTGGCTGACAGGCGCGTGCTTCAAAGGAGAGCCGCGAGCTGTCTTCACACTCCTGAATTGGCAACAGGGGGTCGCATACGAGCAAGTGTTGTACATAGTTCCCCAGTTGGACATGCCAGATTCGGGTGGGATTAGAGATGCCAAATAAAAAAAAAAAAAAAAGAATTTGAGGATCCACCCACTCACCGAAAGCTGAACTGTAGGTAAGGCCTCCACAAGCATCTTATTTTTAGGAATAACTGGAGCTCAGTTGACTGTAGTTCATCTGTTTTCTCCTTTTCTCCCTTGCACCCTTAATCGCACCCTCCTGGCCTCTGCACGCTCCCTTGTCCTTCTGGTGCGTGATCCCAGTCGCATCTGAGTCATCTGGGCTCTGGCATACTCTTGCCCAATGTCATCGTTTTCCACAATTAAAGCACACATTCGAGACTGATGGCAAGAACGGCCAACCTTATCACCCTCTGCCTCATCCTCGACCGTCCTGGTCACATGTTCATTTACACATACATTGCACATGATTTTGTATGATTTGTGAATCCTGTCTCTCGAATCCCTTTAAAACCTGGTTGGCACATTAGGGATGAACATTTGTTGAACAAAAAACATTGGAAAGCACAAAATAAAAATTATGGGTCATTGTAGAGGAATGTCTGAAAATGGCAGACATGTAGCCATTAGCATGTTGAGGGCAGGAATGAGGTTGGGACAAGTTGGGCACCACTTTGACATCCACCATGGCACTATTTCACATCTTCAAATCACACAGACTGGGACCGCTAAAGACCGACCCTGCAGCGGTAGACCAGGTGAAATGACGGCATGTGAAGATCACTTCATTGTGATGTCATCGAGATGTAACAAAATGGCATGCGGTTCAACAGGCTGGTGGGTGTCACACTCGCTACTGAGGGATAGGAACAGTCTTGTGGGAAACTGGTCAACTAACCCCCATGCATTTTGACTGACATTTATTCACTGATTTGAGTCGCAACTGTGTCAGGCATTCATGGATGTCTAATTGAAGACCCCAGTGCTAAAAGAACTTCAGTCACAAAATGCCCATTTCGAGAAAATCAAATTGGTGGACTTGGGTAGCTATGAAAGCTGTTTTCCCATCCTTACCTCACAGTGGCCCTCATTTATCAAACGTGCGTACACCAAAAAAATGGGTGTACGCCAAATCCCCCGCAAGGATCGGTATTTATCAATCTGAACGTGAGCGAATGGTCCGCAAAAATCTCATGCCAGGTCTGACCAGGTGTACGCAAATTTGAAACCAGTGAACAATATGCAGGAACGAGTGCAGCTATCAAAATGAGTAATAAACCATATGCAGCGATGTGGACGTCATGCTGTTGTTGTTCTTATTAGTAAAATGAATAAATAGGCTGAATAGATAAATAGGCTAAATTAATAAATGAATGAATAAATAAATAAATAAGACACCTGTGTTGAGAAATTAATTAAACTTATATTTTGAGACAACCTGCTCGTCAGGCCAGACGGCTGACAATTACAATCAATTTGATTAAGCGCAATGCGTGGCTTGGCAGATATGCAGTTTGGTATATCAGATGCTCATTCAGTCAGATATATACTGAACAACAAAAGAAACGCAAGTTAATTAAAGGCAGACTGGAAAATAAGTTTGCACGTAGTTATTTTAGAAAAGCAAATTTATTACTATCGCGTGCACATTTACACTCGTTTCATCAAACTTTTCTTTATTTTGCGGTCACTTTGACTGAGTAACCATAAGAGTACATTGACTAACTAGCTAACTTGCGTTTCTTTTGTTGCTCAGCATATAGGCCCACAGACACTTTGGCCATGATCACATTTTGACAATGGCAGATCTTCTATTGTTATTGGAATAAGCTTCTGTCCAACGTGTGAGGAACTTTAGGCGCAGAGAAGATCTCCTCCGGGAAAGTGACGAGTGGCTGCTCGTTTTGTGTGGCACCCAATAAAATGTCATGGGGTAATACTAATAAAAGTACAATGAAGAGTGATCTCTGCAGACTGTATTTTAACAATTACCCTCATGCAGCTCCGATGGAGGCGGTGGGGACTCCCCACCTATCAATGTTGTCACGCGCTCCTCGAACGGTGACAGCTGGAGGTTTGAGCCTGATTGGCCTCCACCAGTCCGTGCACTGCTGCGCCTGACCACCGCAACACGTTTTTTGGTGGCGATCTTAAAATCGGACCACTTTTTCTAACCTACATGTAAGCATTTGGATTGTGTACAAAAGTAATTATGTAGGCTATATAACCTGAAATATCATGGTTCTATAAATTGAATTTATTAAGGCCGATGTTATTCGCACTTACACGTGTGGCCAATGCTGAATTTTTTTCTTGGCCACACTTATACGTGCGCAAGTTGATGACCATTCCAGGGCCGCTTATAGGTAGCACTGCTTAAAATAAGTTTGGCCAAGAAAAAATTTAGCTTTGGATACACTTAAAATAAGTGTGGGCAATAGAAAAATGTGCATCTTGGCCACACTTATAAGTGCGTCTAACGCGAATTTCAATCAATTTTTGTGCTTGGATGCACTTAAATAAGAGCGAATAGTCACTTCGATTTATTAATGAATTAAATCAAATGTCTGCTGCACTACGGTTTTCCACCTCAACGGCGTTTACCGCAGCAGCAATAGTTTTCCAAACTGCAGCCTTCTGGGCTCCCTTTGTGCCACTCCTAAGGCTTCCAAATAAAATTATTTTGTTTTTCTCCACCTCGGACGTGATCATTTATTTTTCCTTCTCAGTGAAGTTTTTTCTTCTTTGCCGTCTTTCGAGAGTCCATGTCGGCAGGACTACGCCTCCCGGAGCATGAATTTATAGGGGCGTGTCATGTAAATTACGATGGTTTCAGCCGCCAGATTTATCAACGCCACGCCAGTTCTACACCGAAATCAGCGACGTACACACTTTTAGTAAATCAGACGTGACACCTGGCAAACGCTGATATTTACACCAGAATCTACACCAGATCCTACGCAAGTTTGATAAATGATGGCCAGTATGTGAAAATGTGACTTATTGTGCATACTTTTAGCACTAGGCTATTCAGTTGTTCCCTGTAATGGTCAAGACAATTAAATACACATCACTGTTGTTAACTAATTTTTTGTGCATTTATACAGTATCAGGTGTTGCTAAACTATCGTTACTGAGTACAAATACTGCAGCAATAAAACAAAGAATTAGGGAGCATCACCTGAATCACAAAGATTTCAGAGACACTCTCTGCCCAAAGCACTTTCCCACTTTGCTTAAATACACTTCTGCAGGGGTGTGTGGGGGGGAGGCTGTTGTTTGTTACATAATTATTGTTCAGTTCCTCACTATCGGTCCAACTGCTGATTCCAAGTCTCGCTATCTTTGCCACAAGACTTTCTGGGCATTCATTCTGCAGTTTATGTCCCAGATATTTGCTTTCCTTCTTTGTAAACAAATCAAAGAAAAACTTAGTGCACACTCATACATTGTAATACTTAATTTCCACCACTCTGTATTTTACACTGATCCGAAGACACATATCATGTCTTGAGCAGAACATAAAAAAATCACTGCAAGTTAAAACAGTACACACAGAATAAGAATGCAAAGTAATCATTTCCACCCATATGTCATTATAGGTGTTACCATTCCATCTAAATCATACTTTTTTGGCTTTGTTTTTAAAAATAAATCAGACATCTATACAGGTTCCCTTTCAAGTAAAACCATATAAAGGAAAGGTATTTTGACTCCAACTGGAGCGGATTTCTTGATAAGGACACATGCGATAAAATAAAACCGTAGAATCAAAGGTAGAAACAGGCAAAAACAACAATCATTTTGCAATGATTCAACATGCTTGCAAGAACTTTGAATATCAAATATATTTACACTAGACTGATGGAAGTTTTAGTTTTCTGCCTACCATTATATCTGGTTGCGAAAAAGTTAAAAAACAATAGCAGAACTCAAAGAAATTAACTTTAATGCAACTCTACTGTGCACATTTGGCGTTCAGCATTTTTCAGACACTATACCGTACTAAGGGCGATATCTCAGTTGGTCAATTATGATGAAATCTCAATCGAACAGTCAGAGCCGAAAATTGAGGGGCAGTCCCAAAACCATGGCAACGACACCATCTGCCAACAGCAAGGAAGAGAATACATGGTGCGCATAGCGAACACGCATTCCTACTCCTGATAACAAAGCTCTTCCCGGACCTGAAAATACCTGGGAACTGTCAACAATCATTTCAGAGAAATGAAGAGACTTTGGAGTAAATATAAGCAGCATTATTATGCCCTTGAACACAACTATGATTGCAAAACAGCTATGGTAAGCCATAATTTATGGTTATGGCTCTATGAATTGCAGTTTGTTTTTGCTCTTTTTAGGCTGATAATTCAGTGAGTTTTGGTCATAGAGTGATAAACCTTTTATAGTTATAATCTGAAGAGTCTCTGCTTTTATATGATATATTGTTTGTGTGGTAGAGTTAAGTTTTGAATTCACGAGCGCCACATTTGCGACATATGCACATTTGCTGCAAGCTCATTTAGTTGCTTGGTGTTGGAATTGTGTTTCATTTAAAAAAAATAGTTATCATGAGCTTTTAGTGGAGATCTTTCCAGCTAAAATGGGAATATAATATGACTATGTAGCTAAACGGTTATCATGCAACACAGTTGTATGGTGTTTGTTGTGAGATGCACCGCCCAGTACCTTAGGCATTCGGGTTCAAGATTTAAGGAGCTGTGTCACGATGACTGCACAAGTTCAGAACTTAGAAAACTGTTAGACTAAGAAAGTGAATCTCCTCAACTACAAATCAAAATCTGATTCCATCCTAGTGTAAAGGCCGGTGGTATAGGAGACCAATTGCAAGGACTAGAGAGAAAGTGCAGCATGGACACAGTACAAGCAAAGAGAATAGTTTAGACCAAATGAAAAGTACTCGCGCTTCCAAAGGACGTATAATGGTCCGCAAAACGGAAGCAATGCGAGACAGGAAAAAGGGAGAAGAAACTCCAATAACACGAAGATAGAAAGTCATAAAAACCTGACTGCAGATATCTTTGGCTAAAGTGCATAGCTAAAAACAGACACTCCAGCAAAGGAGGCACGGCGGAAATCCGGCATATATAGACTTAGGGAAAGGTGCCGCCCACGCCTGATGAAACAGCTGGGAAAGGAATCCAAGGGCAAAGGAATCTGATGTCGTCCCAGAACGAGAGCCACAGAGAAGGTCCGAAACACATATAGCCAGAACCATGACAGGACTCCCCCCTTAAGGGACGGCCCCATACGTTCCCAATGAACCTCGTGCGCGGAACTCAGAAATCAAGGTGGGATTCAGGATATCCCGAGAAGGGACCCTGCACCGCTCCTCAGGACCATATCCCTCCCAATCTATTAAAAACTGGGCCCCATGACCAACACGCCTCTCGGCCAATATGCGACACACGGTGTAAACCGGCCCCCCCTCAAGCATCCGTGGCGGCGGCGGTGGTTTGTCAGCTGGTGCCAGGACGCTTGTGCTAACCGGTTTGAGTTGAGAGACATGAAAAGAGGGATGCACGCGCAAAGATCTGGGGAGCTGTAAACGGACGGTGACAGGGTTGATCTTTCACAAAATCTTAAATGGGCCAATGAAACGGGGGGCCAACTTCCGTGACTCCACTCTCAATGGAAGGTCCCGAGTGGAAAGCCAAACCCTCTGACTAACCCGATTAGCAGGTGCCAAACGGCGCCTCCTGTCAGCGGCAGCCTTCTGTTTATGCACCGAGCGCAACAAAGATGACAGGACCTTGGTCCAGACCGACTGACACCGCTGAATAAAACGATTAACTGAGGGAACTGCTGAATCCCTCTCAGCCTCCGGAAAAAGTGGTGGTTGATACCCCAGCTGGGCCTCAAACGGGGAAAGGCCTATGGAGGAGCTACACAGTGAATTATGAGTGTATTCAGCCCACGCCAAAAAACGGCTCCACAGTGCGGGGTTGTCAGCTGCTAAACACCGAAGTGTATTCTCAAGTGACTGGTTAATCCTCTCTGTCTGTCCATTTGTCTCAGGATGAACCCCGGATGAAAGGCTCATGGAGGCCCCCAGCTGGCTACAGAAAGCACGCCAGAATTTAGCCGTGAACTGCGGGCCACGGTCAGATACCACATCTTCAGGCAGGCCATGAAGCCGAAACACATGGTCTACAATAAGAAGGGCTGTCTCCCGAGCTGATGGCAGCTTGGGAAGGGCGATAAAATGGGTGGCCTTGGAAAAGCGATCAACCACTACCAAAATGACAGAATTGCCCTCCGAAATCGGCAGGCCAGTAATAAAATCCAGCGCGATGTGGCTCCAAGGACACTTGGGGACAGGCAACAGACCAGAGGGGGGGGAGGTGAGACCCCTTATACCACGCGCAAATGCAACAGGCCGCCACAAACTCCCAGATGTCCTTGTCCATGCTGGGCCACCAAAAGCCACCAAAAATCGCTTGGTCCGATGAACCCCCGGATGACCTGCCAATCGGGAGGAGTGACCCCACTGGAGAACTTGGGAACAAACCGCCAAGGGAACAAGCAAACAACCAGGCGGCTCCCTACCAGGACCAAGATCGGACCGCAAGGCCTCCTGCACTACAGACTCAACCTACCACTGCACGGGAGCCGCAATCTGCGTTGCCAGAATTATAGGCTCAGGAATAGAATCGCGGCCCGAGTGATCGTAAATCCGCAACAAAGCATCAGCCTTGATATTTTTAGAGCTGGGGCGATAAGTTAACGTAAAGTGAAAACGATTGAAAAATAACGCCCACCGTGCCTGCCGGGGATTGCGTTGCTTGGTCTGCTGGATGTATTGGAGGTTCTTGTGATCAGTTCAAACCACAAATGGGTGTTCAGCCCCCTCCAACCAGTGGCTTCACTCTTCCAAGGCCAACTTAACAGCTAACAACTCCCGGTCACCAATGCTGTAATTCTGTTCGGCTGCAGACAACGATCAGGAGAAGTAGGCTCAGGGGTGCAACTTATTGTCCTAATGAGAACGCTGGGACAAAATGGCACCCACCCCGACCTCTGAAGCGTCAACCTCCACCACAAATGGGAGGGAGGGGTCGGGCATAACAAGGATGGGCTCCGAGCTAAAACGTTTCTTCAACTCCTGAAAAGCAGCTTCAGCTGCTGGGGTCCAAATGAACGACAAGGAGGCATTTTTCTTAGTAAGCACAACAATCGGGGCAGCCACAGTGCTAAAATTGCGGATGAACCTCCTATAAAAATTAGCAAAGCCCGAAAACCACTGTACCTCCTTAAGATTCTGAGGAGCAGGCCAGTTCCTGACCGCTGCCACTTTGTCCAGGTCCATATGGACCGACCCTGCTGACACAATAAAGCCAAGGAACGAGACTGTCTTGGCGTGAAAAATGCATTTCTCACCCTTGACAAAAAGATTGGCTTTCAGGAAGGCCTCAAGCACTTGTCTGACGTGTTGTTTATGCTCTGAGAGAGTTGAAGAAAAAAAATCAAAATATTGTCAAGGTAGACAAAGACGAATTTCTCCAACATCTCTCGGAGGACGTCATTAACGAGTGCCTGGAACTCAGAGGGGGCATTTACCAATCCAAACGACATGATCAAATATTCGTAGTACCCGTCATGCGTATTAAACGCCGTTTTCCATTTGTCCCCCTCCCGGATCCGGACCAGATTGTATGCGTTGCAGAGGTCTAGTTTGGTAAAAAAAAGACGCCTCCTGCAGGCGTTCAAATGCCGAGTTCATTAAGGGAAGAGAATATCAGTTCTTAATAGTTATATTATTCAAGCCCCTGTAATCAATACAAGGCCTCAAGCCGCCATCGTTTTTCCCAACAAAAAAGAACCCCGCTCCAGCAGGAGATGTGGAGGGTCGAATAAAACCATTAGCAAGAGCCTCCTGAATATACTCTCGCATTGCCTTGCGCTCTGGCCCAGATAGCGAGTATAGGGACCCCCTGGGGGGAGTAGTACCGGGAAAAAGCTTGATCTCGCAATCATAAGCATGATGCGGAGGCAAGGACGAAGCCCGTTGTTTGTTAAAAATCTCTAAGAGATCAAGATAGTCATTAGGAACGTTTGGAGGTAAACAAAAGTTCAGAGCAGCCCCCAAACTCCGATCCCGTTCCGGACTCAACATATCAACAAATGAATTAGAATCAGAAAAGTCCTCCGACTTGGAATCCTCTACTGGCTGCCGCCAGTCAAATTGAGGATCCCACTCCAAGCCCTCCTCTGTCCCTTCATCTAAATCAGGTGAATTAAGTGAGACAACTTCCTCATCATCACTCTAGTCTTCAGCCTCCCTCACAGGTTGACGTTCGGAATGACACATTAGAATCTCACTACAGTGAGACCCACAATCCAGGCCCCACTGGACAACAGGATTACTTTGACTGCCCCAAGAGATGTGTGGCCTATGTTCAAGCAGCCAAGAATGTCCTAACACAACAGGGAAAACTGGAGTATTAATCAGGAAAAACCGAATTCTCTCAGAATGACCACCAAATGGGACGAACATAGTCAATAATTCAGAGGCCTTGGTTATAAGCCCAGTTCCCAACGGACGACCATCCAAAGATCTGACTGAGCATGAATGTGAGAGAGAGCGGATGGGAATGGCATGCTTCCTAGCTCACTCCGCATCCATAAAACAATCAACTGCCCCCAAGTCCAAAAAGGCCTTAGCAAATACTCTCTGTTTCCCCACAGTCAATTCTACTGCAATAAATGTCCGAAAAGGAGATTGGGTCTGTCCCTCTAGCGCCCCCCATACCTCTAGAGGGACTTCCCATTTCCCTTTAAGTTCAGGGCAATGAGGTCTGATATGTCCCGGTTTGTTACAGTTATGACAAATTATTCGTCTGCGAACAGGCTTACGAGCCCGGTTCTCATATGAGCTATCAACCTGCATAGGTTCAATAGGAGTGGGAATTTCAGTGGGCGGAGTTGTGTGTGTGAGCGTGTTGTAGAGAGAACCTACCCCTTTGTTAGCAGGAGCCAGAGTAGTTCATTTCTCCTTGTATCGTTCGCGGATACGATTATCAATTCGCACAGCAGTACGAACCAAAGAATCCAAAGAAGCACAAGGCTCTAATGACGCCAGAGTGTCTTTTACCTCTTCCGCCAAAGCCTGAATAAAAACTGTCATAAGGGGGCGCCCTGGTGGCTCATCGGTCTAAGCGCGCGCACCATAAAGGCTGTGTCCTTCTCGTGGCGACCCAGGTTCGATTCCGGCTCGGGTCATTTGCCGCATGTCTTCCCCATTCTTCTCCCCAACCTTCCTGTCTATCTCCACTATATAACTGTCAAATAAAGGGAAAAATCCCCAAAAAATAATCTTTAAAAAAAAAAAAAACTGTCATAAGAGGTGCCTCTGGCCACCCTGTCTCTGTGGCTAGGGAGCGGAAAGAAATAGAAAACTCTGCAACGCTCTTAGAACCTTGCCTCAAATGTATTAATCGTGTAGCCGCGTCCTGACCAAACACTGAAATCATCTCCCTCACGAGAGTTTCTAACGAATTAACAACCGGCGATCTGGAGCGAATGAGTGGCCCCACCCACGTGAGAGCTGTACCAGCTAACAAGGATAAAATAAACAAAATCCGTGATTCTTCATTTGAGAACTGTGAGGGTTGCATTTTAAAAAATATTTCACATTGGGCGATAAAGTCCTTGCACTTCCCTGCCTCGCCTTCATATCTCCGTGGTAATTAAATCTTAGGCTCTCGTGGAAAGTGCGCGGATTGTGCTTTTGAAGCATTTCGGGTGAACTGAGCTGTCACATTCTCGCTGAGGCTTATTAAGATATTTTCCTGCTTCTGCATAACAACCTCCTGCAGGCGAATCCTTTCCACCAGCTCAGCTTGCTGATTAATGAGACTAGTGAAGCCCTTGTAATAATCAGCAAGCACAGATTGTTGACCGGCAACCACTCTCTCCAGCGTAGCCATAGCTGGCGACTCCATGTTTGGCTGGAGTGTTCTGTAATGGCTGGTGGAATAGGAGGCCAATTGCAACGACTAGAGAGAAAGTGCAGCACGGACACAGTACAAGCAAAGAGAACAGTTTAGACCAAACAAAAAGTACTCGCGCTTCCAAAGGACGTATAATGGTCCGCAAAATGGAAGCAATGCGAGACAGAAAAAAGGGAGAAGAAACTCCAGTAACACGAAGATAGAAAGTCATAAAAACCTGACTGCAGATATCTTCAGCTTAAGTGCATAGCTAAAAACAGACACTCCAGCAAAGGAGGCGCGGCGGAAATCCGGCTTATATAACCTTAGGGAAAGGCGCCGCCCATGCCTGATGAAACAGCGGGGAAAGGAATCCGAGGACAAAGGAATCCGATGTCGTCCCAGAACGAGAGCCACAAAGAAATTCCTAAACACATACAGCCAGAACCATGACACCTTGCCAGTCCACCTTTGTCTTGCATTGTATTTTTATACATATAGTTACTCAGATACTATGCTTTTTATATGAAGGAGTTTTCTATGGAAATTCAAAGATTGAAAGCGCTATTTTAGCATTCTGGCCAAAGGACATGCAGACTGTACGCTGGTTTGCAAACCGTCAATAAACATGACAGTAGAAGAGTTCAGTGTAGAAGCTTTCAGGAAGCTTTAGCCCTCGACTTGCAGAATAACTGTTAACGAGCTCTAAAAAGTTTGGCATGCTTTTCAGATTTTGGTTTATTTGCTGGTGAACTTCCAATTAACCGGCAAACCTGAGATTAATAGATTTTGCTCCTGTGGTATATACAGGCACGGTGCCAGGATTTCCATTTTTGGTGGGCCTAAAGAATTTTGCCTATGCCTTCTAATTACAGACTGTTTGCCTTCCTTGGATGGTTTCCATGGCTTGTTTTGCTAAAACAGAAATGACTCATATCAAGCTACGGAAGCTGACGAGCATATCAGGTTGATGACAGTGACACTTCTTAAGTCTTTCACTGAAACATTTTTAATGCCAAGATAACCTCTCATTTACCCATGACAGTTCGTATTTTTTAAAAGCAGTACACGCAAGCAGTGCTCAAATCGTGTGAAAATGAATCCGTATCCTACCTACTATGTCTACTTTTTTGCGGAGGTTAAACTAATACATCCGATTCAATTGAAGCACGGGTATTTTAATTCTTTCTAGAGACCAGCCATCTTGCTTGGATAACCTGGCTGAATTAATGTTTATTTAAGTTCATTGCAATCAAACTGGCATTGACTGCTGAGTGTGCTAGACTGACTTTAAAAAGGAGAGAACCGACAAAGACTGTCTACGCTTTGAAGCTGACGAGACAATGAAGTCAGACAGGAACTAGAATGTGTTTTTACTATAAAAACAGACATCTCCCCCCTGGCCCCCTTCCCTGTCTAACCCACCGGACGGATGGATGGATGGACAGACAAACAGGCACATACCAAAAGGCACCACTGCAGGACCTGAGTAGTAAGTATGCAGTTTCGTGAAGATTATGCTAACGGTTTTGGAGTTATGCTCCGGACAAAACTTGATTACATCCGGACGGACAGACAGACAGATGGATAGACAGGCACATGCCAAAAGGCACCACTTCAGAACCTGAGTAGTCAGTATGCAAACTTTTGTGTAGATCATGCAAACGGTTTTGGAGTTACGCTCCGGAAACAAAGTGGGAACGCCGACGCGAACGCGAACCGAACCTAAAACAATATGTCTCTCCTCTGCCTCCGGGGAGGGGGGGAGTCATAATTTTCAGCTCTACCTCCCATCTTGCCAACATTGATTTTTAGGTTCTACCTAGCCTGCAAACAGGCCCTCTGCTGGATTGGGGTGAGAGAGGCAAAAGAGGGCCAGCACTGATCCTTTGAAGACTTGAGTCCTGCCCCCAGTTCCGCTTGAGTTGTCATCAAAATGGAATCAGCCAATCAGGACTTAGCGAAAGTGAGCTACTGCTCACTCAACCAAGACGCTGTCAAAACATTGCGACTTTTGACTACACGTGCGTTTGTTATGTTCGAAGTAACCCAAAATACACCAACAAAATCTTACAAACGCAAATGAAGAAACCCGTAAGCATCAAGAGCTCAGTAGATGAATTTTGTAGAATTTGCAAATGTTCTTGAAGAACAAAATACATCAAAGACTTGGAAAACAAGGCTTTTCCCGAAGCCAGTAGGCAGCACGGACAGAACATCATTAAACTGTTAATAGCAAGCCCGTAGGGCTCATGTGCACCTTGAAGATGTAATCCCCACGACTTTTTTCAAACAATCCTTGTGATCAATAAATTCAGACGATGCCATGTTTAATGGGCTCTATGCATGCATCAGTTTCATGTTTGAGTTAAGGCCGCGCACCTACTTTCGGTCCACGAGAGCAGAAGAAACCGGTATAATGGCTGTCCTCGCTGTTCAAGGACATCCTCATGTTCTTTTATGCGCTTCTGTCTAAACGATGATTCTCAGTTACTCAATACTCTCTGTGTTATGCAGGGATCAGACTACACGAATTCAGCCCGATTTTAGCCCGATCTGGAAGTCGTTGGAGGTCGGGTGGGGTTGGAAACAATGAATGGTCATCATGGGCAAAGATTGATTGTTTTATCCTGTGTAGTGTGCCACAGAGGACGACAACAATCGTAGCATCTGCGATGCCTTGCGACGTCCCGACAGAAAGTCTAGCATGTTTAATTTTTTTCTTTGTCTTCTACGACAGGTTGCGTCGCTGACTAATAGGAGCATAGCTGACAGCACTCTGCAGGAAGATATGAAGCCGCAGCGTGCACATTTGTAAACATAGCCTTGAGAAAGAGGAGTGATGCTGTTGTAGCAAGGTGGAGCCGTGAAACGGAGGAAAGGTTCGTTGTCCTATGGCAACAACATCCACGCTTTCTTGATATTTCCTCAAGGGACCCTATTATGACGGAGGCAATAAAGCTGTTATCTGGCGAGTAAAAAACAAGAAATTTCAGCAAACCGGCAAATACTGTCAGTAGCATTAAGCTGGCAACTCAGTCATAACGTTTAAGTTTGTGTCCTCAATATTTTGGTTTCTGACAGGGGTATTGAAGTACTCTGGTAATGCAGTAACTCATGTAAGCAACATTAACCGATTAAGCCCTTTTTCCAGTTATGATAAACCCTAATGAGATTGCTGGGTTACGCCAATAATAACAAATATTTCAGCATGTTTATACCTTACCCAGGTTACTACTGTCTATGCACGCTCTGAAAAGGCATAGTTTTAAAGGTATTATGGGAAAGGTTACACGTCATTCCTTGAAAAATACGGCGCGCATCGTGACAGACAGCAAATGACAGTTGGTCGTGTTGCATCGTGTAGTATGCCACTTCTCTCAGCCACGTCACGGAAAGAATTTATAACTCCATAATCGCTTAATCTGACACAGCGATCTTTAGAACAGACAAAAACATTGTGTAGTCTCATCCCGGCATTAAGTGTGATTAACGCGCCATGATGTTTCGTGTTCACCGCACTACTTGGCAAACAGTTCAGGCTCTCCCATCACACTCACTTGTTTGAGCTAGAGGGACTGTCACAATATGCTCCCTGACTTAAGTCAGTCATCAGGGAGAATCGGACGGGCACCCTCGCATCCCTGTTCTGCTGTCTTTGGGACCAGTTACAATGCGTAACTTTCATCCTGCTCTATCTCCGCAGCAGGTACAAAATGTGAATGGAAAGACGGTCGATCTAATCTATTCAGTACAACGCAGAAGGTTAGCCCAGTTGGATAATCGACCGTCTCTCGGACACGAGAACTCCAGTTTGCGTTCAAGCTGAGTGCAGTCTTGTTTAGCTAGTGAAGTCATGTTGAACATTTATTTGATTTCTGTGCTCCTGGTGTAAGTCGAGCGTGATTTTATGCTAGTGTCACAGTGGGGCATTGAAGTAGAATAAATTGGTTCCGTATTGTTACCCCAGATTCGTAGCTCCAACATCGTCAGCTAGAGAAAAAGCTGTTTGTTTGGGAGCCAAACTCAGATTGCACAAATGTAATATACAGTGGATCAAGGGCGCGTTTCCTAAAAGCATAGTTTGTTCATTCACAGTCCATGGGCCCAACTTTGTAAGTTAGCATCTGTGATTTCGGGAAATGCACCCCAGGTCTGTAGTCTGAAAATGTCGGCTGCAGTCTCTCGTTTGATTCATAATGGTGAAATTGTTGTGTCGTATCTTAACCATCCACCTGCCTTTGGGAAATGTTAGGAAACTAAGGAAAGAATTGAACTTAGCCAAAGCTGTACATAGCGGCACACGGCAATCCTCTTGCAAAGTGTGACGTTTTATGTCACGTGACAAATCTACTTCCGGACCCAAACAAAAAACACGCGTAGATTTCACAGTTCAAGTTTGACAACAGACCCTAAATATGTGGCAGCGCTGTGTGCCTATGTGTGTAAATCGCCCCAAAACGTGTCAGCACATATCATTTTACAGGTTTCCTGCAAACGAAAAGGAAAAAAACAAGTGACTGCACTGATAAGGTAAATATATACATTTAATGTGCGGACATTCTAAGTAATTTAGAGCCCCGGTCTTATTTGTGCTAATTATTTCTTGGTCAGTGGGCCTCAGTGACATCTAAGAAAGCAGTCACAGGACTTTTTGCTTTGTCTTTTCTCCAACCGGGAGACATACAAGTCTTTGTATGGCCCCACAAAAGGGAAATAGCACCAAACAGTGGTGGCCAGTGGACAGAGAGCAGGGAGGGCAATCAACATGCATTTAGACTGATTATTAGTCTTGATCTGTTTTCAGTCATTTTGCTTCAATAAAGATACTTTAACTCCCTTTTCTCATGTGTAGCTAATTCTCTTCATTAAGACAAGAAATAAAACGTGTCAGTTGAATACAAAAAAGTGCGCATTTCAATCCTCATTTTCAATTAAACAGTCATGAAACACAGGTTTGATGTCTTGCTTTGCAGGATGTGACAAAAGTTAACGTGGAAAATCCACTGCAGTTTTTTTCGTGAAGAGTTGCCTATTAAGGCAAGTGAATTAAAAAATTTTTATTCAATTCATTATTCACTCGCCTTAACATTTCATTAAAAGGGAAACTGTGTACTTAACCGCCAACAGATTATATTCATTCATTCAACGGATTATATTTATTCATTTTGTTGGAAAACGTGTTAACCAAGAACAATGATTAAAATTGGGTCAATAATCTCATCCATTTCAAGAAATGTTTTTTGCCCTCACAGTTTTCCATCCACTGGCTGCGACTAGTACGAGACCGAGCAAAAGTCTAATGTTTGGGCCCAGTAAAAGAAGCAATGCATTGGGATTGCCTATGTTCTAACAGACAAGCTCTGTAGATATATGTTTGTCCCACATGCACAGATAAATATCAGCAAGCTATTTATTTTGTGTCCTATCGACTGTCTTCGCATTCATATGGCCCAGTGTGTTCAACTGCGTCGCTGAATAAGTTACAGCAGGCTGATTTAATTCCATTAATTTTATTTTATTTCCAGGCAGGAAGATTTCACTCTGACATCTGGTGCTCGTGTGTGCAGCTGGCATTTCCCCCACGGAAAAGAAGATGGCCCTACACATTTTGCTTGGAATGAAAAGAAAGCCTTTGACTTTCCTCAGCAAGGGACCAAGCGTCAGAGTGGCCTGAAGAGGAAGAAGCTGATACCTCCAGAAGACAGCAGTGATGAAGTGGGAGAAATAGTCGGTGACCCCTCTGCCTCAGATGTTACCATCTCGCAACCTGCTCCATCCACCTACAGTGTCCCCGAGATTGAAAATGACATGCTGAAAAAAGAATTTGAAGAGCTGAAGAGGCAGTTGGTTGTACAGAAGCAAACATTTTCCTTCACACAAACAGAAAATGATGGGGATCGAGTGCAGTATTACACTGGTCTTCACGCTGCTGCAACCGTCCAGTTCTTGGAGAGGCTGCTGAAGCGGTTTGATCTGCAGTACCACAGCGCGCCAGTGTACTGGTAGTTAGTTTGAGTAAAAGTTATACCGGCGCATGCGCTGGCACTCTCTCTCTCGCAGCCTGCAGTTCTCTGTTCACTTGAGCTCTTGCTGTGTATTCATGTTCAGCACATTAAAGTTGATTTCAACGGTCTCACTCACTCTCGATTGTGGATTACTCTCAACTACTGGCGTGGTGGCAGCGCAAAGTCACCGCACCCCGCCCAATACAGACGAAGAGCTACGCAACTCTGAGAGAAGAGTCAACAACCGGCTCGTACACAAGGTAGCTGATGCTAAGCTATTCCCCATTGTAGGCTATAATCATGGCAGTCAATAATCGCGCACCAAAGCAATGGTCTTTAACTAAACATGAAACTCTCAATTCGTTTGAAAATTGGAAGCAAAGCCGACTGTACACTCTGTCGTTGGGTACGCTGTTCGCTCCCTTCCTGGTTGAGGGCACAACGTGGACAAAGAAAAGCAAAACAAACGCTCTCAGAGGGCTCAGTGATGACGTCGAGGACGTCCCTGCGCGGTCACGGCTTTCTGCACAACAAAAAATGAGTCATCTCAACCTAATGTTAGGTCAAATCTCTAATTACTGTCCTGTGATTGCACGCAACACTATCATTGGAAATTCTACGTCAATAGACAGCATCTGGCAAGCCATTCGGCTACATTATGGTTTCCAAACGACTGGCGCACATTTTATTGATTTTGTCGACATTCATTTAGAAACTGATGAGAGGCCTGAGGATTTATACCAGCGTCTCATGGCATTCACAGGGGACAGCCTTCTCAAGGCCAATGTACTTACTCACCAGGAGGAAACTGTAACTGAGGATGAGGAGCTCTCACCATCCCTTGAGAATTTTGTAGTCCTGACATGGCTACGTTTAATTCACCCCAAATTGCCTAAGCTTGTGAAACAATGCTATAGCACTGAATTGTGCACATGCACTCTGGCGTCTATCAAACCTGAAATCACTGATGATGCCATTGCAGGGAAATCATCACAAGACTGCATCACCTGGACGGATGAGTTACACATTGCCTTTGCTAAACAGGCCCTCTCTTCCAGCCACTCAATTACACTGCTCCGCCCGGATGACCAGTTGTGGATTGTGTCTGATGGTGCTGTGAGGAGACCTGGCATAGCAGCTACTCTATACATCATGTGCAACAATAAGCTTTCACTTGCTGGTTTCTTCAGTGCAAAGTTGCAGAATCATCAGTTGACATGGCTGCCCTGTGAAGTGGAAGCCCTTGCTATTGCTGCAGCTGTCAAACACTTCTCTCCCTATATTATCCAGTCACTGCACAAAGCCTGCGTCCTGACCGACAGCAAGCCATGCGTACAAGCTTATGAGAAGCTATGCAGAGGGGAGTTCTCAGCGAGCCCTCGTGTGTCGACATTTCTCTCCACCGCAAGCCGATTCTAGGTTTCCGTTCGACATGTAGCGGGCACTGCCATTCTGCCATCCGACTTTGCAAGTCGTAACCCCCCTGACTGCAGTGACATTGCGTGCCAGGTGTGTAACTTTGTTCAACGCACACAGGACTCAGTTGTGCGCCTTCTGTCCAACGAAGATATTTTATCGGGGTGTGCAAGGCTTCCCTTCACCAGCAGAACGGCAAGGAAGTCCTTGCAGGCTGATTGCTCAGATTTGCGTTGCACCCACGCTCACCTTTCCCAAGGGACGCAACCATCAAAGAAATTAACCAACATCAAGGATGTCAAAAGGTATCTAAATGCCGTCACCATAGCTAGTGATGGCATACTTGTCGTCAAACGCGATGAGCCCCTTTCCCCTACACGTGAATGCATTGTTGTCCCTAGACAGGTCCTGGATGGTCTTTTGACCGCTCTACACCTACAACTTAGCCACCCCACGGCTAACCAGCTTCGGAAGTCAGTCGGGAGATACTTCTATGCCCTTGACCTCGACAAGGCCATCACTTGAGTCACTGAAGGTTGCCACTCGTGTGCAGCCCTCCGTCACTTTCCTCAAGCTATTGTGGAACAGTCCTCATCTGACCCTCCTGCTGCTGTCAGCACTACTTTTGCTGCTGACATCATTAAACGTGCACGTCAGCTGATTTTATTGGTGCGAGAGTGTGTGACATCCTTTACTGTGGCTCTCCTTGTGGAAGATGAAAGGAGCCAAACATTGCGGGATGGGCTTATTATGCTTTGTGTGGAGCTCCGCCCTCTGGATGGGTCATTTACTGTGGTCCGGACAGACCCTGCTCCCACCTTCAAAGCCCTTGTTGACGATTCACTCCTCAGGCAGCACAGGATCTCCCAAGAGCTTGGTCGTGCGAAGAACCCAAACAAGAATCCGGTCGCAGCAAAGGCAGTTAGGGAGTTGGAGGCTTCTCAGACAACAGCCTCGTGGTGGCCCTGTATCTGCCAGGGTCCTGGCTACTGCAACTGCCTGCTTAAACTCCAGAATCTGCTCTCGTGGCTTATCTGCTCGAGAGATGTGGACACAGAGAGACCAGTCCGAGTCACCCTGACTATTGATGTTGGCGATCTCGTCTACCTGCATGCGGATCGCAACAAGTCGTGTAGCCGCGAACGATACCTCGTTACCTCCGTCGATGGGCTCTGGTGTGGTGTCCGCAAATTCGTGGGGTCTCAGCTCAGGAACTTCACCTACCACATCAAGATGAGTGACTGCTACAAAGTGCTTGTCACATGTCGTGATCCCAGCCATACTGCCAGCTACAGCGACACTTATAAAGATGAGGATGAGAATTCCCTGACAAAGCCACATGCGCCTCCTGAGTTCCCTCATCCCCCTGCAATTCCCCCTGAAATAGCATCAATTCCCAGCCCCATAGCTCCCCTAGGCCCCGCCCTGTTCCACCCGAGCCACAGTGCCCCCCCTCCCTATCTCCTTGTTCCAATCAGCAAGTGGCCTCAGAGACTTTGCTAATCGACAAAGATGTGGCGCACCCCTCACCAAGACGCTCCACCAGGCCGCGTCATCTGCCACTTCGTCTGAGTGACTATGTCATGGACTAGCTTTGCTCTGTACTTTGCTTAGTCCCCTCTTATCTGCGTGATTACAGTTAGTCTTCGTTATCCTCTAGTGTTGTACTACTTGCCTGCCTGTGTTTCATGGCCTGCACATCTGCTTAGCATAACTTAGTCCAGTACATCATCAGTACATAATCATTCACTAAATGATAAGCACTCTTAGTTGAGCTTACGTTGTGTAACTGTTGTTATCCACCTTACTCTCTCCTACAGGAGAGGGGTGGGTGTGGGGAAGGAAGGTGGTCACGCCAGTGTACTGGTAGTTAGTTTGAGTAAAAGTTATACCGGCGCATGCGCTGGCACTCTCTCTCTTGCAGCCTGCAGTTCTCTGTTCACTTGAGCTCTTGCTGTGTATTCATGTTCAGCACATTAAAGTTGATTTCAACGGTCTCACTCACTCTCGATTGTGGATTACTCTCAAATACTGGCGGCGAATCAACAGTGCAGATGCTGCCCCTTATGGACTAGATACTCAAGTGTCTCATGAAATTTAGATTGAACTTGGGTAACTTAGACTTGGCCACATGCTTCAATTGTTGCACTGGGACAGTAACAAATGTGGGGAACAACTGTTATCAACTGAAGACCACAAAGGAAAAACGATCAGAGTCCAAATTTTGCATTTTTATATATTTTATATACAGTATTATATATTATTATAATATATAATAATATTATATATTCTTGTAATTTTAATATATATTTTCTCCATATTTTTTCAGTGCTTTGTTTCTAAGATCGTTTTGAATTTTTCATTCATCATTTCTCCACAACGTGAAAATCAGTGCGTTTACATGACGTTAGAGAAAACCGAATTATTGTGTTAGTCCAACTATAACCAGACTTTTAAAATGCATGTCAACATGTTAGTCCGACTGGAATCGCGCTAAATCGAATTACTCATAGTCCGACTAACACACCCAGATAATGCGGTTAATTATGCCTGCATGTAAACTCTTGAATCGAACTGGACTGGACTATGCGCTGTGAGCTTGCTCCTCATTCTTCGTGAAGGGCTTTGACCCGGAAGTGTTGTGGACATGTAAACACCAAACTGCTTAGTGAGAACTCAAAGCTATGACTAGCTAGCAAGTTTGTACTGAACAGGAGCAATCCTCATCTGCAAGGGTATTAGTGCTTGAACAGTAACGCCTTGGGGTCTCTTAACTTCTTCCCTTAATTTGCATGATTTATGGAATGACTTGTGCGTCATGCAAAATTTTCCTTCCACTCGCCATCAGAAAAACAACACTCTCCTACCAGTCATTACTCCTGACCCGCATCCAAAATGCATGGAAGGCCCGGGAGTGCGTTTCCCGAAAGCATACATGCTAACTTACATAGTTGGAACCACAGACTGTGAATGGACGAACTATGTTAGTTGCTAGCAACTACGCTTCTGGGAAACACACTCAGAGGTAGTAGAAAAGGCACAAAGTAGAGCACAGCAGCATTTCAGCCAAGCTTTGGCTAACGCCATAACCACTGGGCGTAGTGTACATCTTAGTTGCAGAATAGCGGACAACCAGTGTTAAACACACAGAGCTGTAAAGTTGTCCATGTTCTCGCCACTCGATCTTACACAGTTGATGCATTCGACATGCTGCTAGCTAGCTGCCAGCTAACTTTTTTTTTTTCTCAAACTTTATTTCACAAAGTTCAATATACAAACAGTATTTTTTATATACAGTTGCAATCAAAATTATTCAACCCCTGTTGCAAAGTAGGTTTACTGGCAAAATTTAACAAACTTTCAGCTGTTTGCAATGAACAAATCAAATGAGAACAATTTAAATGGTTCAACACAACAAATATTACAAGGGGCTTCTCCAAATTCAACACAAAAGTCCATTTTTAATGACTACTGCAGGCTCAAAATTATTCAACCCCTTCATGACAAGCATCTTTAATACTTAGTAGAAAACCCTTTTGCCGCTATGACCTGCTGAAAATGTGATGCATAGGCAGATGTTAGCTTTGGGCAGTATTCCTAAGGAATCTTAGCCCAGTCCTCAAGGACAATGGCCTCCAGTTCACTATTATTCTAGGGTTTGCATCCTGGAACTGTGTTCTTGAAATCCTACCAGAGATTTTTTCTGGGGCTCAAGTGAGGTGACTGTAATGGGCACTCTAGAATCTTCCCAGACTTCTTCTGAAACCAAGCCTTGGTGGATGTTGAGGTATGCTTAGGATCATTGTCCTTTTGGAAGGTCCAATTATGCCCAAGCGTCAACTTCCCTACAGACGGCATGATATTTTCTCCTTGGATATCCTAGTACTTGACTGAATCCATCATGCCCTCCACACTCACCAGATTTCCAGTGCCAGAGGAAGCAAGGCAGCTGCAGAGCATCAAAAAGCCCCCACAATTCTTCATTGTAGACAGGGTGTACTTTTCAGCATATGCTTCTTTATTCCTCCTGCAGACATACCACTGATTCATAAGCCCGAAATATTCCTGTTTTGTTTCATCACTCCACAGAACAATATCCCCGAACCTCTGTGGCTTATTTATATGGTTTTGAGCACATTGGAGGTTGTGCTTTTGGATCAGTTGTGGGGTATGTCTTGGAGACCTTCAACGTTTAGTATGCACCCTACTCTGCAAACTAAAACCTCAATGCCTCCTCCTCCAAGTCTTGCTGCGGGTCTCCTGCAGTCACTCGAGGGTTTTTGACCACTCGTCTCCTCAGGAATCTGGAGACAGCCATTGATAGCCGCCTCTTTCTGCCACATCCTGGTACTGCAGCCACTCTTCCTTTAACTTTGAACTTGCGAACTATGCTTCCAACTGTATCTCTATGAAAATTCAGTGGCTGTGCTACCTTTCTGCATCCTTTTCCTCGTTTGTGCCAGGCAATGATCCCCTCTATTAGCTTTTTGGACAATTCTTTTGACACCATATTTCTAAAATGCAATCAAATGTCACTGCCAAAAAAACCCTACCGAGTGCAAGTATTTTATGTATTCTATCTCAAACAAACCTGATGCAACTAATTAAGCTCTTGATGAGCTGCATTAGGTGTGCTTGAGACAACACCTGATTTGCAAATATGCTCTGATGAGGGATTCTATTCGGGGGGTTGAATAATTTTGAGACTGTAGCAGTCATTAAACATGGCATTTTGTGTTAAATTTGGAGAAACCACTTGTAATATTAGTTGTGTTGAGCTATTTATAATGTTCTTGTTTAATCTCTCCATCACAAATAGCTGAAAGTTTGTAAATTTTGCTATTAAACCCAATTTGCAATGGGGGTTGAATAATTTTGATTGCAACTGTATGTATAACAAACATTGCAATAAGCACAGAGAGAAAGCTGCCAGCTAACTTGTTTGTCAAATATTTGGTCTGTGACGGAATAGGTCATTCAGAAAAAGATGCAACCCAAACAAGCTGAAAGGCAAATCGCCACCTGTCATACTTCGGTCAAAAAATCGAATTTCTTCCTGCATATGTATACTGGGACAAGGACAGTAGTCCAATTGCATGGCTTAATCGAGCTATTACTGTAGCTCAACTTAACTGTGTATGTAAACCTACTGAATGTGACTGATCATTTTTCCATTGTGGTCTTCAATTGCTTCTATGATGTACTCTATGTTGGTATGATGGAAGGGAACGTTATTTCAAGGGAAAAGAACCAGACATCCTCCTGCCTGCTTTGCCCGATTGCCCAACTGCCGGATTGTTCTGGACTGCACTCAGGTGTCTGTGTCAAACACAGAGAAGCTGGATACGCAGTGCCACATATACAGCCAGTACAAAGGTCATACAACCTTGAAGACCCTGATTGGTGCAGCACCAAATGGTGTGATAACATTTGTCAGTGACGTGTATGGTGGAAGTGCTTCTGATAAGGCCATCACGGCAAACTGAGGAATACTGCGGCAGCTTATGTCTGGTGATATGGTCGTGGCCGACAAAGGCTTTACTATCAGAGACATCCTGCCACACGGTGTGACTTTGAACATCCCCACTTTTCTGGTAAATGGACAGTTTACCCAAGAAGAAGCCATCCTCAACCGTCACATTTCTGCTGCACGAATCCTTATGGAACGTTCAATCCAAAGACTCAAGTTGTTTACCATTCTTGATCATATCCCCTACCCAGGGGCGGAGCTAGTGACTTGTCGCAGGGGGAGCGAAAACTCAAAGTGGGCCCCCCCACTATAAACAAAACACCGTGTTTTGTTTCGACCTTGTGGTTTACGGAATTAATCAGATGATTTTGCTAAATGTTGCAAACATGAGACTCTTTTGAGCATATATTATGCTAGGCTGTAGTATTATTGCAATAGCCTTATTTCTGGCATGGCTGTGCTGCGCATAAACCATTAGGAGACGAGGTCAAAGCAATTTTAGGCTATAACTGTCTGAGCGCCCTAGCTGCAGGACATTCCTCCTTTAACTTGCTATTGTTGCTGGCTTGGTGAGCAGAGAGGACTTGACTTGTGAAATAATTTGTTAGTGGAGGACATGATGATACCACTTTCCTTTTATTCGCCTGCTCTTTGCATTTCAGTGCTACGGACTTTTTCTTTTTAAACATTCTAGAAACACAACTGTCAGTCAATGCTCCTCATGTGGGTTGGTGGCGGGACCAGGACAGGTTCGCAAAGAACACTGCAAATACGGCGCGATTTGGCGGAGTGTACCACTTCCTTTGAAGGGTAGGGAACCCCACGACACATTTTTTGCAGAAATACGTTTTCCTGATTTCCTTTGTTCAGGTTACTTCCGAATTATATTCTACACACAAACTTTAACTTCATTTAAAATAGGCTGTTGTCGTATTTTGACAACTAAGCAGCCCTAGGTAAATAAGCTATAAGTGCCCCCCCCACCAGTGGCGTAACAAGTCTGCTCCGGGCACCAGTGCAGGCTGGTCGAAGCGGGCCCTCCTATCACAGCCACAACTTACTGTCAGCAGCAACAAAAGAAGCAAAAGCACGCAGCTTTCAATCGACAAATAATAGCATATGCACTAACGATGACTTTACGGTTTCATTGTGATTCATTAAATATAAGCAGCTTGGAAGCTTCATTATAACCTGGCTGGCTTCCCATTACGTAAGCCAACAATTATAAACGACAGTCACATCACTGTAAGTTAACCAGCTGGGTAACGTAACCTTACTGTGGGTACACACCAAGAGCTGCACATGCTGCAAGAGCAGCCGATGGACACCGGTGTCTAGCGCTGCAAAGCGTCCGGTGTCCATTGAAAATGAATAGAATCAGCAGCTCTTGCAGCTCTAGGTGCGTACCCACAGTTAGATTTGTGGTGCAGGCCGTATTCTTCAGTCGCTCCGACCAGCCTAGCCTACTTAAAATCTGGAGTCGAAGCAGCATAACACAAGAAAACATGCTAATCGGTGACAGCACCTTGTCACAGATTACAACAAAGTGGGTGACGTATATCAATAACTCACCATTAGAGGTTCCGAACTGACGAAGTTGTTTTTCACCTGGCACAACTTTATGGCCACTGGAGTTTTAAAAAATTATCCGAATTCCATTTTTGCTGGAAGCTTATGTTACAGATAGTAGCAACGGCAAAACTCCACAAAACGTCCATTTACAAACTCTCAAATACATCTTCCAAAACACCATCCAGTATAATCCAAGTCTTCTTTGTCCACGCGAATGCTCAGTAGTAATGCGGTTATTTTAGCTAAAAACAAACGACACGTAACAGCCCCGCCCCCGGTCAACGTTCTCACTATAGGGCAAATGGCGATGACGGGTTACTCCGTTTCAAAATAAAGGAACAATATGCAATTGGTAATTGTCTACTGGCAAGGTCTTCTTTTCGGTCCTTTATTTTGAAACGGAGTGACCCGTCAGTCCCATTATATCATGGTGTCGCAGTACAATGCGAGCTTCAGCCTGTAATTGGTCTGGACTCTAATGCAGCTGCATTTCACGCATATATGGTAGCTACGCCGCGGGCCCCCCCCTTAGCCGTGGGCCCGGAGCGGCTGCTCCGTCTGCCCCCCCGCTAGCTCCGCTACTGCCCCTACCAGTTCAAGAGAAATGTCAACAAGATTGTGAAAGTCTGTGCCTGTTTAACCAATTTACAGACACCTATTCTCTGCGAAATTGAAAAACTGTTGTACAATGGTATAATGTTGTGTGTGTATGTGATACTCATGAATATGGTTAAATGTTCATGTAGGGGATTGTTTTTGTGTGTGAAACTATAAATGGAGTCGTGTTAAGCTACAATATCAAGTATTATAATTGGGTAAAGAAATAACCCTGGATGCTGTGGATTGAAGTAAAGGAATACAAGTGAGAAATTGGTATTAGTGTCTTCAGTAGTCTACTGCAGCCTCCATAACTGTTATATCTGGGATTCAGGTCATTAAAAGCAGCAGTAAACAAACCCAAACACGTACCCTAAGCTCCACAAAGCCTACGTCTGGTCTAACTGCAGCCTTATCAGCCCAACTTTGCTGACACGCACAACACCTCTCTGGTTAGCTTCAACTGTAGTTCCATTACCGTGAAAAGTTGTACCAAGCATCCAAATTACAAACAAGTATAAAAAATTAGCTTCAAATGAGGTTTATGTTCACACACCTTCTTTTGAATGTCTCCTTGATATTATTTACTCTGGCATATTCAAGACATAAATATTAGCAACAGTAACTTAGCCACGTTAGCCGCAGTGCTACAGCCACATTCAACGGGCTATCACGTTAGGTAGTTATGCAGTAAAGCAACACAAAATGGTAAAACTTACTGCTTCCGCGTCTGTGAGTGCTTATGTGGAGCTAGCAAATCGATAACTTCTACAGGAAAGAATTCTGGATCCAATCTCCACCTTTTTTAGGACCCTATGATTTCCGCGATCATGGAATCGCAGACGTAATCACGGAATTGGCCAATAAAAACGGAATCTATTGTTAAAGGCGGAATTTTGCAGAAATCAACATAATTTGACTGAAATGCTGTTCGTAAAGCCGCGTTTCCACTGAACATTAAAGAGAATAATCGCGCGACCAGAATACATTCAAACGCAATGAAGAGACGTGAATGCACGTGAAAATGTGAGCAGCCTTTGTCAAATTCACCTGTCCAGAGTGTATGAACAACACATCTCTTCGGTGCTACAGAAGATCTGTGAGAAGAAGTTTTTCGTTGCCATAGACGAGACCACTGATGCTAGGGATTGCAGCGTCCTAAACATGGTCATTGGTCATCTTATGTTAATTTAACAACTTATATAACCGTTAAATAGCCCACATTATTTCTTTTCACAGTCTACTTAGTGAATTGACGTAACGTTGACCCCCAGTGGTGAAATAATAGCTGAAGCATCTTTGTGTCAGTTTGTTCATGTTTAATCATTACTGTAGAACATTTTGTCATAGTATGTAATACATAGTATTGGGATTACTGAACAAAAGTTTCTTATAAATAAAAAATAAATTAAATATAGCTGATGCATTGGAATTAGAAAACTGTTGATCTGTGGGGGAAACTGAGAGTCATTACTTCTGCTCTCATACATTCATTCATATATATATATACACAATTAGAGTATAAATGATTAAAAAGGGGCAGTCAGAATAATGCATGTCAGTACAGCCGTTGTCTGCCTTTTTGACTGTAGCTTACACTTCATTTTAAGAGACAATTTTATTTTGTAGTATTATTTTTGTTTAAAAAAATTATTTTTCTTTCATCACAGTGCAATGTTATATTGTGTTATTATGCAGTATTTGTTCTGACTTTAAGTACTGAGGAAAACTGAACGTTGCATCATTTAAGGTTATTTCTACAACATATTTAATTAGTGGACATTTTATTCATTAACATAAATAGCACACTCTCTCTGATGGCAAAATTGCTGTAATTGGTAAAAAACAGAATTCCAAAATATTAAAATGGACAAAACGGAATTTGGGAAAAAATAAAACGGAATTTGGGGGGGAAAAAAAAGGATTTCATAGGGCCCTACTTTTTCGGCTATTTATTAGCCAGAACAATTTTAAAGGGGGATAAAATTCCGCTACGGCAATGTAGATAAATCGTTTGCAATACCAGACCCATTATATTGTGTTTTGTGATTGCTTTCACCGCAGTAGCCTCAGAGAGCCAGCCCACACAATGGCAAAGTACCCGGCTGACCCCGGTCATGGATAAGTAAAACGATCGTTTCACAGTAGCAATAAAAAAACCCAAACACATGCCCCGAGCTCAGAAAAACCAACGTCTGGTCTAACTGCAGCCTTTTCAGCCCATCTTTGCAGACACATACAACACCTCTCCAGTTAGCTTCAACTGTAGTGGCTACAATCAGGCAACGTTATGATGAAACTGCTACATTGTTGCTAACCAAAGTAACACAAGCATACCGATCAGAATTACCGCATATAAGTTAACCAGGAGCATTTTTAAGTAGCACGGCACGCAAACTATCATGCAGGAGCTAATAACCGAGCGTTTGTAACAACGACAGAGACAAACATTACCCTGCAATACAGGTTTTACAGACAGTAAGTTCCGTTACCGTGAACAGTTGTACCAAGGATCCAAATTACGAACAAGTATAAAAAGTTAGCTTCAAATGAGGTTTATGTTCACACATCTTCTGTTGAATTTCCCCTGATATTACTCTTGCATATTTAGGGCACAAACATGAGCAACAGTAACTTAGCTACGTTAGCCACCGTGCTACAGCCACATTCAACAGGCTATCACGTTAGGTAGGCTTATGCAGTAAAGCATCACAAAATGGTAAAACTTACTGCTTCCGCGTCTGTGAGTCACAGACAGTTGCTACAGATCCAGGCTTTATCTTCAGATATTTTACAAAGCTTGGGTTTGAGGCCAGTTGATAGCGCTAACTATTGTTAGCGGTCCTGCTAGCCACCCGTAACACATTAGCTTCACTTTTATTATTTGCTGTGCAAGGATCAGCATAATAGGGGACCTTTAATGAGGAAAATATTTATTACATACTCGAAAATATGAGCATATTTTATGCTTAAATACTTGCAGCAATGCCCCAGCAGGTCTCACGGGGAGACGCTGGTCTGTGCCTAATTACGTGCGAGGCACAGCAGTGTAACTTAACTGATGTTGTAAATCTTCAGACACACCAACAAGATTGGTCAGAATCTACTGTCAATGAATGTTCTACATTCATATGAGAGATAACAATTACATTACTATACATTTCAGTGATGGTGAGCTTATGTTAGCCTCTCGGTACACATTAACATTGCAAGCATTCGATGAAGCAGAAGCATGAGTAAAAAATGATATAGTCAGGCACTATACTCATCCTTTTCGTTTGTCCTTTCTCTTTTGGGTGCCGCTCTTTTGTTTGGGCTTACTAAACATTATGCTGCTATGCTAAGTTTATCATTTACTCAATATAGAACACTTGCTCCATGCTAAAAGGTTGAATAGAAATTGACGGGACGTCAACACAAGTTATTACAAATGACAGGGAACAAGGTCATTGGACCAATTAGCATTTCCCAGCAAGCCCTCTTCCTTCGGAACGTCAAAAGACAGCAAGTAAAGCAATTTAGCGGTGAATACAAATAGTATTTATTTTTAAGAGCCAGTTTTTCTAAGAATCAGGCAGTTATCCATTAGCGGGTGATATATGATGGCCTCAGATTTGCCTAAAATTTTTGTTGGTGAAAGATGGTTGCTTCAATAGAAAAACTGCTCATTTTTAGGTTTCAATACCCTTTGGTATTGAGGCCCAAGGTCAAATGTGACTGACTCACAATGTTCGGCATACCTGATTCCCTACAGGTGCCTCATACATACCTAAGCTCTAAATGCTATATTAAGAGAGTTATAGCATATTTTTGCCATTTGACCTTGACCTTTCGGCTCAAGGTCAAATTCAACCAACCGACAAAACTCGGCAAGCATGATATGCTGTACATGCTCAATTCATACCTATACTATAAATGCAATAATAAGCAAGTTACGGCACATTTTGTGGCAAAACACCTTGAAAAATGATGAAGTCCAGACATGTTGCCTAGGTGGCGCCATGAAGGAGCGATTCAATCAAAAGGCCGCTTGAAACGGACGACGCCGACGCCAATGACGCCGCCGGATGCAAAGTGACAACAATAGATTACTGGCCTACAGCCGGCAACCTAAAAAGTCTTCCAGATCCTAGCCTGGAGTGCAGAGCTTATTTGCGGGATGGAAATGTGATTCTGAGATGGAAAATGGCAGTTATTCTGAAGGGAACAGAATGGCTTTTCTGCAGCCATTAGCTGCACACAATGGCTGACTGCATTGATATTCTTTTGAGGAGCATTTCATTAATGGAGATTTATTTCTCTTGAAGTGTGAGTAAAACTGTCTTTGTATGGCTCTATCTTACGTCTAGCCAGCTAGCTAAATAGCCAGCAATTTCTTATTTTTGGTTTACCACCGTGATCACGGAGCTAGTTTGTCTCATTGGGTAACAAGAGTAGTCGATACTGCAATGTGCTGGCATTTTGCTTTGCTTAATGTGCCTTGGACTTTTGCTCGTTTGAAATGCAAACAACTGTGTTGAGTTATACTTGCTCTTTAAAGGGTGTGAAAAGCGTTGTTACAAGCTTGCGTTTCGCTTGGATGATCGGAATTGTAAACAGCAAGCTTTCCGTCTGACTGAACGTTCTGACCATAAAATAAGCAGTTCCTTCAATGAAGGGGTCTCCAACCCTATTCCTGGAGAGCTACCATCCTGTAGGTTTCTACTCCAACCCTAATTCAACACACCTGATTCAGCTCATTAGCAGCTCGTCAAGATCTCTAACTGGGAAAGCAGGTGTGGTTTGCTTTGGTTGGAGTGATAACCTTCAGGATGGTAGCTCTCCAGGAACAGGGTTGGAGACCCCTGCTTTAATGAGTATCTGTGCTTGCTGATGCGACTTTGCAGAAAAATGGGCGAAACTCTGAAGTGATCGTGGAGAAAATACATGTTTTTGGTTTGGGGAGGTTACTGGTGACCATTGATGTCCAAGTGTACCTATATTGATAAACTTATGCTAAATTCAACCAGAAA